>OV815994.1:40758432-43258432 GCA_929113495.1 Andrena minutula
TAAAAATATCTCATCCATACATTGGAAATATTCTTATTATGTTAAAGCAAAAAATATAAAAATTGTATTCGAGTTTATCACACATACTATTTCTGTGGAGTACCTGCTGGCGGATGATCGTACAGGGTCGCCTGTTTACGAGCAGTCCCACAATGGAGAGGGATATATGTAGATCGCTAGATATCGTCAGAAATGTTCGTTCGCTGCGTTCCTACCGTTGCGAATATCCTCGAGAACGTTCGCGAACAATGTTTTTGTTTGTGTTCGCCTTGATGGAGACCCGGGGTAACGTTTCGCACGACCCGCCCGGTGGTGGCCGTGTTTTGAGCAGGATGTTGCCTCCGCGGATAGCCAAATTTGTCCCCATGCCGAAGACGCATCGCGCTAGACGCAAAAACTAGCTCCGATGGTTACTCAGGGAGCTCTACGAGTCTGCAACCCCAAACCGACATCACCTCGGAATCTTACCAGGACCGGAGGTCGTATCGAACAGAGAGGAGGTTCCCTCTTGGAGCCAGATCCCCATCGACGTCACGCCCAAGAGAATCGCACCCCTGGCCATACCACGGGAGGATCCTCGATACACCGCATGGGTACATTCAGGGATGCCGCGACAGTGCGAGGTAAGGACTGTTTTCCTGATTTCAGCGAGTGCGGCAGCACCAACTCTCCGACAGACGGTAACGTACGTGTACCGTGGTCGAAAACGCGTCGGACAAACAACGAACCGATCGTAAGTAGAGTCGATATTTTCAATCGAGTCGGAATTGCCGATTGCGATCCGGGACGTGATATAAGTCTTTCCTATACTTCGTCTGTGCTAGTAGTGCTGCATTCTTATTCCATGCTTAGTCGCTAACGTTGGACGTGATACGGAAATGGTACTGAAGCTCATGAGCCCCAAAACCGTGGGTATCGACGAAGTATAGTCACCGACGAGGTGTAGAATTTCCTGCCGGTAAGGCGCAAATACATTCTTAAGTTCTGGGATCCGGTAAAAACTTAGAGTGGAAGTGTTATGTTGCTAACCACAGCATAGGTTGTAGAAAGACTGCAAGATTCTGCGTGCGACCATGCTGACTCGTACCATGAGTCTATATAGCTAGGGCTCACGCGTAAGGACACACACTCTTGCAGTTCTTCCAACCCACGCAACGCTTAGCCAGGTAACAGTTCAGCGCTCGGCTGTTACCCGGGTTCTAGAACTTAAGGAGGTATTTGCTCCTTAGCGGGCAGAGCTGGTCTATCCTATTCTTCTGTCACTGTGATTTTTATGATATATCTTTAATTTTACGTAAAGGTAGGTATACTCAATATTACACATATGTACCTACTCTCATTGCATTTAGTTTAAGGTTAAGTGTTGCTAGAAATATTGTTTTAAGATTCTACATGTCGGGACATTATGAGATATACATTCCAGGGAGGTTTGCAGTTCTTATAGATACACCTGAAAAATTAGTTATTGAAGAAGAAATTACGAGTAGAGAGAAATCAAAGTCTTCGAAGACCAATGTTTAACAAATAAAACACAATATTTTTTAAAATAAAAGTAAATCAAAATCCACAGAAATAAGTAGATAGCAGCAACAAAAATCAAAAAGACTAACGCAAAGAAAGGTGTATTTTGATGTTATGGATTTTGAGAACAATACAGATGGAGTGAAAATTTTTTTTAGACAATTTCGCCAACACTGTATGTTTAATTTTTTACCCTATACTAAAGCATTATTCATACCAAAAGTTAATAAGTTATTACACCATTCTCAGGTAGCGCATGGTAAATTAAAAAAACTTATAAAGA
Organism: Andrena minutula; assembly: GCA_929113495.1. NCBI lineage: Eukaryota > Metazoa > Arthropoda > Insecta > Hymenoptera > Andrenidae > Andrena > Andrena minutula. The sequence goes on from OV815994.1 coordinate 40,760,237, forward strand.
CTATAAATTTTTTACAAATCAAGTATTCTGCGCTTTCTTTAGTGTCCTCTCCCGCTCTAGCAATTGTTGATTATTAGTTCTACTGACTCAAGGTCGGGAGGGAGTCAGTTTCCCCTCGATCGCTGTTAACTGGACAAGTTCGGACCGGACAATGTATCTGATCTCGACCTTGAGTCATTAGAACTAATAATCAACAATTTCGAGAGCGAGAGAGGACACTAACGAAAGCGCAGGATACCTAATTTGTAAAAAATTTATAAAGTGTCTATAAGTTTTTTTTAATTTACCATGCGCCACCCGAGGATGATGTAATAACTTATTAATTTTTGGTATGACTAATGCTTTAGTATAGGGTCAAAAATTAAACAAAGGGTGTTCGCGAAATTGTAAAAAAAATTTTCATTCCACCCGAATACAGATACTCAAAGCGTAGATGAAAATGAACATACGGCTTGCATTTATCGCAACTCTTTATATTCACGTTTAACACCAAAAGAACATTGGAATCGATGTCGAATGTGCTCGAAATTGTACCGCACACAATGTGCTTTGACGTTTCAGGATGTTTTATTGTGCACTTGATACAAAATAAACTATTTTGTTTTTACGCCTCACGCCTTCTACTATTGTGTGTCCACCCTCCCACAGATAGGAGGCTTCAGACATTTCACACCATTCACGAAAATACATTTTTTAATACGTTTCTTTGTTTCGGTTTAAAAAAATTGTATTTGTTTTTGTTAAAGGATAGAATGTTGAATGTGAATATTCGAAAAGATTATTAAAATATTATTTAATTTCGTTTACAAACAATCTTTTGTTCCAAAAACGTATCAACCCCTTAAAATCACACACAAATCAATCAAGACTTTACAATGGACCTCCAACATGAAATGATTTTATGGAATGACAGAAATTATCTTTCCTTAGCAAGTGCTACGGAAATTCTAATCACGGCTCGTTTGAACGCAAAAAGAAGAATATAGAAATATTGATAGTCGAACAGTGTGACAGGAAGTGACATAATTACTATATAATATAATGGTCAATCGTGCATTAGTACGTTAATTCTGGTCATTAATAAAGGATTCTTTCATTAACTTTCTAACGAGCGTGGTAACCACGTATAATTTAATTACACTTATCTTGGAATCTACTTTGCTACAGAATCACAAGCGGTTCCGTAATTAATTTGAGCATCCTTGTGGCTGCTAGCTCACTGCATTCTCTGAAAACGGCTCGTAGCATTCGCCAACTTTCGCGAGCTTCGCAGCAGTATTACCTGGTATCTTTATAATATTCATAGCGCATATTGTTTATGTCCATTTCAGTCGGGCTTGCACCGTTTACGTACTACTGCGGAGGCATAAACTCAGTTACAGTACGTTACCAGCCATATTGTAGTTGAGTCTTTTATACGTGTACGTCTTGACGGTGTTACTGCGTAAAAAGGAGATGTTATATCTAGTATGTACGATAACGATCACCTTCCGTTTTATAATCTTTTATGGCTGCGTTGAAAAGTTTTGTTAACAAGATGCCACCCAAATAGGGTGAGAGTGTACTTTTTTATATCCTATAATATGCTTGTCGTAAAAATAAGCAAACTGGTATGAAAAGGACTATTACTAAATTTTCTCATACGTGTATTTCATTTTTAAAGTTACATCCGCTCAAGTGGGTTGTTAAGTAGCAGACATTATGTCATTAAATTTAAGCTATTAAATAAACAGCAATAAGTTTATATTTTTCCGTGAGCACAGTAAAAAAAATTCTTTTCTCCCAGTACAGTTTTCTTTTCCGATGATATTTTAAGCAAGAACTAATAATATTTTCCACTCTTATGTAATAACATGTGAATTATTGTCTATGTCATTTCGTATTTTTTATTTAGTCCTTCTCTCTGGAATATTTAAAGTTTATTCGTACATAAATTTGGGCAAGAATAATCGTTTGTACGTATTTTGCATGAAAAGTACACTTGAGGATAGACTGTGATTGGTAAAACGCGCATATTTCGTGACAGTCGACCAACTTCTAGGGTCTTGATTCTGTTTGGCTATAAATTTGAACCAATCGACAAACACGGAGGTAAATTCGACCCAGCTCGGTCAACGGTATATACGTGTGCGAACGTGTATTTACACGTGTTTCCCGTGGCAATGTGCATGTATATACTGTTGTGCACTCGGCCGTTTGATACTTAAACATCCCACCCTGTAACTCGAACGACTAATGTTTTGGAGCATTTATTTTAATTTATAATTTCGAAGTTAGAACTGGAATTAAGCAAATACATGTCATTAAGTCTTTGTTATAGGTTTAGCGAAATACAAGTTTAATTAATAACAGTTATGAAAAACTGGGTTAGTAAAATACAGGGTAGTATGTAATCGGTAATGTCCTTATACATAATCTCTATGCAAAAATAGTGGTTATATCCGGAGTTATAATGTTTCAAATACAGCGCCTTACAAAAATCATTACCATAAAATCAGCCGTTGTAGTTGTCCGAAATAGAAAATTTAAAAATTTGTGTAATCTGTATGAGTGTGGCTATCGTCTGAACTAGATTAAATGAAAAATTCTGTAAAGTAAAACAAAATGGCAGCGTTTAAAACAGACATCGATTTCTACAAACAATTCGCTGGTTTTTTAAGTCTCAAAAGTCTAATTTTGCAAAAACCGACTTACAATTAGTTTTAGTAACAACGAGAATGGGACATCTACTGAAGATGTATACCAAGGTTGAAGTAAATCGGGAGATTGATTTTTGAGATATGCTACCCAATTCGAAAAACATCGTTTTGAGAAAAACGCGTTTAAAGTTTTGGCAAAACTATTAAAACAATTGTTGTCTAAATATGTAAAAATATAAGCATAAAGTTTTCAATTAATATAATTTCAGGGAATCTCTTAAAAAAATCCCAAATATCGCGCTCCTTTTCAGGCCGTCAAAGCAGGGCGAGCCCTTAATTTAAAAAATATGTTAACATTAAAGTTATACTCTAGGATTCGCATCTACGAATGTAAGCACTGTTCTGTAGGTAATGTTACAATATTGACTACGTCATCTACATAAGTATCGGTCCGTTTCTAATATTTCGGAGTTTAAAATGCCCCATCGTTACTTTCAAACGTGCTATCAATACGAAATCATATCAGAAATCGTATCGTTACGAGTTCCGAGGAAATATAAATATTTGATATTCTTATTTACCTTTTGCTATTGAACACGCGGGGGGGGGGGGGGGGGGGGCAATCCGTATCGATGAACATATTCTAACCAAATACACCCATTTTACACAAATTTTTGGACATACAGTTTTTTCAAGGCCAACGTGTAGCCGTATAAAATCGAGAAAGTTTCGGATATACCTATATCCATAACTTCCGAAAAACAATAATTTATCACTGAAACTATTTTTTTAAGTAGTATCGTACTATGTAACGATAATACAAAAACGGTAAATCTTCATCAAGTCGTTGACTTGTAAAAAAATCCACAAAATGTACACATTTTCCAAGCGTTCAAACGAGTAATATCCCTTCCAGAGACGAAGGAAGTAAGAAGACAGTTGATCGTTTCCTTATCCGGTGACCCTTCCAACTTAGGTCACTATAAACATGAAACATAGTTACTATTACAAAATGTCCCTATTCTCAATATATTTATTGAAGAACGCAGGTAACAAAATTTTTTCCTATCAGAAATGCCACTAATCAATTTTTAAGGAATTGATAATTCTATTCAATTATTATCATATTTATCATTTCAGGACGGTTTTTATGGTGGACATTACAGAAAATGCGGATACAGTACTATTATGTAATTTGTTTGTACATGTTTGTCTACAGACGTAGACCTATTTAGTAATATTTTAAAACCATTCTTCTCACTTCTGAACCACAAGTGACACAAATAGTAATAGTTGCCTGAAACTCGCACTCATACTATTTTACAAAATTTCCATCAATACGAATGCGCATAAACGTATCATTCTGCCCCGTGAAAATAAAGTGGCGTGCATGTCGAAAATATACATTATTGGACATCTTGTTTAACTGACTGGCAGCAGTGCCAATTATTTTTGTATCAACGGATATCATTCAGCTACAGTTAATAAAAATAAAACCAACAGCTCGTTGCTCTTCATAAATTCGCTAAATATTTATTACATTTTCCATATGCTGCGGAACGCTGTCCACGTTTCGATCACACATTCATGAAATATCGCGAACAGTCCATTACTGTTTATGATGGATACGCGAAAGGTTTTTACGTTCTCACGATTTAATCTTCGGTCACGCATTTTTGTCTCCCGTTTATCGTTAACGATTAATTCACTTGCAATCCTGTTTCATGCTACTGAACGCGATACACAAATCACGTATTCAGTTTGTAAAAGCATTCAGCTGGGTAGGAACCAAGGATTTTCCAGTTCATCCAAGAGAGAATCTTGTGTAAAATCCAAGGTCCGAAATTCGATTTTTTTAGACTCAGTCGATAGTAGGTATGTCAAGTGGAAAACATGTTCATAAAGCGTACGGCCGAAATTCAAACTGCAAAGCCTCGTACAGACCAAATTGTACACACACGCGGCAAGAGCGAAACCTTTCAACGCGTTTTTCTCGGAAACACTTTTTTTACATTTACACAACACGGTGTACACGATAGCTCAAAAGCTATTCAACCCATCAAGTTACGTGTGTATACATATACTCTACTAGTTTTTTAGCCTGTCTTCGCCAGGCATTACTATCCTATGTGTATAATAGGACGCCTAAGGTAACCAAAACTACCTATATGTACAATGCGGTAGCGAATTCTACATTGTACATAATACCTGTTTTAGGCCACAGGTACAACCCATTATCGAATTTTCCAAGGTTTTGATTTTTTACGGCATCTTTGGGTTCCGAAGAAACTTTATGCTGAATCTAAATCTTGTAGATCATCGGGAAGTACGAAAAAAAGCCTCTGGACAGATTTTGCTAACAAACGAACATCCACCTTAAGCGTCTTATTATATAGGATAGCCTATTGCATCGCCTCGACGATCAACCTCCTCAAAAAAAAAATTTTTACTGATTTTTTTCTATAAATAAAACCAGGAAATGTTATGAAATTCGTCATTTCTTACGTACCACCGCTTAAAAGCTCATTGGTTTCTCAATTTTACACTTTCTTCTTCTTCCACAGCTGCATCGACAGCGTAATTTCATACAGACTAAGAAACTGCTTGGTTTTCTCGTTGTTGAGTGCAACGGACGGCAGAACCTACACCCATTTGCAGTTCCACTGGCGAAACCACAGCGGAATCTGCTAATTTCTCCAGAACTAGCGGTGATTTTATAACATAACAAATTTTGTTTATTTGTCATTGTTTATTTTTGAACATATCCCAAAAGTTTTGAAGTAGATTAATCACACTGGCTCTTTGAAAAAAATTCACAATCTTGTCCCTTTTTATACATTTTACACAATGTTCCCCCCTGACAGGAGGCACAGAAGCACATCATCAGTTTCTGCAAATAATGCCAAGATTTCTAGTAAACTACTTGGCAAAAATATGTCTTTCCTGGTAATTGGCCAAGAACCAATCGTCTATGTGATTTACGTTTCCAGACACGCGAGACTTCCATTATTTATTGTTCCTCGTTATTTATGAGCATCGAAAAACGCGACAAAATGGATTAGTCGTATGACCAACGCCAAATAATTTCTCCCACATCAGGGAATCCGTTATGTTTATGATAAGTTCTGCGAAAATATTGAATATGCACGGTTTATACGGTCGTCCGACAAATCGATAAAGAATCGTCCTAAAGGTGGAATATGATGCACAAGATCGTATAAAGAACGATTCAGATATGATAATATTGCTGGTAAAAATTCCGGTTGCGTCGCTAGCGTGCAAAAATTTCGCATAAACTTTGAAACGTTATGGTGGGGATATTTGATATCGTGGTAATAATCTTAGCTAACTTTCGAATATCCGATCGTTCCCATACGATCGCGCTGTGTTAGAGTTATGTTAATGGCAGTGTGACTGCTTCTGCGATGTGTTGGTTATTTTATATGACACATGTTAAGATGCAGTATTTTACAAAACAAGATTACTAGTGCCAAAGACGGAAAGTGCGCACTCGTTTGAATTATGTATCCCATCTCCGATACCTTTCCGTTTATGTAAGATATGCATTGGAATTCGCTGTTGTCCGTATAAATTTTCATTGAGAACAGTGCCTGAATGAACTTTAGCTCATTATTTCTGTCATTTGTTTTACATTTTCGCTATTTACGTATATGAAAGTAAAGTAGACATTCGATGCAAATGTATACAATTCTAATAGACTTATTTATGTATCACTTGTTAGTTCTGTTGTTTGTATTTTATTTTCATTCTTTATATAATAACAGTACCTACTAGTGAAATAATATTTAAAGTGGAAAGCAGGATGTTAAGAAATAAAATAATTGTAGACTTCTGATAGAAGTGGAAGATTAGATATTGAATGTTTTTTTAAAATTACATTGTTTCTGAATACTATTGGCCAGGTTTGATATTACCGTATTTTATTTTTAATTTCTTACTTGAAAGATATATTTCTCATGTTTTACTTCATATTCCGAATATTATTCAGCTAATTATTTAGGGAAAAATGAACCCAATAACTTCTTAAGAGAATAGATTTTTTAATTGTATTATTTATTTATTATTTACCATTATGGCGGAGATATTATTCCTATGAATATTCAAATATAAAATTATCGTTTGGACGCTAAAAGTGGTACTTCTGTAACATTATTATCTGCTTTGTTACGTGTGGGTATATTGAGTTGATACCCTTTGAATATGCAATGTGTTAAGTTTAAATGTATGCATATAATGTATGCAAACAATTTGCCCATAAAAATATTGAGCGATTTGTAGATACAATATGTAGTAAATGTACTAATTTTCACGTAAACATAAATAAAAATAATTGCAAATAAATTATAAATAAAATGAATTGTTGTGTATGCATAAACCTATCTAAACACTTGCAAAATTTAGCAGTAAATATATTACAACTCGACATGTAATTGTTCTTTTGTGTGAAAATAAATGTACATAAATTATAGAGAAACTTCGTTCTGAATGGAGCTTTGGTTCTAAGAAAATCAGGTTTGTAGATGTAGCCAATTTTTAGTCAAGTCTACGCGTACTTGGCGATTGTTGAAAATCAATTTTCTGGAAAACAAATTTCATTTTATGTTTTCAATTTATTTTTGCACGAGGGATCATTTGATCCACGAATGTACGATGAATGCAGTCGCATGTATCGAAAAACTGACTAAATATTTTCCAGTTGAATATATTGCTACTTGGATAGGTATGTACATTTTAATTATACATTAGTCATTGTTGCTGTGTTGTTTGTTTGTTGTTGGAACTAAATGTTTGCTACCTATAGGATATACATACACATATATTAAAAGTGCAATATAATTCAGAGCAGAACGACTGAAATTATTATTGCCAAGACACAGAGAAACGTTTTGCATATAGTTTACTTTTTATTATGTTAAATGGGAGGAATGGGGGTGCTTTTGCTAGAACGCCTCAGATAAACTGTAACTTCGTATCCGTTTCTATGTAGGTAATTCTATCCGGGAATTCCTTTCGAGAATGTCAGACATTTGTAACAAAGGATTGTTCCGATAAACCAAGAAAAGCGGCAGTGAAGGTAAATGTAAGATCGTAAGGAAGTAAAGTAAAAGCGCGACAAGTGCAGAGTTATGAATACTACGCCGGGACATTACTGAACCGATAACGTTTTATCCTCCACTTGTAAATGAACTTTATCTTTTTTCATCTGCCATTGCTGTTTCGTAACGTGCCCAGAAGAAGTAGAAAAGTTTTATCATTCTATAAGTGCTGCATAGCGTTGTTGAATCAAACTTGCCAGCAGAACTCTGTATAGAATTATTCTGTTACTAACGACATTATGTTAACAAACTATTGACAACGACAACATTAAAGTGACATCATTATTAAGAGTGGTACCTTTTAGTAAATAAAAATAAAAATCAAATACGTTATGAATATGTTATGAAGAAACAAACAATGTAAATAATTATACAACAGCTATAATACAATAAAATGTATACCAGAAGTAATTATTTTACTGTTACGATTGAATTAAAATCAATCTCTTTATTTAATAACGAGGAGACAATTGGAATATGATATTTGATTTTCCATTATTGTCGTGCATGATAAGAAAAGAGTGGAATCGTTTGATCAATTGAAAGCAGTATGTTGAGTAAAGCTGTCCCGAGACAATAAATCAGCTCTTTTAGAAAATATTTCCCGATATTGTCAAGCACTCGTAACAAAGCGTTCTTTCGATAAACCAAGAAAGGTGGGCGGGTGGCCGTGAAAATAAGGGATCGAGGTGACACAGAGGGCAGGGTTACGGATACGGGGTTACAGCATTACTATCCTGATAATGGAGTAGCGGTCAATGGGGCGATAGATCGCGCCATAGAGACGGTGCTGTAACACGCGAGAGCAGAGCAAGCTCCCAAGGGAACCGCTCAACCCCTTTGACTGCTTGCTGCTAGCTGCTAGCTAGCCTTCTATACTGCCTGCCTACCACTTTCAGCATGCGCTATAGCCATAGCCGTTTCAGCTGCTGTCTTATTCCTAGCTATAACCGAGGCCCCTTTCTTCGTGTCACCCGTCGATCCTTATCGTGCCAAAGATATTTCCACACTCAATGCGCGTTTAGGCGACAATATAATGTTGTTGCTTTGCACCAAAAGGAAGATCGAGGAATTTTCTGAAGTGCAGAGAATATGAGTTTCACAAATCTCGATAAATTCTTAATTGACTGGTAAAGTTAGACGTGTTTTGGTGAGAGGAAGTAGTTAGAAAAGATTGCTGGGAAGTTTAGTTTCGATCTGCAATCGTCGTACAGATATTATCAGAAAATGAAGGTTCGTTTAGCTGTGGCCGCGAGAGCAAAGTTAACCAAATTTGAGGGGAAGGAATTAATTATAGTAAATACGAAGATCGAAGTTACATTCGGTCAAAACGCTCAAAAAGTGGGTGATCTTTATGAATTTTTTGCAAGAAGGGGTTATAACATGTTCTAAGAAATATTTTTGGCATTTATTGATGCACTCGTTAGGGTGCAAAAAAATTGTTGTTTCATGTTTTCGGTCTTGATGTATTTTCTAGGTGGCGCTTAGTGCAGCGCTGCCAAACAAGATATCAAAACGATAACCACCAAATTTACTCACAGGATCATTCAAAATAAAAAATTTAAACAATTTCGTAACATTTATATCAATGGCTATCGCAGCATTCTTCCTTTTACTTTGCTGTTACTTCTATTATTCACTAGCTTAAAGCACCCGGCCTTGTCCGGATAAAGCTTTGATTATCGCAGAGTGTCATAGGGGTGAAATAATGGGGAAAGGGTGGGATGTCCAGATTTCATGGTAGTCTATATTTTCCGCTGGGTTCTAGAGAGTAATTATGCAAAATTTGGTCGAGAGCGTTTAAAAAAATCAGGATTAAAAGTATCCTATATGTTATTCCTGGTTCTAGACTACGTGTATATAAAATTTCAATAAGATCTGTTGCGTAGCTGCGACGTGAGTAGCAAACATCCAAACACTTTCGCTTTTATTGTATTCGTGGGATATTGTTTTTATCTTTCTGTACCTTACTGTAAGCGGTTAAAATAAAAATCAATACACCGAATTTACAGTGATCTATAATTAGCATATACCTGCTATTTTCACTGGTCCTGGCGAAATTAAGAGTTGTAATCAACAATACGAGAGAGTATATCACAGTAGAATTTCTACGGATGCATTTCTGCCCTAAGAGGACACTTGTTACATATGGTAATTGTAACGCTTTAAAATTCATGAAAAAGCTCCCAAATGGCGCGCATGATTTTTTAAATTCGTGTAACACGAGTGAACACTATGATAATAAGGGTTAATACATTTCGGTAAATTAATTCTTGTAAATTTTGCACATAATTTATGCATGCATACTAAATCGACAAAATTTAATCTAAATAATCTAATCTATTTTCATATAAGTTCTTATTTACCAAAAAAAAGTGTATCGCAATGTCAATCCTACTACAATTTTTATAGAATGCTCAAATCGTTTCATGGCAATTTGAAAAGAAGCCTGAAAAGACATTGGTTAAGATAGAAATAAATGGTCTCTGCGATAGAAGATGGAAGAGAGACGTTAACGTGATGGAGGTTGTATTCGTCGTAGTTTTATTCTGATGTTGGGCTCACGTTCAATCGTGAAGGTGGAAGGACAAGGAGGGATGAAGGGGAGTGCTGCAGACTTAGAGCTGGCTCAGTCTGCCGATTGCTAAAAAGAGAAACTAAAGAGGCGGTTTCTTTGCAAGTTGGAATGGACATTCTTGAATATTGTATGCATTCCTTCTAACGCGTTTTATCAGCTTTTCGTAATAACTTTACGTATAAAGGAATATCGTGTATTCACTTTTTGTACAAATGTATCACAGACAATTTACAGTATTTTATCATTTCTCGATTAAGCCTGTAAATCACTGTAATAATATGCGTACACTGTAAAAAATGATAATGATGGAAATGTTTTGTAAGACGTGTGACATACAACTGTATAAATATTAAATACATACTCACAAAAGTATCTGTTTACCCTATATGTAATATATTTATTTACATATTCAAAGTATTTTACGACTTTAAGGTAAGACTTCACAATTCTAATTCACATTAATATAAACTTTGATTAATATACTTTTGTTTTGAGTGCATTCAATTGAAAAATTGTATACGATTTATTTAAAAAGTATTATTATGCATGGAAGTAGCCGAGATTGTGCAAAAATATATTCACCCCAATTCGATATTTAATTTATACGAACGTAATTACAATAAGTTAATATTCTTTTAATATTCCAGCGATTTTATTATAAGCTTTAATCTATTATGCACAGATTCAACTAATCTTCTGTGAAATTCGAGCTTACCTTGTTCCACTCTTCTAGTAAACTTGCTTTGAACATTTCTTTGATAGGGGGAACTAATTAAAAATATGTTAATCAAGGTTTATATTAACGTAAATTATAATGGAGAATTCTGAATTTAACATTACATAAATAAGTAAAATAAGTTATACATATGCATGGGGTGGGCGGATATTTTTATGAGTAGTGGCTCTATTATGTTCTTCATCAAATGTAAATTTGAATAAATTTTTGTGGAAACAATTTATAAAAGGTATAAGAAGTTATAAAAATTTCGTTCTAGTCATGTTGGTTACAAGCCTTGGCTGACCAAAAAAATTTAAAAAAAAAAAGCCTTGGCTGACCAAAGGCAATCCGTTTTCACTTGCTCTCTTATTTTACATCCTGATACCTATATGAAATGTATATTATATTAAATATGATTTACAATAAACATTGTTCACATTATAAAAAGCATAATGATGCAAAACTGTATTAGCAATACTATTTATGACTTATAAGTAATTTCAATGCTTACAATATTATAGTTGCTTAACAGGCGTGTTAAAAAATTGAATTCCTTAGTCATGAATGTATTCGTGAGAACTTCTTATAGTAAAATTAATGAAATACTCTCCTTGTAAATAAATGTTAATCATGCTGGACTTTACACAAACACGTATTCTGTTATCTGTACTGTACTACATCATACACTATGATTTTATACTTTAACGTAACACGATTAGAAAATCAATTCAAGTTGTTTAAGCAACTATACCTACGCCATGAATTGGAGGATTATAAATATAGTGGGTCAACCCTTTTTGATAAGTATTAGGCAATACTTGAAATAATTAGTACTAATCTACATTCCTGTAATTTGAATCTCCAATCAATAATATAATTCACCTTTTCGCAAATATTCCATTATTCCAGTTTGCTTACAAATTATAATTGGATATTATAACATTAATATTAAAATTAGAAATATAATCACGAAAGTGAATTATTTTGGACAAGTAATGTTAGTTTATTTACATTTTAGTATAAACACTGCCTTTACATAATTTATTTCTCTACTCATTTTCTGGAATATTTCGGTTTCATTAACGTCATTTTACCATTTATTCTGTTTTCATTTGTTTACATAGTTTTTTATTAAAAAAAACCGTAGTTTTTAAATATTTGTGTTAATTTATTATGAGGAAATGTTTATTTCTTGAAAATGGAGGCGATTAATAAAACGCATGCTTTCGCAATCTTAGAATTGCTTCTTGGAAATATGTTGGGTGCACGTGAACGGGCTTTTCATCAAGCCACGTCCTCGAAACTCCTAGCTATTTACAAGTTGACGGTAATTCGCCCCGTATTTTTTAAATAACTGAATTCGTCAGTAATTAGTTCTCGTAGCCAGCCTTATCTTGAAAAGATTATCCTTTAAAACACTAAAAATTTAATTGCCAGACTCTAAACTGGTGATATGCTTGTGAATATTCTTTTCTTTTATTATAACGTTTTCACCTACATTCTAATATTTAACCACAAATATTATAAATCATTATCAAACGACATGTGTATGTTATAAAAAGTGTAAAATTAATATTTACATCTTGCTTTTCGAAGGTGATTTCAGACATATTGTTCGTGGAATCTGTTTGTTTTGTATTATAATTTTATGTAAATATACTTACTATAATTATCAGTTGATGTACTATAAAGTTCATTGAGTTATTCCGGTTTGTATCAGGAACAAAAAATATCAGTAAGTACTAGGAACTGCATGTAGGTGTAGATATACACTAATGAAAACAAATTTTAATGCGTAGCAATCAAAATTATTAGTTTGGTGCAAAAGTAATCTCACGTGCCCTGGATAACATTTTACACGTGCAAATGAGTTTTACAATTCACTTTTGTAGAATCTAAGTCTTCTAGAATATTTATGAACTGTGGAATGGCATTTTCAGTGAACTTTCTGCTAGAGTTCCTTTTGTGATAAAAGAAGTGGTCGAGATGCTTCAGTAAATGCAAATCAGGGGGCCAAAGATCAGAAGAGTACGGTACATGACCACGTACCTCATCTTTAAACTCTAAACTATATAATAGAGCATCCGTGTGGTGTCATCTATTTTTTGTCTATGAATATCTATTTAATATATGTATATGTAGGAATAGGTCTTGTAATTCGGAAAAAGAAGGCCTCAAGCGAGGGAACGCGGAACCCACGATCTTCTCCTCTGCGCTACTGCCCAGCCGCCCTAAAAAAGTTGCCAAAGCCGAAATGGGGGTTCCTGATCCCACATATGTAAATACAGTTTTCATCGATAATTTAAATGTTTTCCTATTTAAATTGCGTTGCATTATCTTCTTTAATATAACTTCCTACGCAATTTTAATTTTTGAGACTATCTAATTCGAATTATTAGAATAATAAATACTTAAATATCTCTGTTGCGTTTAAGTATACAAAAAAGTATAGGAACGTTTACTTTATTCTATTTTAAATTCAATTTACATACGTATATACATATGTATAAATATTCTTAATTACATAATGCCTTCGAAATACTTTTAAATGTGTCGACCCCATACGTGATATATCAATTATATAAAATTTTGTACAAGTATTCTAGAACATGATAGGTATCTACTAAAGGTTAATACGTCGAATCCGTAAGAACAATAATATTTTAGACGTATATAAAAAATATTTCTTTAACCATACAGATGAAAGTAAATGTTACACTGAAGGGTAAGTCAGTCATGAACAGTCAAGTAAAAGTTCTATTGTAAGACAACGAAAGCGTCTCCCATTTTTCCTTAAGTACGGAACTTTTATTCTAACATCTTACAATTAGTCAGTAAACGCCGGTGCAGTTGAGCACGGGGCACTATTATTTCGACGGGTGGAGCTTTTTGTTTATTGTACAGTAACAATCGATTTTTAGAGTTAGGTAAGGCGCCTTTCACTGGAAAAGGAAACCACAGTCATAGCAACCACACTCCGCGGATTGAGTTGGTGTATGTACCGAATAGCCATTTGAGGAAGGGAAAGGAGAGGGATATTTTAGAGCAGTTGAGTGGTAATGAAGGTGTTTACATGCAAGCAAGAAGGCAGCCCGCCGGACCGTACGTAATTAGGGCAGCCACGTCTACCTACGCGATAGGCATTGCCAGAGGAAACTGTGGACGGGCGTACATGGAACTGCGCCGCGCACTCGTTATTTCAGGGCTTCCACTTGTGTAATGTACTGGGGTAATTAGCGTTATCTGATCTGCAGACAAAGAGGAGTCATTCGTTTATAGAACCGCGGTAGTTGTCGAAATGCCACTCGATTATGCGAAGAAGCGGAACGCTTCGCGTGATCCCAGCATCTGATTCGATATACATAAGTGATCGCGTTCAATGGATGAGGTAGCGCATTGTTATCATCTCGCTACGATAAAATCGATACTACGATTCGTAATAAGACCAGTCACAATTGGTCTTAACAGTGAAGAAGTTGTACAGATTTTTAATAATTTTTGCCTTCTAAGTGGGCTTTTGCTGCAGATTTTGTAAGACAGAAATGCTTTGTAGCAAACAACGATTTTCAATTTTTAACCGACTTAAAAAAAGAAGGAGGTTACTCAATTCGAGGTTACCGAGTTCGATGACTCTTTTTTTTATTTGGAAGAGTATGAAAAGCTGATGGTACCATGCTAATTCTTTTTATTATTATCTGGATACTCTAGAATTATCTAGAATACCAGTTTTAATGTATTTTCAGGCAAAACTTTGTAACGCAAGGACCAATTTGAATGTTTCTTTCATTGTTATATAGAATATACTCCCCAATTGGTACCGCGATGAATGTTTTCTTAACCAACATTAAAAAAGAGGAGTAGGCGACCCGTGTGTATTTTTTTATGTTTATCCGCACATATCTCTTCAACATATGGCCCGATTTTAATGAACTTCTTTTTATTTGAAAGAGCAGGGGGTGCCCCGGTGGTCCTATCCTAAACTGCACATCCTTATTCCCACTTTTTCTAGCCACTTATTTTGGGAATCTTTTCTTTCTAGCAAACGGTTCTTTTTTTTACGAGCAACTCCTTTTGTAGGCCTGTCCATTTTTTTAAAATAATTGTAGTTATATAACTTAAATAACTAGAAAGTAAAAAATAAAAAGAATTAAAAATTATAACCGACTTCAAAAAATAGAAATGCTCTAAAAAGTAAAAAATAATTTCTTTCCTTATTTAATTTGTGACTATAAGTTTTTTTTAAGTCGGCGACAGATTTAGAGGCGAGTTAAACGAGACTTGTATTGAAAAATATAAAAATAACGTTTTTTGTTTAACTTTTCAATCAGTTTTTAATATATAGGAAATTTCAGGGAAATTTGAATTAAAAAGAAAATGTTGTCAAACTTTCGTAAGAATAATAGTGTTATGTTTGGAATAGTGTTGGCAATACAGAAATCGTCATGTTGGGATAATTTTATTCTCGCATTTAGACACCATCTTTTAATTCCACGACTGTATTTCTACAAACTGTGGATTTATATCAATGAGGTATTAATGTCGTAGGTAATGAGTCTAACGTACTACGTTTAATATTTGTGTGTTTATTTTATTTCATATTCCTGCAGTTTTCATATTTTTCTGAAATCTCTCGCACTTAACATGAGGTGTTTGAAACTACGAACAGAGTGGTTGAAATGTGAAGCAGTATTTATGTATTATTAATATGTTGTATTTATATAGTATTAATGTTTAGTGTGATTATGTGATATTTAGATACGCAATTTATATTTGATTATTTTTATACAGTTGATTCTTTGGTTCCTCACGAATTAACTTATATTAAGCTGATAACTGAAGAGGTTTACACTTTAATTAAATTTTACTCAATATCAAAATCAAATTGAAGAACCATATTTTTTTGGTGTTTTTAAAAACTGATTTTACTTAAATACGATAAGCGTATCAGAAGTTATGAAAGCATGAATATTTTGTATGACGGCTAGTTTGATGCTTCCTCTTTCTTCCTCGAGCGACTTTTAAGCGACACACTGACCAGAAATCGATACTTACTGTGAGGCACGTTTGCTCCGAATAATGTGAACTTAAAATTTTATACACAGAGAGTAGAGGAATATTTCTCAATGTCGAAATGAATTTTTACAAACTTCATGTAGCAATTATTTTTTCGGACAAGCGGTTCCTGTCACGAATATAGCGAGTACTCGCTTACACGTTTAGATATACATGAAATTTGGATATTACTGCAATTAAACAGATAAATTGACAGTACCTACGTCTTTTCGTTAACACAGAATATTTAAAAATAATATTCTATATCCGAGATGATCAGAAATTAATAAGTACACATTCGTTTTTTATATTTCAGTTAAATATATGAGAGCTTGTAAACATTTATGTACGATATCGATCATATTTTACTGATTTATTTACAATTGAATGGAAACATATTCATGAATTTATTTACAACTTGATCATTGTTATTTCAACTTTATTAATAACTTTATGTTGAACAGGTATTGAAATGGGCAGAGAATCGAAATGTAGAAATTTACAATTCGGGGGATGAAATAAATTGCACAGGACTGGCAATTAACGATAGACAAATACAGTTAATAACAACTGAAATAAAGTAACCAAGATTACGTGATACTGTACCTACATATATCATGAGCTCTTCGATTTCTACATTGTTATAAATAATTCTCGTAACTAAACTGTGTAAGCCATTTTCTCAATAGGCTCTCTTATCATAATTTTTATTAAACTAATTAAAAACGTAAAATTTCTTTAACATGCTGCATGCATCTCTTATATATATTATATAGACGTACTCTCTTGTTACTTAAACCTAAATACACATTTAAATCTTCGGAAATTGTAACCCAGATCAGTCACAATAGGTCAGCACACTCCGACATTGTCTTTCATAATTTTGTTAATCGCTAAACTTCAAGTACTCGTCATTTTCAACCGACATCAAAAAGGAGGAGGTTATAAATTCGACCCGTATGTAGTTTTTTTTTTTATGTTTGTTTCCGCATAAATTGTAATTATGTTTGTCTCAGCATATGAACCACTTTTGCTAATCTTTTTTTATTCGAAAGAGGGCGAAGCTCCGGTGGTCTCCACTGCATCAATATTCACCCAATATTTTGCCAGTTCTGGTTAATAATAAAGACTATTCTCACCTAATTATTATTATTTTATGTACCTACGCGCATATCTCCTCAGCATGTTGTGTCAATATATATATATATATATATATATAAATTTCTTATTTTTGACTTAGTTTTATATGTGTATATATATACACATATAAAACTAAGTATATATATTATATGTATAGTATATATTTTATATGTGTATATATATACACATATAAAACTAAGTCAAAAATAAGAAATTTAAAAAAAATTAAAACCAAGTTCAAAAAAGTAAAACTGCACTGAAAGGTAAAAAATAATTTTTTCTCTTATTTAATCTACGACTATCATATTTTTAAGTCGGCGCCTCGTCATTTGCACTGTGTAAGTTTGGCGCTGACTTAGAAAATACGAGAGTCGTAGATTAAATAGAGGAAAAAATTATTTTTTACTTTTTAGTGCCTTTTTACATTTTTAAGTATTCTTTCTTATGCCAATCGAAGCAGTCAGAAAAGTTTCTAGCCTTGAATCTCTTAAAATAAATCGTGTATGAAGAAAACAATATTTGCAAATTCGTGTATTCACGTTTGAACGTGTGACTCTTCATACCATTAATTAAAAACGTATAGCAATAATTTTAGATGTAACTAAAGCATATCATCGAGAGCACAATATCATTAAATAAACTTTTTTAGTCCAAATATTTCGTAACTGGTGAAAGAATTTGTACAACAGGTGTCTGTAAAAGAATTTGATTTAAAGAAGCTTAGTGTATATTTTGTTTGAAGACTTTAACTTATCGTGCTCAAACTATTATCTGCTGTAGGCTGCCGGCAGAAAGGTATTAGGAGAAATTTATTGCGATGGAAGGGAATAGACTCGCATGATTCGTCAAAAATTTCAGCGGATCCCTGCAGATAGGATGTATATTTTTCAGTATCAGAAAGACTTCTCCCCGCAGTCAAAGGCATCGACTGCGGCTGCGGCTGCTACGGAACAGAAACTTTTCCTCGGACATGAAATAGAGAACGGTTGGTTCGAGGTCGTTTACTCGTTGATACGGAAAAGCTGGATAGTATCTGGCTAGGGAGCCAAGATATTTTCCTGATCCCGAATTCCCCGTTTCGCTGGCTCGTTAAAGTCACTCCGCCGTATCACTTTTCCTGCTAGAGAAAGAGATTTCTTAGAAGTGGCCGACTATAAACGATCGACTCCACTGACTAGACGCATTCAAAGGTTTCCACAAGTGTGGGCGTTTCGATAATACACTTCGCACCGAGCAATTTCTGTGACTCCTATGTACGACAAGTATGTAGATTTCAACACAATTGAGTTTAAATTTATTTCACAGTAAGCTACAGATTTTTGGTATTTTATAGTCCACTGACTTTGCGTTCATTTGCATAGCGCCCGTTTATCTATGTAACCTTAGCAAACATTTTAATGAATATTTATTTTCGGTAATTATATCCACTTGTAAAATTATCGCGATTATCATACATGTAATTCAATGACATAATTTCTAATTAGAACATTGTATGAACTTGGATTGTTTGGAAATTTGTCTTCGAGTAGATTAGCTTGGTTTTAATATTTTCTGTGTATCGCGAAAATTGTCACCTCTTCGATTAATTGTAAGGTTACTTTTGAATAGTGACACAAGAAAGGAAAAAATAATTAAGTGAACCGATATAAAGGAGCTTTCCTTGTAGGAGAAGCACTTAATGATCGGTGAAAAATTTAATTAGGTTGCTGTCTGATGAACACAGGGAAGACTTTCTGTATATGCGCCTACAGTAATGTATTTAGAAGCACTTCAAAGAATTGGCAAAATTATATTATTGCCACGGGGCTAATAATACCTAAAAAGTTGAAACATATTAGGAAATTCGGATTCTTTACAATTCAGTCTTGCAATCGAAAATCGATTAAAATTTCTTCAAATATTTCCAAACATGAAGAAGCAAAATCCAATACAAAGATATCCTCAATTTAGAATTACAACAGATAAAAATCCTAGTGAGGACTTACACAGTACTTAAATAATACTCCTTGAGTTGAGTAAAAACGACTTAATAATGAATATAGGTCGAAAAGTCAGTCCTCTACAAGTTAGAAGCGATTTTCAATTTTAGTAACGCAAATGCATATACATATACCTATTCAATGCACGCGGAGTTAAAACTAGAGACTACAACATTAAAAGTTATCTATCATTCGTATTACAAATAATAGTCACTGTAGTGCTATAATTTTATAATATCAGAAGACACAGTGCTGCACGCTTTCTTCCAGCAAGTAGAAAATGCATGCCATGACCAGACCAGGAATTTTTTAAAGAGTTCATTATTTATTTGCAGTACGTAGATACGAAGTGTATGTGAAAATGGAGAGAGGACACAGAGCATTTTCTGTAGGTACCTAAACATCGAAGTAATGATGTGGTAAGATAACCCTGTTTCCACTCTGCATGCCCCGAATAGAAGTAGCCAGTAGGCAAATTACTCACATTACAAACATCGGAAATCGCTTTTAACTCTGAGAGGGTCGATTTTTAGACCTACGTTCATTAAGGATTTTTTACTGAGTTTTTACTCAAATTCTTTACGTACTAACTATTATCGACCCCGTAAGTGAACCCTTTTTTAAATACTCCCTGTATTTTTCTAGTTATGTATAAGTATTTAAATAGGTCTATTTTTACTTGCAGAAATTGTAATAGTATCTGTAATATTTCTGTCCTGCGAGTAGCTGAAACGCGCTCTGGAAACGTGCCTGAGGAGAAGCGGCAAAATCGTTCTGGATTGAAAATTGAAGCTTTTATTATACGTCGTCCCTATTGGAGGACACGCCACCGTTTTCTGAGTAAGCAATCTATATATATGCTCCGTTGTTATCCTTATTGCTCGGAGCTTGAATAAAGGACAGCATGTTGCGACTCAAGTTATTACCTATACGGTACAACTATCTTATCTCTAGTGAGAAACCTCCGAGACTAGGAACGTAGGAATCTATTTCACCCAAGGGGCATTAGGATAAACGTTGCTTATGTTAATATTTACTGTTGTTTGCTATATTTTTCCAATACGGAATCGATAAACCTCTTTTCAGGTTATAGATTGAAAGAGTGTTTGAACATTTTGTCTAAACTATGCAACCCAGTGCATAGTCGTTTATAAGATTCATAAAATGAACTTCATTTATCACGTTATTGCATTACATATGCATATTATTTTGAATATTCCATGGCTAATTTTTATTTTAATATATTAATTTAAAATGTCAAATTATTTAAAGTATTCAACCTCATTTTAGTTAAAAAATATTATAAATTGTAGAAGTTTTGTGAAATCTCTTTCCTTACAATAAAATGGATAACGTATATTTATTAAAAAGCAAATTACATTGTCTAACAGCCATTTAGAACTGTAACATTCAATAGCCGTTTCTTATGAACTTTTGTGTGCTGAAAACGAATCTACAAACCGCTTGTCGTCATCACTCACAGTTTTCGAGAAATTTGGTTTAATCCCTCAACGACCGACTCTTGAAACGAAAAACGTCACTTTGTTACCTGAGGCTTCGACACTGAAACATCACTGTACAGACAACCTCTAGTCGCTTGAAAAACAGGGTCTGTATGAGATACGGAGGCGGGCGACCAGTGGAAAATTTGGGGTCCGTACCAGATACTGATGTGGTGGTTGAAGGGTTTCTTTTGTGAACCCTCGTGAACACAACGATATAAGTTATTATTGAATTATAAACATTTAAATATGTTTATACAACGATCACAGGCAAAAGGACACCCGAAGTTCACCAATTTTTGCAGATATTTTTCAATTTATTTCCAAAAATAAGGGTCCGAGAGAAAATCTGACCATCCCACGCGATGCAGCAGACAGTTTTCCCTCGGAAACCATGAACAAAAGTGGTAAGTCGCATTTTGTTTTCAATACAGAAACGAAAAAGTTTGGCAAAACGTGCGGCGCGGACAGTGGTAGCCACGTGTGTTATGCGATTCTGTGACGCTGAGCGGCCCACGCGAAGTTGACTACCACTGTGGGCGCCGCACGTTTTGCCAAACTCTTTCGTTTCTCTATTGTAAACAAAAGGTGTTTTACTACTTCTACTTATGGTTTTATCAAAATATACTTCATACTTCATCGCGTGGAGTAGTTAGATTTTTTCGTAGACCCTTACTTTTTGAAATATATAGAAAGATATCTGCCAAAATTTGTGCATTTCAGGTGTCCTTTTTCCTTTGATCGTTCTTTAAACCAGGGTTGTCTAACTGACGACTCACGAGCTGCGGGGGGCCCCTCCGCCATGCTGCTACGCTGAACGGCCCCCTCCATACCTACCAGACTCTGACAATTGAAGTCGAAAAGAGAAGGAAAGAAGCAGGAATCGACTGCGATCCAGTGATGCCAGATCGAGGACGGGTTCCCTCGAGAATTTCCCCCACCTCGCGCACACTACGCCGTAGCAGCGTGTCCGTGAGTTGGACTCCGAAGCGCCGAGCTCACGGACACGCTGCTCCGGCGTAGTGTGCGCGAGGTGGGGGAAATTCTCGAGGGAACCCGTCCTCGATCTGGCATCACTGCTGCCATCGTCAGAGTCTGATCGGTATGGAGGGGGGCCGTTCAGCGTGGCAGCAAGGCGGAGGGGCCCCCGGCAGCTCGTGAGTCGCCAGTTAGTCAACCCTGGTTTAAACATATGTAAATACTTATAATTCGATAATAACTTATATCGTTCTGTTCGCGAGTGTTCATAGAATAATTTGACGCAACAAGCAACCGAATAACTATTACTACTTATTTGAACACAAAAGATGTTCAAATTTGAAAATTTGCATCTTTTTTCAAAATCGAATTTCTCGAAAACAGAGGGTGATGGCGACACATGGTTTGCGGATTCGTTTTCAGTGCAGAAAAATCTATAAAAAACGGCTATTGAATATTACAGAACAGAAGAAAAGTTCATTTTCGTTGGGCAGTGTTATTTCGGTGTTTTTAAAAAGTCTAAACCGTCGCCAAACAATTATTCATACACCGCATCATAACAGTACCAACGTGTTACTGTTTTAATAACGCTGTGCTCGCACTACGAAATGTTTTAGGAGAACGACTATTTATTGCTGGTTTCTAATGAAAATCTGTATTCAACATTAATGCTGGACCATAAACTGACGCGCAGTTATTGCAAAACTATTTCCAATACACGTAACGATCCGTACTTGGCACGTATTGATAATGTGACATGTATAGAGTTCCACTGTAATCAACGAAACGAAAGGTGAATATGTACTTTAAAATCGCAGCCGGGGGTTGAGAGGAGACTTATTGCCGCGGCGCAATTGTTCTCCTTTAAGTATCGTCTCGCATTAGCAAGCGGAGGAAAGGCGGACAATTTAAATTATAGGTTCGCTCGACCGACACTACTCTCTCTTATCGCATTAACGTGAGAACATCGTAAAATGCGCAAGGCACAGCAGCACACCACCCAACAACTTCCAGTATAACCGTGTTCATTATGAAGAAGAATCTCACCGAATTCCCCATTTACATTCCAGCATCGTGTGCGACTCTTGGCACGGACGGTTATGTGCCCCTATTCTGCTCCCTCCACGCGGATTAACTTGTTTTCTTGTAATCGTGCATCGTCTTCCGATAGAGACTCTCTAAGCGACTCCAAAACACCAGCAGCTTTATCGGCGAACTGTGTGATGCGTGCTTATAACAATATATTTACAGTCTCGTAAATGTTACAGGAAACGGGCCGTAAAATGCAATTTTGCCCGAGAAAACAACGTATACAGAATCACGAATAAAGTGCTTTTAAAACGTGATTATTCAAATATTTCCGTTTGTGATGATACGGGATTTTATTGCTTTTGTTACAATGTACTGCAGTTTTTACAGCTTCAGTCATGATTGCGATACTTACAGGGGTCATCGCCCCACTGTTACGCGCTGACTTGTACGAAAGTCGGTATGCAGGTAGAATACCTAAAAATATTAGGCACATTTTTTTTAGTCATGTAAATTCATGTTTAGGGGTGAAATTACTCTTCATAGTTGGGGGTGGGAATATTTTTAGACGAATAACTCGAAAATGATTAGGAATAGAAAAAATGATAAACAAGAAAGTTGCATGATTTTTGCGAGGGATAACATGGCATAACAGGAACTTCTGCAAAATTCTGAAAGCCATATTAGCAATGTTGATCTAAAAATACCAACCAAATTACGTGGTTTGACTATGAGGAATGTTAAAAAGTGTACAATATATCATATATCAATATATCAATACTTATATCATGTAACAAAATTTGACAACAGTCAACATCAAAAAAATATTGCCTGTACTATTAAAAAAAAATTCAATGTCAATAGGCATTCATAATTTCCACTATTTTACAAAAAGGAACTTATTTACGAATGATACATATTCTCGCATAGTGATTGCAGTGCGTACCTACTGTTCTGAAATACTTTATTTTGACACTATGTACAATCTAATAAATTGATTTTATTTAAAGTTAGTAATGAGTGTTCAAAGGAGAATATAATTGAGGGTGTAAAAATATATGTGATAATTAAAATGAGAAGAATAAAACGCTTAACGAAATTGTACTCTAAACTCGCATATTTCTTGCCAACAGCTTTACTGCTTTATTCTATAGCGGCAATGCGCATAAATCGTGTGGTTCTGGTTGACATTATTTTATACAAACTGCACCAAATGCTGCACATGGTCTCGTTAGATTTGATGTGCAAACGTTGGTGCCTTATAAATACTGTAAATGTTACATGGAAATGAGCCGCTTGCCTGTTTGAATTGTTTGTTCATATTTATAGCGCATGGGAAAGATGGAAAATTAGTAATAAAAACGTAGTTTCATTAGTTTGCTACCATAACGTACAAATTTATTTACACAATGCACGTAACATTATTATTACATTTTCGATTGAATGGCATTAACAATAATTTGCATTGAAGCATTTTTTCTTAATCTTAATGTTTTATCAGTAAAAGTAGAAAATTAAAGAATTTGATAGGTGTGTTATAAATAAAACATTTTATACCGTATTTTATCACTTGATGGATGTATAGTGGATAATATAAGGACATTATCATACGGTTACTGTCTTTAAAAAAAAGTGTAAGAAAAGTTACATTTATCGAATTTGTTCAAGATCACGTTTAAAGAAGAAAATAATATTTATAACAATAATAATATATTAATTATTGGGAAATAAAATCGTCCTTCATCAACTTATTGTTAAATAACGTTCCCTGGAAAATATAAATGGCAAATTTTCCATTTAAGTGGACATTAAATAAATTCAAACGTCACCATCCTGGATAAACAATGCTTTTTAATATTCAATCCCTTCTTTTACATTTGCATCATTGATTGTTTTAGGTGACCAGTTACAGGGAATATTTCGCAAGGATTATAAACGTATTGTGGACAGAAATAGGTACTACAATAAAGGTACAGCTCTTTAGTTTTTACAGATTCACTTTATAGAAACAAATGATAAAACATTTTTCTTTCGCCATACATTATGTAGAAGGTGTCAATATAATTGTTATAAAAAGCTTGTTCAGACTTTACTAATGGCTTTAAAATATAATGATTTTCTTTTCAAACTTCATGATACGAAGAATCCTGCTGAATTACTTAAAAATATTGTGAAGATTTTCAAGTTTTCTTGCCCATATAAAATGAAAGATGGAAAGAGAAATAAAGTTTCATAGTAATTTGCTGTTAGTAGCAATATAAACGACGTTGAAAATAAAAAAGTATTGTGAAGCGAACATGGCGCTTATGAGGAAAATAATTATCATTGCAATGAATTTGTTAATTATTCGAATTTATATTTTCCACAACGCTGTTCTGTTTATATTTTATTCAATTATGCGTACTTTATTTGTGGTCCCAATGAACGACTCATCGCTTCTTAAATTTAATTTTGATGAATGCTTGTTGGTGTGACGATCAATAATGCCCCTGTAACAAAAAAAGTGATTGATAAATTGAAAATCGTTTGAGAAAATGTTTCTCAAGAAAATAAAAATACCTAGGTTTCTAAAAGTATTTTCCTAAATCAAAGCTGTAAAAATTGTCATAGTGATTTATATCAATTTACGTCTGCTAGGACGTCATGCCCAAAAAATTGAAAACACGAATGAAAGGACAGCTTAGAATAAAAGAAGACAACGATTCTTATACTATCATATGAAATTTTATTCGTAGGATCAGGTTGAAGAAATATTATACACGGTGGGGTGTAATTCATAGTACAGTCGAAGAAGGGATGATTCTACGTATAAAAATCAATCGAAAAAGTGGAATAATTTGTTTTCGTTCGACGCTTCGTCTTTGACACAATCGATTTTTAAGATCTGTCGGGGTAGGTACGTGCACGATTTGAGTTTAATACCTATTAGCAATATGGATGGTGGTTTAATTCAAACGATACAACAAATTTGACAGATTGCTAATATTTTAGTATTCTAAAAATGGTTTTTGAATTGGTTACCCTAGCACCATAATTTGGCTTTCATAACAATTAGATTAAGGATGTTACTAACAATACATTATTAACGATATAGATATTAAAGAGAAAATAATTTCCCAACTAAACTAAAAACCAAATAACACAAGAATTTGAGAAATTATAACATGAGAATACATTACTATTTTTAATTTATGCCTATTTTCAATCATTTTCGACAACGGAAAGAAAATTAATGATCTGTGCAAATACAATGATATAGTGTCTTTAAATGTCAATATTTACAAAGACAAGCACCCCAGTATAAATATATGACAATAGATAGCGATAATGACTAGACGAATTTTTTAAATCGACTATCTCAAAATCGAAGCCACACTTTCAATTCATTTCTACTTGCAGGATCCCCCGAATTTATTTTGTACTTCAAATTACGACCAATCCTATACTTCGAAAAAATAGAAAACCTTCTTTGCTTAACGTGAACATTTCCCAAGTATTACAGTATTAAAAGTTTAAAAAAGAAAAAGATCCACAGCAGATTTTCAGAAACGATAAAATAAAGCAAGTACCAAAAGGCTGTCGCACTTTGGCAGATTTCATTATAACATAATAATGATCCTTTATTCGAACGAGACGATAGTACAAAATGTACAATGCAATTTTGATACATTTCTTCCTTAAAAACGTATTTTCCTGCTGTCCTATAATTTCATATCAATATTAAACATTGTCATTAGGCATAATACGATTGAATACGATCGTATTAGTAAAAATTTTACAATCTTTTCTTGCAGGGGAGATGGTTGTACTTACACTTCTGGGCAGCTTTGGCCATTGAATTTTCGGATTGAATGGACCGTGTCCTGGGAAAGTAGGAAACGAAGAGCCAGGTCGTGGTCTTTGCACAGGTGCTACGAATGCAAATGCCATGCACACGATGGCAAGTAACGTAACGATGAACATTCCCATCTTCATCTTGTATGTATGTATATTCTTCTCTGTAACGTAAAACTAAGTACTTTAACGAACCATGAATACAATATAACTGCAGTACTTGTGAGCTCATTGTGTCTTATTGCAGATTATATTATTATAAGAAGCTAAATATTTATTGCAACCTATGTATTGCAACTTTCATTAAATGTACTAATTTATTAAAAATTAAATAGGTTTATTGACAATTAAATAATATCTGCTGTAATTATACAACCGAACATTAATTTTATAATCAAGATACCAATTTATTTATTGAAACATATAATTTTCAAGAAATATCTATAAGTTTTGGATAGTCTGTAAATAAATGTGGTAGAGTTGTATTTAACTGGTTTCAATTTTGATAGCCATTTTAGTAGTAAAATTCTTGACGAAATTTTATATAATTTAAATTATTGTCAGTTTATTTCTTAAAATATTTTTTTAATTATTAAGAAAGATGTGATCCAATTTCCAAATATGAACAGGTAAACAATCCTATTTTACACACTCAATCGTTATTAATTAAGACATGGAAACAAAAAATATAAAATTTGTAGGCATATACCTAGACGGTTAGAAATAAAATATATTATATTGTAGAATTACCTCTTTGCAGCTACAGAAGACACTTCAATTTGATGTCAAAAGAATGCTTCAGCTCTTATATACCATTCTCATTGTATCCGAGATGATACACACTCACAGAAGACTGTTGATTCTATATTGCAAAAAGAGAATATGAAAGGGGAGGGGAGAGGAATACCGGGGAATACCGTCATGACTCTTATCGTGTGCAGTTCACTGCAAGTCAGTGATACCCGGTGACCCAACTTGTTCCCTTAATGTTATCTCACATTACACACTTATATGCATGTTTGTATAATTGGGAGTCCCCTAAGAGTGTATTTTCCTCAAGTGGTTTGGCTTGCGACATGCGTGTGTGAACAGGTGCGAGAGTTATAATTTTTTTCATCACCCACTTATTGTATGTGTGACTATTTCTTATATTTAATGCAAAAGGGATTTTTTAAGTGAAATCAGATTTTCTATTAGTTGATTATTCATATAAAAAAATTGCTAAAAAACCTATGATTTTAATCCGTTTAAGGTGCCCCCCTCCCCTCCTCCTCCTTAATCTAACTTCTCTTTTATTTATATTAAAAATAATCATTATCCATGAGCGAAACATTAGTTTTTTGTTTTAAAATAGTTTTTTAAGAAGCAGAATGTGTCGAATGTAGTGTAGGCCAATCTATTCCTTTTTTTGTGACAAAATATGTAGTTGTAGAAAAATTTCTATCGTTTTGAGTGGATGTTGATTTGAACGTATGTAGCATATTCAAAAGTTATTGTAAATTGTGAGCCCTCGTTCCAGTGAACTAAAAAATATAAAATTCCTTCGTTAAAGTTCGGAATTTATCTTCTTCTTGGTTGACACTGAATTCTTAGAGGCTCTCTATGATTGATAACTCTAATTGTTTTCTTAATGGTAATTCTTCATTTTGTGGATCCGTAAGTTTTTCATTATTTTCAGAAGAATCGTGGTTACTGTTATATTTTTCGAAAAGTCTAGCTACTTAGAATTTGTTGTGCCGTTTTATACATTGCTATCATGGACGTTAAACGAAAAAATGCGTCTTTTGAGACGTGGAGTTTTTCATCCAGAGAAGTTTAAAAATTTCTAGTTGAAAAGTTCCAGAATTGTGTTAGTGAATAGCATTTTGTATACCATTTGGATTTAAAGTATCTGTTACGGTAAGTACTGCATTATTCTGTAATCTTTACACAGTATTTTTACGTTTTACCCGGTTCTTTATCGCTTGTTGAAGTGTAAATATTTAATGTTTAGTAAATTACCTCATTTGGGACAAAACCGGATATTTGATTATGGAGCAAAATCGGGTACCCATACTTTCTATGTATGGTGTAAAGGAGTTTATAGGAGCTGATTTCCAATCTTTAAAAAGTCCAAAAATAATCTTGATTATATGTCGGCTCATGAGATTTGCACAAATGTTGAGGAAGACGACGAAACCTTTATTTCTGATTTTTGTGCACTAGATAAATTAAAATAAATTTATGTACAAATTAATATTTGTTAAAATATCTTTCTTTATGGTTTCTAAAATAATAGTAATAAAGGTATTATAATTATTTCATATTTTATGTGTTTTTTAATAGGTACCCGATATTACAAACAGTTATAGGATAAAACTGGGTACTTGCATATTTCCAAGAAGTATGTTTTCCTGTGAGCCAAATAGTTTTTTCAAAAAAGGACTTTCAATAGGATGTTTTGATTCTGCAAGGTCCAATTAAGATTTCTCTCGGGTTTAAAAGTTTATTTTGCCGTCTGACATCTTGCTAGCAGGAAAAATACATTAGGCGCTCAGTTTTGCCCCACTTTCCCCTACCTATTTAATTCAGTATCAAATTTTTTAAATTTTTAAATAAGAATTTAAGAGCACCGTCAGCAGCGAATAATGTCGATTTATTATAAATTGCAGATGTGTTTATACGTTCGCGATTAACTATCAATAAGTAAGTAGTAATGCATAATTTGAAGTAACTGGAAATTCATTTCCGAAAATAAATGAGATTTATAATAATTTTCCTAAACTTAAGTTTCTCGAGAAATTACAGTATTTCTCGAGAAATAAGAAATAAGAAATTATAAAATTTCTCGAGAAATAAGAAATAAGAAATTATAAAATTTCTCGTGAAATTCTCGAGAGAGAATTCTCGCGAAGGGACACTAATTACGGGACATTCCCATATTAGCACACTGCTAAGTAGTATAGTATTATTAAGTAGTATATGTTGCTATCATATAGTAAACTTTTAGTATATTATTATTGGTACAGTATTATTAGTATACAAGTATATCTACTGGGTTTGATGCAGGTAACATATAATCTCAACTTTGAAATTGATAAATAATGAATATACACAGAGTGTGCCACATTATTATGAATTGACTGATGCAATTATCTACGAAATTTGAGGAGCTATAAGACAATTTATATACGCATTTCGGGAGTATGAAACTCCAAGATGAATATTCTGTGATAGAAACGATTACTATTCTAAATCTGTAAGTGATGGCTTCGAGGACATTTCAAGGTCCATTTTATTTTTCTTTTATAAGGCCATTCGATTTTATTGATGTATTTTTGCCGCGCGACAAGGAGATAGATTTGACTTTCCGATGACTTTAGACAAGAGAATTTCGAATTCAATCGATTACAAATGTAGCAGAGAAGGAGCGTCACTCGCATTGTTCTCCCACTTGCCTCTCGCTTCACACTTCGCTGTTTGCTCTGTGCACTGGTGGCTGCTTCAATGTGGAATTTTTTGTTAAGTCATCCGGAAATGAACATATTATAATGTACATTAATGAATTTGTTTTCTGGTGAACAACAAGAATTTGGTAATAAAAATGAATGACTCCATTTAAAGAAAGAGTATTATTCCCAAGTATCCTTAATGCTTCTTCTCGTAAAATAATCGTTTTTATTACCAGATGTCCACTTTGAAATTCAAGGTTCTTCTCTACAGGGTGTAACCGAAATAGCTGGTCAAATTTTGGCCTCGTATTCAGTTCTCCCTAAGAATAAAAAAAGAAAATGAATTTGCAAAGCAGAGAATTTGGCGAATTAACTCAAAACTAATTTTTTCATAAAAGAGGTGAATGAAATCGAGCACAAAACTTATTCAAGTTATGAGTTTAGACGACAAATTCTGTCATCGTGATTTCAGAGGTATGCCGTGATAGGATGGGCACTGACACGTACTTAGATGAGAGTAAAAGAGCATTGCAGGAGGCTCGATGCACTCGAAACGAGGAGCAATGTCTAGTATCATTATACCATGTTTGCTCCTCTGAATCTTGGAGATGCAATTAGGAACAGCAATAGTAAGCATCGGAAAACGCGAGTGAAACAGAGTAGACGCTCGCAAATATAGACTTTTCTGATTTTTGTACGCAAGCGGGTTGTCGCAGGCTCCGTTTTGCATTATTCATGACAACCCACTTATATGTATACCACTTCCTGCTACGCTAGTATCTTCTTTTGCTCCTTCGTTCCGGTACTTATCATGAAACGGCACATTAATATTGCATTTTCAACGCGTTTAAAACTACTTATGATACCTGTTACACGTGATCGCTATTCTTTCTCAAGCCTTGCAACCATAGATTTGCATCTTGTTTTTGTTTTATCTTTTCACAAGCTACATGTGGGTCATGAATTATATTAACATTATATAGAGTGCTTCAGAATGATAAATACAAACTTAGGGGGACAAACTTAAACTCTGATCCCTTATGCAATACTGATTCTATAGTAATACTTTATATAGGGTAGTAACATAGCCAGTTTATAAGACGAATTAAGTGATATCTATTAATTAATGAATATGCTACGATTTGGCATTAATTTTACGTGAAGTTTGAAATGTTACGCACAGGCAGCGATGTTAGTTGAAAAATACTATTGCATAAAGTGTGGTGGTTCCCATTCGGTTTTTGGGCTCAATGGTTGATCTAAAACAAAATTCTTTTGGGGCAAATTACGTACACTTATGCGCACATTGTATAAATCTTTGTTAACTTTGCCGAGCTAGAAATGGTCGGTCAATTCTTTTAGTTCATATCGTTTGTTCTTATTGAAATTCAAAATTATTTCCTAGCAGTAGCATAAATTTTCTTTCTATTGGTAACAGAGATCGTGGTAGTACAAAATTCCCGTTTTATGTAGAGTTTTAAGAATTGCATGTTCTATTAAATAAGAACGTGATGCTTTATTTTTACATACTGAGGAATAATTTAAAGGGCGCTATGATGTGACATGATGTGAATAATAAATATGCCGACATATTTGACGATGGGGGAAATTTAATTTTTAATATCTTTCCACGTTCTGGGGATAAATGACGAAATCTTTCCTCCAGTCTGTTTAATAAGTCGTTGGAAGTTCATTTTCAACACGCTTTCAAATGGTAGACGACACGAAGAGATAGATGAACTCGGTCGAAAGACAAAGCTCAGGATGGATGGATCTATAGTTCTTAAAGGAGTTCTGGGCAGACTATAGGCTGTGCTCCCGCAGGCGTGTCTTGGCGGACAAGGGGCTGAAATTAAAAGTATTTTAGCTAGTTACGCTGTTCTCTATTTCACAGATACTACAATTAAATAATATTCACGAAATTATATTACTTTTGTACAGTAGAGGGAAAGAACTTATTAAATCCCTAGTCGCATTTTTGGTTGACCCACAATACCCCCAAGCTGGGAATTAGTTGGCCATAAAAATTCCAACAATAAATGCTACCAGGGATGTACCTTACTTGAGACAATCTTATTAGAAAAAAATGGTATTTTTTCCTCGACTCTTATATACAATTATTAAACTTGGAATATAATTCTATCATTTTTATCATTCATCTTTTGTAGTGTCACAAAATTAGATGATTTACTGATAATTTATTGGTGATTTACGTTAAAACTGTTATTTAGAATTGTTAGGCATTTTGCAGTGAATTTATTTATCACATTTGTGTAAAAATTTACGTTGCCTAACTGAAAATATCTGAACACCGCAACCACATATTTTTCATAATTACAGTCTGTACTGTATGCTGTATTATTTTAAACAATTTGTAATGATCGATACACATCTGAATGATAAAAAAGTGACGAATAGGACGAACGACTAATTACTTTTAAATTCGATTTATAGGTACCGTTTTTCCCCTAATATCAAAGGTTCAGTGAAAGTAAAACATTAATCATGAAACACTTCGTGTTGCCAGTAAAATGTGCAACATATGACTCCCAGCATTTTGATATTCGCATGCACCCGATAGCAATCAATCAAAAGAAACAAAAGGACCGTTTACTCGTCTCTAGCGAACCTTGCCACCCCCCGACAATAAAGGAGATTCATATATGGGTGCAATATATTCATACAGTCGAGCGTATTATTTTCGCGCGTAAAAGAAATAAGCCCCTGTAACGGATCGCGCATGAAGCTTAAAAATGGCATGAACGAAATTCTTTCACCGAGGTCCAGTCTTTTGATAGGCCCCTTTGTTTATCATTCCTTGAATGGCAGTTCGGATAAATGGATTACGGAGTTGCTATCGAATCCATATTCAATTGTATGATTCTCCTCATTTAATTATACTCTACGCACCCATGGATTTTTCTGTCTTCTATTCTCCGAACCATATTGTTTAAAGTACTACTGTACAATGTAAATATGAAACTTTAAAGAGATATAATATAATATTTATATTATATATTATAGAGATATAATATAATATTTACTTAATTTTTAACGTGTATTTTAAACTTCATTCTTTTACACAGAATTATAGAATTTTCACTGATTTTATACTATCATTTTAACAGTGCCATAATTGTTTTATAGGAAATACAAATTAAACACATTATTGTGACAGGTGCCATGACATGTAAATAATAGCGACTGACAGATTTGAATTGAAAATTTTGCCAACTTTTTTACATTAAAAAACAGGAAAGCGTTCTGGTTCAAATCTCCAAACTCAAAGCGGTTGATTATTATGCTTTACGCCCCCCCCTCCCCCTAATCTAGAACCAACCAAAACTAATATCCAGAACAAGTTAGAAAGTAGAATGTGTTGCATCGGAATAAGTCAACAAAAATACTAAAAGTTTTTCATTGATATCTCGGAAACTAATAAATTCCCGAACTATTTTAGATTTAGGGCCTACTGAGGGCATTTGGAAGTACAGTCAAAATATCTACTTATATTTTTCGATCCTCCGGGGAATACCCCTTCCCCTTTCCCATTTTACTTTGAATTTTCGTTTCATCTAAGATTATATGCTAACAATACTTTCGTTTTTACAACCGTACTTTTTTGCAATATAATGGTATTTAAATTCTCAATAGACATTCTGCATATACAACAGACGATGACACCAAGCAATTGGTACCAGGCACGTACTATAATCCGCGTGATAAATCTTATTACGCGTCTCTGTCGCTCTGGCAGGTACAAATAATAATTATTCTATTTCAAGGGTCACCGTGTATCATCCATAGATTGGCTTATAAAGATTAATGTCTGTTTGCTCGTGTGTGTACGTCAAGTGTATGCACGAGGCGTCATGCCGCGTATAATTGTACGGTCGCTACTCAGTATCACCGTTCCGTTTTACTCCGTAGTGGGGATCAATATTAACGATGATATTGGTCCTGGAAATTGGAGGTACCTTGTTGTCGAACAAACAAAATGGAATAAACAAAACTGCGGTGGCAGGGTCGAACGTACCCATGCGTCGTATTTGTGGGGTTCTCGGATGTGTCATATTATTTTATGTGTTTGCGATCAGCTATGCGCGTAAACAATTTCGAAGGGTAACCTCGTTCATTTCTCGCCAGCTCTTCGCGAAAGAGAAAGAAAAACGTTGACAGGGAAACAGAAACCTTGGTCACAATTTTTCATTGTTTTGCTAAAAATCATTACCTGAAATGTGGAAAAATGAAAATAAGTGACTATTTTATATATATACGTTTTAGTAATAACTTGTAATTTATTTTATAAATAAATTTTGTATAGTGACACACCTAAAGATAATATTGGCTCTGAGAGTGGTGCGTTACCATTTTATAATAACCAACTTCTCTTTCGTCGAATAGGTAAAGTTTGTTTAAGACCATATTAGTTTTCAGTCCTTTTACACTTGGACATTATGAGATTTTAAATCTGCAATAAATTGACGAGTTTTAACGAAAATACATCTAATGAAAATTATAAATTGATTCGTCAGTCTTTAACCCTTTCGCTACGGCGTAAATTTCCACGAAAGTGACTATAACAATTTTTTTTTTTTTGTTTAAACTCTTGGAGATGCCGACTAAAACCGGCGCTAGGAACGACGACTCCTTCCGTGCCGCCGGATATATCCGGCACTCGGCCACGCAGGGCGTCAGATGGCTGCCGGATATATCCGGCGCTCGAAGCGAAAGGGTTAATAAGAGCCAGTAGAAATGTACGTCGACGAAAAATATTCCAGATAAAGAAATCAATTTCTAATCGTCCCAAAAGAATCAACACGTTCCATCTCAAATCCGACGATTAGATTCCACAGCAATCTGTGGCCTAGCAGACCTTGCTTTAGGTTGGAAAGTGCAATACTATCTAATGTGTAAATGTGGCATTACTACCAATTTAAAACTGTAAATATACATGATGTTCATAGATGTAAACCAATCAATAGTGATGTTTGTATGTGATATTGGAAAAAAATTGAGTACACGCATTTTAAGGGTAGAAAAACAATTTCTTTACTACAGAATGATAATAATACAGATTATAAAAATAATGGTTTAGGATCTTAAAATTAGAGGCACTGCTTGGTCAAAACATAAAAAAAATCTGCATATTTTCATCCCACATCTTAAGAATGAGTAGGTAAAATTTTAGATCGACATTCCTAGCGGTACAGATTTTACAGACAGTTAAGGGGCACCAACAGTGTGGCGGTCTTAAAAATAGGTGTTTTTTGAAAATGGATTGCGGCGCAGGTAGGTATAATAGATAGAAATATGATTTTTCTTTTAATTAATAATATATTTATTGATCTAAAAAAGAAACCATTTCTGTTTTTATCAAATGGAAAACACATGGAAAAAGGGTACCTACTCACGGGCATGTCCCCCTGGTGTCAAGTTTTAAGTACGTTTTTCTCAAAGTAATTATTCGTGCACTATCATCACTATAAAAAATGCAATTCAGACGGGATTCTGTTCGTAATTACGCTCGCTTTCGGGTTACCCTCTATTGTGAATTTTCATACACCCAATTTGTTCACGAACCCTTTTGTGCGAAAAAAACAATTTTCCGGTTCCTATCGTTTAAACATATGCCAATCATCGTCTAATTGTTTTTCAACAATGGGAGAGCGTAGCGCGATAGCCACAATCTTTGGCTTTTTGAATTTGAATGACTCTGTTTGGAGTTATAATGGCGATAGTTCAGGTCTTTTCTTTTTACAACAATGCAGTGTGCGATGCATATCAGAGGTGGAAGTGGACAAAAATGAAATCATTTTTTTTATACTCTATATTTGTAGCAAAATAAAGTGCAAAATTTTTGTAGACTCTTACACTGTATACTTTTATCTAGAAAAAATCATAAAAGTCGCCTATGTTTACGCGCGA
Organism: Andrena minutula; assembly: GCA_929113495.1. NCBI lineage: Eukaryota > Metazoa > Arthropoda > Insecta > Hymenoptera > Andrenidae > Andrena > Andrena minutula. The sequence goes on from OV815994.1 coordinate 40,796,162, forward strand.
TTCGATCGGGAAGTGTCCTTAAGTATCTAATCAAAATTCAAAGTGCTATGCAAAAGAAAGATGAATATTAAACCAGTACCTAACATTATCAGAAGAAAGCATTACCTATCAATGGTAAACCACTAACAATAAGACCAACTTTCATTAAAAGGAGTAGCGCATTATAAATTGCTAACACCTAGAAGAACGACTTAAGTGATGTTCCTTCGAGGCCATCCGTCATTCTGTTCAGGGTATTCAGAAAGAATTGGCTGGAACAGTTGTCTATACATTTCACATACTACAAACATTTCATTACCCCCACTCATTTTCTTTTCTCATCTCTACATCATTAGTAACTTTCAAACGTTGATAAAACAATGTTATCAGCCAAAAATCAGACAAAATCGTACATAAATAATGGAAATTATATAGTTCATTGAATAAAGCTAAGAATTCAAAAGAATACTTAAGTGTACTGACCCAAAATATAGAAAGACGCGAGTTACCAAATAACTTTCGATATCGTTTCTATAAATTCCTCTGATTTTCGTCAACGAAGGCAAACTTTGTTATGAGTTTTACAATGCATTGTGGGAAAACCATAAGATCTTGTACTAATTAAAGACATTTAACTGGTCAGTTTTATGTCATGTCTTCGACTATTTGTTGCACGAAGAAGCTTCCTTACAAAACTAATACGAAAATGTAAGACAAAGTGTTCGGAACTCCGATAACGGGAAATGAAATGTGAAAGTGAATTGGAGAAGAACTTTTGTACGTGAATGTTAGTAGTAAATATATTGTGAAATGCTGAAAAGCATGAGCGTTCTCTGTATGAGAGAAAAAGGAAGTTTGACACCGTCAGAAACGCGTACAGCGATTTGTTGGAGCGTTCCGTGCTGAGAAAGGAGCGGCAGTTGGCGAGGCAGAATGCGAAAGGAGTACGAGGGTGATAGGAGATGAAGGGGGAAACAGTGCATTTGACTTTCCTATCAGCGTCAAGTGCTCATAAGCGTTTAAATGACTCCTCTGCGAAATACCACTGACGAAACTATTCACGCACATTTCTGAAACGAAGATTTTTCGTATAACAGCGTATCTATCATCTCTTTAATTCTTTGCAACCTGTTTTGGTAGGTACTCTCACGTTGCTGAATAAAATTTACTTGAGTATTTATTCGATTTCGTTTGACTGAAATTTCGAATGGGTAGGTCTACAATATTTAATTTCTTGTACCTATAGATGTGTCATGGATTTGATAATTAATCTTTATATTAATAACTAAAACGTTGACGATTGCGCAATAGTCGGGGTATCCATATGCTCCAAGCATTATGTTTGGATAGATGAGACATGCAGCTGTGATTTCACTTCCATACGTTCTCGAGATTCTTTTCTCGCGTTTTTGTGATATATGAAGTTCTTTTTTAAGAGGTTTAAGCGAGAATTGCTTATAATTTATTATAGTATACATAACCTGACGTATAAATCGATCGCAACTACCGATCATCACTGTAAATATATTTATAAAAATGTGAATAAGTGTTTGGTATGTCACGAATGTTTCCTGAATATTTGGATACAAAATTCGTAAAAATATTGAAGATATAGACATTAAGAAATAAAAGATTGTTAGAAAATAAAAGTAGTTTTCATTATACCTTCTAAAAGGTATAAATGAGTAAAGAGGTATAGTTAACTTTGTATCTAAAGCTACGTTCTGTAAACGTAAAAAATCTTATTAAATTTCATATTTGAAACTTAAGGCGGGAAGCCACTGTGAAAAAAAAATTTTCTCGATTTTTCTTTTGTGCATTTTCATATTTGGGGCTCAAAAATATACCTTCATAATTTCAAAGTGGATCTCCAAAAATTTCGAGAACTACAGAAAGTTTTGTATAGGTGGTGTAGCGTTCAGAATCGAGTACACGCATAGGTAAGTAACTTGGTGTCAATCGCCCGAAAAGTTTATGTTCAAGAATCCAAATTTATCTAATAAGAGGGATTATGAGCTTATGTATTGTTTAGACCTAGGTAAAGAATTACTGGCCACGACGAGACTGTATAAGTGCAGTTGGGAGCTTTGAGTTGCAGAAAATAACTTCTTCCAAAACTTTAAACGCGATTATCTCAAAACGGAATTTTAGTCGGATTCACTTGAAATTTTCAGGGAGTAGTCGTAATAAAATTATCTTCAGTTAAAGTGTTTGAATCGAATAACTCATCTAATCGTAACATTGAAAATTCATGTTGTGTTTTTATACCTTCTACTACAAAGTTCGCCATTTCTTCAAAAATTAATATTTTTTAAATCTGTACACTTAACTGAAGCTACTGTAATATACTTTAAGAAAAAGTTCGAATTTTTCAATTCAGAGCAAATGTTAGAAAGTTACACGACCGCTCGTTTTGTAATTTTTTTGCAGATCCATAACGTTACCGTATGCTGTGGCCATACTACCGAAAAAATGTTCAATTTTGGAAGCATAAAGGATTAATTAAATATATGAATTTTCAGCTATTAGTACAGAATTTTCGTAGCAAGTTATATTACATTATAAAAGAATGCCTCAAAAATAGCCTTTATTTTTTACCGTCACAGTGGCTTTTCCCCATAAATTGGAACGAATTTAGAGTTTTTATTTGTGTTCCTTGAGAAAAAGCTTTCATTTAAATCTAAAAGTTCTCACATAGGCCATTAGTAAAATAGTTTAGCTAATATATATTATAATTCTACAGGACATAAACCCCCTTAACTCATATTTTCCACGCGATCTTAAAACTGTCAAATTTCTGTTTTCACCCTACTACGCAAAGTGATGTGAAGGGTCTTGGAGATCAATTCGAAATGGAAGTTGTACACGTGCGTAGTTCACCAGCACATATATGCATGCGTGTGCCACTACTTCGAGGGAATAGGGTAGTTATAGACTGGGTGGATAGTGTCGTAGGTCGAGCCATCATACCACAAAGGCAGGTTTGTACACGAGGACGTTAAGGTTGCTGAAGCTAAAACGGCAGAAACGCTGGTGGAAACAGAGGGTCAGAAGGGGCACGAGTCAAGTAGGATGGAGGCAGTGACGTGTAGGAGGAGAGGAGAAGGATGAGGTTGGTAGCACCCGGTATAGGCAGTATTCCGTTGAAAGCCTGTCCTTGCATTCCTTCGTAACCTCGTTATGTCACCCACTCAAGTTAACCACTAGATCGCGTATATACTGTGGAAGAGGTGCCTTTCCGGAACCAGGATTACTGTTTCCGTGTCTATAGGAAGTTACCGTATCGCCCATTGTTGACGAGCAGGAACCGTTAACGCTGTGCATTACATTTAGGAAGCATTTGATGGATTAGAATTTTGGGAAGAAATAAACTGATGTTTCATGACCTTAGGCAATGATATTGAAATATTAGTTAGTTGGTTCCATCAGTTGCTTACAATTAGTTCGTGGCTCCATGTGTTTAATAATATCCAGGGGAAAGACAGTTTCAGATGTACCTACTATGTACAATTGTGTTTATAAATATTATACAAAAATTATAATTATGCAGATATACATGTGTTTGTAACAAATGTAATTCAATTTGCCAGTTGAGACACATTTGGAATTTATAAAGTATACATTCTCATAATAGTTGTATAAAACGAGTAGAATTATTATAGCAGAATAGTAATTGTATATACAGTTATTTGCTATGATAAATATGCATCTCGATTTTAAATTTACACAGTTACGAGTTATTCATAAAATATATTTGATTTAGTAGAATATAATTATTATAAAATTAATATTAAGTAATGTGAAATATAAGTTGCGACCGTACTATAGTACTAATAATATCTGTAAGTGTTGATTTTTTTATATTTTCCTTTTTCCCAAAGCACATTAAGAATTATTGTTATTAATATAGGATTTCGATCTTTTATATGAGATTGTTTCTATAGTTGCATATTCAGATACCCATACATATGTGTTTCTGCGAATGTAAATTTGCACGAGTAGGTACATAAATAGATTCCTGGACCGAAATAATCCTATTTTAATACGTTAATGTAACAGGAAAGATATACTGTAAATTATTCATATTATCTATAAACTGCTTAAGCATAAGTTGGTATATTGGAAATGGAATAATCCAGGAAGCTGCGAATGGCAGGGGCAGTAATGAATTTGTGTCACTAATGGACACATTGTCGTGATTTGAAAGACCATCGTAATCTTGTTAAGGGGAGTAGTTCTTGGACAATTCTGTACTTAAATTTCATGAGAATTTCGCTATTTATCATTTAACGATTCTAATACCGGAAATACCACTGACATATATTCGTATTAAAACGTAAAACGTAATGAAGCAACTGAAGAATCCACTTTTAGTTCTGAATAATTTACTGTTTATATAATAACTAACTATTGTAACTGTTAGTCTTTGTTTACGTTGTTACATATGTGTATTGTGTATATGATAGGATAAGGAAACAAGGTACATTAATAACGGAGCAATGAAAATACTAAATTAACTTGAGCTCGCGCGATTGATTTGGGAGAAATGGTAACAGTACTGACAATTAGGTAGACCTATATTATTAGAAAATATATATTTATTAAATATATAATTGTTATGCACTGTCATACAATTTCTTTATTTCTATCTGCACAAAAACTAGCAGAACTAGTTACGTACCGTAAACTGGGGTGGCTTTGCCCGCCGGTGTGACATTGCCCACTTTGTATGACCTTGGAGAAATTATTGTTATAGATTACAAAACACTATATATTCTAATTACTTCACAATAAAATAAAATAAAGTTCTTCCGAAAAGTGGGCAATGTCACCCCGGGCGGGTGGGCAAAGTCACCCAAGTTTACGGTACTCAATTTGTAAAATTTATTCATAATTATTAATTTCTCAACATTTACTCACGTAATGCTGTAAATATTTATATTTGCATAAAGCCATGGAACCGAAGGGGATTTTCGACAGTTGAGGTACTGAAAGATACACTAACCACCAATCAATTACAAGAAACAAAAGAACAGCTAAATAGTTGCACAAATTTGCTTACATTAAATGTTTCAGGTTTCAGGGCTCTTAGGGTATATTTTCCTGTAATCTGATCGAACCCATCTTTTACAGATGCTATTTCTTATGGCTTCAAACGCAATTTTATTTATTTGCAACTTAAATTTCTCTTCTATGCTCCTTTTATTTCTTTATAGTTCTGTCTATAATTACACTCACATTGCAATTGTACAAAACAGTTTCGAAGGGTGACAGTAGGCGATCTTGAAAATTACGAACAAATAATTGTGGACTCTTCCGAAACAAATGATCTACAGTAAAAAAAAAATTAGACTGGGTAAGTTGTGCAGTTCATCCTATAGGGTAAAGGACCCAATTACTGACTCCCAACCCAATTACTGTCACCTTAAGCTATTTTACTTACACGTTTATTTATTTGTTATTTTAAGTAAAATAGCTTAAGGTGACAGTAATTGGGTTGGTAGCCAGTAATTGGGTCCTTTTCCCTACTTTCTCCAAATACCAATGATTGCAGCATACGATTAACACTATAGACTTATAAACTGTACCTGTTCCTGTGAGACCTTTAAAATTTTGGCATTTAACCCATTGATAACAATCATTTTTTAATACAAAAAGTAATGTGTGGGCGTCTGCTTGCGTCTAAAATTTTGTTATAATTCTGAGAAACGTCCATCTAGGATATTTTCAAGCTTATTAGTTCATGATATTTGAAATCAATGACAATCCTAGGTTCTTTGTGCTTATGCACGACAAATAATTGAATTTCCCACTGTTCCATCGCCCTAATTATGAGGCTGTTCATAGTTGAGTAACATTCCCTGAGGCAATTAGCCGTTGTTGACAAACGCAATTTACGACATGTAACTTTGTGGCCATACAGGCAGACAGAAGCGGGCGTGCCTTGTGTCGCGTTTCTAAATACATTGGCACCGTATCTGCCTGTGCACCCTTGCTAGCGAGCATCGGTTGTTGCTTTCGAAGTAGCCAAGCGTCATGTCCTCTGCATCCCTGTTTACTAACACGAAGGTGCGTTACCCATACTCTTCCCCTAATGTGTTTAGGTTAAAATGGAGATGGTATTATTAGGCGTTTCTTCGTTGCAGTAGGATACTTAGCATCTGATACTATATATTTCTGCTGAATACTTATGTTCATGACGTGCTCTAAAAGAAAACAATTATGTATATTCCATTTATGAGGAAGTTCTAGTTGTTATGTGCAATCTATAGAATAGTGCAGGTCTTTAAGGTCGGATTCTCGTATAACAGCCCCAAAAGGAACTGATATTTATGATTTTTTGAAAAAAAAATATTGTTTATATTGGATTGAACTTTTTAGGGATATACAATATTTGTTGCGAAACAGCTGCAAGCTGCTTAGCCGTACAAGCAGGAATTTGTTCACTTTTTCGCGTAAATTGATTATGTACTAAGTTTAAAAAGCTACGTTAACAATGGAGAAAATCACGGGTTGCTCTTAAGGCTAAAAGGTCTGTAATCGTTAACAGTAGAAGAACCACTTTTCACAGTGATAATGTGCGCCCATTACAGTAATCGCGGTTAAAAAGAAACGTGGAAACTGTAATTTACAAGTAATTAATAATTTATTATATTCTCCAGGCGCTATGCACCTATCATCTATTTTAATTGCTAGAAAATCGTCTTAATTATAAAAATTCCAATAATTATAAGATAGTCATCAAGGTAGTCTCCGAGTATCTTTAATTGAAAAGTGCGGATTTTCTAGCATGTGGGATAATTCTTTCCAGTATGATAAACAGTTTTCTATTGCAATGGATATTATATTAGAAATTAGCTCTTATTACGCTACCATAAATTACGAATAAAGCGAATGATGAAACTTATTCAGTCTCACTAATAAATATTTAAACAAGTACACGTATGCAAGATGTTTATAAATGATAAATTATATTAATGCTGTGCCAATTTGCTTAAAACTTACGCTAGAAATATTTAAAGAAAAATTCTGTGGAAGCTTTCATCGCATTCGGTCGATATACAATATACAATTATATAGAAAGATTTAAAACGAGTGTAAAAAACCTTGACAGATTTTTTGGGAACAAACATCGATACATGACATATACATATATATGATAAATACTATGAGAGCAGTAAAATTTTAAAACTGTTACAACTACGTAAATAGTGAGAAACATATATGTTGATTTAACACATTTTACTCAGAATGGCCTTCCAATCGATCAAAATTGTTTACACTCATTCTGAATCATCCTATGTTGAAGAATGTATTGAGGATATTAGAAAGTATAAGTAATAGGAATATACGGGGGACTGTATTAAAGTTATTCATTTCATCAATGGTGGAAAGTGAACGATTGTATCGCTTGCTAAGTCGGAATTGCTTTAACGTATTGGGAGTACAGTATATGGGCAAACTTGAAGCTGATATAGACATTTCTCTCCTTGAATTGAGTTCAGCTCCCTCGTAATGCTCCGGGCTCTATTTTATCCGGGTAATCGTCTGTTGTATTGGTCACTACAAAGAAGAGTGTTGTTTTTACATTTGATACACTGTGTGTTTAACCGCTCTGCTGACAAGCACATTACTAGCGTATCAATTTGTGTTAATTTATTTTGCATTCATACAAATTTCTACTTTTAAATGGTTATCTATTATATGCTAATTGAACTATTTAATCTCTATCAAATTACATGTATGCACGAGTTTATGTAATATTTGTATGAATTTCAATTGCTTTTTTTAGCTGCATATATTCTGGAACACCAACACAAAATTAAATTTACTTAAGGAAGTAAAAATGTTATATTGGCAGGATATATAATAATAATTCATGACTGAAATAATTCCTTATTTTCTCATGGCATGGATTTTTAAAAAACTAACAAAAAAGTTTTACTTTTGAAACATACTGGTCTCTGTATTAATTGTATAATTTAACAGTGTCCCAATCATATTCGATTTCAAATTTAATTGCAATATTTAAACAAGTTAATGTTTTTATCAAACATTGATGCGATATAAATTAAATACTGATAGTATTTAAGATTTCGGCTCGTATCGGTCCTTCAAAAATATTGCAGAAGTAAACTGTCCAATTTTAAGCAGATTCCTTCATTGCTTAACATTATTCGTCTTCCTACCTTTCGAATTGGCCTTCATGGATACTATTTTTCCTGTATTAAACGATAAATAGAGCATAACATTTTCCTACATTCTGGTAAATTAAAATCCATCGATAGGTTGTGTAGACACAGGAAAGCCGAGGGTGCAAGTGAGACGTCATGAGGGAATGCAAAGTATGGATGGGCGACTCGTAGCGCGGCACGGTCGATTGGCCTCAGAATCGACGAAAGGAAAAAGGGAGGAGAATTTTCGCTTGCACTCGAGGATTCAAGGGCTAGCATGATACTGGCAGGCGACAGTCGTGCGGCAAGGGGTGCGCGAGAGCGTAAGAGGAGAGGAGAGCAGAGGTCGTGTTGGCGGCAGGACGTAGGAAGAAGAGGATGTGAGGGAAGAAGAAAGGAGGAGAAGCATCGTCAGAAGTTGGAAGCTACAATGGTAGTGTGTCTTCTGGCGCCTTCGAGTCTCTCAGACACGCCTTCCAACATGCGCATCTGCAAGAACTTACCCTCTACACAACGCTCTTCCATATGTCGCGATTCTGTAATTCGCACCTCCGAAACATCATTATTCACTCTCGGCGAGTCCGTCGTTTGTAGGCGTGGAAACACAGATTACAAGTGTATTTACATGTTACTTTCGGATATAGCAATCGGGGGATAATAGCTTCTTATAGGTAGGGGAAGGTGTTGCTACTTTGACCAGTTGTACCTTTGGCCACAATGTGTTACGGAGCGATCTGTTAAATGTATATGAAAATAAAAATTTTAGTGCATCTGTTAGCCATCAGATTTGTAATTTAATGGATTGTTGTAAGGACATCGCAGTTTATGTGACCACAGAAAAATATTATTCAATTTCATAAGGAAAAAAGGGGCAATAAAGGAACAACGGGTTGTTATACCTTTGACTAATTTTCCTTTTTTCTTTAAGCTGCGGTAAATGATGGTAAAAAATATATTAAAATTTGCTAAACATGTATGTGCAAGTAAAAGTCTTGAAAAATTATATGATCCCTTTTCCGATTTTTTTTTAGCAAAACTGAGGTGGAGAAAATTCAAAAACTTAAAACTGGTCAAAGGTACAACACCTTCCTTTACTACATATATTATGCACCTTAACGCTTCTTTACGTTTTATTTATGTTGTTAATGTTACCCACACGACATTACATGGTTCTTTTGAAACCTGACATGTTTGTGCAACGAACCAGGTCACTTCGGGTGCCATTGGAGACCACTCCATCTTCAGCATAGGTTTCATCAGGTTTGATGTGGGTGAATTTCTTGCAACTCTAGGAGCAAACTAATCCCATTTGTACAGAATATAGGTACTTTCTGTATATTATAAACTGAAACAACAGAAGAAGTATCAATGACAATGCCTAGGATTAATCCCAGTGGTAGGCAAGGACTCTCAAGAATAACACTATTCCTACCACGAACCGGTCAAAAAGACCGTTTTTAAAATATCGATTAGAATTTCTTATATACAACATAATTGAATTGCCTTTAAATTTCACGACTTTGCCCCAAATATACGTATAATACATTTTTGAATATTCACTTCTTGTTTTATTGTTTATTTTCTGAAAAAAATTTGTAGTCTGTCTTACCTAACGCGACCGGTCAAATGACATGAAATGTGTCGGTAGGAATAGTGTTAAAACAGTAATTATTTTTAATAATTATGTATACAATTATGATTAATATAATAATTAAAATAACTAATAGTAAGAATAAAATATAAAGACTAAGTTATATAAATAAATAGAATTACATGCAATTTAAGTTTGGCAGCATACGTTGCAGCACAGAGATAATCTTTAGAACACTTTCCCCCGAGGGAGCGAACGCATGAGGAGACCTGCTTACTTTCAGATAATAGCCCCGTGCGTCGCCTTGATGCTAGTCAAAGTGTTATGAGTATTAACAAAGTTCTTCATACAGTTTTAATTTTACTAAAATCCTCGTATGACATACGTAATAATTCACATATAATTATTGACAACAATACTATTGAATATTGAATATAGAAGAAATAGAACTGATAAAGCAGTTAGTAAGTCTTTTAAGATTAATAAAAATCTCTACATAGTATGAAAAAAGTCCTTGGTAGGCGTTTGTCTGTTTGTTCAGGTTAATCTAGAGAACCACTGAACGGATTGTAATGCGGGCTTCGCCGTTTTATAGAGCATTTCTCGAGGAAGGTTCAGGTGTATGAAGCATTTACTCATGACAAAAGGAAGCCGAGCTGTGACGATTTTAGTGAAGCAGTCCTCGAGAATGCTGTATGGGGTGGTGGGGGCTGCAATGCAGTCCGTCAAGTGGTTCCCGAGATTAGCGCGAACAAATGGACAGACGCCTACCGAGGACTTTATTTTATACTATATGTATTGAGATATGTACATACATATATAGTAAGAAGCCTGGGTACGTTAAGCTAATCTATACTTATATAATCGTTGTGTTACTGATTCATCATCACCCAGTTCAAACCGCTGACTTTTGATACATGAAATTTCGAAGGTATATTCAGGGACGTAACTAGGGGGGGGGGGGGGGGGGTAACGAGTCTTTCTGTCCCGGGCGCCAAATGAGAAATCAAGGTGGTAAAATGTTGATAGGGGGGGAGGGGAGGCAAACAGTATCCTTGCTCCGGAGCGCTTACAACCTAGTTTCGTCCCTGGGTATATTCTTTTTGCGACGTACGTGCTCGCTAAGAAGGGATTTTTTGAAATTCTAACCCGAAGGGGGTAAAAAGGGGTGAAGTACGTTTTCTCGGACTCATTATTTCTTACACCCGATTAGATATTATCCTAGTTTTTACTTAGAAAGGTTACCCATACAAATGCCTAAAAACCAGATTCAGCATTTTCCGCTAATCAACCCCTAAGGGAGTAAAAAGGGTTAAAATGTGTTTCCATGAATTTCTTAAAATTTTTCCGGTCCGATTACACATCAACTTGGTTTTTACTTCAAAAGGTTACCCACATAAATGCCTAAAAAACAATTTCAGGATTTTGCCCTAATCAACCCCTAGGGGGTGGTGTTTTCCCGAAGTCCTTAATATCTCTTAGGCCCGAAGCGAAGCGTGGGGGTAGTTCGCTAGTGTATAATAAAATGATTTTCAAGTTACAATATGTAGATATTAATGTCGCTCAATTTATATTACTTAATTTCAGCTATATAAAAAATGAAAAATTGAAATATGAGTTACATTTTCCTCAAAAGATTATTAAAGGCTGTTTATTAACTTAACTTATTAATTTAAGGGACAATTCTACATGAAAAATAATTCGAAAATGTAGAATAAAATAATTTGATATAGCTCCGTTTTTGAGAAAATTGACTTTGAATTTTAGCCAACTACACGTTTTTGGCGCCCGAGGGACACGCTTAGGTAAGCGGAACGCATCGCGCTTTCCGGATGCAGTTCAAAGTTCAATTGATGTCCTAAAATTCAAAGTCAATTCTCTCGAATACGAAGCGCGATATCAAAAAATTTTATTCTATATTTTCGACTCCCTTTCCGTGTAGAACCACATTTTAAATTTTCTTCCACATGTAGCCGAACACCCTGTATAATGTCCCATTCAAAGAGGCATTAGTATGTACATGACGGAGCACCTCCATAGTGCGAATATAATATTAAAAAAGAATTTCGCTGCTGGTATTAATTTATAATAATTTAAAACACTTTTTAAATAATTTTCACTATACATTGGACAGAGCTGAATAAACATTATACAAGTGTTTAAGGGTTTATAAATGTGCCTTGGTTATCAGTTTTCAAAATTTGCTCTACTCACTTCTAAAGTTTCTATTAGAAGCAATAAATACTTAATATTGTTATTGGGAACTATTAACGGTTTACTGTGATACAGCATTTGGTTGACGTAAGTCACACTCAAAAAAATTAAGCTTATGCCTCATTTGTGGTTTAGAAGATAGAATTTGTATTTTTAAATGGAAGAGGATTCAAAGGATTTTCTTATTCACAAAACAAGAATACAAGAACACATAAGACCAAAATTTAGTCCATGAGTACCACGTAAGACAACACAAGTCCAGTGGATTACCATTATTTCATTTAGTATATTTATTTACTGTTTTCGTTATGTGAAAAATTATGCAAAATCAAATACAAAATTACGCATATTATACTTCATCTGTCAACAATAAAAAAATGTTCAAAAATTTAAACACACTAATTCGAGACTAAAATCAAATTACTTACGTGGATTGGCATAATTGCCACAGATACGTATGATGTGTGCCGCGAGGTATATCAATAGTGTGTTTAACCGTAGTTTTTGTACTTTAGAATGAACACAAGGTTTAGGCCTATCTAATGCAAGTGTTCAATATATAATCCAGATCGTTTCACGTTTATGGGCTCAATTCAGTTCAGTTGGTAGATGATTAATATCGCTTAACGGTCCACCGTAATCACAATAGACGCAGCCTCGATGATCCCTAATCTTAGTCATTAAGTGTACCGTGGTTCCCGTTGATTGAATAATCGACATTCCTTGTCAACTGATGAATATTCAGAATAGTGCATCAAAATATTTTAAGGACAATAGGCTTCAATTTAACAATTGTTCACGCATTTAAGTTTTATCTTTATGAATGTTAGAAATGTATAAATAATTACTAATAGCAACGCTCGTCGTGCAATAAGTTCTCACGGATATTATGTGACAATGGAAAAATTAGTTGAATAGTAAATGCACTTTGGCAAAGTTTAAACTATAGCAGTGAGGAATTCAATAGTAATCTGCCCTCTTGACTTGTTTACCGTCTGCTTCAAATTCAGAGTTGGGAAACACTTCGAATGATGGGAACCAGAGAGGAGGAGCAACAATAAAGATGTACTTAGAATCGTAATTAACATTTATGGTATCGGGAAAATTAATTGATACCGAAATTTTACTGCTAATCTTTCTTTAAAGTTCTTACTAGATTATTTACTCCACGTTGGATTGAAGTACTAATATACTCTTCAGAAATAAAAGAGGTTACGTAATACTTAAATACTATTCTTTACGCCGAATTGTTACAGATATTCTTTACAAATATGGTTTGTGCAATCTATGCATTTTTATGTAGCAAAACGAAAGTTATAATGTTTTGTAAAAATCAACGGGGATATGACGATGTTCCTTATGGATGTAGGTCAATGTTTTTTAATGGAAGACATTTAACGAGGAAAAAGTATATCAAGACAAACATGTTGTGAGTTTCAGACCATTTTATTGCTATATGCAAAATATAAAAATATTATTGGAACAAAACCTATCCAGTTTTAAGAGATCTACCCACAAATGTAAAAATTGATATGTTTCTTCAGTAAAGAACAAGGTGACTTACACTTCTAGATTCTACCTTGAAGTATCAAAAGGAAACATTACCGCACGCCTCTCCCATTCTAATTCTCCAAGAAGTAGCAATTGTTACATATCCTACTCTATATTGTCCAGTTCACGATGCATTTAATATTTTATATTTTACGTTTTCTCCTTTTCCTTTGTTGTATTACTGTATCGTCAATACCACCAACTAATAAATATATATTTTTTATGAAATAATCTATATATATATATATATATACCTGTATAATATGTATGATATATGCGTATTTTGGATTTATAAAATTAGCAAGAAATTTGATATCGTGTAGTGTAAACTACATGTACAATTAACATGGTTCTAATAAATTCATGAAAATATTCAGAAACGAATAAATTAAATACGTAAAAGTAAATGTTTCGAAGTACGAACTCTTATCACACAATCCTTATTGTTAAGTATCTTGTTCATTATTGCACATCTACGCAATTTAGCCGAGCATGAGTCCAATATTTGTCGACTTTCTATCTACCACCAAAGTTCCATCAAACTCGGTGCGTATCATTGAATTATTCACTGTGTTCCATATCGACAAAAAGTATCACCATCATTGAATTTTTTGTAAACGAAGGGACGTAGCCAAGAGAATTTTAACTAGACGTTGCAGAGAGTTTGAAAATGAGTGTCCCTTGTGACGTTGTGTACGTGAGGGGTATAAAGTCTTTCACAGAGGATATTGAAAACTTCATCAAACTGACGCAATTAACGTTGATTCACTTTAGAATGTTAGCCAAGGCAAGGATGTTAACAAGGGATGTTAGGCAAATTGAAACTAACAAAAAAATTTGTGCCTTCGCAGAAATGTAGTTCAAGTGATGCTACTATATAACGTAACCATATTTGTTTTCGGCTGAGAAACGGTCCTATGGATGAAAATACCCCCTCGAATATCTCTGAATCCGTAAAAAATATCGATGAAAGATTACCTCAAATGTTTTATGGTTTTTGATATCGTTCAGTACAATCATAAAGAATTTTCGAATAAAAATAATTTTATCAAAATTTTTCACCATTTAAAAACAAATTTTTATAACTTTCCCATCATATTTTCGGCAAACAATTGTATTTTGCAATTCTTTGGGACCTATAAAATGATGCCTTATTTATATTTTATGTGCCGGAGCTACACAAATTTTGATCACTTTTTACCATCCTCCTTTACCATCAACCATTAGAAAGACTGTGAAGCTGTTGAATAGTTTACAGGCTACTAACTTTACAACTAAATGGGATATGAAACATTTTTTAGTGTTTGTTTGGTTTCGAAGAGAATATGTATTAGGCACGTGATTAAATTAGTATTTCTTTATGTTATCGTGTGTAGTTAATGCTAATGTCTTCTTTACTTTTTTAATAAGTACCTATGTCAACATAGAACTTTACGTCGCTAGTGTACAGTTAATTACTTAGAAAGTAAAATAGTTACACACTGTCAAAATCATAACGCTAAATTTATAAATCAGGAGTAAGCGACTTTCAAACATTATTACGGAAAGGAAGCAACCATATTCTTAAATAATACATTTCCAACATTATACGCAATATTAAAATGCTCTACTTACTAATGGTATGTTTGTAACTGGGCTTGAAATACATATAGCATCCAGCAAGTACATAATGCATTCACGGCGTGAGTGCGTGCTCCGTGTCTGACCATACACTAGGCATTTCTACTTGCGCGTCTTACAAAGGAAGGAAACAGTTGGCGAGGAAAACCGAAGAAAGCTTTTTCCTGCTCTTTACTCACTATTTCTCCCTTGTGTCTTTGTCATGGCCTTGAAAATATATGGTTATTTTATTCATAAAGAAATAAATTACAAATGTACGTTTCTGAAAACATACTGTATCCATTTAAATAAATTATCATAACCTTAGAATAATTTACAGGCTTTTATAAAAAATCAAGTCTTAATGAGTAATGTCCTGCTAGAAATGAAGAAATCTTTAAAAAATGGAGAAAAATTTCATATCTCACATAATTGTAATGACGTTAGCCGGTAACAATTTCAATTTTGCACCTTGTATAGAGACGTCAAGCTACTCTCACACCGAAAGAAATGTTCTCAACCACTATGACAGTATTCCATCGTATACAGCATTAATTGTATTGGAAAGAATACTGCTAATTAAAGCATTATAAGCATCTTTATTATAAAAAGGTTTTAGAAAAGAGTAGGTATGTACATACGTGTTACAACATTTAGATACTTATTCTACAATTTGGATCCGAGAAGGAAGTCATAATAAGTATGACTTCGCAGAGTTCTCTACCAAGATAAAGCTGATTTTAGTTTCAGTATTTCGCGTAGCTTACTGGAATCTTGTAAAAGTAACACTGTCCAACAAAATTTAACTTTTTTTCTATTATGCAACATTCATTAGCCGTTTCTTATAGAGTTTTGTGCGCTGAAAACGAATCCGCAAATCGTTTGTCGCCATCACCCTCAGCATTTGAGAAATTCTGTGAAATGCACCAATTTTTGCAGATATCTTTCTATATATTCCAAAAACTAAGAGTCTAGCCGCGCAAAATTTGTCGTCCCTTGGTTTGCATGATATTTATTTACCAGGTAATCTGAAACAGATTAATGGAACGAAGTTTTACTTTATACATATGTAGCTTGAAATTGATGATCGAGCAAAAAACAAAAAAATTATGGAGGATTGTGGAGACTTTTCAATTTAAAAGGTCTGAACCTTTAATTTTTGCTATTCAATTTTGCGTCAATTTTCTTATATAACGCCAATTTTCTTATGCGCCAATTTTATTAAGAAGTATAGAACTTAACGGAAAATTTTGCGTAATCGATGAAGATAAGTTTGACCTTTTTACTGGACTTGTGTAGATACATACGTAATCCAAAATGTTTCTACGTTACAATTTTGAAGCGGAACACATTAAATGTGCAATCGTACACTTGCTCTTTTATGAGTTATGCGCATAAATTGACCCATTGGACGTTTATTAATCATTCAAACCAATGCTGCTGTATTCCGGGAATGAAGGAATGGGAGCACACGTCGTGCACGAGCATTTTCACGTGTCAGTAACCCGGTCATTATAATTATTACGATAATAATCTGAACTTCATATTGTCAAAATTTTTTTCAATAAATAAATGAGCTGAACAGTTTTATACATGTTTCTAATCATCTCAAATACATATGCAATTATTATAATCTATATTAAAAAATGCCCGTAATGTAACAAAAAGCTCTCTGCACAGTAAACAATTACTTTCATGGGACCCAATATAAAAAAATAGACTACGATAGGTTCAAGAATCATTGTGACCAAGCAATAATTATTAGCAATAAATATTAATTCTACACATATTGGTATTGCCCAGTAAAGGAAGACGTGAAAGCTCAGTCCTGTTTATAAATTACAATTCTTCGAATTTTTAATGGGTCATTTTCCATTGTAGGTAATTTATTATGTAGAAAATGCAAGTAGAGCGTAATATTTAAAATAACTGGAAAGAAAGATGAACCATTAATTTCAGTACCAAATATTTTCACTCACACTCCGTATATGCTAAAGAATTGTTTCGTTGATATCCTGAGGACTTTCGAATGCCCACCACTGAGTACTACGACGGTGATTTAAAACAGTATCTCGTGTAAATTTTGATACATCCGTTCATAAAAGGCATGGTAACAATCGTGGACTATAAAGATTTTAATTTAACAAATGGCAAAAAGCCATTCGTGGAACAATTTCTGTCCAAGAGTTCCTACACTGTGGTGAGAGAGTAGAGATCAATTTTGTTGTTAAATATGAAATATGGTGCCAACCACTGACTTCGAGCTACGATGTCGCAAAGAAAAAATTTCTGTACTGAAGTAAGGAATGTTATCTACATCAACCTAGAGTGCTACTTCCACATCCTGACGAATTTGTTAATGACTACGGTTTCCATGGAATGAACAGAACGAATCGCATTCAGTGAGCGTCTGTTCCACTCGTTGAATCATTTGTCTGTTAGCATGACGCTGATTAGAGTGCGACTCTTCGTAATACGTTGAAACGTTACTGCCGGAAACTCCTAATGCTAGAAGCATATGAGCGCTGCTGCGAATGCTGTATTTTTATCATGATAGTTACGTAATGTAATGAAAATAAAATAGTATGGTCGTGTGTAAGAAGTACCTATCGTACAGATATGTGCGTACATTAGGATAGCTTTCATTTTCGACTTTTTGAATTTCCTTTGTAGCACCACCTACAGAATAGTTCCAAGTAATAAAAAAAATCTATAATAAAATAATTAAATAATTATTGAAATGTTCAAGGGCCCAGGAACACCTTTTCCCGTTATCCGATGGGGCTCAAACTTTACACAGATTTTTTTATTATTTGAAAAAAATTCACCAAGAGTAAATAAGAGCCATCTCAGCGTACATACGTGTGTTTAGCCAGAAAAACGCATAGGTATGTATGTTGAAGGGATGAACACAGCCCTTAAAGCTCCGGGTTGAAAACAAATTGTTTGGAGTATCCCGAAAACTATTAGACGTAGGACAAATTTTTTTTACGAAGTGTGTGTTTTTCAAAGACGAATCAAATTATCGACAGATGCAAAGGGAAATAAGAAATGTCATCAGGATAGGGGCTACCGTTTGGTGGTAGAATGGAAGTCGTAATCAATTCAGCTTTTTAAAGCTGGCGGCGAGAATTGTGGCAGAGATGGATTTCAAACAAATTAAATGAATGCATTTAAGGTTGGCAGAAAAAGAGCATGCATTAATGAATAGGGGAGAACTGATCTTCACAAGCCATTAAACAAGATCTTATGCATCAATACCTACTGAAGATGGAAAGCTTGAATAAATTACACTATGAAATTTTGTTATAGTCTCATAATTTGTCTGACTTTCTGCTAATAAAGGGCAAGGATATAAAACGTTAGTAAATTTTGGAACTCGCTGGAAAAGGAAACGTCGTTTACACCATGATTCTCTGGGTGTTTTAAAGAAACTAAGGTCATTAATTATTTATCTCAAAAGTAATGAGAAAATTGTAATAAACACGCGTAAATGCGTATGTAATCATAACTTGGTTAGTTGTTATATTTTAGTTCCATCTTTGGGGGAAGAAAATTGACTGATTAAATAATAATCATTCAGAACGGGGATATGTAGTAAATTGAGTCAGTAAAACCGAAAAATTATAAAACTATAGTTACACGAGAGCAATCGATATGTAGTTCGTCGCCCATTCATCGAAACACAATACTAGGAAATCATCAGGACTCACTGTCAGTTATGTTCTCGCTATTGGAATAATGTTAAATATGTCGGTTAGATACTGCTAATATATTTTTCATAGGGAATGATAGGCTGCATCGATTAATGAAATAAAAAAATGTCTGTTGGTTAGATGTCCTCATTACAGCCAGTGTCGCTATTACTACCACTTTATTTATTTACTTAATAAAAACGTAACGTACAAAGAATAGTGTGTAATAATAATAATACGAAGAAGAACAATTCCAATTTATTAATAAAATTTGTTTGTACACTATTTTTTATACGTTACGTTTTTATTAATTAAAATAAATAAAGTGGTAGTAATAGGGGCACTGGCAATAATTGAGACATCTACCCTAGTTCCATTTAGAAAAACAAAAGCTGACATCCATATCTCAACCACGTTTACCTACAAAAAACTACTGATATCAAATTATATTCCCCTCGAACCCATTATATTTTTCTTTGATATATTGTTCTATGTCATGAACAGTTCCTACCTACAGATCCTACCTACGATCATACTTTAAAAGAATTTTTTCTTTACCGATGACATTCAGAGTCTCCCATTTGCTTCCACTCATCCTTTACACGTGTTCAGTAAACAGCAACACGTTTAGGACTCGAGAAGAGATTCTTATCACACTACAATTAATAGGAAAAATTGCATACCAGCCATTTCGTTGAAGTATGCGAATACCGCCAGGCTTTACATAGCTTGATGTTTTATTAAAGGGAACGGCATCTCGTGCGCGCCAACCTGCCACTTTTCACATTGAATTTCTGCAAATCGTTGGAGCTACCATTATCCTGGAAGCATCACGGCGTTGGGATTCGTCGATGAAACGTTCGCGATTCCAGGCACCCGAAATTCTACTACACTCTTGCTGTCCCGTCGATAGTGTTTGGAATTTGAAATAGGACGGACGAAAAGACAGTCCAAAGAACGTTCTACAGGTGCTTCCATCGGTTAACAAGCAAGTACCTAGAGTCTTGGCTTAGACTCAGGGTGGTATAGCGATAATTAATCGTCACTTATTGATAAGAGATAAGTGAGTAGG
The DNA here is from genome assembly GCA_929113495.1 of Andrena minutula. NCBI lineage: Eukaryota > Metazoa > Arthropoda > Insecta > Hymenoptera > Andrenidae > Andrena > Andrena minutula. The sequence continues at coordinate 40,816,037 of OV815994.1, forward strand.
TTTAAGAGGGTGGGTGGGGGCTGGGGTGAGCTCGGGAATTAGAAACCCCTGAACGTCGAAGCGTCTGCGCGCGGCGGGAAAGGAAATGTGGTAGGGAGAACGGTATGGTGAGAAAGCAGGAGGAGGGGGCGAGGGGAGAGAGAAACACGCTCTTGGGGGTTCGCAAAGCGCGATCCGTCAGTCGGGATGCCGGTCGCGTATCCTCTCGTCCATTTAGTACCGTGATGATCAGTGAACGTGTGAAGCGTGTTCTAGGGACCATCGAGAACCGTTCGCGGTTCCTGACGACGGTTTTCCTGCTCTCGGCGATCGCGGGAAGTGCTTGGACCGACAACTCCACCGGTTCCGGTGAGTGCGTAATTTATTAATTACGGCCAGCTTCGTACACACGTTCGGCAACATCGGCCTCCGCTGGTGGCGAACACTGGAGCAACGTCTACCCCTAAACGAATTTCGGGTGGACCGCATAGAATTCGCGGCTCCTCGTCGTTCTCTGGTCGCCTTACCGCGCGTGGCACGTGCAGTAATCGCGCGTGAGTTTAATTGGCACCGACGGCGTAAAACTGTTTTCGTGTGGTGCCCTAAAATTCGTACGCAGAAATATCAGCTTTATATTACGCAGCTTTACGAGCAAATTCATCGACGGGATCGACGTCGCTTCTCGAAAGCGGATTCGGTTTTACGGTGTACGCGTTGATACCAGATGAAAGCAAATGTAAATACACATAAGTGGAATTTCTGCGACGTCTATCAACAGTGGCTTGTATGCTTCGTATTCACATCACATAAATTGTAATTCGTTGCTTTGACGGATTGCTTTATGTGCACTGCTCGTGTATTCGAGATGAAGTGAGTGTTTACATCGGGTTTGAAGTCAGTGTTAAAGGGATACGTCTCTGCTGGGAGTGGTTTTTCTTGCAAATCCAAGGTTGAGTAGTGTTCTGATTTGGTTATTGGGTGAATTGTTTCAAAAGAATGTAATTACGACGCACACTGGGAAGCAACCATATTCGATGCCCGAGGAATTATGAAATTGCGAATGACAGGATAATTTAAACTGTCTTTCATGTTGGCCCCGCGGCGTGGATTTGGATTTAAAATGTTTTCGTTTTCATAAATATTTCCAATATTTTATATACACGTATCGTAATACTTTGTTAAGAAACAATAATAAACATTGACGGGATAATTATTAATTAGTCTATCATTTTATAAACTTCTTGTTTATGTACAAAATGCTTAATGAGCACTATGAACAAATAAAGTTATAAAACTAACGTAGAAACTAGAAATGTCTTCTATAAAAGAGAAATTAAAATTCATCAAAAATTAAACATGAAATATTAATTGTGTTAAAGCTTGAATGAAATATGATATAATGGTATGATAAACATCAAATAAAACCTATGAAAGAGTAATGAAATAATTAAAATAATATTAAAGAACAGTGCATAGAAATTCGAATAAAATAATTGATTTTCATTGTACGAGCAACAGTTAATTAAAACGCGTGGTGTGCATATAGAATTGATAAGCTTTCGATTTTGAGCTGTATGTAAATTGACATTTATCTTTTATATTACGGCAGTTTTAAATGGAATGCCCGACTGAAAAATTAAAATAAAAACGGGTAGGAATGCAGATAACAGAAGTGTGAATTAAGTAAGGGCACAGAATAAAAGAAGAGAATCACAGAAAACTGTACACCGACCAAAGTTTGTAAAGTGAACACTATAACCTGCTGGATAAGGAAACATATTTACGTACATCGGAGAATGCATACTAATGTGTATCCACGTAACCGGGTTCTGCAGGCTACATGTGAGATCCTAACCGACATCTCGAAAACGCGAGTTGTAGTATTCACCGATAACAACGTGAAACTGCAATTCTATCTGCAATGTTGTATCCGTCATATCATGAATTAGATACAAGAAATAACTTGGAACAGGTAATGATGACAGTTACAGAATTGAAACTGAATGCAGATCTGAATCCACAAATAAGCTCCAGCAAATCGTATTTAATAGGGAAGTAAATTGAAATGAATATTTCTTAAATTTTTATAATAAATTAGTATACTACTAAATTGTATTAAATGAATCATAAAGTAATTTGAACTAGAGCTGGTACTTACACTATAAATAACACCCCACGCTATTTAACCCTCCGTGGTCACATCTTATAATCACAAATTGGTCACATGGGGTTCACTGGACCCCAGTTTCATTTGTCAATTACCATTTTCGTATTTTCGAATCTTATAACTTTTAAGTGATAAATAATTGTACATTAATAATGTTCTAGTAGTCTTTTTCTAGAAATATAAAAATTTGTATTTGAAAAAATAATGGTGGGTAAAAGTGACTTTTTTCTTGTTAAATTCAGCAAAACTTTTAAATTTTATTATTCAGGTATACAAATTGACAGATATAGTGGCAGATACATATCTTGGGGTGCATAGATATATTAACTGTAAACAACTTTTAAGAACGATTGGGTACAAGCTCGTATAACTTTTTACATTTTACATTCATTTCATTTGTCATACGATTTCGTCAATTTACCAAATCATACCTAAGGCATATGTAATTCATTTATTGGCTTAATATACAAATGATTAAACTTTGTGCATGTGTTTCTACGTGTTTTAAAGTTTGTAGTTAAACATAGTACCTACACAATATAAATTTTTTCTTCCTTGAAATTTTATTTTATTCAAAAGCAAATTTCAACCTGTAGGTTTTGATAAATTATTCTATGAAAGTTGCATATGACATTGAACACAAACAAGACAGAAATGTTGAGCATTATCTTAAGCACATGTCTAACGTCAGAGTTTAAAGGAACCTGGTCATTGTTCGTTTTCAGTATACATTACACGTTTAGAATACAGTAAAAAAATATAAAAAAAAAACTGTCGAATTGAAGTTTTCTCCTGTATTTGACGAACAAATGATGATTGGATCATGCAAGCTTCAAACATAATCACTTAACGCTTCTGCAAAAAAAGACAGTGAAATGGCCAAATGGGTATTTTTTCGTTCATTTAAAGCTCAATTGTTTAAACTATTTAACGAGTTTCACCGCAGTTATAATTCCTCGAAGTTGTTTGCCACTTGCCTGTTGCCAATCAAGTTTGTTGCAAAATGTCCTGCACGCGTTTACATGTTGTTTTAATTTAACGCAGAGTGAATACTTAAATGATATAATTGAAAGTGTAAAATGTACGTAAACAATTTTCAGTTCTTCCTACTATATCTGTTGAATATGTGTTCGATGTACTCATAATCACTAAAAGGGTATTTCATCTTAAAATTAGAATACAGTTACGTTGCAAAGTGAAAAGCAATTTTAATGCATTTCTGCCGTTTCGTATTTTAATATCACGTTTGAAAACTTCATAATAATATATGTATACCGTTCATTCAATTTTATATTGAAGAAGGTGTATATTTTGCTCTTTTCATTTATTTTCACTGCAAAAATATTGGAGTAATATCGTTACATAATGAGGATTAACCACTCGCGTGAATTCCTCACGACTAGGTCATCTGTAATACTTACGGAGTTTCACCTTTACATTATCGATATAAAAGTTTTTAACAAAGTTCAATAATTAGATTAAACTACAATACAGTACATTTTAATTTCTTTATTCAAAAGGATATTACAGAGTAAATCACAAATCGGACGACTTGTACAAAACAGTCTTGTCTCTATTTTACCATAGTTTTCAATGTACAAAAATATTTAAAAAAAATAAGTTCGAAAAATATACACTTTGCAGAATAATTCAAACTCTTTTTTTAATGTAAATCGTGCAAACATATAAAGACCTTTTTTTAATCTGTTTTAATATAGTTTTCATGAAGTTACCAGTGTGTTTCCTGCTTACATTTAGGTAGATTGTTATAAGTTGCACCTTCAGAAATAAATGAATATGAACATACTGAATACAATGAAAAAATTTGCATTAATTATAATTTTCTAATGATTAGTTTTATGTTTTGATATATAAGTGCTGGAATTATTGTGGTCCGTGAACTTTCTTTCACTACTACCTACTTTCTCTGAGGTATAATAAACAATTCTACGTAAGTAGAAGAATACTCTCTGTACCAGTTATATTCGCGCTTGTCCGGTACTAAGGGAGAACCACGAAACCTCTTGCTGAAGGTACCAGAAGTAAATGGAAATAAGCTCAAGGAGATCAGTGGTTCTTTCAGCTCCAGAATAATATTGTCAAGTGGAGAAGCAAAGCATTTCCATCCACGTCTTTTCGTACCATAAACTACAATCAATTTATGGATGTGAAATTGAGAATTGCGCTTTTACGAGGATTACATTTTTCAAGAGAATTCTTGAAATCTGTTCTTCAGAGCATCTTAATTAAAATATAGCTATTATTAAGATTTTGTAAATCTATGCTTCAGGTGTAGTAGGTAGTCAATTTTATTTGCAAATTGGATGACCTTTAAATCAGTTCTGTGGATACTATTACGCTTTTTCTATTAATTAACTATTACAAAATCTGTACTTAATACAGCATAATATCAGCTTTACAGAAAATTGAAGCCAAAAGGATATTGTGGTTGATTTAAAATAAACAGTTATACTTACTCTCTTTAACGAACCTCTAGTTTACACGAGTATGGACTCATTTAACTACCGAACTTTCATACAAAGTTACATGATCAAATTTTAAATATCTTAAGCGTTTTGGTAATGAAGGGCATCAAGTAAGAAAGTATTACCGTAGTAATATAGGTACTGTGATAAAAGGGAAGTAGGACATTGTTGTTAACTACATTTTGGAATAGTTCCATCATTTTATGATACAAGTTACAGCATGGGTATGTAAATTTCATAAATTGTTTATGTCTGCTAGAAACTTCTTTATTGGCGCAGCCCTTTTTGCGTACTGCATTTATTGATATTTCTCTTTACTAAAAGGTGCAGATAAACTCCTGTAAGTTAAGTGAATATTATGATTCGCACAAGTGGATCTAAAGAAAGCAGACGATCCGCCAAATTCTCGTACTTTCCTTCAAGTCCCTATAACAGAAAAATACTTTCATTCTTATGCGCACGCGGTTACTTCGTTCTCTGTATTTTCATGCTTTCCATTGTTGACAGTAGAGTCTTTTTAATTTAAAAAGTGAAAGAGAGATAAAGCTTTGGTTAGTGAGTATTATTCTTACAAATATTTTATTCTATGCTACATCGGAATTGATATTGTAATTAAATGTAATGAACTGTACCATTAAATGATAGTGTGTACTGAGAAACCGTGTAAAACAGATTAAAAAAAAATGAGTAAAATAATTACAAACATAGTTTTGCAAATATGCCAGGTCATTATTTTTAAACGATCGTTTTTTTAACAAAAGTTCTCTGTACCGTAGGGATCCATAAATAGATTATTCTTGTATAAAAGTTAAATAAGTAAAAGTTAAATTAACTCTAAATCCGCCACGTTCTACTTGGGTTTAACTAGGGATCACACCACCGAGTTAGAGTTGCTTCTTTCCCTCAACGTGTAAATAGCGTAAGTAAGTTTGGTAGATTCACAAAAACCTCAATACGAAACTTGGAACAAATCTTAGTTTATATGTGAAACAATTCGATGTGTCCCTTTTAAATTCTAGATACAGTTTGTTACTTAATGGTATGAAATTCTTTTTGTGGTAGTATATTTTTGAAATTTACTCCTTTCTGTCATACACAAGATTAATTTTAGTTACGTATCTTGAAATTATGCTCAGCGAGATGCAAATTAATTACTTCCTTCATCTTCAGCCTTATAAATTAATATTTCAGGAAAATCACATTTCGTTCAGTAATGGTTAGGCGACATTAAGTGCTTTGAATTTCAGCGTTAGGTATTTGAACTTGTTCATGTGTAGAATATCAGAAGTAGGTTTTTGAAGTGGTTTTTGAATTTCATAATTAATGCAAGTAAGGTTTCAACTGCCTCTAATGACTTTGCCTCGAATGATCTTAACTCTGAATATTCCATTAAAATAAAATCAATTTTTGAAAACGTTCGATAAGGAATATATATTTTTAACATTTACAGTTGTACGTGATATGCTCCAAGTTTCTTATCAATTGATTTAAGATTGATTTAAGAAATTGTTTATATATAAATTACATAATTTGAAGATATTCCGTTGGACATAATATTCTCAATTCTTATTCTGCCCACTTATCTTAAATAAAGAAATTCGTAATTTATATATTGCATTATCAGTTCGTGAATAATTGTTAATATTGAAGTGTGAAATAAGAGCGGCTAGCGTGTGGATAATAAAAATCAAATTCAAGTACAGATAAGACTAATTTACAGTTTATTGGACACTTAACATAAAATGTGTGCTCTGTTTACTTGGCAGCATGTAACACCAACCGAAACGGTCATATACAACTTGTGCATACATCAGACGCACGCTTCCTTTGCACATGACCGAAGAAAATGCAAGCTGATTTACAGCCAGCATTTACTTTGAGAGCATTCCCTTCGTACTGGAGATAAATCGGCAGGGCTTGTGATATTTACTTTTCCTGTCTTTTCTCCCACATTCTTAAGATTTACACTTAAAAGTACTTAAATTTACCGCGAGAAAAGTGCAATATTATTTTGCTTTTATTTCTTTGCGGAATTCTTCTCCGTATACATATATGTAATGCTTGATACTAGCTATAGTTATTTCTGACAGTAAATCAGTGTCTAAAATTGAATAAACATAGGTACTTAGCAGTGAGGTACACAAATTTTTGTTTAGTATCTTAAAATAATTTGACTAGAATTTTACACTAGTACCCGATTATTTATGTAATATTAAGTTGTTTTGTATTAACTATTAGCTGAAGTAGGGTCTGAATGATGCACACTGTTTCTTCAACGTTATGTTTCTGATCGAATACAGATCTTAACTACTTCACACTTTTCGTATTCTATCCTTCAGTGGACTATTAAACTTTAGGTGAAGTGCAGAAACATTGAATTGTAAAGAGCAATGTCTGAAATTTGTGATTTATTAAGAATCTTCTATGTTGATAGTTTATTTCGTTGTTTCATGATAAAGTTATTCTAACTTTAATGCAAGCACAATCGAATGGAGAGGGGATTGATTTTATATTACAATTTATTAGCAAATCACTGGTCCACTGTGTCATTATATTAGTTAAGGAATAAGAATTCATGTTATTTGTAATATTTTATAACGATTTTATTCGACATTGCGAAGATGAGAGCAATTAAAACTTTTTAAATTAACGGAGTTTTACTCCTAAAGCATTGAAAACTTACAAATTCTACGTCCTCTGAACATTTAACTATGCTACATGTAGGTACTGCTTTGTTATAAATGAATCTATAGATTTGGATCAAGACAGGTTTGTTAAGAGAACTTACCCCCGAAACTCGTCTTAAGCTTAAAACGCATCGACTTATTTCTACATGTATGTATTATAAAAAGTTATTATAGACTTTTAATATATGTATATAAATATAGAAGAAACATTTATCAGTATAACTGTTTCTTCTTTCAGGTGAAATTACATAATATATAAAAGTGTTCTCACTAAGATTACAGAAAGAATATGTCCACATGTTAACCATTTGTTCTTCAGTTATAAGCAAATTTCAAAATACAAGCGGAGACACCTACAAATCTAACTCGGCGCGCTACAATTGATTGCATTGTTATTTGTAAACGTGAGGGTGTATTAATATGAAAATATTAAGCTAACAATCAGTGATTTACAATATTGTGGAGCAGTTGCTTTCTACTGCTTTTATTAAATGTGTAATGAAATATGGAACATTGTGTAAATAAAAAATAAAGCGTTGGTTGAGCCAATGTTGATATGAACATTTTTTAATGTTTTGACACGTAGAATCGTTTCTGAAAAAATATTCCAAAGTTTTTAGTGACGCTTTATATGCACGTAGGTATAGGGATTTGATAATTCGATGTAGGGTTTTTTTATGTCCCTTTCGTCTAAGCTTTCACTTTCTATTCCTATTGCTTTCTCTATGCAGAGATTCTATTGAAATGAGTTTTATAAACGTTTTGTTATAAGTAGGTATTACCCAAGAAAAAAAATGCAATTCATAGTTTTTACTGAAAAACGAATAGTAAAGGGTGTCCACTATTTTTTATTCACTTGCAATAATCTAATAGAGAAATGTTATACGAAGTTAAGCTTCTGTAAACGTTCTAAAATATTTTTTGTTCAATAATTTATTTTTGTACTAAAGTATCAATAATGTCAGTGACACTTTGCTACGTTTCAACTTTAATAAATCCCACCTGAGACAGTTAATGTCTTACGAAATTAACGTAATATGTTGAAATAATCAAAATCTTCCATATAATTAGATATGAAGCAATAATTATACAAAATGTATCCTGCAACTTAAGCATCTGAAATATCTTCGTTCCTTTTCACGATAGGAAAAAAACAAAGAAGAATATTATTCGCTTCGAGGGGCAAATATTTTCATAACCGAAAAACGTATTTTTACAGTCATATTTTACGAAATTCGCAGTTCATCAACTGGAAATAAAATAACATATTTTCATTAATGCACTCAAACATCTCATGCGAAATAAATTCATTCGCGTGTTAATCTTAAAATGAAATTGACAAAAAAAATCATATTTCTATAAACAAATGGAATTGTAAAAAATTTACATGTCCAATGCGAATAAAACAACTGTTATTCGTGAGAATATTTGCGCTTCTGAATCAATGAAATCGAATTCAAATGAGGGGAAACACCCTGTATACGGATTATTACATCATAATATCGTGGTGTCGCGTACTGAAATCTCGTAACAGTGCATACAATTCCACAAATTAAATAAGTAGCGGTTTGTGGAAGAAAGTCATGCTTAATGTACCCTAAACAGTGTGCCCCAATATGCATTACTTTATAATGGTTATATGAGCTGTGCGATACTATTAAACGGATGACAATGAAATTATTTGCTTGGTAGTTATTCCGCGCGTGCCGCAAACCCATTTGCGGCGCAACGGTGCACACTCTGTAGCAGAAGCGTGCATGCGAAATGAGAGAGTCCATCAGTCTGATTTAACTATCAGCAATTTCACAAATTCAAGTCAGCACGGAGTATTATCAATCGAAATCTAATTCATACGAACCTACAAACACACGTACACAAGCGCGATACGCTTATTGAATTTTCACAATTCTTGAGAAATTATGCAAGGGGATGCGCACCCCTTCCCGGCTACAAATGGCTGACTGTGGAATGTTCTTTGTGATTAGTAGACTCTTAACACGTATTGATTTAACTCGTGTTAATACGAATAGGTAAACAGGTGCTGATGCATATCCAAATAAAATTGAATGAAATATCAGATATTAGCCGTTCGGATATAGTTTTACTTGAAGGGTGAACGACGCAATGAAAACTTAATGTAGTGAAGCATTATATTGGTGCTGGTGAAGCACGATATTTGCTTTTAAATGTTTTGTAAAATGTCTCGTAAACTATTGGGGTTTCTACACACGCAAATGAAAATGCTTCAAATATTTTTCGGTTAATTGTCTCGCTACAGAATTTTTTTATTGAACGTTGCGTGACACTGCATGTGGCCCTGTGTTGAATATCGTTGAGCGTGCTTTGCGCGTGCGGCAGCAGCGACATGAGCTTAACAAGAACCGTTATTCGTGTGGAGAGTATAAAACTGTTCTCCAATATACGTTTAATAGATGCGTATATTTATCTATGATTTTGTAGAATTTTTTTAAAAAGCTTAAATAAATCAAAAAGTATAGAAAAGTAAATATATATTTCGCCTGAAGGTTATATAGATACCTCTTATAACGCCTTTTGAGCAAAATTTAGAAGTCGATGCCTAATATCCCGTTCTTTGATGTTGAAAAATTTGGGTAAAATCGATTTGGGGTGAAAATGGATTCAAATGTTCTTCAGTTATGTTAATTTCCGTTGCTATAGGAAACAATAATTCTTACGTGATGCTGATAGAGGAATATGCTTTTTACTTATCGGTTCACAAATTGGTATTTCGAATCCATAAAGAGAGAAATATAATAATGGTCGTAATAACGGTATAAAGTATCTCTTCGTACACGTTTCTCTCGAAAAGAAATGTAATTCCTTTCAATTCAGGAGCTCCATTCAAATTCAGAATTTTTATTAATCTAACTTTCGTAAGATTGTATTATACAAGTTAGTTAGCAGTCCTGTTTAATAGTTTGAAGTGAAATCACAGTTTATCGTGTTAAAATGTTTTTGGTATATGTATTTTCTTTAAAAAATGGAGGAACCATTTATTGTACTATGATGCAATTTAAAAGAACTCATTTTAATATCGTTAATGTTCAATTATATGCTTGTTAATTATTGTTTCGACACAAAATTTTACGCAAAACTGTAATAATTATAAAGGCAATTTACAATTCATAAATTATTACTCTTATAATTGTATTGGTTATAAAATTTTTTGATTAACGCGGTGTAGCCATTATAATTGTATGTAGCTATTTACATTTATCATGAAGTTTAAATTCAAACAAATGAAGCTAAATAAAAGCTTATAAAAATACACACCGCTCGTTTCAATCTTCCTACAGTTTATTGTACGAAGCATTAACAATTAAGACAATTATTTCACATGAAATGTCGTTTCGAGTAATTCTATCCGCTGAACATTGTACTACAAATAAAAACGCTGCAATAATTTCAATGTGACTTTAATTTCTTCAATTAGAACATTAGTTTTGTATATTCCTATTATCATAGATGCGTTTACTTATGTTTTTAATTTTGTTAGTTAACCAATACAACGTTTGGTGTTTAAAATTTAAATTACCATCTGTGGAGATAGTCACCAATCTTACATTAAATTCTAAAGCATTTGTTGATTTTCACAAGTGAAGTAAGACTCTCATTTTCAATTCACGCGATATTTGAAAATCTTAGGATACCGTAAGAGCTAATTCAAAGTTCTATAATAATATTTTTAATTTTCCACATCTGTTTCCATTCACTAATCAAGTGGTTTAACTCTCTTTGTGGTCATACGTGAGTGTCGCAATTATCAGTGGGGATTCTGAACAATCCGATGGATTTAAACTTGGAAATTTTAAGCAGTTTTTGGTGCACTGCATTCCATGATGACCTACTTCTTTGACTAACTAGGCATGCAAAGTAGGGTAGTAAAGAGGTCCTAATTAAGAAAGAATCAGCTCACTAATCCTTGAATCCGTTACAGTCGTCCTGTGCATATGTATGTACATATGTCCGTTAACTTAAAGACGAAATTGCGATTAGTGTAATAATGTACGACACGAGAAGCCACACTATAGAAATTTTGACCAAGGTTCAGATTCCTCTACTACTGTAGAGTATAAATTTATAATTCTTTTGAAGTATGCGAAAGTATTCTCAAAGTATTAAAATAATTTTATTGATAGCATAAATTCAGTTCGATTCGACGTCCTTAATACCCTTTGTAATTTTCGTTGGTGTTCTTTTAACAACCCATCACCATGAATTAGATAATTAAACTCGGTCTGAAAAGACTAACAATCATAGACGGGTGAATAATCATAAGTTTATAATAAAAAAAGTGATACTGCAATCACAGACATAGTTTTTGTTTACAATGTAGTAAATTCATTTCATGGGTTATTATATTTCTAAATGTTATTTTTGATAATTTGATAATTTGATGAGGCGAGTTATTAACATCTTTCTGCAATTTTTCTTTATAATATGTTTTATAAGGTAAAATTGCTGATATGTAGCTAGATAAACATGATAGCGACACTTTTAATTATTATTCCAAAAGAATTAATACCGTTTCCGTAATACATAATTAGTTTTTTATGGACTGCATTCTGTCACTTCTGGTATAAAACAATGCAATTTAGAATTTTGACATTGATATACATGAAGTTGATTTCAGCAGCCCCAGGACGCGGGCCAATGTTGCAATTGAAACAATTTCATGATAATCCTCTTAGTCGGGCCTAGATTAAGTTCAAACACATCTCCGTGTGACATTATTTTAGCTTGCTATGAAATGCAAATAGTACATGGTTCTCTCACGCTACCGTAGAATTGCTGTTGCTCTGAAGAAATTCATCCAATAAAGAGACATGTACACAATTGCATGCATAATGGGGCAACTTCTCCATCAAAATTTGACTTAACAGCAGTGTTAGTTTCAGAAAGAATAGTTTGAATTGTCCACTATTTACCACATATCATTAATTAAAATTCGAACTTAAATTATACAATGTGCTTTGCAATATATGGTACAAACGGAAGGTTGGTGATTTTACGTGGAAAAAAATGAGAAATGTGGAATAAGATTTGTTCATAGGACATTTCCTTTTCGAGAACATGAATAATTTTGAAAACTCATCTGGTAAACTAGCAAATATAATGTAGTACGAAAGTCTTTGTTTTTTGAAAAAATCGATTTCGAAATTGAGTTTAATCTTTACATCCATTTTCTCTAAAACAAAACCCCTTTCGATAAATGTTGGTCTACAATTTTGGTTTATTTTTACATAAGGATCCATTTAATTTACACTTTGCCCTATTTAGTTATAAATTCTGCTTATTTTTAATCGGGTGCATACATGCGTACCAGACGTGTTCTCAAAATCGGTTCTCTCGAAAAGGGAATCTCCTTGTATTCCAAATTGTATTCCACGTTTTCTACTTATATTTTCATGTAGAATCACTACCCCTTCGTCATAGTATAAAGTGTAGAATATATTTGTAATTTATACACATTGGATTGTATTTCTAACACTTTTAGAAGCTCAAAAAAATATTAGTAGGTAGTACTGAAAATTGCTAAATTTCCAAATATCAGTATAGATCAATGCCTTATGCTATGGAAGATGATGATTGAGTTTTGCTTCTATGGATACTCTTCTAGATTTGCAACTTTTTATTATTATGTATTGTTTGATCTATGTTTTATGCTTAATCGTTTTGAGCAGGATTATCCCAAATTTTGAACATGGTAGTTTAATCATAACTGTCCTTCATTGTGTACACAGCACACGTACAAGTTATTTCCTTCGGCATGACTTAGAAACTGCAATTTCGTTCGCGTTGTTTAATCCGATTCAGAACACACTTTACTATGTGAGTGTTTGTGTGCAATTCCAGTGGGAATGACTTGCATTATCATCCCAGCAAACTTGTAGTTCCCATGACTTTTACAAAGTAAACGTTGCTTGAGTAATGACAAACTAGTGTTGCTCCATTGCCCGAGCGTCAATTCAGGTGAAAAAAAATTGATGCTATCGGCTTGGAATTCGGGAAGTATCTTACACATTATACCTAAGGTATCGAAATGTTTTACCTGTTACATTTGGACATCATATTTCATAAGCTAATTGTCTTTAATTTTACTTATTGTGGGGTTAACGTTAACAAATTATTTTTCTCCAAATATTATACGTGAAAATACTTATTTCCGTTTACAGAAATATAAAATCTATTTAGTACGTAATTCATTTGGTTTCTTATGAATATGAGAGATAATAAACGAAACAGTGTAATTCGACTGATACAAAAATATTTCAACATATAACGTGCTTTACTATTTATTCATTTTGAAAAATGAAGTGATGCGAAGGAAGTGAAGAACATAAAATAAAAAATTTTAAACAGTACATGGCATACAGTAGCAAAAGTCTGATAGTGTAACATTATATAACGACTATTGGAATACACGAATTAGTGTTCATTGATCGTACATTAAATGAAAATGAATGTCTGGATACTCAAAAAAAATTTAACAAAAAACGATTAATAACATGAACATAACATGAACACCATGAACACCATGAACATATTGTTACACAGATAAACTTATTCATACTAATTAAATTTACGAAATTATTTGTGCATGCATTTCACATTAGTTTCCTTCTAATGCTACATGTAACACTGAAAGTCAAAATATTAAATACTTTATTTTAATATTTTTATTAACATGTGAATGCATACGTGAGTATGTACTTTCTATTCTACACTTTTAATATCCATATCTTAAGATTAATTTTATTGCTCAATTTCATCTGGTTTTAGCACTTACTTATCTTAATAACATTAATAAAATAAAATTTAGCACGTAGTTATCACACGGTATAGGGTTCTAATTTGACATGCAGGCAGCAATGAATCAAAATAATAGTATTATCGCTGTAAAAGTGTTTTTCATCGTTCTCATGATGACACTGTGAGTGATATTTGCAATTTCGTTTAATATCATTACGAAATTTCGTGCAAGTTTTCGTACTAAAATGGTGAAAATTTCTGAGCATGACGTACGAAAGAGGCGAGGCGGCTTGCTGTTGTATTGCCAGAGCCCCTCCGGGGAAATTGCACTGCATACGGGCCGAGCACGAAAGGGTGCAAAACGGTTTAGTGGTAAAACAGGAGTGTCACCAAGCGTGCTTAATAGCTCTAATTACGGGATATCTTCTTTGTTAGCCACTGCTAACTTTTATAAATTGTTACGCATCATATGTACGATTTCATCGTATCTACGATTTCATCCGTGTGAAATTTTTAGCCCACGTTCAATCGCTGAAAAAAAAGTACGTGCTGCTTCCGTTTTCCCCTGTTCGTCAGTGTTCTATTTCTGCGAACGACATTGCATTCTCGTTGTGCGACGCTTCATTGTGAAATTTGTAAGGAAAAAGCATGCTTTAATCCTTTTTATTAATCTTTATTAAGTAAGTACATGTGAGCTATTACGTGGCTTGTAGTTTTATTCATATTAATTTAAATTAAAATAAGAAATTTAATTAATTACTAGTGTTTTATAGAGAGATAGTCTTCACCGCTTGTTTTCTATGATTTGAAAAGAGAAAAGATTTCAGTTTATTTCATGAATTAAGAGTTTCTTTAACGATTCAGGAAAATATTCCTCTTGCAATCATGCAGTGTATGCGTCGCTCAATCTGTACAGCAATTCGCCGGTAAACGAGAAAGAGTTTCAATCTCGATACAGCAATTTAATTCACTAACTCGCACGATGCAGACTATTGGTGGTTCTTATTTTTGACAAAAAGATAGTTCTCGGTTTATTGTGTGTTTAATAATATGCGCAGCAAACTACAGAATATGTTACTTTTAGTAAATATGCGTTTCTCACTTATTCTACTATGTACCATTCTGAATTTTGTAAATGTTTATGGGAATGATGAAAACATCCCTTAACTTTTCGAGCCACATGGTTACGTAGTAATGTTGGTTCCACAAGTGGAAAGACAATGGACTGTTGGTATTATTCATGTAATATCTCTCGTAATATCTCATTGTAGGCAAAGGCAGCAGAGCGTTGTATGAACGAATCATATTGCAGTTACAGATAGCTATTATGTACATATGTCTACCCTACCTGGCCACACGAAGTGTATCACACCCGAAGAGCAATTTTCGAGTTCAAATGTCGCGCCTTTATGACTTTCAAATGGGACTTATCGCGAAAAAATCGCCTTTTCCACAACCGTGGAAAATTGCTATTTTCAACTAACATTATATAAAAATTTATCATTATCATCATATGTCATTTCTAGAAAAAAAATTTTAGAGCATGATTGCGAATGTACAATTATCAGTCGAAAGTTAAAAGATTAAAAAATACGAAATTGGTAACTCAAAAATGACGCTGGGGTGCAGCGAACTCCGTGTGGCCAATTTTTGATTATAAGAAAGCGTGACTACGAAGGGTTAATAAATGTGTACAACATATTTTACTTATATAACTAATGTTCAGTTTAAAATTCCCCATTATAATTAAGCCTTGTATAACCGTTGAATAATATATTTTTAATTACTTTTTAATTACCAAAGAAATCCTCAAAGAAATTTTGCTAGAAAAATGGAACAAGAAAAGCTGTAATTTCACAGAAAATTAATTGAATCTATGCAGAATATATTATAGCTTATAATAAAATTGCAAGAATAGTAGAAGAATATTAACTTATTGTAATTATGTTTGTATAAATTAAATATTAAATTTGGGTGAATATATTTTTGCACGAGCATTGCTACTTCCACGGATAATATTACTTTTTTAAATAAACTGTGTACAATTTTTCAATTGAATGCATCCAAAACAAAAGTATACATATTAATTAAAGTTTATATTAATGTGAATTAGAATTGTGAGGTCTTACTTTGAAGTAGATTTGGACGCCGGACTGATACTTTTGTGAGTAACTGTATTATAAAGCTTTTCGAGAGAGGACTGACGATAAGAGCTTGTGAGTTTGATAAAAACTAAATCTTGCTAAGACCACCGTCAGGTCCATTATCACCAATAAGGAGCAGATTCTATTGGAGGTGAAGTGTGGTCGACCGCTGCAGTCGAGCATCATTTGCAAGCGCAATGGACTTATTGGAGGAATAAAAACATTACTTAAAATACGGTACGTTAATCACGTGAAAGAGAAAAAATGTGCACTTGATAAATAGACTCTATGTAATAAGACTCAGCTATTTTGTAACAAATTAAAGAAGGAAGATGGAGAAACAGCAAAACACGAAGTCTTTGTAGCATATTTCTAATATCTACAATGCTCCAATTAAATCTGTATATCTAATGCAAAAATCGATTAAATTCAAACAATAATTTTTTGTGCTCAAGTACTTAGTAATAAATTCCAAAAAGTATTTTTACTGTAGGATGATTTTTTTTGTAATTTTGCTTCTTTTCTAGTGCCAGTGCAGAACAAAAGGTATTCTGAAGTAGAATTTATAAGCAGACCACGGAATTCCGTTTCGTTTCGTCAAAATCGCTGCAAAAACACACATGCTGTATCATTGCAAAAACAAACTTCAATTATGTACAAAATTCCCTACGAATTCCATTAACTTTTAATACGTTCTGACACTCGGTTTACCGAATACAGCAATGCACAATGAATAGAAGAACGATGTTGCTGGTGTAAACCGAAAACATATACATATTCGTTTTTTTCGTGACATGTAATTAGTGCCACTTTGATTATTTAAACTGTGAAATTGATATATTTCTGCGTATCAGAGCTGCAAGAAATCGATCGGTTGAGCTATCGTCTACCTGCGAGTTATCGCAGGGCTCATCGGAGTGTAGACAGTTTAATTAGATTTCACTACCTGAGCAAGGACAATTTCATGGTTCGTATATTGAATTGCAGTATCTGGAACAAAATTACGCCCCATGTGTCAGAGTAGTGTCGGTTATATTCAGGCCTTCTGTGGAATTGCGTGTTTTCTATTTATGAAAACTGACAAGCGCGCAATAAATCAAATCATCGAACATAAATGAATCTCACAAAAGTTAAATAATTTTAGACTTTGCGCCGTTGTATGGAGGAACGCATTTCATATCTTTACATATATTTTATGAATTATATTGTGTGTGATAATAAATTTTCTGTGATGTAATTCATATTACTTACATAAATGGATGTTAATTAATGAAAGACGATATTTACTTATTTAATAACACAGCTAGCAGTTTACAATTATACTTTCTATGGTTTTGGAATGGTTTTATATTCATAAACATGGGCTTGTGAAAACAAATCGCCGAAAATTTGATGGGGTTAGAAGTATTTGGAACTAAATTAATTTATCAACAATCTCAGTAACTTGTGGATTTAGAAGATGTTCTATGAAACTGTTCTAGTTAAGCCAGTAGAGTGCGACAAACACACATAGGTATACTTAGCTATTGGATTTCAATTAATTCTTTTTGCCACGAGCTATCGTTTCCTACCGATCTATCTTTGCAAAAAAATTGATTCTCGTAAGATGAGATTTTGTCGAGCTATCGTCAAAAATACCTGCTCCAACATGGATACCGAATTGTTAAAAAAAACTGGATACAACTGGAAAATAAGGTCATATGTAGGTATTTGGGTTGGGGTTGACTCCATGAAAACACATTTCACCCCTTTTCACCACCCCCTTAGGAGTTGATTAGGGCAAAATCCAGAAATTGGTATTTAGGCATTTATGTGGGTAACCTTTCGCAGTAAAAAACCATGTTGAATGTGAATCCGTGAAAATACATTTCATCCCCTTTGGGTTGGAATTTCAAAAAATTTCTTTCATCAATCCCAATCATCTTCGAGAATTTATTTAACAAAAACTATATGTTTATACTGCCTGGTATTTTGCCTGCATATTAAGCTATGTTTGAAGGAACACTCAGAATTTTTTTTATTTTTTTATTGCATATATATATATAGATGACGTCGGTGGCGCAAGCTTCTACAAATAAATTCTTCTTCGATGGGCATTAGTGTGGGAACTGTTCTAGTCATCTGAAATGGAAAAATTGAGGTTTATTGTATTTATTAGGTTGTCTCTATTGTTAGAAGTATTGAGTCCTCCTAAATATAAACAATTTCAGATTCACAGCAATTTTAGTAAATCTGTTCGATTTTCAATATAAATTTGGCTGTTTTCCTTCTGCAATATTAATCTTTTACAAGATAGAAACTCGCTCGAGCTTCCAACCATAGCCAGTTATGTTGTGAACGTATACGCAAAAGAGCTACTTGATCGGTCAATGTAGTTTTCGAGATATATGAACGCCCGTCTTGAAAAGCCCTGCTTCGAGAAAAACGCATTTAAAGTTTTTACAGACAATAGTGCCGTACGGGAGGCACTATTTATAGACCTCTACATCTCTGCTAATATTTTGAATTTCCAAAAATCGCTTTACAGAAATATTTGTCACTCCGCAAACTGCGAGATATGGCAAATAAATCATGTTTTCTACACTAGAATACCCCCTTAAGGTGTGACATCTAAACTCAAGGTATAATTCTGGCAATGTAGGTATAAAATAAAGTATGTCGACGTGCTATCTAATAGATTATCAGACCACGAATGTCAGAGGCGTCAATTAGCAATTAATTCAAGACGTCCATTAAATAGCCCTGTATGGTCGAAGCTGCGGTCGCTTTATACGTTTCTCGGTGTCGGTTGCGAACTTTGCAACAGGTCTAATGAGTCGTGGTCGATGTGCGTATAGAGATCTAGTGACGACTCAGCTTTACTCTATTCAAATGAAATTTCGAACTCCACCACGCCAAGTATGCGTGCAATTCATTAGTAATGAAGCAGGAGCCGATAAAACCGATCTAATTAGCAGAATACAGTGAATGTCAAATGAATGAAACTCTGCGTGGGGCGTTACACACAATTTAATAAATTGGTGGTTCTTTGAATCCAGGAGAAAATCTGAATTTTATATAACGTTTTCCAATGGAGGAAGCTTGTTCGTTTAGAGTTTAGATTAGGTACATGCAGAGATTCTTCAGTTCATACTTGACATTTTTTTTTAGGAAACGAGTTAAGAATAATTGAATATGAAGAGCGAAGACATGTTATATTGTATCTTGCAATTTAACTATCACGCAACAAAGAAGAAACCGAATAAAAGGTTGACGGGGTCTGCGATAATATTTGAGGAACAGTGTTATTTACATTATTAACCCACTGCTGACCACCCTTACGCCTCGTCAGTACCAATAATCCTCTCGCTAATCAATCAATTCTCCTACACAAGAAAACAAAATAATTTGAATTAGTCCATTAGTACTTGATATAATATGAATAAGGTGGTCCAGTTATGTTATTCACCCTATATATTCATTGCGTAAAACTCACGTATACTTCATGTTAATACTGACTTTTCTCGATAATTGAAACAGTAAGAAAACGAATTACCATTCTAAAATACTTTTAAATATCACCATAATTTAAAAGTTCAAACTCGTATTAAATTCTGTCACGTTGGATAACGTATCGTGTACATTCTCGAAAGAATTTGAGAAATATTTCACTGCGATCCGCAATGTACTATAATTGAATTAACACCCTAATGTCTAAATTAATATATTTTTCTGATATTTACCTAACATAATATAAAATTGATTATTTTTAGTGAGTTATAGGGTAAAGGACCCAGTTATTGACACCTGACTAATTACTGTCACCTTATGCTTATAAAAATTGAGATTATTATTTTCCTGGTTATGATATTGATATCTATTGTCATGTACCTAATAGTTATTGATATCCTCGTTATAATTAATAGAATGAAACTTATAATTTTATAACAATTATCATTATATTTTTATTATCATTATTTGTTCATGTTCAACTTGTTTCCCTAACATTATTACTACCTTTCACGAGATTAAATAATGAATGAACTGTTAATAACTTCGGCTTCATTACAATGCTGGGTCTTGTATAGTATAATTTCGGTATTTGGTCATCACATTAGAGATAGTGTAACTGTATAGTTTGAAAAAGTGTGGCCGTGCACCGTGTCACTTATACCACCAGTTCACAAATACATGCTTTCTTTGTGTCGAATGTTGTTCACGTAAAGTCCATAAACAATCTAGAAATCCTATTTAAATGCGCTAGTGACGTTACCTGGCATTGTCATAACGTATCATCTCCCTCTGATAACAGAGTACATAATCGTAAAAAACGGAGCTGGAGTAGTAGTGGTTACAGCGAAATGTTCTTTTCGCTTTTCTATTATAAATGTAGATTTACCTTCAAGAAGCACACCGGTATAAATGCGTCCTGAAATCCCAGAAGCCAGAAGGTAACTGTAACGCCGGTGGAACACTGGAACGCTCTTTCAAAAGGACGCAGCTTACACAAAAGCTTCTGACAGCCATTTTCGATTCCAAGAATACCTGAATCGTAAATCTTTTGAAAATTGTATTTTTACGTAATTATATACATATACGGTTAAGTGTTAATCGATCAGTAATAGAAATTTATTGGAATTCTATACGCCTAGGTATTTGAATGAAGTAAGAAAGCACACATCGGAATTTTGTAGATAAAATTTGTTCAAAGAGGCTACTCCGCGAAGCTTAATTAAAATATTTAATTCTATTCTCCTGCTTCTCATATTATTCATGGTATTTACTCTGAATAATTTTCATTGCGATACAGTGTTTGTCGAAAAATATCAAATTATAAGTTTACTAAATGAGAAGAAAATCAATATCCAGATATTTCAAAAGTCGGAAGTAAATATCATAGGATCATCAATTTATTCGTTAATTTCTCGTATTACGTACTGTTTCCTTTGTCATGTTTTTCTGTTCAAATAAATATTTGCAAAGATTGTTCCATCAGGTTCAGCATACTAATGAGAATGAAAAATTTATCATTACAGTCGTGCAACTAGCAATACTTAATTACAGTGCTGTACGTTTCTAGTGTTTTAACTAATTTCAATTAGTATTCCTAAATTCTATTACTCGCACAATCTAACTGTAATTTACTATAAAAGCTGTAATTACTTTAGCAAGGGAAAAATTCAATTTTAACAGGGTTAAAAAGAGAAAAACACAGCAGCCCGGTTTCTTGGATCTAACGCTAAAAAAACTTTCTTCAGCGAGAAGAAATGTGCGCTGGCTGTAGGTGCATGTGAACTTAAAGTTCCTTAGGCAGAATTATGCGGTGTAAACGTTGAGGCTGGGTATTAAACTCGGAAAATTTCATTTCTTTCCTAATAAGCTTCACAGTGTCCATTTGTTTCTTTTAAGTCCGTCAGCTTTTTCCATCTCAGTTACTAAGATTTCCATTTTAATGGATTTTAATTTATCACACCTAGTAAGAAAAAATTCGCTTAAAATGTTGGAAAATATATATTAAATAAAATGTTGCGCGACAAACATTCTTATCCTCCTAACATTACATAGATATTATTTCAGACAGAAGATAATATTTACGAAATATTACAGAAGTGTAATATCGTTTTTTTTTAAATACTGTGCTTTATGTGTATGATACACAAATGTTACAATTCTAATTCGAGTTGGGTTAAATTATTACATTATCTTGTGAAACAACCTATTCAAGAAAAATGGAATATTTTAGTTTGCTACTTTTTACGATAACTAAAAAAGTATGTTTCCTTCCAAAGGAGAATAATCCTGGAAAAAGCTTATTTTCTGCAAGAATCGATTTTACATACATAGGTACTTATAATTAAATCAAGACTTTACTGCTTCACGTGAGAAACTAGGGATCACAATAATTCGTTTTCATAATAGCAATTGTTATCGATATATCGATATATTTCTAGTTTATTAAAAATTGCATAAATGCTAAATATTCCGAATCTATTGGATTCGTGCAAGTGTATTAAAAATAATTTTCAAAATTTCTACCAAATATACAAACAAACAAACGGACAGAGGAGTGAACCTAATATAAAATCGTTTAAAAATAAAGGAAAAATACTGGAATGGAATAGAAGTGAAAGGTATGGATTGAGTGGATGAAACATAAATGCCAATGTGTCGAGAAGCCACCAACATTAGTTCCGCCTGAAAGATTGAGGAAACACTTGAATCGCTGTCAGAATACTGAAAAAGACGAGTGACAGAGATCGACACCGAAAGAAGAAAGGACGTGGAGACGTCGTAACGTTGCAAGTTACAGTACACCAGAAGGAACTGAGATCGGCACAGTTAAGAACTTTTCGGCAAGAAAACGTATAAAGAAGTTTTGGAGAGGAAAACTCGAAGGATTCGTATCGAGGGTTCAAGGGACGTTTTAATAGAAGTAGGCGAAAACGCGCGCGAGCAACTCGGGGGAAAAATCAACTAAAAGGGAAGCACAACGAAATGAAACAGGAAAACACTATGGCCGGCTATCAATGATACTTGGAAAATCCAAACTGACGGTAGTGTTAAACTTGCAGTAGCGTGTTGAGAGCTCTCGTAGTTGTGCAAACCAGACTGTTTTAAGCTACTCCTTCTTCTACAGTCGTTACTACCGATTATTGATAACTTTATAATAACTACGAATTTATCGATGACATCATTAAATAATAATAATAATAATAATAATAATAATACCAATTGTACTAAAACGAAAATATTTATCGTAGAAGATGGATAACTGTAATATGTATAATAGGTACCTACTACTTAAGTAGGTATGTAAGCGTATTTTCATTCTGTATGCGCCTTTAAGTGAATAGAGTTTATTTCTTTTCTGAAAGTGAGCGTTCATTAGGGGCAATTTTTGTAATACATATTGTAACACATATTTACAATTGTAGTATTATACTGCATCTCTTAAAATCTGCGAGGATGTTATTATTTTTCTCCAAGAAACTGGATAGAACTTTATAATAATTTTTTAATGATAATAATCATAATAACAATATTGAATCTCCTTTATCACACACTAGCAGGTAAAGAGAAGGGAAAGAAAAGAAAAGAATATATAAAATTGCAAAAGTGGGTTTTACATGCAGCAGTTGGTAAAGAGTATGCTCGTAGGAACTAAAACTTGTAGGCTAAAAATGCTATTAAGTATTGTAATTATCAAGAGTAGAAGAATTACTCAAGTGCAATGTAGGTATAGGTACTATTTAGTACTAACGTAACTCGTTTAAAATTTTGCCTTGTGTATGCAATGGATTATACACGAAAATGCAATTAAAATACAACATAGATTGAACACGCACATAGGTAAACAATACTGTCTACTTCGTTTCCTTTTTCAAATAAAATTTCTGGACCCTAAAATTATGTAAGCATTTGAGACAACTATTTTTCACTCTCTTGAGATTTATACCTTAATGTATTTTAAACACATTTTCCATTTTCACTTTTAATATTTCGAGTAAACTTAAATATGCTTGCAGTAATATCTGGTAGATACATAGCAAGAGGATATTGTTTATAATTTAAATTATTTTCTCGAAATATTTTAGTGTTGCTACTTTTGTATCAATCATATTAGGAAGGTACAGTTGTATTTAACAATATCTAATATTCTTCGAGCATTAATGTAGTAAAATATTTCTTTGCAAATATCGAACTTTTTAGTTACTTCATCTTTCGTATAATGTGAATTTAATGTAGATACTCTTAATGAAATGAATATTTTTTTAATAATCTTTCATTTTATAACTCTTGAAGATGTATTACTAAAACTGGAAACCATGCAGTGTTCGAAATGTTGTTTCCAGGTAACTTTGTACTAGAATAAACTGGAAGAAGTGTTTGATAAAATCTCCTTTATAGAGCCTATAAACGTATGCCGAAGGGTTTTAAGAGGGTTCTAAATGTGATAGGGACGGCTGTACCTTAAAGCATTAAAGCTAACATATTGATTTTGTGGTTTAAGTCTAAATTTTCCGTCACCTTCTTCTCTGCCCCACTTACATTGAAATCTATGGAATTTTATATAAAGTGGTCCCTTAATGACAGTACAACCGCGAGAGAAGAAATTTTCTCCCTGCAAATTATTCACTTTTTTGTGGAAACCATTTTCGTGTAGATAGACCATTGACAGAGAATAAGTAGAGTGATTTTTAGTTCACAATACGTTTTTTAAATTGCATTTTACTTTACCTTACGACATCTGCTTAATAAAAAACAAATGCAAAAAGGATGTCAAGTAAACGTTATTTACTTTTACGAGAACCATCCAAAACTGCAAAAATATGGCGTTCCGATTAAAAGGAGATGCCACCTCCGCCTCCTAAGGGAGATAGTACCTATGTACATATATTACGTAAAAGGATCCTGGCTGCCCTATTTACATATTCATGTGTATTAGAAATAATATGAGTACACAAAATATTATTACTAGCCTTAAATATTAATAAAGAAAATATTTCCAACACTTTTTATGGCCAACACCAACCTACGCATACGTATCTATGGTTATTTCAATTATTTAAATGGTAGATTGAATTTATTTCCATTTTAAAAGAAACTCACCAATCCTGTTACAGGGCAATATAGGGGAAGAATAATTACCACTGTACCGTCGATATTGGCGATAATACCGAAATTTGCGTAAACTGAACAAGTATTTACACACGATTTATTACACAGATATGCAGAAACGTCATCATTTGAAATGATATGTGATGCGTGAAATCGATCGATTTGATTTTTCTATTAAGCTATAGGTGAAAAACATGTCGCGCGAAATTTCTATTAACACGCCTCATTCAGTCCAAATACGAAGGGTTTTCTTTATATTCTACCAGAACCGCTCTGGAAAAGAGGGAAGTGAAAATTACATGTGTAATGACAGTGGTTCAATTCTTTATTGCATTCTTTCGTGGGCCATACTGTTGAATGGGAGTTCATAATTAATGCTGAATGTGTTTGCAGCTTCGTATTTCGATGACATAAAGAGTTGTATAAACGAGGTTACTATAAAAATAAATAACTTAAAGAAAATATATTTATATCTTTTACTATTTAACTGCAAATTGCTACTTCCTGCACAATGTTATACCCGAATCTTGTAAAAATTATTTCAACGATAATAATTACAATTTGAGTGAAAATATTAAACCTTTATGATACTGTATTACCTACTCGTATTATTTACACTAGTACTCTTGTTTAAGGAAGTAGTATGATTTGTTGAGTTATGTAAGTTTAAAGAAGATCCTTATTCAAAACTCATAAAATTAAAGAAACGAGCAATAATTTATGTTCACCGACGAGGTCTGTCATAAAGTATTTAATATAATTATTATAATCGTTAAAATACCCCATTAGTTAACACCCTTTATGACATTCGTATTAGACGAATTTTCAAATGCGACTTTTTCGAATGCAAAACATCGTACGAAAGAATCTTCTACGTTTTAATACTTATTTTCGCGTATAAAATCATTTTAATCCGGCTGGAGTAGCCATTTTGCCTCACTCTGTATACACTCTCGTCAGTTACCTAGTCTGAAAGTAGAATGTACATAGTTGGAATACGGGTAATTGTAATGTCCAGCGTTTGCCCGCACACAATTGCTACGACAGTTTCTGTTATGAGTGGTGTGACCATTATTATCAGTATTATTACCATTGTCATAAAGGTTAACGCTATTATATATAAAGATCCCCTGAAGTTATTCGCAGGTAATACTACATAGATTTACGCGCAGGAGCGTATTACACATTGTATTTATCAGCACATGTTTCTATGCGTTACTACTTACAGTTTGTGTAAGGACGACTAATTCTGTCGTCTGCTACAATTAAATTTCTGCCACTGATATAAGATAATCGAATGTAATGGAACACTTGATTTCAAAAGCTGTCGAAGGTAGCGGAATTTATTTTTT
This sequence comes from Andrena minutula, assembly GCA_929113495.1. Taxonomy (NCBI): domain Eukaryota; kingdom Metazoa; phylum Arthropoda; class Insecta; order Hymenoptera; family Andrenidae; genus Andrena; species Andrena minutula. The sequence continues at coordinate 40,842,224 of OV815994.1, forward strand.
CAATAAAACTGCTATTAGGGGACGTAGGAACTAAGTAAGGACGTAGGACGTAGTAATCATACTTACGGTTACGTAGTCTATTAACGCATTCACAGAAAGCTAGAAAACAGAATTATTTTTGCTTCACTTAATAACTGTCATGAATGTCGGAAACCGTTTATTACTAAACGATTTATATTACGTTCGATCCTATGTAGGTTTGGCAACTCAATTTTCCTTCACTTCCACCAATCCAATTGTCATGCAACTTTGTAGGCGCGCGTAGGTATTATGACAATACAATTTTTTCGATACAAAAAAGTAAAAAATGAAAAGGAAACAATATAAAGTAATAAAAAATGTATAATTTCATATAATATAATTTTAAAAATGTATAGTTTAAAAAATTACCCAGTCATCGATAAATATAACATATAACCACAAATCCAAACGACTTGAAATCAGCCTATTACCACAAGTAGACTTTGGACATTAAAATCTAAAAAATAAAAAATATATATAAAAACTTTTTAAGTTAAACGATTTATAAAATGCACTAAAAATTAAAAAATAATTCTTTTCTTGTAATACAATTTTGATGCTTTTTACTCCCTTTTCATAGAATATAAATCAATTTATAACAGCACCACGGTTTTATTTAAAGTGGAAAAACACGATCGAAATAAAATTGTAGTGCAAGAAAATAATTATTTTTTCATTTTTGTCTTCAACTTACTACTGCAGTATATTGTATAAGTATTGTGAACTGTACACAGAGTATATGACCAAATTGGTTTTATATGAAGAAATAAATAGAAAATATAAGACCACATTTTTTTACAATACTTCATTTTCGGGAAAGTCGGTTCTGAAAAGTGAAAACTCGTCTAAAGCGTCACTTGACTAGAAATTGGTAGACTGTAACAGTAAATATGGACCTATGGTGCAAATGCAAAGATGGAATGAATCTCGAAAGTTTCTACTAAACAAGTGAATATTTTTAAATTTCGATTTTAAATTTTTAATTATATTGGCAAGCAATAGGGCTACTCCATTCGCACCGTGTGTTTCGTGATCCGATTCATCAATGTCATCGGCAGGGTTGTTTTTTCATTACTATATTTTTCTTCGCCATCACCCCAAAGTCCCCCCACCCTGGAAAGAAGTCTGCGGTCGCCATTGATTGGTATAAGAATGTCTTGCATTTCCTGTGGACTAAACAATATCTCTAATAGAGCTGTACAATTTACGCTCCTAACGAAGATTTGTTAGTTTATTTTGTTAGTTTCTGGTTAATTACATGTCTATACTTTAGTACACAAGGTACAAGTTCAGTAAACAATGAACATTGTTCACCTCGACCAAGCTTCTAATACATAATTGACATTTTGCAACTGCTCGCGATTAAACCAGTTCACACTAGTTACAGTGTTTCCATTAACCAATGGCATATGCAAAATTCCACGTAGCTGTACTTCATTAATTTCAAATACGTATAGTGATTCAAGAGACTGATTTTCAGCACATATGGCAAAATAAGTGTTTCATTATCAGGCGTTATTTAATGAATCGTTCATTCTAATGGCTAAAATAAATGGGTGTAACGAAAGGTTTCAATTTGTGTGTTGAATATACGTACACTGTCGAGAAGTTTGTAATTACACACCTTGTGTATTCAAGGGGTTAATTATTGTACCAAATCGAAAAGTGAGGTCCTTGTAATCTTAAAAGGGTAATTTTAACCTTAAAATGTAATTTTACATTCTATTAATGTACTGAAAATACATTTTTACAAGAGTAAAACAACATAAAAAATCATTGAATAATATTAATTTATCGTGAAGTTATTACGCAGAATGTAAAGAAAATATCGCTTTCAAATTGTAATATGTCGGAATTGTAGGTATAGGATTTAATTACACTGGGTTTAATCGAACTGAAAAGCTCTGTCTATTTATGAAATGAAATATTAATGAACTGGAATATAGAATGATATAACTAATATTAAACTGAAAAAACACGTTTCAATGTCTTTCAACGTCTTTCGATTTTGAATCTCGAATGCCGACTAACGAATGGCGTTTCAAGGCATTGCCTTTGTGGCCACAGACGCACACGCATACACCCACACCTGGGTTTCAAGGAGAGCGCAGTGTCAACAAATGTTTGTGTTTGCCGCTTGTTTCGACTATAAGTACTGCCTGTTATTCCGTTACCGCAAATAGTACATTGTAAATTGTCGTAATGTCTATCCTTCGGTCGTGCTTTGCCTATTGTCAAGTTTGTTCTCATTTTATCTTAAACAAAGGACTAACAACTTGCTGAGTTACAAACTGAACACTGGATTTTCAACTTTACATAGTATTTTAGTATAAATTATTGTTTCGCAAAAAGCAACTAAATTCATCGAGTGCAAATGATTTGCAGACTTTTGGCTGTCAGTGCAGAGGCGGGTTCAGGGGCTTTTCTTGGAGGGGGCGAAATATGTAAACGTACATAAGTACATTTTTTAAGCTTCTATTACAAGATTTAAAACGTGCTTGTACGTAATTTATATTTTGATATCTCTATGTGATAATATAGCCTAAATAATTAAATTCACATTAATTAAATAATAATTATAAATAATTAAATTCACATTAATTATTTATGAAGAATAATACACAATCACATAATATTATTATATTTTATTACTCGGGGGGGGGGGGGGGGGGACTCTTAAACTTTTGGTCTGAGATTACGGCTAATGAAATTATTGACTTCTTAAACTCGTTGCTTTAATTTCTATTTTTAGGCACGTAGCTGTAGGTATGATTTTTTCAAAAATATAATTACTAAGGTGTATATTATTAATATACAAAATTATGGTCAATGCTGTATAGGCCAGTATTACGCGAGGTATTATAAATCAACAAAAACATGTTTTTGTGCTGCGATTTTGAGATTGTTTATGGAAGATTACTCAGGCCACTATAGAATTAAAATTTTCCTGTATAAGGGGTAGTTTAGGCTGAAATGTAAATCCACCCAAAATTGTAAGTTGGGCTACCATTGTACTGATAGCCCAATTTAAAAGCTGCTCTCCTTGTAGCATCACGTGATTAACAATCGAAGATCACGCGGCTGGTCGTGTAAATGCAGAATCACGTAATTGGTAGAAGACAATCGATCTCGCAATTACGCCACGAACGAACCAGCTGCCGAGGCATTCGTAAGCAGCCAGTCGGAAAACATACCACACTTAGTCACATCCAGGGATACAATCCCGGTCATTATTTACTATCCCGGGATTTTGTTAAGTCTACCTCGGGATTCCGGAATTAATCCTAGGATTGGGTAATCGAAAATTTTAGTATATCCAATGATTTATTATGTGTTAAAGTTCTAAATCTTTATTTAAAGTAAGCAAACTTATTTTCTATCATTCGACTGACACATAAGCTTAAATCATGTTTAACAATAAAATATAGTAGAACAATGACGAATAATAAAGTTTCAATAAGTTGATAATATCAGTAAACCATTGTGAAGATTTTTGGAAATGTGAACGAAGAAACAGCAAAGTACCTAAAGTACATATCCACATTTTTTCGACTTTATGTGTTCAAGGAAGCTATTTGCAACTCGCGCGATTTCGAAATAGCGGAAAGTGAGAATATCATTGTATTCTCTACTTGAATAAGGAATTCTAATATTTTCGCTGTTCAGGCATGGTTGAATAATTATTTCGAACATATATATGTATAGAAAAAATGTGCGCACATTTTTTAGGGATGTAACAATTTAAGATGAATTTCACATGATTTTCCTTTGCAACGAATTTATTCAAAAGCTGATAACAGAGAGCGCAATTAAGAAAACTGGTTGATAATTCGAAGGAGGTGGTACATTATGCACCACCCTGCATGAATTACTTTTATACTGTAGTTTGCCTGATCTAGGACCTGATACATACACTATACACATTAAAAAAATGGTAACAGATTTACACAATATGTTGAAATTTTATATTATTAGCTGGTATCTGATTGCAGAATAGTGTCATGTAGTAGTTCCTTTCCTTGTTTGCAATGTTTGAGATTGAAATGAATTTCGAGACAATTTTGTTCAATTCCATCAGAAATATTCTCTACTTACCATTATTGGTAAAATTTCATTTAATGTGTATTATACACTTCGTTCCCAATGGAAAGACATACGACAGCGACGAGAACAATAAGGTGTCACTTCTTTTCAAATATCTATTACGAGAAAAAGATGGCAGAACCTTGGAGCCATTCATTGTACTCTTTGCCTCATTGTCAGTGTCGGGTAACTGACTGGCAGCTGTGTTTTTCAGCTGACTGTTTTCTGCGAACGCATTTTTCTTTGGATACAGAACAATTGCTATACATAGACATAAAGAAAATGAAGAGACGATTACAAGACACGCAGAATAAGTACATACTCTCAGCTAAAATGTCATATACTGAGTATTTTATACTTTATTGTATTTAGTGCTTTAATATCAGTAAAGTTTAAGTATCTCATTTTCCACTATTACGGTTTCATATTCTTACGCTCAAAACCTAGAAGTAGGTTATAAATACTGCGTCATCGAAAAACATAGTAGGAATAATATTTTGATGTTATAATCTACTACCAATATTTTAAACATTGACGTTAACTGTGTAGAAATTTTTTAATAGATCTGATATTGTCTCGAGTGATTTAAACAAGAACAACGAATATTTGATTATTTTCTAACTCTTCGGTGTGTTGTGAAGGAAACATGTAGGGAAAAGGACCCAATTACTGGCAGCCAACCCAATTACTGTCACCTTAAGCTATTTTACTTAAACGTTTATTTATTCGTTATTTTAAGTAAAATAGCTTAAGGTGACAGTAATTGGGTAGACTGCCAGTAATTGGGTCCTTTACCCTACTACATATAGAAAAAAAAATTTATTCAAAATTACTAATCGCGGGATATTTGTAAAAGGAAATCAAATTATGTTTAAATCAAACTTGCTGAGACAAAAGAACAAATCAGTGGAAACAATACTTTAAAGCGTTTTTTGGAACAATATTTAATAGAAATTGACTTAAAAGTATGATGCTTTGAAATTGTTGGTGCATCATATGAAATTAATAATTCGTATCCATGTGTTTTTTGATTCAATGTATATATTGAAAAATTAAAATCGAGGGAAAATGTTAGTTTATGTATTAATTTTTCTAAGTGTTGTAAATAATATGTACCAGCAATTATAAATTGATTTCAAGATCTTTTGAATATAAGTGTGCATCTATGCTCTCCATATGTAGAACACAAACATCTGGGGAAACAGCATTGACCTCGTGAAGTTCGAGCCAAGTTAACTGCCGTACACCCTTTACTGGAACCAACTCGATGTACTTTTGATCCCCCCATAACTTTGCACTGGAAGAGGTTAGATGGCTCAATTTATTTTCGGTGTTGGATGTTTACAAGCTAAAACTGACCTTACAATTACACGTTTCTATCTCTTGCACTTTTTAATTTGTGGGATTCCAAAGAACGCTAATTTGGTCACTGACTCACTGATCATCAAAATGTAAGGTACTTCCGCAGTAATCGTCCTAGAGTGCTGAAATTTGGCACGATGGTATGGTTAGAAACCCAAACAAAGAAAAATATCTGCAAACTAACATTTTCCCTCTTTCAACCCCTAAACTCGGGGGTGATGCTTTTATTATTATTTAAGTTCAAATACACCATATATACTTGTGCAGTGCGTATTGTAATCATCATCACGATGGGGTCTCGTTTTGGTCGAAGGGCAAAAACCCGAGCAAATGCGCTGCACCTCCGACGCGTTATCCCTCCCATTTAGAACACCATGGCTACTTAGGCGGGCGGCTGACGCGCTACCCCGATCCATCCAGTATACTGAGGTTACTTACGCACGCGATTCGGCGCTCATGCTTGGAATTAATATTATCATGGCTCACTAGAAAAATATAAGATTTCGAGCTGCCATTGAAAAGACGGTGAAAATGTGAGGGTGTAGGTGGACACTAAATATTGGAAGACAGATATATTGCTTTAGAAATGAAACGAATCGACGAAGTTGTGCTGAAGTACTTAAAGAATAAATATAAACGCAGGCAGTGTGAGTTGCTGGAAGAAATTTTAGATTGGAGCAAAATTATATGACGTCTTGAAAAGGTAGTAAGTATTGGTTAATAACTTTAAAATATTAAAGTGAGTAATAATTATTAGGAAAATTGTGAGGGGTGATATAACCAAGTGGAGAAAGTATAGTAGAAAAAGTTTGAAAATTTATTTAAGGGGATATTCTGGTCTGACGAGGCGTTTTCGTAGCGTTATTTCGGAATTTTTTACAAAAAAACCATAAATTTTATTATTATTTAGTTTATTGCTACCTGCTTATTGATATTTGAACTATCTTTACAAATTTTGTCAATAGAAAAAAATTAAAATAAAACAGAATTGACTGCTTTAAAGTAATGGTGAAAAAAAACATGGGGTCACGGTGACCTTGATTGGGCTCGTTCTAGTGATCAGAAGCAAAAAATGTAAAGAAATTCTTTATTGGTATGCCTCTGGCTATCGTCCCTACCAAAATGATAAAAAAATATTGAAAATTAAGCAAATGGGGACGGTTTGAAAAGTAAGTTTCGATTTTCGCACATTTTTTCATCTTCAATGGTCTGTGAAAGTTTAAAAACAAAATATTTTACCATAATTCTGCTAGGGACGATAGCCACATGTGTGCTGATAATATATGCAAAACTTGGACTGAATTGGTCCAGTCGATCTTGAAATATCATGGTCACCGATTCGCAAACTGTTGTTTCGAGAAAATCTCGTTTAAAGTTTACTTAACGTTCGAAGCCAAACTAAGTTGTGACCAAATGGTCGATTTTTGTGTTCCAAAAAGTACAAATATGCACAACATCCTCCCCTACCCTCCAGAAAGAACAGTCCGCCGAAACTGCCAAAATACACTTGCAGGAACAAAACCGTTATTCGTCGCCCGTCCCACTCAGAGAGCGCGCTGTATAGATACGTACCTATTCTGCACCCTGTAGCTCTGCAAATATTACGAATTGGAAAAAACCCTTTTGCACACGTAGTACTCATATAATGTATGAGTAGAAAATGCAAAAAAAAAGAATTTTTTGTTTACCCGTCAGACCAGAATACCCCAGAGCCGTCTTAACAGTATTGTAGGCCCTGGGCAAAGCAATGCACTGGGGCACCTGCCCACCCACGGGAATAGGGCTTAACATCAAACTTAGGGGCCCTTACTGCCATGGGGCCCCTGGCGACTGCCCAGCGTACTCATGCCTAAAGACGGCACTGGAATACATCCTTAAATCACTAGAAATTAAAGTGTAGTCAAGAAAATTAATTGAGGAAGTATTAAATGATAAATATGCATGATTTTCGAATTCCTTATAAATGCATCATCATTCAGTCCCTCTGATTCTGCAAAATATTTGCATTGTTACATGTACGAGAAATAATATAAAATTACTATTGCTTAACAAAATTTCAATAATGATCAGTAATCCAGTGCATTATCTGTTCGTTCCAGACCTTAATACTTTATTAAGAGGAATATGCAGAGTGGAGTTTAACACAGAATGTGTTAAACTAACAATAAGAGCAAAATTATGAGTATGCAAAATAAAAACAAAATGAGAATGAAGTCTACGCAGAAGTTCCAATCACAGTGGCTAATATGAAAGAGCGTATCATCGCCGAATGTGCTAAAATAACACCGGATACATTACTAACTGTAAGACAATCGTTACTGAACGGATTACGAAATGTAAATGATCAAACGCTTTGTGTAAAAATAGCTGACATTAGTAAGAATGGCTTCGTCGCCTTATCATTTTTTTATATTCTTCTTGCAAACAACTACCAGAGCGTAACTATACAAATCTTGATGGTTGTATTCACAAATCGTACAATCCTGTTATACGAAAAAGACATGTTTCATTTAAAAGCACACCAATCTCCGAAGACTCTCCGCCTAGAAAGATTTCATTTAATGCATCTCATGTCTCCATTAAAATCATGCAGCTTTAATTTATCTTAAAATTAGTTTGCTTTACGGATAATCATGTTTACGAAATCCAAGTGCCTACCCTCTATAGGTAGTCAGTAATGTAGTTAAATGTAAATAATGTAGGCTGATACTCAGGACTTGGTTTATACATTGAGAGCTTAACTCTTGTAGCGTACTGCTGCCATTAATTTACGTATTCGTTTGCTCGGAGTTGATCTCTTTCGAAAGAAACTTAGTTCTTTAACTGTTCTCTAAGTGTTCAAGAGAGAAGATAAGTTTTCTGATAGGGCGACTGTGTAATACTGGCTATTTAAAGTATGGCGTGATTGAGATATTGTTTGTATTTGCCTATAGTAGAATTTAATATTAAGGGGGGACCCAACCCTAAAGCCACTAATAAAATACAAAGTTGGGAATTTTTTGTTCGTATAAATAAAAATATAAGGCTTGTATTTTTTATGTAGTTTTAAAGCAATCTTTATTTTGCTAGAAAATTTTTTTTTATGAAAAATTGTACAAAATGAATTATTTTCTCAAAATTCGAATTATTTTGGAAATTAGCATTTGAAGAATAGACTTCAATTTTTTACATTAAAATTTGCACTGAAATGCTTGTAAAAAATCGAATAATTGAGATATTCAAAAAATCCTACACTAAGTTAAAGATAATATATTCTTGTTTACATATCTTTTTTGTATTTCCTTCTCAAATGATCCAGTCATTCCCGTGAGTGTTGGCCAATTTTTTTGCAGTGCTCCGAGAAAAAATTTCTGCCAAAATAAAGATTGCTTTAAAACTATTAAAAAAATCAAAGCCCTATATTTTTATTTATACGAACAAATAATCCCTAACTTGGTCTTTTGTTAGAGCCTTTTGTTAAATTAACGCATTGAGTGGCGTCGGCGTGTATACGCGCGATAGGATTTCCACTCTATGCACAGCCTTGTCGTGTGTCTGCGTCCACATTCCCTGAAAAACATCGGAAATATTGTGCGAGAATTCCTGAATGTTCACTTTGAAAACAAACTAAACTTCGATATCACTTTGTACTTTGCCGCCTCGGGAACCTTTGTTCGCTCGGCAGTCAAGCCTACGATGAGTCATATTAATTGTTACTAACAATTTTAATTCCTGTATTTTATATTAAACATTCATGAAAGTATGACCAATAAATTAATAAAATTTTCTTGATTTTTCAATGACTCCAAAAGGCATTTCGCTATACCTTGCGCCACTCAAAGTGTCAACAAAGTTCACTCATAACAATCCCAAAAGTGACACTGCTATCTACAAAACAATGTTTTGTGATTGTAAACAAACTGTCCGAAACATATGCCTTCCTTCTTACACGCTGAATTTTACAGGTCAACGAGTGTTTAGTGTAAAGACAAATCAGATTAAAATGAAATCGTGAAATCTACATTTGTTTTCCTCTGCTGGGTCAATACCGCGGAAACTTTAAGGCAAGAGTTAACTGTAGATAAGTGGAGATTGGAAAAATGGTTCAGGGTAGAAGCGAAGTGACTTTGTGCAAGTAAGACTTAGAGATAGATAAGTGGAGATCAGGGAAATGGATCGAGGTAGAATACGGTTACGTATAGAGAGGATGGATCAGATTTGAAGCTCTACGATTTTAGAGATCTCACCGACGATAATCCAGGACTTTACGGGAAGCGGTAGCTGAGTATCTTCAAGAATTTTGAGAAACGTAATTTGCATAATGGCCAAGAAAACCAAGTTAAGATCAAATCTTTTCAAATCCATTTTGCATACGTTTGTGGCGTCTAGTTTGAAGTTTTGTTTACATTCCTATTGTCACAACTAATAAGAAAAGTGACTATTTAAATTGTAGTTGTATTAACTAGCAATACTAATAAATAAAAATTACAGAGAGCAATAAAATAACGAATATGTAACATAAGATTTATTAGAATTTCATGTATAAGTTACTATAGACGTTATAAGCAACGTTTTCTTGTTAAAACATAATAGTCCCTAGGTATAGTTTTTATAGTTATCCTCATTAGTACGTTTCAACTTACTGTATGTACATATCTAGAAATGAACGAGAGTTACGGAATTCAGCTTATTTATAACGACTAATATTTGTCGCCTCCTTTAGGAATAAAAGTGTTTGTATGTTTGTCTGTCGCCTAAAAACTTTCGAACGGTAAACTCTGGAGCAGAGATGCGCAAAAAATTATTTCAAATAAAAATTTGTGTACGAAATTTATATTTTAAATAATTGTTTGCCTATCTCTGCTCTGGGGTCAAGAAATGTGTCCCAGTTCATTATGCGTAGCTAATCCAGATGAATATGACCATGTATTTTCACAAAAAAAGAATAAATGAAAATTTATTTTTATAAAATCAGAATCTAAATTTCGAGTGAAGCTGATTAGTAAAGTTAGAATGCAATATCTGTGAATATCGTTTTGAGTATTACTCTTTACTGTTAACTAACAAGTTAAATTATGTACTGACGAGCAGATTGTGCAAACGCAATGAATGTGTGATTATCACTATCAATCGTTCCTGATGGAACAAAATTTTATGTACTCATCACTCTGATTAGAGTCAGGTAAATAATTAGTAAGTTTAAATGGTACGATATTTCCTGGCGCACATAGTCAGCGTTTATTTCATGCGTAAAACATAGACATTTTTCTTTTGTTACATTTTGTAACGTTGAAGTAATTTTTATCAAGCTCTTTAGAGAAATTAATATCAGACAGTGTATCTAAAAGTGCAATAAAGAATATTCTACCGTTAGTTCTCTAACAAAAAGGGGCAAAGGACTTGACATAAACCGGGATCTGTTACACTTTTTATGTGAATGCAAGCCACATATTTGTTCCTCACACATGTACATGTTGTTAATATCAAATCACTCTCCTAAAAAACTTCTGTGTTACTGTATTATGCATTTTGTCATAAAAATGTTTATTAAACTTATTGTGTCACTGTAAACTGTTTGTACATAAAGCACTAAAAAGAAATTAATTTTTCTAAAGTAAATAACATATGAAAACAGAATTATTTTCAAAAAATTAAAATGATTTTAATATTCATTCTCATCAGTTATTACGATAAAATAATACACTTAATAAATTGAAGCATTGCGTGCAATCAATCAATAATGTTCATTCGTTAAGAATTATCCGTTAAAAAAGGGAACAACCAGTGCCGGCTGAAAAACTGTATGTACCTACACGTATAAATTATACGTATATTCGTGAGTGCTCACGGAGGTGAGTAGCAGCGACAATTTGCAGAAGAGCACTCCCACTGTGGTCTACGAATCCGTAGCCGTGCAGTTAAACACTTTTATTTCTAGTCGCTGGTAACCCGTTGATAAAAACGTGTAGTTATCACAAAAGTATTCGCCGCTATGGGAACGTCGCTAACGCGAAAACGCGTTCGAAGGATTGACAGTCATTGTAATGGAAGAATTAAAGTGTCCACTTTTAGCTATTTGGAAACTTTTCATCTGGCGGTACCTATTCGTTTGATTTATTTTTTCCCCCGTCGGTTTGTCGCTGGATAGGGAGAGAATATTCTAGTGCTTGTTCGACTGTGAAAATAAAAGTAAAATCGAGGGAATCGTGTGCACGCATGTGGATGTATGCGCATTCAGTATCCGTTAGAATTCGACGATACACGAGGAAAGTTTGATCAATCATGCAAAAGAGTAATTAAATTGCACCTTGAATGTACCCTGCATTCAATATACAGGGCGTAACATAACGTGTGGGATCTATTTCTTTAGGATGGATTTACCATTGAACAATAATAAAACTCTGACAAACTCGAAGAAATATGTTTATTTAAGTAGCGTTTTTGTCATGCGTTGTTAAACCTAAGAAACATAAATACGGGAGTGGCACTCCTGTGTGTACCTACAAAAATTATGCTTCTCAGCGACAATATAATTTCCGAGGAGATTTAAAATCGTTTAGGAGGTTTGAGGTACCTAACTGTTGCAAGCAATGACACCTAATATTAATTTATTTATAAACTACTACAGCACAGAACTGACTCGCAGGTTAACTTAATTACAACTAAAAGGTTAACACCTCGACATGTAGGTATTATCTAAAAGCTTCACGGTTGACTTGAGGTTGACTCATGACTTTAATTAACCCAAGACTGTTTTCACTTTCAAATTTAAGATAATTTAGACATCGTGAGTAAAGTTGAGCTGATCTTAAGGGGAGAAGCCCGTATAAACAACTTATTTTTGTATCAATTTTTAGGAATTTTTTGCAAAGATACCAATTGCTCATATTCTGAGCACTATTATAAACTAAAGGTGTGCGAAATTTGAAGTTGATCGGTCAAATAGTTTTTGAGTTATCCCCGGCGCTAATAATGAAAATGTGGTTTCGAGGAAAACGCGTTTAAAATGCGTTTAGGTATGCTCCGCACTTGGAGACGCACTAACTCACCAGACTTTAGTATCGATACGGAGCTGAATTTTGGCGTACAACTTTCAGAATATATTTTTGAAATATTTTAGAAGCGATTTATAGAAAAAAATTTGTTTTTATTTTTCATTCGATTTATACGCTCTTTTCCCCTTAATGAATTATGGTACCTACTTCATTGGTGCAATTTGGATTCAACTCTATCTAAGACATACATTAAAGGTATGTTCTTTTTTATAACTTATTATTGTCGCATCAACTGTTGCGAAATTAAAGGTATGTATTTGCTCGATTACCAAGGAAAAACAAAGTCAAGAACTTTCAATGGTTCATTGGGTCCAGTTAGTTCTCTTTACCTGAACACAATTAGGGACTTGTGCTACATAAAAATTTCCGTCTAAAGATGAAACAAATCTCTTTTATCGTTTCTTAGTGCTAAATCCATCCTAGAAGTGGGTCCCACATATTCCGATGCACCCTGTATAATCTGATAGGTTTTAAAACATGCGAAATTGACATGTAGTGCCAGGGAGAAAAAGTTTTGTTAAATACAAGTGACTAGTTTATTAAAATGACAATCGTACAACTACTGTACAGTTCGCACACACATCTGAATCGGAGAATTGGTTAAATTCATTTATAATACGGTCTTGGGCAGAACGAAAGAAATAGTTCTATTGATCCTTCTCTTAAAAACTGCTCGTTCAAGTACGTAAGCACAATTTCGTTTAGGCGCAATTTTATGTTTCAGGCGACACTTAAGAACTCTCTTCGAAAGTATAGAGGAGGTCTCAATGGGAAAGTTTCTTATGACGCAACAAATAGAAACTTTATAGCTAACGAGTCTTTTCTGCGATTGGAAAGCAGAGTGAGGAAAATAACTAACAAGGGAAGTACACAAGTTATCCTCCACCGATTTCATCGTGTTTTTGTAGGATGATAGTCTACTGTTATAAGTAATTAAAGTAATGTGCAATATAACTTGCGTGATATGATATAGAAATTATATTCGCTAAATATTTTTATAATCGATTTCTTCTATAACGTGGCTTTTATTTGCTCTATGCTAGATGGCAGTCGTAATTAGGGAATACTATGCCGGGTTACGTCTGTTCTTTTATTCCAAAAGACCTGGGATTTGATATAACAAATTCCGAAAATTTTGGGATTGTTAAAAAAGTGAATTACTTCATGAACACCTGAAAAATATAAAAATAAACAGAATAAATAAACATATCATTTCATAATAATAAGTACAATAATGATAATAATGGTTTATTTAAATAATAATCTTAAGTCACATATAACTAACTAAACTATATTTATATTTACAATGATATTCTCACTTTCCGCTATTTCAAAATCGTGCGAGTTGCAAATCGCACCTTGTCTAATATTTTTCGATGTTCTACGCGTGTAATTCCAAAATCGTAAACACCATATATTATACAGTAATACAATGTTATATTTTTCACAATATATAATTTGCTGAACATGTATTTTGATGTAATCACATATACATTCAATTGATAAATTAAATATTTATCCTTTGAGGTTAACAATATGCCTGAGTAAAGTTCATTTGAGTGTACATATTGTGCGTTTCATCGTATCGTGATGATGGCCAGGGAACAAACATATATGTTCAATCAATTGATACGTCAGAGCTGATTAGTTTAACATAATTTGATGTTATGATCTTTGCTGTGTGCGTTAACGTTAACGCAACGCTTCATCGCAATATCGAACCGATTAAGTAAGTAATTATGCAGTAATTAAGTAGTACTACATTGTTATGGCCCGCTAAGGTCGCGCTGGGCAAATCTAATTTCTCGAGGCATTAATATTATAGATAACGGTATTGCCCTACGTGTGTTCCGTTTGTGGACAGTAGTAACGGAAGGAATGCTTCATGGATCAGATCGCCCACCTGATAAAATTCGCTTCCATCTATTCATAATCTATACTATTGTATAAATTTGAATGTTGCATACTTTGAATTGCGTTTTCTCAGTAAATATGAACTACCCACTTGTGTGTTATGTCACTTTGTTCGTCTTGACAAGAGAAAGGTTTTAACGCTTTTATTTTTTTTATAATAATCCATCTATATATGTACTTATAAAATCCACATACGACTCACTCACACACTCACTCTCTCCGAAAGGTAGATTCCTTTTAGCCCCTAAGTGCTTGCTGAGAAATCTTTTTAAAAAGTTCCTCCCCTTTACCGAAAAATGATACATGACCCGAGCACCGCGGAGAACTTTAAGCTGCTTAGGAATGTATAATATATGGATACCACGTATAATATGATTCAACTACTATAGATTTGACAAGACATTGCACAAGCTGTACGAAAATTACAATTATAATTAAATAGTCAATATAATTCTCGCAAATTTGTAAAGAAAATAATATAAAGTTATGCGATAAACTTTAATATGTTTGGAAATAAGTATAAAATTAAATAATTACTTTATAATTGGTAGTAAAACCGAATATGATACGAATGAAACCAAAATATGCTCAAAATATGTTATATTATGCTCTGTCGTCGAACTTGCCTTGACATCAGCTACTACGCTATGAAGTTAAAAATACATGAGGCCATTTAAAAACCATCGAGGACCTTTAAAAACCTTTGATAACATGAAGCAGAGGACCTGCTTATATCGCCATAATAATAACATACATAGTTATTTCTTATTCTCATGTACATATTTTAGTAAAAGTAAAATTTTAGTTTTGTAAAAAATATACTGTTTCGGTGATAAGACTTTTATCAGGTGTCCATAAAAACTGCAGACATCTGACGTCTTTTATGGCTGTAATGTGTTAAAAGTCTGTAGTTCATTGACCTATTCAACACAGTATATGGATTATACGTGAATGATTTATGATTATGGTAACTGGTAACGCCTGCATCTCTCTTGAACCCACTTTTCACGTATGCCACGTGGTCTTCCAACCGGCGAATCCTTGCACGGTTGATCGCGCGCTTGGCAGCACCCATATTTTATTTTCTTCCTGCCTTGTACGGCTTGTACTCTGTGTTTCATGACGTCTTCTTCTTTATAAGCACAGGTCTGTTAGGACTGCTTGATATTTAGAAAAACTTAGAAGCAATTTTAAGTGAAGCTTCGATATATACATTATATTTTTAATTCGAATCTTAGTTATTGTTGTATGATTCCAATTACTTGATATAGTAGCGAAAGAGTCACTTCTTAATGACAGAAATGGAGGGCCGAGATTCATAGTGGTGTAAGTCATTCGCATGGTATTTCTCGTAAAATAATATTTTGTGTTTACTGCTATAAAAAACTGGTGGCAACACCTTTGAAGGCTCAAAATATTACCATAATAAATATGTATATACTTCAAAATTTAAGAAATTTTTAATTTTTTGTTTTCACTTGTCAGAATAATGCATGAATAGCATCTAATCACCATCAACACATTCGTTATATTAATTTATAATGTCCATGCGTGGTGTTGATAAGAGCTACGATACTTAGAATTAGTCGGAGTTACACTAGTATGTTTCGGCTAATGAGAAATGTCCTTACTTCTCAGTCAAAAATGAAGTTATAACCTAATGCACTATGAAAGTGAACAGATGGAACCTTTAAAACTTAAAAACTGTTATTAACACAAATTATCAAAACTTGGACTTACACCACTATGATTCTCAGCCCTCCAAATATTGGTATAAGGTTCAAAGCATTTTAGCGTTATTAATGGTTGAATACCGATAATACTCGCTCACCTTTTTGTTGTTTGTTAACGTAGAATGAAAATAATCATAATTATCATACAGTTGCAAATAACCACAAGTACTTGCAATATGGAAATGCTATTTATTTTTATTTGCTTACTAAATACATACATATCTAATTAATTGATAAAAATACTGGTTTCTTCGGTTATGCATTAAATTTACGTTAAGCTTCAAGGGGAGAAAAGAATGAAAACGAGTGAATAACAAGATTTTATTCACATTTATATTAATTACTTTAAAACACGATGATATATAGGTAATTCTACATATGTAACTACATCCTAGAAAATAAGCAGTATACTAAATCTATCTCAACGTGTCTAAGTAATTAAATTAAAAAAGGGTAGCAGAAGTACACAGATTGCATTTGATTCCCTTGGAGCCCTCACCGACTGCTTCATTGCATGAGTGCAGGTCATTCGAGGGAATAAAATGCACTCTATGTACCTATCGAAATTCTGTCATAATTTTACAAATAAAAACGCCATATTTTCCATCCTCCAAAAATAGTAGAAACTTCCATTTCTGGAAAACCTCTTCAGTTTCCATACGATTTATCATCCCTCGATTTACGTGGAGTATTCGTTTCACGTGTTTTTGTTTTACGCGGTTAGGGGTGGCGCAAATAGACTCTGTTAGTACAAAAATATGTGTAAGACATGCCTCCATGTGTTGTAATTTGGTATTCGTAAAATTGTACCGCGAAAATTGGGGGGATGAATGTACTTTATATTTTGATTTAAAAACTTCAGTGTTACGTATGATAAGGAACGGACATCTGTATGGGTTACCTTTAACTCATCGACATTCATTTCACTGACATTGTTTTCATCGACACGATTTCACCGACACCGAGTTCACTGACAATGTTTATTTACCGACACCTTGAATTCACCGACACTCAGTTCATCGACATCAACCCCGACTTCTGTCGTTGTTTATAAGGCTTATCGTTCTTTCAGTCAGTATACGCTTCGCTTTCTTACGTGCAGTAGTTGTTTAATAATTTTGGCATAATTTTGATCATTTACCCCTTTATTTTTTTATGCGCGAAAATAAATGTGTAGATAAGTTGCATTTACAACGATAACAAATGACGGTAAGTGTAATAATTTTCGGTCAAAATCGATGTCGATGAACTGAGTGTCGGTGATTTCAAGGTGTCGGTAAATAAACATTGTCGGTGAACTCTGTGTCGGTGAAATCGTGTCGATGAAAACAATGTCGGTGAAATGAATGTCGATGAGTTAAAGGTAACCCCATCTGTATGTATGTGTCTCGAAAGGAACATTGGAAAACATTTTTTCATAGTGGAACTATAATTATTCTTAAATGTAATTTTTATTTGGTATAAAAGAAGTTGCTATGTTGTAATTTTAAATCATTCGAGCTCTCAGCTTGCACGTCCTATGTTTACAACGTTTTCGAAGGACTCTCTATCCCAAGGGAAATGACTGGCAGCATGGTTGTCGTATTTTATTTGACTGTACGAGCACAGCCATTTACAACAACAAACAAACAAAACTTTTTAAAAGTGACGGAAACCTATTAACCAACAAACGAGACTCATAACTGCTAACATCGAAACCGTGTAGGTTGAATTTAACAACCAGAAGCTGTGATATGGACGAATTTTTCTTTCGATAAAATCGGGCTTAAAATATAGAGGCTCGTAGGTACATTATGTACATATAAATAAATCGTACAATATTAAGGATTATCGCTGAACCACTGTTATACCAAATGGCATTAAACACTAAAACTGATAAGGTGGTCAGATTGACCTTATTTCTATGGAAAATGTAGATCTTGATGAAAGGAATAAAAAAAAGTTTTATATAGCAATGCTTCCCGAAAAGTTTTATTAATGAAAGAATTGAGTTCTTTCTTGCGTTGTGTCCACACCTACACCGAAATGGAAGTGACTTCCCAAGAGCCTAATAGTCACATTTCATGCTTTTCAGATTGTGACAGAGAAATCTGATAAAGTGTTGGAACTGTGCAGATGGCGTTTTCCTTTTTCTGATTCTGCTCCACTTTATTATGTGATACAATGTCGAATTAAATTCCAGACTTCTCGATTCATGATTGTAATATGCAAATTAGTCGAATTTATTAAATTATTAAAGGACCATTTCACTAGAATTATTTACATTTATTTGCATTTATGTATTATTCAGTTATTATCTTACAATCTAAAAGACTTCAATCTAAAGGATTTTCTTTTTAATTAATATAGTTGAATTGTACTTTTAGAACAATATTCTCATATAATATCTGTATAGTACGCAAACGTGTAAAATTTTTAAGGCACATTAAAGTACGAGATTGTTCTAATTTTAATGTTGGAAATTACTTTTCTAACTCAAATTTATTGTAGTGCTTCTGCACGCATTACACGTAACCTCGGTTTTTAATTACCGCGATGACCTTAATTTATTTACGATATTCACTTGCTGACAATACCGTGTGTATGTAATCAATATCGAAGAATATCAGAATACCGCTTATTTGCTTTCAGAGTCTTCTTCTATGCGTTCAAAGGCATTCCATTTAACTTTTGAATTATAGTTTTTAGTTCGTGACAAAAGGAACTTTTAGGGAAGTTTCGAAACATGTTCTATATTCTTCTCTCTTATCATAAGCGTGGTAGGTACAGCGTCAACAACTTATTTAAGTGCCTATCCCACATGGCTAACAGATATTTAACTTTCATTTTAATCATTTAAGGGCATTATGTACCTCGCATGTGTAGATTATTATTAAAAATGATTTGATATACGTGTAGCACAAATAAGTTCATAAACGTTGCATCATGAGGCATCACAATAAGTAATTACTAAAGATATATAAATGTAATTTATTATGAGCACTCTAGGAAGAAATTCATACCAGAAGATGATGATAAATTTTATTTCGGAGCATTAGTATTATCATAACTTTTATTTATTTCGTAGGTATAGTGTTCCTGTTATTACTGGAAGAACACGTGTTACTTTATTCCAGCTTTTATTCCTTGACTATAAAATTTTATATGAAGAACAGCTAATGCAAAATTACGTTTCCTCACTTCTAATAAATTCTGAATTTGCCCTACATTTTTACAGTCAGTGAATTTTATGACGAAGATAGCAAAATAAATATGACTTTTTAAAAGGCTTTTCAGGGAAACAAAATTTACGTGCTGTTCCGTTTAAAAAAGAAGAAAAGAATGAGAGAGAATGCCATTCGGACCCCATGGGAGTGATTCGTTAGTAGTACCACATACGTACATACATATGTATATGTATTGTATAAACGGTCCCAGCGATCTCTAAACTATAAAAAAAGAAGAATTGTATTGTTATTTTAACTCTCTCGATCCACGTCTGATTGTGAGATATATTTATTTGTGGACTCAAAAACTCAGTTCTTGTACTCAAAACTAGGTTGGAAATGGCACACGATAAAAGAATATTATTTTTTGGTAATATTAAAAACGAGTCACATTTTATAAACATGCAGAGGTATATCATAATAAAATATAATTTATTGATCGCACGCGATATTCTATAATTATGTTATACACTGTGTTGTTTACTGCAAAATAATTTCGACCGAAAGCAGATAGTTCTGAGCTTACAATATTATACAGTGCAAAAAGTTGTAGAACTGATTCTTTATATTTACATTTACATTCCAAATACTACTAGTAAATGGAAAAATGTCACACGACATTATTGAATAACGAAATAAATTAGGTTTAATAACTTAATAAGCTTTATATATGATTATATTGTAGCAAACTTTACTGCTTTCGTTATTGTGTTTAAGAATTTAATGATATACGATAATATGAAAATGTAAAAAGTTACGTTGTTTAGCAATTTTGTATAAAGAGAGACTTCTTTGCAGATTCTATTTTTATATGGAAATGTGAAATGATATAAGTTTGAAGTAGACAGAAAGTGCACACAACATCTACTCGGAATCTTTCTTTCTCTTCTTACAATTTATTCCTGCTTTCCATCTACATATATTATCTCAAGCTCGAGTATATATTACATTTCTTTTATATTTTACACTAACACCCTAAAATATTTAAAAAATCTTCTAATTTATTTATACAAATTTCATAATATTCTTTTTTATGTATCCTTTTCACTGTCCAAAAAGAGGGCAATTATCTTAGGTAATTACGGCTAATTGGCTTTCCAATTAAATCGTAAATTCTTAATTCTACCGTTTCTAGCAAGGTGTCCCTTAATCGTATTCGAATTATAGCGGATTTTCGAAAAGTTTTACCTCCCTTTAAATTTTACACGGAAAATCAGTGACAGAACTCACATCTTCGTCAATAATTTATTATTTAAAATACAAACAGGAAGCTTCCTGAAAGCCAGGTCGTCCATTGACATGCACAGTGGCTCAACAGTGTAGTTCTTCTCCTTCTACTCAATTCACTTCCCCTTCAGCTGTGAAATCCCTCTTAAACCTCTACGCGAACATTAAATGAAGCGTACGGAGTTCTATCTCTTGTTATAATTCAGTGTAACCTAGAATAGGTGAACATATTCTCGCACATGCGGTCGATGTCGTCAGACACATTGTTATTGAAATTAACTACCGGTCATGTCGTGAAATGGATTTTGAATTTAACACACGCATACAAACGATTTGTTAGACAGCAGATTATGATTAACCCTCAAACATCACATTATATTTTCCTAACGCTTCCACCACACTGGGTCCATGCGACCAAGAATTTTCTTTCCTCTATGTATCAGGATTTGCTACACCGATTTAAACAATTTTTTTTAACCAATTCGTGAGACACTAAGGAAATGGAATATATCGATAGTTTGGTAAAAAATTTTTTGATACTCAAGAGATTTTGAAAAAAGACGTCCGTGTTCAGCAAGTTCCGTTTTTTCTTCTTTTAGTCACAGATTTTTCTAAAAAATGGTATGGTGATTTTATTATACATCAATCCAAAGGTTTTGACTCGTACTTCAAGGAAATATATATTTCATTATGATTAGTTTAAAAAATATAATTATTTCGAGAGGTGAATTCGAGTGATTTTTTACATTCTCCCGAACGAATGTTCTCTGTGAAATTATACAATGAAATGGTTGGAATAATAATTTATTTTATAAAAACAGTATAAATCACTACGAAATCATTCATTTACACTAAGAGCAGTGGCAACATATTTTCGCCACATATTCCCTACACATCGGCCGATCGAATTTTAACCACTTTCTATCGATTGAAAAGTATGTGTTCTACTTTACACAGCGTAAAAATACTGTCGGAACATCAAATCACTGCACAAGCAATAATGTTCTCTAGCAACTGTTGACTCACCTATTAAACTAATCCTTCCATCTTCTCAAAAAACTCAAGTCATTTCGACCAATTTTAAACATGTTATTCGGTTTTCAAGGGTGTCCGAATACTTTTACGGCCCAACTGTATTTACATTTCCAAACTTGAAAATCACTGCTAACTCTGAGAGGATTCACTTTCGATTTGTGATAATTCGACATTCTTTACTCACAATTAGTCTAGCGGACACTACGTAGCCTAAAAGTACAGAATTCTTTTATTTTAACACCGTGCGTGTTGAATGAGGTAAGATTGCAATATCTTCATTCCTCATGGTGCCTATTATGTTCATCACACTTTACTATGTCCATATAAACAGTTGAAATTGATTTACTGTAATCATTTATTAAATACTAGCGTGCCCCGTCTCGGCTTCGCCCGAGTTATTAGCGTGACTGATTCATGTTTATCTCTACATAGTATAAAATAAAGTCCCTGGTAGGCGTCTGTATGTTTGATCCCGCTAATCTCGAGAACCACTGGACGAACTGCGGTGCAGCCCCCACCACTCCATACGTTTCTTTAATGATTACTGATTAATGATTAATGATAAAGATAATGATAGAAAACCGAAATAAGTAAAAAGCTCCTTAAAGCACGATCAAGCTGTAGGTGCGAGATACAGGTCCATACGCGCAATATGTAGAATTTAGTGTGAATCTTACACATAACGTAGCGAGAACCGCTCTGCGCGAAAGAGATGCTCGTGACGGCGCTGCGATTCACGCAAATCTTGCTTCACTAAAATCGTCATTGCTCGGCTTCTTTTTGTCATAGGTTAATGTCGCGTACACATAAACCTTTCTCGATAAATTCTCTACAAAACGGTGCAAACCGCATCACAATCCGTCCAGTGGTTTCGGAGATTTAAGATTTTGAACAAACAAACATTTACATTTTTATTTATGTAGATTGTCGTACATTTCAGAAAGGACGAATTAATTTAATGTAATAAATTGAATCACTACCATTCAAATTTATTAGAATGAAAGATTGCAAGTTTAATCAGTTAAATAAATATCTCTGAACATATGTATGTATATCACGCGTTATGTGGGTGAAATAAAAAATCGGAAAGGTGTTAGGACGTATTTGAAATGCTACGGGGGCCATTTTCGGAGCCCCGTTTCGCAGGAAACAAAGACGGTTCGTGGTTTTCAGATACGAGGAAAGTGATCGTTGGAAGGAAAAGGGCCCCTTTGATCGTTAGGTCTGGTCCGTTTTCTCGTCGTCCGAACGGCGGTGCCTACCATATAACAAGTTCGTATGGGACAACAGGGGGAATACGATGGGAAAACGGTAAAACAACGCCGCGTGAAAATGGCTCGTAAACGCCGAACACAATTTGAATCGGTAATGTCGCTGGTATTGAAAGCTGGCTATAAAACTGAAGTCCCTGGTATCATAAAGCTTGGAAAATGTTGGTGAGCTCTTCCACGATAACCAATCCGTATAAGGTAGGAATGGTCAATGATAACGATCACGTGTAGGTAGACGATGATGTTCGTGACGCCAAAAATTTCATCCTGATCCAGTCGTGCAAGGTACATTTTGTGAGTAACGTACACGAAAATGAAACTATATCTAAATATAATACTTACATCGTGCTATTCCGACGAGAAAGAATCACTATTTACAGTCACACTGATTTTCTCGTTTAGTGTCAGAGAATGGAGAACGATAGTTACGCAAAGCTACAATATGGGGTGATTCAGAACGAATGTCAAAAGCTTTGACAGATTATTTAATAGTTCATTCAGAAATCGGAATCTTGTATCCACGTTGTTATATGAACGGGAGTGTATACATATTTCTTAATATATAAAGCAGAAAGTATTTGTGTTTGTCTGTCGCCTAAAAACTTTCGAACAGTAAACTCTGGAGTCATGAAATGTGTCCCAGCTCATTATGCCTAGCTAATCCAGATGAGTGTGACTATTTTCACATTTTTTTTGTATAAAATCAGAATCTAATTTCGGACGAAACCGAGTAGTAAAACTAGTCAGGTATATAAATTCTGTTAGTATATTCTACAAATTAACATTCTCAATAGATTCTTTTGCCACGATGTCAACACGCATACGAAGCTTTAGATTATGGGTGTATGTATATGTCGAACTTCATAGGCAATCGATAAAATGACCACAATAACTATGTAATTATATTCGGTTACGTAAATTTCTTCTTCTCACTCTCTCCTATGTTCTCATCCAGCGTTCACGCAGTGCACTATCGGTTTTAGACTAATGATTCAGTGTAAATTACATGTGCCAGCTAGGTTTGCGGTTTATTCGTGTTAATTGATTATTCGATCAATTCAAAACAGGAATGTCACCAAATCAACGCAATCATTTCGAAGATTGTGAGATAAATAATTAAAATAAAATCCAATACGCGTATTGTAAATATAAACGTTTTCGGGATTATTCTTTTTAAATTTACTACTAGTACGAAAACTAGTGAATTACCAAATTATTCGAGCATCGCATTTGCAGCTTCTAATATGTGAATAATAAGATTTTTCTGAGTTTATATACATCTGTCAAGATTCTTTGTTCTGTGAAAATTCATAGAATATGTTTTAACCCATATTTCCCTATCTGCACCACTTGTGCTATTTAACCGCTGTACGTTTTAAATGCATTTTGTTTAGCACTTGGAAGTTTTCTCGATTTCCACAAAATTTAAGTATAATAAGAATAAAATGATGGAGGCATTTAAAGCATTTGCAACATGTTGGAGCAGTTATATTTGACCCTGAGAATATGTAAGTGACATTTGAAACTTGAAAGTAGTGGTAAACAACAAAGTTTTTGCATTACATCTAATCGTAAGCAGAAATTGTTAAATGCGAAAATTGTTTTCTAACTAGATATAAACCAACCAGTAATTGACCGCATACCAGTGAATGATCATTAGACAAAGAAATGTAAATTATAAATTTAAAAAGTATTATATGTTTATAAATGGAGTGTAGTTGCATTATTAATATCCTATAATTTTAGTTACGCGTATTAAACAAACATTAATAAGTACAATCCTTAATAAAAGTATGCGGTCATTTACTGGGCTTCTCATTTAACAATTCGGTCATTCCCTGGGTGGTTTACCCTATACCTGCCTATTAACTTACCTTTTAGTGAAAAATGGCGTTAAAACTTAATACTGGCACAGTAACAGTAAGTCAACAGATATTTAATGTGAGGAAACAATGAAGTAGTTACATGAGTAAAACTTTTAGAAAAACAGTACTTACAATTAGAGATCTGATACAAATTATACCGTAGCAGTTAATAATAAAGTAGTGGCTCAGTTACAAATTGTACCAGTCATGTTTTTACAATAAAGTAGTGGTCAAGTTCCTAACGGAGTTTGAAACAATTTTCGTCCTTTGACAGTGAGAGTATTCAGACACATAAGTTGCAGCTGAACTTTCTTCCTGACCTTTCGTGTTCTTTATACCGGCTTCATAAAGAGAATCTCGTTAACCTGGAACTTTATAATCTGAACTTTTTGTGTAAGACGAAATTGCACAATGTCTCATAAGTCAGATTGATAACCTTATTTCCCTTGTTCGAGAAAACCTTGTTTATCGTAACGAGGTACAGCGATTAAATCAATGCTTTATTCTAGAAGACAACGATGTAAAGATGCAGTGTACTGAGAATTGTTAGAATGAAAATTCTAAAAAAATTGATTTTTTTCAACATACGACTCATATTCAAGGAAAATATATTTATAATAACTACAGAGCAGTAAACACATCCTTATAAATTTACATATTACCTAACAATCGTTAAAACATAATTATCGATTCATATCCTCTAACTAATTCGAAATAAAAATTTAAAAATAAACTGTTACTTAAATTCATTGATTTTTGTTCTATAAATAAATCTAATAAATAAATGTATAATATGAAGGTCATAATATCGTGGCAACGTTTTTTAACATTAATGTAAAATTTACAATCTAATGATGCTGCATTTTTACAAAAAAGCCATTTCAATACAATTCAAAAGAAAGGAAAGTAGAGTCACGTTGTTGCAGTTACTATTTAATTTTACTATCACTTCTGTTCCTGTTCTTATTTCTAACATCCTATTGCAAATGTGTGGAAATTTATTTCTCGTGAGCGATCAGTGGAGGAACTCGCCGAGTGGAAATCCAGTGGGGATTGTAGCCGTTTATTTTTCATACATTTCATGCAGATGTAATCCAATAAATCAAGAAATCACAGTAAATGGTAAAAGGGCGAGCAGAAAGATCGGGGAGCAGTGCCGTGGTCGGAGCCCGTGTAATCATATAAAGAAGACGTGTGAATAGTGGTGGGATTAAGTTGAGTGTGTAGAAATGTCGGTCGGTTTGTTGTGTAACAAGGGAAGTGCACAAGATTCGTTCATCAATTTTGGCTAATATTTTAAGTATAGTTGTTTATTTCATACCATGTATAATATGTTAAATGCGTAGGGCGCATTACTCAAAATTTACTGCGAAAATTCAGTTTAGATATTCACCTCTTCTAGATCCTGCATATGGATATATATGGGTACATTGCAACAAATAGTTCTTGACTATTTCTTTATGGTTTATAAAAATCACGTATATATCTTCCTCATAAATTTGTTAAAAATAATAGATTTGTTCATTGCATGCCCCTGAATCTTATGTACCATTGCATTATGATATACAATATTTGTACACTAAGCCATCGATATATGAATACTTTTACTCATTTTTAATCATTTTTAATTCATTCCTCTACATTACTTGTCAAAGAGTAAAAATTCGTTTCATAGTTATTTATATGTCGAGACGGTTCCATAGAAAAGGAGCAAAAACACTGTGTTTAACAAAGAACGACATTTACAAAGAGCCAGAAGCTGATGCCCAGTTAATAATTGTGTCAGCTCTATTTTCAGATGTGTAAATTAAACAACTTCTTTTTGACACAATACTTCTAAAGGCAATTGTACAATACGCTGAGATTATTAGCTTTCGAGTACCTCGAGCTTGTGGCAGCTTACTCTAAAAAGTCTAAAAGATCAGAAATTACAAAATATGAAGTGAAGTATGGTATAAAGAATTAACTCAGCATGTTTTTATCTTCTCTTCATTATTCATAATCATACTGCGGAAGTTTTCACAAATGTAAACTCGTACATAATACATTAAAACATGAGAGATAGACAAAATTTATTTTTTCATCTTTTAAGGATTTTAAATACTGTAACGAGGACTTCGTTTGGCGGAGTAGAGACTCGTTGATATCATGTCAAATATTACCAGGAATGGGCTGCGAAGAAAGCGGTCTAAAATTCGATGGTACTAGTCCGTCAGGGGGAGTTGGATGAGATAAGAAAAGGTGGGAGTGTCATATACTGATGTCTTGGCAGGCTTGAATTCCTTCCTTGGTAAGGTTTGAGAGGAAGATTCAAAGCGAGATCAGAAGAAGCAGAGTTCCTCGTAAGGAGGGATTCTTTCACTACAGGGAAGTAGGAAAATTTGGGATACTCCGAGTTCTCATTGCTCTTGATCGTTTCGAAACTATGTCGAGTTTCCCAACTAGAAAAGTGTATATCGACTCATGCTTTCATAGGGGTGCTTCATGTTTCATAGTAAGCGACTTCTTACCAGAGTTGGGCATTAATTAAATAAAAAATTATTTAAATAACGGAACGAGTAAGTGTTACTTTAACTTTAGATTATTCCACGAATAAAGATAATTTTTTTTATTCTTTTGTAAGTTAATTTAATATTTATTTTATTTTATAAATCTAACTCAGATCAGCTTTATTCGACACATAACAAATAATGTTTTTTTTATCTTTTATTCGATTCTACGTGAAAAAGCAAGTTAGCAATGTTGGATGAAATGTTCTTACAACGGCTTTTGTTTTCGAATCAATTGAATTTGAAAACTCGTTTAGTACGCATGCATTTCACTAACAGAAAGAATTGCATATTGCATAATGTACCCTAGTAGCATTTCTGGTTGGCCCACGGTATCCCCAAGTTGGGAATTAGTTGGCCATCAAAATACCAACAATAAATGCTACTAGGGTAACAATGCATGTAGTACAATTGTGGTGTATATTGTAAATTAACTTTTTTGTTAACCAGATTTACTTTGCCGCAGAGTGCGTTTCGACCATGGAATCGTTTTGCAGTCACCTGTGCAAATATTTGACAGGTTTTTGAAAATAAATTATCTCGAAAACAAAGCGTCGCGTCCCGTCCTTTGAAAGTTATTATACAATTGGTATTTTCAAAAGGTCATTCCATATTTACTCTTATATTGTGCACATTTTTAACCAGCTGCATGTGTACTTTTTCAAATTCAAAAAAAAATTGTTCTACTTTAACGATTTGTTTTTATGTTCCCCTTTATGATTCCAGTATTGATTGCAAAAAATATCTACACATAGAGTTACTTATAAAAGTATCTGCATACACTATACGTACATTTAATTTATTTATTTAATGTTAAAGTAAGAATTATTCATTATAATTTACATTGGGATAAACCTTGAAATAACCTGAAAAAATTTTGCCAAAAACATGGATCAAGAAGAGCCCGAATTTCACAGAAAATTAGTTGAACCTATGCATAATGGATTAAATAGATTAAAGCTTATAATAAAATCACAGGAATATTAAAAGTAGGTATATTAACATATTGTAATTATGTTTGTATAAATTAAAATACTGAATCTGGGCAAATATTTTTTTGCACAATCTTTGCCATTTTCGCAGATAATAATACCTTCGTAATTAAAGTGTGTATAATTTTTCAATTGAATACATCCAAAACAAAAGTATATTAATCAAGGTTTATATTAATGTGAATTAAAATTGTGAATTCTTACATTGAAGTCGATTTAATACGTAAAACATGTTACTTATGATGCTGACGGATAATTTTGTGAGTATGTAACTATATATACATAATATATACGCTACGAAATGAATTCTTTAATTTGCAAATATTTTGTAGATTTCAATGTCGTGCATATTTTACAAATTTTTCATATTTAAAAATACCGTTCACAAAAGCTGAAACATTTATGGGGCTTCCTTAAAGATTAAATTTTTATTAAGTTTGATTCTCATCTATCCGCCATCGATTTTTCTCAAAAATACATCGACAATGAAACCAGTTTCTCTCATTAAAATCAATAATTTCACTCAATCTGTTCGTTCGGAAGTCTAGCACGAAACGTTCCCAGCCATGAACTGCAAGCGCCTTTGTCTCCTCAGTAACAACCGATTGGCCGTGGTTTGTCGTGAATCGTTCGTCCAGCATTGAATGCAACACGTCCAGATCTACAATTCACTTACTGTAGGCCAGGTACATACGGGTGTAACGCAACATGTAATGTAACATGTAATGCAATACGAACTATTTGGTCGTGTGCGAAACGTTTCACGAATTTAACTGGGAGTCATTGGAATCCGTAGTGTATTGCACGTTGCAATAGTTACATAGATATGCCATATTGAAATAAAAGATATGTAGAAATACTTATAATTTTACCACATGCTTTGTATGAATTGAAGATATATTTTAAACAGAATATCTTTTAATCCACCATTTATTTTTCAGGGCCCCATCATCTACTTTTAATAATCTGATTACCGATGTATTCGTTTTAATGCGAACAGTATTAAGAATAAAACAATGCTTTCGATTGTATTTCAATTTCGCTTGAAAAAAATGTACTGAATGAAGTAAAATTTAAATAACACAATAAAATAAAAAAAATCACAAAACCCAAGAAAAAAGGAAATTTTAGTGTTCTCACACAATTATCTCTAGATTCGATATTTATCCATAGAATTTCTTCAGTAGCAGTTTATTTTCTTCCTAAACGTGCAAACTCAACGCAATAAATGAGAAACTCGGCTCATTTTTGCCCACTTTGTTTGAATTCGCTATTGTTTTTTTTTCGTTTGACCTTGGAGAAATCGATTACAAAACATCATATGTTTTAATTACTTCACAATTAAATAAAATAGAGTTCTTCTGAAACGTGGGCAATGTCACCCCAGGCGGGCAAAGTCACCCCAGTTTACGGTATATTCTTACGATAAGAATTTATAGGTACCACTAGTGGCCGTAGTGGAATTTGTTTATTTGTTGGATATGTGCATTGATCCCTTTGCGCTATCAAATATTTATAGTAGGTAACTGTGAAAAATTTTTGAAGAAATAAGATTTCAAATAGCAAAAGTTATAGGTAATCTAGAAATTAAATACGATCTAGATTCTAGATGGTCTTCAATTCTTTTATACTTGGATACATATGTCTCTTCTTTAGTGGATGATATCGTTGTACGTACTGTTGAAGGAATCAAGTCGATGGATTCTAAAAATGGAAGAAGGAAATAGAATCGTCGAAACTAGGATACGAGTTTCATTTCCTTCGATGCAAACGTTCCTACATATTTTATGAAACAGCCGGGAGTGTAAAATGGAATGGGAGCAGTCGATTGTTATTACTAGCGCACCGAATAATTCTTTATCGGTTCCTTGCATTTGGTAAAATTTTATAAAACCCTTTTACAATTAGGAAGATCGTTCCAAAGGTAGAAGTGTTCTCACTAAACTACCTGAAGATATAATGAAAATTTTACTACTTTTCTTACGGTTGAACTTTTCATTTTTACAATTCTACTATATTTCGATCTCGTTATCTATGTCGTAGTAGTGAACCAATTACAATACCATACCAACCTTAGAAATCACTAATATTACGGCGACCTTAGTATTTGGAATTCATAATCTGATTTGAAACACAGTAACAGCTTGCAATGTTTTGAAAATACTTGAAAATTTGTAAACGCATCAAAATTAACGTGAAATGTTTTAAAATTTTCTACGAAAGATCTAAGAATCTTAAAAAAAAAAACGTTTGCAATGTACCTAGTAGAAACTAGTGAATCCTCTTATAAGGGAGAAAATATATTTTGATGGGTACATAGGCGTATGGTGTTCAAAAGTTTGCGAAACGGAACTGATTTTGCATTTTAAAAGTTTCACGATATGATGTAGAAATATTTTATACATATGTAGGTATATGTTAAGATTCGTATCTTTTGCATTTTGGGCACTAGTTTATCTGAAAATTTCGATTTCCTATGGAAAATGCAAATAGAACAGGATAAAAACAAAGGCAAGGTGTAGGGAGGGTTGTTTCTTATACGATTCCAAGTTCCGTAAACGATGCTACTTAATACCTGATAAATTGAGTGCGAAACTTTTATCCTTGACGGAGATTTACAGATTAACTACGAACATCCGCTATGGTCTGCTTAGGAAACATTAGTAGGTCGTGATAAATCGTGGACACTCGGAGCTAATCTATAAATCAGTGCCTGAAGTCGATGGAAATCTACTCTGAATATATTACTAAATCATGTTGCTATTGAAGGTGTCATGTTCCGACTAGATTAACGAATTATATGAATAATATGTGTAATATAAGAAAATTATATAATATTTTTTCTGGTGACTAAGTATCACATAATTTAGTTGCTATTCAAAACTCGGGATAGGTACCTACTTACATATAATTATTTGCTTTATAATTACTTGATATATTGGTGCAAGGCAGAGTCATAAATAGCTTCTATGTTACATTTTGCAAACATTTTTATCTCAATTTTAGACTTTTCCTTTAATGAGTTTTTGTCCCTGTTTTTTCAAATTCTGTTAGTGTTTACGTTATTTGCTTTTTTCTTAAAATTTGAGAAGAAAGAAATGGATCGTACCCATTTTCGGAACAAGATTAGACTAATGAGGTTAATTAAATAGTTGTCGTCACGTGTCTGGAAGCATTTTATAATGCATCTCCCATACTAGGAAACAATACATATTATATAGGGTGAGCCACATAAAGTATTACAACTTATTTTCTCGGGAATTGTCATGAATAGAGACAAATCTTTTTTACCGTTTTAATTCTATTTATTGAATAGCATATAAACTTCTGAAAATTTAGATAATGTTGTTGAAAACAAATAATGTCCAGTTAAAACATTTCTTTATATTTTACACAGTAGAGGAAATTCTACGAAAAATATTTGTCATTCAAAGAATAGTATGGCGGGAATAAAATATGTCAAACCTGTTACGCTGAGTTAGGAATTATTTTATTAACTGTTCCAACTGTCATCCAGTTACTTCTATACATTTATTAATAATTCTTCTAACGACGCTGTTGATAGCTAACAACATCGTTGGAGTTATTGATTCTGAAGCAACACAAATTCTTCTTGTTATATCTTCGCTTGCCGTAATGTCAGTGGCCATAACGTGGTGCTTTACATAGTCCCATAAAAAATGGAATACCTAATTAAATAATTTCTATTCAAAACGTAACAGTTTTTGCAAACTCTATATGTGCCTCAAGGTTTTTCAACGAAAATATTATTCGTCATATTTCGCCAACAATTCAAATATGAAAAAACATTTTACGTAAAGAACACTTATTCTTAAAACAGCTAAGTTGACAAACATTTAAATGTCATTCTACAAAAATAAATAGGGGACATTACCTCACCACCCCGTGCACGACACCGGCATCTCTTATATCATATAAATGACACCATTAAGACTTAATACGTGAAAAGAAATTGTCTCTATCACTTCTCCAGAAAATGAATTCTAACAATTTATGTGGCCCACTCTATATAGAGTCAAATGTTATAAGCGAAGATGACTTGCTCACGAAAGGGGGTGTTGAATAATATTATACTCCCTGTCTTAAGAGCGTGTCTAATATGGCAGACTAACCTGCAAGATGGCGCATGATAGAAAACCAGAGCCACCCCAGACACGTGTTTTGGCTGCTTGCCTACCCCTTATGCATACGTGGTGCCTATTTATTATCATAAGAAGAAGATATGAAATATTGGTGTTCTCAAGGTAATCTCTATTGTTCGTTGTATCAATTTCATATCTAAATTGGATACTTAGGTACCTACTATGGTCATAAGGTTCAAATCATACTAAAAAGTTGAGAATAATGATGTAGAAAATTGAGCATTATTTTCTACCTTTCAAACAAAGGATTTGGGTGTTATTTGTACGGTGTATTATTACTACGGGATAGATGAGACATTGAGAGCAAAAACGGACTAACCCACATTAAAAAAAATAATTTTTCCTATTTTATATGATTATAATCACTTATTGGAATACATTATTGCTACTATCTCAATTTCGCAAAAAATGTGGGTTAATCCGTTTCTGGTCTCAATGCTTTATATAGATATAGGAGTATGTCTAAAGTAAGAAAATCGAATACACTATATCCTGGCTGCTACTATACTCGAGCTAAGTAAAGAAAAAATATATTTTGAAAACCCTCTAATAACGAAACATATTTCTATCAAAGTTTCACTTGTTTAATCCTTTTCTATAAAAATGTATATTTCCATAAACATTCACAGTCTACTCATGCATTGTGTTATAATATGTAAACCAATGAACGTAAATTTCCAGAGACAATTTATGGGAACGTTATAAAGAAAAATACATAGTAGACAGAAAAATAATCTTTGTTAAGATTAAATTATTAATTCAATTAAATTTCCTCCGAACGGCAAACTTTTAGGGAATAAACAATTGTAATTACACGAGACACGGTATACAATGAAATAACAGAATGATATTTATGAGGCGTGCACGGAAACGCAGGAATGAAAATTTTATTAAATTTTTGTTAATAAACATTCATGTATTATCTTCACTGTAGTGGACCGATATTTTTGCGTTACGCGATCACTGTTTTCTGATGATAAAGTTGAAATATTCCTACATTCGAGCTCGCGGCGCGATGCAAGCAACTGAAATTTTACGAGAGCCCCAGAATATTTGGATAACTCAATGGTTACATAATGCGGCTGCTGTTTGCTCATTTAATCACGATCGTTTTTTGGGGTGGTGTGCGAAGTAGCGTTGCATGTAGCAAGTATTAACATCGTTACGGGACAACGCCCGAGATTGGTCGGACTTCCTCTAAATTCAATGGCGGTTGGAGTCAGAAGCGATATGAAAGATATTTATCATCAAAACGTCTCATGCAAAACGGACTAGACTCTCACGTGCATTCGCACGTAAATCTCGGTGCCATTAATTAGGCATCTACGATGCACCAACCCTTGTAATTAGATGCAGTTAATAGTTAGCTGTTGAGCTTCCGCAGCATCTTGGGCTGCAAGTGAAACTCGAGTAATCCTTGAGAGCCGCTTAACAATATATGCCTGTATACGTTCGTTGTTAGCTGTGTATGCGCCGTACCTAAATACATGCACGCCTTAGAGCAAATACAAACACACGTGCAGCAATGCGTCGACACATTTATTTATTTGTGCATCACGTATCCGTACATACACGTGATCCATGCATGTGCATATATCAGCATACAAATTTATGCACGTGTACGAAAATAAGGTGGTCGTATGTGGCTAACAATGCACGCGCATCCGGTTGAAAATACGGACTGTTCAATCTTGGCTAGAGTTAACTATTCTCTTGTTCCTGATTTGCTTTGCATACCGGAGGTATCTGTATAATAAAGCTACTATTTAGGTACACAGCGTTCTCGTTTGCCCATTGGAAGCTACAAGCCTTCGTTATAGTTCATGGATTAACAAAATGTCGGCTGTCTAAATACCGCCCACTAGAGGAAAAATTAAGCAATTGAAAATAAAGTTCCTCCAGATGAAACCCCTTTGTGCTAATGCTGGCGCGATTTTAAATTTGTTGCTTGACTGGTAGATATTTGCTGTGCAATAAATGGGTTAGATTTTTTGAAAATTAAGATTACCTACGTCTTTCAATTAATTGTATTATAAAAGTAATATATACTATTTTTGTTACGTTTTAGATGCGTATGTGTTTATACTGCATTACGGTCTAAAATTTAGTGTTGGTATTGGTGGTAGAAAAAAAGGTTAAGGGGGAAGCCACTGTGAAAATTCTTTTTCCTCGATTTTTCTTTTTGCACATTTTGCATACCTGCACAATTTCAAAGTGGAAGTCGAAAAGTTCTGGGAGCTACGGAAGGTTTTTTATAGGTAGCGCAGCGCTCAGAATTGAGTGCACGCATAGGTAACTGGGATTTAATTGCCCGACAAGTTTATGTCCAAGAATCCAAATGTATCTACTAAGAGGGATTATGAACTTGTATATTGTTTAGAACTAGGGAGAGAATCACTGGCCACGACGAGAAAATAACTTCTGTTAAAACTTTAAACGCGATTATCTTGAAACGGCAATTTTGAAACTGGGCGAATTAATATCTCGGTCAAGTTATACCGGATTCACTTGCAATTTTCAGAGAATATTCGCAATAAAATTATCTTCAGTTAAGCATACAAGTGTTTTGATCAAATAATTCATCTAATCGTAACATTGAAAAAACATGTTGATTTTTTATATCTTTTCTTTCAAAGTCCGCCATTTCTTCAAAAATTAATATTTTTTAAATCTGTATGCTGAACTGAAGCTATTGTAATATACTTTAATAAACCGTTCGAATTTTTCATTTCGGAGCAAACATTGGAAAGTTACACGACCGCCTATTTTTTAAACTTTTTTTGCAGAGCCTAACGTTACGTATGCTGTGGCCATACTACGCAAAAAAAATCAATCAAGAAGCATAAAATATTAGTTAGATATATGCATTTTCAGTTGGTAATAAAGATTTTTCGTACAAAATTACTTTTCATTATGAAAGAATGCCTTGAAAATAGTCTTTATTTTCGACTGTAAGAGTGGATTCTTTTTATAACGAATACAAAAGGTACAACCCTTTCTTCTTTTTGGAAAACATACCCTTTCGAGATCTAGTCTCGATAAAGCATAATAGAAGTTTCTATAATAGTACTAGAGTTTATAGAATAAGAGTTTCTAATACTGTCGTGGCGTGTACGTTTCGTATCGAAATGAGGTTCGTGGAGTACACTTGGCACAAATCGATTCGTCTTGACGGAATGTTTCCAATGGTGTATAGAAATCCCTGCACGCTCTCAGACCAGTAATCACTCCACAGATTTAACAATAACATTCTCCTTTGGTACAGCAGATAGAGTTTGGATACAGCATAAAAAAGTATTAAAATCAACTGATTTACTAATCAACGATATGGGAGAAGGTACAGAAGAGCCGCAGAATGTAATTAAAGAGAGATGAAGGAAACTGGAAAAATGGGAGTACGGCTAGAAAATTGATGGGAATATTGTAGATTTTCAAACGCAGACTGTTCTTGACTTACGGAGAAATGTGTACCTACTGTAAAAACTGTATGTCATATTATTTTGTGTGAAAGAATATATACAAGCATGTACCTACCTATTTTCAAAGCCAAAAAGTACGGATAAGCCATGCACACAACAACGAATAAACGTAAAAGAATTTTTATAGGCCATTATTTTCCGCTTCACTCGATCTAAATGAAACAGAGTAGATCCCCTTAAAAGAGGATTTCACGGAGGGTAGTTAAACTATTTTTTGCGATATAGTTGAATACAATATTTTTTTTAGATATATGCGTGTTTAGAAAAATCACTACTGCTAGGCTTATCTATAAATTTGAATCATTTAATGATGAAACGATATTTTAATTGTTTGTACACTAACACATAACCCCACAATCCTTGTTAATAATTGTGGTTAAAGACATGCAATATCAAATTTCGGTTATAAACGCAATACGCGATACACTGTCTAATGGTGAACACGATTCCGGGCAGATGAATTACCTAAAATACAAAGTAAAGGCATTTTTATAATCTGTAAGACAGTCTCCATCCTGTGTCGGAAGCAAAATTTTGATAAACAAATTAATACAATTTTTATGTTGACGTATGTTTTTTATCCATTTTTGCAGGAAAACTATTTTTATCTTTTTTTTAAGGATTTAAATATTTATTTTAAATAATGTGCTCCCGACGCATTGTGGAGAATAGTTTCCTGCACAGCCCTGTAAATTTGGATTGAAATCGTTGGAGCGGTTTTCGAGATTTCATGTTCACCGTTTTGGAAAACGTAGTTTCTGGGAAAGCATGTTTAAAGTTGGACATGCAGTTTTGTCGTCATCCGCTCTCATGTGCAGGCTCCTACATTTTTGGCTGTAATTCCCACAATTTTTTGAATATCAGGACTCGGTTGTGCTTGAAATACTTAGAAAAGTGGTAGCCAGCGGAATGCGCGAAAATCATAAAATCAATTTTCAAAAATTTGGAGAGTAACCTACTCCCTTAAAGGAGTACAGGACTATTGGACACGTAAAATCGATGGTTTCTTTTGTGTCAGATTGTTTAGGTACCAAGTATTCATTATACCAGTACTATTCACAATTTATTGTGGACGCGTTTCCGAGTAATTACCAAAAAAAATTGTCGGAATGTTCAAATTTGTTGACATTATTAAGCGCTGAAGATGGTCTTGCGTAGTGCGCAGCTGTAGCCGGTGTACGTAGTATCAGGTGAACCAATCATCTGAAAGCAAAATGCTTTGGGATGAATAATTTCTACACCAAAATTTATAACATGCAACTTGACTGGCGAATTTAAACAAGACTTGTGAAAGTTACACACGAATCAATTTTTTCCCACATTTTTTTGAAAGAAAATCGTGTTTAATCGTTTATAAAAATGTTTACAAGCATCCAATGCGAATGTGGAAATTCCATGCTATAGAGAAAGGAATTCTACCACTCCAGGTAAAATTTCAAGTAAATATATTCATTCGTTCAAAAGTTATGGTGTACAGGGTGATGTACGATGTTTAAAAATGTAGTTTCAAGACAAACGGCTTCAAAGTTAAGTCCCCAACTAATACCACTCTGCGAGGCCTTTGCTTGGCGGTGCACTCAGTTACGTTCAGCGCTATAATTTCCGTAATTATTCTAATTTCTTCATGAAACTTTGTTGTAAATGTTCACAAAGGATGACACTTTCAGAATAAGTAGTAATAAAAAATCAATATTTCGTGATTTCAATAGTTCTGTACCCCCTTAAGAAATTTACTCCGGGCCAGGGACTTCGGTAGCTCGGATAACAATTGTACTAGCACGAGTGACTTGCCCGCGTCTAACTCAAAATGAAGATTGACCTCGTCCGCGTTAGAATACACGTATTTAAAACATTAGGTACAGAGGTTTCACCCCTAGCCTTGAATGGTCAAAACGGAAAACAGTCCTACGTTAGTTTCCCCCAATAACACGTAACTGACGAAATCCAGACATGGGCATCGGCAGAAAGATATTGCAGATCCTAGAAATCGTGGACACGATTTCGAGGATCGCACTCGTACCCAAGGGTTAAGGCCTAGGCGCTAGTCTCTCATGAGATGAACACACTGTGTTTGAGGGTGGCGTCTGCTTACACCATTTGAAAAATACCTGGTCAACACCTGGGACTGTGTGTGGGTCCTCACTAACTTTCGCTGGGACTGTAGACAGCCATTCGTCACGGACGTACCAATAGAATCAGAGACCGTGGTCGAAATGTTAATGGAATACAAGAGATGCAGTAAAATTTCATATTTTAAGTGTTTGTTTCAATTCAGTACGTTTGTTAATGTAATCTTCGATGTGTGTTTGTTATTTACATATTTTCACTGTAACGGTGATTCTTGTGTTAAGATAACTGCAATGAGTAAATTTAAATGGCTATTACCAGAAAACAGTCCAACTAAATAGAAACTATTGTCACGTTTGAATCGAATAATGCTTTCAGGATGGATTGTGTTTATTCTTCCTGCAACCATCATCCTAATCGTTCTTGATTGTCACGTGAAATCTAATTTTCATCCGGAGTGGCGAGCCGTTTCAAAAGCGAATTTGGTTTGTTCCTATGAAGTAATGAAGCAATTGTCTCTATTCGTTTCAACTTTTCAGAGTAGTTCAATTCTTTGGGAATTCATTTAGGTATCTATCTTCTTCATTCAGCGAATCTCCATAAAACGATAAAGAATAAATAGTGGAGTGACATATATGCGTGTATATGTTGTATTTATCAAGGCACCTTTGCTATACTGTAACATAAATTATTTTTGCCAATCTCTTTTCAAATAACATTGTTTATAATTTCGATGATCCCATGGTTCAGTTTCCTGTAATTACTCTTGAAATTGGAAAATTAACGAAGAATACATCCTACGCTGGTATATGTAACATTTCTCAAATAGGGGGAGTTGGCGCACTTCAATGCGAGGGGCACAGTGAAACATTAATAGTAGCTTAATGTCTATAAACAGTTAGAAGTTCAAAACATGAAATAAGACGACGCCTCATAACCGATTGTTTTAATATACTAATGCGTGTCGCGCGCAGTCAAGAATGCGTCAAGAACAGGAGCGTAAATATTAATTTTTATGAGTTTGTTCATACAGTTAATTTAAAGTCACTAGCTAAAAATTTCTTATTCTAGTACTAAATTAAGTAAAGCAATACTTTTAAAAATCCATGTTAATTTGAATTTTAATTTTACATTATGAAATGTAGTAACTACGTAGAAGAATATTATTGTAATTTTGTAACTTTATCGCGAATTTAATCGATTCTAAAGTTTAAAATGAAACTTATGATAAGTCACAGAGATTAAGAACCTTGAATATATTTTCTGTTCCTTCATAAGTCAAAAGTATAACCGTGCCCTAGATGCTTGATTACCTATTATCTATAACGAAGTGCAATGTCGAGGGTCATAAATTCACATGCAATTTTCCGAAAATAGCCAATTACATTGCACCATTAATTCCAGTCTTCTCTTTTCTTATCTGAACGTTCACAAATTACTACCTTATACGGGGACTGTTCGAACGTAAATGAGAATTCTGTTACTGTGTTGATAGAAATCGGTATATTTTACTGACCTGATAAATAAGAATAATCTCGATATAAATTTCAGTCAACTGTTTTTATATAATTAACGATTATGAGATATTGTGTGAGATGTACTTACTTTCAATTTCAGTCCAAAAATATTCGTAGAATTACTGGGTACGTAGGTAATCGGAATAAAAACGCGTGCAGAATAAAGTTTATATCTAAATACTCTTTATATAATTTTAACACTCCATGTTACAGTTTAAGCAATTATGAAAATTATAATTATCCAAACTTCGAGTACTATAAGCGCCATTTAAACAAAACTGTTCATTCTGAAGAAATGTTAACGAATAAAATAAAATTTTTAAATGAACAATGTTTCTGGACATAAGTGATTTTAACGCAAGTAATAGTGTAGTGTTGTTATGGGACGCAAACTACTTTATTGAGATATGATATTATTGAGTGATATTGATATCGCATAAGAAAATATTTTATCTTTTTCGTAATCCTCTACAAAAAATTTCTTCTGATCATGTAAAAGACATAATCTGTGTATTTACACATATGCAATGCAGTTGAATTTAAAATATTTTTAATAAAACGTATGGAATTGGAAGTATTATGAAGTATCATTAAAGAAAACCGTACTCCTTCAAGAAAAGATGTATAAAGTTGGATTCCTAAACATACAATTTTCCTGATATGGGTTCAGACATTAATAATGTCATAGAAAGCTCATAATTATTCATACATTAGCATATTTTGTTGGTGATCTGAAAGACTAAATTTATACACTCATAAATTTCGACGATTAAATACTTATTAAAATCTATTTAGTCCTATGATAACAAATAATCTCGTAACTAATGTGGCTCATACCCATAATCGTACACTATTTAAAATCGCATAACACTTTTAAAATTGGTCCAAACGACTTGAGTTTTTTTGAGTGAACTTACAATCTTTTTTTGCTATTCCAACCAATTATAATTTTTTTTCAAAACGACGAAACACGTCACTTAGCGAACTACTTAATCCTTCTACCTTCTCAGAAAAACTCAAGTCGTTTGGGCCAATTTTAAAAATGTTATATGATTTTACAAAAATATTCACGAATTTGATAAAAAACCAAGCCATAGATGAGTTAATATATAAAACATGTTGAACTTTATTTCTAAACCAGTTTGCTACATGTATTTATTTTTGTGTTCCTCATGTAGGAAAATAATTTCATTTGGCCAACAAAGATGCCATGATCAATCAATAATAATCCAATATCCCTTCTGTTATATTACTATATTCTAAATTCCATATTATAGCAAAACGATATTTGATATACATACGCCAACTGAATAGTACCTAAGATCCTTTTTCCCTACATTTTTATAATACAATGAAGGAACTTCGCGATGGAAGGCATTCATTACTCGGCATTGCTTTATAAATGAGCGAAATCGCCGGGGTTTCTATGCGATGGAAGAAATAGCGGTAGACAGATGGGACCGGAATGGATTTTCATGGTGTGAGAGGAGGCATCGGCGGTCGTGGGAAGGGGAACATTGCACACCATTTCGAGCAGTTTTCACAATGGAGAATGCATTTATTCGCTGGACCCATTTTTATTGTCTCGCGAAAAGGGTTGGGCACCAAAACTTTGATAATATCCAGGAGCAAGTTCAGCGGTTTACAGACCGGAAGGAATAGATTCCTCTGGACGGGTTTCCGTGCTCTTAATTGAGTGTGTCGGTAAGCGAATATGAAATACACAATGTTTTCGTAGCCTGCCGCGTAACAGGATTTCGTAGAGATTTTACGAAGGTTACTTTTCAAAAACTTCTACGCTCGAGCACGAAGAGATCGTGTGCATGGTACAAGATATACAACTGCAACTTTTATTTCATAAATTTGAACCTAAGTTCGAACAGACCATTTATTTTTTTAGAAAACATAGCTGTTTGCGGAACGTACAGTGATATTCTTTAGAATGTAAACTGGGATAGATATTCACTATTACACAATTGTTTTTTGAAAACGGTTAAATTTCTTACTACTCACAGGATTTCATTTATAGATAACAATGAAGTAGTTATAGTAGGATTTTGAAAAGTATTTTCTTAAAAATATGTACAATTACTTCTTATTGGCAGTAGAATGAATTAATGCCGTAAATGAGTTTTTCGTTAATATTTACAAGATTGAACAAAATTGTCGCATACAATATGTAATGAGAAATAATTTCAGAGGTTTCCGATCACTCAATACTTTCCTTCGAATGGTACTAATGTTTTGTTTTGACGTAACGAAATAACGAAATGTGCACCATACATTGAGATTTGGAAATCTACAACAATTGCTTTATTATACATATCACCATTTGATAAATTCAGTCATTTTCTCGAAGGATAAAGTTGCTTTTTATTTTATTAATAGTTGTTTCATTAAGGCTATTTTATTACGAGTCAGTAATATGTACCCTTGCGGACAATGGGAATCTATTTATTTTGGTCGGAGAGGGGTTGGTTACATATACTGGAGGAGAAGCATATAAGATGAATGTTACTGGTATAACTTTTGTACATATAAAATAGTAATAGTTCATGTCGATGTTGAAACAGCATTTTTACGGTTGTCTTGAATTTTTCATATGCACAAACAGTGAGTATCCAACCTGCCCGCATTTGGCACTGCCAAGTGATAAAATGAGTACTTATGTGAAATTGAAATCTTCAAAGTAATATCATCACACACATGTGTGTGGACTATATGGGCGCATGTGTTATTATTATTTTCACCTATATTAATATTTTGTTGGACAACCTTGTCACTAATAAATATTTAAGTCAATGCTTCATACTATATAATAATTTTCTAGTGACATTTTTATGAATGGACTTCCATATTCCTATAATTTTGAGTTTTAATAATTCTTGTTAGCTTATTTGGAAATTATTTAATCTCCTTTTTATTTCAGCATATAAGAATTCTACAGAAGTTCAGTAAGAGCCTGAATTTTCTGTACTTTCTTTAAAATTACTTACTAAACTATTTAAATGCGTGTAATCATTGAAAAATTCATTTATAAACATAAGCTTTCCAGCGGTGAGTCGTTGCCATGCAACCCCACGCACAGTATGTACGATGGAAGCTGTCCTGTATTTTGCTCTCCAATTTGCTGCTCCTATATTTGCATTTCATTATTTGGTTTTCTCCATTATTGCTTCAGCCTAAGGTAAAAATGTGAAATCTAGTCTTGTTTGAAAATATATTCTATTTATGGAAGCAGTGCAATATTTAAAGATAATTGTACTCATTTATCTAATTTAGAATGTACATACCATCGAGCAACAGTTCATAAGCAGTAATAAACATTTGGTTCGTATTACAACCCTGGTCCACATTTACACATTCTCCCCTACGTTTACCCTATGTAGCTATCTACTACAAGACGTAGATCAATTACGTTTACGGCGAATGCAACATTACATTGAAAATTTTCTGTAATATTTTCTTGATTCAATATAAATTTTTGACACTACGCTGATAGGACATTTTCATTTAATTTGATTTCTCTTGCCACCTATCTTAACACGTTGCGTCCGGCACCAAAAATAGTTGACCTTCACCTAAATACAAAAAACAGCTGCACCATGGTGAAAAAAATTGCAAACTTTTAACGACATGCACACACCGATGAACACATTCGTACTGAATGCGTATGCAAAAGGAAAATTCAGTACCTGAGAAATTCTTCTTCACCTTCCACATTTATTGGGACCGGGCCCAAGAGTCGCAAGACGTGACCGTACACGTCACCCGGACGCAACGTGTTAAGGAAACTCCCTTTATAGACATATTCGTAATCTGGGAGAATACAATTACTGAAATGATTCAAAGCCGAAGGTTTGATAGCCAGATATTGTTATTATTGGTACACATTAGTACCTTTGTTTTTAGTAAACTGTGCATCTGTTAGGTGACTTTGAGATAGCAGCAGTCCATTCGTAATCCGGTTGTGTACTTTACTAATCTGATTACCAAAGTAGGGAATGTAGTTAAATGCATTAAACTGAGTGTCCAGTGTAGGAACTGTCGTTTAATCAATCAGGGTAAAATTCACTGAAAATACATTTGTATAAATGAAAATCAATATGAAAAGTTGCAGCATTCGGTTATGTCGTCTGTCAGAGCACCTTCTTTTTCTGTTGAGTAAATACGAGCCAGCATTTTG
The DNA here is from genome assembly GCA_929113495.1 of Andrena minutula. Classification (NCBI taxonomy): domain Eukaryota; kingdom Metazoa; phylum Arthropoda; class Insecta; order Hymenoptera; family Andrenidae; genus Andrena; species Andrena minutula. The sequence goes on from OV815994.1 coordinate 40,885,928, forward strand.
TTTCGTATATAATATTTAATTTATCCTGGCTAGTAAAATATATAAAAGCTACACCCGTAGTCTCGATTTGTTATACGCGCACTAAAATAAATCGTACCTACATATAAATTGTAAATAACGAACAGAAATTTCTGAATAAACTACTGAGGCTGCTATGTGTATAAATAATATGGGTGTTATTATATTATATTATATGGGTGTTGTTAAATTCTGTCAACACACTGACGTCTATCGCACGTTTCGTAGCATATTTTGACACATTGTACATATTTGGTGAAATCGTGGAAGTTTCATTTGTATGAAGTGTTAAGTTAATTGGCGTGACGCTTACAATTAGTGAAATGAATTTGGTCTAATTGCACATACTTATTTGTTAAGATGCACATTTAATCCTAATTGATGATTAATGAAAATTATTGAAACAGTTATAATTTCGTCATACATACAGGTCAACAGTAATATAATTAAAGAGACACACACATGAATTCAGAACAGTACATACAAGAATTTCACCCAAAAAATAGAATGTAAGGAGGAAATTAATTGTTTGATATATTTTGTCAAATAAATAATATTGACACAGTTTAACTTTATGTTATCTAACTTTAGAAAACTCGTCTTTAATAAAAACGTAAATTATGTAAGTGGTGTTTTGACTTTCTGTCGGCCTTTAATTCTGTAAACAGATTTGGGAAGGAGAAGTTAGAATTTACAATATCAGTAAGAACAGTGTTCTGACCCACTTTGCTATGCACTAATTGAACTATGATGTTTTAAAGTTTTGCAACTAAATTTTCACATATCTTCGATTTTGAAACTACAAAGTCCGTTAATTCGGTGGACTTGTTGTCAGCTGCACGCACTATTTCAAATGGTACCTGTTCGATTACGTTTACAAATTAATTTGCATATGTATTATATTAATAAACAGCCAGTAATGATCACTAAAATGTACAAAACATAATAGTACACATAACAGATATATTTTTGGTATTCATGTTTAAAATAATTATGCTCATTTTGCTATAATATGCACGAATATGTCACAAATGTTCATCACAAATATCAAAGCCTTATCTTGTCAAAGGTTCGACTTCAAAGAAAGCTGATGAGAGAAACACTGAAAGAAGACCATCGCTTATCTCATAACGAATTTGCCCCGTAATCTATCGCGAACTATTCAGACAAAAAGCAAAAGATTTGCTACAATAGTACATATCACTAATCTTGGTCAAATTTAGAGTTTTACATAATCTTAGAGTAAACAACATATGAAAATGTTTATTTCTAAGCCTTTTTCAGGGTAAAATTACGAATGCTGTATAATCTTAATTACAATATAATAAAAAAATTGTGGATAAAGTTTGGAACAAAGTTTCTTCTTCCACTCACTTTGTCCATTAACGTTCTTAGATGGACGATCTTTTCACTTGGTAAAAAGCAAAATAAACGAACTTTTGGAGGAATAGATATTTTCACTGCACATAATATGTATTCCTTGTTTAAATGCCGTGAATAATGTTCCTTGATCGATCCACTTCTTTCATGGTGTGGTATTTTTAGAACAGCTCATTTTCTTCAACGAGAACTGAATACGAGAAGACTCGTGACTCGTCTTTCACCTTTGCATTATTAAACACGAGAAATCCCGAGACCAGTCTAGTGGTAGTAGATAAAATGGGCAAGTAGAAATGTTCAGTATGCGGTCAGATTCACGTTACTATTGTAAGTAGTAAAGTGCATGCTTGGGCCGTGTCGAATGTTACATTTCAAATTGGGTTAGAAATACCAATAATTTATTATAGTAATATGTATTTGAAATTTATTATTTCTTATATTCTATCTAAAAAATGCAATAATAGTACCACTCGATTGACTATTTCGCTATTGCGATTTTAATACATATAATTTTAAAAGTAAAATACACGTTGCTATTACAACCACCTACAATAAATTAATTTTATCACATGATATTCCCCTCGATATCAATCAATCGCTATAAGAACCAAAAACTTTATAGTTCCTTAGTTTCTAAGATATTATTCTGTTAATTTTATACTTTGTATATTAATGCCACTATTAACTATGTAATATCATCTGGTTATAAATATTCTAAGTATAATTCTTTAAATGTTTATGCATAATAATTCTTAATCCTTTATCACTCTGTTTCGCAAAGTTTTAAATTAGAGATTAACAAATATACATTATAAAGCAATTCAAGTTTTAACATTACATTGCTAATCTATTTTCTTGTTTGTAAGCTATTCTATTTATTACTTCAATGTAAAACGAGATATTCGAAATGTTCTTTTCTGTGACACGTTGCTTGCGATCTTCTGGGCAAAGGGTAAGTTTTTTCTAGTACTTGAATACGCCCTAGAATGTCTATCAGCTTTATGCTTTCTTGCAATAACACGTAGACGGTCGCCGAGAGAAGCTTCAGAGCTCTCAGCTCGTAACAGGTGAAGCAGCACAAAGGAGCCGCGTGAGTGGTGAGGATCAACTTCTGTAACTGCTAGCGACCGCACATGTATAAACACAGGTGAAACTGCCTTCTAAACTAAGCCGTGGAGATACTTGTTCCATCTAGAGACCCCTCAACCTCTCATTTTGGTCCGGTACGCTTCTTTGCTTATACAGGGTGAGACGCACATACATTCGCGATATACCCGAACAGGAGGGGATTCTGTAGGCAAAAATAAATGGAAAATGGGAAACGAATTTTTTTTACACGAGCTTTTGGTTTCGTCGAACATATGTGCGATTGAGTTCAACTTGGGTAATGTCTCTGTTTATTACTCATTATTTTTAATTTTTATTAGTACGCGTATGCGTTGATGGTACTATAATTTAAATACTATAACAGATTTTTGTAGACATTTTTTATTATATAAAAAATTGTCTATATGCGCGTGGTACCTACCACTCTATATTCAAACGCTATTATCTAAAAAATGATTGGAAGCCCGAAAAATTTATATATACAGTAATTGTAGAAAATTGAATGCTCTTTTAATATTATTTGGTCAAAATTTCCATAGGTCTTACTATTTTTAAGAAATTCTTCAAATTCAAACCATTGATGAATTTTAAATTTTAAGGCCTGGTCGGTACCCTTTCCAGTTGTCCGATTGCAATAATCTTTTCAAGGGACTATTGTTTCATGAAATGGAACCATATTAGAGGGTGAGAGCAAAGTGAAACGCAAGTAGAAAATAAGGGCCACTCTACTAATACATATGTAGAATTAAAAACAAATAGACAAATACGTTATTCAACTTATACTCAATTACATGCGCAACCCAACGAACATTTAAAATCGATTTTCCCGAAAACGACACCTAAGAAAAATTACATCATATTTTCCACTCAGTTTTCCAAGTCGAACCACCCCTTTCTGGCTGTACCATGAAAAGCGTCCCGCCCTGTACAGGAGGACCTTCAAGTGTATCCTCATACCATCGTGCTTCCGCTCTGTTCTACCAGCACTTTCTCTCTATAAACGAGGCGCGTATTGCCGTTGCGTACATTGCACCCGAATTGCACGTATTCGAGCCTGCAGTACACGTGACCGTGCTTTACACATATCATGCTTTTCCTGTCGAGATAGACCGCATTGTACAGTAAAACCGCGATTCCGCGATAGAACCGAGCCAGTTCGACCAAACCGATATAATGGGAATACTTCTCTCGGGTGCATTCTGCCTTTTGCACATTAAACAAGTGCGCTGACCGCACTCGTGTTCACAATCGGTGGCCAGGCCTGTGTGCGAGCGCGTGAAACGCTCGGAGATATGTACAACCATCGAGTTAGGAGTTTGATTTACATGCGGCATTGGAGCGTGTCGCTTTACCGTATCACGCAGGTAAACCGTGAAGCAGAGTCGAGGGCTGCTCGTTAATACTTTCCGCTCCAACAAGAAGCAGGATGATGACACCTCTATTCGACACATTTTCGACGCGTTTTCCCAAGTAAACAGTTTTTAAGTTTTTTATCGATAGCTTGTCGAAGATTAAATATTGAAAAACAAGTTCTAACGACAGTAAAGGCTTCGGTAAAATCGAGCTGTTTTGCTCTAACAAGCGTCGGCGTTTGGGGTCTTTCAGAAAAATATGCCACCGGCCATCCTGAGCGTGTTAACTTTATTCTTGTCGAAAGCCTTTACCGAAGATTTTATCAAAGCCTTTCCTGTCGTTAATACTTATTTTTCGGTGTTTAATGTTTTAAGCGATTATGTACACATAGTTTTCAAGCAGGAGATTATGAAATGGTGCAGAGACACACCGGTGGGTCACGACGTGTATTTTCGCATTTTCACCGTTTATGCCGAGGTGACTCATGGATGGGTCACTGTCACTATAATATTTCTGCAGTTCCCGACGTTTTCCCTTTATATGTATTTTCCTCGTGTTTTCTATATGTATATGTAAGGTGAGTGCGGGTAATAAGGGATCCATAATTTAAAAAAAAAATGTACATATTTCTGTGAACTTTTTATTTTATAGAAATTTATGAACATCAAATTATAAACTGTGATATTTTTAATAATACATGAATACAAATACGAAAACTTTTATGTTTTCAAAAAACCTTGTAAATGGGCATTGTGTCGTGTACCATTCAGGCAAACGAAGTTATCCTCGTCCTCGGGTGTCAGCCCAACACAATCCTGATGCACCCAGGTGAGACACATGACACACTGACTCATATCACTTTCGAATTCAGTTCTGCATAATTTGCAAAACCAATTTTCTTTAAAGTTGGTGTCTACGTTTTCTCTGGACGTAGATGGGAGGATCCTATTCACAGACTTTTGATTTTTTCTTCTGATTGAAGTGACACTTGCTTTGGAGCTCTTCCCAATATTGCCTTCACTTAATATTTTGGTGGGCCTTATTATTTGTTTTGTCACTTCTTCATTCTTGGGGTTAAAGCGTGTACTTTATACAATCATCAATTTGTTGGGAATACATTCCCAACATGTGCACTTGTAATGGAGTGATGAGTACTCACAACACAAACCCAGGAAAACGACGTAATTGTTATAATTCGAGTAACGAGAGTTCACGGGGGAACAGTTGTTGAATTTACAACCGGCAAATGTTATACCAACGGCGCGGAAATTCTCCGAATGACATTTCGTGTGTAATAAAATCAATATATAGCGCAACCAGTAGTGTAGATTGACCTATCAGGGAAAAACGACAGCTGGGCCTTGTTACTGGCTACTACTTTACTTCCCTTTTTAATTAAACGATTGCATTCAGCTTCGATCCTCTGTATGTTTGTTTGTTTGGTTCAAATCTGGAATCTCAATTTTAATTCACTTCCAACTATTCAATTGTCTTGAATCTTTGCAGGCGTACGTAGTTTGATGAAAAAATCCGAGGGGTTTACAAAATTACCAAGTCATTAATAAATATAACTCATAACCACAAATCCAAACGACTAGAAACTAGCTTTTAACCACAAATGAAACTTAGACACTAAAAAGTAAATAATAAAAAATATATAATCAGTTTGAACAAATTTTAAAAAAGTTATTCTGTTTTAAAGGGTGTCCCAATACTTTGTTCAGCACTGTATATTTTAATATTTTTTCAGCACTGTATCTTTTGACATTTTTAATATTTTATCATTAGGTTGTGTAACTGTTGTAGTACTGTAAATTATTAAACTTGTAAAAGTCTAGACTCTTATATATTAACGAATAAGTTGATGTTCAGAATTTCAACAATACAGAACCAAATAAAATTTCATTATCTTCCCACCTGTTCGATATCGTCGAGCATTGCAGGTTTATGAAGAGAATGGTTTACAAAAAAATGTTCGATACATGAAACACATTGGCTTCGTCACAAAAATGACTGATTGGCTGTATGAGAAGTTGTACACATGTGTATTAAACTACAATAGGGATGGTGCATATCGCATCGAAACAGAACTGCAACGTTCATGCGGGCGTCATGTCCATTGCAAGCTTCGGTTGACACAAAAAATCCAGGACAAAGACAGTTGCGCACATCGAATCGGTAGAATCGATTACTGGTTTAAAAATGCCTGTAGTTAAAGAACTACATATCACGTACAGATAACCACCGTACAACACGGTAGGGTTCCAAAGCGTTGCCGTGTTAAAGTCGCTTTAAGATCGATTTACAGTATACGGTCCGTCACCCGCACGACAGAGCATTGAAACATGTGTTTTAAATGGGCCTGTCTACATATTCCGTCAACCGCATGTACCGAAGTCGGGCGACATTCTCGCAAAGAATGTTTTGACAGTTCGTGACGGGACGGAACGACGTATGTATTTCGTTTCTGTGAGCCGGGTTCAATTCATTTTAGTAATTCTAAAAATTTGCATTTCAGCATTCTGTGGTGTTATTAGAACTTATCGTTGTATTTTGGTAAATTGTTTAACGAAGGGCAATGTTCCCTTTCGACTTTCCTCTCTTTTAATATTGGATGAACCCAAATTTTATCTCACTTTTTCTCTCTTTGTATAAAAATACGATGGCTACAACAGCCAATTCCTCGTCGCTGCCTGATCAGCTAATTTTGATTGCTCAGCGTCAACTGACGGACTGTTGCCGGAGCAGTATTGATACATGCGTAAAATTGTCGTGCTGGCGCAGAGTGGTTTCAAAGTAAATTTTTGTGGACAAAATTCTGTATCTTTGTCAATTTTCAACCGATATTTGTTTTTTTTTGTTCATTTTGTTGGGGATTCAATTTGTTAAAATATCAAATATCTGAATTGCAAGCAAAACGTGTTTTTTTATCTTTTTGCTGACAAAGTTTGATGAAAACTTTAGTAGAACAATCTTTGGGGCTGATACGAAAAGATTTGGCTTATTTCAGTAGCTTTTTTCGCGTAAAATCTTTAACTGGCATCATTTATTAAATACTTCGATTAATCAATTCGAGTTCATTTGAAATGCAATAAAAATCCCTAAATACATAAACAAATTATTGAATTTTCTCCTACTACTGTAACATTCGTGGAGCTTAAAATTAAATAAGGTTTTATAATTACATTATTCACAATATCTGTCACATAAATGATCCCTTTGCGAATTTAAAGCATAGTTATGGAAAATATTTAAAATGAATTGTAACTGTTTAAACATTATTTCCATGCTGTGAATACAATACCAGGAATATATGAATACCTTGAACAATCGGAAACTTTTACGACCTGTTTTAAAATTTAGTATCCAAGCTGCATAAAACATCGATACTGTGAATGTTATCTCATTATTTAGCGGTACAAAAAATTTTAAATGTACTATAGATAATTAAAAAGTTTTCCATTGAAACGATATTACTCCACCGAATCACAGTTTTTTGCACATTCGGAGATTACATGTCATTGGCAGAACCTTGAATATAGAAAAGCAGTCACAAATTCGCTTTCACACGCTGCAGCACCTTAAATTTAATTCCGAGGTTTTTGTCGTGAGCTCATGCTACCTGAAGGGAGATTGAAGTCCCGAGCACAGAGTCGTACACCATTCTGCTATGCCAGTCGTATATAAGTTGAATATATGTACCTTGCCGAAAATCTCGGCATTATAAAAGTATCCTTGAAGAAGTTGAATTTAATCTCACACTTTCTTAGCTTAAGTAGAATTAGAAACTACGCACCTTATTAATAAAATCTTATTTCTGAATTAGAAGATATAATATAACGCATTTCTAAACAAGTTATAAATTCTGAGAATGCGCATACCATAAAAGCAAAAAGTTAACAAAGTCAATGAACTCGTAAAACGAAAAAGTAATTTGAAAATAATGAGGATAGAGTCTTATTTCATCGTAAAATCGTATTTGCAATAGGAAAAATGTCTTTGTAGTTAAGAGCATTCTATTATTGCATAATTATGATTTTCATCTGCATATCGCATTACGATACTACTACTGTTAAAAAGTTCAGTACAATTTAATTGTAAAATCTTTCAAGACTTTCGAGATTCTTGAATCCTTTTGTAATTTCATCATCAAGTGTCTGACAAAATGGTTATGCATTGGCAGTCAATATTCTAGATTCTAGAATTTCTTTATGCTCCTCGGTTTCTATATACATAGGCGTGACCTTAACGATGCTACAAGAGGGCATGTGGCGATTCATTATACAACAATAAATCAAAAACGTACAATCAAGTGTTCTCATGCAAAGTTCTGTTTCGAGAAAAACGAGTCTGAACGTTCATTAGCTATTTCGCTTTCAGAGGGTTTATAGTTGGGTCAGGAGCAGGATAGGTCCTTGTCGCGTGCAGACTTAGATGTGGGGATCACACGATGATTACTGATTCAACGTCATACAGCTATTGAGTGTAATCTGATATTTATTACAATAAGAGAGAGTTTGGAAATGGCAAGTGACTCAATGTCGTAGATTTCTAAAGAATACAGACTTTGTTCTTAAAGGATCTAGCCACGGAGTGGAGAAGGCGGGGATGCCTTTTGGTAAGAGGATTGTGATGGAACCACACAGTACTTACCCTAGCACCTCAGAACAGAAATGCATTCCTTTCTCGAATCGGCCTTGTCAGTAATCGCGTTCAATAAATAGCTACTGTAAATGTTTAGATATTTTAAATATTTATTAATTCTATCAGGCGAGGAATTGTTGACAATGGTATCCTTGTTACTCAATGTAAAAGTCGCAAAACTCTCTTCAAAGCCTCGTGAGTTTGTAATATTCGAAAGCATTCAGTGATTCTCTGTCTCCTTGTATCAATTGCTGCAATACTATTTAATATCAACAATATAGTAGATACATAAATAGAGAGAAACGCCCAATGACCCTGGGTAAGTAGGCACGAGTGTACTGAATTTTAAAAATTGATTTTCTCGAAAAGAACACCTCGTGTAAAAATAAATTCGTTGTATCTTTTCGATTTATTTTGACAGCAGTAATCACTCCATTCCCAGTTGTATCGTAAATTCCACCCAGATTTCACATTTTGTTAAAAAACAAACTGTGCAGGCTGCGACCTCCCCATGTTAGCAGCAACGCGATAGGTAATCTTCCCGAACAACCTTTTTCAAAATAACACTGTTGTGCAGTGTAAGGCATATGGACTAAAAAACAACACTGAATATTTTCAAACATCCTGATGGTGCCATCGCAAACATTTCTAAAAACATTGATGGTATCAAAAAATAATATAAGGCAAAGTTACAATATTTTAAATAACACGCATTCTGGATGCACTTGCTTTGTTGAATGTGATGGCGACATGGAGTTTTCAAGGTACTCTAATTTTGTTAAATAAAACCATATATTTCTTCTGCTGTGTTATCATATTTTATAATTCTGTTGTTTAAAGCATTTTTTAATTCCACAAACAGTTTGACATTAAATTTAGGAAAACTATATTCTTGAGCGAACTTTCAGTGGTGATTTATTCTCTCGACCCGGTTGGTTATTCGTGGAAATAAAAAATACCTGTCCAATTTCATTTATTGCTGAACAAAATGACAGTTTGGACAAAAGGCAGTTTGGCACTGGGAATGTGCCCTTGTTAGTGTCTCGTGGCCGATGCTAAATGGTGAATTGTTGATTTGGCGATAAATGAGCCATATGAAAAGTCTTGGGAAACTGCATAGGCGGTAGTGGGAGCACTGCGAGCGCTATGGAAACTATAAGCCCCTCGATTTCGCGTTCAATAAATTTGGCTGTAAAAAGAGAAGCGCATCGGTACGAGCTGCATGAGCCATAAAGTAAGCACTTTCTGCGCGCGATTGATGAATTTCAATATTTTTTATGAATCCTGTGCAAAGACATTTTTCGATAAGTTCGGTGAAGCGCAATATTGGACGCCATACGTTTGAACTGTCTCTGACTGAATCGGTGTAACGTGATGTGTGTCATATCACTATGCGCTGTTGTATCGTTAGATTCTGAAAATAAATCTATCGCATTGGTGATGGATACAAATATTTTTTTTCGCATTGTCGATAGCTGGTGTGGATCTCTATATTTGTCATATCCATTCGACCTATAGATGATGCCAGAAAGGTAAATATTTGCTTTTTGAAAATCAAAAAATGATGCACTCCTATATGACTGTATGCGACAGAACTCACAAAGTTTTCCGTTTGCATGTATATACCTACTTACCTTAATAATAATACCTACCATATAGCTTGGTTATTAAAATCTTGTCCATGGTACAGATTATCATTATTTAAACACATTACCGTTATTTCAACATTGCAAAATTACATAGTTCACGTGTCATAACTCCTATAATTTACTCAATATTTTCAGCGTAATCTATACAGTAAATTGCACACATTACCGCCTGTCGTGTATGCTTCATGTTTTAGATTCATTAATTAATTCGCGCGTTAAATTTTCGCGCAGATAACTTTCGATATTTAAATAATCTAAACTCCCACTATTACTTACTAGGGTAGATTTGCCTAAATCGTACTCCTTAAGAACAAATACTTATTACATAAAAACTAACAGAGAAACTGAAATAAAATTAGTGGTAATCAATTCTTTATTAATAGAATAAATAGTTTTATAAACTCAGGCTTATATTTTTTTGTGGGGTGACAGCATGGTGACCTGGCTTGTTAATAGCGTATAGCTAACTATTGTTTACACTTTCTACAGCGAGGCGCGATTGTGATTTAGGTCAAAAGAAACAGCGGAGGGACGATTTAGGCGCAGGTACGAATTAGATAAGTGAACCCTACTTACGGTGACGCATAGATGTTGGTTTTGATGAGTCGCTTGGGATGAACCTGTTGCCTTAACGAATTTCTAATGCTACTAACTTACCTTATTCACGTTGCTAAAATCTGAAACCCTTCGAATGCTACGTGATTTGCCTTCCGAACGTGCAGATCATTATTTCGTGCACGTCACTGCCATTTGGGATCACTCGCGGCTATACCAACGATTCCGAATCGCATGAAAATTGTATAGATATCGAAATGTAGCAGCACCTTTTCGGTTTTCTATTCGTAACGAAGCGAAAGGCGCGCGTTCACATATTTCTAAAGATCCCTGACTTCTCCAGCTCATGGCTGCTGCCAAGGGAATCCTCGACAGACTGAAAGCAACCGGCTGGAAATAACGAATTCATGAGAGGATACGATTTATCGCCCATATTTACATAAACAGGAAACATGACACAAATGCGTCGGGCCGCGTGACTCTCGAAAAATTCGAGATTTATGCGGAGCGAATTGTATTTGCGCGTTCACCCCGTTAAATAGTAGGTATATTCTGTCAGATGCAAGGCTGACAGCGAAGGAGATATGAAGGAAAAAGTGGGATATTAGTAAAACGTGGTCAAATATTAGATTTGTTGGCTTGTATTGAAATTGTGTTTATTTTCACATTAGTCTAAGATATAATGCCCACTATTTTTTTATGATCACGCTTCATCTTTCTGACACTTTGACAATGACTTTCATATAAAAATTCTACATTTGTTACTCAAACAATCTTCAAATGCCCCTTTTACATTGTTTTCGTTTCTTAATTATTTTCTATTACTTTTATATTATTAATCGTTATGGGCCAAGTCAGCGAGATATAGTGGATGAATCAAAATTTCCCACTCTAATTCCTTTATTCTTCGCCGCATCATTAAAGTGATTGCGGTATGGCATTGTTACAATGAAGAGGTGAAAGCCTGTGCTTTCTAAAGTAACGGGGTGGATTCCTCGTTGAAATATAAGTAAAAGACATAGAATAATATTTTGCAGTACGTGGTTTCCCTTGTGAGAAAATCAATTGTTTTGCAAATCTAGTTCAATCCAACAAAGTTGAAGACATTGTGAAATCTTGTTAAAAATAAAATTTCATTTTATAATCTATATCCTTCTCTTTGGACTTAATTCTTCGTGTAGGATTACATTATATGAACTAATAGAGTTGTAAATCATTTGAAATAAAGGATAATATCAATCGTTGGTGGGATTTTTATGTAATATAATAAATATTTATGACTATAACTGTGTGTGGTATAGAATAAAATCAACGGCAAGTGTTAATAGTGTGAGACTAAAAACTAATTTGATTTCTTTATTTTAACTGCGACGTGTGAAATTTGTTTCGACGGTATGAAAAGAACGAATGATCGTCTGTAAAATGAAATGGTATTGGGTAGCATAACGCAAATCTTATACATGTGCGGGGAATGGCGTATGCAAAATAGATGGCTGTCATTCTCCACGGTTATTGAAGACGGCTGCGTACGTCTGAACGTTGGAAGAGAAATCGAGAGATTCTGAATCGTTCTTCCATACGGGAAATTTAACTAACGATGTCAAGCATATAATGTAAAGGTTTATGGAAGACCAACATGGAATCACCAATTCTTAGAGTAAAATCAGAATAGCGATTTCAGTACTCATATAAATATTTAGAAATAATGAATATCCTTATTCAAAATTGACTGCTTTGGTATTTCATATAATTAGATTTCCTTTATATAGGCGTTAATAAATATTAACTATATTTCTGTGGATTCTCCAACGGACAAGCAAAGATTTGGTACAAATTAAAAAAAATACAAATGTAAGTACAAAGTACAAATACAAAAAAATAAGTCAAACACAACTTGTAGATCCAGACAAGGAACATCTTCAATGTTCTGTTACTTTTCCTCGTGCGACAAACGGTTTTCGAAAAAAGGCCAAAAAACTGAGAAACATTTTTTTGTCAAATGAAACTAAAAACATATTGATCGCGAAACAATAAAATTTCTTCACATAATATACATATGTATATACGCGATTATTGAGATGCATACCTCTGATCAGGTACAGAGGAAAGTGGTACCGCAGAACGTATTAATTAATCCTCACAAAGAATCTGAGTGTGTGTTCTAGTGTTGGCGTTACTTAGATATTAAAGAAAAATAGAGCAAACAGAAATGCCGAGGCCATGTTTAAAAATCACACTGCTGAAATAACGCGGCGGGCCATTAATTTTAATGCTGGACTTGGAGAAGAACGCGTTATACGTAGACGTACAAAGCACCCTCTGCATTTTCCGCGTCAGGGTTTCCGTAAACAGAGTTCCCGGCCTGAACTTATGGGGCAGAATTTCGAGTTTTTATTTAGTGAGAAAGTTTCACGCCAGACCGCACCTTCCGACCACGCCGAGAAAAATATTCGTCTGTCTGTAACCACCCCGGGCTGCATGTATTGTACAAGCTATACTTTACAACGTGTTAATTCAAAGTATTATGTTTCATAATGAGCAAACAAGACAGGAGTATGTCTCTAAATCGAAAAATACGTGCTAGTTTTAATACGAAATACAGTTACTAGAAATCTTCATTTTAAGGTGTTTCATACACCAGTCGAATTTTTAAATTTTTTTAATACTTTCCTAAAGTATCGAGACGTAAGAATATATTTCCAAAATATTGCGCCTCACTATACCTATAACTGATCGGGTTCTGGAATTTTAAACGAAACAATATTCAAATACACGAACGAATGGCACCCCTTCGCCTTGCAGATCAGAAGTTAATAATCTTGGAAGGATTTAAAATAGTTCTAGATATGTTCGCTGGATTTGGTTTGATGCTTGCTTCATATTGTATATACAGCTTTGAAATGTTTACCTTTGTATGATGAATATTGTATGATATCAAAAACCATAAAACTTAGAATTAAATTTTTCTTCGGAAACTCATATATTTGAGGGGTACCTTTCGCCTCAGGGCCGTTTCATTGCCAAAACAGAAAATAGTTACGTTATTAGGATCACCTGAACTACATTTCTGCAAAATGTAATTTTTTTTGTAATTTACAAGTTGTCAAATATCCCTTGTGAGCTTAGTAAATATAATTTAATATTTGTTTTGTAAAATCTGATTTCTTTTTTAAGAACACCCTATGCAAATAATTTACTTAACATGTTAACGTGACGTTAGTAAGTAAAAGTGCATCTATGTAAACTAACATTGTTCATAAGACGTAAAAATGAGACGCAAGTCATTTCATTCATAAATATTAGCTTCACTTGCAAATTGTATGAGGAACCATCAAATAAGCATTACCTACGTCATCGCGGTTTGTGAAATCGCTAAGCTGGTGAAATATCTCCGTCACACTGTCTAGGAAGTCACGGTCTGGAAGGGAAACGAGAATCCTTCCTCCTCAGAAACTTTGCTTCACTGTTCCTGAGATATTTCAGTTTGTTGCGAATTTCTCTTAAGGAATGCACTTTGATATTACTTTCAAGCCTACCGTCAGATGCGAAGGACAGGTAGAAGCACTAAGTACTAACATTTTCAAAATTTTAACGATTTTGTTTAATGTAATTTACACTTAAACAGTAAATTTCACACGTTGTGCACTGCAATGCAAGCAAACCTGGTATATTGTAGAAATTTTTAGTCGATTTCAATCTCCCTGTGTTCACTTTTAATAAACGCTTTTTACATATATCATTTTTCCTTTTTTTAATATCATATTGGAGAGTCTATTTGCTCGTATTAATCACGTTATATTAACAAAGTGAACCATAAGGCTTTACCCAGTTTATACACGTGTTCTATAAAAATTCATGTAGAAGATTCAAGCCTTCGAAATAAATAATATGAATGACCATTGTGTTCTACGGTCTTGACCCGTCTTTCTACTAATTATGTGATTCTTCGTCTGTTCCACCTCTTGGCCTTTGAGACTGAAGAAACAGAACAGGATGCTGAAAACTGGGTAGGAACGTATGAGTTACCCTAGTATTGTATCCCGTAAGAAAACTTCAGATTACGTTTCTGAAAGCTAAAATGTGTCAAAAGTAGCTAAATTCCTATGCAATACCTCTGATTCCGCTGTGGCATAATCGAACTATTACGAAACTTTGGGTGTCGGTTACAGAAAACACATAGAATAATAAATGATACTGAAGTCTGGCTATAGCGGAATGATCCCTTTCGACTGCCAAAAAATTGTTAAACCTTGAAGTTACGATTGAGAAATAGACGCCTTGACTCCAAAGGCGGTAAAGTGAGTAAAGTGACTAAGAATAGTAATCATCACTACTCTTATGCATATGTCTAGGACTTGATGAGATTTATCACTTCACATATTTTACAAGGGGTTACGTAGTAGGTAAAAGGAGTTTTTGTTACAAATGGGAGAGTTGGCTCTATTTAGAAACACTAGTACCGACTTGTTCACGTACAGTGTTATTGTAGCAAACCATAAGTAGGTACCATATGTATACAAGATGGAGACAAATACTGCATAGAGGTCGTTCTTAAATTACGTAAGGCGTTTTTTTTTTGGGAGGGGGGGATTTTTTACGTTTTCTTACAGGGAAGGGGGAGTCAGGTAGCATCTTACGTAATATTTTTAACCTAACTTTCAATAAATACAAATTTTATCATTTATGTTCCAGAAAAGTATTGGTGTTTTTGTTCTTCGCATGGTAGTATGCTATAAAGGCGAATTTTTTTATTATTATTACCTCTCCAACAATTTCCCTGAAAAAGACTACCTTCTTTTGAGACACCCTGTATAATCTGTCGGTGTTATTTAATCCGAGAGCAACAGAAGTAGATTACTGTTAGAATCTCATGGAAACGCACTGCGCGTATGTTTTATTTTTCATCTGTTTCAATGATCCACTTCCATGTTTGTTCATATGATTATCATATCAAACAGTGTTTAATTGATCAGTTAATTAAATACGTATGTGTACCTTGAGGATCTTATTTGCACACGCTAGTATATTCAATATTCCCTTTTGGCATTCATATTATTTTATTAACTGTATGTATGTAGGTAGCATTTGTTTCAGTAATCTCCTAATCGTTTCTTAATCTTTTGAATTAATAATAAAATGACAAATAAATAGCAAAAAGGAATTTAAAATACGGAAGAAAAATAGTTGATGCTCTAAAGTATTTTATCACTTGTTATATGAGGGTACGATTGATAAAAGAGATAATAAAATATTTTTTCCACATGCCAGTAGTCCCACATGGATATTCCCTCGCACATAGCAATCATTTCATTCTATTTTGTTACCTTAACCCTCACCCGCCGAATGCCGGATCATTTTAACCCACAGCACGTGTCAGTCGTCTGCTCGGGAATCGGTTCTTATTGAGCCGGAATTGTAAGAGTGCGAAGATGTTTTTTTTTCTTCGGCAATAGAATCTGGCGAAGGTAGTACTGATGTTACAAGTCATATTATTTCTAGCCGTAGATGGAAATATATTGTTCCTAAACCAACTAATACCGTACAATGCATTTCACGTAGCATCCTTCTGCAGAAAAAAGCGACAAAATATAAACAATTTGAGATTGTTTTCATTTCTTCATAGATAACAATAAAATGCGTATTTTGAAACTTTAATAGTGCGTCAAAATGAACCGGCATTTGCCGGCCGTGTCGCTGCTGGAATATCCACCGTTCGAGGGTAACAAGTGGTGTTCAAAATGCAATTCGGCAATTGTTATTATTATTCGATTATTATCGTCACCTGCAGGCTTCCTCTTTGTGAAGTAGAGTCAGTTGGGGTAGAGTGTATCAAAAAAGTTAATAATGATTGTAGACAACGGAATATACAATTAATCAACTTTTCTTTTGTACTTAAACAATCAACAGCCTTGGTAATTCAAATCAGAATTAGTAAATGTTAACAATTATCCTTAAAAGTTAGTCAGTTTGACACTTTTTAGAGATCACATAATTGTTACAGTGTATACCAGATTTGGGTTATAGTTTATACCAGATTTGGGTTATAGCCTTAGCGATATAATATAATAGAATAGGACACACTACAATAATTACACAAAACCTTCAAATCACCAATAAAATACAAAAAATGTCTTTAACTGAAATTATATCTTTTCAAAACATTATCTGGAAATGAATAAGAAGAATGTGCATGACGTTTTGTCTTATTTCCCATTTTAGGAAATGGCAATATAAATTATATATCATTCTTTGCAACAATTCTAGACTCAGTTCCAGCTGAAAGTAAAAGATATGATCTACCCTTCCATTTTTGCGTAAGTAACTGATGTCATATTCATGTTACACTGTACCCCGTTACGCTAACTCCCCTACCGTATAAACATAAAAAATCAACTGGAATTTTATAAGGTATGAATACCGGCAAACTTTATTGTTATATCAAGCAACAAATATATGTAGTTTGTTTACAAAATATTATTACTTACTGGAGTTGCTGTATGTTGGAATAGACACAAAAATCTTTTATTTCAATTCGTCACGTTTAAACACGAAATAACCTATTTTGGTAGGTATTATCACAGAAAATGTACGATACTGACAAATGACAACTGAATCAAAATGACGGCATGTGTCAATAAAGATGTTACAAAGAAACAGAAACACAAACTATTGATCTTGGGGGTTCAAACGTTTTCTTTGAAAGAGTCGGTAATAGAACACGTCGAACAATATAGCCATTTTAAAATGTAACATTACCAGCGTTCAAAAATAATTAAACAATTTCGAATTAAAATATTGAATATAGATTACTAAACTCTGAACAGTTGAATCACATAAAAAATAATAATAACAGCCTTTTCTCTGGATCACAGTGGCAAAATTACACATACCTATAATATGTACTTAGAAAAAGAAGTGGCAATTTGATACGGACAAGCAGTAATCAACTTGGTGAAATGTATGAGGTTAATTGGTAAAGCAGGGAAGCTAAGTTATGTAATTTGATAAATGTGTGAGAATATCTGACCGTTGTTGGAAGAAACTGGTACTTCCTTGGGCAAACAATCGTACTTTCCTGCGACATCTCTCAGCCTTATTTCACATTTTTGGGAGGACGGAAGACATCCAAGAGGGAAACGAACTAGCCACTTTGTTGGCAGTTAAGAGGATGCTCAACTCGCCCTACCCGAAACTCTTATGAACTCCTCAAAACTTGGCAGCCGTTGTCGTATATACTCCTACTACGCTACAATTGTCTGCTGTTATTGGCATTTACTTTTTTAATGAGCATATTGTTGTTCGATGAGAAGTGTGGTTGTTAAAACTTCACTGGAATTCCTTTCGGTTGAAAGTTGAGAGGTATTAGAGAATAATGCTAAGTTCAGAGTTTGCATCGCGTGCAATAAAATTATGGAATTAATTTTGCAGTTTCTGAGGTGCAATTGCAATATCAATCACTCATTCAGATTACTTAGAAGGATGAAATAAATATATATTATTATTTGCAAATAATAATATCTATGTTATTATTACTTACAGTGGAACAATAGTTTGAATTTTTTTAAAAACTGGTAGAGAGTCTGAATTCGTCTTTAAAAAACCCACAGTTTGACGGAAAATGAATTCTCTGCGCCTAATAGTTCTCGAGATATTCCTGAAAATATGTTTCTGACCCTCAACTTTAGGGGCAGTTTTCACCCCTTCAAAATGGACCATTGCCGATAACAAAAAATACGTGTCAAATATTTTTCTGAGAATTACTTCTTACCAAATCCCTATTAAAATTGGCGAATGCAGGTTCGATATGTTCTCTTGTTAGACTACTGCTGGCCTGCAGCAGTACATAGTTAGGTGAGACCTGGCAAGGGTGGTGCATAGCCACCTAGAAAGGCCTACTTGACGCGTGGCATCGTATGTCATCACTTCGACTTCGACTATAAGGTAAGGTGATCCTTCTAGATTGCTACGGTACTGTCTTCCCTGTGTCTGACCTAGCTAATTATGTACTACTGCGCGCCGGCAGTAGTCTAACAATATGTTCCTCGCGTCACAGACTTTTTACGCATATTTTGGACAATTTATAATTCGGAAACGAAGTCTCAAACGCAATTTCGTCATTCTCGGTTTTCATCCTATTTTGGAATGTAGAATTACCTCTTAAAAGATGCCCACTTGTAGACGAATACTCTGATTTATAGGAATGAGTGGATAAAAGTATTATAGTCCGTTCAACGAGTCGAGTCACCAGTGATAAACAAAGACGACTATAGCTGTGGCTGCTGCCTATCTCGCATGCATATTTTGTTTATAACTGGTCACTCAACTCGTTGAACGAACTTTAGGCAGACGTTTTTGCCGAAAATAAAGTATTGCTTCTACAATTAATTACAAAGAAATGAATTCGGACTGAAACTTGTTCTTCGACATAATGTTTACTAACATCACAATCTTTAAAAACACATATTTCTTTCGCCAAAAATATGAATTTTAGGTGAGGCTACAGATGGATCATTAAAGAGTCTTAATTAGAAGCTAAATTCTTTTGAAAAAATTATGAAAATGATAGATACGAAATGGCGATTTTTCAAATAAGTACGCTTTTCGTTAAAAAAGGTGAGATTTTATTTCCTTTTCATAAGGAATCAAAGTTTTCATTAACTTCAATTTAGGTTCAGGTAGAAACTATATATTTTGTGAATATGGTCGAATTTGACATGAATTAGGACTTGCGTTTATTGCAAAATAAAAGAAACTTTTAAAAAGCCTCTTTAAAGATCGATCTGCAGCGTCATATAGGTACATGCATATATTTTATAACACAAACATGATTTCTTAAAAATTATGATGTTAGTAGACTTTGCGTCAAAACTGTCGAAGCTCAAGTCTCAGTTTCAATTTATTTCTTTGTAATTAATTAAAAAAGAAATGCTCCATTTTCGACAAAATCACTGCATAGTACCCTTAAGGGAGAACTTGCGATAGAGCGGGTTCGGTTGAAATGCCCACTTGTGACGAGTATATTGGTATCGCTAGACTACTAAACAAACTGATTAGCTTTTCTGTTAGTAAATTCGCAGCATCCATGAACAGGGGTTAAATTTCAGGCTATTTAATACACGAGAATGATATCCAAATATAAAAATTACTACTAAATACGCTTCTAGGACTTCAGAGTTCAACTATACACTAGAAACACATTTGCTATTCTCACCCGTTTAATATACATTAATATCTAGGTTTACACTCGCATTTCACTTATTGAAATCGACCTTTTTTAATTATCTGACGTCCGAACAGGTATAAATGCACTTCACTGGAAGTGGAAGCATTCGCTGTAATCGATGTTATTGCAATTTGGTTATATGTAAGGGTTTAAGGAGGTTCTCGCCTCTTCCAGAAAAAGGTAGAGACATTAGAGGACGAAAGAAGGAACAAGGTGAGAAGAACGAGAGAATGGGAAGGGGGAAGTCGCTGAAATTGAGATGCCTTATCTTGAGGATGAGAAAGGAGTCTGCCGGATAGAGTGCAGTTGGTAAAGTGAAGCCCCGCAAAAATCTCCCGGGGAATAAAAGAGGATACTGCTTGCGGGAACCAACCAGTTTCACTAGGTCGACTACATGGCTTGCTCGTATTGCGTATCTGAGATTCCATGTGGTTCCTGGAATTCGTCCTCGTGAAAGTGGAAGTTGAAGCTGACCGTTCGTCTGACGCGGAATATAAAATTGCCTCGCGGTCTCTCGAGGTTGTTAGAAAGCCCCGGGCGTTCCTTAGCCGTTTTTTGGCAACGCGACCACCCCTATACCATTCATAAGTGAGAGGACGTAGGGTATACGGGTACACATCCCATCTGCCCCATCGGTCATAAGAAACCTTGCACGATTCAAAAAGTCGGCCACGTTTTCTTATCACGATTCACATCACTTTCCTGTGCAATATTTAAATCTTCGCAAAAGCCACCAATTTTATGCATTCATAACTTCCATGAAAAGTTTCCACGTATATATGTTAAACAGGAAGGCAATATTATGAAGATAAAAATTATTTTATCCATAGCGGATGCAAAATGTAGCAAGGGGTGTATATACAAAAATGTTCGAATAGCATCAAATGTATACATAATGTACACATTCATTGTGATAAAATATATTCATTGTAATTTCGAACAGAATTATTGAAATTTTTATATTCATACGCGAATACAACATACATTTAAATATCGATGTAAATGAAAGTGATATATATAAAGGTTTGCTTGAACTATCCGCACAATTTTTATAGTATTTTGGTATAATTTATGTGATGGGAATGAAATCATGGATTGTTTCTTCACCTCCATGGATCAGTTTGAAATTAAGCAATGATAAAATATTTCATAATTCATTTAAATTTAACGTGTAATTTATGCATGTGGCAGGAATCACTCAGTATGTTTATCATGTTCACTTTCTACGACTCGCATTTGAGTCGGGACGTGAGGGACGTTTATACGACCATGTATTGTGGAATATGTGTCGCTTTCGGTAGTTCAAAATTAAATGCATGTACCTGCACTGGTGGTACGGGGAAGAAGTTTAAAAAATGCTTGGTCAATGAGGACATTATCAAGAAGGCCATACGTTCTCGATTTAAAAAAAGGGAATATTAAACTTCGTACAATCGATAGTTTTTATACATATGAAAATTCATTTATGTTAAAGTAAGCATAGTCGAAATCAACAAAATTCTGATCTAAACTCCTCGTTATTTCATTCGAATTATATCGCACTTCAGTTTTATAAAAGTTCCTGATATCAAGTGCAAGCAGAGATCGATTTGGTGTGGACTGACCGAATTGTACTAAATATTTCTTAAACGTATTCAAAAAAAATTTATACACCTTTTTTAAAAATTAGACACTATATTGAGACAAATATTTAGAATTTTAATATGTATTTAAATTTCGTTTATACAAATTTTGTATGCATACAAAGTAATTATATAAAATTGTCAACGTTATTATCTATAAAACTTGATAAGGTTTTGGAAAACTTAAAAGGTAGTAAAGAGAATCTCGAAATCAACTTTTCTCATGTTATCTTGTTGATTATTAAATGATAAATCTAATATATAGAAAGTTTCAGGTTTCATCGATTAAACTGTATGTAAGCATATGCAAGTATTATTCCGTGAGTAAAAGTAATAAAAATATTATATAAAAATGCGTCTAAAACTGTTCTAGTAATATCACTGGATTTTTCGCATGCGGAAACACTGGATTCTCCATTTGTTGAAAGTGGCGATAAATTTAAAAAATCGCTTCAATAATAACTTTGCTTATGAGAATCAATTCGCTTCAGCGAATTCAATTCCAGTAGTCAGACTGTTCGATACGTTAGTACTATATATCAGAAATTTTATGTTTCTCCCAAAAGTGCTCTTGTGAAAGCAGAACCTTACTCGGGGAATAAACTCGATGTGCATGCGCAAGCTAAAATTATATAGATTATCTATAAAAGTCACCTTATAAACTTTTACAACCTTCTTACGTATGCAAACTCGTAATTATAACAGAAACAACCTTACAGAATATATAATGACGTAGATGAAGAAAATTAAAGTAGAAATTAAAATATTCGTAAGATATTCGTAGATGTAAAAAGAAATACCTTTCAGGTAAAATCAAAATTTTAGAAAAAGAAAAGAAAAATGTAGTTAGTACTTTCATGAAAATATTTAACAACTTTCATGTTAGAAATTCTAGCGAACAACGTTGTAATTGTCACATCGGCATTAAACTGTCGAATAAATATTTGTACAGTACACGTGCATTCAAGTCACGTGTGGAACGTAAAATTCTATCCACCATTATCTTCGGAGCAACTGTTATTGACTTTTCCCAAAGTATTTCAAGTTGGTGTCTTTATTTCAACTTTTATTTTCGCTTCTTCCTTCATCAAATGGAACAAAACCTTTAAAGGTACACACGTAATAAAGTACCGTTTGAGTGAAGGGATTTGAGTATCCTTCATTTTCGTTTATGAAATATAAACACTACTTTGCTGACTAGAAGGATTCGTTCAAAACTATTACCTACTGCTTAATCAACTATGGTGGTTGCACAGTCTAAACGAGCTTCGAAAGAGAATTGAAAACGGTAACTCGTTAGAGCGTGTCCAAACTTGAGCTTTAAACCGAGCCTCATCAGTTAATACTGTTTGCCTACATGCACATCTACACTTGTGGCGTTACCATGATGCTGAACCAAAACTTAAATTATCCGCTTTGTGCTGTTGAAGCACATGCCTAAAAAACAATTAGTAACTAGATTGTGTCCTATGTTTACCCTTGTTATTTTTTTTACGATGTCCGTTAATAATTTTACTGACCTGCTATGAATGCAATTCAGAACCCATACACCCTATTGATAATTATCACTTATTATGCACTGTTTTTAGGCACGTGCTTCAACGGCACAAAGCGAATGAATTAATTTTCGGTTCAGCATGGTTCAGTAAATTAACCAAAATTGTGTCCTGTGTAATCCAATTTGCTCCAAAATTTGAAAGTGTGTACTACTACTATTATAATTGTATAAAAATCGTTAAAAAATTAGAAGTGTAAAAGTTATTACTCACAAACCGTATGGTTTTATTGTCCCACCACATGTTATCAGTGTATTTAGACAATTGTTATAAACCTCTTTGATTGTTAAACTGCCTAAATCATTTGCAACTACATATTAGGAAGCAAAGCATTTATCAATCCTT
The DNA here is from genome assembly GCA_929113495.1 of Andrena minutula. NCBI lineage: Eukaryota > Metazoa > Arthropoda > Insecta > Hymenoptera > Andrenidae > Andrena > Andrena minutula. The sequence continues at coordinate 40,909,380 of OV815994.1, forward strand.
GCTCAATTCTGTCAGTCAATGTGCCATGCACATCTGTTCTGGGAAGTGTGGAATATTGGATAAACCTCCTCCTTTACATAATTTGGTACCTATTACAAATGGTTTGATATTACAAACAGTTTGCATTGGTCATGCAAAAAGATGCTATTCAATTTAACCTTATTTTGAACTATAGGTACTTTTGGACCCTTTCGTATTATTTAGTTGTATTTTGCACTTAGCAAGGTCTTGTATTACGTTTATAAAAAATTATAATTTACTACAGTTCTATTTAAATTTACTGTTTATAAGTGTCTGGAGTTTAAAATTTAATGCATGCATGGATAACACATAATAATTATGAATTCTTCGTTAACTAATTACCATATTTTCACTTCAATCACAATATTATTGTAGTTTACAAATACTATGCTACTTGACTGATACAAACATAATTTAATAACGAAAAAATATTTTCATTAAAATGCAACTAAAACGATATTTAAATATTTGACTGTTCATATTTGTTAGTCAATACATTATTTGAATATGGACACTACTGATAATGAGTTTTGTAACATATCGAATACTAAGTAGTCAAATTGACAAAGAGTGGAATTTAATTTTTAAAGCTTGTTATATAGTGTTACTCAGCCTAATTAAATTCTGTTACGCTGAAAACATTTTTCTACTCGACAATATATTCACACATTGGACCCACACATTTCACTTATATTTAATTTTAATTACACTAGATTAAAGTTATCCCTACGTCAGAATTTAAATTAACATTTAACATTTAAATACTCTCTTGTTGGGAATCTCAAGTGAAAATATTCCCAGCTATGCGTATGGAAACGCGTAAACGCCATTCACGTTGTCCATCTAAATAAACAAAGTAAAGATAAAACCTGTTCATTAAACGGACAGTCCAGTAATGTAGCATATGAACTGCGCCGCGTAAAATTGTTTAAGGTGAAATGCCTGCCGGGTTGTAGCCGCAATGTTGGGGGTTTTAAGCCAAGTTTCTTCCTTTTACCCCACTTCTCTTTCAACGATCACCGGGCTCGTTAGCTATCGCGCGAGACTGACCTCTGCCCCCTAGCATGGTAGCTCCTATCTGCCCGCTACTGAAATTTCAGCATCCCCGCATAGATATCCCAAGGTAATTCCTGGCTCACCTCGTGGCGTTCCAGGGGCTCCCGATTCCCTATAAAAACAAATTGCAATGACCCGCCGTATTTCTCCGCATTCACGAAGATTTACGAATCTAGATCTACACTGCTAACCAGCCACCTAGGAAGGTGGCCAAAGACATAGGTCCCGAATGGGCAGGGGGCATGGATAACCGGGAGTCTACTTGCTGATCACATTTAAACGCTAGATCGTTACTTTTTCACGGTTAGTTGACGGTGTCTCTTCGCTCAATCATTTTCTGCTTTCTATAGAACTGCTCGACTTATCTGGCCGAAAGAGGCACGGACTGAAGAGGGAGGAGAGTCAGGGATGCTTTCCCAAGAGTCTCGTCCTTCGTTCGGACTTAACAGCCTTTGGTGAGACGTGTCGCCCTGGTAGACTGCTTCAGCGATCATTCGTTCTTCTTGATCGATTCGTACTTCGTGCCCAATGCAGCTACCTTCTGCTTTTGCTCGAATGGGTCCCGTGGCCCGTGCTGCTTACACGCTGAGCTTCTGATGCGAATGCCACGGAATTTCGCCGGGAATTGATCGACTGGCTCTCATGTGTTTCCTGAGCGTAACGAGAATTACGCTTATTTCGTTTCTTTGCGGTGGTTGATGAGATTGCTTTCTTTAATAAACATCGCCTTCTTGTACGCTGTATTAAATACATTCTTCACCACATTATGGTCATAAAATTTCTGCTTTGTTTTCTATTTCATTGTACTTGAAATATATTTCTTATTTATAATTAATTTTATTGAATATGAAAAGTAAAAATGAATCATTCTGTCCGGAGGATATTTTTTTTTTTTTTTTTTTTTTTTTTACTTATAGGTTTAACGTCGCATCTACTGCATAGGTCATTAGCGACACTCTGTCAGTCTACTAGGGTTTCTTTCCACATATTTCTTATATGTCGTTGACGATTCTGATGCTTTTACAAAACTTGATTATATTTTCTTGATGAGATATAGATGTAAGTATGTCGGAGGGGTTGCCCTCAATATTGCAGCTTCTTCTTTCATAGGAATACTTCTGGCATTCAGTGATAATGTGGCTCATTGACAAACGAGCATTGCAGATAGCACACATAACCGGAGGGTTATTGTTAAGGATATGTGTATGAGTTAGTTTAGTGTGTCCGGTTCTTATTCTGGTTATTATAACTTGTTGTTTACGATTGAATTCTGGGTGGGTTCTTATATCATAGAAGTTAGAGATCGATTTATGTAGTGGGCTTGCTTTATATGTTTTCCATGTTAGATTCCATTTTTGTTTACATAGTGATTCAATATGCCTATTAATGTCAGCAGAGGTGTTGCATATAGATTGGTTGATAGGGTTTGTGGTTGCTCCAAGTTTCGCCGAAAGATCAGCCATAACATTTCCAAAGATATCTTGGTGAGAGGGGATCCAAGCGATAGTTACTAATTTGCCTGAATTTGAGGCTTCGTTGGATAGTTCTTGGATGGCCGTGTCCATTTCCGTGTTATTTTTTGTGTATTGAGTTTTTTGGGTATTTTTGATGGCGGATAGAGAGTCAGAGAAAATTAAAAATTTTGAGTTAGATGAATTGTTAATGAACTTAAAGGCTGTAAGGAGTGCATATGTTTCAGCTGTTGCTATACTATTGAATCGGTTGAGACTGCACTTAATGATTTCATTCTCTGAGACGATAGCGGCTCCTGTACCGAGGGGACTTTTAGATCCATCTATAAAGATGTGCGAAAAATTATGGTATTTACGACACAGTGCTAAGTGCTGATTTTTCCATTCTTCAGAAGATAATTTTGCTTTTTCGTTAATCGTGAGTGATAAGTCAATAGTTGGGATATGCAACATCCATGGAGGTGATTTATGGGTTCTCTTTTTTTCCATAGGTGGTAGACTGTATTCTAATTCTTTGGAATAGTTGTTGATTCTTTGGTAGGGGAGGTAAGTATTAAACCGTTTGGATATATGATTCGTTTCAGCTTGGATTTTTGGAAATATGTCGTTATATATAATGGGATTGACAGAGGTTGAGGCTCTTATAGCATATTTCAGATTTAATAATTTCCTTCTGTGTGTCAAGGATGGTTCATTGGCCTCAATTAGAATACTCCCAATAGGACTAGTGTGGAAGGAGCCGGTTGCTATCCTTAGTCCAGTATTGTGTATTGTATCAAGTTTTTTTAGAGTTGCCGATTTAGCTGAATTGTATACTATAGATGCATAGTCCAGTTTCGAGCGAATTATTGCTTTGTAGCTTTGTAGAAGAACCTTTTGGTCTGCTCCCCAGTTATTATAGGCTAGCGATTTAATGATGTTGATCCTGCTTCTGCAGTTGTCAGTAAGGTTGTTTATGTATTTTTCCCATGTGAGTCTGGAGTCGAACAGTAGGCCCAAAATTTTTGTACAGTTCACATATTTAAGCATATTGTTGCCAAGTATCAGAGGGGGTTGCTTATGTTCATTGTGTCTAGAGAAAAGGATGCATTCTGTTTTGGTTGTCGAGAATTTGAACCCAGTTTTTTCAGACCAGTTGTATAGTTCATCTAGGGCTACTTGTACCGACCTTTGGGTGGTATTGATGACCTTTCCCTTACATAAGATGGTGATGTCATCAGCAAATACTCTTATAATTACAGGGGGTTGCATAATTTTGCATGCATCATTGATAGCTAGCAGAAATAGCGTTACACTTAGTACTGCTCCCTGGGGTACACCATTTTCGATTTCCCTACTTTGGGAAATGTTACCGTTGCAGCGGACCCGAATTTTTCGGTTTCCTATGAAATTTTTAATAAATCGAAATATGTTTCCATGGATACCAATTTCTTGAAGTTTCATTAAGATTCGGTGTTTCCAAACCATGTCGTATGCTTTTTCTATGTCGAGGTTGACCGCAAGGACATGTTGGTTGTTGTTAAAAGCTTCGCGTATGTGGGTTTCAAGACTAACTAGATGTGATATTGTTGAGTGTCCCCATCTAAAACCGAATTGATTGTTTGCAATAAATTTATGATGTTCAAGAAACCATCTTAAGCGGTAATTGATAATTTTTTCAAGAATTTTGCACATGTTGCAGGTGAGAGCAATGGGTCTGTAGTTACCAGGTTTGGACTTGTCCTTTCCCGGTTTAGAAACAGGGACTACGATGGCTTCACTCCATTGTTTGGGAAACACACCGTTTAGCCATATGGTATTATATATTTGTAGGAGTATTTCAATACCTATGTCTGGTAGATTTTTAATTAATATATTTGGTATATTGTCAGGGCCAGGGCTGGAGTTTTTCGTTCCTTCTATTGCGTTGATGAGTTCTTCTTTCGAGATAGGGACATTGAGGTTCGGATTTTTAGTTTCGTCGATTTCAAGGATTGTTTCCCTTTCTTGCACTTCTTTGTATTCTTGAAACGTTGCAGAGTAGTTCGTTGAGCTAGAATTCTTGGCGAATGTGGATGCTAATATATCTGCTATTTCTTGGGAGTTAGATATAGTATTGTTATCTTCAGTTGTGAAGAATTGAGTACGACCGAGCTTCCAATTGCCTCTGATACTATTTATTTTATTCCATATTTCTTTGGTATTGGTTTTGTTAGTTATAGTGGATAGATATACAATCCAGCTGTCCTTTTTACTTTTTTTTATAAGTCTTCTAGTTGTTGCTCGTAATTTTTTAAACTCGATCTTGTTTGCTTCTGTCTTGTGCCTTTTATATCTATTGAATGCTCGTTTAGACATTCGTAATGCTTCTTTACAGTGATTGTTCCACCAGGGCACAGGTTTCCATTTTTTTGGAATTGAAGTTACTCCAATAGTTTCATTAGCTGCTTTAATAATAAGATCAGAAAACATGTAAACCATAGTTTCAGCATCGTTAGAGACATCGCATATATTTGATCTTTGGATGTATGTTGATAATAGCTTTTTATATTGTGCCCAGTCAGCTTTACCAAATTTCCATTTAGGAACAAATACGTTTGAACTGGAATTACTAGGGGTGTTGACCATTTCAATAATAATTGGGAAATGATCGCTGTCATGTAGATCGTCTAAGACTGCCCAGTCAGCGGCGTGCGCGATATTGGTGCTGCTGATTGTTAGATCAATGGCGCTGAATGATCCGGTGGAAGTGTTGAAATGTGTGGATTGTTTTGTGTTTAAAAGGGTAAAATCAGTATTATCCAGGACCGTGGCGATTTTTACTCCACGTAGGTCGTTTTTGGCGGAGCCCCATAAGGTGTTATGACTATTGAAATCTCCTAATAGGATAAAGGGCTTTGGTAGTTGTGAGATTAGGTCATTAATTTCGTTTATTTCAAAGTCGTAACTATTTGGTAAGTAAATGCTACAAAGACATAATTTTATTGGAGATAGAATCTGTATGGCAATTGCTTCAATATTAGTCTGAAGCTGGACTTCGGTATTTGCTATATGGTTTTTTATGTAAATTGCGACTCCACCGCTTGCACGATTTATTGTATTACGGTTTTTGGCAAGGCCTTGGTATCCCTTAATTTTACCGATGGTTTCCTTCTTAAAATTAGTTTCTTGTAAGCATAATACAGTGGGCTCATATTTTTTAATCAATAATTGGATTCTTTCGAGTCTTGTGTAGAAACCGTTAATATTCCATTGAAGTATATTGAACATAATGATGTATAATTGTTTACTCCGATGTATCAATTTCTGATTCCTCAGTATTTGGGTTACTTTCTGTTTTCTTCAGCTTATTTATAATCCTCGTGAATCTACATTTAATCGATCTTTCAGAGAGCTTGGGATATGTTTCTTGCATTAAATCAATTAAAGCTTGAATATCATGGGTATAGTCTTTTGCTATCATAGTGGGGTTACTTGTTCCATATGAGTTTTCAAGAAAACTTTTAAATTGATCGTATGTGAGAATATATTTTTCTGGCGTCGATTGCATCATTTCTTTAATGGGCATGATAAGGTCTTCAACAGATATGGGCTGGGGTCCTTCTTGAGAACAATTAGGGTTTGGTTTTTCTGTTTTAGCTTTTTTCTTCGGTTTATTTTCATTAGAGTCGCCAGATGGGTACTTTTCTGTTTTTTTTTTTGTTGAGGTAGATGATTCTAGTGAGTGTGACGATAAAGGTCTCTTATTGGGCATTAGGAACTTATTATAATCCATAATTGTTGTTTCGTCTTGCGTTGTGGTGTTCATTGGTAAGGATGTCAATTGTAAAGATTCGGGGGACACAGGAACAGATGTTATTTCCTCATTTCTTGCATTTATTTCAGTGGCAACTGTGTCATGTTTTGGGCATTGGCGTGCAATGTGACCATCTTGTTTACAAATGAAACATGTGATATTGTCAGTAGAAAAATAAATCCAGTAGGTTGTATCGTCATACTGGATTGGGATTGCCTCTGGTAATTTATTAATATCATCTTGGTGTATATAAACTTGCCTACGGAAGCTTATAATGTGCGAGAATCCTGGATCATTTATGCCTGCTCTTAGGAAAGAAATTTTTGACGTGGTTTTAATATTTCTTTTGTTTAATTCTGTCTCAATAACTTCATGCGGTATAATAGGACAAACATTTGATATAATGATGCGCTTATTATTACTGATAAGAGGTCTGATATTCAGCACAGTGTCATTAATGGTGATGTCTTTATGATTTTTTGTTAAACTCACAGCTATCTCTTTACTGGCCAAGAACATGCATATGCGGTTATTTGATATCCGCGATACGAATCTAATGTTACTAGCATTTATTATAGAGGCTATTTTATAGATATATTCTTTAATGGTAACTTTGTCTGTAGCATCAATAACAATGGCCTGTTCTTTAGATGGGAATACCTCTGACGAAGTGGCACTTGCATAGGATTTCTTCGTTTGTGGAGATTGCTGAGATTCTGTGGTAGCACTTGAACAATTTTGGATTCCCCTGTACTCAGAAGATTCCATAGTTGAAAACTTGTGTATATTAACTGCGAAAGCAGTTAATACACTTAGAATGCACACTTATAATAGTTGTTCGACAGTGTATTATGTATGGAAGGATTCACAGTTCACAGTCAAATTTGTAGATTATACTCGTGGAACGTTTGTAAACACGGCTGCTGCTAAACACGTCCGACTAACTCCAGGTTACCAGGACGACTGTCGGAGGATATTTGAATTTATTAAACTTTAAATAATTATAACAAATGATACACTTTCGAGTAAACTAAAGGAGTGAAAGGTTTGGCTGTGATTAACTCGTTGAATGTCAGTATTCTCGGTGGGGCTTTGAAAACTAATTCAAAAATTGAATGGCCATATTCAATTACAGGGCGATGGGAATTGCGTTAAACTCTTCGTAGTTTCAGTTTCTTTTCTTTCCTATTTTATGTCGACACGTAGTCAAAGAATATACCTACTTCTTCCTTTGATGGAGGCTTTACACGCGATAGATATCGTAGGCCATCAATAATCCAGATGACACTAAATATGTTATGTAAGTTACTTTATTTTTAATGTAGATACCTTCTTCTGCCTTGCTCCGTGTATAGAAGGTGTTAAAAAAGTGTCGTTTAAATATTTAAAAACTTGTAAAACTCGATGAACTGAATAAACAATGACTTAGTCAACATATGACCGCAAATTGACTTTTTCACACTAAAAAACGTTTCTGTAATATATGTTACTTATGTCTCAGTATGTATTACTTTATTATTTTGTTATTTTAATTTCTTGCAAGAGACATCTATACACCTCTTCGTTTAAACCTACATTTGACTCCATCGTATCATCGAATTTTGAAATTTTTAGAAATCTTTTTATTTTTTACTAAATCGAGAGATTCACAAGCTGATACGACCTGACCTCTCATGCTAACCACTTTTAAAGTAATCCTTTGTTTTCATATTACAAGCGAACAACAAACGTGGATGAGTGACAGACAATCGCTGGTTTCGCTGAAAGGATTGGCTATACAAACCAATGTCGAGTTTCTACTTTTCATTCAGCTGAGTCAGTACTAAAGACCCGCTAGTTTTTAAACCATGCTTTTGCAATACATGGTATACACGACATTTCGAAGCTGTTAGACGAAACCGTTTGCAATATTATAGAACAAACTAGAGGAGGAAAGTAATATACGAGTAGGAGTAAAGAAAGTAGAATAATTTTGTGGGTAATAAATTAACTAAGAACACGCATGTTTAAGTGGAAAGCATTTACATGTCAGTAACTTATGTTACTGAAGATAATAACCCTACTCCCTACAAATGGAAACGGAAATTCAATTTTTTTACAATAAACCATATTTTCTCTAATCTACATGGTTTCTACGTATGCTAACCATATGTTAAACCACTTACAGTCTATTCATACATAATGTATTTTCACGAACTGTTAATGGCACATTTTTATTGACTTAGTTTATCTATTGAATGTCAACTTACAAACGGAGAAAAGTGATGATAATTAAATTAGCCTTAACTTCCAACTAACGCATTTATTCATACGCGGGGAAATATTTCAATTGTTCACTCATCAGATCAAAGATTTTCAAAATTGCTGAACCGAATCCTTCAACAGTTCTACTACGATAATAGCAGAAACGTACTGTGGCCTGTGCAGCGGTAAGGATTATGATTCATAAACGTGCATAAATTAAATGTTTCCAGGAAATGACATATAATATGTATGTAACCTTCCATGCATTAGCAAATCCAGATTGGTGTTTTCCTTGTTAAATCTTGAGCTTCGAAGCCATTTCCACGTATAGCAGCGCAGCGTAAGGGCGAGGTGGGTAGAGAATGTAGGAGATAGAGGAGAGGAGAAATTGAGGAAAGCTATGTATTGGTGTGACCCCAGTTTGACCGGAAATGATTCATACCCGTGGGACCACTGAATCTGCGCTTTCATCGGATTCTACAGATTTTCTGGCTATGGGTACATTTGTTTCCTATAATAAGACATCGGGGAAGGAACCCTTCATGACTTGTTATTAATGTCTTAGACGGAGTAAAATGTTACAATTAGTAACGAATTCACGATTTACCTTATAACCTGCGATTGCGACAATTGATAACTAATAAGTCTAACACATGTCATCTGAATATCCTTTTATTTTACATTTTTATCTATTTTTATATTAGTATTTAAATGAGGGTTGTGAAAGGAGAACATTTAAACAATACAATTGTAATTTATATATTGTAATTATATTCCTTGTAGTTTAATTGGGTTTAATTTGATATTTGAATCTGTAATTTTGAAACCCTTGATAGTCAATAATTATTCCAGTAAGGATGCTGATAAATGTTTATGTATTGTATATACAAAATATTAAATCAATATTATAACGTGAAAATATAAATAACGGCTTGTTACTAGAATTTGTGTTACTTTTTTAGAAAATTGTCACAGTTTGCACAGTTCTGTGACTTATGAGATTAAATGGATGAACAAATAGGGTTTTGTGAAGAAACACTATTGAATCGAGATATTAATTCCTTGTGAATTACTACATACATAAACCTCTTTACTTTCTGCAACTGGTTACCTCCTTGCCATTTAAACGTAACCTAATGTAACACAAATCTATTTACGACGCAGCTACTATTACCTAAACTACTCCTACCATGTCCATATACCTTTAATTATTGTTTATACTTGTCCTCTTACTGTTTTTCACTATTTTCTCATACCCACATTTTTATAATTCTCTTCTATGTCCTGACTCCCCCAGCCCTCCGCTCTTCCTCTGTTCTAATTCACTCATCCCTACCCCCACACCCTTACGGTAGAGTGTCAATAGTTTTACTTCATTAGGGTTCCAACTAGGGCTCTTACTATTTCTCGGATTTACGAATATCCGAGTCTAGAGAATTCTAGTACTCGGATACCCACAAAATTTATATTCGGATGTCGGGATATTTATTTAATTATTATTAATTTATATTCGAGTACCAGAGTATCAGGATATATTCGCATTTTTTGTTTTAAACACTTTAGTTAAACTTTCTCTTCCTAATTAGAATCGATATAAAAAGAGCTTTATTCAGCCATGATGATAAAGTATCCAAAACCGGGTACTCGGATACTGGGATCCATGTAGGGATAACCGGATACTCAGATCCGGATTTCGATTCTGATTTCGAGTTATAACGAGCATCCGGATACTAGTTCCAAGTGCATATTAGGTGTCTTGCAGGGTAAACGGCAATTGTAATTAATCTATCGAATCATTATATTACTCCGATATTTTTTCATTATATCGAATCAACTTGAGATGCTAATATTCATTTCGGTGTTCTTACTGAATTTCTATGGTATAGGTACATAAGAGAATTTCGTAAATTTTGTGCCCTATAAGTACATATAGCCATTGAAACGTTGCACCAAGGACTCGTATCCCCAGCCGACCCTCCCAAGTTTCGCAACTATTTACCCTACATTTTCTATGTATTCTAAGTTTCAAGATGGCTGCTAATACCTCCTTGAAATCGTTTAAGTAGTCAGTCTTGTTCTCATAATAAGAACAAGAAAAATATTCGCCACTACTTCTTTTTGTTACGTTGAAGCTAAAATGAAAAATTAAGCAATATACACAGTCGTGAGCGAAATCAAATTCTTTGTGTGACAAATGATTATTACATGTTGGTAGGAGTGTGTGTTGGTCTGCGCGGCAATGGAATGCAATGAGAGATGTAAGGGTGGGGGATAGCGGAAGAGGCAGATGGAAATGGATGGAAGCATTGCATCGTCGACTTTTCTTTTTTTTTATTTTTTGTCTTAAAAATATTTGTAGTATTAGCATCGGTGCATCGTTAATTTCCCAACTCCTGCACTATACAATCCTACATCTGTATAAGGAAAAATATTAATTTAAAAAGATTGACTCAATTTGTTATCTTACATATTTTTTTATCATAAATCATATCAGTATTTCTAATCGTGTTCGTCAGCAGTACTATGCCTTATAGCAATAAGTACTAGCTTTACCACTCGACTTCGACCGAAATTTAGATTCTGATTTTATAAACAAATATTTTTTTAATTTTTTTATGGAAATAGTCACATTCAACTGGATTAGTCAGACATAATGAACTGAGGCACATTTCGTGATTCCAGAGTTTATCGTTCTGAAGTTTGTAAGCGAGGGACAAACACACAAACATAGAAGCTTTCTGCTTTATATATTAAGATGTATCATGGTTTATCTGTTAATATTTTCATTACGATAATCATGTGTTTGAGTTATTAGTATATATTTATGAAGTCATGATGATGATAGCTTATCGGTTCGCGTACTGTAAATTCGCCATGCAACAATTTATGTACGACAACATATCTTCAGCAATGTTTAATATAACAAAATAAATATATTATAGATATTTATTATATTATTTGGAATTATATCAATATATTGCATTGTTTGAAAATATAAACAGCCGAAGCATAGGTACTCTACAGAACTTCAACTTCTGTTTCTATTAAAAACGAAACTCCGTATAAAAAAATATTATTTTACATTATCGATTTACTTTTCCATGAGTAATCAGCTCCTTCTCAGTTGTACCACAAATTCTGATACAAACATGATTTTTAAAAGACATTCATACACTTCATTTGCATTTTCATAACTGATCTATAAGTTTATATATAACATATAACTTAAAAAACCACTCGAACCTCTTTTCTTATATACTCTTCCTTCAGACCTGACGTAGGATAACTTGGTTTATCCACACCATATTTTCACTCCTCTAAATTACATGAAATAAACGGTTCTTGCGAACACGAATAGGAATGAGTACCTATACTTTATGCGACTATATGGTGAAAATGTTAAATACCATTGAATTAAAAGGAGCGTAGGATTTTGGTGCGTCAAACGTTTTTGAGAGTAGAGAAAACATGCGTTAAAATCGTCGAAAATCTATTACGGCATATACTGTTAACGGTGCAATGCACATTCTGCTGTGAGTTTATTTATCGCTGCTGTGCGCTTCGTCGCTTGGGATTGAAATAGTGCGCTCGGGAAATTGACTTCGGAAATCTCAATTGTTCATATTCTGTGAGCCAAGTCACAAATTCTTTAATAAAAAATCAACTTTTCCATTTCTTTTGATCCATAGATTTTGTATCTTTTGGTTCATCCCATAAATGTGAGATTATATAATATAATTACCTTAAAGTTCCGGGAGTTGCCTGGTGTTATATGTAGTATATATTTTCTAGGTGAAGGGGAGGGAGTTTGTAAAAAGATTTATTAGCGAGCACCTGGGCGCTAAGAGGAATCTACCTACCTTTCATAGTCATAAGATCAGTGAGTGGTTCCATAGAAATCGTGATGAGTAGTGATTTGGATTTTATATATAAAATTCAAATATATATATTTTAAAATAATCTATATATATATATAGATTAAAAAAATAAAACCGCTAAAACCTTCCTCTTGTCAAACCGATTAAAGTGGTGTAACACAAATGTGGGATACACTAGATATTTCATAGGGCATTCCAGTAGCATTTGCACAATTCTACGTCACCCTTGTTTGTTGAAAGAATTATTTCAACAGAAACCTCTCTGCAACTCGTAAACAAGATCAAAGAGAACATATGTTTATATAAACTTCATGTATTATTATCAACTGCTAAATCCACCACTGAAGTGGGACTCACATATTATAGAACACCCAGTACATTCTACCGCATTTCGTCGATATCCGACCTCTTGCACACGTTCATATTGAATACACCATGCTGTTTAAAAAAAATCCCCAAACAAAGAAATGTGATTCTACATACTTAATACTTATTCGACTCTTTTTCATGCCAAATTACTCCGTTTTGGGTTGTACCACCCTTTACTGGGCATCCTGTATAATCACTGCATGGGAAACCCAATTGATTTGTCAGATATGAGCATATTCGATGGTCCGTATATCGCAACATTCCAGACCATATTCAGGATTTAATCGGTAGAGCCCTGCGGAGTCGGTTGAAGCAGTGGAGTCAATATTTCGCGCTTTCACGGATCCTTCTGGCAAATAGCGATGGATTGGTTCTGGATGATGACAACCAACTAAGACGTGGATATACGTGCGTACGTCTCATTCCTTCCGGTCTCGATTCGCATTCCCCGCGTTCCTTCTACCAAGGAGTGTAATATCGAAAGCGCAAAGTACATAGGACGTCGTCTGATCCGCCTTCTCAAGAGCCGAGCTATTCGAGCATACCAACCGCCCTGTCGAATCCAAAGGCAGGAAAGACGCGTTCTACCGTGTATAATGTCGGAAACGTTTCCGTAACACTATCGACGAATCAGGCTGGGATTACGGACGCGTGTATATACCTATTCGTATTCGATACCTGCTAATAATAAGTTTCCGTCTTCTTCTAATATGCGGTGACTATTGTCACCGTCAGAAGCGGCTCTGCTTCTGTGACTGAATGTCCATTGTCATCGATATGAATAGTGTCCTTGTTGCGTTAGGTAATTTGACATGATTTCGGGAAGATGTTCGTTTTATATAAATGATGTCTGCCTTAGGGTACTTTTAAGTCGAGAAACATTACCCTTATCTTATGTGTTCCACTGCTTCAACAAAAATTAAAAACAATTTCACAAGCATAATTGGAGAGTCCCTGTAGAAAGCACTTTAAGTTCCAAAATGAAAAAAAAAACTATCGGAAAATGTTCTACGTGACAATGTATATAATAGTATAAAATTTTAATGCAATTTCCCTTTGTAAATAAGTTACTAATAGTACTAAGGGATTGTAGCGCTGGTACGCCCAACGCCACTTCTGTAGAAAACAATATATGTAAGAGCCAATTAGCTGCAAACAGGATTCGCACTTACAGTGCTTGCAAATTTAAATGAATGGTACATTCAATTTTCTCTACAATTAAGAGGTGGCACATACAAAGTATTCTACAAACACAATTTTTTTATATATTTGGAGTATATTACTACAAAAAGTAGAAAATTTTGTGATGCATTTTGGTTATTTTATAATTAAACATATTTAGCAATCAAAACAAATCACATTTCGTAAATAATTCAAAGTCAGGGAAGATTTTTTCTCTCCTGAAAAATTTGTTTTCTGGTATTAACAGTATTTTCCACAAGGACTCTTCAATTTTAAACTATCTCAAAATTCCATATTCTTCATTTATTTAAATCCCAACTAGTAACCTCGGATATTTCATTCCGTCAAGAAATAGTAGAGGTGATTAATTTGATCACGAGAGTAAACAAATTACAAAGTGATAGTAGGAAAGGAAACACAGATTTCAGTGTCAATGTATCTGATTGATTACCTGGATAAATGCATGAACCTCAGTAAATACTCGCACGCATCTTTGACACCATTTCCCTTTAATGATCGAAATTATACTGTTAATATCTGCGAACGTGAATATGTAGACACCAAACAATAATTACAGTTGTTAGTACAGAGGACCTACGATTTCATTGATCTATAATTACGTTATATTCGTTATCATTCTTAGCGACCGATCGATATTTTGGCTGACATAGATCGTGTTTGACTTGCAATCGATGCCGAGTGGTATTACAGGTGATGGATACTCACCGGTAACATTAGGAATCACAGGCTGCGAATTCTGGAGATCTCTATTGACATTTATCGCCGTGAATTAGCATAGGAGCGTAACGTTCGTAATTCACGAGCTATACATTTGTCATTTCCAGCGATAAACGCGTGAAACATGAATTTATATGGTAGAGTGTGCTTCATATTTAGACTGATAATTTCGAGATAATTCAGTTTCATAGATTTAAATCTGGAAATGTGGTCTATCGTCAGAATTATGTTACCTATGCAATTTGATATATATATTTAATATTAGATAATATGAAAACAACTCAAAGATTTATAGTTAAATCAATGATGAGTTTATACATTTAGAAGACCATTATGACCACTGCATTTTCTAGGAAATGTGAAATTATTAAATAGTGTTACAATTTAAAAAGGAACTCATTGGAAGGCTGTATTCCGAATAAGAACACAACATATTTTACTTTTTCTTCAAAAGTGCTGGTGTAATAACGACATAACATGTTTTTGTTAATATAGGTACATAAATGTCTGACGAATATTTAATACCGTCAACATCTTTGAACAATCTATACAAATCGAAACTGCATGATTTACTTGTACGTCGTTGATGTTATTTTTATGCAAAATAGTTGTACTATCAATGAAATTTAAAATTGTGTGCTGTTGTTTATTAGCTTATGAAGTTAGGAATTGTTCAACTGTTTTCCTATTTTATTGATGAAATTTTATTACTTTGTCTTTATCTTTGGGTTAGCTTATTTCTATAAATATTCCATTTTTAGGTTTTACATGTTTACATTTTCTTACACTACTTTTTGTTTAGAATTACGTAGAGTTAAATATTTCAAACAAAAGTAGATGCCGTATTTGACAAATGCTGTAGACACTTAGGTACATTCACTTAAGCACTGTTTTGTAAGATACATTAAATTCTGCACTTGTACTACTTTAGTCATATAATCACTATATTATATTAATGGGAATAGTGTTATATAACCTGCATACATTTGTATAACTCGATGCAATTATATTAATATATTATGTTTAATTCATGTGACTGAAATTTTATAATTTATAATTATTATCGCACTCAACGTATTGCATTTGCTTCACAGAGAGCGAAGTGAAAGAAATTTAATATTCTATAATAATTACATTTCCTTTCAATGGGACACCAAATCGTTATCGAGTCGCTTTTGAAAGATTCATTATGAGCATTATTAAATTATTCAGACACTATAGATCCTCAAGGAGGTCTTTAAAATTAATGGTTATTTTTCCATCAATCTAGACCCATTGAGAAAAATACATTAGTTCGTTCCACCATTTCGATAATAATATCACGTGATCTTTTATACGAATTGGTACCATATTGATTCAGTTCGTTCGACGATACAGAACATAAAGTACGATAATATAAATATTATTTATATCTTAAGCTGAAGCATACCGAGTATAAAATTTTGTTTGCTCAGATACTGTTTGACCTCAAAAGAAACATCGTTTGATGAAATTCTTTTTTCTAAATAGATGTATGTAGATCATAGGTACCGGTTTGTTTATAACATGTAATCATCTAGTTATTTACAACATACAGTGACTCACAGCCCTAACCGTACACTCTTTAAAATCGCATTACATTTTTAAAATTAGTGGAAACGAATTGAGTTTTTCTTTTTGAGAAGCTAGAAGGATTACTTTGCAAAGTGACGTGTTTCGACGTTTTGAAAAAAACTTCGATGAAATTTTCAGCATATATACAACTCATTTAAATCTACAAACGGGTTTTATGAATTTTCATTACAGACTCCGAAAAAAGTTGAAAAAACGACTTTTAGGTACTATTTTTTTACTATCCGGACCAATTGCAATTTTTTTCAAAACTCAGAAACCCACCAGTTAGCAAAGTAATCCTTCTAGCTTCTCAAAAAAACTCAAGTTGTTTGGACCAATTTTAAAAATGTTATGCGATTTTAAAGAGTGTACGATTATGGCTGTGTGCCACTGTACATTCAAGTGCAACATACACATATTTTCAAACAGGATACACTTCCTAGCGAGGAAAATAATCTTATGCAAGCAAAGTACCTTGAAAATTGTGTTGGAAAAAATTGTGAGCCTCAAAATTCTTTTTTTGTGCTCTTCAAGAGTCATTTTCGAACCGCATAAGACAAATAAGTAGAAATAACCAATGCATGGTCAGACACACACTAATTCTCGTAAGTATTTGTTTACCCCCGTGATGTCACTGTTCTGAGGTCAATAAAATGACAAATTTTTTTATCATACCTCTTTATATTAGAACAGGGCATTGCAACAGAATAAGCAATGCAAGATTCGCTCATACAACTATCCTAAAACGAAAATTTTTATAGTAAATATTCATTTAATGTCAATGGGGAGAGGAATAAAATGTACGTTAAAAAATGTCGTTTGCATAAAAGGTTTTGATATTATTCTTTTATTTGTTTCTCTACGCGTACCGTATTCTCGTAACGTGAAAAAACTCTATACAGAATTTGGCGGTTACGTCATAAAGTGTCATTTCTATTTCGATTTCTTTCTATTTTACCCCTGCAGGCGATATCTGTTTTTCCCACGGAATAAAAAAAATGTATTTCCGATATTTTCGACATATCGGATAGGTACCCTTGTTCTTGTTTGCCATACGTCGCGAACAGCAACATTTCTACTCTTTTCTTCGATTTTGTATACATACTCGTTAGAGGATAGCGTAGAAAATTCTATATTATTGGTACAGAGTAGTTACATATAAAGGAAAAAATTAGTGAAGTAAGGTACTTGATTAGTAATAATATAAACTTCAATAAGCATTATCAGCTATTCGTACTCCGTGATATACGAAGTTATTCTCAAAGAAAACAGTGGTATTTGAAAAATAATATGCCTTAATTTATTGCACTGTTATTCAATGCAAATATTGCACACCAGCTGTCTTCAATGTTATGCCATAGACTTAAATGCAGCTAAGGATAATTTTTTAGCAACTGAAACATTGGGATATTATGATGTTAAACTTTTAACAAATTTAATCGTATTATTGTTCATTTTATCTCTAAATTTACTTTTTAAGCTCTAGTAGAATGAACCGTTTAAAATGTAATTATCAAAAGGAATAAAAGTACGAAAGAGTATATATGTTTCCTCTTATATTGAACATTTTCATACTAAGGAGTTATAATTGATTACGACTATAAAAAATTGATCATAATATAAGTGAACAGTACGCTGAAAAGTTGAATAACATCTTACAGCAAGCCTGAATATAGATATTAATGGAATTGGGTATGTTTAAATAATGAACCCTAAAGCCTAAAGTAGCTATGGCACTAATTGAACGAAATATTATTTCAGAAGATCTTACGCCAAGAACTGGCATTCATCCTCAATATTAAAACAAAACATTGGAGTTATTCATATGAGATTATAAATCTGATAATAAGATAGCCGAATTAGAAAATCAATTCAATACGTTATGCGCGGCGTTAGTCTGCGGTGACTGACAGTGAACTTTCCGTTTAGGTGGCGTCAGTTCGTGGCGACTGACAGCAATCTTTTTGTTTGGGTGACGTCGGTTTTATTGAAACATTCTAAGCAAAGATGTGGTTTGCTTTTTCTCTACTCAAATAGTCTTTAGTCTTTCGTCTCTCTATTCTAACTGATCGTCTCTTGATGGTCGCCCATTTACTAAGTTTTAACATTCCCCATCTCATTATCTTCTGTTTATATTTCATATAAATTTGCATTAGCTGCAACATTCTCATAGCCTAAACGGTAATAAAACAAAATCGTCACCGCGACGTTTGCGTTATCTTCTGTTTATACTTTTGTACACTGTGTGCTGGCTGAACGAAAAGCAGAGCAAAATCGGCTCCTCGCTCAACGTGTTAAGTATAAAAAAATTCAACGCCAAATAAGCATTTACATGGGACACCAACAATGTTAAAGTAATAGTTACATGTTTCTGCAATGGAAAGCACAAGAAAATCAACGTTAAGTGTTTGAAAAAAAGACAAGACTGGCAGAGTTTGATTATTTTGTCAAGTCGATGTACAAGCGACAAGTATGTGCCCTCCCATATAAGCCCATACAATTTACGACATCGATTAAACTGTCGATCGACAGGAAGTCGATAGCATGCGCTAGGCCTAACAGGAGTCGTTTAAATAAATAATAGAACGTTAGGTTCATAGAAGTTTCGAATAATGGATGTTCCTATAATGAAGATTCTAGTATGATACAGTACTGGATATATTTATGACACCACTCAAAGAGTGATCATAGCGTGTATTCACTTGCCTCCCAGTTAAAATTAGTATTCGGAAAATATTTTTGCGCGATTGTTGACTAGACTTACAGTGCCCGATATCATCATTAATATACAAAATTGAATAGCGACTACTTTATCAATTATCTAGTTATGAACATATAGCTATGTTTCATATGACGTGGATTTCAAGGTGATGCAATAAATATTTCCCATCCTGTACATCCAACCCCGTCCATAAAACTTGAACTCTTGTATTTGCGATGCAAGCATGAACCCCAATGCATCGGATTTTTTGTTAAATTACGACATGATTCGATTCAAATAAGGTGTTCTAATTTTGAAATAGTGCAACCTCAACGATTCCTATACAAAAATCGTCTAGTCGTACATGAAAGCCGCCCATGCGAAATGTAAGTCCGTCACGTTTTGGTTTCCACCTGGCCACCTTCGCCCGCCTGGACACACGTTCTCCCTTTATGACACCTGTTTGCCAGCGTCGCTTCCCTCGTTCTCTCCCCAAGCATGCCTGACCTTTCTGTCCACCGTTCACAATCTCCTCCAGCGGCATCACCAGTCTCACCTCGCGTCCAATATGATGCTGCAGTCGATACGACGCGACGCCGCTGCTTTTGACACGTCGAAACTTTCCCGAAGAAATATTAGTACAGAGTATCTATCTTCCCCTTAAGCACCAAACCTCGCGCCCTCTCCTTCTGCCTGCCGGCCTCCTCGATATTTCGCGCCGTTCACTTCCATTCTAGCGCCTTTTCATCTTCGCCCATCGATTTCTGTACTTTTCATCAATGACCCCGGATCCCTTGCGCCCCGTCACTCACGATGCAGCTTTTTCCACGGCGGTCCAGGCTCCCTTCCGTCGACGTTGTCCTGTTGCGCGTATCAAGAGGTCCGAGCGGTTTGGACTGATGCACTTACATAGATTGAAAAGTGCCGCCGGTAATTTATCGTGTTCAGGAGACGTTTGCTGGCATACTTCGTTCATGGATGGACGATATATCCGTGGTCCGGAGATAAATCTTTCCACTGGCTCGTCGGTTTGCGGGCTTCGTGAAGCCATAACGATGTTTCGAGTAAACGTATTTGGCTATTGTTGACCTTATATTCCTATTGAATTTATGGATTTTGGGATAGATGAGAACAAAATAAGAGAGCACAAATTGGGTAGGATGGTTGAAAAGAAGTATGTCTTCTTCACTCTGTAAAATTTGTGTTGGCAGGGGTATGAATACAATCATATTAATGAAAAATTAATTTATTAGGTACAGCCACTTTTGCAAGAATCAGGTGAAAAGATTTTTGCAAACAGTATTTCAACATACGTTTGTGAGTGACCAGGAAAAAATTCAAAAGTTATTTACAAAGGAAGAAATATTGGCTTAAAGATAGGCAGCAGCTATTAAGTAATTAAATCGTCAGTTCCCACGTTAAATGTAATATTATCTAAATATATTCCTTTCATACACACATATGTACACATGCAGGTATGCAGCAGAATTACCCATACAAGAGGTTCCCAGGTGTCCACCTCCGATTGCTTTGGTTTGTGGATATGTTGTACAAGGCCGAAAATGAGATATACGTGTGTATAGCGGCACGTTTTCATATATGGGGGGGGGGGGGGGGTAAACCACCCCTCAATGTTATAAGATTTTCAGGTGTCCGTCCCCGAATGCTTTGGTTCTTGGGTATGTTTCAGAGGACGGAAAAATAAGAAATGTTTGTCTTTCTATTTTGATTCATTTGCATGATTAGGGGGTGAAACCACCCCTCAAAGTTCATAAAGAGTACAAAATTGTGTTAAATAAAACTTGATATAAATTTAATTTGCGTCATAACTTGCTGTATGGATGATGTTCTTGTCGCCAGTCAGAGTTATTAGGGGGTAAACTACGCAAGGGATGATTCACCTCTCATTGATAGTAGCGCTGGGAGCTCAAAAACCACTGATGCGTCATCCTAAATTACTTTATGTATTAGGTTTTTTAGATATTCATGAATTTTTTACACGATTCAAGTCTCTCAAATGCGCAGTTAAACGATTACGATTAATTCTTTAAGGTAACAAGGGATAAAATTTTCCTTGTTGATGTTACATAACAAGGCAACATAAGCACATGTAATGTGATTTCGGCAGTGACCCTTGTAATCACGTCTGTCGAAGAAGTGTCCACATGTTTTCTCCTCCAATTCCCACAATTTTTTCAAATTGGAATTCCGATGTGGTCGAAATGTTTTGCGTGTGTTGCGTGGCATGGTTAATAATACGCTCCTGCCGATAGTCCACTCCTGTTGCGTTCGCGTTCCCTCCAATCTGGAATGTCAATAGATAGAATTACGTGCAGTGTACCTATGCACTAAAGGCTTCGAAATTCAAAGTATTACGAAAGACGTAAACGTAACAATGAGTTTATTCGTGACATTATTCACTTACTTCCAAACATCGGTGACTACCTATCGCGCCTTCGTTAAAAAACAATGCAGATACGATATTTTCTCCATTTGCAATCGTCGATTTTGTGATAGAACCAAGGGGTAAGCCTTTATGCTCATAGTGATTTTATCAACCGTCAGGTTAAGAAATTTCAAGAAATTTCTGTCACTGGTGTACTGCATGCGACATGATTTGTTATTGAAAATTTAGCAGAGGGATTTTTGCAGCTTATATCTGTTACAGGGCTGTCTTCTGTTTTCCTTTGAATAAGTATTAACCCTTCATAATCACACAGGGTGTATCGTATCCCTGAATATATATTTGTCAATATTTCTGTAAATTTTTGATGAATTTTATCAAAGAGAAAAATCGTTTTTATTCACAACTATTTTGTCAAATACAAATTTCAACATATCAAAATGTCTAGAAAAAGGCTACTAGAGCACGATTGTGTCACGAATGTACAATTATCACTTAAAAGTTAAAAAATTAAAAAATATGAAAATGGTCACTCATAATTCATAAATGACGGTGGGGTGCAGTGAACCCCATGTGACCAATTGTGATTAGAATTAATGCGAATCACTCAACGTACACGGTGTGAAAAAACATGTCATGGTTCACACAGCTGATTTTACACCTCTGAATCGACAGAGATCTATTAAAAACGTGTACCGCAAAATTGACCTCGACTTTGAAATTTAGGGTCAAATTTCTTTTACTATAACGTGTTTGACTCACTAAAACAAGAAAAAATTGTCACAGGAACTCTGTTTCAAAGAGTGTTTCAAACACTGAACGACAAAAATGCTTCCTTTGCCACTTTTGATCTCCCACTGACAATGAGTAGAACATATTGAAATAAAAAAAATTGAACCTTGAATTTCGAGATCGAGATAAATGTTGCGGCACATTTTTTTAACAGATCTCCATCAACCCCGAGTGGTAGAAGCACCTGCGTGAACCATGACATGTAATTATTTTTACACCCTGTATATTTCGCAGTCATTTTGTTATCTATGTGATACGTGTTCAGCTATGTTATAACGTACTATTTAATATAGAAACGTAATCCTTGAACGTTACGTTGGATAACAATCTTTTATACGTCTTTTGTGGTGCCTTTTTCAATATTGAAACTAGCTGCTGGTAATAAATCTCTGTACTCTCATGCCCTTTCAAGTGAGCTTAGGGGAACGTAAGGAATTCTCGGAGACCTCGAATTGATCTCAACGGAACATCTTGCATCGTGGACGAGTCTCGCGTATATCCACGCTAGCGTTCATAAGTAGTATTTCCCCATTTCAGGGGGCACTCCTCTGTGACATCTTGAAAGAATCGATTTCTTTTTCATTCTTCGAATATATATATATTTGAAAATGTACTGGTAAATTATGGAAGAGAACTTTCAAGTACTGTGACTTGTATAGCCCTTTATGTACACCCACGTATACTCGAGTCCTTAACAGCTTCAAACGCATTTTTCTCAAAAGGTACTTTTTACACCTTGCGTGAATAAAATCTCAAAAACTACTTAGCCAATTGCTTTGAAATTTTTACGGGATAGTCCACATACTAGTAGCTTTCGTCACACGCAAAATTATACTGTTCTGTTGAGTTTATCATACTTTTCAATGCAAGCATTCGCCATTTTACCAATTTTCAACATAAATTATTTCTTTCGCTCCCGACGATAACGACAAACATACTGATTAAGGATCTTTTTGGTTTAGTCCACCCTGAGGGCTCCAATCATCTACGCCAGCGAGACACGACTCTTAAACATACATTTATTGCAGGCGAAATAAGCGCAGCAAACGATAAATTCAAAACTGAATAAAAAATATTTATGTATGACGACAAAGTAACTAAATATAGTACAAAAAGAATCATAACAACACACGTATGTATCGCTTTAAAAAAATCAGGAAAATTGATCAATTTTGCAGCGTTCACAGCGGAGTGACCCCTTAACTGAAGATCTTGACCCAGCGGAATTGTTCCTGGAATGGCTGAATTCTGTCGACGTGATAATGTCAGTTGTGAGGTACTCGGTTACCATTGTGTGTATATATAATGCTGTAGTTCATTTTCAGGGAGTCTGGAATCACAAGTACAGTTCTGTCTCACAAAGTGAAACTGGTTCGGGATCGGCCAGTATCAACTTTCGAATCGGGTGTTCTATTCGGCTTGCCTTTATATGTGCCGCGGCGTGTGAGAGGGACTGGCAATGAGAGCGACGGTGCTCACCCACTCGTCCTCAGTCTCTCTCTCTCTCTCTCTTTCTCTCTCACAGCGACAATTACAAACGTAGCGAGGATAGTGGATTATCAATTATTACTTATTACTCATGGAATCACAAAATGTATCACTTATGGAAATAGCATTATACACTATCTACAGTCGACACTCTTCGTTCATAAATCTAGAACGCGACATCAGTGATTATAAGATAATGAAAATTATCTTATTGAACTTGTAAAGTCCAGCATTATTTGACTTGTTGATGGTCAAGGGAACTTAAGGGTCCATTCTCCTTTGCTGATCGACAAAAGGCCTATTATCATGATTTTTTTTCAGGAACTACTGTACGGATTTTAATGTTTTTTTTTGTTAGATGTTTTCATGTATCCAAAATTTACTTACAAATTGTGTGAATCTAATTCGTATGTTTGTGCCTCAGTGAGAAAGCAGGCCTCTGCGGAAGTCCTCCTCGGCCTTAAAGTGGTCCTAAAATGATAAAAATAGAATGATTATGACCTATAGGGGTGTAGGCATGTAATAAGAACTAGAATTATCCAGGTATCAAAAATAATTTTTGTTGTATCCACAAAAACATCGAGAAATAGGCAGAAATTATAGAACTGTTTCTTTACACGCCTGCTGTTTTGTAGCCACTGTTATTAAATCAATAATTCTAGTCCACTTTATGCGTACACCCCTATAAGACATAATCATTCTATTTTTATCATGTTAGAGCCACTTTGATGCCGACAACGACTTCCGCAGTGCTCTCACTGACTAGGAACACTATTCAGGTGATGATGGAATCGCGCAGATTTTTTTATATAGATCGAAAGTATACGTCACAACGGTCACAAAAATGTAAATTAAAGATTCTCCCAAAAGCTGGTCTGACCTTAAAAAATTAACAAAGGTAGAACAGGGGAAAGAAGAAAATGAGGGAAAGTGAATGACAAAACCGTTTGTTGAAATTTAATTATCTCTATTAAATGAAAATACATTATATTAAATGAATGATAATAAATCAAATTAATGATAATACTATTGAAATCACAACAGTGGGCAATTAACCATTACATTTATGATAATCTTGTCGACAAGAATCCCCACTATAAGTATACCTACATATGTATATCAGTGTCAACTCAATCTGTAATGCATTATTTATTTGTCTTTTGACCAACATCGAATACTCAATGACGAATGTATTATCGAAAACCGTGAGTATTATGTATACCGTTTGGGAAAGCTTAATACATGTTCAGTTGGATGCAAAATGTACACTTTGAAATATCAGAGAATGAAATAGGTGTACGAAGGAAAGTGGTATGCTTCTGTGGCGTGGTGACGTACGACAAATCGTTTGGCGTTTCAACAGGAATCTGAAGGTAAATTTATTGCTTGGTGATGTAAAGGCACTTGCTGAAGGCGTTTACACTGCCGCTGCTATTTCAGAATAGTCAGCATTGCGTCGCCGGCATTTCACTTGCCGTTCAAAGACATTCAATCGTTACGTTCTAAGAACTTATTAAGGGAAAAAGGGATTACTTGATACATGGATAGGTACGTATTTCCTTCGTAACCGGAAATTCACATTCGTAGGTTCAAAACCACCCTCAAAAGTTGAGGATGAAAATCTTATTCAGTTCAATTCGAAAGTTACACGGTGTTTCATGATCAAAATATAGCTTAAACAATTTGACAAAGGGCTAAAATTACGTTTTCTTCGGGACGTAAATTAATTCGTAGATTTCTATGTATAACTGCATAAAACCGTATGCTAGCGCTGTAATAGTTTATATTTTTTTATAACTGAAGAAATAGGAAAATTAAAAAAGATGAGGACCACGAAATGTGCCCCAGCTCATTATGCCTGACTAATCCACATGAAGGTGACCATTTTCACAAAAAAATTAAAAAAAAAATTAGAAAATTAGAATCTAAATTTCAGTCGAAGCCGAGTAGTAAAGCTAGTATAACATAAACCTCGTGTAATAAAATGATGAAAAGTAGAGCTGCATTTCGCGCTATTCTTAAAAAACTGCTTCGTGAATATTATGAGTGGCATTTAAATTGCCCATACGCCAGTGTAAATATACATTACATTCTTTTTATGCTTCCCATTGGGGTTTAGATAACGAAGATTTCGATTCGGTATGAGAGGAAGTTGCTCGAATGCCGAAGAAATTGGCTGACCACCGAAAAGAATCAGCATGCTTCTCACTGACGGTCGTTCAGTATTCTCTCCAAGTTGATCTCGGTTCAGATCGCGGTTTATACGAATGGAACCATTCTAAGAATGTTATTACAACTCGTAATCCAGAATGCGTGGAATATCAAGCTGAGTCAACGGCCCACTAAAGCCTCCTTTAACCGCCGCTCCTCTGGGACCACTACTGCTTTTCTATCTTCATACGGTATTCAGGAAACGCTTACCTCTGTCTTACACACCTCTCCCTCTTTCACTACTTTTTTGAACGTCATAGTGTTTTCTTCTGACAAAAACACACTTTACCATGCAAACATCTTGCTCCGACAGCGACGTGCTAATATTCCAGTGGTTACCGCATTAGAGCAACGTTGTTATAATGTAGTTTCAACAGACTGCTGTTTAACTAAATAACAAACTTTATTTTAAATATGGGACACACTTTTACACTTCAGGCGAGAAAACGCAACTAACAGAATTATGATGTAGTAACGTCGTAAGTCGGAATCTAATTAATCATGAAGCTCATTGTCAGCTATTTGCCCCAATTCACTGTTTAGCGAATCCTGCTGCTCCAAATAAGTTTTCATTCGAAATTAAACGCGTTGCGATCTCCTCTCCATTTGTGTCTTTAACAAGTTTTCCCTGAAGGGGGAACGTACCAATACTAGTTTCACGTTCGATGAGAGAAACTTTGTTACACCTACTTTTATGAACAAAGAGTTAAACAAACTTCATTTGTTTGTCAGTCCCTGAAAACCGATGCACACAATTTTTATTACGGTTACGGAAAATCCGGTGATTATGGCCTTTCATCACTAACTAGGGATTGCAATACCGGTAAATCGGTAAACCGGTTTACCGGTAAATCGCGGAAATTTTCCTCAAATATTTACCGGTAATTCGACACTTTTTTACCGGTAATTCGGTAAATTACATATATGTACCAATATAGCGCGTATATGCGTTTTATACTTGCGCCGCGCAAGTAAAAGATGCAAGTTACGGTTGCTCGGCCACCGGCGAGTGGTAGGAAATCGAAACAGTTGACAGCGACAAGCTGGGTTGTCCACGACCAAATCATTGATTCATTTTATACGAACTAAAGTCTTCAACGAAGATTAGCATTGGCGGATCTAGAGGGGGGCGATGGGGCGATCCCCCCACAAGAATAATAAAATATATATAAATATATATATATACATATAAATAAATATATATGTATATAGTTATTTACTTTTACACGTTCCGCCCCCCCCCCCCCCCCAACAAAGGCTCCTAGATCCGCCACTGAAGATGAGGTCACGATTAGGCGACGAAAGTTGAAATAAGTTATGTTTTTTGCGTGCGTATTTATTAAAAAATGTTGATAAATAAAAAATATTATAAATGAAGAATAGTTTTATTTGCATTTATTTTTTATAATGATTGATTAGACATTTTTGTAATATTTTTGCTTCTATTTTCAATACCTTAAAAAATACCGGTAAATTGCCGGTAAACCGGTTTTGATAGAAAATTCTACCGAATTACCGGTAATTGAAAAAGTCGGTAAATTTGCAATTCCTATCACTAACGGGTATCGAACATCGAAAAACGAAACTGTAGAATTTGAACAATACATTTTTGGAAGCCTACCGTGAGAATATTTTGTGCTGGTGTTAAACACGTGTCAAAGTGGAACTAAAATTCTGAGAGGAAGATTTAGCGTTAGCCCCCATTCTGTCATGAACCTATTGAAAAAGAAAAAAAATCAAAATTATAAAAATGGTAGCTGCAAAATGGCAAATTTTAAAGAAACGTCATTTTTCGCCAAGGAAAAGACCCATTCTATTCTTTTTTGTCAAAACAGGAGTTTTCACAGACTTATGCGTAGGCTAGGGTTGTAACTATACATGTTTTATATATACTAATTTTTTTCAAGTCGATTTGTACCTCCCTTTTTTTCGCTATCACTTCAAAACGAAGAGAAAATATGATTCCTAGAAAAACGCGTTTAAAGTTTTGAAAGAGCCCTTTTAACGAAACGGGCTTTCAATTCTGCAAATAATTTTTTTCTGTAATGTCGTTAATAATCATACTTTAAATTATGACAAGTTTAGTATCTTTCCATCTTTCCTTCCTACACTCCCGGACCTCTATATCTTTCATTATTACTACGTTCAGCGAGGCTCTGACGTTAGACGCACCTCTCGTGCCGTATTTCTTTAAGCCTTCCCGATAGAAAGAGAGAACTCCGTAGCAGCAGCGCGACAGTCTACAGTCTACACAAAGTACCTGACCATGTCACCTATGTACAATATGATAATATTATAACAAAAATGAGACAGCAGTCTTAAACAGTGTGTATGGCATTGTTGCACCCGAGTATTGTATCACCGACCGGAGTTCCTACTCTGCTGCCCGAGAGTGACCAATGGCCACACCTCGTCCTCTCTCTCAGAAAAGCGAGGAAAGAAATGCCTCTGGGAGCTCCTAATTTGTTATCCGCGGCCGCAGGAATCAACAAGCGCGATCTCGCGATCCGCGGTTCCGCGCCTCACGTCTATGCCCACGGGGCCTACAAACTTATTCTGGAAACTTCTCGCTGCCCAGCTTTTCTCGAAGTTCCCTTTTCCGCATGCTATAGTTACTAATAAATGTATTGGTCGTTTATTTATCCTGATTACATATATTCAAACTGTAGCTTCACATATTTGTAAGTCATTGTTTTGAGTCATAGTTTCTGTCTCACACGCTTCTTTAATGTTTAATAGTTTATAGCTCGCTTCACTTAAAAAATTATTTATTATCTCATAAAAAGTTGGTTTAGAAGGTGGGACGTACATAGTTGTGCATTTGGATTGCACAAAACAATGAGTGCAGATTCAAAATTTGCAATGAAGCGTTCATTTTTTATCGGATTTGCATCAAACATGCACTAAAAGATGTAGATTTTTTTTTAATAATCAAAAACTATCCAAAATAGAATTGTACCCCTCTTACTGCAAGGTCATCAGTAGTATCCAAAAGGCGGAAGGTGTTAACCGTCTTTTGCTATCTGATGAATAACGTTCGTGCTTATACTGCTTACACGTAGCGTGATTTATACTAACGAGGAGAAGCTCAAATGCTTTTGATTTATGGTGACTGGGAGCGCAATGCTGCAATGGCACAGCTGTAATCTGAATGATTTCTTAATAGTAAAATCATCCATCCCATCGCATCTCCCAGCGGTTGCATAAAATACATCAGGTAATTTGTAGCTTTTATCGAGACAACCGAAGCCGTTCCAAAACTGTCAATGAAATGAACTACTCTATACGAGGCAGTCAGAGCAACAACGGACCAACCCACATTAAAAAAAAATGTTTTCCTATTTTATATGGTTAGTAGATCCTATTGAAATACGTTATTGCTACTAATTCAATTTCGAAAAAAATGTAGGTTAGTCCATTGTTGCTCTGACTGCCTCATATATACTCCTACCAATCGAACACATTTTTCCGTACATTTTGTACGATGAATACCGATTATACATTGTTCATAGAAGCGTTCACAGGACGATTCTCGTGTCGCGATATTGATTTCGTTTATATTTAAATCGCAATAATCGCAACCGATTTCTTAAACAAATTATTTTTATAGAAATGTATTCTAAAAAATTTGTTTTCGATCAAAGAATGCGATGTTGTATCGAAAACTACACTCGTATAGTTTATAAAAAAAGTGAAATTTGATTTCGAACCTGCTGTTTCAAAGTTACTCATCCTACTAGTGCGTGTGAGGGGTCTAGAAGATTATTTAATATATTAAAATTGATGCATGTTTTTCTCTTCATTGTTTTTATTGTCTCTTGAGACACTGTACTAAAGGTAGGTAATAAAGATGTTATATGAAAACTGGAAATTGTTCCCGAAAAAAATTCTTAAAACTGGCTTATTTTTCCGGTCGTCACAGTGATATTCCCCCTTAAGGTCTGGGCCTGGGCACAGATATTGGTAAGTTCCATATCAATACTGCGCAGCCAGTGTCAGTGGTAAAAAATAAATAGCTATCCTTTCCCTCTGTTTGGATGGAGCAGTTCACACTTGCTTGTGTCAGTGATGTCCTTCTCCTTCAGTGTCGAATCCGTATCCAGACTCTGAAGTTAAAATTCGGGAGCCGCGATATGATGGTCCTTTCACTGACGCTGTCTTTAAATCGCTTGAATCGGACCTTTTTTTATGACCCTGATGGGTTCTCAGGTCGAAGCTCTCAAATAACGCGCTTCGAGGGTCCTAAACCCTAGAGTCATAAGGAGAAAGATAGCAATATGCCATTCAGTACCTAACAAAAATCCAAATTTCTATATTGCGTATTAGATCTTCATAGAAGTGTTACTAATGGATTGTTGGTGTTTTTCTGATTAAAACGACACCAAACATGATATAATTCTGATTATTTTTAACGATCGTATCTAATGGGTCAGAACAGCCCTGCTGTACAATGCGGATACCTCTGAAAAGTTGTCAGTGAAATCAGTGGACACGGAATGGACTCGGAACTAACACGGAACTGATATGTGTGCCCGGACCTTTACGCAACAGTTTTAACAAGTGAACAAGTTACTTATATGATTCATCCTGTACATACGACGCCAGTAGTTTTACATTTTTTAATAAGAGTACAATACCGTTACCCAATCATAGTTCGAAGATTTTAAGCTTCAAATCATTACTACGATTTTCTAATAATACATGTATCTACAGTACCATAAAAGTACACGTCGTGGGCTTATTGGTAAAACTAACAAGTCCAGTTTTGTTGAAAATTGAGATTTCGGTTTATAGCAAATGCCAAGTGCATTATGTTTTAGTATAGACCAAAATCTTATTTTTTAAAAGAAAGTTAGAAACTTAGTTAGTTTTACCAATGAGCCAACAATATATATTATTCACTATGCCAATTTATAAACTTATAATATGTGTGTGACTAGTGCGTTTACTGGGTAGTAACTTTCTTCGACTAAATCGGTTCATTTTGAGTTCTCTGATTGATAGATGTAGTTAAATATTTGAAAGAAGACGAATCGTTCAGTAGTGAGTTGCGACTCGTCGGCCAGCTACGTATTTTTCTTCCCTGCCGCTCGACCTAGAAGAAAAGTGGCCATTGAAAGACATGTTGCACGAACAGTACACACTCAATGAATGCCACTTTCCAGCTGGATACTAAAAGAAACTGCTCTTTCAGTCCCAACATCAGCTTTTTTTATCGAGCTGGCAACTTCAAAGGCTTTCAAAGCTTCGACATTCGTACCGCCCTTAGTAACATACTGTCATCAAGCTGTTCTACAAAATTTAAATCTGTTGCAATGAACTGCACTTTATGTTATAATATACTGCGTCTTTATTACGCTGCCGCATAAAACGCTCATATCACGTTTCCATGATAATTTCTTTATCTTGTTATGGTAGACAGCTTTAAACTCCCTATCATAATTGAATTTGGGTTTTTCGATAAATGTAGTCGGTAATAATATAACTGACGTCTTAAAATTAAATAGTTAATATTTTATGCAATAACAAGCTGAATTTACCACATTTATAATATAATTATACGTTCTCACAAAACTACGAGTGTGTATGTACCTACATATATATAGCACAATAAGAGAACTAACAGAATTTTCCCAGTGGATTCATAGGGGTTTCCGTATTTACCGTTTGCAAGAAATACTTGCAAAATAAAACCATTTAGACTATTGCAATATGTCTACAATTTATAATTGGACCATTGGAATGTTTCTCCAGTCTTTGATAAAAAAGTATCTTATCTGCTTGTAAAGATACACTTAACTGGGTATACGAAACGAAGTACAAATAATTCTTACAAATGCTGCTTTACATCAAAACCCTTAACGTTAACGATATAAGAAGCTCATAAAAACCAGTATCATAAATTGCAAATTTATGTACAGTCGCTAACGACTTCTGCAACTGGATACGGCTTTAAATGTACTTTACCAATTTACGATTAAAATACTTACGAGCTTGTAGCTCTTGCGCAAGAGCATCTTAATTGAACTTTCCTTTGCAGAATGGAAGACTGCGTTGATTAGTATATTAAAAAGTATGACGTTTCATTAAAAGGAAAAATGGAATTACCATTTGCAACTGCATGCACACAAATATATAAATTTATAGCGGTAATGTTGGAAAATGGATCAGCCAAAGCCAGTTAAAGTTTAATCTTGCCTTATAACTATTTTTCAATCTACATCCATTTCAGTGATATGCAGCTCATTTTCAGAGGAAACTACATTTCATGTGATTATGTTATCGCATTACTGACAAAGAACATGGCGAATATATTGGCTACCTTGCTTCGTTCAATTATTACTGTTCAACCTACAACTACGTAAATTCAAGTTAACATAATTTAAATACAAATGAATATTATTTCCCAAAATGAGCTTCGCACATTGATCATCAAATAGTTCATCATGTTAAAAAATGTTTTAATCATATTTAATCATGAGTTCTCTGTAAATTAAACTTCATTACTAATATTAAATATTATATATAGAGTGCAGCTAAATTCGTGATATAACTGTGATGTAACGCTGTATTATTAACTGCGAAAATAAATTCAAAATGTGAAATACAAATTTTTTGTACGAGACTTCGCTTCCGAGAAAAACAATTTTGGGAATTCGCGGAGTACACGTGCGCTTAGCAGCTGAATAGATGTGGAAAGAACGGCATAAGTAAAAAAAACTAGGTTACCTAGAAGGTAGGCACAAGCGAAAGTAAAGGAGGGAGAAAAAGGAAGTTGGGATAAGTTTGAGAAGTAAGTTAGAATAAAAAAGTATAATGGATGTAAATTTAGCAGATAAGAGATTTTTGTTTCTTTTATTGGGAAATTGTAATTTGTAAAGGCACAAAAAACTTATTAGATATGTATACAACAACAGATGTTGGTATGTTGAGCAAGGAGAGTATGTGTAATCAGGGAATTTTCAAAACTGGCTTTGTCAACACCGGAACCTTGTAGGAAAAAATATGATTCTGCACTTTCAATTTATCTTTTAATAAGGAATCATCTTCCTCAGCTGACCCACGAATTCGGTCACGTTCCTCGGATGAGAATCTTCTTGGAGTTAAAAATCAATGCAACATTCAAAGGCGTATATTGCATCTTCAAACGTCTTTTATCAAATTGTCATGATTGGCGTCGCCAGACTGTGCTGTTTACACTCCGATTTGGCAACGATCGTGCCAAGTGCCCCTAATTCGTGAGCCGAGACTTATGAATGTCGTCACCTTTGATCTATATTTGCTCGTACCTTTAACGCCTATTGCTGCCGTTCTAAGTCTTTAATCAACAGCTCAAAGCTGTTAATAGGATATACGAACAGAGCAACTTTAGCCCGGAATTAAATTTACTTGGAATTAATCCTATTTACGCTTTTGGCGTCTTCACCCTGATTTTCTCACGGCGACAGCAAATAAAAGATAATTACTACGGCAGTTAGAAATGCGAAACATTTCAAAGTAATGAAAGTGGCATAATATTAATATGGTAATAGTAAATAATGTGAGTATTATAGTTATTTTTTGCGATAAGCGTCAGAGAAGGAGTAAAAAAAGTTGCGTATACTTTCCAGAAGTTTAAATATCAGGGGTCGAATGAAAATGTTAACTTTGATAAATAAAAGTTATTCATCAAACTTTTAACTTTTAAATCATTTATTTTCTGCTTTAAGTTAACACTTTAATTCTGTTGTAAGAATTCAGTTTTAACTGTTACTTTATGTTCGATTAATAAAAGTTCTGGAGGATTATATACTTTCGAACACATATTCAAGGGTAAAATATAAAGGTTAGGAATATTTTGTTTAATTAGTATTATTTAAGAAATTGGAAGCAGGATCAATATAGAAACCACATTGTAATTTTTCATATAATTATTTTCACCGAACGGTTTAAGGTTTCAACTGCAGATCTATTTACACCACAACATTTGCAGGAAATCTGCTTGTCACAACTTTAATTTTTTCAGAGCACAACATGTGTTCATATTTTACTAGAACTTTTTTCTACTTTCATGAAAATAGAAGTTTCTTATTCACAGAAAATTGTATGGAATAAAAGATAACATAATTCGTAAAACAATTCTAGGTGCAAACACTAAACTTTGCTTGTTATTAATTGTTAGAACATTAAATTTCCCGCGACATAATCAACGCGTCCTCTATAGCTAATTTACACATGCAGAGTGAGTTTGGCATTTGGTGTGTGTTAAGCGTGGGAGCATTAAAGTTCATGCTGTTATATCGAAGACTCCTTCGCTTATCATATATTATTTTCTGTTATACAATAAACCTTTAGGTATTATTACGTTGAGTATTGTAGTTGTCTCTACGTTCGCCGCAACAACCTGACAATGAATGATTAAAACTTCATCACGCAAATTTTGCTTAATGAGTTCAATTTAATCTTTAATATTTAGTTAAATGGACTACAAGTGTTTTAAATTATAATCACGCTTACTTGTTTTGCACGTTATATTATTAATATGAGCAGCGGCACGCACTATAGAATAAAAACAAATGGCAGGAATGATATTAACAGCGACAGAGGCTACATTAACGTGGTGTAATTTATTCCCTTTTTCCTTAATTCCATGAAAGGAATTCATGTAAATACAAATTGCCTGCTTAAAAAATAATCGTAATATATCTTCTGAGTTTTCTGTTTCCATTTTTATATACGCTTTAATATTTTTGTATGACAGAAGATGAATTCGTGGTCTGTTCTTCACAGGCATCTTCCACTTACGGAAGTAAACCGTAGGTATAGTATCACATCTTGCATCACTATAAATTGAGGAGTGATTTTTCAAAAGGGCACATTTCCACATAAGAAAAATTTGTAATAACCGTAAAAAACTATGGAACTTACGTTTATTAAAAAAATCTTTTTTTATCTTATTAGTACACGTACATTTTATTCTTCCATCTAATAGCGGTAATGTTTTAAATATGGCAACATTGTTTTAATAGTTATTTAAAAAAACGTTTCGAAATAAGCCCTTTTGATGGAAACTATACAAAGTAAGCCTTTTTGTATGAAACAATTTGAAAATAAACCCTAGAACTTGCACAATCTTCTGCTATTTTCAAAATATAATATGATGTTTATGGTTACTTTGTTTTACGACATTCAATTGTAAAGATACCATGATGGTGGGTACAATTCTAAACTAATTTAGCACATTTTTGGGTAACCCTATGGAATTAAGTTCCATTTCTTTCAAATTCATAACAATTCCATAGATGAAAATCGGAAATATGTCTGTTTTATTTCAGACGAAAAAATGATTTCATTATGACATCAGATAAACTTGGAAATAAGACCTATTGTATGAAACATGTATTTTCACTTCATTTTTTTAAAAAGGAATTAAACCTATTTTGCAGTGTTTTGTGCGACTAGGGATGTAATTTAATATTATTATGGCGATGCCATCAAAATTTGCTTCAACGTCAAATTTTTCGACCGAGCTCCACATTGTGGAAAAGAGTGTTTTATAGGTTCAGTTAAAATTTCAACTAAAAATATTAATCGTCTCTCGACTTATGATGTTCACCGTTTTAACGCGTGCATTGGACAGCGCCCAATTTGACGCTTTGTAATTCCTTTAATTTTTAATATTTTTCAGATTTCCTGGTCTTAAATGCGTGTTATATCCACAATAAAGTATTGTAAAACGTGCAAATGTTATGAATTATTAGTCGTCCTTCAATCTAACCCAAAAGGAACCGTTGATTTTAGCCGTCTAATACACGTGTACCCCCTTAATCTCTATGATGTATCATTTTATTGATAATCAAAATCTATTGTTGTTTTAAAATTGTGTCGCTGTGCAATTCGACTTATAGCTGAAACATTATCAACTATTGTAATCCACAGGGAATGAAACATCGCATGGATGGAAATGATCCGTTCGAGTAATTGGTACTGATACGACAACTATTGTTCGCAATGGTGCGGTTAGATTTCATTCCATATCTTGAAAACATAGGCATTCCACCTAGTAATCCATATTCCCGGTTCCTGTGAACCACGTAACACGTATGCGTGACCGCAAAAGACATATGCGAAAATCCTGTAGTCTGTCCTATTTATGATCGTTGGAACTTAATATCAAGAATTCTTAAGTTAGTATGCCATAGATAGAACCATTAAAGTAGCTTACAGCATTATCCTTAAATCGATGAATAGAGCCTTCCTTTGTTATATCACGGATATGTGCACTATGTACACACTAAAATGTTGAGATGGTTATTGGCAATTTTGGATTTATTAAAGTTCGATAAGTGTTACTGAAATCTTTCGGGGTCCTACGTTTACTATAGAAAAATGTACAGTAAATTTGTATTACTGAAATGCTTTGGTGACTACTATTGACAGTCATTATACACTATATATTCTTACCATAAATAATGATGAAGGTGTTGACAACGTTATGGTTTCGTTAGAATTATTAGATCATCCTATAAGTAATACAATCATTGAAGAAAACTAATTTTTATTACAATGCAAAAATTCCAAATTCCAAAATGATTCTACTTCATATTTCGATTTTTTAATTTACATGATTACACAAAAGTGGATCAACGTTTTAAACAAAGAAGTAATACAAAATATGTTAACTTTTTATATATTAGAAAATTCGAATGGATTGTTTTAGAAACTGTACATAACTGAATTCGTAATTTAAAAGTAAACAATTTTCACATTTAAACTTTTTCTTAGACCTAATTGGGTAAAATATGCTTTTCACAAACTTTGAGGGCTGTGTCCACCCTTCAAATATGAATGTTAGAACAAAAATATGTATCAATAATAGAACAAAAATATGTATCAAATATTTCTTTAAGAACTACTGAATAGGTGTACATGCTTCATCCAAATCAGTGATTATCACTGCAAAGTCTCATAACTATACCTTGATCGTAAAAAATGTGAAAAAATTGAAGAAAATAAGAGAAAGCAGAATACACTATACATATGTATATCGCAGATTGATCACCAACAGAAATTTGTTTATTATTGCCCGTCACACGTAGCGAAAACACCGTAATTCTTATAAGATGATTGAATAAAAAACTAAACGTGCTTTGGTACGGGATATTAAATTATGATGCTAAAAGATATTAAAATGTCTTCTTAAACATTAATCAAATACTGAGCCATAAAAGTGATCAACAATAATGTGATATCTGTTTTTGAAATAAAAACTATTGTATATTTATAAAAGTTCGAATATTTACATCCAAACAGAATTTAATTCTTAATATTTAGATACTCATTATTCAGGATTGAGTGAAAAGAAAGAACATTTTATCTGTTGCTTAAAAGTAATTAAAAGGTACTTGCCACTCAATTATCTATGTACCTATAAGCATGACAATCAATCGGTCAGTTGATTGCACACGATGAGAAAAGCTTCGCTATTAAATCTGTACGTACGTCTGGTTTAATTAAGACAAGCAATTCCCAGTAGACTCAATTTTATAAACCCGATAATACGGAATAAATCAATTGTCAAATTATTGAATTATTGCATAATATCGGGCAACAACGTTTTCATAATTTACACGATTGTTAATATCGGCAACGATCACGAATGCCGAGCTTTGATGAATAATTTCTGCAACTTGTTGCCATTGTAACGAGGCCGAAGTCAGTTTTCGTTAAAGGTTTTTAATACGGCAACAAATATTCCGATACAAACGACTGAATAAATAGAATAAATTTGTATCGTGCCATCTTTCCCAATTCATTTAATTCTCCAATGAGGGATAATAATACCCATATTAGTTCTGAAATATATAAACATTATGAATCACTGGTAGGTCAGTAGTAATTTTTACTTTATCAGAAATCACATGGAATAAAAAATATACGTCCTAAAGGCGGAAATAGGAACATTTTACGTGATGCATAATAAATGCGAGTAAAGTATCACGAGTCGAAGGAGTGTACAGTTTTACTAGATGGTACATTGCTAAGATGTGCGCAAATAAGCATTGGAAGTCCGATAGAACTTTTAGTGGTATGGGTAGCATGCATGTTTTTGACAGCTTAACATTTAAACGACATGTGCTGAAAGTTGGCTCCCGAAAGTTGAATTACTCATATCTTGTACATGGAGCCTCAGATTGCAAAATGTCGAAATATGGTTCGACTTGTGCTGGCATGTCATTCAACTTGTCTGAAAGACCGGCTTGTCACTAATATTTTCAAAAATATTCAGTTGCCACGCTTTACGTGCTTCCCCTTGAATGCATGTATAGTATATTACTATACTATATACTAATACGATTTTACAAATACCTACTATCCAATTAGTATTCTATAAAATAATCCTACTTCCAAATAATATATAATATATAATATATAATATATAATATATAATATATAATATATAATATATAATATATAATATATAATATATAATATATAATATATAATATATAATATATAATATATAATATATAATATATAATATATAATATATAATATATAATATATAATATATAATATATAATATATAATATATAATATATAATATATAATATAATAAATGCGAAAGTGTCTTTTAATGTTTAGATGTTTGGATGTTGGATATTTGTTATTCAATCACGTCGCAACTACGTAACGGATCTTTCTGAAATTTGGTATACTATTGATTCCTATTTTTTTAACCGATCTTAACCAAATTTTGCATAAGTACTCTCTAGAACTCTGCGGAAAATATAGGCTACCATAAAACCTATTTGACATTCCGTGATGATCGCAGTTTTACCCGGGCAAAGCTGGGTACTTTATATAACGAAAATATTGCACGAAACTTGGTGCAACAAGAACTTCCTAATAAGTGCCCTTATAAATACATGCACCATATTAGTACATATTTAATAAGTGTAATTACAAATACGCGATATTTGTACATACATATTTATCTTTGTTTTATGTCTAATTCTTTTCAATAAATTCCATGCTAACACTAAGTTAGGGGGGGGGGGGCAGTTAATTAAATGACAGCGACAATATACCTATCCCAAAAAGCTGTTACAGATTTTACATACCTACTATGTAGATTATTGTATAAAAATACCGTATATATATATATAATTCTTATTCTAAATCGGTAAAGGTTATTATTTCTGTTCTTCTATTCTTAATATCTTCTTTGAAAAAATTCATTTCATTTCCCACCGACCGTCAGGTCTGTGTTTTTCACGAATATTACGTCCATATTAAAGAACGCCTCTATTATAAAACACCTGGCTTTAGGTCCCACTTTAATTTTTGACAATGGTAGCAGAATTAGCTTTATAAAATTGTATAGAATATAATGTTACCCACTAGATTTGTGAAAACGGCAGTCTTTCTTTAAATTGATTGTTTATTAATATTAAAAGCCTCGTGGAACGCAGATGAACGCTTACATTCCTAAAAATTATTGATTTGCGAGAACACGCATGTACCAAGGACACTTTGCGACAAATATTTCACGAACGTTATTATCGATTTATGCATCCGCAAACATTGCCGATATTAACACTCATGTAAACGAGCAAATCGTCGGGACCCGACGCTCAGCAATAATCCGATAATTCGATAATTGATTTATCATGTATTATCGGGTTTATAAAACTAATCCAACTGGGAGTTGCCAGCGTTAATTAAAACGAACATGCCTACAGATTTAACGGCGAAACTTTTCTCATTGCATATAACAACTTTGGTGATTGAATTCGTTGTTTGTAGCCAATTGAATAACGGAGTATGGTTCAGTTGGTTTTTAACCCCTGGCCCATCGGATACACTGTGCATTTACACCCAACCACAACAATTTATATTATTCATTACTTATTAATGCCACTTTCTTTTAAAAAGACTAAGGATTTTCCTCCACAAAATGTTTAAAATCTACTACAACAACTTATTACTCTGTGAATTGCATGAACAAAACTCTATCATGTGTCAAAATGAACCCCGTATCCGTTTTCGACTGTCGAGCTATCTAGGGTTAAGTGAATATTTCCGGTGTACTTTGTCCTTCTTATTAGTTTGTTTTGTGAGAACACTTTCTGAAATGTTACTTTTATTTATGATTCTGAGAAAAGTAATTTTCTTCAAGAAACTATTTTATTAACGCCACGTGAATATTGTATTGTAATTTAGAGCTACGCTTTTATGCTCCAAACGATCTGTACACATAATTTGTTGTAGGTATTCAAAACTTGTGTTGCTTGGAATTCTGTGGAAACCGAAATTTTATCCATCTGTAGTAAAGACTCTAATCACAACTGAACGGAACACTATTTTCGGGGAAATTTAATTAGACTAATGTCTTTAATAATTAATTGAAAACTTTGTCAGGGGGCGCGGGTTGCGTTATCGCCTAAAGTTCGCTTTTCTGTCTCTGCAATCTGTCGAATAATTAGTAGACTTACAAGTTTTAATCAGTTCCTCTCTTCGATTCGACAAGTTCTACGTTTCCTTGAATAATAGCTTTGTAATATGCGATTCCTGTGACCCTCAAGGGAAACGCAGAACTGGCTGGTTGAAACGTCGCTACTAAACTAATTAAAGTGCCATCAAGCATACGTGAATATGGTCAGGAAACCCACTGTTTCGCACACGTTCAAGCATCAAATAATTCAATTAATTATTGTTGTACATCTTAGCGTCCGGCCTGTAATTATTATTGTCCCGGACGTTAATATATTGTATTACAAACAGCATACCCACTTGTATATATATATATTTGAATACAGCAAAACATGTTTTAATTCACGAACCTTGTGTATTTTTTTAGAAGATAGCCTTGGCATAATAATGACAATTAAAAAAAAAAAAAATTGAAAATACTATGAAGTAATTTGAAACTGGGTAATTGGATATATTAAGTTAAACTATTTTTATTTTTAATGACGAAACATGAAAATAGTAGCACTAACTTCAGAGCACAGCCAGACGACATTTTCCATTATGTGAGCAAACATTTGATAGAGCGTTAAGAAATATTAAATACATGTCTCCTTGTTTTTTTTTATGTGAAACATTTCTCCAATTATTAAGCAACCAAAATATATAGTCTTCCTATAATTAAATCCAAATTATTTTTCTAATCGAAAAATGTTATGGGTAAAATATACCTACTCAATTTTGCATGGTTTTGTAAGCGTTTATTGTCAGAAAACATACATTTACAGTTGCTGATTAAAAAAATGTAAAAATCCATGTAAAACTTTATAACTTTCTATTGAAAGTTCCTTTGAGCTCAAATAAAGATAAACGTATCAGTTGGATGTTCAGGCGAAGATTGACGCCGCCGAGCGAGAAGGCAAAAGAAATCCAACATGCGCAGGGTACCCTGACGCATTGTACATATCCCCACGATTGCC
This sequence comes from Andrena minutula, assembly GCA_929113495.1. Classification (NCBI taxonomy): domain Eukaryota; kingdom Metazoa; phylum Arthropoda; class Insecta; order Hymenoptera; family Andrenidae; genus Andrena; species Andrena minutula. The sequence goes on from OV815994.1 coordinate 40,950,735, forward strand.
TGTGCAATCGGGATACCGGGTGGCAATATCTTACAATTTTAAATTTAGAATCGTATTGGAATAGATAAAATTTTACATTTAACTGTTTCCGGAAAATTGATTTTTTCTACCATTTCATCAGCAATGACAAGTAGTATTGGACAGAGACTCCAACAGTTTCAATTATCACGATTAGTATGTTTTTATTATTATTTTTAGTATTTTTGTGTTGTTTCAAGAATTATTTTATTTTGTACTATTTTTTGTGTTCTTTTAAACAGAACGAATTTATAATCGAATATATATAAAAACACAGTCGAACACTAACACACATACGTATTTATACTTTAAATCATTTTTAAAAATGATTTAAAGTATAAATACGTATGTGTGTTAGTAGTATTTAAGTAGTGTGTAGTGTGTAATTAGTACTACTTAAGTAGTGTGTTTACTCAAAGCCCCAAAAAGGGCTTTGCCGGTTCCCTAAAGGTTAATATACTGCAAAAAGAAGTATGAAATTATTTCAAAATTATTTAAATCGCGATTGATATGTTTCAATCATCACAAATTTCAATGTAAAAATAAAATACGAGTATTCCGTTTAATCCGTTATAACTCGAAGGCTGTCATATATATGATCTACGTTTGTGTAACATTTTTTAATATACCTACATTGTAAAATTAAACTGAATTGTTGAAGTGTATTTATAGATCGCCATCTGTAATAAGATTCAAAGTCCCACATATTTAGTGTAGAGAGATGATACTCGATGGAACTGTACGTGGAAATTGAAGCGACATTGGAAACGAATTACATTAGAGAGTCAAAGGAAGTTCTTCGTAACGACGTTTTATATTACTGAAACGCTTGATTTTCCAAGCAATTACCTCTGACATTAAATATAGGAGCACTCGTACAGCATTTATTAAAATTCCCATTCAACTATTACTTTCATTCACTGATATTTACCTTGTTAAAACTTCGTTATACCTTTCACAAAAAATTGTTCTATGTTCCCTTATTTTATATTTGCAAATGGAGTATTCATTTTAATTTTCGATGTCACACAGATCATGGTACCTATGTATGGTATTAATTGTTTAACATTTTTTATTCGTTTCGCTTTTTACTTATTTTTTGCAACTTAGTCTGTGAAGTATTTCTCTACGTTCATGGCAATATTTATTCGATAGTATGACTTCAGAACTTAGATATTACTCCCAGTACTTTGCACTAAAAGAACCGAGAATTGAGTATGACGAAATAAAGATTTTAATTAGAAATAGAAATTAATTGAAAAGTTATTCGTTGTCAGAGAGGAATTAATACAAAAAATTGTGTGTAATACTATAAATAGGTATTGAATTAGTATATCAAATTTCACAAGGGAATATACTAAATCTTATAAAATATGGAGAAAGTTATTACGATTTAAAGATATGACAAATAATAAACGGCGGCATTCCAATAGAATTTCTTTTAACCTTATGTCTAAAAATTTTTAGATTCGATTCCTAAAAAGACAGTTTTTGTAGAAAGAATATTCTGATATTCAAGGATAAATTATGGCGTGGTTCATTAGTTTTCTTACCCGAAGGCTCCATCAATTCAAGATTCAAGAACAAATTGCTTACTCTTTAGCTGTATGCATTGATTAGCTAGTTATTCCCAAAATCTCTTTCACACAATACCAGATCACCACGAGACTCGAATTACTTAGCCATCATCTGATATGCACCTGCGAGGATGTACGGCCCATGTTAGGACCTAACCTGGTCCTGACTCACAATCAACCATAAACCCTCTGGAATAGCGTCGGATTATCTGCGAGACATGTACAAAACACGTAATCACTAGCACGTTAATAATTCTAGAGAAACTATTTCGTATTGATTATCTTTATGATTATCTACGATTAATCTACTATCGGGAAAAAACTATTACATATTTTTAAGATTCCCTTTGCAATAGCTAGAAACTTGTGTTGTTCCTTGCACGAATTCGTTAAATGTACTGCTTCAAGAAATTTGAATAAAATTGTTTACTTTTGTTTCTGCTTTTCACCAGTACTTCGATGTACTTTTTCTACTTCTCATTTTTATTGTACTGCAATAAAGCCGTATTATTATTACTATTATTATATGCACATATAGTATCTATTTTCGTAAATGTGTAGTCCCTTGTGTACATCAGTGCCAGATGAATCTTAAGCAGTGAGTGTCAAATGTAGAGTCAGGCGTGGATTACCGCACCAAGAGACACGGAAGAATCTTACATTAAGTCTTCTGGTTTCAGTTAATTGCTGAAACTTTATGCGGTAACACTCTCAGAGGCAAACACGTCGTGTTCAATCTCTTGACGTGCAACAGGGTGTTCTTCACTCTTAATTGAAACAAAACCTCTCTCCTACTGTTGAATAATTTAACGTGTAATGAAAATAATTACCACGACATTTCTCTGCAACGACTGCAACCAGCATGATATCTGTGACCACGTTTTCCTCTTTAGGAAAATAATGCACTTTTTGTCTGCAATATTTGCTCACTTCAGTTTAAAGTGTTTTTAAAATTCTACAATATTTTTCTTTTGTTGTGATTTCAACGATAGGACCCAATTACTGACACGTAACCAATTACTGTCACCTTACGCTATTTTAGTTAAAATAACGAATAAATAAACTATGGTATATAATCCAGAGTATAGATTATAGGTTGAAATACATCATTCTTTTTGTGTATGATTTTACAATGTTTATTTATTCGTTATTTTAAGTAAAATAGCTTAAGGTGATAGTAATTGGTTACGTGTCAGTAAATGGGTCCTTTTCCCTAGCTATACTCGTACTACAGACGAACATTTGCGATTTATTCGTATCCGATCAAACTAATTTAAAAAATCAAGGTCGCTATACTTTTCTTCACCGAAGCCCTATAATCGACGTGTGTCTTCAGTGAATTAATATTTCTTTATGTGAAAAAATGTATATTTTCTTGATAGATATATGTCTTCGGGATGGAAATATCTATTGGCAGTAGTATTTTATTTTGAAGAAACGTTCACAAAGAAATGTCCATTTACCAGTGCTTCTGATACTCAAAATGACGATGTATTTTATTAACTCTACGTTAGCAATACAATCGATTTAATAAGATTTCCATTAGCATTTTCATGTTCACATAAAAACAACTTTTTCTTTGCTGCTCTCTAAACAATAACAGATATTTCAAACGGAATTACGTGATTACCTACATATAATAAAATTTAATACTTAAGATTTTTGATAATCATACAACAGATTATGAAAATTCTTGTATTTTCGAGGGAGTAGAATATATAATCTTTTTTGATAAGGTTTATGTTCAATATTGAAATTCGGCAAAAAATTTTATGAAATGTATTCATTTCAGGAACAACGCGGTTATGCCTAATTAGCTGGCGAAAAAGAACGCGATTTTCGGGATTTTTGTGGAATATGTAACGTATATTTTTTTTACAACTATTCACTTATTTTAAAAGTACATATATGCAGCAATTTTCAGTAATTTTGTTATTAAGAAACATGAAAAAATGAACGAATAGGTAGCAGCCATTCTCCCGGAAGCTGTTCTGATAAATGGTGTTGTGCGGTGAGCACGATTTCTCTGAAGCGGATCATCTAGAATTAAAAATTCACAGAAATTGTGTTATTATATTGTTAAATTCAGTAAATAAACGAAGAGATTTTCAAAAACTTGATCTGTGACGAACTGGTGGCTGTTTAATGCAAAACCACGATTTTTCGATATCTGAAATGTCAAATGTCTGTTCGTTTTTCGTTAATTAAAAATACGAGTTTTTGTTGAAATAAAAAATCTACCGTTCGTCTGTTGAATACCATAGGTATATTAACAGAATCTTTTTTAATTTTTAATTTTAGGTGATCCGGCTCAGCGAAATCGTGTTCACCGCACAGCGCCATTTATCAAACCTTATTCACTCTTTTCTTAATGTTTTTCTATAACAAAATTACTAAGAGTAAATAGTTGTAAAAAATATACAGTGGATATTCCACAAGGAATTCCCGAAAATCGCGTTCTTTTTCGCCCGCTAACTAGGCATAACCTCTTAAGGATTCTATTTACTCTCTAGGGTAATTCCGGGAGACGCGGCCGAGCTAGAGAGTTGATCGATTTACTATATTCAGACTCTACATCTCTGTATATGTAAAAATGTGTTAAGGTTCGGAACAATTAATTCTCTAGAAATCAACTATTTCGACCAACTCTCCATCCCGGCCGCGTCTCCCGGAATTACCCTATGTAGTCTAGTGCATAATACAAATTGAACAGTTGGAACACGTTACATTATCATTCAAAGGCATAAATTCGGAATGTAGTGAAATGCCATTTAAGGAAACCTTTTGAACAACTAAGTAGCTTCGATTATCCTTTCAGCATGATGGTAAGCTATATCATTATCGGTAGAATATTCCGTACGGAGGAAATTGAGGAGTTAAGTACACAGTCGGCAATTCGCAGAAATTCGCTGTGTTCGCAATAAAAATAATTGTAGTAAGTAGTCGTTAAAACAATTTTACACCCAGATGCATTAACGATTGTAACAAAAGTATCCATCATACTTTTAATGTTTGTAACACTTTCATAAGAATTACTTATATATATAATAGAACCAAAATTCATTCGTTTTGAATTTGTATTGTAAATTTAGAAAATTATACTTGAAAAGTATATTGAGCTGCAACGAAAATACTTTCTAATTCAAAAGTCACGTTTACATTTGTAGTTGCAATTAGTTCATGTAATAGCATATGAATTTATATTTAGGCTTTGCTTGTACTTATATTTAGGCTTTACTCCAAATAATAGTACATAGTCTATTTATCGAATGATACATGGGATCTATTATGGTAAAATTATTTTGAGGAGGGTACATCGGATTCCGAAAGCTAACATTAATTAGACAAATTAAATAAGTATAGCTTCTAAGAATAAAATGTTTACATTCATTAAACAAAAGTGGAGTCGTATTCTCCCATAAAATCATTTGCCCAATTAAGACAAGAGCGATTAAAAAAAAAACCTCCACAGTGTTGTTTAGAAAGTATTTACCCTTCTATAGTGTTTTTGCACAAACTGTACCCTTTGCTTCCCAAATATGCCTTTCAGACTTAAAATTCCTTATTGGCACCAGCTTATTGGAATGAAAGAAATTCTAATTCATAGTAAATAAATTCATAAGTAAATGAATTATTAACATTAAATCCATTATACCATATTTCGTCTATTCCAAAGTTTTATGTTTAATAACCACAACATTAAGCATAAGATCTCTAGACGATTTACAAAAAAAATAAGTTAAGGCGAGTACAGAAGTTAAATGTTGTTTCAGTAAAAAACTGTATTTTATTCAATACAATCGTTAAATTTGTTCTGAAAGTACATGCTCTTTCAGGCTGAAGAACCACTTTTGAAAAGGAATTAAACACATTTAAGAAATTGAACATGCGGCTGACATTTACGTCAAAGTGAATGCTCATAGTTTGCGAAATCCGTGAAACGTAGGATTAAAGTTGTTGCTTCAGTTGGTATAGGCTAAAACTTGTGTGCCTCATGAATAGTGCTAGCACGTTTCTCGCGATTCTTTTTTCTTACGGGTGAATGTCGAATTGGCGCGGGCGTATTTCACGATATGTAGTAGCAATTCACGTCAAATGTTTTGTATAACATTTATTTATACCTTTCTTGTATAATCTCTACTTGGTAGGTATATTATTCAAGTGTAGAAAACAAATAGAGTACAGGCTGAGGCTGTATCTAAAAAGTCCCGCTAAAGAAAAGTAAAAAGTATCGTATACCTAAAAAGTAGGTGTCTAAACAAGTTTTTTCTGAAGAATTAACTATAGTCAGTAGCTATGTTGTGAATGTAGCGTAAAATTGCTTAAACGAACTGCTTTCTTATTTATTGCAAATTAATCAGATAAATACAATACGTGCCCCTCAAGCGCCAACGATGCGCGTGTATTTAAGTGAAATTCAAAGTCAAATTCAATTTCGTCACTTTTGATTTATGTCTTATTTTTTACTGTATAATCACCCCCCTAAATATTGACCATAGATAGAGCAACACCCTGTATATATAAACTTATACTGTGTACTATAAACTTACCAGAAGTCAGAACCCACGGTAACTACCTACGACCAAATCTACTCCTAAATTCTGCCCAGCAGTTGCCTTTTATCGATCGAAAAGAAAGCAATTACTATGCCGCCGATTCAAATATATTTTTTCATAGGAAAAACAGTCCTGCGAGATTCATTCAGGAAGAGGAAAGTAAATTAAGGTGAAACCATTGAAAAGGCTTTACGTTTTTATCGATTCATCGTATTGTTTGTTCTGATCGACTAGGAATACGTTCACGCGAGCATATTGTGCTGCTCTATTTTTATTCATTGTTGAACGAATGACTTTATTACTACCCACTGTTGAGATTGCATGTTACGACCATACTTTCAAAAGCCCGATATTACAGAAGGTAATACCTACATAATAGATTGGTTTATTTTACTTTCATTAAAAGTTAATAGTTAAGACTAATTGTAAGCTATATGCACAAACTAATATAAACTAAGCAATAGAACTTTGTTGGAGTGAGGTATGAAATGAATATGTGCATGTGTGAAAGTAGGGATGTTAATAAAGTGTAAAGTACAAGTAAAAAAGTATGAAATATAACTTTAGATGTGATTTTAAAGAAATTCATGGAGTTTATTAAAAATGTAACATAAGATTCTTATGATATGTGTAAAAGAGAACACATTTTTCTTAGATTTTTTTTTAATAAAAAATAGCGGCAGAATAGCTACACAGCTGATACATAGGTATTTTCCATTTGAGTCATTCCGCGGTGGAATTTTTCACATCCCTAGTGTTGAACCTAGAAGGAAAAGGCAAAAATTTTTCTAATCTACACACTAAATACTAAAGAAGGCCCCAAGATCTCTAAACAATGTTGACTTTTGAAGGAATGGGAAACCCCTTAAATCTATTCACCGAGAATGATGATTAAAACTAAATCGTCAGAGACTTACGAAGGGACAGAATTCTTTAATGAAACGTATGAAACATTTGCTGTTGTTAAAAACGAGCTAATTCGCGTTTAATCATATCCCACTATTCACACATATTTCAAAATACACAGAGAACGTTTCTAACCGAGAAACGAACCAATTAACAAGGTTAACTAACCACCTAATTTCGAATCCCATTGTTATTTTAATACATTCCATATTAGTTTGTTTAAACCAGGGCTACAGTTGCGTTGAAGCTCTTTCTGACATATCTTGAACAGTGTTTTACGAATTACAAAATTAGCGATTGATGAGACCTCAGCCCCAGGTAATGTTACTATTCCCACATGTCAGTACGTCTGACTACACACTACATGCATTTGATCGACGATCCGGTCTCCTTGCTTAATTCAATTTCCTTGAATCTGCACGAACGGATAGCACATGTAATGGATTATAGTAACTGATGGATCGTTCGTCATGACTGCTTACCCCTTTAATGAACCTTAATTCTCAATTAACTCAATTATTAGCAAGAACGGCAGGAATAGTAATATTCGCCAACTAAATTTGCGTAAATGCTTAAAGATGGATTTGAAAGCATAATAAATGGAAATGGGAATACTCTAACTTTATCGAAAAATAGTTAGCCCAGAATCTTCTATAAGCAAATTCAAAGATTTATGGACCACTCCGCGCCACGTCTTTCAGATTTTGCAATTGACATCAAGGATTCTGGTGAAATTGAAATATGGTACAGTACACGTGAAATTAGAGGAGCTTTAATTCATCATTTTGCTAGTTCCGAATTTATTAACAAAATACACGTCGTCATAATTTGCCATTTTTTTGAGAAGGCAGGTTATATAACTGAATCTTTATTTCCGAAAATATTAATTGCGCAAAGTTAGTTTTGTTTTTTAGTTTTGATCGAGAATGATAGTTGTGTATAATTTTATATTTAGAAAGCAAAGTTGCGTTTAAATTCCTTCTAAACATACAAAGTGTTTCGAAACAGCTAATGGAACCGAAAGAGGTAACGATTGTACATGAAAAAATTAGTAGAAAATATAGAATAATATTTATTGCTGCGAGGCTTCTTTTCGAAAAAAGTCGAATTTGAAAATGCGTCAGGACGTGTGCATTCCACAAATTGTGTGAATCGATTGTTTTCAGTTTATTGAACGATTGATATAATAATATAAATCTTGATATAATGTGTGTTTCAAATTACATTCACAATGTAGAAATACATTTTCACTGTACTGCTCCGTGGTGTCCCGAATTTCAAAATTGGATCCTGAGTAGAATAGGATACTGAGAAGCACGGGGCAGCTATTTCCCAAGCGAGGTATGTACGCCAGAAATGAGCGAGAAGGCAAGTGGAAAGTGCAGGAGAGGACCTGAAATAAAATCTCACAAACTAGAAACGCTGACTCGGCGTATTTTTGTCATTTGTGCTTATCCTGCAAATTCCAAGTTACGTCTTTTACATGCACAATGTTGTAGCTAGCTTTGGCATACGTGATGAAAGTTACAGTTCACATATGTCAATTATAAAAGATGTTGATGAAACTGATAATAAATAAATAGTAGTCAAATATGAGGTAGATTGTAGTAAACAACAATACTTTATACTGTATCCTCAAGTTTTACTTTTCTAAAGCAGTCATTGTTGAACATTGCAAGTGTAAAAAAATAAGGCTATTGAAAAAAAATAAAAAAACGCAGATAATGCAATATTATAGAAAAATTGGTGGATCATGAATAATTAAAAAGTATATAATAAATACAATATTTCCTTCTAAATATAGCAAAACTATTTTTCCAGCCTTCTTTCTCATAACACACTTTCAACAGCTTTGCTTCTAAAATGCACATTTTTATAAAATTAATCAGATAGTTATAAAATTAATTAAGAGTACACTTACAATTGATGCAACTTTAAACAGAACTTATTTCTGTAGAATAATTTTAAAAACTTTCTTTCCCAGACCAACTGTAAAAAAAAACAGTTATAAAATTCTTGAATCTACAGATTGAATTTACTATTATGGTTCTTAAATTAATTTGCAATTTATAACTTCACAACAGAGTGGTTTAATATTAACCTAATAATAAGTTAAATGAAGTGATACGCACGTTTATTTATACTATACCTACGTCTTTGTTTCTGAATCGTGTTAACTACTCCTGCTCGGTAATTTCTTTAATATATTTTATGACTTTTAACATATTAAAAATAGCTACGTTCCACAGTTGGAAATGGTGTAATACTGGTGAATCGCAATCTAAAATCCAGTTCCATGTTGTAATTGGATTTGGTCGATGATGAGACCCGTTCATCTAATCAATTAACCTAACCGAAAGCGAAGCGGATTCAATGCTTAAAACTTGGCGTCCGCGTCCATAATCTTAACCAGTGGATTCCAATCTACAGTTTATTACGTCTATAATATCTAATCCGATTATATAAATTTTACACACTAACACAGATTTAAAGTTTCATGTAGAGAACAATGTTATTCGGCATAGTGGAACAACGTTATATAAAATTGTCGTAATTCAATAGTTTAATAAGATTAATAATTTTGATCATTGTAATTTATATTATTTCTATATCATCATTCCCAATATTTATATTTTAATAGTAAAATCTTAGTAATTTGGTATGGAGACATCATTGTATCTCTTATTTGTTACGTATGGTTAATATATATGACATTTGTTAAATTGATTGTAATATAGTGATGTATGGTTAATGAAAAACCATAGTAGTTCTAAGCAATTAGATTTCATATTCAAATTTACGTGGAATTTTTTTCTCATACCCTTGAATTCGTAGAACTTCAGTTAAAATAAAGATAAATTTAATAAAGGTATCAGCTTAAAATATATAGAATACTGTAAAACATTAATGCATAAATCAAAAGAATAAAATACATAATAATTATGGAATATAATTTTAAATTTACTTTTCAACTGGCGCGTTTTTCTTTAACAGTTAGTAAAAATAAGAAATCATAACAAATACATACAGATCATTTATAATACCAAGACTACTTGCAGCTCATTTTGATTTCATATCTTTTTTATATTGTAATTATATTATTTTCTCCTATTTTTTTGTGATTTATTTGATAATACTTTTTTTTAGTCCTCGACTAACCGAATGCGTAAGATGATCTTAAGAATAAGTAGTGACAGTGAATACCGCCCTCAGTCTTAAAAGGTGATGGAATAAAGCTACAGACATGCAAAGTGAAACGTGCAATACTTTTTGAATTCCTGAAAATATATGTTTTGTTCAGTCATTACACTAGGAAAATGCCTTAAGAAATTACTTTTAAAATGCGTTAAAAGATATCTAAACATTTTCAACGTTGACATGTTGTCAAGGAATGAAGTAAATAGTCCATAAGCATAAACGTGTAACGTAGTACGTGTACCGATAAAGTATAGGGAATTCAAGGTGTATCGATCGTTCAATTGTATTGACGGGAGCCAAGTAATCAAGATGGAGTCAATAATCCATGATCCGTTCAGCCTGGGAACCGGTTTACCCAACGTGTAATTGGGATCAGTGCTTATCTGTTGGCGCACACCGGGTTTCAACCCTCTTGCCAACATCCCCGTTTTACCTTCCCATCGCCTTTATGCAATTCGTACATGCCTACTTGCCTACTTAGCGGAACAACCTCAAAGCGTTTTGGACGTCGACAAGTCGTTAAATGAGGATAATAATTCAATTTGAACACAGTGTCACCATTTCTCGTTATATTTTATATTTAAATTATTTAAATGACCTATGGCACTAAAGTAAACCAGTATGAAATTGTAAGTTTTATATGCTCTTCGCAGTCAGCTATCGCTATGACATTGGCACATATTAGTTACGGTTATGGATTTTTAACTGTAATTACAGTAATTCCTTGTAATAGTCCCGACGAACAGGGCTGGCGGCGGGACAACAACGCGATGCGGACACTATTCTCTTAGAGTAGTATATGCTCTAAGACTATTCCGTGCGGCCGATGCCGCGAGTGAGAAAAACCAAGAACCAAGCGAGAGGGAACGAAAAAGTTGACACGAAGTTGCCGTCGTCTCTTTCGTTCTCTCACTCTCGATCGAAGGATTCCAAGAAATGGTGGGGATAGTGAGCGGGACTATTACGCATGGTAAAAACGGGACAATAACGAGGAATTACTGTATATAAGGTATCAGACTTTGGATTTGAATTTTATAGGGACATTCTACTTCTGTAAGTAGAGATAAGAAATTAATGTTATACATGTTGGAGTTCAACGATTGTCACTGTTATGCCGGGTTTACACCAAGGCGAACACGAACAAAAACATTGTTCGCGAACGTTTTCGTCTGTTCTTGCCGTGTCCACACCGCCGCAAACATGAACAAAACTCAGTGTACGAATGGTATGTGAACGTTTTGTTCTATTTGCGGCGGTGTGGACACGGCAAGAACAGACGAAAACGTTCGCGAACAATGTTTTTGTTCGTGTTCGCCTTGGTGTAAACCCGGCATTAGGTTTTAGGTTTAAGGGCCTGTATGTCTGTCATTGTGGAAAATGGAGGACGAAGGGTCTTGGCTGGGACAAAAAGCGTAGACAGAGTCAGTCTACGAAATGTGATCAGGCAGTGCTCATCGTGTTCTTGCTTGGCTGGTTAATACTTTCTTGTATACAACTATCTTTTACCATACTGATCTCTGGATACACTGCGTATAATAAATTTTATATAATGAAAAGCATAGGTATTTGGGTTTATTGTGTGGTATTAATTTCAACTCTAAAGAAGTAATTCTAACAATACAAACTTTTGCCCATAAATCCTACAACTCATAAAAGCGTAATAGACGGGAGCCCCAGAAAAAGAAAGAATGAAGAAAAGAAAAACAAAAAAAATGGGAACCAATTTTTTTTATATGATTAAAATTGAGAAAAAGAAATTAGAACATAACTTCTAATATATTAATATAATTAACTAATACTATTAATGATATGGAAATTATAAAGTCATATATTTAAATATGTTAATATTTATTTGTTTATTTCTTTCATTTTTATTTTATTTTCTTTGTTATTGTTACTATTTTACTTTTTCTCGCGCTTTCATTCTGTGGAAAAATGTTGCGCTTTTTTACTCTTGAGAAATTGTTTGGGGCTCGAAAATAATTCTTGCACCCACATCCGTTTATAGAGACTAATAATAATTCTTTATTGCACACGAGACATTACAAAAGAAAACATAAGGAAACAAGAAGAAGGAAGGAAAAACAAAAATTAAAGTTAGATCTTATATAGCACTTATAACAGTAGAAGAATCCAAAAGGCGAGGTGCCACTTAAAACTACTTAAAAGTAACACTGACAGTGTATACGGAAAATAAATGTAGATTGCCAAATAACGTAATCACGAGTAAGCACTACGGTCATATGTGTGACGTTGAAAAGTAACAAGAGTAAAACTTAAGAATTAATTGCTATTGCTGATTAGCAAAAAATAATGTCACTGCATGTTTGCAGGATGACAGGGCGATTAGAGAAGGCCGGTCCAGGTAATAGAACTGCCAAGTTTAAAGAAAATGATAACAAGTATAGTATTACCAATATCGTCAATTATCATGTCACACGATCTCCCAAGCGTGGAACTTTAAACAACATCGTTATATAACAAGGATTAATTGATACGCATCATGAACTATGGTGGAGATCACAGATATAGACGACGGTGTGTTTAGACCAAACGGACGAATGCTTGTTCGTCCCTCCCCCTCCACTTCGACAAAATTCAAGTCTAAAGGAGCATCCGTTTATGCTTATTCGTTTATTTTGTCAAAGTGGGAGGCAAACGAGCATTCGTTTGGCTTCCTAAACGCGCCGTAGGCGGTTTCTCCAACAGTGATCAAGGGGAAATTAGCCCTCTCCAGTGAGCCTTACCCCGGGTCCATACCGAAGCAAACAGGAACAAAAACACAGCGTAAAAACGTTCTCCCTGTGTTCACACTGAGGCGAGCACAAGCATAACTCGGCGTAAAAACGTTCTCTAGGCTGCTCGCGTCGGTACGAATGCACAGCGGATTATATTAACTGGTATTTTTCTATCGAAATCGGGTTGTTTGCATCCCTTCCATTACTGGGACAACTCGAGAGCAAGCGACCCTTTACGACCACTGGTAGGTACTTCACAGGGATAATACGCGAGCTAGAAGCTAATACATATTGACTTTTGAGTAATACAAAATTTGTATATTTTTCGTTCTATCTCGATGAAAATATTTCCAAGGTATTGGCGAGATTTTCCTGATAAAAATGAAACCAAACACGACACAATTCGGACGAGTTAGAGTTCCGCTTATGATATGTAACGATTTTATTACAGGGTAATTCCGGGAGACGCGGCCGGGCTGGAGAGTTGGTCGAAACAGTTGATTTCTTGAGAATTAATTGTTCGGAACCTTAACACATTTTTACATATACACAGATGTAGAGCCTGAATATAGCAACTCGACCAACTCTCCAGCCCGGCCGCGTCTCCCGGAATTACCCTATCAACAATTTTGTATACAAGGGTAAAGGACCCAATTACTGGCAGCCAACCCAATTACTGTCACCTTAAGCTATTTTACTTAAACGTTTATTTATTCGTTATTTTAAGTAAAATAGCTTAAGGTGACAGTAATTGGTTTGATTACCAGTAATTGGGTCCTTTACCCTATGTAGTAGGGTAATTTGCTAGAGAATAGTGTTATGTATTGCGCATCTACGCGTAAAACGTTTGCTAACAATGTTCGCCTCAGTGTGGACCCGGGATAAAATTTTCGGGGAACATAAGAAGAGATAATGCTTTCGATGGAAAGGAGATTCACAGTTTACACGGTTCAGAATATTATAATAGTGTATTTCTTCTCGCGGAGAAAAATAAAATTGCGACGATAGTGAAGAAAAGATTCAAGTATCGAGGAAATTAAGACATTAAGGATCCCAATACTTTTATTCAAGGTGCTCAAAAACTTCTAAAATCATTGTGGTAGAATATTACATATATATAGTTCAGCAATTCAGTAATTAAATGTTTATCTGTAAGGAATACAAAAATGTAAATACTCGAATAAAATGTAGCCTTAAGGGGACTAGGTAGCCGTTTTTAGTGAGAAAGGGACTCCGTCCCTTATTTATTTGTAAAAAAATGAAAGCAAATTCAGATGTATCCTTTTACCCAATGTTTGTTACTACCATACGGATGGAAAAAAAATGGGTAGCCGGAATGACCCATTAAACTAATTGTAAATTGTACTCAAACTTAGAAGTTTGCTCAACCAACGTCGTTACTATGGTAATGTAGGAAATAGAAGAAAGCAAGTTTATGAAAATAAGTGACCAATAACATTTTTTATTTGCAAACATAGTGCCTATTAAATTATATCAATTCCACATATTATATTTACAATTACAATGGCACATAGCATTCTTTTCTAATGTTTATATAATATGTTTATGTAATATTTTATAAAGTCCATCCTCTGGCAAATGTAATTTCACTGATCAATATCTTAATCCCCAGAATTCAAATTAATTACTTTGTCTTGCATTGTATGTACTATTTAGAGGAGTATGGTAAAAATACTCTTCTCTAAAAGAAAATTAAATGTTGAGAATAATGTATACGTACGTATAAATATTTGCAACCCTTTAACAGATGTTGCTTCCAATATCTGAAATCCGATATTTGGAAATGCGAAATGTAAGCTTATATTATTTGAGTTCATGATAAATGAAGCCGAATAAATTATTGATTTCACCCTGCATTTGCTTACCCCACCTTCAACTTCTATACTGTACAATATTTCAGAGGCACGTTAGCTATTTTATTGGAATTATACAAAATGCACGAATACGCATAAAGTTTCGTTTAAAAAATCAAGTAGCAGCTTCGCTTTTTACATTTTCCTATTAGGTGAATAACCTTTCCCAGCCTTAAATTTTCTTTGCATGCACTTATTTCATGCTCTTTGCGTGTTATACTTCGTACATATTAAGTTGACACTCATTAAATGCCGCTGCTCTAAAGTGTTCAGTTTACATCACGGTAATCTGTACAGAGAAATATTTAATTATAAATCATTAATAGCTCTACCAATGAGAAACCGTCTCGTATTCATATACGAGCATATGTTTATAATTCAACATTCCCTATTTTAGAACGTGCATGATTTGCTCGTTCAAAAGACGCTTTACAAATTAATACTGTGGAAGCAGGGAAATAATAAATTTAATGTTTGGGGATGCTTATCTACAATAACATAGAGGCGATAGATTTTCAAACTGTCTTCTTCCATTTTACAGAAATTAATTCAATCCTCCATTGAAATTTTCTTCTAAATGGAAAATAAATGTTTGTCGCGTATTTTTCAACATCTCCACTGATAACAAATATTAGGCGTTTACTGGCGAAAAAAGCTCCCATAGTTACGAATAAAATTTGTCATAACCACCAAAACCAGTAACGCTTAAAATGGACCATCTGTGTAATACGTATACTTTCGATGATAATTCGTTAAAGTAAACTATTTTCTTTCATAGTTGACCTTCAGTCACTTTGAATGGCCGATTTAAAACGCTCTATTAGAAGCAGAAAATTTTTATTTAAATTAAAATTTCGAATACCGAATAAAAGTTAAAAAAATTATTCGACATGTGTTGACTAAAGTTAATCGGAGTTTAAAGATAAAGTTAAAGTTAAAGTTTAAAAATTTATTCGACGCTGAAGTTAAAATGCGCGACGAATAAAAAATTAACTTTATTAGTCGAATAAATTCTCGTGGAATAAAAAATTAACTTTATCGTCAAATAATCTACAGTTAAAGTACACTTTTATTTTATTCATTATTTAAATAATTTTTTATTGAGATAATGTCCAACTCTGATTAGGAGGCAACAGAAAGACATATAATTTGATTCCATTTAAAGATCGCATTTCTTCATATCTGCTTTACACCTCCACTTAAAAAGACGCAATGATCACCAAATTATGTCCTCGATGAAACTAAAGTATTTTTCTTATTACTAAAAATAACGTGTTATTCAAATGGCCTGTTTTGATGCCTCACCCTGTAATCCGTTATTAGAGGTCAAATCAAAGGGGGTGTATTGCTAAACAACTTCAACTGGACCACATCAGAGGGCTTACGCAAGCGGGGACCAGGGGAATCGGTTCCCTCCACACACGATGAATTTTAATCTATTGCGCGTTAAGCGGCCGTGAGTGTGAGAATCCCTGTTGAGCAGAATTCCTCATGAGAGGAGAAGACAGATTTCCCCAGCTCCCGCTTGCGCAAGCGCGATAATTTGATCAAGGTGGAGTTGCTTAGCTATGATTCTACATGATCGAAAACTGTGACACACAGTTCATAGAAACTTCATACGCATTTACTACTTATTTTTGCATAAATAATCATCCCCTCGACGATTATAATATTAATAACAACTCTATTAAAAATGCTCTGTATACGTTAAAGTGTTTATACATATAAATTTGAAATCACTAAAATGATGACTCAAATTTACTCTAATTTCACGTGGACCACATCATATTTCAATTTCATCCAAATCCCTAAAACTGACCGCAACTCGATTCGACATGGAATTCATTTACATACTGCAGGTTTATACAGTCCACAGTGCCTACAAGTCCAAAAAAATAAACGCGTTGTCTTACACAGAAAATGCATACATAATGATCAGAAATAATTACATACAATGGGTGTTTGGTAAAGAATATCTGTTTATCTTAACTACCTATTCGATGGTAACGAACAGCGCAAAGTGCAACGCACGGAGTCGCATTTAACCACACATGTTTCAGGTTGCACGCGTCTGCATTCTGTCGCATACTATACGTCGTAGAAAATCAAACCGTTTCGTGACAGTAAATTCCCAACGCTATGTCGATCCAGCAGAATGCGGGGTATGAGTTGCTTGGAGAACACGAGGCGTCACGTGTTTGTAGTGGAAACGATGTGTTCCATAGAAACTTTTCTCCGTATTTCGACTGGACACGTTCTTTTATTGAATCTCCTCGATCGATACAATCGTTCTAATAAATATCCCGAACTTGAAACTTTTTATTCGTTATTTAATTAGAACGGTATGCGGAAAGAATCGAAGCTGAACAATCAGGATGTAAGGGATATGTGCACATTAATCGTTCTATTCCGATAAGCGAGAACGGAATTAAAATTCGGACTAAAATTTCTTTTTATTTTTCCTTTGATTAAATATATCGACGAGAATCGAAGTTACAACTGGGAAGCAACTAATAAGAACTAAGTAGCAAGAGGCGTAAGTATTTGACAATTTGTACAAATTTCGATTAATTAATGCGCTGCTACATACAAATTATTCTAATGCCATTATATGAATTATGAACAAAGTGATGCCTTTTTCTGAATAAATAAGTTACTTCAACGTGCAGATTATGCATGTGGTGTGATAAATTAATACCACTACAAAACGGGAAACAATTTCATTGAGGGAAAACTTTCAGTGTTTTTTCCTTATACAATATTACCAACAGTTTCGATTTGATATAATAGAAAAAGTATTTGTGATTATCACGAAGCAAAATTGTATCATGTAGTAAAATATACACACAACATTTGTGCAAACTTTAGTTAGTTTAGTTTCGAAAATGAAACTCTTGTATTTCAGAGGGACCGAGCTTCACTGTGCCAATAACAAACGTGACGGTATCAATGGGCAGGGAAGCCGTGCTAGCTTGCGTCGTCGCGAACCTTTCTACGTACAAGGTAAATTCTCCAGTAACGATGTTTCCTAATCTCACACTTTCTTCCACATTTTCTTTCCCTAACAAAATTACATTACATAGTTCCGGCCAAAAACATCTGGTACCCTGCAGGGTGCGGAATTGAAAGCGCTACAATTTAATATCTGTATCTGAAATTCAGCGAGATGTAAAATTTTTCATATCTGAGGATTAGCTCGGTTTCAATAGAGGCATTCGTGGAACCAAAAAACTTTTTTCTAAATAGAACCGATAAATAATATTTTACTAACAAATAAGATCGTTGATTTTCCCAGGTGGTAATATTTATTTTTAAATATCTACACGCGTTTGTAGTCAATATCTTGGGGAGTACATAATGAAGGTTACTTTTTATCGTGAAGGTCGTATGAATGTCACAGCAAGATCATAAAGGAAAAGTAAATAGTATGTACAAAGCAAAAATTTCTTCCTCGTCTCTTTTCGTGGACTCTTTCCTCACCCTGCAAATCCAGCAAGTAGAAATGCTCAATATGCAATCCGACACAGATAAGTAGTAGTACAGGTAAGTACAGTAGTAGTACAGATAAGAGTTTATCACGTCGTGCACGCATCTAGAGTTATATTCTAAACTGGATTGCAAATGTGCCACTAATAAACAGACTACTTTATCATTCAATATCAAATTGGAAATTTATTGTTTCGAAATTTCATTGTTTCCTTTTACTGTAAGGATTCAACATATCTCGGACATTATTCGCTATTCCTTTGTCATTAATTCTCTTCTAAACACATAAACTAAATATCTGTCTATTTAAGAACATATATTATGATTTTTACTTTTATAAAAAAAAGGAAAATTAGTTTAATCACATAACGTTCCTCACGGCTTGGAACAATACCTAAAAACAAAAAATGTATATTTCGTTTAATTATTCTAATACCTATTTCCCTGTAACAGTCTTAATTTCACACTTTGTATAAACTATAAACTATATGTATTTCTTAACATTTAATCTCTAGGTAGTCTGTAATATAACGAAATTGATACAATTTCTTATGACATGTTAATTTTAAACTACCTTATCATTTTTCACTGCATGATGATTTCTAGGGGTGGGGGGTGCATGAAATCGTCCAGTGGACTTATATTTAGGATCTTTGGACAGTCTTTAGTGCATTTCGCGTAACATTAAAAAATCTGATTCCTTTTTTAACATCGTAGGAAAATAGACTAATAATATTTTTGCAAACGTCCTTAACATGGTATGTACTTGTAAATATGGCAACCATTGCCGTTCCTGTCATAACTTCACCTCCATTGAAGGTTTTGCAAACAGGTAGAAAATTGCCACGTACACTACCACTCATAAATATTTGACTACACACGTGTTTCTACTGTTCCCAAACGCGTGGCAAATTTTTCAAAAGATATTCGTCGTAGAATTCTAGAAAATAATTGAAAGCAATGTAACATGATTACTATTTAGTTACTATATAACTCGGAACGTTCATCAATTGTCCCTTCTATTTGTGGGGAATTTCCTTAGAATCTGTTACTTACACGTACCAAAAATATGCAGTACCTACCTATTTTATTAATGTCTCCCGACAACCGGTAAACTTCTCTTTAACAAAAAGAACATAAATATCACTAGGGAAGATAAAAAAATATTTTCAAAAATATTATACTTCGCTAATATTAAAAATAAAAGCACCAAAGTAAATAAAACTAAATTTTAAACGAACCAAAGACCCCGATTATTAATATGTATGTACCTACAATTTCTCTTACCAAATACATTCTGCGTTGATTTTTTAGAACGGTGGGCAATTATTTTACAAATGGGCAAATACTAATGAGCGATCGGGCATATATATTAGAAAAAATGTGTTATAACTTAATAGGAGGTACTTAAATAATTTTGGCGTCAGCCAGAAGCGATATAAACTCTCCTCGCTCAATCTATGAAAGCCTGACGGCATTAAATTAACGAGATGATTAATGAGAAAAAAATAGCCTGTATAATTTTCTTGACGTGTGATAGAAGAGTTGACTTAATTCCTAGGTTTATCGATTGAAGTAAATATGAACTCCATTGTCCGGAATGCATTCACTGGCACGCTGCAGATTCTAAACGATTCTAAATGGATTTTGCGGTGTAACGAACTCTTTCCATCGTGACGGTGCAAACTTCGGTAAATTAAAGTTTCTTCGTCATGGAATAATAATTTTTTCCAATCTGCTACGTGACGTATTAACGAACCACCTGTCACTCACATACGGCGAGAAATGGTGGGATTAAGGTAAAAAGCGTTCACACGTGGATGTAGTGAGTAATTCGCGAATTGCACTGAAAGTGTTCGAAAATCAAGAAATGTATGTGAAAGCACGGATACGGTAATGATGCCTTAATACCTAAAAGTAATGTACCTAAGTGTACAGGGTTAAAAAAAAATCTACTGAAGATTCATTTAAAACTATATAATCTTACTATAATGTATAAAGAAGTTTATACATCGAGCTCATTTTCTATACAGAGATTTATAAAAACTTTTTTTAATTTTTATATTTGATATAAATTCGTTAGCTTTAGTTTTATATATTCACTTGAATAGGGAAACACAAAATAGGCAGAAACGAAACATCAAGGTAGACATCGTCTGAAAAATCTAATTTGTGACAACACTTTATTTAAGTATGCGTTCATATGATAAAAATTGTTATATATAAACACATATGCCATATATTAATCGTAAGTTTCCGTTTCTGAATTCTTGTATGAGACATTTATAGTCTGCTATTTGTGCTGCTATGTATTATACGTATAACAAACATTTCGTGGAGGAAACAAGACTATACAAAACGACATGGTTCTTGATAAAGCAGCAAGATTGTGAAACATCAAATATTGCGTACTTTGTAAAAAATATTATTGTACAAAACCAGTAATTTAAAGAGTAATTTTTCTTTACTGAGTTATAGTTAGATAATTTACAATCTACACAGAGTATCAATTAATGTTATTACCCAAAAATCTCAATTTCTTTTGACAATATGGATCAATATATAAGGGAGAAATTATGTGCTTTGGTGGGGCAAATATTGTGCTTCCAAAAACATTTTTTTCATGCTAATACTTTTTATGATTCGGGAAAGAACGATACTTTCTTAAATGCTATTATCTTCAATTGGCCTTCAATGAAGCTCGCCATTTACATCTTTGTTTTGTTTTTAAATTATATTATTACTTTATTCATTTCTACTCTAATTTTTTTATTATATTATACTTTTTCTGTGGTGTAATAAAGTTGCATTATTGTCGTTGTATTTTTTATGTACGGTGTTATATTTGACAATATAGTTCTGGGTAGAAAAATTTCAACAGTCCGTAACACCAGGTTGATTTACAGAATTCAAAAGTGATTCGAATTGCGTATAAATGAAAATTAGATCCTCTTTTGTTTCATTTTTTGCGAAAAAATCTCGCCAACTCATTTGTAATATCCTTATGAAAATCTAATGCAAGCTATAAAATTTTTAATTTTCATCAGCTGGTGAGTCATTTCGCACGCGTAGTTTATCGATCTCGAGATGTCGTTTCGTGGTGTTCATGCCCGCGGGCTTAGAATTGTAGTTGAATGCTTCATCCTTCAAGTGAGAAACAAATGCATTGTCTTCGCTGGTGGATGGGTGGTGCAGTGACAAATGAAACATCAATCCATGTAAGTTGTGATTGCGCCAGTGTTGCATTACCTGCGAGGAGGTAGTTGTCTTATAAATATGGAGAGGTTTCGGAATGACTAGAATTTTATATAGGGACTGTAGCGATTAAAATGTTTGCACACTCTGTTTTGCAATTACTGAAATTACATATGTGACATGTCATTTCAAGTTGAAATATTAATTCGACAAATGTCATCGAGAGTAGAAAGTCGTATTAGTCCTCGTCATTCAGTATGAATGTATTTTTATGCAAAGAATAACCTAAGTTATTGTACTGGGGCATAGATCCTACTGTTAAGTTCTTTATCGTGTTTAGATGTTAATTTAGAATTTTGGTAATGCGACGATACATTAAATGTACCGCAAATTTTATAATATTATGAAATTGTAGTGATCTGTCCGTGGTCCGTTTTATCGTTCGAAAGTTATGTGATATTGTAAAATAGAATGTGTCAAAAGAGGTGATATTCATTTGGACTGTTGAAAATGAGCAATGTTTATTGCTCGACTTACTTTTGGTTAAAAATACAAATATCAAAAAACGTCAGAGATGTGACTATCACGGTTGAAAGTATTTTCGTCGGTTGATTTGCGGTAGACACAGCACTGTCCAAACGATTGACCTGAAGTAAAAAATGCAAACATATTTTTTAAGTGCAATCCAGTAGTTGGTTCGCTACGAGGGAAAAGGTTTCAATTTTTTAGTTAAAATGAAAAGGTGGCCTTTGAAATCGTCAAAATGGAGGTTCGCGAGTTCTTGTTGGTTTTGCGATTTGAAAGCAGAAATGAAGGCTGTTACATAAAAGATCTCGAATATCGAACTGCAAACAGTGCTACAGAATATTTTCAGCAAAGTTTCATGTAAATTGGTCATTTGAACATCGTATGCACCAATTTGAAAAACATGGTTTTGAGAAAATCGTGGTTATACAGTGGTGAGCAACAATATGCGGTACATGGTATTTTTTTTAAACCTAGTAGAAAGTGATCCTAGTAGAAAGTGACCCAGGGAAGTGATGTGGTTACACATTCACATTTTAAGTAACGGATTAAATAAAAGTTACTTTAACTTTAAACTATTTGACGAATACAGTTCATTTTTTGATTCGCCGAGAATTTATGCGTCAAATAAAGTTAACTTTATTATTCGTGGAGTGTTTCAACTTGAGCGTCAAATAAATTTTTTAATTTTAAATTTAACTTTAATACCTAACACGGACCTAATCCGAGTTAGCTTTATTCGACACATGACGAATAATTTTTTTAACTTTTATTCGTTATACGAAATTTTTATTTAAATAAAATTGTTGCCCACTTTTAGGACGAGAATTGTCTTGCGCTCGTGATTTCGGTTATTGGTTTGTTTAAAAACATGAAGCTTTATGAAAATATAAAATGCGAGAAATCTGTTTTCTTCAATGTGTCCAGGTGTATATAATCCTTTAACTAATGATTTAATTGAGACTATGGGCCATGCCTTAAATCTTTCGGGGATTTTTGCATGTTTAGTTTGTTGAAAGATGTACAGCTAATTAAGTGTTTGATGTGAAATGTATTGTGAACTCTGAACTATTCGATGCTCGATGTAGAAAATTCGTGCGATTTTCATAGCATTGACACGGCAACATATTTTAAAATCATCTTAATCGCTTTAATCGTTCCCGTTGATGAAAACCACTGTCACAGTGTTGATTTTACATTGTTTTGGTGGCCAAAACAGGTGATAATCAGGCGGTAAAATCCCTAGAGAATATGGAGGATAAATTAAAGACCTTAAACCAAGTTCCGAAATTTTTTCCAGCATAATTTTAAATCTAAAGTTTATCAACTTACAAAGTTTTTTAGTTATTTAAATTTTATATTGTTTTTAAAAGAAATGAGAACAATTCCATGAAGAGCCTCAACAACTTCAAGCTTATTCAATTAAAATAGACACACGTTTCATAGAGTTGCCCATTTCCGGGAAAAAATATTGGCTTGTTAGTGAAGTTGATGAAGGCCGATCCAGTGTTCACTTGGATGGATGCTTCCGAAAGAGATGCAGCTGCTACGGATGCGAAAGAAGGACAATTGTACCGGGCGAATGTCACTTCTATGGAATATGAATAAAATTGCAAAGAGTTATTCACATAATTAAATTTCTAAGAAAACACAATACTGCTATTAAGTGTTAAATAAGGCTGGCATAGAATGCAAAGGCAACTTCTAAGTAATTCTCGGTAATCAAGTGAAATCTTACAACACTAGAAAATAAAACAAGTTTACTTTGTTCTAAAAATAATTAAATGTAAATGCTTATTAATAAATATCTAGTCTATACTATCGATAGATCAGGTACCAAGCCACTAGAAAGGATAGCAAAGCTGTGGTAAAATTTCAACTTGCCTAGACGAACCAGGCAGTTAAAGTGTACCTACTCACTCTTTTAGGACGTTGTAGAAAAATTTCCTGCAATTCTGAAACCCCTTTACGGCTTGTTAGAAAAGAGTACCGAGTTCAAAGGCGTCAATCAGAATAACATCCCTTTGGCACCTGTTTGGAAATTTTATAAATCTACTCGACAGTACTGAATTAGAATTTGACACAAGTGGCATTGAATACGATGATATATTCATGCAAAGTAAACTTAAGATGCTTAACGATAAAGTTATTGTTATCGTTAAGATATAGAGTCGATTTTAAATCATTAAAACGGACAAGGGAAGTTAGGCAACTCAAAAATTAAAAAAATTATGCACCTTTGTGTGCAGTAGTAGAACTATTTTTTGTTGGTGCCATGGTGCCGTTTTGGTGGGTGAAATCACCCCGGGAAAAATGCAGAATTTTCTTTTTCGTGGAATATCTCGAGAACGGTGAGAGATATCCAAAAGAAGTATAAACAAAAGTTGCATCCTTTTTTTTGTATCTACAAATTGGCATGAAAATAATTGTCGAAAAATCTATACATTTAAAGTTACCCGCACCACCAATCCTTAATTCGATAATTGCTTTTACGCAGTTTTGTAGATATAAAAAAGATGAAACTTTTATTTAAACTTCTATCGAATATCTCCCACGGTTCTCGAGATATTCCACGAACAAGAAAATTCTGCACCTTTTTCAAGGAGTGATTTCACCTCCTAAAACTGCATTATGGCACCAAAAAAAAATAGGTTTGTCTTACGCATGAACTACTTGCACATGAAGTTGCATAATTTTCTGAATTTCCGGGCTGCCTAACTTCCCTTATGAGTTAGTTGAAGTGGTTTATTTTCTCCGCCAGTTTACGATTTGGGGTGAAATGAAGCTTCAGCTTTGTCGTTAAGGGACACGATGAATCTTTTTTTGCTGAACTGAATTTTTAATACATGTGTTATAAGTGTCGTGTATTTGCAATATCACTCCATCTTTTCGAAGATATTAACAGTTGGAGTTGTTAAATGTTTTGTAACATCAATAATAGTTCCGTTTATAATGATTTAAATAATTGTAGTTGAACCTGTACTCAATATTGTCAAACATTTTCCAAAAACTGTATAAGCAGTTCGATGACATTGTTCGTGACTACCTGGCCTTTGATCAGTGATTATGGAGTTACCGTGTTGATAATTAAAGGGTGTTTTGTAATCATGTTGGAGACAGTTTTCGACTCTTTGCGGTTAAATCCGTGAATATTTTGTGGTTGAGAATAATCAGCATCCATCGTGACATTACATAATAATAATGTATTCTACGTAAACATGGGTTGTTTCTGAATTACAGACACTCTTGCCTTTCCATGATACTAGTTAGAAACTGAATTAGCGTAACTGATTCCCCGGAGGCTATATTTTATGCATTGGTAAACAGCTCTGTAATGTTCCAAGAGAAATTTTGGTTTTATTCCTTGCTAACATCGATGCGCTAGACTCTAGAGCAACAAAGATAGAAATATACTACCACTCATAAGTATATAACCATCTACGTGTTTCTATTGTTCGCAAACTGTTGACAGTTTTCCAAAAATGTTTTTCTACGTTACGATAATGATTAACGGACAAACAGAACAGGAGATTCATTATTAACTCTTCGTTGACACTATGGGTGTGAGTCACCCATAAGTTGATTTTGACGTTTGTACCTTCTGTATGCACAATAAATACCTTCTTTCCAAAGCCGATTTACAAACTATTTTTTCCCTCAAAATATAATATTTGAACAACAACTCTGTAGATTTTTAGATTTTACTATTGAAATTTTTAAAAGTTACAATTTTTTTAAGATTTTCTCCGTTTTTTCTCAACCTGTGGTAATTTAGATTTTTTTACTAAAACTGTAATAAAATTTCAATGAAAAAACTAGTCAAATACATTCTAGAGACCTTGAAATTGACCCATGATTTTTTTCACAAAAATTGGATTCTTTAGATGAGAATGGCAATCGTTCAAAAATTGCTCTAGGTGTGAGCCACGCAGGTATGACAAAGTTGATCGAAAAAAGAGGTGTGTCAACGCAGGGTTAAATATGTAGAAATCCAAAAAACAATCGACGATAGAAAAGATTATAAATTGTGATTTTGTATAAAAGTCGTTTCAATATAGCTATCCTGATAACTTGCAAATTTTTCATTAACATAAATAACAAAAATAAAGAAATCGTTTTCAAAAAAATATACGTTTCTATCGTCGAAAACAGAGAGATCAGCGTAAGCGAATCGTAAAAGGCGTCGATTGCTGAAAGTTTCCTTCAAATAAATTAAAAACAAATTTGCTCTGTAAAATATTATATGTAGACTTGTAATAAACACAAATAATGCTTGTATAAGTAGATTAGGAGACAAATGTTTATGAACGAATGGTGTACTTTTCATCGCTTACCATATACAGGGTTTACATGATGTCTGCCACCAAAGATGTTATTATACACCACATGTGTTTTCCTTATTAATTAGGTGCATTGGATTCAGTCTTAAATTGTGTCCACTGAGAATGAAGTACATTGTGAAACAATTTTCTACAGTCTTATTACCCGGATATTCAAAGTCGGTACATATCACATTTAGGAACACATTCCAAACATTAACATCCAGAATTATATACGAAATGGCAACACTATATGATAGAACTCTAATTACGGTATTATAAATCCCAATTGAATAATAATGGTCCGCAATGAATGTCCGATTAAAGATTAATACACGCAGGTCTTGCTTCCCCTCATCGGTCCTTAAACCTACACCGACACCTCGAAAACGGTTATTCAGATTGTTGAGTTTCACAAAATATTGAAGTTTCATCGAAATCGGCGAAGTGTACCCCTTTATGCACAATTACCGAAGATTTTATAATAAACACGTTTGGAACGCAACAGTCCCTGTGTGTGTATACATAAAATTTATGTAAATTTCGTTCCCCAAACGTCAAGCTGTTCCCTCGTAAGAGTCGATTTTATTTAATAAGCTTTAGTATGCGTTGCAGCGTTTGTAAAACGCAAGAACACAATTCCCGCACGAGCAATGAACGAACGCTCTGCATCGAAAAACTGGGGCGTAAACAAATTTCGTTAATTCGCGATCGAGTAATCGCGCACTGCTGCGGCAAAAAGTCGTTTGTCCGAAACAAATTGACAATAACATAAAAATTCCATTTCGACTGTCTGTCGAAAAATGGAGATTTTATTATGAACATTGAATGTAAATAGTGTAATGTATTTCAATCCCTAATAATATATACACCATTTTTGTACAAACGTGTTACAAAGAAATTAGGTTTAAGTATTGAGGAAATGAGAAATCAAAAATAAATGTATTGTGTAGACATTTCTTTTAATTTATTTAACTGAATTTATTTTATTGAAGTATTACATCAATAGATCAGGTTTTAATCTATTTCGCAAAAATAGAAATAATTTTTCCTAAACTTCGCGCTCATCCTCTTTAATACTTAGTGAAATTTATTTGAGGATGCGTTCGGTAGATTTTACTAATTAAAATTGTATTAATTAAGATTTATACTGACATGAATTCGAATTGGTAATTCAACGTTTAACATTGATTAAATATGTAAAATATTTTGCGAGTAACAATGCATCAAGCGTAATTATAAACAAAGCTTTTGAGTTATAAAGGACTGAAACAACTCCATTTAAACATAAATCATTACATCATAAAAGACATAATATATATAAATACAAATTACAAGTACCTACAATTAACATCACTGCAATTTTAGTTTATACACATGGGTTTTAAAACATCAAGTATCCTAAAATTGCGGAGTCATCGTGTCCAGTTTGAACAATGTTTGTAAAACTTCACAGCAATTTAAATACATTCCGGCTAATTTTACCGAATTAGCTTTTTATCTCAAACATACTTACGTATTCGTTTGAAACACGCACGGCGGAGGGCATGAAATTTAAATAGAAGCCGAAACTAAAGAGAAAAACGTACAGACGCACTAAAAACTACCAGTGGCGTGGTATAATTTCTATTTAAATAAATTTAAATTTATTTAAACGAGGCAGTGCGGGATTGCTGCGAATCGCGTGCTTCAGAGACAATCGGATTCGATGCAACCATTCGGAGAATAGGAATCTCTCTAATTATCACGAGTTTAGGAACGAGTCAACGTAAGCAGAAGACTGGAGCGAGTGGTGAGAAAAGAGAAAGGCAAAGTGTCAGGTAGTAGAGGGTTAAAATGAGTATAGCGTGTCCCGAAATGAGCCCGCCAGCAGACGTAGACTTAGCTTAAGTGCGTCAGTTTAAGCCTTGGTATTGCGGAATAAAGGTTCACAGCGAGCGAAGACGCTTCCTGTCACCCCTGTACGTTTCCTCTTCGTTCCAAGTTACCGTCAAAATGCTCCTGTAGTCCAAGAACACTTTACACGAAATGGGAAGGTGCTCGCATTTTCGTTATTTCCCTTGTTATTTCAGTATCTCGCTGCGCGCACGGGTAAAATTATTACCGGATGAACTTCTCAAGCGAGCATATCTGCAAACATTATTGTTAAGAAACAGTGAAGTTAGCGGGAGAAATTCTTCGGCAGTAGAGCAGAGAATAAGAAACGTCAACTAAATGTCGTTTCAAAATGGATAAAGGTGTCATTAATGACGTGTCGCATAACAGTAAAAATGAATTTGTATCGTCCAATAGTACCTCACTTCTAAGAAGAAAGAATGTGCTTCGATACTAAAAGAAATGTTAATTTACTATTTTTAAAAAAGATGTAAGAAATTTAGAGATGGTGACTTCAGTATAAAGGATGAAGAGCAACAGAGAAGATGAATTGGGATTGGCACTTCGATTATTATTAGTATGTTTTCACGCCGATCTATGACTTTGGCGTGTTTGCACGTTGATATTTTCTGGAAAGTATTGTTCGAGAGTCCCTGAATCTTTGTTTTACCATTAGAATAAAAAATTTCACGCATTGAGAACAAAAATTAAATTATTATTCCAATAGGCGGTACTAATCATACAAAATAGTAAAAATTAATTTTTTTTAAATGGGTTTGTCCATTTTTCCTGTGAATGCCTCATTTGATAGAGGTAGCAATGAAGTCGTACAAACGAAATGTGCACATTACAAGGATGGGTAACGATGATTTCAGAGTGGATCTATTTTCAATGTTATAAGCTAATAGTTAAGCTATCGTGAAAAATCGCTTCTTTTTAAAAAACAATTTTTATTAAGGTTATACTAAAAAAGAAAATATTTTTACGTTTTTAATTAAATTGACGCTACAAATTGAGTTTAAACAGGCAACCAAACGTCGCCTGTCAACTTGACAGTTTTTCAAAGTGGCCCCTCCCACTGGAAAAAAAATCTGCGCGGACGCCTTTATGAGCTATATTCGTTATATATAACGATTCAGAATCGAATTTCGAGAGTCAGCGCAAGAGTGACGCGTTATGTATCAAAGTTAAACATTTACCAATTACGGAACAGGATCATGCCTACACAGTTGATCCATTACTGTTTATATAAGTAAATGTAATATAAATTCACTCTCTGCGAGGAAATTTCAATAAACTTAAGTATTATTTCACCTGATACTTAATTGTGTGTAAGTAATTCAAATGTTATAGGAATGGAGAAACAGAAATTTAGATACCTACAACAATGAAATCCTCGCTTAATTTTACGAATTCAATAAAGACCATATTAAACCGTTTGCTTCCGGAATGTTAACATTTGCAAAAATTGCACGAGCACATAAAGTTTAGTAATTCGACGATATTGTACAGAATTTAAAACAAATCTTTCAGAGAGTGGAACAACCATGTATGAAATTCACAAATTTGAATACCCGTTTGTTTGACTGACTTAGAGAAGACTTACCTTAACTACGTCAGATTAAGCGAGGATATTGCGCAATTACGACTCCTGGCGGACGGAAGCTGTTCCTATCGCATTCCACCTTCTCACTTCAGTAAATGCTAGAATGCGGAGAATCCTGCTTTAATTAGTCAAAAAATACGTTACCCAAATTAATGCATCATTACAGGTGCAGAGCAATTCCGTATATTACGGTATTCATTGTTTTAATTTATTTATTATGCTTGCTAAGTTTCGTCAGTTTAATATATAAGAACTTTTGAGTAAAGTTTTTTATACACTTTGTGTTTGTTTCTTCTGTTGTTTCACTTTGAGAAATTATTTAATTAATTATTTAAGTAATTATTTAAAAATGATTACTTGTCCAATTAAGTGCAAACGTTTCTACTTAATCTGTGTGTTGGTGGGACTCGCAGAAAGAATTTACAATCTTGTAATTTTATGATTCTAAAAGACAAAGTTACAGTCATAAGTAGTTTTTACAAAGCTTCATTTTGCAGATAAATAATATATTTGCAATGACCCTTCTAGTTAGTCCTAATTTTACTCCCTTTCATTCTATCGTTTATTGTACTTTAGTAGATTAAAGATCACTTTTCCTCAGTTATACAACAGTAGTTTGAGTGAGAACCGACTTCACTTTTAATAAAACTCAGTGATGTGTGAATAAAGGTCTTCCTAGACGAATGGCGTAAAGATCCTCTTGGAATGTGCTCGTGATACAGAATGGAGTTCCGTGCCATCTTCATAGGGAATAACTATTTAATCGATATTTGCGACGTTTGACGACTAAAAATGCTATAATGTTTAGGAATATTTCCTAAATAACTATATAAGATATCTTGATGAAACATTTTACATTTTATTAATCTATGTTTACACTATAATTTTGGATTTTTATATTGCCATAAAAATTAATTATGTTGTTTTTATAGAGAGCGTAGGAAGGTTACAATAAGTTACCTCCTTAAAAGGTAGGTATTTGCTCGTTCAATCATCACACATGGAAATATCGAATAGTTTTTAAAGTTTAGACCTAAAACTAGTGGAACTCACCCAAAAATATGAAGAAAGAACAAAACCTTTAAGTAATGCGTGTTTGAATAAAAAGTTCCAATTTAGGCCTATTTTTAACACCTTTTTTCTGCAATTAGAAAGAAAACAATCGATAAGTATGAACTATTTATGGGGAGTCCACTAGATTGAAATCATAAAAATAACGTAGAAAAAATTTCCACAAAATGACGTTTAGTTTTCTTTTAACCGTACCCGCCAATTTGAGAAACAGTGTTTCGAGAAAAACGCGTTAACAGTATTGTATTTCGTATATTGTAGATCGCACGATATAACTTCGAAAATATTTCGAATTTCTTTATGCAATTTTAACTGAACATTCTTGAGATGTTATAGTGTCGATTTATGCGTAAAAGAAGAAAATGATTTTTGCAGACTCAAATCCACAAATACCCTTTAAAGATTTTTTATTAAGTTAAGCAATTTGATAATATAAAGTATTTCAGTTAAATGTGAATGTGGGAAGTCAGAGATAAAGTTCAATTTATATTGGATTGCGTAGTAATATTTGCATAACATAATCGATTGTGAAATAAATGCCTCGAGTCACAGTTCCTTGCGTGACTAAAATTTCGCAGAGAAATGAACGCAAGGAAGAAAGTGCACGCTGTGCACACTTTGCGTGCGAATACTTCAGACCTCCAAGTCGAACGAAGTTCATGCGATTGCAAAATGTGCGTACGTGCAGTGAATAATTGTATTTTGAGTAGATGTACTTTAATGATAATTAAATCTGATATTTCTGATATTAAACAGTACATGTTATTACTCACGTTATAAATGTACACATTACTCGCACATCACACATATTTACATATATTTTACATTACACTTCATTTTATGTGACAAATTAGTCTTTTTTTGTGACAAATTCTGTTTTTATCTTAACAATAGTAAAAAGAGCAGAATCTTTTTTTATACTGAATATTCCTATCTTCATAAATTTTTACATACATACCTGTATCTTACATCTAAAGACGTATGTACTTATAAATTTATGATTATAATAAGTTACTAACTTCTATTCTTTGAATTTGTACATTCTACAATATGTAAAAAAAAGTAGTTATACGCTTGCGATTATTTATATCTTATAAGTCAGTTTTAATTTAAAAAATTTGTTATCGAAGTATAATTATGTGCATAATAAAATTATTTCTGCAATTATCATAAATATACTCATATTGCTGCAACTGTTTTAATACGATTAAGCATTTCAATTACGATTCGGTGTTGTAACGTATTGCATTGCTGCTTTGAATTAGTTGGTAATAGTTTAATATGTTCAACTGCATATCAAACTTCTCGCATTCATTGAAATTCAATCAAGTCGAAAACTTGCAAATTACATTCGTAGTTAATCAAATAATACTGGTTACTGATACATCGTGTACGAATGACTACATACTGTGGAACCGTTGTAGACAATTTATCAACGGAGCTTAGCGGTCGAGTTAAGCTCAACACATAAATTAACGCTCCGCTTCAAATGCATTCATATGTATATGTATAATAAAAGATATGATATAATGCTGATTTATGGCGACTAAATATTAACAAGAGTGTGTCACACTAATAATAATCATAGGACCAAAAGGTATAATTTAATATTAATATTGTTTACTTCTTTCCTTATGTTTGGAATAATACGTAAATAAATTTTCATTTTAAATTTATCACTGACATAACGAAATTTTAAATGACATCTACAATACTCGTCAATCACTAAACTTTAGACAGAATAGTATTTATTACTGAAACCATCTTCTACACCTCAAAATAGTCAACGAGTTTACCCCAGCCGAAGTTGCTTTTCATTTGTGAGAAAATCATTTTCAAGTATAAATGAAAAAAAGAATAAGCTACATTAAAGAATATTATGCAAATTCAACCAGCAATGTCGGACTATTCCGAGACAAATTGATCAGTACTTCCACTCTATGCCATTAATTCTGGTGAAATTGAAATATGATGTAGTCCAATTGTAATTTATAGATGGTGTAACGGGGAACCCCACCCTGAAGCCACTAACAAAAGACAAAGTTAGAATTAAAATCAAATCTTCAAACTGTTGTAAGTTCTAAAATAATTCGAATTTTGAGAAAATCCTACGCTAGGTCACAGATAATATATTCCCGATTATACATTTTTTGTATCTCCTTCTAAGATGATCCAGTCATTCCCGAGAGTGTGTTCCAGTTTGTTTGCAGTCCTTCGGGAAGTCATTTTGTTCGCTGCCATTTCGCACAATTTTTCATAAAAAAAAAATTTTCTAATAAAATAAAGATTGCTTAAAAACTATAAGTATAGAAAATCGAAGCCCTATACTTTTATTTATAGGGGCAAAAAAATTCCTAACATTGTCTTCTGTTATTGGCTTCAGGCTGAGGTCCTCCCTTAAGTTTAACTCATGATTATGCTGGTTTCGAATTAATTCCACCCTCTTAGAAATTCTTATAATGAATTTCTGTCGCACTGATACATTCCAATTCAATCTGCGAGAGATACATGCAGTTTTAATGTATTTACCGATACCTATCAAACCACCTGCAATCTGGCGCGACGGTATCAATAGAGTAAGTTTATTTTCGACAAGGACTCGCGAGCGGCGTGAATACACGAGAGAGTCTGCAGGAGATTTGCGACGCTTTAAAGAACAGCACACGCCGAACTTTACTGCCCGCGGTGAACGCGTTTTCTCTTCAGTCCCCTGTTCATTCGCACATTTTCGCACCATCCCATTCTCCCGGCCGGACTAAGGTAACCTCGTTCACGAACCGCTTCAAATAGGAAAGGTATTTCTTCCGTGACAAGCGAAATTCATTTGGAAAAATATGAGCCACATTCCCAAAAGGATTCTCGGACGTAGTAGAATGCATCATTCGGACCCTCCTTCTTTCTGGCGGTTTAACACCTCCAACAGCATGATAATTGCAGAATAATACTGAATTCTTACTTTCCGAGTATTGTGGAAGTGCATCATATAATTGTATGTATAATATCATAAAACCTCAATTATCGGAACAATGATTTACCGAATATTCGATTATCCGACCAGCGTGTTCTGAAAATGGCGAACAAATTCATACAGCAGTGATTCCCAACCCGTGGGTCGCAAAGTGTATTCTGGAGGGTCGCCACGATTTTTTTTTAATATTATTAAGTTAGAATTATATTCTGAAATACCTATTTTTAATGTGTTCTCTTTACTTTATTAAATTTACAAGTTAGTTAAATATTATAAAAGGGGATCGTGACTTAAAAAATGTTGCGAAACACTGGCCCACAGTATAGGTATTCTTACAAATTACTAATCTTCGTCATCCACTGTGCCTTTAGTGTACTATTTATTATTTACATTTCGGATTTCTTTAATGAAGCGTGTAGTGAACTGAACATGACAATGTCAGTGAACTGAAAACGTGTGGCATGTCCCAAAATTTATCCAAATATGCGACAGACATAAAGACACTGATGATGAAGAAGAAGAGAGAGGAGAAGAATCCCCTAAAAATTTTAATAATATTTCCTATATATAGTCAAGCATTCAAAGTAAAAAAATTTAAGTTTGTATTTAAAGTGCTCTCTTTTTATTCAGTATCGAACTACAGTGGCACATCCACTATTCGAATTAATAGGGAGACATGATCATTTGGATAAGGAAATTTTCAGTCAGTGGAACACCACTACTTTCTTCATGGTGATTATGCTGTATTTCAGAAAGAATCATACAAGTAACAATATTAAAAATGAAAATTAACATGAATGCACAATCATAGATCACAGATCTTTTAACATATATTATACATATATTCTTAATAATTTTGCAACACTTTCACTATTTTCTTGCCTTTGAAGTATCTCCTCTGTCATTATAAGAGTTAATACTACACGTTTCCTCTTTGATATCATTACAATGTGTATGAAATATAAAGGGTGTCAGAAACAATAAGGGATGATTCTTCATACTAAAATAAGACCAAAATCAAGATTGACGCGAGTGACTTAGACTACAGCCGGCGCGCAGTAGTAGATAGTTAGCCAGGTCAGACACTGTGAGGGCAGTGCCGTAGCCACCTAGAAAGATCCACTAACCTCGCAGTCGAAGTGCTGGCATACGACGCCACGCTTCAAGTGGGTCTTTCTATATGTCTACGGCACTGCCCCCGCCATGCTTGATCTGTCAAAGCACGCCATGCTAAGTTCTTTGCGTCAGACGCTTTTCCGTGTTTTTTTGCAATACTTAATAACTCGGGAACGAAGCTTCAAACGCAATTTCGTCATTCTCGATTTTCGTCTTCTTTTGGTACATAAATAATTAACTTTCTGATACCTGTTGCCGGATACTCTTTGTAAGGTGTTAACGCTTGCACTGTTAATTGTATCCTAAAGCAGTCTGAATAATATTCAAGTTGAAGGAGCTTTTTCGTCTCCAAGAGATAAATACTCTGATGAGCAACAATTTTTTTTTACTGTTATATTTTCCGACACTTCATGTCCATAGATTTTATTTTTATACGAATCGACAAATATTGTCATTTGGACAAATTTAGGTATGTAGCGTACGTTGGCGATCAAGTAGTCTTGAACGACAAAAATCACGTTCATGTGGGAAGAAAGGAACTGTGTGTAATTACGTGTTTCATTCCAAGTATGTAGGTACATATTTTATTTCAAAATGCTTTATCACGCCTATCACATTTTTACTGAAGAAAGGAACACCAGAAGGTGTCACCTTCACACATCTCAAGTTACATGCATCAGAATTGCTAATTGACTTATAATAGTCAATTATAAATAAATTGTTGTAAAATATAGAGAAAAATACAATTTTATGATAAAGAGGATAAAGATATTTATAAAAAAAGGAGATGTACACCAACATATGTACTTCAAATGAATAATTTGTATATCCAACTGAATGACAATACAGATGCAACGATTTATCGTACGGTACTTGTATGTGTAAGTAAAAATGAAACGGGGCGAAGCAAAAAATTTGACAAAATCGTGTTTTCTTCTCTTTTACGGGATATGCAAGCCC
Organism: Andrena minutula; assembly: GCA_929113495.1. Lineage (NCBI taxonomy): Eukaryota > Metazoa > Arthropoda > Insecta > Hymenoptera > Andrenidae > Andrena > Andrena minutula. The sequence continues at coordinate 40,986,723 of OV815994.1, forward strand.
AAACGGCAAAACACATCGAAATGAAAAATATTTGACTTACGAGGAAACGTTCCCAACCGGAAAATTCTGATTGATTGTATGTCAGTAACAAACTTTTTTAGCCTTTACAGTTATCGTGTTTTTGCGGTTGTTTAATATAACTTTATTTTTCTTTAGTAACGTGCTAGCGTATAAAACCAGAAAAAGTGTTATATTTTTCCGGTTATTTAATATAACTTTATTTTTCTTTAGTAACGTGCTAGCGTATAAAAACCAGAAAAAGTGTTATATTTAACATTTTGTTTTATAGCACACCGTTAGAAAATTATATTAAAAAACGAAAAACGCGATAAAATTAAGACCTGATTTCAGCCTGGGACAGCGAGCTACCACGAAAAAAGTGCTCCTTGCATACTTCAGTATGCTCTACATCCACACAAAATTTCATTAAAATCAGAATTTTCTCGATTCTCTCAAAGAATCGATTGGATTTCCTGGAAGTTTCATTATAATCAGTATTGCTCAGTATTAATCCAGTAAAGAACCCTTCGCATGATTGATTTCATAAACAATATGTTACGACGTGTTTACTCATTCAACATCAAATTGAAAATATTTTCAATATTGCAATATTGCTAGTATGATTTCAGCTTCGCAAACCGAATTTTGGTTAATGTCAATAATTCGAACCCGTTTGATCTGAGCTTACTTACCCGTGTTCATTGAGGTCGCAGTGTAGTTCTAGGCGCAAATACGACAAAATTTAACTCATTTATTCCACGTATCAGCATTACCTAAGAACACATTTTTTTTTAATCAATTCGCACCATTTTTATTTTTTTTATTTTTTCGACGAAATCAACTAGGTCCCAAGAATACCGTTACTAGAAGTGCCACTATTTTCTCCAATATTTCGAATTCGAGTAGGTACTTGAAAAGAGCAAGTCAAACTGGATTTGTGTATATTGTATATAATATGATTGCAGAATATTTTTCACAAAAGGGTTTAAAATGTTAGGATTTAAACTTAGTAATCTGTGTAATTGCTCTCAATTCATCAAAGATTCAATTATTATCCATTTACTTCGCAGAATTTACCTATAAGTCTTTTATGGAGAATTTTATGGAACATCTTTCTACTTTGTCCAATTACGGAAAAGAAAACTTCATAAGTCTTTTGTTTCTTATCCATCTTCATTGTTGGTTTCAAAACGTAATTAGTTTTATTAATTTCAAGGAAAAATGTGTAACTGAATTAAATAGTAGTTCAAGGAACGTATTGTGTTGTTTTATAACCATGCAAAATATTACAATGTTTAGTAAAAACTGTGTGAAAATCGTCGAGCATACCATTACTTTTACCTCTCCCAAGAAATAGCTAATAATCATAATTATATGTATCATATATTTGTAAAGTAATTCATGAGCCATAAAATACAAAATCATCATGAGAGTAACTTTTTAATTAGTATTGAGTACTAAGTGTCACTTTACTTAGGTGCTTTAATATGTTAACAATAAAATTTACAGCATTTATACTTGTAACACCTTCGGAATTCAATAAAATATAATTGGGGCAGGGTTAAGTAGATAAAAGGCACTTTACTGCGAACTTTACTAAGACTTTAAGAGCACTTATAGATAACTACATCAAGAATAAAAGAAAACTGTGGTTTAAAAGAGTAACGGAAACAGCGTGCTTTGCACATGAAAGCACATGACGAAGAAGAACCGGAAACTTTATATCTAATGTTTAATATAACTTTATTTCTAATGTTTCTAGATGTGTCGAGTTTTTAGAATGTGTTCTAATTAACTTCTGGACAATAATAAAAAACATTCTTTTAACTAAATATGTACATACAAAATTTATAAAATGTCCGAACGAAGTTTCGTGAAATGAAATAATTCTTTGATTTAATTAATCCAATATGTTCAATTAGCTCGTGGCTAGTTACAAAGGATTAAATAGAATTGGTCATAGCAGCAAAGCTCATTTATATCAATGTATCGTTCAAAATGACGTTTCATAGAAATGCACCACTACGTGCTTTCGCTTCTAAAAGGGCAAGCATAATTACATGCTTGACATGCTTGTCATTACATATTCGTACTCACAAAAACGAATATTACATATTTCTAATTAATTTTATTGCCATAAGAAAATGGGGATTGGCTAAGTAGATTGCGTAGCTGGGATTTGCAATTAAACCTTTTGCTTGCCAAGCAGCTGCTTCAGCAGGTTACGTTATTCATGTCGTTGACGAATTCCTTCTGCCAAGCCTCATATCGAAAATTGCAGTTGCCTGCAGGGAGGAACTTAGAAATGATGCTATAGTATTATATGGAAATTACACCTGCCCGAAGTATAGAATATCATTTACAATTTATGCATAAATCTTTCTTATTACACTATTACAATCTATCAGAAAGAATGAGGAAATAAGTAGAGTATCGATGCTTTCATTTTGCAAGTGTTCCATCAGTTCATGTCAGACGTACAGCACTGCCTCTCTGTTTATGCAATGACGATGCATTACTTATTTTATTGCACAAATCTTTGTACCGTATTCTAATAGAACTCCATTATCTTCTATAATAATTTCTACTATATTTTACCTGTTCACGAATGTATGTATATAAGATTCTCTTCCTCCTATTATACAATAATGCAATACATTGTGGAAGAATTTAATAATATTCTACATCGATTGTTCAAACATTACATTACATGGGGATAAATATCAATTATTTAGAGATATCTGCAATTAAATATTTGTTATATCTGTTTGCAGGCTATAATTCAAATTATACATGTAAAGTTGAAACAGGTCATTTCAATCTGACAACCGTCAATTTCTTATACTTTCTGAGACTGACATTTCGGCGTTTTTTAATTATATATACTAAGTTCCCGTTCAACCTTGATATTATAATTACTGCTCACAGGGTCTTTAATAAGAAAAGGGGACGGTAATACCTTCTGTGACGATATTGGGAAGTCATGTCAGTCAGCAGCAAAATACCATAGGTATTAGAGGCTCCATTCACGTTGGAAGGTAGATACGCATCAAATATCCACTGGAAATTGCATTACGAGTATTAAGACTAGCTTTCCAATATAGAAGTTTCCCGTCTTCCCATCTTTGCACAGGTGTGGTCACAACTAAATTTTCGCGTATTACATTACCACAGGACTGTGCAGTGTGCACAATACAAAATGGTACCTACTTTTCATGCGAATATATGATACTTCGTGCATCGTTCTAATAAATAAAAATTAGTCGTTCATCCAAAATTGGTCAAATCATCTTCAAAATTTTTTTTTTAAGAATTCAGCGATTCGATTCATTTGAAATTTGGACCATGTTTTGATGCATCTTTGAAGAAGTTGTAAGTTTATTTATATTCATTTTTAACCATAAATATAGTAGTTATGCATGTTCGACCATCACGCCGCGCAAAATTCGTCGTCGTTGGTGTGTATTATATTTATCTACCAGATAATCTGATGCAGAAAATGAAACGGCGTTTTATTTTATACATATGTAGCTTGAAAATGACGAACCAGCAAAAACAAAAAGAAAAGTCTGGACCTTTAATGGCTGCGATCTAATTTTGTACCAATTTTCTTATGTAACAAAAAGTATAGGACTTAACAGTATTCTGGTTCATTAAATTGAAGCTAAATATATACAAAGAAAAACACCGTTTCATTTTTCTGTTTTAGATTACCTAGAAGGTAAATATCATGCGCACTAACGGACGACGAATTTTGGGCGGCGTGATACATAACTTCTATATTCATTATTAAAAATAAATAAAAAGAAAACTGCATCTTCTTCAAGGATGCATAAAACCATGGTTCAAATTTCAGATGAATCAAAATACTGGTTTCTTAAAAAAAATCCTAAATTTTGGTCTGTTTTTAGCCCATAAAATAGGATTCCACCCTTAATCTGGGTTTACACCCGACGAGTGACTCCATCGAGTGAAAATCTTGGCCGATTTGCCTGTCGGATTACTCGGCCGAGTACTAGAATATGCGTTCAGACTGGGCGAGTGCTCGGCCCACTGGGCGCACTCGGCCGAACACCCATCAGGTGTAAACTCAGCATTAACGCCGGCGCTGAAAAGATTACTAAATTATAGAGGTACAGAATCGATCACAGAAATACGAGAGATCACGAAATCTGAGTTCGAAATCATATATGGCCCAGAACAGAATAATTTCCCTTCGAAATATAATTTTTATGAATATCACGTAGATGAGTAGGTACTTTTTGAACCAAATATTCAAATAAAGAAAGAATTTTGAGTAAAGAATTTGTTATCATTCGCCGATTACAGTATTGCACAGTGTCATTTCTATCGGAATATTTAAAATGTAATCTCTTTGAATACCACTGAACTAACGCCTCGTAAACACCAAAAGGCTTTCAGAACGCGGAGACTGTTACGTATGGCGAACAGGAATAACGCTACAGTTAATAACAGTTCCATATGACAGCAGCAATTTCGTCGTTCTAGGGGAGATTATATCATCTGCATATCGTCGAGAATTTGTCCTTTAACAGACTTTTATGTGTTACGGCGCAAATGCGAACGCCAGCGGGCCGGCAAAGTTAATATTGGCAGACGCGACAGCAACGAACTTATACATAGAGGGAGCATTCAGGTGACACGGCAGTTAAGAGGGTTTAGGGGCAAGCAGGAATGGAGAAGGATACCGACGGTGATGTAAGGGCTTTCTGTGTTGGTACGCGTGGATGTTAATCAGAATGGGATTTACATATGAGGCTCGCATTACTCGGTAGCCGAGCACATGCACCGAGAGGAGAAGATAACGGCCTCTGGAGAGAATGCCCCGGCCCTGGCCCCGGTTCCACCAACTTGGGCGCAAGAGTCGCGTGCAGGCCTATATCTGTAATAACGTGCCACGTAAGGCATAATTATATATTGCGTCCGGGATTATTACCGCATTTGCACTTCGACCCACGGTAAATATCGATTTAACAGCAACGTAATTGTAACAACGCAACGAAACACGCCGCTATCACTCAGCCTTACTGCGCCCCCTCGGTATGTTATTAATTATGCGGCTTATGCTAATCACTGATTTTCAACTCGGCTAAATCACGCGCGTTGATTTTACTATTAAAGCTTATAACAAGCAGATGGACATTACGCCGGTCATGCTTTTATGTAAATAGACGGCCAGGAGGTGAGATAATGAGACCTCAGAATTTGTGTAAAGATTAATTAATACAGGGAGCATATCTGACGGAAGTGTATAATTACTAATTTTGTTGTAAATTATGCTCCCCGTAGCTCGTAGTAGCAGCTTTGGGACTTTGAAATCTTCTTTTTAATGGTGTTTTATCATTCGAAAACTAACTTTATTGAACATTTGTAAGTGGAGAATAATTTTATACTTATGAATTAGGTGTCCATTCTTTCGTTAGAGGGTAAGCAATATCCAGGCTTTTATATTGCAAAATTCTCTAAGATAATGATTAAATTATACAGTGGGGAATGTATGTACCTAGGGTAAAGGATCCGATTACTGACACCGAACCAATTACTGTCACCTTAAGCTATTTTAGTTAAAATAACGAATAAAGAAACTATAGAATACAATATATAGTATAGATTATAGGTTGAAATACATAATTCAGTTTGTGTATCACTTTACAACGTGTATTTATTCGTTATTTTAAGTAAAATAGCTTAAGGTGACAGTAATTGTTTAGGTGTCAGTAATTGGGTCCTTTACCCTATGTAAAAACTGATTCAGACCTGAAACCATATTGTAATAATCAAATTGTAATTATAATGTTCAAAAGTTGTTCCCATGAATTATATTTATGATTTTATAGTATGTCAGAAACTAAATTCATTAATTTAGAAATTTCAGAGACATTTCTCTAAGGCGGAGGACAGTGTAATTTAAATTTCATTCTTATGCGACTATAATTTTCTAACGCTTTGGTTATATTTGTGCACATAACGAGCTATTGATTCAATTAAAATTGAAGCCGATTTATTCAAACCTAACCGTTTTAATTTTCTCTATTTCCTTATTACTGCCAACGGCGCTATGCCAGCGTTTAATTCCCATCTTATTCATTGGACCAACTCACATTGACTTGGATTTGACTTGTGCTTTGGACATTAAGCCAATCCGAGGAGTCTCGACGAAACCTCTAATAACCTCTCTTAATACGCCCAGCTTCCCGTCGAAACCGATAGATATATGTGAGGAAGCTTACACCGTATCAGAGGAATGGAGAGTACAATCCGTCTTTACGACTCACTAAAACTCTAAACTCTAAACCAATTAAACCAAAGCTATAAAGCGGATGCCATGTGCTTAAGCATGGCTTTACTAAAATTTTTGAAAAATTTTAATCCTGAACTGAAATAAACCTGTTATAATAAGTCAAATTGAATAGGTAGTTGAATTTTAATGAGATACTTTTATAACAATTTTTAACAAAAAAGTTAATATGCAGGGAAGTAAGAGATAATATAAAAAATGCAAGATAAAAATTAATGCTAAAAAAGATATGAAACATTGTAAGGATATAAGATATGAAAACATTTGTTACTATTATGTACCATAAATAATTTTTTAGTTTATTATACATTTGTCAATGTTTAGTGTAAACCTATTCTTGTTTTTACAGTTACGGGTAAAATTATTTTGGGAATGCAGGCACTGCTAGGAATACTTAGAAAGTTTATATTATTTCGTGTTTTTAAGTTTGGTTTAAATACAAGTTTGATTCTGCATATTATGTTTCCCTTGATTTTCAATATAGTAGTACTTTTATTAATAAAATTGTTCAATTCGCACAGTAAATACCAAAGGTTTTGAAGCATTAGGTATTTTACTGATTAATAAAGACACTTAAGTAGGTAATCTTTTAAATATTTTATGGACCATATAATGTTAACGATAATTTCTGAAGAACTCATACTCATTTATCACTGCGATTTTTTCAATATGTTTGTGATAATTTTCGATGACTGTAGAAAAGTCGCTTTTACAATTTATAAAATGATTTATATTGGACCCATTTGCAAATCACGTGCTAAACAACTATGCAAATCCACAACATATTACTACTAACTTTCACTACATAAATAGAAATTTATTACTTTTAATTACTTTTATCAGAAAAATTTGCTACCTCGACAAACACTCTTTAAATAAAATTGGGCTTAAAATGTGGAACTTCTAATATCTAAGCTTGTAACTATGAATAGATCACAAAATATTCGCTATTAATCTACAACGATTATAAAGATTATTATAAAAAATGGCTTTAAATAATTAGGCCTCGAAGTCAACAGATAGACTTCGTTGCATTCTTCCTCTCCCTTGTGTTCTGTAATATTGAGCTAAGAGCATACTATGTACATAATTACATATGTACTTAGCATCTTGACATGCCATTCGAGTGTGCCTTTTAAGATTCTTGCATATACATATGTGAGTTTTTTTTGTATCCGTAGTCAAATTTAAAATTGCGACTTTTCAGTCCATTTTGTAAGATGTTCTCATCTGATTTCCAGAATAAAAGTGATATTATTCAGCTCCTCTTCCTATGAACTTTCTACAACTACATAAACTAATAAGTAATTGCGGCATGCACTTTGCTCGGAAACCGTTATACATGTTAGACAACTTCATTCTTTAACTTTTTGTTGTATGATTTGCTTGAAAAATGTCTAACCTTTTCTAATTGTTATAGCATAATAATTGAGAATAATAATGTTGTCATTAAGTAAAACCTTACATACAGTATGAACATTGTGAATGAAATACCACTGCAAATTAACAAGAACGCAATTTACAGGACATATTGCGCAGGCGTGCCACTCCTTGGCAGAAATGTAACGAGTGTCATTGCTTTTTGTTAAACAAGAATCGCGTTACATATGCATGGTGAAACTTTATATTAAGTTTCCAACAAATCGGAAGCTTAATTTGTAACATGCATATTGCATGAAGTTTGTACAGAAGTTGTTACTTCCGCTTTAAACACTCAACGAGCGTTCTCGTCAACATAACTTTCTCTAAATGAATAATGTTTTTACATTATTGTATAACAGTTTACGTAAATGAATAATTCATCGAGCTTATCATGAGTGTTGTAATACAAAAACATATTTAAATGTACTACGTGTATAAAATAAGTGTCTATACATAGACTTAATGGCTCTTCGCAAAAGTCATGACAGTAATGTAGGTTCCTTTGAATACCAATCAAATTACTTTAACTTAAAAATTGATTTGGAATAATATAGTGTATATAAAATACCTTCATGGAATACTTCTTTATTAACATTCACCTGGCGAATACAAGGAGCATCTCAAACTTTAAGGGTGCAGCAGCACACTCAGGATTTAATCTTTAATATTTTTAAGAAAAATTTATTCCATGCAACTCCATTTAATGCGAATTCAATAAAATTCATTAGGCGATTATAAAAATTTATCTAAAGAATAAAATCCAGCTTTCTTTCCTTTTCACAAAGCTCTTTCTTTGAAGAGTGCCAGGGCCTCTAACACCCCCCCCCCCCTCCCTCTCTGGGTGCGCCATTGTAAGGGTTTATAGTTACTCAGCGAGAAGAATAAAAAAGTGTAATTAATATGCATTCTAAAGTTCTTAGGATTCTCAGTTTCCGAATACTAAGCCTCGAATAAAAAGATTTTATTCTAGACTTTTGATTTATTTTTGCATAAAGATTCACCTCCTGGCTTACAGTAACTTTCTTCGGCATCATTTATGACTGCTTCGTCAGCTAGTTTGGAAAACGAATAGGCATGATATTATTTAAAAAAGAGTTAAATCCCCTCCACTTTAAAAAGACGGGAACGTAGTTGCAGCCGCCAGAGAAAAGCGCCGCGAGTTGGAGACGTTTTCATGACGGTCTTAAAATCGAACGAGCTTACTTCCGGATTTGCCTGGCAGCCATCACGTTGGGATAAGTTTATATCTCGAACACGGATCATACGAACGTGTTACCAAGATCTTACGATGGACAACGACGCAGGGACTGCTAGCCCAGAAAATTACACGAAGAAGAACGTGGCTATTAAAATATTCATCGCGCGTAATGGAATGGCCGCACTAATTTAGCTAGAGCGCGAATGATTCCATGAATCTACCGAGTTCTTGGGAGCTGCTCCCTGAAATATTAACTTCTTCCACATAATTTGCGATTTTAAAATTCATTCCGATCGAAATCTGTGACGTTAACTTGATTTTCTTGAACAAATGTAAACGTAAAACTTAATGAAAAAAAATGAAAAGTTGATAAATTTTTAAGATATTGCAATATGATTTACCACAGCTGTAATGATGTACACGGAATGTAAAAGAACAGTAACGGTAGTCGAAAATATTTAAATATGTCAAAGTAGTGATGGTTGGAAAAATATTTGTAAATGAAAATATGTCAAAACTACGTTTGAGCTCTTTTCGAATTTGGGAGACATTCAATGGTTTAAAAAATACATTTTCGTACAAGTTACTCATAAAATTTTACAATGCTATATAACTTTAACATTAGAAGAGCATATATGTTGTGAAACGTTTTGTTCAATAATGGAACAATATTTTTCAATAATCCCAAACACAACAGTTTAAATATCTCGAAACAAAAATACATAACTTACTCCACTGAATATGATGACTGGCAGCTATAATAGCTTTATTCAGACAAAAGTGCATTTTCACGTCCTACAGTTGCATTCGGTAGACGACTAGCAAGTCGACACAAACATTATTCTTAATTTATCATTTCTCTGTCTTCTATATTTTATATTTACATATAAATGTATATATGGGCACATACGTGTACATACATACGTATAAACGTCACAGAAATATGCATACGCGAGTCTCGACGTTTAGGTTTGCACTTCATAAATCAGTGAGGCCATCCATCTTCATTTTTTCTTCCTTCATCCAAACGTAATGAAACTTCGTTGCTCCTATGTGCACGGCACGTGGGATCGCCCCACAACGATCTGTTCATACGGCGTAAACAAATTCAGATTTATTCGAATGTTTAAAATCCTGAAACCGATCCGCGGTAGAAATACGTTACATACCGCATATTGTATTTTGCAGCATGTTTATCATACACCTTTTACTTCATTTTGCTTGGATGTACGTGATTACTTAGTATGAAATCGCTCGCAAGTGAAAATTGCCAAATTACTCTACACGAATTACACTTTGTTAAATTTAATTAAATTTAATTATTCCGAACGCTTGATTCTCATTTATCGAAGCATTTGGCTGTGGGTTTATTTGTAAATGTTAAAGACACGGTATAAAAATTGCAATGTAAAAGGATATATGTAGTATTTGAAAAAAATTATTTATTAGCATTATTATTTGTATTACCAGTAGTAGAGAATACTATAAATATTTATCTTATTGGTACAGTGCATATTGCGTAATTATAAAGAAATACCTTGCTATGAAGAAATGTGATAAAAAATGTTTGTATTACAAAAAATACAAAACTTCTTGCGGTACCCAAAAAATTTAGAATTGTTAATGGAAACATACTTGAGTGGAATTGGAATGATAAAAAAAAAGTGGTATTATTTCAAACTTTTAAATGGCCCTTCCATTGTTAACGTATTACAGCACAAACATAATGAGGAAGGATCTTTACTTTTACAATAGTATCTGTAGAGAGGTCTTTTGTGCTACGAGCATCGACGAGGTCTGGGAAATCCTTTTTACTTCTTTTGAGCCGTTCTATAGATTGACGTTTAAGCTGTATCGAAATTCATTGCTATCGCAGCCGAGAACAGTTTTTTGTCTCTCTATTGTTCTTCGGTCGGCGAAAGTAATAGGAGTCGAAAAGGCGGTGAAATGAGATCGAGATTCAATGTAGCCGGGTCTGCCGATCCTTTCAGGGAAGTAACGATCGTGGAAACCTTTACAGTTAAATGTTCCGCGAAAGGAATAATGAGACAACGACTTTCCGCTTAGAATGGAAACCTTCTGCATTTTCTTCGGCGAAAGGAATCGCCCTCCCCCCCCCCCCCTTCCATACTATAGTGTATAAACCTACAGTGAAGTTAAAACATAAACGATCACTTCTTTTTGTACACATACAAATGTAAAAATAATAACTGTCCTGAATACTAAAAAAAAAACAGTTGGACACGTTGCACTACTTCTCAATATTTCTTCACTTGGTTAAAACAAACTTTGAAATGTGATAGTTAAGAAATAATGTACGGTTTAATGATAACACGTAGGGTACATGGTTTGTAAAGTGGCCTTAAAGAGGTATAGGCTATATCATCGAATTACGTGAAAGTTTTCCTATTATACATATAACTGGGCTCGAACGCTGAGAAGTTGAGCGGATTAAATTTTCAAAGTGCTATTACGAAGCCATGGGAAATTAACGAGATAGGTACACAATAAACATATCTTTTAATATGGAATAACGAATAAGTTTTCTGTACTTACCGGATCTGAATCGTTAAAAATAATTGTTTCTGGCACGAAACGGGAAGATAGAAATCAAGAGTCTGTTAGCCAGCATTGGCCGACATCCGACTTGTTATCTTTCTCCCACTATGGACCAAGTTTGGCCAATTGGAGCCACTTCACTCATGGCACGGTTATTTTGGTCGAATTTAGCTGTGCCAAATATATATCAATAATTGCAGCTAACCGCGCAATTATTGATGTAACGGAAATACTTTTTGTTTCGGCAATGAGACATATTATTTCACATTATTGTAAATATCTGCGAAATTGTAAACGATATCTAAATGTTTCATTCAAAGTCTTATGGTTTTCTATATCATACGGTGTGGTGTTAAAAAAATTTCAAAAAAGTAAATTCTTCCAAAAATTATGGGATAAAATAAATCATAAAATTTTGAATGAAATTTTTTTTAAATATCTTTTAAGGTTTCACAAATATTCACGATAATATGAAAATCCACAATTCCCTTCTTTTCGCCCCCTAGGGCCGTTTGTTTGCCGAAAAAAAAACGGTTACGTTATTAGCATCGCTTGAACTATATTTTTGCAAAGTTTCAAATTTTTTTGAATGTTCGTGTTGGCAAACATTCCTTGTCAGATTTACGTTTCGGACCTACATTTTGAAAAATCACACAAAGCATACTTAACAGGAATAATAGCAATATTAAATAATAATACTATTAATAAATAATAAAAAATTAAATGTCAACTAGCATTTTATAGCTTGTTATATCCAAACTTTAACTTAAATATGTACAAAAGAAAACTTTGTTTCGTGAGAAACGCAAAATGTGAACTAAATAGATATGATCGACTGCAAAATACAGTGCAAGCAACTGCACCGCAGAACAAGTTTAGTAATCAATGTTGTCTAATATTTACCATTGATTTTCTGCGCAGGGCACTAGCTACAACGTTAAACGATAGGAACGACAGGGTGATTGCTTTCACATCACGGATATTTGCTCGTGAATAATTAATGAGATTCCCTTAGTGAGTGCGTGCGCGGATTTAGATATTCCAAGATAACATGGTGGAGAATGAATTAATCTCGGCACATCCTGCATCAACCAAAGTATCCAATTGAACGATACTATCTCATTTTAATATCGCCATTAATCGACATGTGAAAATTACATTTCCATACCTAATAAAATTTCAATCAATACCAATAATAATTTTGATCAACAGGTATGAAATGAGATACTTAGATAGGTACAGTTAGACTAATTGGTTTACTTTTCATTTCCGTTCCATCCTAACAGTTAACAGTTTCAGTTTTCTTGCTCTTTAATTACATTTTTTCGAAGGAATCAGTCTTCAAAATGTAGGCCTCCGACGTTTGGGAAACGGCCCCATGGTGTGATTTGGCTTATAGGTGGCGCGTCGTTAAGTAAAGTTCGGCAGAGAGTAATCTTGGGAAGTTGGCGTTGGGGAATCGGAATGCAGCGGATTCAAAGATCGCGGGTTCCCTCGAGTCCCGTCGCCCGAGGCTCTCTTTTTCTGGCCTACACAAAAAATCTAATATAACTTGAAAACCTGATTTTAGCATTTCGATATCAAAAAAAAAAAAAGTTTTAAATTATTGTTGATATTTCCCTTATTTTGAAAGCATTTGGTCATTGTTAATTCACTTTTGATAGTTTTTCTACGAAATACATAATGTATGTACAATAAATTGCTTATGTTGCCATTCAGACCTTATTATTGAATATAGTTTTAGGGAATCTAGTAAAACTTGTTCTGTAGTTTAAGCTTTGTCCGCGAACTCGTTTATAAAGTTAACAAACATGTGAAATCAGTTTTTCTTCGATAACTGTGAATGAACAGAAAGTAAGTAACAAATAGTATGCAAGTAACAATAATATAATGTAAAAGAATATTATTATATTCATCAACAAAGTAAATAAGCATTAGTGAATTTATCTGCAATACGAATAGTAAAGAACGAAATAATTATGTTTACATGTGATACAAAATAATCTTGTATAGTCACTTTATAAAAACCTTTGTAACAGGCCCCATACCCGTTGAGATTTGTGTCGATACATGTAAATTGTCACGAAAATTTAAAAATTGTAGTGTCGTAATTAATATTCAGAGATAATATCAATATGCCCATCCCGTATACATGTACCCCTATCTATGAATCATCATAAAGTATCCTGCCTACACTGAACTATATCCAAAGTAATTCAGAATGAAAATCGTTCCATTCCCCTAGAATATTTGAGGCAGTCAGAGCAACAACGGACTGACCCACATTTTTTCGAGTAATAATGTATTCCAATAGGCTCTACTAATCATATAAACTATGAAGAAAAAAAAATTTCAATGTGGAGTTAGTCCGTTGTTACTCTGACTGCCTCATTTATGAATCTCAGTAGATTATTACAAACTAATGAGGAATTTAAGGACGCATCTGAATCAATAGATTTGCAAACATCGAAGTTAGCGGAATTCGAAATGACACAAATGTTGAATAAAACTATATATAATAATGACTGTTGAAACGCAATACAAAATTCATAAGAGTGTCACTAGTCGTTATACCTACATCTGCACTCATATTTTTTGCAGCCAATTTCTTTCTTTTTTTTTTAAACCTAACCTTGGCTTTATAACTTCCAAGAGAATGAGCTTCTGTGGCCATGCCAAATCGTAAACGGTTTCGGGAAAGTTTCGGTCACAGGGTTGGGAAAGTGATCAACTCGTGATAAAATTTTCTGAACACCGCTTTTTCTTCCTCACATATGTAGTTGCATTGTGCGTCTCGTTGGGATTTACAGGAATGAGCGACATCAAAAAAATACAAAACCTCGAATCAGTTTTAACTCTGTCTATCGAAAATTAAAAATTTCTAAATTAATTGATGTGTTAGATTCGAATTATTTTAAACTAACCAATAAAATACCGTTTTAAAAACTGTATAATAAAAAATGTCGTCGATGTTTTAATCTGCTATTTATTTATTGACAAATTAGGTACCTGAATAGTGAAATTATTGTAGTGCTATCAGAATAAAATATACATCATAGCCTTCCGTAATGTGATTTTAAAGATTTTGACACAGCAGTAGTTCAGATGAAAATAATTTAGAATCGGACTCGTGTCAGTTATTCAGAGCACGCAGACGTAACGATTTGTCATACGATAAGTTGTACAATTATGGTTGCTACGACTGTTTGAACGATAATTCTGCGATATATGGGGCTGCTGTATAAACTGTCGCACGACGTGTTGGATGATAGTACGATGCTGCTATAAAACTTGTCGGACCTGCTACTAGTTTGATAAATGATTGGTTGCAACATATGTGTGAGACTATTTCAAACCATTCTCAGTACAATTCCAGCTTTGAAACAGAAGTATTCTCGAAAGCATTATAATAGAAATGACCTCTATACAATCAAATCAGTCATTAATAAGTTGAATTCATCCTTATATCATTTTCAATATTATTTTCGAAAATAGAATATTCATCTGCCCACAAAGAACTCGGTGGATTTTCAATATTGATTTTTTCGGGAGGAAAGCTCCGTTCGGAAAAAACTTAGTCTACTAATTAGTAAGTAGCATCCTACTAATTCCTGATCAGGCGAGCGCGTACTTAATGGATACTCAATGTCACTATTTACGAAAATTAAGTCCCAAATATAGAATCTTATATACTTACTAGATTTATTATATGTAGCTGATAATAATAATTATAACGAATCCAAAAACGTGTGGTTTCATGATATTTAATGATATTTAGTGACAGAAAGTAAACACACTAACAAGGGGAGGACTGGGTGTTGTAGACATCGATTTTGATGAGCCTTAGCCCGATGGATCTATGTCGAAAATAAGTAAATAGGTGTCCAAGCGTGTAAACCAATAAGCCTTAATAATAGAGATATCTACATGTAAATTATTAAACATTTCATAGAGGCCGTGAGGTTTTAGTGGGTAAAAATCACACACTACCCTAGCGACCCGGGGGATTCCTCCCTGCAGGTATCGGGATGCCTTTTAATGATTTCCCCATGTTAAAAAAATAATAATTTTTTTTAATTATTTTTGAATATTTTTTTAACGTGGGGAAATCTTCAAAAGGCATCCCGACGTCTCTAGAGAGGAATACTCCGAGGGGGGCAGGGTAGTGTGGGAATTTTACCCACTAAAACCCCAAACCACCATGAAATGTTTAATAATTTACATGTAAACATCTCTATTATTAAGAGCTATTAGCTTACACGCTCGGACATCTATTTACTTATTTTCGACATAGATCCATCGTGTTAAGGCTCATCGAAATCGATGTCTACCACACCCCGTTCTCCCCTTGTAAGTAGTTTCACGTGATAAAATAACAGAAAATAAAATGTGACCTTGTTATTATTATTATTTACGAAAAAATGGGAACAATACTTTTTTACCTGCATTCTGTAGAAACATGGACAAATTCAGAATAAAATCGCTTTATACACGACATAAAAACTGTAGACTGTATTCACTCATCGGTGAAACAAATATTTCACGTCGCGTCGTGTTGCTTCCGGGAATATATTGTGTAATGTATGAAAACACGCCTATAACTCGACAATAACATGTCTGCCTGTAAAAACTTGGTGCAACAAGTTGTATGCATGTCGGGTTGCAAAATAATTTTTACTCTCTGTATACATATACTGCATTCATTAAAGTCACGTGAATAAAAGAAAAATATCAAGTTTTTACTCGCATGGTGTTAAATCTCCGCATTGCCTGAACATCTAATACAGCGTTTCTGCGATTGCTGAAATAAATTCGTAAGTTTTTCAGAAGTAATACGTGCAACGAATGATATTTTCTTCCTGAATTGAATAAATTTTTTTTATTTTCCTAAATGGAAGGAACATATTTATATTGCTTATTGTTAATTTAATCTACACAAAGGTATCTATTTTTATAACAGTATATTACTTTTGAAAGCGTTACAAATAATGAAATACAAGGAGGGTACGAAGTTTTAATTTATGTAATATGCGAGTAAAGTCTAGAGTCCAGAACATACTTAAATTTTTATCAAATAGAATAAGAAACAAAAGGAGTACATTCAGCATAAACGTGACAAGTAGTAGGTATGTGTAAATTGAAGATAAAAATTTTTCAGGTGTCAAATTTAATTTTTATCACCTTACAGTTAATGTTATAACATGCTTCCTTCTACGAAAATGCTCTATCCATTTCATTCAACTAGTATAAAATTTTGTATGTATTAATTTGATGGTACATCCACCGCTTCATTACTATATTATGCAAGTATACAAGTACGTAAGTATAAGTGTGTGTAATCACAGACGAGGTATAGCGTAGTCAGCAGACGGAACATCCAATGAATTTTTCTGTCCCGAGTTTGCAGAGCCCGAGGACCCCATTACTATTTTCGTGTCACATATTTCTCGTAAGTACCGAGAATGTCTTGAAACAGACTGTAATGCTGCGCGTGGTAGGAATTAGAATTCAACACGGGTAAAATTAGGTCTTTCGAAATCCGCGATTTATAAATGGAGAGCTGAGAATCATAGTGGTGTAAGTCCCATCTGTAAGTCTATCTAACTCCCATCTGTTTACTTTCATAGTGACTTAAGTTATAACACCATTCTTAACTGAGAACTAATAACATTTCCCTTCAGCACTTAACTAACAAGAGCAAAACGTTTCGAAATATACCAGTGTAAGTCCGACTAATTATGAGTATCGTCGCTCTTATCAGCATAATGCATGAACAGTATAAATTAATATAACGAATGTGCTAATAATTAAAAATACCGATTAAAAGTACCGATAATTAAACATTTTTTAAAATTTTTAAATATATACATATTTATTATATGTATATGCTAGTATTTTGAGCCTGCGTTCCCATAACTTCAATATATATGTAGAGTTTTTTTATAACGGGAAACACAAAACGTTATTTTACGAGAAATACTATGCGAGTGATTTACACCACTATGAATCTCCAAATAATTAGGTAAGTGTAATAATTTATTAGTAGATCGTCTTATGAACGGATTCCGTCCAACGGAACAGAAACAAGGATCACAACAAACGAAAACACATATACCCTTTAACCTTGCTGTTCTGTTCGAGTTTATTTAACGCAAAACAAATTTCATTAGCTCGTAAAAACGTTATTTATAAAAAGTGTGCTTTAATGCTTTTTAAAAGCACCTGTTGCTGTACCTCTCCCATTCATCATGTGTGCATGCGCATATATTAATAATGCTGTATATGATATAATAGAGGAGCAGAATAATAATAATAATAATAATAATCTACTGTATTCTGTGCAACTTTTAGTCAATTCTGTGCTAAAAGAATTTACCAGAGTCTTTGCTACTTTTTAAAAATGAATAGGAAGGTAACGTTTAGATAAGTATGACTCAACGCCGAAATATAACAAACAATCATACGTATAACGACAGAAGTGATACAGAAAATTATATAATTATACGGCAGAATGTGTCAAATGAGCACTAGGGACTCTCAAAGAAGAATTTCTTAATTTTCCGAAGCAGTCATGAAAATATTTCTAACATTATGCGTTCGCATGGTATAGGTGTCCAAAGTGGAATGTACCTTTTTTGCTTTGATCGCGAATAACTGAAAAAAAAATGAAATTAAAGAGAAATGTGCTCTATAAGAATCCCCTATTTACCTGAAAAATTTTTTGACCCGTGCATAAATTCAAAGTAGGAAAAAAAGTTTTGAAACTTCATTTCCTGCTTTTCATCTTGATAAAACAGTGTCAAAATGGATGAAAAAAATGTCGAGTCCTTGATTAAAAAATTAGGAACTTCAAGCGTTAAAGTGCTTTTCTTAAATATTTTTGCGACAATTTTTCGCGGAGATACAACCATTTGAAATTGACTAAAATTTAATCTTGTCCAGCAGTGTAGTTATGTAAGTATTACAGAGTGACATTTAAGTGAATCTTCTGCCAGCGTTACAAACTGTGTGCTTTCTACTCTCCTGAGGAGAAACCAGAAGTTTTGAAAGTTTAGTCATCTCTTGTAACCTTCTACGAACTGCTGTATGAAATTCTTCTCCTGTGCTTGTCTGAGGAGATTATTACAATCTTCAACAATAAAAGTTCATGAGAACACTTCACAAAGTATTCTAGTTGCTCCCTCTCATTGCTCTGAAAAACCATATTCTGAATGCGATGAGAAAGTGTGCATACATTGATTTTTTATCATCTTGTTCATTGTATGTCAAAAAGTAGTGTACTGTAATATTTTATTTAAAGTATAACGTAATTCATTAATAGGACATGATTTAGAAACAGATTGCAATCTAAACGATTCACGATATACATACATATGTATTAACATATAATCTGAAGCATAAAAAATGTATTTCTAGTAATAAACTGATGAAGCAATTCTATATAAATATTGAGAACGTTCGAAAAGAGAATTGAAAACATATCTACTGTTCTATCTATTTCAAATAACTTTAAGAAAATTTGTTCTCAAGGTAGGTCACAGTTCTTCAAATACCAAAGTCACATGTAATTTAATCCTCTTCTTGCGGAAACAGGGTTGATTTTATCCATCCTAACTGTCAATCTACTTGTGTTATTGATTATTGGTAATTACTATTTGCTGAGGAAGATACACGAATTTTAAATAATGACAAAATTGAAACCAAATATAAAAGTTTATTTTGAGATGTAGGTACCTACATGAATGAAATGGGCCAAAATGGATTTCGCATTAGACTTGCGCTCAAGCTATACGTCAACTCAACAGTTAAATGGGATTTGTGTTTTGTAATTGTTTAAAGAGATTTTATAAATTTTAAGAGTGCAAAATGAGGTGATCACTAATTATCAATTTTTACGGTATTTTAATTGAAAGATGCATTCTTCTCCACGACCACAAAAAAATCACAAGACACAGATAGATTAAATATTCAAAATGTTCTGGTGCACAAGGAATTTAATTATCTGATAGCCGGTTGATCTATCCGCCTACGCCACGAAGAAATATACGTCTCCTTTCCACCGTGGGCGGAAGTCAGACCGGAAGTTATCCCTGCCATCCTCAGCTGTGGAAATAGGGACAGTTTTTACTGTATCCTCGGCGATTCATTTGGCAACTTATCATCTCTGCAGACCTATTACATGCTGACCAAATATAAAAGTGTACCAGAATCGACCATGAGTTATATATCGAGCATTCGTCATTCCAAGACGTCAGTAAAAGCTTTCAAAAATAAATGTGTAATAGCATCTATAATTTCAAAGACACTGCTACATTTTATTAGAAAGTTTGCCCGAATAATTAAATACAGTAATCATACATTAATATACAGGATGTCCCAGCTATGGTGTTACAAGCTCTTTTATCCCAGATTATTAAAGGTAGGTACCTAACGGTAACATCGTTTCTGTTTTCGATAATGATAACGTTTTTTCATAACAGTGTCAGTGTCCGCTACTGACCCCGTAGATGGGAAGGGGGGATTTTATTTTATGCTAATATACAGCTAAACATACATTTTTATTGAATTTATTTAACCCAAATTTAAAATTACTAAAAGATATTCGGAACCTCTAAAACGAATTTACGCTTAGCCTTTAACGAAATACAACGAATTCTAAATTGAGAAAAACCGCTCACTACAGTTTCAGAATAAAAAATAAAGGATAGAAGAATTGTTTTACTTTCAATTAAACATGTTGCATTGTACACCACGGCACTGTAATGAATGAAGTTTTCTCCCCAATCAGAGTAAATTGAAACTGACTTCAGTAATAGTACTAACCTACCTTTCACTAACTTAAATGAACATTTTCATGTGTAATTTAGTTACAGACTTCTAAACGAAAAAAGTATTGCACATTTAAACAGAATAGGTAGTTTTGCGTTTATTTAAACACCGAGAAGTTGATTCATATTAATATACATTTCGATAGTCATCTTTAATTACAATAACATGTTAAGTGCAGAATATTACTTCTGATCTTGGCGGGGATTAGCTCGGCAGCTCGAACCACAGACTGCAATTACGGAAACTTGAAACCCTGCCGAACTCTCAGCTATGTAGGATTTGTTGTCACTTATAACAGTTCGTTAGTCGAGTTATCTTCACATCTGGATAAGCGTACCAAATTAGATTTTCTATCTTTTGAATGGTATCGGAAATGAGCATTCATTTAAATTTAACGAGTCAATTCTGAATAGCACAGGAAGTTGGAAAATTGCTTTCCCTATAAGTTTAGACACGAAAATTTCGTCAGAATTTGTAGTTACTCAGTGAAAAATGGATTGAAATGATTAATTAACGATAACAAATTAGCCGTTAAAAATAAAATTGCTTTCCAAATTTACATTTAAAACATTCTTAATAATAATGTATTATTCAGTCCATGGCTGAATAAAGGTGTGTTGCATATTCCAACGTATTCAAAACTCTGTCCCTGAGACTTATTAATCGTTATAGTAAATGCTCTAAGGGAAAATATAAAAATTATATAAAGAAAATCCTAACCAACCCAGACCTAACCGTGATCTTTACCACATCTTCTTTCTTTATGATTTACAATAACACCATTTTATAGCGTTACAAAGGACATATCGATTAAAATCAATAACTTCCATGATTTTTTGGTTATTATTTTAAAACACAACATGAATTTAAAATTCGCACAAACATGAATCTAAAATTCGAACAGTATTCCATTATACCTGGACAAATGTAGAAAATGAGGACACCAAACCCTTTTTAAATAACTTCCAGTTAAAGCGTTTCATAAATCGTAACATAATTGATTGAAAACTATGATTTCCGTGGTGTTTTAGTTTTTAATTTTAAAACGCAACATGAATTTTAAATTCGAACAGTATTCTATTAAATCTATATAAATGGCGAAAAGAAGGACACCAAATACATATCTGTATTATTTATAATATCCCCACTTTATAGCGTTACGAAAAGCGTGACATTTAAAGCGTTACAGAAAACGTGACAAAATTGATAAAAAACAATGAAATCGTCGCTTATGATTTTATTGATATAGGATAAATATTGTACAGAAATAAAAAATGGTCGAGTTAGGTATGTGTTGTCTCGCCAAGCTCATCCGCCGTTGCGCATATGAGCGGTGTATCAAATTATAACGCCCACGTTCATCTGAAATTAGGGCGACCATGACCATATTGTTCATTAATAAAATGTCACGTCCCGGGTTAAGGATTTAATGGGACAAATGACAAAGGGGTTTTTACATAAATTCCAGGCGCTGATCTATAGTTCAGCGCACCGGGAGGCGAGGAAATCAGGTATTTGACGACGTAATTCTGTACACCAGCCTTTTCGATTGTCAGGCGAGAAATGTGAAATTCTGCACGCTAATCGTCTCGAACGGCCGGGAGAATGTTAGATTCAGGGGATTGAAGATTAGGGAAGGTCAGGCGAGCAATGTTCAATTCTGCACACTAACCATTTCGAGCGTCAGGCGAGAAATGTGAAATTCTGCACACTAATTGTTTCGAATGGCAGGCGAGTAATGTTTAATTCTGCACACTGAGGATTTAGGGAAAGTCAGGCGAGCAATGTTCAATTCTGCACACTAACCATTTCGAACGTCAGGCGAGAAATGTGAAATTCTGCACACTAATCGTATCGAACGGCAGGCGAGTAATGTTTAATTCTGCACACTGAGGATTTAGGTAGAAGGCGGGAGAGAAATGTGAAATTCTACGCACTAATGGATTTGGGACTGACAGGCGAGAAATGTTTAATTCTGCACACTAACCGTTTTTTGAACGTCAGGCGAGTAATGTTTAATTCTGCACACTAATCGACCAGGGAAGGTTTAAATGAACTGGTTTGTATTGGAGAGACACCCGTTAGAGCACTTGTTTTGGTTTGCTTAGGTAATCGGATTTACCGCTGCATTATCGTAAAAGACACATGTAATACTTCGCGAGATTTGACTAGTCATACGGTTAAGCGAAACCTATGCGTAAGTAAGTTTAGTAAACACCGTGACGCTTTCTGCGGTCGTTGCCCGGAATCAGCTGTTCCGGCAGCCTGTTTGGATTTCGGGATCTTCGTAGCCGAAGGATTGACACAAATAATTCGTAACAGATTTAAAGTAAAACTGTTTATTCACTTTATAGTTTTGATAATATATAATGCACTATCGTTGTGCAGATAGTTACGTTTTATAATAATGGATAGGCGATGAACATAGCATGTATATAATGGTTATGAGTTATGAATATGAACATGAAATACAAGATATATATATTAATAAGATAGAATGATTTACGCAATAGGCGTTAATAAGCAATGCAAACAGCAATACACGATAATATGAGCGCAATAAGCTTTGCAATACGAAATAATGTGAATAGCAATACAAGATAATATAAACGCAATAAGCGTTGTAATGTGAAACAATATGAAACAATAAGAATGTGAATAATTGATATAGATGATGGTGATATACCGTGGTATTAATAGTAATTATAATCTCTTACGATACTTGATGGTTGATGGTGTTTGAATTTATTTTAAATGATACTTTGATCAGCGAGACCTTAAATGGTTTCGAGTAATTAGCTTTCCTTCGGCAAAGGTATTTCGTCGAAAGAGAACGTGTCCCTTCGATCCTGGTATTTCGGCGAAAGAGGACGAAAGAGGACTTCTGTCTCCAGGCCCTTGTATTTATATGATTTTGCAAGGGGTTGTGGGGTGTACGCGCGGTATGGACTTTGCCCTGCTTATATAATATTTTACAGTATGAAGGGGGGTGCGCAGTATGCACCTTGACCTAATTAGGAACATGCGTCGCAGTAACTTTTGGGGTTTTTTGTAGGGACCAAAGGTTGATCTATATTTGGATTCGCATCTATGCTTCCGGGGTTTTTATACATAGGATTTTGAATTGCTCAACTCCTCGAATGGATTTTGGGTGTTTTAATAGGAAAGGGACGTCGATGGGTTTGACTGCTTTGGTCATTGAGAGGGTGTGAGACGTGGTCTCGATTTAAGATATTTGTGGGGCGAGGGACTTGTTTAGATTTGACGTAAGAGAGGAATTTGTGCCGCGTTGGGCGAATAAGGGAAGAAGATTTAATGATTGACCGTCTTGAGATGGGGACCGCTAAGGTACATCGCCAAGGCGGCCGTGGTCATGGAAAAGGGGTAAGAATTGAGGTTTTGGGGAAGATTTGAGCGTATTTGTAGATAGATTTATAAATGAGTTGAAATAACCGCGCGCGAAAAATCTTGGGGCGTCACAAAAATATCAACGATGTAGCATACCGATTTGAGGGAAAAAATTTATTGTACAAATTAGAGCAAGATGAAAAATAGTTTTCATTTTCACGTAACAAGACGAAGATGAAACATTTATTATATTTATAGTTATTAATACCCAAATAGTTATATAAACTTAAGAGAAAATAGGTTATTCCAAAAAATAACTTGAATAGAAATTATTTTCATATCTCAATGCTTCATAAAATATATTTCTGTCCTCGGATATATTGGATAAATATTAAGTAAATAACTCAACGGAAATGAAATATCAATTTTCACATCTTCATATAAATTCAACTGTCACTTTACATAAGATTTAGTGAAAGAATAGAAGCTACAATATAAATAAAAGTTATTTCATATTGTAATCCTATCTTGTGCAGTATAATTTGAATTATTTACTAATTGGCATCATTTAATCCTAATTAAGGCGAAACACATGAAACATATTCCAGTGAACGTATGTACCTATGCAAGTTGTGTATATAAAAAAAAGTAACAAAAATTGCCAAATCGATGTGTTAAACGGGCTAAACGGAGCAAGAATAATTAGGATGTTGGCAGCGCGCCGAGATTCATGCTTGCAGAACAAATTCATGCTGGAAGAGAGTCCGCACTTTGCCTATTACACGCATTGTCGCCCCCGCTTCTAACACCTACTGCGAGTACATCTCATACCTGTACAACAGAATATTAATTAATATCTGCTAATTAATTTAATCGTTATTACACTCACACATTATACATATATTAGTCAGTAAAACATTGAATGGCGCAATGTTTGGCGAAATACCATTTCAATTCAATCAGGCCATTTCAATCGATCACATCTACTGGGGAATATATACCAACAGTAATAAAAATTTAAATTTCTATATTTTCTATTATTTCTTCGCGAAAACACTACCTATAGTGATAATCAAAATGTGTCCAAACACGACGTCATTTGGACTATTTATAATTATAAAAATATGCGATTTTGTTAATGATTTCTTTTGTTCGAAACCTGGAGTTCACAAACTTTAAAGCAGAGTTGAGGATTAACTAAATACAAAATCATTTAAATAACGGATCAAATAAAAGTTACTTTAACTTTAGATTATTTGACGAATAAAGTTAATTTTTTTAATCGACGAGAAAGTGAATTTTTTATTTGTCGAGAATTTATTCGACACATGAAGAATAATTTTTTTAACTTTTATTTGATATTCGAAATTTATTTAAATAAAATTTTGGCCCATCTCTGATTTAAAGCCAGTTTTCAAAGAAATCCCATTTGATTTCGAAGCTAAAAATGGTATCATTTGATTCGTCTTAACACTTAACTAGCTTCTTTTAACGATGTAGCTATAGAAAATACACCACGCACTCGAGTCGCAAATCATTCTACAGTCTTAAAAACGCCAGAAAGTTTAAAGTATTAATCAAAGCAAATTGTAAGTCGTTATATCAATGAACACCATTTCGAAAGAAACTAATAAATAATTTTGTAAATCATGTTGTAACCTAATCTACAACCTTACCATGCAAAATATTTTTCATCCACACATATTACCTTTTCCAAGCGTAACATGTTACTTTTTTGAATTCTGTAGTCAGTCGAATATTTACAAGCAGTAGGATCTATACATATCCTACATATACATACATAGTCGTGCAATATCTCACCACCAAGATTCAACTAGTACACCCGTAGTTACCTGCCTTCTTTCTCATTTTTCTGCGAAAGAAGACACAACTACGTATCATTGCACCATTAGTAGATTGGTGGCGATATTACTTGTTCAACATACTATGTTATACCATACACTGCCCGCCTCTGAAGTGGATTTAGATCCATTCCAGTAATTAAAGAATTACATCAGGAAGCAATTATACGAGGCAAATATAAAAAAGTAGAAGTCATTTCGAAGCAACCATTGTATTCAACCACCGAACTAAAATAAAACGTAATTTATAACGCAATCCAAACAGCAGGAACTGTTAATATATTTCATAAATAAATGTAACATTTAAGACGGAGTACGAATAAAAAAAAGACAACGATAAAAACAATTAGAATTCCAAACGAGAAGTATCGATCAATGTTGTGCAACTTTAAATGAATTGATCAATGCGTTTGCATCCAACTGTTACAATGGCTGTTTTCGAAACGTACATAGTTTAATCTCGTTTGCTTTGTACCACTGCAAACGAGGGGAGCTAGAAACGAGCCCGACGTGGAAAGAACAATCGGAAAAGTTCAATCCCGCATTTTTTTGTAACCGTTAAACGAATTGAAAGTTTCGACTGCCTAGTACGAACCGGGGGGGTGTAAATTTATTAAAACGGGAGAGGGGGCTGTCACTTTCAATAGTTAGGGAAAATAACAAGAGTCACTTGGAAATATTGGGCGGTAGCGTCGCGCAAAGGGAACTCAATTTCGGAAAAGTTCGACGCCGAACAATGGTGTCACAAATTAAATAGGGCCGCCCGTCGCGAGAATGAAATGCAATGTTGCGCGTCGAACTCGACAAGTAATATTGTATATTCCCGATAATGGAGAAAATCGCTCGCGGGTTTTCCACTTCCCTGATTGTTTTTGCACAGCCCGTTCCCTGTAAATATACGTCTACCATTTAACAGTTGTATTTACAATTTAAATAATTCATACATTTGCCGGTAGCTCGATTCGACGTGCTGCCAGTCCACTTCTTAATTATTCGTATAATTTTTGCTTCGCGCACAAATAAACAGTGAAAAGAATTCAGTGGCCTGAGCAGGGAGTAGGGACGTATAATGCACTCGTTGGCACGCGTTCAACGTGGCGATGATGTTATGCTTCACTACCAACTTTCCGATATTTGCAGTATTACAGCAGTCGCCCGATAAAGGATTCCTTTTGTTCTGATACGCTGCCTGCAACGATCCACTCTGTAAAAACGTGGACGGAGTAACCTACTCCATTCTACTAATAAATTTTTGTGAAGCACAACAAAGTGTGGTGAAATAAATGTTAGGTCGTGTAAATCGTGGTGCAACTGACAAAGGTATGTACTTCGGTAACCTGAGAATTCCGATTTTTCTGAAACTTTGTAGGTTTGTAGAGGACCTCGATAGAAGTTTTGAACAATTTTTTCTGCTACTTTTTGGTTCTTCAGAGCGAAAACACCACTTAAAGGTTAATGTGGTTTTCTATTTTCCAATATATCTGGAAAATTATATTAAGTATCAAACAATTATTACGATGAAAATTTAATAGTTTTGTATGCTGTATAAAACTATGTAATCGAATTGCTTAAAAATAATGGGGAAGCATTTCTTGTTTAAACTACAAGTTTGAAACAATTGAATTGCATAGTTTTATAAAGCATAAACAAGCATTAAATCTTCATTGTAACGATTTTGTTATACATATATGCTACAGTTTTTAAGATATATCTACAGGCTAATAAGAAATACACGTTAAGCTTTAATGGGTGTTTTCACCCTGTAGAACCAAGAAGTAGCAGGAAAGAGAGTCTGATACATCCATTAAGGTCCTCTAAAAACCTGCAATGTTTAAAAAAGTAGGAATTTTCGGGTTACTGAAGTTCCGTTATGAGCAGAAAATGTATCTTTTTTGAGAAAGTAAGTAGGAGATATACATACAATAAGCTTTTCTATTTGGTCACGTAGTTTCTGAGAATAATAATTGTAAACATAAAGCTGTAATATTATGGATTTACTTAAACAAGATTAACGCAATTCACAGTGGACCGCAAATAGTAGATGATCTCTTGATGTAGATACATTATTTTACAAAATAACAATACTATAATATAAAAATGTAAAATTTGTAATGCAGTAGGTCGTACATAGGGTGACCGTACTTAATACCCCCTAGCAAAAGTTAAATCGTTGTCAATTGAATAATAATTGATATTTTTGCATACAATTCGTTTAAAAATAAAGAGAAATTATTCATCTCTCATGTAGCATAAGTTACAAATCGTTGATACCTAAAAATATTTAATTATAAATTAAAAAACGCAAGACATGCAAAAATTCGGTCCTGAAATAAGTGTACCTAATATCACCTACTTAATAAATATTAATTTATTCATGTATATTTGAACTTTTAAAGTCATTTTCAGATGTGCTTTTATTATTTCTCGCTCTATAAATGTGTTTTTAACAATCTCATTATTTCTTCATTTATATTACAAAAATATAGAAATAGGATTTTTAAAATATTTTATTTTTTACGGTCGGATATTTCTTTATTTATTCATTTATACTTATTTATCCATTAACGGCCAACACCTTTTATTAAGTGACGCGTCAGAAATATCATGCATACACTGAAAATGTGAATTTACTACTTATTTTCAATAGTCACAATATATTTCCATTTGCAGTTTATGTTTTAATTATTCATATTATTATGAACCATTATTTATATTCCACCAGATAAATATTTCATACATAGACAAGGTCAGACTGCCCGAAAATTTCGACCTGCTCGAAGTAAGTACATTCGGGCCGCTCGGTTCTTTCGGGCCGCTCGACTCTGTCGGGCCGCTCGAATAATTCAATCCGCTTAGTTCTAGCCAAACCGACCGGTTCTTTCGGGCCGCTTGAAAAATTCAATCCACTTGTATACCAAGCCTAGCTCGGTCCTTTCGGGTAGGTACCTGGCTCTGTTCAATCGTTCAAGCCAAGTTAGGCTCGGCTTGCTTTTTCCTGGTATATTTGAACAACTCTAGTGTAGGTAGGTATATAAGTACATACTACGATCAATTAAATTCTACTGGTATTCGCCAGTATTAAATATCTGAGGAGTCGTGCTAATTTGTTAAAAACTTGCACGTAGAATTTTGTTACAGTATCTATAATTCTCTTACCAACTTTCTAAATTCTAAATAAATATTTTTTACCAATAAATAAATGTAATTGCACCGTTCTCTTCTTGTCTGATTTTGTCTGTCAACACCGCATTATTGTTTCCTCCTATTCAATACTTTATTTCCTTTTATTCCCCTTCTCGGTCACATTTCAAACTTACGCCTTCCCCTAAAAGATTGAATGCTTATTGCGATATCAACTGCAGTAACTTCGAAAGAATCCTCATACGGAATCGAAAAGTCGATCGCTTCGAAGTGAAATGTTACATTATTATTTTCTTGGAATGCCGCCAGCCAAACGCGAATCTTGTGGAAGTAATGAAAATTTGTTCTTGAAAGTTTTATTTGGGGTCAACGTTTTCCTTGTATTTCTTTGTCAATACAGTATTCCCTTTGTCATCCAGTGGATGACATCCACTGAATCTCGATTCTCTTACTTAAGCAATATAGAATGGCAGGTATATCTATTTTTTTCATTTACTTTTCCTTGTAACCAGTTGCATATAGGTAACCAGAAGCAGGCACGCCTTCTTGGTCATTAAATAGGAATATACATTTACTCTTCCATCATAATATAACCGACCCTATTTTCTCACTATTGCTGTACTCTGCACCTGTAAACTCTCACCATGGTCGTAGAATCAATCGCGTATACTGTATTGCAAACGATAAATGTTATTTCCACAACAACAAAATATATATCAACAATAACAGTGTTTCAACGTTTCAACGATGATTTAATTGCAAATGGTTCCAATATGTACCTAAGTAGTAAGGCTTTAATATGATCACAGTTCGAAATTCACAAGTATCATATCGTAAAGGTTTAAATAGTTTTGCTAAAATATGAATGCAAAATGGATTCGTTTATCATTAATTTGCAGAATTGAAATTATCTCTTTAATACTCAATCTAAGTATTATTGTAATGTTGTACGATATGTAAGTATTTGTCTGTCAAATATGCAAGCATAGATCAATGAATGGTGAATTTTATTTATGACCATTGATAAAAATGTTTTGGTTTTTATCTCATCCACATACTTTCGAAGTGCTTTTTAAGTGTTTTCCTAGACGGACGTTAATGATTAGCAAATAGTTAGATACATATTTAGATTACTAGTTAAGATTACATGTAAATTATTAAATTTGTTGCGAAATTTATATTACTTACTACTACTTACGTAGGCAACCAAGCAACAGAACCACCCCTGAAGTTATTTCACATCACTCCTGGTTATTTTTTACCATGTCGTGACATGTTGCACAATGGCTCCGACCGCTTCTTCTCGAGAGAATTGGAAATATTAATGGCAAAGGGGGCAACGGGGGAAGGAACTTCTCTCCGTTTATTAATCGCTAACATGACGAAGCACAATTCTTTCTCGCTTCGCATTATGAGGCGAAATCTTCCACTTTTGTCCAGCAGTAATTTTTTCTTCCCATTGCTCGCCACGGTACAGCAATGCGCTTTTACGTCGCGGCAATTCATTCTTACTTACAGTAACGTATCTGACAATGAGTATTGTACCTTCGTTCCATATAGAAGTGCGCGTCTCGAAAATGAGAAATCGGAAAGATAAATGTCCGGTATCAACAGGTTTACGTGTGTTCCTTTCTTCTTCGTCTTCTTTCCTTTCTAAAATACAGGTGAGTTTAAGTGAAGAAAAAAAACGTTAAAAATGGAACAGATTCGTATCTGTGACATTTTAAATTTGCAGCATTACTCCACTTGAAATGAAAGAAGTAAAAATATGCAGTTACGAAACAAAACGATTATTATTTGAAAACACTCTTGATCTTAAATGGCAAATATTATAGGGAAAAGTTAAATATTATTTATTTAGTATTTTAAATTTGTGCATGAAGGATTATGAACTGGTAAGCTTGAATTACCATAATACCCAGTTTCCTTACGATAACGAAGTTGATTGTAGGAGAGTAGATATCTGTTTTCCATTTATGGCAATTTATATTGGCTTTGTGCAGGTAATGAAAAAACGTTTCCCTAGAAAAGAATATTACGATAATGTTGCATGCAAACGAGGTTGGGGTGCAATTGCTTCTATTATTCTGTAAGACAATTTCTAACTTAAATAATGCAACTAAAAAGTTATGAAGGGTTTAGTTTCTTTTCATAAAGAATTTGAGTTTTTATTAACTTCAATTTAGGTCCAGGATGAAACTACACACTTTGCGAACATGCTCGAATTTGTTTTGAGTCGATTGAAACCGCCGTTTTTGAGTTATCACTGCTAAACGAAACAAACATTTTTAAAAAGCCTCTTTAATGATCCATCTGTAGCGTCATATATACTGCATATTTTTGACTCAACAAACATGTTAATAAACTTCATACCAAAGAACAAATCTGAGTTTCAATTTATTTCTTCGTAATTAATTGAAACAGAAATGCTTCATTTTTGCCAGGAACGATTGCCTAGTACCCTTAAAGATCACCCTTTACTTTCTGTGTTAGAGAAAATAGATAGGCAGTTTATTTTAGAACGAAAACCTATGCTATTATTGTCGATGAAAAAATAAAAAAGTTACAAGCAAAAACATTGCGATACCTTTTTCAATTTCTTTCGCCAAAAATTTGCCACCTATGTACAAATCCGCTCCTAATCGTGTGTGCTTTGAAAACACTGTGATTTTATTTCGCCAACGCAAACTCATCTGTACAAAGAAATAGCACCACGTGTGAGCAATATATCACCATTACTGCTAAGAGATCCGAGTCACCGTCGCCTTTAGCAAGTTCTCTGCAAAAGCTACGGATAATCACTTGCGACGTGAGCATGAAAATAGGAAACGGAGCTTAAGGTATTAAGTCCCTTTGTCTCCGAGTACAAAAGAGAATAAGCAGACGAAGCAGGAATCACGTAATAGGAATCGTGTAATCTGTGAGAAATCTTACAGTATGAAACGTGTAAAATGAACGAACGTACAATTATCGGCGAATCAATCGTGTCTTAACTAAATTCCAATGAAATTCCTTTTGAACGTTCGATGAAAATAGACATTTCCTCACGTTTTGTACATTTTTATATGCCGACGGGGAGAATGAAATGTGCCAGCAAACGAGTATAGCGTTTAAACGAAAAGTAGTATGCGTGACGGAGTTAAACTGGCTTTACGGGGAACGAATGCTTTTAATTAGACAAGGACCAGAATTTGCAAAACGTAAGGTGACACACCATACCATCTGGTCTGGTATACGCTACGAACGCATTACGTAATGTGAATTCCTCGGTATGCTTACAGCTCTCCACATTTTTATTTAAACATTTCTGTCTAATACGCATGTGCTTTTGACTGCTTTATTTTGGATTTTTTTATGAAATACAAACTAGCTATCAGAGGAAAAGAGCACACATGCATAGGGGAAAATAAACTGTATGTTTATAACTTAATTAGTGTTTTCAATTTGCACAAATATTTTTACCTTTTCAATTTTCATATTTTGTCGCATATCGCTTCGACTTTGTCGTGCAAACATTCCCTGTTTTTTTACTCTTTGTTCTGTTTCTCCTATTATTTTTTCATTAAGGGATCAGCCTCCCATTCTTTTTCCCTAAATGTTCGAAACACGAAGATTTGTCTACGTTACATTTTTATTTAACCATACTTAGTTATTTTTACAGAATAAAGACCTTATTGGGGCTATTTTATAATCTCATTTTTCATGCATAAAGCAGTAATTCTCGTTATATGAATGCTTTATATATCGTTGCACAAGTGCCTCCGGCAAATAATTTTACCGACATTGTTTTGCTTCAATCTCGTTGTTGACTGCATAAAAAAATCTTAGAGATAATGCTGTGAATTTCACATAAATAAACGGAGAACATTGTTTCAGCATACTGACACAATGGCACAGGACAATGAATACTCGTACATTACCACATAAACAATTTTGCAGTATAATGAAATTATCTCAAACAGCATAAGTAAATATAAAACAAACTAAATAAAAGAAAAACTGTGCATACAAATAAAACAGCGAATTTAACTTGTTATGTCTGTAGTAGATATAATTTATACATATATACAGTCAAGTACAAATGTACAAAAAGTTTTTAATAATGTAAGTAACACTTATATTAATTCCTTTCGCATACTGGAATTACTTAATTCTCATTAGTTTATCATCTCTATATTATTTGTTTGTATACATAAAATTGATGTATCACTCATTGATTCATCAACGCCCAATCCAAGCCGCTGAACCTAGAAACATGAAATTCAGAGAGTGTATTCCTTTTACGACATAAGTGCTCGATACGAAGTGATTTTTTTAAATTCCATTTCCCAAGAGGGTGAAAAAGGATCCTAGTTTCTCGGACTGCTTCATACCTTTGAGGCCCGATTGGATATCAGCTTGGTTTTTAGCGACAAAGGTTACCCACACAAATGCCTAAAAACCATGAAGAAAGTACTTCTGCCGAGTGCCTGTGTTCTAACAGAGGCACAAGAATTGTGACTTAAATCCACACATTTGTAATTATATTTTGGAAATATGCAAAATACAATTCTATACAGCAAGGAATAATAAATATTTAAGAAAAAAGAACAGTAAAATGCGTACAATAGATCCTAAACAAAAAATTCATGAACATAGGCCTCTTGTTCGACTGGCAAAGTAGAAGAGATCCTTAAGGATGTGACAGACGAATTACATTATGTCAATTACCCTTATATATACCTACATACATTTAGATTCCTTATCTTAAAACATGTTTTCTATAAGGAGCAAAAATTATTGAAGAAATACCACGTTATTATTTCTCCTTTCTGCTTTCTATTACTGCGCTGAAATTCTCATTTCATTCCTCGGCATTTACCTCACTTGTTTGCATTCTCCTACTCCCTATCAATCTCTTATTTTCCAATCTTCTCATTATTTCGTAGCAACGGTGCACGTGCTGAGTAAGAAAAAGGCCACTATGAAAAATAACGGGGAACGGAAAAAGGGAGGGGAAAGAGGTAAGATGGCTGTACGTAACCGAATTATCGTAGCTCGCCAACGTTCTTAGCACATTTCCACACGCCGGTAATGGCGGCTGCATTCCACGTACCTATCATAATCCGCGAAAGATACGAGTTCACTATAATAAAAGTCCACAGACCGTCCGTCCAAACGGTCTTCTTCTAGCCACCGTGTACTGTAACGGGCGTAACCTATTTTCCGGACACTGAAACGAAACGGTTTATGTTTTATTTTTCGATCGGTTCTGCAATATTCTTCTCTAAGTCTTCTGTAAGCTTTCATAATGCGCAGACTTTTATGGATATCTGTAATGTGTACTTGCTAAAAAATATTTCGCTTTAAATGATTTGACGTAACTATGTATATTTATACTCCTGCTTAAAAATGATAGCACTGTTATACAAAACATATGTCTCTATTGAGTTAGAAGTACTTACCACAAGATTATACTTCTGAAAGTCTAAATGGTGTCTATAACTTGACATGGATGGGTTCAGCCCTTGATAGTTGATGTTGTTTTAAGTTGTAGTATGCAAAAATCATAAAAACTTCGTTTTTAACTTTTACACTTTTGAGATTCAAGTATATTTCCTTTTTTACTCGTTTTCCATTTCCACTGCTTTTACGAGCTCGCTATATCTCTTCTACTATGTGTTGTTAACTAAGGATTTACTTTCACATGGGTATCTGACATAGAGGACGCAATTCTGGGAAAGTGTTCTGAATACATTATGGTACAAGACTACGTGTAATTTTGAGTTTTCTTACCTTCAGATGTTCACGGTTTTTAACCGACTTCAAAAAGATTCAGATTATAGTTTCGACGGGCATATCTCCTCAGCATATGGACAGATTTTGATGATTTTTTTTTTATTCAGTGCAACAATATCGGTTCAATACGTTACCAGGACTAATTAATTCAAACTTTCGTATCCTTTGTACTTCATGTATTCTTCCATTTCAGAGTATTACCGCGCGTTGAGTGGTAGACCCTATATAATGAATTTGAAACATCTTTGTTCCAACTTTTTCAAGTCGCTTATTTTTGCGATCTCCCGTTTCTAGCCAACGGTAACTTTTTTACGAGCAGCTCTTTTTGTAGTCCTACCCATATTTTTTAAAATAAATGTAATTATATAACTTAAATAACTGAAAAGTAAAAAATAAAAAATTTAAGAAAATTGAAACCGACTTCAAACAAATAAGAATGTATTAAAAGTAAAAAATAAATTTGCTCTTTATTTAAATCTATGACTTTTTTAAGTCGGCGCCATATTTACACAGTGCAAATGATAAGGCGTCGACATAAAAAAAGTTGAGAGTCATATATTAAATAAGAAAAAAATTATTTTTTACTTGTTGTTGGATTTTTATTTTTTTCAAGTCGGTTGTAATTTTATTAAAATTATTTTAGGCAGGGAAGGTTTAAATTCAAGTTGATAATCCCCCAGGTCCGAAGTCTGCATATTTCGCTTCATGAAAATCTTTGGGCGAATGTGTGCTTTACTATGTTTTACTTTTTCCTCAATACTATCCTCATATCTGCGAAAATTCTACTCCTGCTTTTGTAGTACCTACAGCTTAGGATATGACTCCGATACTTTTCAACACACTTGTTGACTTTCTGCTAAGTTTCATATCTATTTAGTATACATAAGTACCTGTTCGTGATAATTCACTACATCACATATACTAAATATACAATACATTTTCTAGAAACCATGCATTAATAATAATAAATTAAAATTGTTCGAAATAACCGCTCGTTAAACTATGATAATACGTTAATTATACTTATTGGTTATGTTATTTATGTTTATAAGTAAGTAAACATTAAATTAGCTTTCTCCAAAATTATTTTACATTCACAAAGGTAACTATAACTCAATTCAATTAAAGTTATTGTAAAATGTGTGGCGTATAATCTGACTTTATAATTTGCGTTATCCAAATTTTTACAAAAAATCAGAAATCGATTATCGACACCTGACGTTATTCCAAGTTTAAAGATTCCAATTTATCTCTTCATGTTTATTTATGAGTCATTTCATGTTTAAATCTATGGTTTTTGGATATATTACCGCTACAATAAAATATCACATCGATTTATAATCGAGAAACCGCAACAAAATTAATTTTATTGTAAGCTTTGAATAAATTACTTAGCACTTTAAATGGAATTACGTTGTATTAATAATTATAACGAGAACGATGATGTTATATTATAATGTAATTACCCCCAGTTAATATCAATGATAATCTTATTATTGAATGTAATCTTATTATACAACATTAATCCGAGGGTCAAAGAACCTTTAATGAATCATAATAATATAGAATGTCTCCATCACTGTTATTATAGGTGTTATTATCAGTGTCAAATGAAACCCAAATTTACGGCGTCCATTACTGAATACTTAATAGTATGTATCTCATAATAAATCGGTAAATTACATTAGTTTATACACATATAAAATAATAATATTGTCCATAATTATAAAAAAATTCAATCTGTGGAAAATCAAAAGCAACGAGGCATTTTATGCTTTTGTTTGCGAACGTATGCATCTCCGTAGCTTCTGAATCTCCACAAAATTACCTTTTTTAAAAAAAAGGTACAAAAAAGAGCGCCAAGTATATAATCCCATTTAAAAACATTGTCATAAATTAATATAAATTTATTAATGTGCTATATTTAACTTTACAAAAGTAATGATATACAACAGTTGCGCCAATTATCACACTGGCTATTTGCACAAAGAACAAAATGTATTCAATAATATTAAGCAGATATATTTTTATACAAATAAATATTTTAATACGAATAAATATTTTATTCAAAATACTTGGCGCTGCGCAACCGAAAAAATGTTAATTGTCTTGGTTAATAAATAAAACAAGACAAGACACCACAGAGACAAGAAAGAAAGAAAAAGATTTTAATGCAATTTATGCATATTTATTCAGTTTAGCAACACCAATTTGGAGAGCAGCGCCAAGTATTTTGAATAAAATATTTATTCGTATTAAAATATTTATTTGTATAAAAATATATCTGCTTAATATTATTGAATACATTTTGTTCTTTGTGCAAATAGCCAGTGTGATAATTGGCGCAACTGTTGTATATCATTACTTTTGTAAAGTTAAATATAGCACATTAATAAATTTATATTAATTTATGACAATGTTTTTAAATGGGATTATATACTTGGCGCTCTTTTTTGTACCTTTTTTTTAAAAAAGGTAATTTTGTGGAGATTTCACACATTTTGTAGTAGTGTTTATTGATATCAATCACTTTACAACATTGTTTTTAGATAGGATATTTTTTTATGGGATTATATACTTGGCGCTCTTTTTTGTACCTTTTTTCTAAAAAGGTAATTTTGTGGGGATTTCACACATTATATACTGTTTATTATGACTGGATAATTTTTTCACCCCCTCGGGTGAATTATTAATATTAAGTGAAATATTATATTGCCATTCAAACTACGCACGCCTGCAAAGCTGCAAGACAATTGGATTGGTGGAATTGGTTTAAATTTGAGTTTCCAGACATGAAGCAAACAGAGGATCGTAGCTGAATAAAATCGTTTAATTAATATAATACTATGTCACAATAAATTTTTTTCTCTAGCGTAGATTATCTGTAAATATATAAAATCCACATTTTAGTGACATCTTAACGTAGAACATATAGAAATAGAGTGGCCCTTTGTTATAGTGAATGTAGAGACTACAAAATGTGCCCGAAGGAAGTGAGAGCGCAGAATGTCTTGTTGGAGGAAATTTAAATATTTTTAACACACAATTTATTGGTGCTGGAATAAAATTAATTTAGTATGTTTATTGGTGAATTGAAATATTGTTCATGGAAAACTAATCAAATTAATGAATAGCGTAGGAACTACTGTGGATTTTAATAAAATATTATATTCATAATACTTCAGAGATTTCAAATCTTATGTGAAAATGTTTCACAAAAGTTTGGAAAGTATCGAGGGAGATGCATATTCAGCGTACTTTCTTCACTAATGTGACTTACTCGACATTGCAAGCAGTACGCCATAATTTTCTTAACCCTTAATTGGTATACTGTTTTTTTCAAACGTAACTGATATACTGGGGTCGTGGCAAACCCCAAATAAAAAAGGGCACAGAAACTTGTAAAGTCAACACCAGAAGAACCTCTATGAATATTTTGTTCTTAGGTAATGTATAAAATAATAGGAACGTAGAAATTTAAAGTATTATTACAAAGTTAATTATAAATTTAGTTTACAAACTTAGACAACCAAAAGTTTCACAGCGAACTCTGCGTGCCTGGGGTAATGAGTGACCCCAGGATACCAGTTAAGGGTTAAATATCAATGCTACGCTAATTTGAAAAATTTTGTCGATTTACCTTATTTGACAAATTTAGAGAAACTTGTGCGAAACAAGATGATTCTCTGTCTATGTAATAACCTTCTCTGGACAATCTCCAAGCCTGTGTATCCCCTTCATTTCTGTTCAAGCCTGTGCATCCCCTTCATTTATGTCCAAACCCGTGCGTCCCTTTCATTTTTATCCGAGCCTGTGCGTCTCCTTTATTTCTATTCAAGCCCATGCATCTCCTTCATTTCTACAAGTTTTACATAAAAACTCTAATGTAAAAATAGTCTGATGGTATAAAAACAATATATTATTTTGTAAAAACTTGTGTCAAAGAAGACGCTACTCTGTCGAACCTTCTCCGGACAACTTTCAAGTCTATGCGTCCCCTCCGTTTCTATAAGCTCTACATAAATAGTCTATTAAAAAATTTTTGTGACTTACCTTGTTAATTTAGACAATAATTCGGTGTCCTATGTCGTGTAAAAAGTCGTGACATTTCAAAAATTTAGACAATTTCCATATATCACACTTCGCAGGTTATGGTTCTTAAATACTAACTAGGTTACGTTTATATCTCTACAGACGTGCTTTCTGCTAGCTGTCACGTGACTATTTGTTACGCGATTGGCCGAACCCGCATCAAAATATAGATATACACGCTGCGCGAGAACTGAGTGTATCAAGTTACACCACGAGCCAATGAACGACGTGCCTGAGAGACATTTCTCTCCCTTTCATGTTCCCCTCTTGCCTACACTTTACCAGGACGATGCTGAATTTTTAAGAACATGAAAATCGGGAAATCGCCACTTTACAACGAAATATCTCAGCTCATACGGCACGTAGGAACAAAACGAAGACACTTTTCTTATGTAAATCAAACCCAGACTATCCATTAAGACCATTCAAAATCGAATCGGATCAGCCGTTATTGAGATTCGGAAATATCAGGATTCAGAATAGCGAGTCGTCGCGTAATAGAGACACTGCAGTGCTCGCGCTGCGCATATACATATATATACTTGGCGCGAGACACTACCGTGTCTCTTGATATGCGTACACTATGGAACGAAGATGCTTATATAACATAGTATTAATTTACATTGTTATATGAGACGTAGAGGAAGCGCAGCATACTTGGAATACTGTTGGTAATCAAGAGACACGGTAGTGTCTCGCGCCAAGTATATATATGTATATGCGCAGCGCGAGCACTGCAGTGTCTCTATTACGCGACGACTCGCTATTCTGAATCCTGATATTTCCGAATCTCAATAACGGCTGATCCAATTCGATTTTGAATGGTCTTAATGGATAGTCTGGGTTTGATTTACATAAGAAAAGTGTCTTCGTTTTGTTCCTACGTGCCTTATGAGCTGAGATATTTCGTTGTAAAGTGGCGATTTCCCGATTTTCATGTTCTTAAAAATTCAGCATCGTCCTGGTAAAGTGTAGGCAAGAGGGGAACATGAAAGGGAGAGAAATGTCTCTCAGGCACGTCGTTCATTGGCTCGTGGTGTAACTTGATACACTCAGTTCTCGCGCAGCGTGTATATCTATATATTGATGCGGGTTCGGCCAATCGCGTAACAAATAGTCACGTGACAGCTAGCAGAAAGCACGTCTGTAGAGATATAAACGTAACCTAGTTAGTATTTAAGTACCATAACCTGCGAAGTGTGAAATATGGAAATTGTCTAAATTTTTGAAATGTCACGACTTTTTACACGACATAGGACACCGAATTATTGTCTAAATTAACAAGGTAAGTCACAAAAATTTTTTAATAGACTATTTATGTAGAGCTTATAGAAACGGAGGGGACGCATAGACTTGAAAGTTGTCCGGAGAAGGTTCGACAGAGTAGCGTCTTCTTTGACACAAGTTTTTACAAAATAATATATTGTTTTTATACCATCAGACTATTTTTACATTAGAGTTTTTATGTAAAACTTGTAGAAATGAAGGAGATGCATGGGCTTGAATAGAAATAAAGGAGACGCACAGGCTCGGATAAAAATGAAAGGAACGCACGGGTTTGGACATAAATGAAGGGGATGCACAGGCTTGAACAGAAATGAAGGGGATACACAGGCTTGGAGGTTGTCCAGAGAAGGTTATTACATAAACAGAGAATCATCTTGTTTCGCACAAGTTTCTCTAAATTTGTCAAATAAGGTAAATCGACAAAATTTTTCAAATTAGCGTAGCATTGATATTTAACCCTTAACTGGTATCCTGGGGTCACTCATTACCCCAGGCACGCAGAGTTCCCTGTGAAACTTTTGGTTGCCTAAGTTTGTAAACTAAATTTATAATTAACTTTGTAATAATACTTTAAATTTCTACGTTCCTATTATTTTATACATTACCTAAGAACAAAATATTCATAGAGGTTCTTCTGGTGTTGACTTTACAAGTTTCTGTGCCCTTTTTTATTTGGGGTTTGCCACGACCCCAGTATATCAGTTACGTTTGAAAAAAACAGTATACCAATTAAGGGTTAAGAAAATTATGGCGTACTGCTTGCAATGTCGAGTAAGTCACATTAGTGAAGAAAGTACACTGAATATGCATCTCCCTCGATACTTTCCAAACTTTTGTGAAACATATTTTCACATAAGATTTGAAATCTCTGAAGTATTATGAATATAATATTTTATTAAAATCCACAGTAGTTCCTACGCTATTCATTAATTTGATTAGTTTCCCATGAACAATATTTCAATTCACCAATAAACATACTAAATTAATTTTATTCCAGCACCAATAAATTGTGTGTTAAAAATATTTAAATTTCCTCCAACAAGACATTCTGCGCTCTCACTTCCTTCGGGCACATTTTGTAGTCTCTACATTTACTATAACAAAGGGCCACTCTATTTCTATATGTTCTACGTTAAGATGTCACTAAAATGTGGATTTTATATATTTACAGATAATCTACGCTAGAGAAAAAAATTTATTGTGACATAGTATTATATTAATTAAACGATTTTATTCAGCTACGATTCTCTGTTTGCTTCATGTCTGGAAACTCAAATTTAAACCAATTCCACCAATCCAATTGTCTTGCAGCTTTGCAGGCGTGCGTAGTTTGAATGGCAATATAATATTTCACTTAATATTAATAATTCACCCGAGGGGGTGAAAAAATTATCCAGTCATAATAAACAGTATAAAATGTGTGAAATCCCCACAAAATTACCTTTTTAGAAAAAAGGTACAAAAAAGAGCGCCAAGTATATAATCCCATAAAAAAAAATCCCATCTAAAAACAATGTCGTAAAGTGATTGATATCAATAAACACTACTACAAAATGTGTGAAATCTCCACAAAATTACCTTTTTTAAAAAAAAGGTACAAAAAAGAGCGCCAAGTATATAATCCCATTTAAAAACATTGTCGTAAATTAATATAAATTTATTAATGTACTATATTTAACTTTACAAAAGTAATGATATACAACAGTTGCGCCAATTATCACACTGGCTATTTGCACAAAGAACAAAATGTATTCAATAATATTAAGCAGATATATTTTTATACAAATAAATATTTTAATACGAATAAATATTTTATTCAAAATACTTGGCGCTGCGCAACCGAAAAAATGTTAATTGTCTTGGATAATAAATAAAACAAGACAAGACACCACAGAGACAAGAAAGAAAGAAAAAGATTTTAATGCAATTTGTGCATATTTATTCAGTTTAGCAACACCAATTTGGAGAGCAGCGCCAAGTATTTTGAATAAAATATTTATTCGTATTAAAATATTTATTTGTATAAAAATATATCTGCTTAATATTATTGAATACATTTTG
This sequence comes from Andrena minutula, assembly GCA_929113495.1. Taxonomy (NCBI): domain Eukaryota; kingdom Metazoa; phylum Arthropoda; class Insecta; order Hymenoptera; family Andrenidae; genus Andrena; species Andrena minutula. The sequence goes on from OV815994.1 coordinate 41,028,619, forward strand.
TTCTTTGTGCAAATAGCCAGTGTGATAATTGGCGCAACTGTTGTATATCATTACTTTTGTAAAGTTAAATATAGTACATTAATAAATTTATATTAATTTACGACAATGTTTTTAAATGGGATTATATACTTGGCGCTCTTTTTTGTACCTTTTTTTTAAAAAAGGTATCTGGAATACCCAAGTATCTAATACGTTAGTAAACTACTGAATGATTTCTCCTTTGATTTTTGACCTGGAACAAAAAACCGAAAATTTTTAAATTCTATATAAGATTATCTCGGGAAGTAAACGAGGAAATTAAAAAATACTCATTTTTGTAAGAATGGTGCGTGATTTAATTAAACGTTTCAACAATTCCGTGGTTTCTTCAATCACGCACTCTTCTGACAAAAATCAATATTTTTTAATTTTTTCGTCTACTTCTCGACATAATCTTATATAGAACTCAAAATTTTTCGGCTTTTTGTTCTAGGTGAAAAATTGAAGGAGAAATCTTTCCGACCGCGGAACACTGTTTTGTGACATAGTGTCAAATGAAATCTTTCCAGGTAGAAATAATTTGAAGACTTGAAGGAGATCTTCATTTTTCTTTTAATAGGAACATATTCTTTTTATAGATAACATTGCCTGCGTAGAGTACATATATCTAGTCCATAGATGTATTGGATATATGCAAATCAAATTCGGAAATTGAAATGCAAGAAATATTCGAGGGTAAACATTTCCCAAAACTCGATGAACAAAAAAGCTATACATACGCAGTCCGTTTAGTTATTGTGTTAGAATTAATAAATTCATTGCGCACCCGGTGGATACGATCGATCGTTAGGGAATTTTGCATTTCAATGCCGAACAGCTCTGAAGGAAAACGAAGCAGAAACAAAGTGTTTCAAAAATGAAAATATTCTAACGTAACTGTCGGTATTTCAAGTGTACAAATATAGAATATTTATTCAGACAAATATATATAATTTATTTAAACATTTCGAAGAATAATAACATAATTTTGGTTATTAATTTCTGAAGATCTAATAAGATTCCACACAGTTCGTGCTTTTCGAAAAACTTTTAGGCGTACCAAAACAGTCGAACATATTTTAAATTATAGTATTTCGTATGAAATTGAAGGAAAAATTTGGTACGTTTTTAGGTGAATTGCTCTGTCGTTCTTTAAGATACACCTCAATAAACTTTTACTACAAGGAAAATAAATAATATAAAGTGAGAAATTAAATATTAGTGAATGATAAAGTGCATCAATAAATACACAGTCATAACGAGTTAATAAAAATAATAACCTAAATGCAGCTACAACTCGGAGTTTATTTTTTACATACACTCATTTACCGCCGAAAAATCTTAGGACACATACTTAGGACTTTGGTAAACCGGAAAAAATTGTGAAGTATTTAAAAGTTTTAAAGTAATATGTACTATCTACATACTATATTTACAGTGTTGCATCGCAAGTCCAAAGTGCCGATTGAGAACTAGTGGTAAAGTCGTGTCTTTAGTCAGCCTGTTATGTCACGAGCAGCTTGTGATTTTCCCTGAGAAACATCCAAAGTTTCGATGATCGTGAGATTCTACCGATTTTACAGAAACGCGCACGACTCTCGCGTTCAACTGACCAATCCACCAAACAATAACAACACCATTTTTGTATATAGCACACTTAGCTCCATAATTACAATAGCAATTTCAATAAACTAGTCAGCAGAGTTTAACATATGACATTTCGCGGACATAAGTCACAACAACATGGGTTTATTTTATTAAGTTGAAATAAACATAACAGAGTGTTGGACAGCATTACAACATTTACAACCTGTTACCTCCACAACAGTCAGCATATACTTTATTCATATTTTATATATGCGAATAATGCATTATAAATCTTACAAAGCAATAACAAATTAATTTATTCCGTATTTCCTGGTTAGGACTTTTATTAACGAGGGATGCTCGGCAGTTCGAAAATTTAAAGAAATTAATTTTTTCAAAATCCATCCCCGCAACTCTTTTTCCGAAAATTTGTTCTTAAAGAAAACATGGAAAAAGTAGTATATTTTATTTAAAGATGTCTTTATCTCCATTGAAAAATGTTAAGCGAAAAAAGTATTTTGCCACTTAGAAATAAATTCGCAAAGATGCGGTATCTCTTGAATTGGCCAAGGTGGTTAACCCCTGAGATGTCTACCTGTTTTTTTTTATTGAATCCTCTCGTGTGTTGCTCGCCATTCAATACCATACCATAAATGACAATTGTGATAAATACAATTAAAACCTATAAAATCACTTTTATGATCTTTAAAAGTCATACTTCTTGTAGTAATAGTAGCTCATGAAAGAAAAAAACGCGGTAACAATAAAGGATGAATTTTATTACGACAGAAGAGTGATGAGTAGCAATTTGAAACTGTTGCGGGGTGCTTGCGCGACAGTATTGTGATGGACATTGAGCGAGACAAAGGACCATTTGCTAGAGACAAAAGACACCTCTCAAACGGTTACCATTTTATCCAGGCTCGTGTTCACATAGAACATGAACGCAGAATGATTCGCTGGGTGTGACGCTCTGTTAACTCAACACGCACGATTGTTTGACGCTTGATTAAATATAACGAACGCATTACCGCGATTACTGTTCAGATATCGCGTCCTATCAATGCCTCCCAATGCTACGGAAGATCTACGGTTAAACACATAAAACCGTTAAATACAAATGAGATTTTGCCCTTTATTGGACATAGGAATCTCGAATTTTCCGTATCAGTGTCATTATTGTCATAATTCTAATGAAATTATGGTGAACTTACTAATACCTAAAGGAACGGAGGATACTGCTTAAGTTTTAAATCACACATTTGTTTCACAACAAAAAAGGAGTTCATAATTTTGATTATAAATTTGATTTATAATAATTTTTTTATATTAGTTCATTTTGATAAAAGTTTAATATTAAAAATATATTTATTTGGTTTATTTTAAGGAGGTTATTTCCTATATCTAATATAATACTTTATTTATATTTAATACAATTTTGATTTCAATCCATTTTACTTACAGAAACTACAGAAAAGACTTAGGTATGCTTATATTGGAAGAAATACAAATATTCCTTCTGATTTCTTCAAGATTATTAGAGGAAATTTAAAAAACTTTGTCAGACACAGAATTAATTACATGCTCTACCACAATTGGATATCTCAATTGTGTTAGTTTATGAATTCTAATTACATAATACCAACATTAAGTAATGAGAAGAACAGATTAGTAAATAAATTATGAAGGGCCAATGAAATAGAGAGTCTGACATATATGGGCGAAAGACACGAGTAATGGGACAAGTAGCTAAAGGAGGGCGGAGATCAAACGGAAAATAACATAAATGGAAATGATTGAAGAAGAGAGTTCCAAAAATAGCGCCGGAATTCACTTTACTTTCCGCGAGGAAGATGTTTCGGAGGAAGGAATAAATTCTTATAGCTACAGTGCAGCAACCCGGACTGAAAGATAAATGCGACCAATAAATTAGGATTGGTCAGAATAGCATCGCATTGATGCTATACATTATGATGCCCATTGTTCAAACGTACATGTTAAATGATACTTCAAAATCTTGAAATAGATATAACGTGTTCTACAATCCTAACGATGACGATTCTGTTTCAAAAACAGTAAATATTCAAAAATTGAATAGGGGGATATCGACTAATGGTGGATTTATAAATTATATTGCATTTTATCTGCAATATTTTATATTTTTATTGATTGTTCCTTACATTCAGCACTATTGTGTGAAATTGAATGATGCATAACTTGTTTTTTTTTATTAAAGGGCGACATTAGACAATATGAAACAATATTTATAAATATTAAATATTTCGATGTGTTTAAATAACTCATCAATCTAAGCATTTTAAACTTGATTTTCTCGACATCAACCACGTTCTCAAAAATTAGCGCCGGGGATAACTCAAAAACTATTTAATCAATTAACTTCAAATTTTGCAAATTTTTAGTTTATAATATTCCTCAGAATATGAACCACAATGTTTAACCAAATTATTAATTTGAACTACTGTTTTTAAACAAACAATACACAAATTTTTGGCGAAAATGTTTGAAGTTGTGGTTCATGTTCTTACAATTGTCACATACATTGAAGAAAAAATTATTACCAGAGAGGCTACAACCAGCGCCATTTTGCATCTCAGAAAAACCTATTTCATATTCTGCCCTATTTCTTTGGTATTTATTATAACTTGACTGTTACAAATTTCTTTCACATGTTATAATGTTAAATAAAGTACCCTTAAAGTTACGAAAGGATTAGCGCACTGGTGTCGCTGCAAAAGATTCCTAAAAATTCATACAAAAATAAGCCGTTTATACAGGCTTCTTCCCAGAATTGCCCCATAAGCAGAGATATCACGCATGAAAATTACAATTGCTCACATCAGTCACAAATAAAATGAAGCGATTTGGTATTGTACTTAAAGAGTTGTACATACATCTTTAAGTATAATAATCCATCACAAAGAAAAAATTTTTTTTGATTGACAAACTCTGTTTCCTATCAAAACTTGAGGTAGTTAATCATTTTCTGATACTTCTACTAAACACCACTGCTTGAACACCGCTGCTTGTAATGAATCATTAAAAAATATCTAAAGTTGCTTTTAATTCACAGTACGATATCATTGTGACTCTTTCAGCGTGATAAATACTTAATTTACGTATCACTTTGATGCAAATTTATGCATCACGTTAAAAGCACTTACGAACTTCCAGCACATATTTATATACTATTTAGCGTTATTATGTCATCAAAAAACAAAGATCTTTTAGGCATATTATGCTCTCAGAGTACAATGGAACAAAGAAGCATTTACCAATTGTGCTATGCTCGACAATAACCTGCCCTTACTGGTACAGTTTGAATAGCAACAATGTACACCACGCTTTGGTGTACGATGCTGATTTCTCAGGGCAATGCTTTGAACTGTATTGTTGCACAGTTTGTCAGACATAACGCATGTCGTTTTCACGCACATATGTGCATATTTCGAACTAATCGATATGCCTCGATTGGAGTTGCGTAAGATACTTTTCCAATACTCTTGAAAGCGATACTGCAAAAACTCTTTGCTCGTGACAATCCAGTGTTCTCACTCGCAAAGTTGGCTCGAGAATGCTACCTGCATCCCCTTGCATAAGGATCGATGTCCCGCATCATCGATCCGCACCCTTCCAGCATAACTCTGCTTCCCGCCAAAATGCCAGGAAAGAGTAGTACTATCTTCCCATGTCTGCTTCAAGTGTCCACATTTGCGTGCCACTTGTGAAGAAGGCCACGTTGCTGACGAACGTCCATCTACGTCAGGCCTGCACAGGGAGCCTTTTTCAGCGCCTGGCGGCAGGCAACCAATCGTACGCCGTTACTAAGAGTAGAATCGGTGAGGAGAACTGCAGTAGTGTAGGTTGGGGCTCGTAGGTGCGTAGCATAAGTATATATGGCTGGGTTCCTTGTGGGGCCCCAGTGCAGAGCAGCTCCCGCAATATAATTCGGTGGGGTCACTGGGGCCCAGCTATATATACTTACGCTACGCGCCTACGAGCCCCAACCTAACCTACTGCAATTCTCCTCACCGATTCTACCCATAGTAACGGCGTACGGCTGGTTGCCTGCCGCCAGGCGCTGAAAAAGGCTCCCTGTGCAGGCCTGATCTACGTTATGGTTCTTGCTTTCAGATCTGGCCATCTCTGCTACCTTTAAGAGTACTAGGCAGTCGTTCCTATCTAAAATGAAGCATTTCTGTTTCAATTAATTACAAAGAAACAAATTGAAACTCAGATTTGTTCTTTGACATGAAGTTTATTAACATCATAAACTTTAAAAAACATGTTTGTTTAGTCAAACATATGCAGTATATATGACGCTACAGATGAATCATTAAAGAGGCTTTTTAAAAATGTTTCTTTTGTTTTGCAGTGATAACTAAAAAACGGAGGTTCCAATCGATTCAAAACAAATTCGAGCATGTTCGCAAAGTGTATAGTTTCAGGCCGGACCTAAATTGAAGTTAATGAAAACTCTTATTCATTATGGAAAGAAACTAAGACCTCATCTTTTGGGGCTTAGGGGAGGGTACAACCTCATCAATGGGGTTTTAGTTAGCTAAACTCATCTAAAACAAAAAATCCAGTACATTTCGTATTCTTTATGAAATTACGCGTCAGATGAACCTAAATATGCAGAAAAATACAATGCAAAATTGAGGAAACAGCAAGACTTTAAAGAAAAAGTTACGATTTTCACCACAGATTTTCGACATTATTCTGCCATAGAAGTAATCCATATTAAAAATATCATTAAATATGTTGTTTGATCCGACGCGTAATATCATACAGAATATAAAATGTATTTTTTGCATTAATTTTGGATTAAGTATCGCAGAATCGCGTCGCCATGCCGATTGTCATCGTCGCAGTTTCGTTTCTCTGAAGTGAGTGACTGCGTGCGGCAGTGGCTTTGACTACCACTGCTCGACCCCTGGCCTGACTTGTCCCGCGTGCACCGCTGCGCGCGGGTTGCCTACTTTCAGGCATATGTTTAAACCAGCGCTGTCCAGCGTAGGGGCCCCTCACGCGCCTGCTTCCCCTTCCAACCTTTCTTTCGAGCAGCGTGACTTGTTGTCAAGGAAACCTCGCGCCGTTAAAAAGGAGACCGTAACAATTCCGCGGACAAGGAAACTCAGACGACACGCGCGATGCCGATCAACGGTCGATGTTCATGTACCAAACATAACCGTAAAGGCCAGTCCAGACTGACAGACATTGTTTGTAGACGTTCTACATACATTGTAAACCGACACCTAGACGATATCGCCAGAGAATGCATCTAGTATTCAAACGCATGTACGTAATGTGTACGGATTGTTTGCGGAGACATGTCTACAGACAATTTTTTGTTAGTCTGGATTGGCTCATAGTGATGCGCGCGACAACAGAAGCGCTCGGATTAGTTATTTTGACTCGGCGACGACTTCGCGCCATGGTGACGGCGGACGGTGGTGGGGGACAGATTTTGTCTCTCAAGAGCCAAGTTGGACGGCGCTGGTTTAAACGCTTATAACTAACAAACGAAGCCTCAACCGCAATATCGTTATTCTTGATTTTCGACTTATTCTAGTGTCTAGAATCACCCCTTACATTTATTTCCACGTGTAGCTGAACACCCTGTATACATATATCGAAGAAAGGAAGCAATTACATACAGACTGAAAAGAATTGTAAATGATATGTAAAGAGGCACAAAATTATTCTGCCACTCTGTAGTTTATAAAATACTGGCAACTGTACAATAATTTATATATATATGCAAATCTCAAAATCCGTTACGACAGATAAACAAATTATCAGTAATTATACGGAAGAGGGCACACCTCACCGATTTTCACAACCTTGAAATATATTATCGGGGGGATGATTGTGAACAACTTTTTCGTATACATGTTACCGCCGCCCGACCTTCGCTCCGAGAAATTTGCGAAAAAGTTCTATTGACTTAGATTAGCGCGGAGGGGGGGGGGGGGGGGGGGGGGAAAGAATGTCAGCGAACCGATGTGAGTTTAGGGATGCTAAAAATGAAACTGCAGTTACGTACAAGCATCGCGCGACGACGGCAGCCCCTAAACAATAAACGAGTTTCGGCTTGAAATGGTTCAAATTTGCTGCTAATTAACCCAAACGGAATATACTTTTGTGGAAAATCTGAGGAGTAGATCGAATAAGTGTTTTCTGTGTTCTATAATCAATAATTAATAACTTTGTAAACAATAATGAGCGACGGCTAAAATCTTCTAGAGGCTACTCAGGAATGTGTCCTTGACAACATATGTCAAGGTCAAGGTCAAGGTCATCGGAGATGCCTCCCCTAAAATAAACATTTACCAAATATTCGCAAACTAAAGCCGCGCAACGGTAACATGTATAGGAAACAGTTGTTCATAATGAAGACCTTTACAAAATATTTCAAGGTCATCAAAATCGGCGAGATGTGCTATCTTCTATATAATTACCAAATTATCTGAAACAGATGCCATTAAGTGGATAAAGTAACTACATTTTTTCCTGTTTCTGTTTTCCACAGGTGGCATGGCTACGGGTGGATACACAAACTATCTTGACAATAGCCAACCATGTGATTACCAAGAATCACAGAATTGGAGTAACACATACAGAGCACAAAACGTGGCACCTACACATACGTGATATACGTGAATCTGATCGAGGTGCTTATATGTGCCAGATAAACACCGACCCAATGAAGAGTCAAACTGGATATTTGGAGGTTGTAGGTTGGTTCAAAAAGCTAAATGTAAATTAAAGATCATGACGAAGGTGTACAATTCTGAGAAGTGCTGAATTATCGAAAAATTTCTCTTCACATTTTACATACAGATTTCGGTTAACGAATAGCTCCACCCCATTAAATAACATCTTGTTTACCAGGGCCGAATTAAGACCTTTAGAGGCCTTGAGCACTAACAAGATTTTGATCACTATCAAAGCAATATACGATTTCTTAGACATTTCTGATAATTTGACTAAAAAGCGTTTCTAGCAAATGTTAGATATTAAAATTCAAATAATTTGTACGATGCCCCCCTTTCTCCTGATGCCCTAAGCACGTGCTTATGTTGCTGATTAGTTAATCCAGCACTGTTTTTCACGGAACACTGATGTGATAATTTTAAGTCGACAGTTAATATGCAAATAATTTTTGCTGTTTACAGTTCCGCCCGATATTTTAGATCATTCAACAAGCACGGATATGGTCGTTAGAGAAGGTAGCAACGTCACATTACAGTGTGCCGCTACGGGATCCCCGGCGCCAAATATCACATGGAGACGAGAAAGTGGAGAAAGTATATTTCTGGGCAACGGCCAGGAAGGTAAGGAACAGTTTATTGAGATGTGTAATTAACAGTTTAAGTGGTGCAAGGTTTGACGAAATACCTTGTGAAATTGGTCAACCCCTTTCTGCTTGGTGGCTTAAAAGTGTTAAACCAGGAACATTTTGATTTTGTCCAACTTGCCACGAGCTTTAAGTATAAGCTGACACTAATAAAAATTCGATTTTCAATATTTTCTATTAAACCCGATAAGGTAACCGAAATCTGAAATACGATATGATTTGCCAGAAGTGGTATAAATCAACTTCTGAATTCCTTAGACCAACTGTATATCACTTGATTGAAAATATTTTCGTGTGGAGAATCTCGCGAATCTCTTGGAGATATTACCATGAAAATTTAATAGAAAATATAGAAACTTAAATTTTAATTAGCAGGTGACTGTGTAGTCGAAAGCTGCATTGTGGAGCGAATCAAAGGGTTGCGGAAGCGAGGAAATACAAAGCGAACTCCAACTTCAGTTGTTGTTTTCAAAGCAAAAATTCGGGCATTACATAATAATTTGCATGCTTTTCAGAAAATATTGACGTGAAAACACGTCGAAATGGTGTCCAAGGTGAAAATCCGCCAGACGTGAAAACATGCTGACACCACTGAAAGTGTTGAATGAAGGTCTGTTTAGGTTCCGTTTTTACCTTTTCCTCAACTGATGTTTATTAGGCTTGTTAGAAAAATTATCACTTCTGAAATATTGTCAATTGGATTAATAGTTGAAGTTCATTACGTATTAAAAGACTAAATTCAGTTAGTGAAACAAAAGTAATTTTTTAAGCCCATATTTTTCACATATTGTTACTCCAGTTACGATTTATTCTAATACTTGTAAAACTGGGTTAGAACATCAGACACTTCAGAAAAATTAAATGGGAATAAATAATTTTAAACAATAAGATTGTGTAACATCGTCATTTATTATTCAGAATCCATGCCCTTTGACAGGAATTTATTTAGTAGGCTCATTAAGTTTTATTTCGTCAGGGTTTTATTTTCATGTAATACAAGATTCTTTTAACAATCGTGATCTAAAAACGTTAACTATATTAAATTATTTGCTTCAGTCTTTCGATAGTAAAAATAAAAGCTGTGGCACTAACAATGTTTATTAAAGAAAAACACCTAGTGTCAAATAAGGTTTTAGGAAGTTGCTCAAGATATGCTGATAACAGTTCCAGTTGCTCGTCATGTCGACTATTTTACAGTAATCTTTAAACCTACGTTATAACATTACTTATTTTATTTCGAGTACAAGCTATCCCAAGTGTGTAAAATTTTTCATGTTACGTAAGTGTAAATAATTCTTCTATTGAATTCTTAGTAAATCCTTATTGAGAACTGGGCTTAAACCAAGAATGGACCATAGACTTTCAATTGAATTCGTGCTTCTCGCTGGCCATTCTAAATTTCCAATTCCATGGTCGATGAATCATTCTGTATTCCGCGGCGTTAGGTGCACGGTGTGGACGGCTGAAAAAAACATGCTTCTGATTCACGTTTATACGAGCGCAATAGAGAGTTAAGGAATATATGATATACGATGAACGTACAATGAAAATTTATCACCGGCGGCTTTCAAACTTATTTAGCGAGTGCGACGCGTGATGCAGAGGGTGCATGCGAATCTGTCGTTGCACCTATATTGTTGGCATGTCGAATGACGTCAGAATGAAATATACGCGCTCCACGTTTCGCACAATAACACCAAATGACATCAACGTTCTTATTCGTATACACGGAGATGCGATAACGATTTATCACCCTTTTGTCTTTATTCGCGCCCGACTGTTATTCCTGCCATATTCTGTTCTGCAGGAACCTGCTGAATCTATGAGAATAAAAATGCCCCTTACATTTTCAGCACCTCCGCACAAAATGAGACACTGACGATTACTATCGCGATTTGTGTCATTATCATTACTGTTATGAAAAAAAATAGATCAGATAAAAGTTGTATCATTTTGTAAGATGTAAAATACATTAAATGATGGCTATTAGCATGGAAACGGTCCAGAGATTTGAAATTGAATTTTTAATGCAAACTAGCATTTGTTTTATGTAGTATATATATATATTAATATAATAGTATATTTTATAGTACCACTAGCTTTGCTACTCGGCTTCACCCGAAATTTAGACTCTGATTTTAGACTCTGAGCTGTTTTCTTGTGAAAATGGTCACATTCCTCTGGATTAGTCACGCATAATGAGCTGAGACACATTTCGTGATCCCAGAACTTATCGTTCGAAAGTTTTTAGGCGCAAGACATACACACAATCATATAGAAGTTTTCTACTTTATATGTACATAATAGTATATGTATAGTATCTTTTGGTACCTACATAATATGCTAAATTCAAGAACTGTACTGCATTATAGTTAGCTGATACCATTATGCATTTTAAACACCTTACAAAATGTGTCATGATTTTTTTTTCCATAGATATATGTACCATAAAGAATTTTCCAAATGCTTTTTGATTTTTCCAAATTCATTTTGAATACCCGGTACTTGTGATATTCATTCCGTCACCAAAAAAACATTCAATTTCCATATACAAAATTGTAAAGACACAATGTTATTGTCTTTAAAATACTGATTATCATGCCATAATATCCAGAATAAAATTCAAATACACAGAGTAAATGTAGAGTTTGCAGTCGAAATAGTCATGCATAATGTATTAACTTAAAAAATTGCCATATTGACAAAATAGTAATAAACATAACCCAAGCTGATATTGGAGCACTGACTGGCAAGGTTATATCGCTTGTAGTGATTAATTAAAGAGGGTAAACGGACTGTATTGACTGATTTGGTTAGTGGTTTACAGTTTATCTCGTATGCAAGTGATTACGGTCAGAGTCGACAGGCGTTTCAATGACACAAATTGCTTTGTGCAGAGATTAAGCGTTTAGGTGGACAAAGTCAGAGCTCAACGAATCGAAAATTCAACTAGGATCGACCGCCGTAACCGCCTTTTAGTTTTCCACCGCAAGATTTACGTTCCACGAGGGTCTGTGCTTTATATGTGGTTACTACTGTAGCCTTCGTTGGTACCAATACTGCAAAAGGAGTAGGTAATTTTACAGGCATAATCTTCCAATTTGAACCATACGTAATGTACGTGTCGCGGTTTACTGACACGCTGCCACTCGCCAGATTAATTTTAACTGGGTTTTTCAAATGATGACGGAGCTGATGGCTCCGAACGATGAATTTAAGAAATTTGAAATGGCCGAACGATAACTAACAATAAGACGAAAAAGGATGCAGTACGAATGCTGACTCTCGCGAGAATCATGTAGTCCGAACTAGAGCTGTAATTATTCGAATAATTTCGAATACGAATAATTTTTTCGAATATTCATATTATGGACATAGATCCATCGTGCCAAGGTTGATCAAAATCGATGTCTATCCCACTTTGTCCTCCCCTTGTCAGCCTAACTTCCAGATGCATTGTTTGCATTCAGTATATTTAAAAAAATATATATAAATAAATTTTGTGTTTATTAATATTTGTGTCGTATACTATGGAGTAATGTTCATGTTCGCTTAGATCTGCATTGTTTGAGTCTTAAGAAAGATTTTTCAATACCGTGGTCAATCAATGTTACTTTTTACTGAGGGTCCAGGAGTTTCAATGTATACATGTGTTTCAAAAGTCCACCTGCGCACTGCCAGGTTGAAGGTTAATGCGAGTAGATATAAAAAATTATTACAATGAAAGCTTGCCAGCTTTGTATGTCTCTATAAAACTGTATAATCAAATTGTTTAAAATTTGTAGTTTAAACAGGTAAACGTTCCCCATCACAAGTTTTAAACACTTCGATTACATGGTTTTAAATTTATTTATATCTATTATAGTTTTGAAAATACATATACTAGAAAATAGGAAAACAATCATTAACCTTTAGTGAGTGTTTTCACACTGAAAACGCGAAAATGGGCACAAACAAAAAATTGACCGATATTTCTATCGAGTTCCTCTACAAACCTGCACAATTTAAAAAACTCGGAATGTTCGGGGAACCGAACTTCCCTTGTAAGTGGAGTGATGTCTGCGATGAAGACTCTGTGATGTGAATGTTCGAACGTGAAAAGGCAGTCCGAACGCTGACTCCATTGAAAGTGTTCGTATGGAGTCGCGTATTCATCTGACAATTCGTCCCGAATGAGCATCGCAAAAGCTCAAATTTGCTCATGGGGGCTTTTACTGCTGCTTTTTGGGGGCTCTTACAGGATTCATTCCCAGTCGACGTGAGCACCGATTAGATCCATGGTATCGTCCGAACATGTCTATACTGACCGTGATCCGATCGCGTGCTCACTTTGATGTAGGTACCAACAGCGAACGCATTGGTCCGAGGCGCTTGACAAAAGCTCGGTTCACGATCCACATGAACGAAACGTTCGCTTTCTCGATGCTCATGCGTTGCTCATTCGGGGCGAAAACTCAAATAGAGACGCCACTGCCGCTGACTGCTATAGAATCGTTCTGCCTGTCCAATTTTCCAACGCTTGAAGGTAACAAGAAACCGATTATTTGCATTTTCCTGGAAAAGGAGGGATCTCCTTCTGTGATTTCGTCGGTGGAGAAGGAACCATCTGCTTCTTCACGAAGTACAGGAGGAAAATGCAGTATTTGGTTCCCAAAAACCAGCCAGGTTGATCCACCAGAGCATCTTACCAAGGTCGCGGTTTATGACTGTATTGTTCTGCGAACAGGGTTGCCATACGTAGGGAATTAATGGTGGCGTAGACACCACATGACGTAACTGGAGTAGTAGAGGGGGAACAGCTAGAGGAATAACGGTATATTTGGGTTGGTGACTCCATGACGTCATGACAATCCATCGCATGCCTTCTCCACGCGTAGAGATTGGCGACTCGAGAATAAAAGGCCCCATATACGTTGAGATCTGTATCGATACATGTATTGATACAGATAGCGATACATGGGTCTGAGATAAGGTTGCCACCTTTGGGGAGAGGGGGAAATATAGTATTTTTGTGAAACATGGAAAATATATAGTATTTTCAAGGAAATTTAGAAAAATAAAAAGTGCAGGTTTATTTTTCTTATTTTTCCAAGTATATTTGTTGTTAGTCTGTGCTTTTAGTATCAAGGAAACAGCAAAATGAAACAAATGCATAGGAAATTCACATTTTTCTTGTTCAATCTGCATTTGTGTTTCATACTGTGACTGGCTGAAAATAATCAGACCGTAAACGATATAACAGTACATAATCAGGCGTTCTCCGAGTAAGCCATGGTTAGCAAGAAATCTCCCAACAAGCATTACGACCACAATGCAATTCACCAACGCGTTCACAGCATCGAATGCTTACTCGGATTAAACAGAGGACATAACAAAAAGCCAGGAACGCTCGCACTATCGACGGTGCAGAAGCAAAGAGCTGCTTGGTCGGTTAACATTAATCTCGAACCCACTATTACGAGCTTCTTGTGATGCAAAATCAACGCTACGGTTTCGCAAATAATTATCAATCCGATAAATACTACTACGAACAAACTATATATGTATGCATATGAATACGTATATATATACACAATATTTTGCTTAAGTTAATCAAGACATACTTAAATCTAAAAATATTTATCATTAGAAATTGTATATTTCATTGAATTATTATCATATAATAATTTCAATATATTTCGTAGTATTAACAATAATAACATTTATTTCGATGTATTTGATGCATTTTATAAAAAAAATCGATATAGTATTACTGCTTGCTTAGCCCTTATTTAATTACTAACGTTATTAAATTCTTGGTAAACTTATGTACCTATATACATTTTATATTATGTATACAAATTAATCTAAGAGGTTATTAGATTAATCTTTGCGTCTATATCTTCAACGAATATCCTCATGATAATGTAAATTTTGCATAGAGCGTAAATAAGGGGTAAACATTCTAATCATAGACATAAAATGATATTTGATTATATCTAAAAAAATATCTTAATATTAATTCAATATAAATCAACGAAATACGAAACTCTATAATGAGCTACCGTATATTACTAAACGTAAGATAAGAAGATCCCAGACAAACACACAATCTCTTTCTACTTTATGTATTAAGATAAGTAGGCGACGAAAAATATTAATAATTTTGCATAATTTTTTACCGAAGAAAGAACACATATTTTTTATAATAGAACTCAATTTCGTTATAATGAAATAAGCAATCGTAATGTATCTGCGACATAATTAATACAATTTTTAAATTAATTGGCCCGAGATACGAAAGCTAAATGAGCCCTATGCAAATATGCTGTGTATATATGATATTAGAACATATAAATGGATGAATGTATAATATGTTGCTTCAAATATTTCGTTTCGTCCATTTCATCTGAATATTCAATTATTTTCATAAATTTGCCTTTTATAACTTCCTCTGTCATTCCGTTAATGAATATTCGATATTGTTTCAGTGAGAAATGTAGAAGGTTCAGTCTTCAATATCACGAAGGTAAATCGATTACAGATGGGCGCGTATCTGTGCATCGCTTCTAACGGAGTGCCACCTACTGTCAGTAAAAGAATAATGCTCATAGTACAATGTGAGTATTCGTCGCGTATACATATAAGTATTCCTTTTTGTTCAGCTTAATTTAAAGTTTAAATTGAATTCAAATGAAATCTTAAATTTGCTATTCTTTTTGTTAATTTGCAGTTTCTCCCATGATTTCGATACAAAATCAGTTAGTGGGAGCACAGGAAGGACAGGAAATGACTCTAGAGTGTAATTCCGAAGCCTTCCCGAAGTCTATCAATTATTGGACGAAGGAAAACGACGAAATTATAAAAACTGGTATTTAAAATTATATTTTGTATATCTTTCTCTGAGTTAATTAAAGACTTATTTATACGAGCAAGAACAATTCACTTATTGCATTCAGCAGCCATTTTTCAATATTAAAAGAAAACATATTACGAGGTGAAGTATATACAACAAATAGTGAATTATTCGTTATAAGTATGTTTAATGACGATTAAACTATTATACTATACAATATACCATGTGCTACACTACAAGGGTGTATTGCACACGCTTGCAATTTATTGGTCAATTCCTCAACACGCTTTTGTTTACAATTTTTATTCGATTAACTGTAATTTAGGTTCCACCATGAACACTTCACAAATATACACACCACCTCTTTTTTAAAAAATTGGGGAGATGCAACCCAACATTACGTTTAAAAGTTAAGGATATTCTCAGCAGAGGACATGTCAATAGAATGACACACTCCGAAATCGTATTTCTCAAAAGCTAATCAGACCTTCGCAAGCTTCAGACCACCTGCTAGATAAGTTTCTGGAACACCTAAAAAAGAATTATGTTGGGTCACCAAGAAATGATTTTCAATTTTTATTAACTACTAACTGCTTCCCCTTCCCCGATTTGATGCAAACGATAGGTCTCAACCAGCAATTAATTATTATATCTGAGTTTCTAGATTTTTCCAGTGTTTATTTCATTTCATTGAGATTCTTTATATTTTGAATAATACTAAAATTAACTTCAATTTTTAAAATATTATTCTTCATAGTATATTTCATAGAGAATAATGTGCTTGAGATTCTGTAATGTTAAGTCCACCAGAGCATTACTCTAAAGTTTAAATTGAAACACTTATTAATCTTTTTTAACTACATATTTTGTAAGTAAATAAAACTTCATTTAGTACTTAGTTTAAGCCAGAATTAAGTTATACTAAAAGTAGAACTTATATAGAATGAAATTCATTACATGAGATAAATATGATATTTACATTTGTTTTATGAACCGTATTATATTGTGTACCTTTATTAAGTCTACTACCACAACATATTTGTATTTAACATCATTAGAATACACTAATTTTTTAAAGTCATATCGGAAATGTTGGTTAGTAATATTTTATTACACAAAGTAAAGTCACACAGAAGTAATAAAATTAATGACTTCTTTGGGTCGAATAAAGTATGACAGAGCAAAATTCACAGTACCGAGAGATTGATTAACTTGGTGCATAATCGACAGTGCATGACGATGCTTTTCAAGTCCTGTAAAACATGCACCAACATGTTCGGTGAACATTGCATAAGTTATGATCTCGTCATGATAAACACACTAGAACTATTAAAATCTGCTGATAACGAAGAACATTGAACAAAAAATATGTCGTACTGAATACAGATATAGACAACATTGCTTGTATGATTAAGTCTTTAATGAAAAATCACACGTTTCTAATATTCATGTTTAGTGATTTTCTATTTTCAAATTATTTTGAAAACTATATGTATATTTGATATTTAACATGTGAGTAACAATTTTGGGTTCGAAACTTTCAGACATTTTTAATGTCTTGTATTATTCAGAACACTTTAGTATTCATTTATATTAATGGATTTTCATAAATGAAGAAGGTACTTGGAAACTTTGCATTTCTTTGCTTGCCTGAAAGTTACTTGAAAGAGCTGAAAATTGCGGCGCATTGATATCGAACTTTCCCGCGGTGACTAACGAAGTTTCAAAAATTCTCGTCGGGTGATGGTAAAATAGTTAACTTTTAAAACGAAAGCGGAGAGCAAGGCTTATAGCCGGCAAGTGACCATTATTTCACTTCTAATGGACAGAAAAGGAAAAGTTTCTCGTAGTAACTTATTTTTGATTTTGAAAGTGGATTATGCAATTTATAATAAATATTTTACTTGGCTTTCCTATATTCCCTCTTCGTCAATGTCATGATTTTAATAAAACTTTGATTGAGTGGAAAATTTCGAAAATTTTGATATCCTCGTTGGATGTCAAAAATTATATAACACAGTACAACAAATTTTTGACTTTTTTTCGGACTTATAACATTCAATAGCCGTTTCTCATAGGTTTTCGTGCCCTGAAAACGAATGCGCAAACCGGTTGTCGTTATCACCCACAGTTTTTGAGAAATTCGATTTTGGAAAAACCCCAAATTTCAACTTTGAACACTGCCGCTCAGCGTAACACAATCGCTTAACGCCCGTGACAACCGCTGTTTGGACACAAAAGATGTTCAAAGTTGAAAATTTGTATTTATTTTTCAAAATCGAATTTCTCAAAAACGGAGGGTGATGGCGACAAACGGTCTACAGATTCGTTTTTAGCGCATGAAAACCTATAAGAAACAGCTATTGAATGACACAAATCCAGATAGCTGTCTGGCTGACGAACCGTGTAGTAATCGAAAAAATTTGGCTCCACATCTTTATGGTACTGAGGTCCTCTCCAAAATGCTGATCAAACTTCCTCTCCAAGCTTGACAAAGTTTTTACAAAAAAATACGAAATCATATTTGCGAATAAAATTTTGTGTCTTATACCGCAATAACTAATGTTTCTTTATTAATCTAAAGTAGCGGAGTCTACACAGATATATATTTAGTGTCGATTTGATGGAACGAAGTGAAAAATTTACCCGTGTATTGTGCGGGGCACACACACGGACACAGCCATACTTTCGGGTTTGCACGTTTGTAATGGACGTGTTCCTGGGCTGCTAATTCACTGAAGAGCGATTGAACCGTACTGGCCAACATAGTTAACGCTGTTTTATTAACGAGTGCACGCACAGAACCCGGCACATATGTACCGTACATTACTGGAACGGTCTAACAACGTCGCAGTTGGATACGCGGAAATGCATGGAGCCATAATTACTTCGTATAATGAGACTTCGGCGCTAAACTTTTCACGCGCGGGGATTATTTACAGAACATTTCAGAGTTCCACTTGTGTACGTAACAATATATATTATTCTATACACCGAGCTGCAATAATGATTCGGAAATAACTTTACTTATACTCAGGACGAAGTTACGTAGAAATATTTTTCACTCATAGATTATTCGGGAGCAATGGTGTTTTCATCTCTAATAGTAAGCAGAATTTGGTTAACAATTACACACGTACCAAATGTCAAGTAATTCGAACAATTTTTAACGAAGTTAGCTTGAAATGATGTAACGATTTTATTTTGTAACTTGCAATCTGTTTGAGATAGAAAAAAAGTTTCAGGATAAAAGTTACTTCTTTTAATTAGGACTATAATTTGGCAACTTTCAGTCCTTACAGTTCGCGAGTTATAACACAAAATCGGGAAATAGCCGGAATTTAAGGGGTCAATTTTATTCGCTTAGAGTGAATTTGGGCAGCAAACAGAAATTGCGTTGTAATCAGGAGGAAATCCCTTGCATATTCATAAACCTTCATAATTTTTTGAATTTTCGGCATTTTTCCTTGTTAGATTCGAATTAGATATAGTCGTTTATCCGGAGGTATTTCAGCATATATTTACAAAATACAAAAGCTTATTTTAAGGGTTGAGGGTGACTTGAAAAATATGGATTTTTCGAGAATTATTTTTACGCAGTTTTGTAGATATAAAAGTAGGATGCAACTTTTGTTTTAACTCCTTTTCGATATATCTCACCGTTCTCGAAATATTCCACGGGAAAGAAAATTCTGCATTTTTGAAGGGGTGATTTCACCTCCAAAAACTGCACAATGGCACCAAAAAATAGGATAGCGTTACGGATGAACTACTCTACATGCACGCCAAGTTTCATAATTTTCTGAATTTCCGGGTTGCCGAACTTCCCTTGTCAGCCACTCGAGTCGGAGCTAGCGACGCAGCGTTACATTCAATTAATTTTCATTTGGCCAATTTTAAAGTGTCCATAGTTTTTGAAACATGTCCATAAAGAGGACAATCAGGGCTGTATCCTCATTTTTCAGATTGTTAAAAAGATACGTTTCATAATAAAATTGCATTTGTTTAGAGCAATTGCAAAATAAATAGTCAAAAAAAAATGTTTTTTTTAAAGTGTAATGATTTTTGTTAGAAACTCTTATATCCCAACTGTAAGCTCTCAAAAGCTCGCTCTTATTAATTTATTGAAGAAAAGTCAACTCTACATTTCAAAGAGCTGTGAGATCCACAATTTTTAAAATTTTGAAAAATCCTCCGAGATACGTTTATATATCACTAAAGACTACAACATATCCGAGTCTCACCAACATCCAAAATGTTACGTCAAACGTAACGTTTGGTGATAAAATGTATGGTTCTCATTACACGATTATTAAATGATAATTATTATTTTATGCCACTACTGCATCTACATTATTATGTACATCTTCGACCCATAAATGCATTCCCCTGCATGCGACTTGGGAATTTAGGATGGAGTAAGAAGGATAACGATGAAGGTGCTATATAATCTCTGTAGGTATGGGCAGTTACTAATCGCACAAATAATTAAGTTAATTTCGAATGCCATTTGCACAGAATCCGGAGAAGGACTCTGTTTTGTCCCTGCTGATCAATGGTGTGCACAGAATCGATATCAGTTTTGCGCATTAGTTTCCATCAGACTTTATTACATAAATTCTGTTAACAATATCTTGAATAAATTCTTTAAACATATCAAACAATATAACAAAAAGGTGAAAGACACAAAAAAATGTGTGAAAACAAAAAGATATTTGTTTTCACTCGTCCGTTATTCTAGAATTTATTAATTTCATTATCAGTCCGGTTTCAATAATACTTCAAATTTAATTAATAATCAAAATGTCCGAGCACGTTAGAGAAACAATTTTTACCACTGATATTAATACCTACAGCACGCTCGAGCACGTTGTTGATATCGTGATTTTTGACATATTTAATTTGAATGTTGGGTTACCTAAAAAGGATATATTCATAACAAAAATTGTACGAACTGCGTAAAAGATTATGATAAAAGATATTTCCCTATTACGTACAAGTGTACATGAATCATTGACAACAAATTGTGCATTTCTTGAATACAACACTGTTAAAGATACTGGTTAACTAATTACAAGATGAAAGACCTGCATTTCTTCAGTGTGCAATGGTAATTTTTTCAAAATTACTGTATCTTTTCAAAATGCACATTTCGTATAGAGAAAATAAAAAACATACTAATGTTTTTTAATAGGAAGTAATATATCACCTGAAAGTTAATTTCATTTTACATTATCAATCCATTATGCATTCGCATTTACTATGACGAATCGTACAAAGGAAAAATTACGGGTATGCTTTCTCGCCTGTTGCATCACAGCTTATACATACCTATACACTCCTTGTGTGCTATTCAGTACTCTCGCCAAATAATCCCGAAGAGTATTGAGTTTTTATAAATAAATTATTCTACAATTTCAACGGATTTCTGTACAAGGATTCATTTCATTCTCAGTTGTGCCATTTTTATTAAGAAATTCTGCTGATTTTTAATAAACAGCGCGCGTGTAAAGCGAGTTCTTCAAATAAATTTTTTCGAGAAGGAAAAATGTTAAATTCAACACTTCCTATTTACTGCTTCGTGTAATATCACTACCTATTTGATTGCAACACCTATTACGAAACACGCTGTGTGGAGTACATACAGTATGCAGAAGTGTTTGATGAGGAAACGATGACGTTAGTGCTTAATGGATGAATAAGTTAGATTCTGCATAAATTTGAACCTTCGAGTAGGAAGCGAATATGTACAGTGATGGCTAATTTGTTTTGGTCGCGACTGCTAAACGGTATGTATGGCATAAACCCTTTAGGGATTCAGAGGTAGCAGCCGGTTAGTCATCTAACACCTCCAAGAATACATTGAACAACAAATTTATCATTTAGGAACAGCATGATATTAATTTGTTCAATTAGATCCGTTTCAAATTCCAGGGATTGATTTACAAGTTATGCAAATTGATATAAATAATGAAGTATGTCCCCAAAAATGATGGATTGAAACATCGTATGGTGGAATATTAAAAATCCAAAAATTGGCAGCTGACACCCACTAGTATTCAAGATGAATTGGAATGTCACTGAATATAGACAGTGCATTTATTTATTGACATATTATTTTCCCCCAAATCTCAGATACGAAATTTGTAACTTTGTTATCAATAAATCTGTCAGATTCGGGTATGTATTTACAATTTTTCACTGATAAATTGCTTCAACGATAAATTACACCAGAAGAAATTGTGTTGGTTTACGTTACATCACAAATGATCGACTTCAGTATGGAAACCTCATTCATTCAGATAATTTGCATAACTTATAGAATATACAATGTCCATTTCATTGATAAAGATTATATAATTGTATTTAGCGCCTCCTCCTCAAGATCAATCGTAGTCCCCCTACTCTATGCCAGTATTGTCACATTTTCAACATAAAATAAAACACGCATGCGGCCTCGGCCGCGATCCTCATTCTCTTTCTTTGTGCCGAAAGAGTCACATGTGTTTACACGCAATGGATAGGAAAAGGAATCAAGAGGAGAAATTAAGGAATTGGAGAAGGAGCTGAGGAATATTCTTACCAGAAGTACTCACCAGAAAGTTCTGCGTGAGTGAGTACAGGAGTTTTCCTGTACTCGAACTTCCGAGGTAAAAAAGTTGCATCGTCGCAAGGAGCAGTAAGCAGATTTTCCCCGGCTGTCCATTACCAGATCCCTATATTGGGAAAGATTTACATACTTTGTATGTAAATGTCTACAGACGTTTGTCTGTACGGAAGTACTCACCAGACCTATTCTGCGTGAGCGAGTATGGGCCCTAACCTGTACTCGAACTTCCGATGGACATAACCTGGTATCGCTCACCAGAAGGTTCTGCGTGAGCGAGTACGGACCTTAACCTGTACCTGGACTTCCGGAAGACGTAAGCTGATATCGCTCACCAGATTTAATTTGCGTGAACGAGTACAACATGCCTAAGAAGCATAAGTAAGTAGGCTCACCAGATTTTCTGTGTGAGCGAGTACAGGAGATAACCTGTACTCTACTATACGTTTGTATAGTGCAACGCAGACCCTAACCTTTTTGACAGGTTTATTATAATATGTTCCAACTGCATTTCAAGATAGGGAAATGGCAGAATGTGGTCAAATGCGTTCATAGGAGGTCGATCCGCGTCAAGAAGCGGGATAGAATTGTTATCGCGGGACGCGGAAAACGATGAGGAGGCACCAGGATCGAGCCCGGTAAGGGCCGGCGTCGTGCCCGTTGCACCGCCACCGCGATCATCGCCACCTCCGTCGCCGCTACCACCTTCGCCGGCGTCGTGCCCGTTGCACCGCCACCGCGACCATCGCCACCTCCGCCGCCGCTATTACGCTCGCCGCCGTCGCCGATTTCAGGCGACCAGATACAAATGTCGGCATCAGGGGGCGCCACATCAGCGTCATCCATGACACTGCCCGCAGCGGAGAGCGGAAAAGCGGAGGCCGCGGAACGGGAAAAAGACCTTAACAGCGATGTCTTAAATGTCATTGGACAGCGTTTGAGAGAGGACCGGATCTTAGCGTCCCCGGTCCACTCACGCTTCGCCATTCGCTGGGCAGAAATTTAAAAGTTGCATCTCTCCGCGGAGGAGAGATATAAACTAAAAAAGGGAGAAATATACACCTCCTAACATTTGTTTGTTTCTCCACTTCCTTAGGTTTAAGGCGGAGGTCAAACTGGCAATAAATGGAACATCCTTACAAATTATAAGAAGGAAGCAAGATTACGGGCTTGCATTTCGGAAGTTGAAAAGACAACATCTACGCTTTTATTGCAAGAATCCACGGGCAATATAGCAATGAGCGAATGTTAAGTGATGTTTGTCGTTTATTTGCCGATTCGATACACGACGAGAAGATTATTCGCAAAAGTCGTATATTACCTTATGGGTATTATTATTATTATTACGTATTTATTGCGCCTACATATATACATTAATATAGCCTATATTTAGAGGCAGGTACTTTTACCACAGTACCGATATAGCTACTTACAGTGCAAAAGGCGAGGTTCAGCGTGAACGCTGCTGTATACCTAACTATTAATATTAATACAATGAGAGGAATGTTAAGTACGACGGCGGTTCATGATTCACTTTCTGTAAAAAATTTGTCAGAGAAGCTAAAACCAACAAAACTTTTACAGCAGTCCGCCGCAGATCTTAAGGTATCAAAGCCTCCAACTTGAAAAGTGCAAAATGCTAGGAAGGCCCGCCGTTCCGTCCACAGAACAGGGCTTATTCGACGGAGTCAGGCGAATAGCGGCGCCCTCGTACCGGGCCCAGGAATCTCTGCATGCGGAGCAGCCACAGCGTACACATCAAGTGCATACAGGAGTTCAGAAATGAAACAGACTTAAAGAGGCGATAAGCAGTCCTGTAAGCTGTACCTCTCGTCGTTTACAATCAGTTTATACTGATTGTTTATACTGATAACCTCAGACCTATAGATTTTGTCGTGGATCAAGGATTATAAGATAACCCTTATTAACCGTTTAAGTCAGCTCCGCGTCGATATAAGCCTGTCTTAAACAGAGAATTATCCGGGACAAATAAGGCAGATATAGCTAATTTCATTATGCATCGGTTGTTACATGCAAACCGGGAAAGGATTAATTCCTCTCAAGGATTTTTCTAATTCCCAGACCGGATAAGGCTTTTAGGCCAATTTTAAATCTTAAGTATAACGAGTTTATGGAGACAGAGCACTTCAAACTGGAAGGTTATAGAATTGTTATACAATGTCGATTACCGATTTGAAGGACGCGTATTATTTAATATCAATTGATGGATCACACAGAAAATTGTTAAGAATTGAATTTTTTTTGGGAAATACCACCAATTCATTTATTTACTATTTGTGTTAAGCTCAACCCCTATGGGTTTCACAAAATTAATGAAATTTGTAGTAAGTGGGTTACGACAACTGAACTTACGTTCAGTTCTGTATTTACACAATTTGTTACTGCTTGAAGACACCTCTTCGGAGACTACAGGCAATTTGAACAAAACTCACAATTTATTAGAAAATTTAGAGTTTATACTAAATTGTGTAAAGAGCCAAATGGTCCCTGCAAAGAGGTGCAGATTCTTAGGGTTTACCGTTGGGTCGTCATGTATAACCCTGCAACTGTCCCGGGAAAAAGAGGATAGCGATCAGGATATTGATACAACGCTTTCGTAAATTATCTCAATGAAAGATAAGCGATTTCGCACAATTTATTCACACAATTGTAGCTTGCTACCCAGCTTTTAATTACAGCAGGGTTTATGCGAAAGAATTTGAGCGACAAAAGTTCTTACCTCTTGCAAATAACAACGGCAGTTACGAGGCTATTATGACGCTAAGGATGAATGTTGTAGATTTTACATGGTGAGAGACACATATTATGTCTGGGATTAATACAATCAACTGCTTAGAATTTGCTATGGAGATCTACTTAGGCGTGTCGCTCACAGGATGGGAAGCTGAATGTAAAACACAAAGATGTACAATATCGTTTATCAATAGAATGGGCGAAATTCAATTTGAGAATTTAAATAAGATTACAACGGAAATTGGCAGTGGTGCGAAAACCGAGGCATTTGGGTTTTTGCTTTATACATTAGCTTCCGCGAGAATTTCGAGACAGACGCCGAATCGCGTAGATCAGAGCCCGAAACAGAATACGAATTGTCGAGGATTACTTTTAAAGAAATAATTCGTATTTTAGGTTCACCGGACATAATTGCTATGTTTCTTGGAAGAAGGATTCTGGGTCTTAGACAGTTGATGTCTTTACACTGCCTGGGAAAGATTTGTATTTTTACGCCCTCCCTCCGATTAGTACAATTCTGAGGACCGTTTGGAAAATTAAAAAGGAGGAACCGGAGGGAATAGTAGTGATACCGGACTGGCCAGCTCAGCCATGCTACACACTTTTTCAGTCAATGTTAGAGGTTCAAATTCAAGTTCAAATCGAATACAAAATCTGTTATCTTCTTATCACAGGGAACCGCACCCGCTTTGGAAGCGTCTTACTCTGGTGGCAGGCAGATTATCTGACAAGCAGTAGCTGCAGAAGGAATTCCAGGACTGGCGTTAGCTATTATGATGTCATCGATTAGCGAATCTACGCTAAGAAATTACGATATAGGCCTAAACAAGTAATGGCTATTCTGCAGCAAAAATACAGTGAAACTATGTAATCCGTACATTCCAGAGGTCCTAGCGTTCCTTACACGGTTACATGAAGAAGGACTGTCTCACAGCACCACAAATTGTGTTTGATCAGCAATTTCACTAATAGTGGTAACTGAAGTTGCACAAGTCTTTAGAATTCAACGTTTATTGAGAGGTATCTATAATTTAAGTCCCTTTAGGTCCAAGTACGACTTTACTTGGAATTCGAAGATTGCCGTCGAATATTTTATAAAACAGCCGGCGAACGGAGGGTTATATTTGTACACGATACCCAAAAACCTAATTACTGTCCTCGCGTTAGTTACTGGTCACCGGATGCAGACGTTCTCTCTAATTGAGTTAGAAAACATTAGGATATCCGCGGATAAATTAGAGATATCGATTCCTGTGCATATTAAGACGTCGAAGAAGAACGCATTACAACTGCGTTTAACCTGACCATTTTTTCGCAACAAGAAAATATGTGCAGCTTCAACGTTATTGTGTTATTTGGAAAGTACAACAGAGATTCGTAATTCTGTGAAAGGACTGTGTATATCCACTAATAAGTCAGTTAAGACGATTTCTACGCAGTCTTTGAGTCGCTGGATAAGTGAGGTTCGAACTAGTAGCGTAGATTCAACCGTGTTCTCAGCGCATAGTACGCTTCACGTATCGACGTCACTAGCAAAGACCTTGTTGGGAAAACAACTGGCTGGAATAAAGAGTCGTAAACATTTGCAAAACTTTGTGATAGAAATGTTAGATCGGATAAGCAACAATTTGCCTTATCCATACTGAAAAGTATTATGTATAATATGGAACAAAAGATTGTTCAGACTAACTCCTCAGTTAGTGTTTTCAGTTGGACTGCCGTAATAGAACTTTAAACATCTACGATTGATCTTGAGGAGGAGGCGCTAAATACAATTGTATAATTGAACGAACTTACCTAGTGAAGTTCGATTGGAATTGTATAAGCGCCTCCTCCGAATAGATCAAACCCACCCTTTTTCCTTATTTTTTTCAGGAAAACCCATTATCTATTACACTAGATAGACCCAATTTATTACGGCAGCACTTTAAAATAATGAGGATCGCGGCCGAGGCCGCATGCGTGTTTTATTTTATGTTGAAAATGTGACAATACTGGCATAGAGTAGGGGGACTACGATTGATCTATTCGGAGGAGGCGCTTATACAATTCCAATCGAACTTCACTAGGTAAGTTCGTTCAATTATACAATTTTATTTAACACTTTTGAAGACGTTTGAGCAAAGGATATTATATGAAAAATCGAATATGATCAATCGTGAAATATCGTGTAATACGTTATCCCGAAGAGACTGTACATGCGCATGCAAATTTTATATTGAAGGACGACGCGTAACGAAGCATGTTTTACAGCTGAATTGCTGCTTATTATCTGTGCAAATATTTCATGTTTTAGTACCGAATCAAACTGATAGTGAAAAAAATTCATGCATATTTATTTCATTCCGAATTCAACGATTCCAATTGCACATTTATGGTGCATACGTAATCCATAAAAGAAAAAATATCAACCGAAATAACTTATACGGGTTTATTCATTTAATCAATGACGTGTGTGTATTAGGGTTTATTATATTTTATGAGCTTTAAATTATTACTGCCGTTCATATTTGTTGCGAAGACTACAATAAGTAAGTACACGTTACGTATCAAGCAGAGATGGTAAAAAATGATTTGAAATAAAAATTTCGTAGACAAATTTTTATTTCAAATAATTTTTTGCCCATCTCTGATATCAAGTCAGTCTTACATAATAGTCTTTCCCAATCATTTTTGAATCACGACCACAAATATTCAAATAACCTGTTACCCCCTTCCCTCATGTAAGGTAAAGTAAATTTAATAAGGAAAAGAAAACAGTAAAAATAATTATTTCAGAATATACGTCTAATTTTATACTTCTAATGTTGAATTATCTTAATACATGTATTAAATATACTTAAAGATATTTAATATATGCAATTGTTTTCTTTAATGGGATAGTTGTGCTTGCATCTGAATAACCTTCTTTTTTCATTTATGAAAAATCAGTGTTAGATCATTAATAGAATAATGCAAACATATTAAAATAAATGTTCGACAAAATTCACCAGGACCATTTTGATAAGAAGATGCAAAAAATCTGGTTTCCTTATACACCATTCGGATTTCTCTATAATGGGTGACACCGTCCTGGTGGTAGAATCCGAAAATATGTGATTATACATGAATATACAGGGTGTTCGGCTACACGTTGGGAGAAAATTTAAGGGGTGATTCTAGAGCAGTGGTGGTCAACTACCGCCACTGTCGCACGAGGTCCCTCGCCTCACAATCAGATAAGCTACTACGAAATTTACGACACACGATTCTGCGACACTTTATCCAAAAGTAAGCGGTATAAAATATAGTCGAAAACATAGGAAACAGTTTGTTGATTTGGATCTTCGGAGCAAGAAAAGTCACATTGAATATTTGGCAATTTGCTATTTGCGACGCAATATTTGTTAATGTCGATGTTCATTTGCTATTTGTTATTTGCGATTACATATTTGTACGCATACATTTAACAACAATAAATATAGTACAACTGTAAATTTCGTGAAACACACTGGACAAATAAATTGGAATATTGTAGAACATTTTGTTTTCGATTGAGGCATTGTTGCAAATAAAATCGATGGTAATTCGTTTGTTAGCTAACGCATTCTCAACGGGTTTTCTAACTGTATTTTTCCAAAGCAAAGCCTCATTACGTACAAAAGTTATTCCACAATTTCAACTTCTTTCTAGACAAGGCTTCATTTCACCTGAATGTCCACCATGCTCATGGTTGTAATCTTCCAATTTCTGGGCGAATACACACGTAAAACAGAAGTTTTTAGTCTTAAAAAATGTTATTCTATATTTTCTAATTATTTCTTTCGTATTGTGCCACCAATTCGGTAACACTCTATATAATATCTACATGTATAAAATTTGTGACTACTTAGAAAAACATTTTAGTATAAATACTGTAATGTAAGTAGCATTACATGTTTAAAAACAATTAATGAGCATCTCATTTCCTGGGTGATCATTGAAACATTTAAATTACAGTAGTTTCTTGAAGAATTTCTGTCCTTACAAGCGAATAATCATTTCTTCTCACATAACGCCTAAACCTACATTTCGATTTGATGGTCCTAACTCCTAGTGACTCCATTTACTCCTAGCATTGTTGTACCCGTATGTTTAATTAGGTCACCACATTCGCATGAAATCCATACACCTTATAATTACTGCCCTGTTCAAAATCATGCGTTTACATCACTGATTCGCGCTGGTAAGCAATTTCACTAATAACATGCGCCAGGTAATAATGAGAAAACGCGATAATTAGCAATTTACACGAGTGTAAGATATACTTCGCAAGATAAATGCTATACCCAAATACTGTAATAATAAGACTAAATATTCGACGTAACAACCTTCATGGTTAATATTTTATTACTTTAAAAAGAACCACGGAGAATCTTTTTCAGCTTGCTAATTATCCTTTGCAAACAGGAGGTGAGCTTGTTAGTGTGACTGTTATAAAACTCAGCTTTTTTAATTTTGCGTACGTGGAATGCTTGAAACACATCGTTGAACTTTGTTCGCGTACTTCGCACGCCCCAGTTAATTCTGTGCGATTAATTAGTGTTTAAAGATGAAGTTAATCGTACAATTTTACAGGATGTAGGTACTGCCAGGAGGTAGGTAGTCAAATCGCTCGAAAATCAAGTATTTTTTGCGAATTAATTATAAAGAGATGAATACAAATTGTGACTAGTACTACTGGGTAATGTTTATTAATACTATACACTGTAAAAAAATTATATTATACATGTATATGACGGTGCTCTACAGTCGTCTGATATGCAGGTTTGTTCTGCGGTTTTGTCCTGATTGCGAAAAACCCTGGTTCGGATCGTCTTGAAATTTGTACAGCATACTCAAAATATACTCCTTTTTGGAGTGTACTTCAGCATAAAGTGTCTGGTTTCCGAAATAAAAAGAAATAAACATCTGTGCTCTATGAAAATCGACATATTTCGTACAAATCGCCTTCTCCTAGTCGCTATTTTAATAATTTTAAATAAATTCTTCTTTTAGTGGTCCCCTCCAAAATTTCACATTCTAGGAGAAACATATACCAAAGAAACCGGTGAACCTTTATTTTTAAGCTCAATATCAGAGCAAAACCAACGACACTTTTTCTAAACCACTGAGTAATCAACTTCGTGTGGCGCCATTTGTAAAATCGATATGTATATAAGAAAATATTTCCTTTCTCTATTACGTGATAGTAATAAACACTATCTAAAAGGAAAAATCTGTGCTTGCTTTCATCTCCTTCTAATTAAATCTCAAAGAATACTTGATTTGCGAGCGATTTGACTGCCTAGTTCCCTTAAAAACGTAACAAGATGAGTGTATGTATGTAGGTGGATTG
Organism: Andrena minutula; assembly: GCA_929113495.1. Taxonomy (NCBI): domain Eukaryota; kingdom Metazoa; phylum Arthropoda; class Insecta; order Hymenoptera; family Andrenidae; genus Andrena; species Andrena minutula. Next base: position 41,059,157 of record OV815994.1, read on the forward strand.
GGTCAGATATGTGTTTTATGGAAAAAAACTGAATATGTAAACGTATAGTATAGACATATAGCAACGTAGTTCGAGAGCATGTGATGCGTAAGGCGATAGCTCTGAGGACATGCACCACTAATTATGTTCTTCGCCATTCATTACAAGACTCCACTTACCTGGTCATATTTCTGAACGCCCCTGGGCCTTAAAGTGTAGAGTCTTACAATCATATAATAATATCGTAAACATAGCCGGGAGTAAAATCGGTAAGCCTCTTTAACTATCTTGTTGCCAAATCCAGCACTCAGGAATGCACTCGGCTCACGTTTTCGGCACTATTATACAGGGTGTTCGGCAATAGATGTCAGAAGCTTTAAGGGGTGATTCTACATGCCAAAATAAGACGATAATCAAGAATGATGAAATTGCGTTTGAGGCTTCATATCCGAGTTACATGTGTATTTAATTGCTGAACATACGCGTGAAAGGCGTCTGACGCGGGGACTTATACTACTGCCGGCGCGCAGTAGTACATACAGAGTTAAGGTAGGCTCTCACTACGCGTCGCCTCGCCGCGCCTCGGCGCGACTCCGAGCCGCGGATTCTTCCTCGAGAATATTTTGAGAAAGAGAGGCGAGGCGTAGTGTGAGTGGATGCAATGCCACTGCTTTCGATGATCGCTAAAAGAGGAAGGAAGAAGTTCTCTGATGGCGCTTTCGGACGGTCGCACTGGGGCGCACTGAGTGCGAATTTTAGCCAATCGGAAGTGAAAAAGTTGGTTAAAATTCACACTCAGTGCGCCCCAGTGCGACCGTCCGAAAGCGCCATGAGCAACTGACCAAACACATGAACGGAGGCAAACTCAGATAACTTCAGTTACGAAAAACAGAAGCGACATGAGTCTAGATGTGAATGCTAAATAAAAGAAATTACGCCGAGGCGTGGCAACGTGATGAGAGGCGTAGTAAGAGCCTACCGTTATTAGCCTGGTCAGAAACGGCGAGGGCAGTGCCGTAGGCACCTAGAAAAGCTCACTTACATACCTCGAAGTCACAAGACCAAATAACCCTAGTAGCATTTCTGGTTGGCCCGCGGTATCCCCAAGTTGGGAATTAGTTGGCCATCAAAATGCCAACAATAAATGCTACTAGGGAAGTGCAGCCCTGTAATAGGTAACAGAAGACAGATTTGATGGCTTATACTATCTGAAGTATGGCTTTATATATTTCTCAATTGAGTTCCAAAAGAGCTGCTAAGACTTGCAAACACTTCTGCCACACACTGCTAAGCACAACTTCTTGCCATCTGTAAAATTCATTTTTTGCACACCAGCTTCTGCTTCGTGGCAGAACAACGTCTGAGACTTTTTGTACAAAGCCTTTCTCTATTACTTTATCTCCAGTTGTAATACTAAAATTTCCATGTCAATTTATTAGTATTGGAACAAAAGTAGTCATTCATTCCATCTCCAATCCTCTAGTAACATTCACCGTTAATTAATCGATTAAACTGCAGTTCATAGATGCACAAGAATGCAAGTTATATACATATGAACTCTGCTTAAAAATTAACGTATAATAAATTTTTAAATCGTTAATAAATTTTTCCTGTTGATCATTTTCGAACGGGTAGAGCTGGCCATAATCACCGTTATTGTTTCCATTAAGATTTCTTGGGTGTGTGGAAAACGAACTGAGTTTCTATAGTAAGAAAAAGTTTCCCAATTTTCCCAGAATATATTGTCATGAGATTTCTAAACATTGCCTGTAGAAAGTAATGGCAAGGGAGATTTACAGCCGTTTTTCTCGTTGCACGTAATATGTGGCTGTTCAAGTATCCCTGCTTATAATTGTCGCCAACAATTAACACGTTTCGTGGCAATATGAGAATCCAGATTTTTCATAGAAAATTAATCTTTTTCGGGGCACGCGTTTCATGCGAAGATTTTGAAAGTTCGCATTTTTACGTAAAATGTATAGGTACATTGGAATAATTTGAATACTTATTCCTGTTTACACCAGATGGCGAGTCTGTAGCCAAATGTAAAGTAATCGATGCTTAACGTAAATCTAGTTAGGTGTGTGCCTAGGAAGCACATTCGAATCACAACAAAAGATTAAATTATGATATTCGAATATAAAAAGATGTCACTTATGTTCAATTCTTTATAATTTTAGCTTTGTTTCCCCTTCTTCGATTTTACTATCGAATTAAAACACACGCTGGTATATCAATGAACATTTCTGATAAATATCGCGATTCGTCACAGACCCACGTGGAACGAGACACGTTTAAGTAATTCTGTGGTTTTTATAGTCCTCCAAATATTGAACTCATGTGCACCACTTCGAATTAGAAAATCTTCTCATCTCGCCTTTTAAATGCTTGTTATTCAAACTTGTAAATTCGTTAAATAATTCTGTCACGATTGAGATATGTAATTCTGAATGAAAGCGAGAGCTTCTCACTTCATCAATGCAAGTTGCTTTTAAGCAAGCGCTTGTTCAATCTCTGTTTTATAATATGCTGTTATTATTGCTTAGCCAGTTGGTGAAAGTTATTCATTGTATCATGTATGCGCATACAATATCAGCAGGAGCTTCTGCTGATGTGATCTGGGCTTTGTCATTTATGAGTCTGCTTGTTTGATAGTGACGGGCGTTCAATCCTATCTCTTGCAAATTTTCAATGAATCCAGTCATTGTCATGTTTCGAATTACATCGAGTAGTGTTCGAACCTAAAATGTCTTATAAGTATTGATAGCTCGTATTTTTATAGATCTTGCGAGTATTAATATACCAAAGAACTGATCACAAATGTTTATAATTTTAAAAAACAATCTTTTACATTACGGTACATAGCATTACATTTTCTTATGCGTAAATATATTTTTCAACTCAATACTGATCTAAAGCTGTACAATTGACACAACTTAAAGAAATTTCTAGTGCATTGAGGTGCTGACAACGTCTCGTGATTTTCAATATTACTGGAGATTCTCAAAACTTCGAAGAACAATGCACAACATTCGACATGACTGGTGTTTTATAACTACTACGTACTATAGTTGTTTTGTATTGATATGCATTATTCATTTCTTATAGCGTGTTAACACACGATTGAGAAAACGTGCCTATCGTAACACCAAGGTAGCGAAAAGTAGTGGCAATTATCTGACGTTTGTGGTTACCAGTTAAATTGTACGGTACTCGATGGTAGAACCCAGGGATGGGCATTATCTAGATAAAAAATTATTGAAATAACTTTTCAAATATACAAATTTCATATTTTTCCGTCGTTGAATAAAAGTCACCCGAGTTATGTTTATTTAAAGCGTCCCAGTTGAAACAGGTTATTCGACAGGAATTCCTCCGACGGCGAAAAATACTTCGTTTTTCGAAGGCCTTTCCTCTTGGGTTTCGAATAATGTTTCAGCTTTCATTGTATTAGTATAGTGATTATACTATGTTGAAGCTCGAATAACCGGCGAGAGCCTTTGTGGCCCGAGTCGCGCGCGGTTGCTGTTGCTCGACGATGTGTCATCGATTCTAAAGAAACTGAATTTGTTTATTTTTCATCGTATCAATATAAAAGTGCCACGAATGGATTCCTGGAGTTCTCCCGATTAATTGGACAGAAAATAATTTAAATCCGACTATTTTTAACGAATCGGACTTTTAATTCTGCAAACAAATTTTTCACGTAATTTCCTTAATTATGGTTTCATCGGGAAGACATAAGGAATTCGATTGGTAAACATTTTATCTAGCTCGTCGGTTTTATTGCTCTCGGCTGAAAGCAACACAGTAGGGTCTTCCCCGATAATCTGAGCCCAAAAGCTTCTCAACAATCGGAAGACTGTACATATTCTTTCTGATGACACCCGTCCTTAAATTTTTTTAATCATTTTTAGCTGTGTAAATTCTTTCGGTTGTTTCAATTCTCTTGCTTTCTCGTTCAACAAATATACTCGAATAATACTGTTGGATGCAAATATATTGTCATATATTTGAGAAGATAAATAGAAACGTTTCGAATTGTTACCTGCAATAACCCAGTTTCTCTTTTCGCAGCATGTTTAGGTAAGCTGAAAAGTTAGAAATACAAACACTCGTGTCAAAAATAGCCATCATGTCAAACATTGCCGCAGCATATTGCAGTCGATGATACAAAATAAAAATATTCAAAAACTTTGTTTCACATCTAATAAATGTACAAATAATTGTCACATAAAGTTCAATCATTAAATTGTATTAATGGCCTGTGTCTACCTTTGAGGTCTGAGAAAAAACATGTGTATTCGGGAATTATTTGGGGAAAAACTTGAAGGCTTTTTTAATCCGACCTTTGTGTATTCGAACGTGTACAACTTACACTACTTTTAGTAATTTTTCCGAAGGGAAATATAAATAAATAAAAGAAATATCAGCGATCTCCCGGCAGCGATTTTTTTCAACAGTTTGCGATTCATCTGAAATACAAAAATCGTGGGAATTTAGTTAATATATTATATTTTCTAATCCTTAATCGTTCATTATCTCGAAAAATTAAGTTACTACAAAACGACGGCTTCTCATAGCAAAAGTATTGATTTTCACCACAGAATCGCACTCATTTTTCATAATTTTTCATGTACAAAATAGAAGCTACGCAACGGAAACGAAAAAAAGCACGATTAAGTATTAGATAATCTAATATAGTAACTAAATTTGGTCGAATTTTTATTTCTTATCGGTGCATATTTGAATCCGATATCCAGTGTTTCAATGCGATTGAAATGTCATACAATCCACGTAAAATTATGGGTAGAGGGGGCTAGTCGTCAAATTGCTGGTTTCGAATTTATTTCAAAATTACATGCCATCAAAGGTTTGCAAATTTTACCCCTTATTGCGAAAGGAAACTCCATAAACAAATTAACTTTTCATATTTTTATAATTTTACTTTAAAATGAGTTGTGCTTGATATCCTTGATGTTTAAAAATTGCTGTCGGGAGATCGCTGATATTTCTTTTATTTATTTATATTTCCCTTCGAAAAAATGACTAAAAGTAATATCCTTGACGACCCGCAACGGAAAGAATTATGCACATTAAAAAGGTAGTTAAAATTAGTCAAATTCATGATTCTCTGACGCATATCTGCTACGGGACAAATAACGTAAAAGTATTGTAGCTTCAATATCTTATATCATGTAGCATGTTAAATGAGTAAAAGAAATGCTTGATCAAAATAAGTCCTAAAATTTATCTTTTCCGTGTAAAATACAAAAGTTTGTTCTGACATTCAAATAATAAGTTCAATATCTATTCCTTCCATTAAAATTTAAGTAGAACATTCCCCTGCGTGGAGCATAGATCAACGCAAGTATATTTCCAAATATTTCTACCGTGCCTCATATTGTGACGTATGAACCCTAAATCTACCACACTTTATTGTTGATGGGTACACTAAATTCTTTAAGTATCCCCACAAAAAGAAATCCAGTGGATTCAACTAAGGTGATCGAAGAGGCTATTCCACTGGAGCTTCTCGCCATATCCACCATCTGCCACAAGTTCGATTTAAATGTTGTCTCATTGCAAGCCCCATCATATTAAAAACCATATATGTACATAATCTCTCGAATCACCATCCACCACTTCAAGTAAATCATTCATTAAAGTGTTATAATACTTTGTGCCTGCCGTTCTAATATTCTTTTGAACAATTTTCCTGTTTCCATTCAATATATTGCAACGAGATTCACACACATTTTAAGAGCTACTAATAATTAATGACTATTATATGTCCCTATTGTCTTAAATCCTGTTTTTAACAACCTGTACATATACAATATATTCAACCATTTAGCGTTTCTATCTCCAATTCTAATAATGTGCACGTACCGGCTATTATTCCAACCAACTTAGAATTATTGACCGAACAGTTACGATTTCCTATAAATTTTGGAGACTGCTATACCTCAATTATTTGTTACTTACAAGAAATTTATTACTTCTTAGATACTAGAGAGGGCTCACACATTCAATTGACCATACATTCCTATGAAATGAATCATGATTTACATATAAGTATTATACAATTAAAGTTAAAAGAAGAAAACGACGGACTCTTTGGTTTCCCTATTTCTCAACAATTGGGCGCGTTTTCGTTTATCCGTGCAACGGTGCAATCTTAGATTGTTATTGGATAGCGTCAAGTACCGCGCGAACAATGCTAAAGGAAAGCAACGCGGTGCTCGAGCAACCTCTGTACGAGAGTGTCGTGCCTCAAGCTACTTACCAATGCCATTACTGTCCTTTCACCCTCCCTTCTCTGCCACTGCACTATCCTAACCCGTCCTCTCTGCATCACAACGACTTGCACCCTCCACGACCATTTCCAACCAGACGTTTTCTGGGTTCGTCGGACCATGTGTACAACTTTAATGACTCGTGATTGTCATGACTTCTGCTCTTTGCGCCGTCCTTTTCGCTGGTAACGTGCGGTTTACCCAGGGAAAACGATGTCTGCTGTGTTATTAATTCCCGGCTGAAACTTTTAGCTAACGAATCTCTCCTGGATGTCGTGAACCAAAATTTCGCTGGGTTCTTGTAATACTGTGATTCTTTCATGTAATTTCAACCTCGAAATGCATCTGGTTCGAATTTCAATGTGGGGTATCCATTTTCTTTGTATTTTTTTTCTTTGTAGTTGTACTGGATCCGCCACTTTGCGAGTTCATTTTCTTCTCAGTTTACTTTCCTCCTACTGTTTAAATTTCTCTACAACAATTTTAGACAAAAATGTCTAATATTGACAATAAATTCAAATATTAATACTGCATTTGTAATGTGAATTACGTTGCTTTAAAATGATGTAAATTACTATTTCCTGGTCAAACGTGTTATTCTAAAAACAAAGTTAAAAATTCCATTAATGTTGAAAAGTTTTAATATCTTCCTTTTATATTACTTTATTTTATGATTGTTTTTTTTTCTAGTAGAATAAGCTATCTTAATAAGTTTCTTTATTCGAATACGCTATTATTGAAAATCACGTTACATCGATCACTGAAAAAAAATTTCTACATGTTTCTATGTTTGTCTCTATTTTGGAATATAAACACCGTCAATCACTGTTTAATGATTTATATTGGATGTGCAACGATTCGCAACCAATATTTTCTGTGTAATCGACGTTTCCAGATTTGAATAAAACATTTTTGTACGATCGACATTTCACGTTCGATTTATCCCATGTCATACCGTACTGGATTTGATAGCATAGCTACTGACTTTTTGTCGAGCCGTAGGATTTATTAATAGGAAGTATGTAACTGGAAATTTTTTATCTCGGAGTTGGTTCAAATTAAGATCTGTATTAAATATTGACATTTCGAAATATCAAGCATAATAGGTCGACACGTTTATACTTGCAGTTCCTGTAAAGCTGCACAAATGTTGTAGCGAAGTAGGTACTATAACAAAATATTAATTACTGTTTATGCAAATAACTGTTAGTAACCAAGCTTTCGACTTTGAATTTAAGGCTTCGATTTGGACGATTTTCTTTCCAATGTTGTTGCTAGGACGGTGGAAAAAATTATTTATTTAATGATATATTTCTTGAGCCAATGCGTGGATAAATCATGACCACTTTAAAATATGAATGATTTTAAACAAATTAGATTCTACGAAATATTCTATAATCAATAGCTTGCCAATATGTACCTTGCATCATTCTCCATATATCGTGGATTATTTTTAAGGGGGAATCCCATTTTTTGGGCTAAAAACCTAGTCAAATTTGGGATTTCTTTTTTAGGAAAGTAGCGATTCAATTCATCTCAAACTCAGACCATGCATTTACCTATGCATCTTTGAAGAAGTTGCAGTTTTTTATAAATATTTTTAACAATAAATATAGCAGTTATGCAGGATCCACCAACACGCTCCGCTAAATTCATCGTGCGCTGGTCTGCATGATATTTATCTTCAAGGTAATCTCAAACAGAAAAATGAAACGGCGTTCTACTTTATGCATATGTAGATTCAGTTTGATGAACTAGAATAAAACAAAAAAATTATTGAAGAGAGTAGTGAGTTTTTAATTTGGAAGGTCCGAATCTTTAATTTTTGCTATCCAATTTTGCGCCAATCCATTGAATATCTAGCGAGATAATGCTCCGAAATACAGTTGAACACTGTTAAACTTTTTCCTCTGCTTTTCGAATTCCAAGCCGGTGAAAGTTATTCTTCTGTATGCATTCCACATTCCTACATACATACATTCTTTCCCCTGTCTTCCATTTCTCTGCTTTTATTCCTTAGCTAGTTTCCACCCGGCCGAGAAAATCCTTCTCTGCATTACCGCGGATCATTAGACCCACAGATTTCACTCTCGTCCCATCCTCACACGACCTCGAATTATTAATGGCAAAAAATCTTTCCTTATCTTACTACTTTCCGTGTTTCTACCTTTGTATTAGTGCCATCACCTGTTATATTTTTTCTTCGTGAATGGAAACTTCTGCCGTCTATACAGCGTGTTCATTGTAAGAGTCTACACGGATTTTCAGGCTTTTTTAGTAAAGCGATTAGAAAATAAATGCAAAATATCTGTTTTTAACGATTTGTGAATTATTATAAAAGTGTGGAACATTCCGTTTTCCATTGAAATATTAACTTCATATTGTATTTTCTTAAAGGCACACGATATTTATTTTAAATAATCTTGTAACAGATGCAAAGACTAAGTTAAGGGGGGAACTCTACCTAGAACGGTCAAAACAACATGCTTCTTTTGGATTTTTTTTAGAAAAACCGGTAAACTTTTATTATTAAATATTAGTCTATTAGAAAGAGTACATTCTACGGATATTTTAGTATTTTCTGTGGTAAAAAGTATCGAAAGATTTGTGAGTTATAAGCGATGCCCGAGATATCCTTCTTTTTGGCCGCTTTGCGGTGGCAACCGTAGCTCGGTGCAGGATCATCCAAAATTGAAAATTCGATTTTTTTTAGATAATATATATGAAATTATCTAGGCGCTATCGAGCCCGATTTTGGAAATATTATTTTTAGAGAAAATGGCGTGTCAATGCAACACTGAATAACTAATTTTGAACAAAGCAGTAAGAGCAAAATTATCAGTTTGACCCTTTGGTGACTTACCAGTGTTAACAAAAAATAAAATTGGTCATCCGACACTTCCATTTCAATGCAAATTTGGTATCTTCTTAGGAGGGAAATGTACGAAGATTGTAAAAAATTCCGTATCGTAGCTTCCAAACAACCATCTTCAAGGGGGCATTCCACTAAAAAACTACCATTGTTTGGAACATTTTTTGTCACAGAAAGAATGCGTTTATTGAATTGAAGTTTTTTCTATTTATTAATACGTGTTTTGAGAATGCAAATAAAATTTTTCATATTTTGTTAATGCTTGCTTTCGCCAAAACAGATGGGTGCAATATGCACTGTAAGAAAAGGCTCCTTGATTGCGAGACCGATTTGGAGGAACCATGTAGTTGAAACAAAAAACCAAAAAAATTGTAATCAGTACGACTGTCGCTATATCTCAAACTTAGATTTAATTGAATTGATCAAGAATTAACAAAATGGCGGATATCCAACTTTGAAATATCGAAATTAGCTAAACTTCTTAATCATTTTGCAGCACAAAAGATGAGAAAGAAACAACGAAAATGTGTAATTCTAGTTCAGGCTATAGCACCAGTCATACTGATTACAAACCTCCCTGATTCTCCCGCTCCAAATACATGATTCCTCCAAAATCGATCGCTTTATCGAAGCGCTTTTTCCCTCAAAGGAAACCCACTCACCCACTCTGGCCAAAGAAAGAATTAAACAAATATGACACAAATCCCTTTGCATTCCTAAAACACGATTTAACAAATAAAAAAAATCTCAACACAGCAAAACCATTCTTTTTGTCACAAAAAACAGTACCAAAGTACGGCAATTCCCTAGGGCGTTACAGTGGAAAGATCGCTTAACAGATAAACGAAAATACCTACATCTCGTTCAGGATTGATTTGCAATCAAGTGTTAACCGGATCCTTTTTGCTTCCTTTAATAAATAGGTACTACCTATATGCCCATAAATTACATGACCTTTTTTTGTGATCACCGGATATACAATTACGGAGTTTTCAATAATGCTATGCACAACGAAATCGAGTTTCAGCCAGCTAAATTTCAAAAATATTTCCAATTGCTGGTTATAGCTACTCACTATCCTAAATTAGTCCCATGATTCTATATAATATTTCGATGCCGTTTAGACAGCCCACGCCGCAGTAATGAGCATATAGCGTGATCAACATCCATAATAGTATTAAAGGCTCCCATTCTTTCACTTTTGCTAAAATGTGGTGCAAAGCTTTTTCGATCTAGATGCTACGTATATGTAACGAGCGCATGAATATGCAAAACCTGAAGAGGAAACAGCGATAATTGAAAGGTACATTGAATTAAAATTAATCGTCGTTGCTTTTCATAAACCAGAAGGATTTTACCTTTACTGACATACGAAGTAACTGCTGTAGCTATTTTTCAAGAATTTCCAGAATTTCTAGGACACTTTCCACAGAAAAAATATTTTAAATCAAGCTTCAGATTTCTTCATTATTTTAATTTAATTCTCACAATTCTTTATTAGAATAGACTTAATAACTTAGTGATCCTATTGTTACTTTGTTAAACTTTTAATATAGGTAGATATAATTTTGGCATAAATATCATGAAATTCAATCATTCAAATAGGAATTACTATAAAGTTTTAGTTACATCGCTACGCTTCAATTACATAGACATACATGTAGAACATGATGCACATTCACACATTTACAAACTGAATCAGTGTTGCGTATGTACTTATATGCTCGAATTTGAGTTGCCGAACCGTATACGTACCTCACACGCTGACTTAACTTTGTATGAGATATTTAAATGTAGCAAATAACGTAGGGAATGGTGTCTAAAACGATCCCTCGGGGTAAAATGATTCCTGGCTGTTCTGCGGCTATTAGTGCTGCTATTTCTTGATATCGATGTACAAAAATTCAGCCTGTACGTCGTCACATGCACGAAGCGACATGTAAATAACAGGGCTGCGTGCTGTACAAGAAACAATTAAAATTACTGGCTTTTATCTAAGGTAAAATCTGTTTCAATGTTGTGTAACTTTTGTCATAAACGGCTTAATGTGACAGCTGTTTTTTTCGCGAATTTAATGACAATTCAACAATAATTTAATGTATGTTTCGTTACCGAATGTAATAATTTGACGTTATATTCAACCAGTGTAAAATACATGTATTCCCAGACCTCGCAGGTAGGAATGACCTCTTAAAGGAAAACGCCAGGTGAATGGTCGTTTACAGCAGTGCTCCGCAACCGATATGCCGCGAAACGATGCTAAATGTGCCGCGGCACAATTCCCCCAGGAGGAGAGAAAGCAGAAGTTTTTCGTTAACAAAGTTTTTCAATTCTAGTTTTAATAAAAAATGATAAGCGGTCTTGGTTGAAGAGCCAGTTAAATTTATTTAACAAAAAATATAGAACACGTTCTGTTATTAACGAAGTTTTTCAATTCCCATTGATGAACGGTCTGGGTTAGGTAGAATAAATAAATAAAGTTCATTTATCCATATATACACTTTGAAACTTGTATGTTTTCCGTATTTTTCCTTGTGGTATACCACGGAATTCTGAGAAGAACTTAGGTATGCCGAGGGTGAGAAAAGTTTGCGGAGCACTGGTTTACAGAAATGTGGTGCCTTAGTTGAACATTGCTATTGGCTAATTTAAACAGGAGCGAAAGAACTACTGAGTGGTGGGAAATTACCTTGTCGAAGGGAAAACTGTCCTCACCCCGAACCAGGGGTCTGGAAATTGTCAGTGTCGCGCAACACTCGACAAAAATTCAACATTTTAGACTTAGGCTCAGGTCGCGGCACTCGGCACTCAGCCATCCACTGTATTTACAAAATTTTCTGCCATACTGGCTTGAAATCCATGCGTAAAATATTCATAATTTGACGCTTCAACAATCAACGACAAATGTATGAAGGAATAAGAAATAAAGAGTTTGGCCGATTTACCAAGCCAACGAAGAAAGCGCCAGTTTCCATGATGGATATGCGCTCATGTGAGAAACCTTAATGCCTGGTTTTATAGTCGATCGAGTGTAAAATGCACGATAGAAATTGAATGAAACGGTCAAATAATATTGGCAAATACATCTCGAAATACTCTTACGTTTCATTAGACAATAAATAATCAGCCACTAAACCATTTAAGCGTACTACTTCTTCTGTGTTAAAAATGTCTCTGGCATTTCCCTTAGATAGTGATGGTAAAGATGTATGCAGCTGCAGCTGGAATCAATCGATAGAAACTTTCTTGAACGAAATTATACGCATTATGTTAATAATTTAGATTTACTTATTGTTAGTAGGACTCACTTAAAAAATGTTCAGTTTTATAACTAAAACAAAATAATATTATTTAACCAATTTTATACATGTACCGAATTTAATAACGGTAGCATTTTATTTGCATACTGTATTTGGTTATTATTAAATTATGTTGATCAAAAATATTACAATCATAATTTCCAACTATTTCTTTAAACATAAGCTACTACGAGAACATATTACTAAGAGAACGAGAATATTCACTGACATGAATTATACGTGTAATGACAAGTCGTATAGAAATTATTACAATGAACAACTAGTTTCATTGTTAATAATTCTACTAAGTAGTTGCATCTTTTATATCAATAATTACAAAATATCCCTATTGTCGAAAATAAATAATTAAAGAACGATGTAAACGTTACAAGACTGTCTTAAATCTATTCAAATTATAAGCTTAATATATTCTATTCAAAATGTTATTTAAATTCATAAATGCACCCCATGAATATTTTTAGTATTAGATCGGAGACTCTAGATCACAGATAATACACGGCTTCCATTCATCCAAAGATAAATACAGTACACCTAATACACCGCGTATAAATAGATGATGAATAACCAAAATGAGGAAAGTAACTTTAACAACTAAACAATTTGCTTTCTTGTTCTCTCTGCAAACAAACACATAAATCCAACTATCAGGCATAGCGAAAAATACACTTAATTCGTAAGGAGCTTTTAAGATGATGATCTTTTTAATTTGTCAGTGAGGGTGCCTGCATCACCTTGCACAGCTAATAAATATTCACTAATGTCATTTCATATTGTTATTTCTTTTTTGGAAATGACAATATGAAATAAAAATTAAAATAAAATTGTAAATCAACTACTTGCTTCGAAGCACATTTTAAAAAAACCTTCGCGAAATGTGCACGAAAGTATATTTTTACTTATCCAACATTTCCTTCCATGTTTTTACGATAATATATAATTAAACTGAACTGCAAAAGTTTGCTTTTAATGGCTCTTACTTCTGATGCTGTAAATGAATTTCTGTGTGATTATAAATAATTGGAGTATTTAAATTCACTCTTAATTTATAATTATGTTGCAATATAAATATTCAATCGTTCATACTTTGTGAAGCTGAAGCTTTTATTTAATATATTCACTTCATATAATTATATCTACCGCGATGTTTTGAATTCGTCATTATTGTGGGTTCTAAATGCAGCACAAACTTATCAAAAGAGAATTACTTGTTCCTTGTCAATTTTTAACTGAACTTTTTATTTGCAGGAGAAAAGTATGAACAATCGCTCTCGGATGATGCATACAAAGTATACATGAAACTTACAATACTGTCGGTGGGAATGGCCGATTACGGAACATACAAATGCATATCAAAGAATTCACTTGGAGAAACGGATGGCAGTATTAGGATGTATCGTAAGTATGTTTATTAATACATTTAAAAAAACAAAGTAACATTTATTTCTAATTGCTCAAAAAGATTAAAAACGTACCTATTTCGTTCTAAATCGAGACGGCGAGTAATAAGTTTTTACCCAGTTTATGTACAAAATCTTTTTATTCTATAAGAACTTATACAGTTTCTTCTTACCTTGTACATAACACATATAGCGTTAGTAAACTACATTAATAATGCTATTTAACTACAATAATCAGGCAACAAAACAAGACATTGTAAACTGGATAAGAAGTTATGACTCACCCTTCCTAGGTTCCTTAAATTTTTTTCGATAAAACAGCTTTATACTGAATATTGTTTTTGATTTTAAATTCATCGTAAAAGTCATTTTTAGATAAACGTAGACACTTTTGCTGTGATTGAGACGTTTATGCAATATGTGCAAAAAAGGGCAGAAAATTTTTCTCCTTTATTTTATCTACAGCTTTACATACTTTCCATAAGTTTTATGCTATAATTTGAAAATACTATGAAAATTTCAAGGAAATTTAAATCAGGAGATCATTTCCAGATATTAATGCAGGGACACCTGCATTGCCCTATGTATCAAAATTAAAAGTGCTCTCTATGATGTAATAAATTTTATGCTGAAAACCTTCTAGTATATTTATAGCAAGTTTTATGGACTACGTATCGACATGGATGCAATACCGATGATGCAAGCAACGCTGAAACATATTTCTTATGGATATATGTGCACTGCGTGATGCGTTCCCTCTATTCCTTTTACTTTAAGGATACTAGGCACTCGTTTTTGTCGAATTGAAGCATTTATTTTTCAATTAAATACAAAGAAATAAATTGAAGCTGAGACTTATATTTTAACACAAAGCTGATTAATCTTATAAATTTTAAAAAACTAAAAATATGCATTATATGTGACGCTACAGATGGCTTTGTAGAAAAGTTTCTTTTCTTACACATTTTCGTCACTTCTCAAAAACTGTCAAAAATGGAGCTGGACTTCTCTTGCTACAAGGTCCTCAATTATTGTAAATTAATGCTCCGTCTTAAATAAGGAAGTTAATAAGTACGTCGAAACAGTGAAACGAACGTTGAAAAAATTAGAAGGCATTCCCGTTAAAGTCATCGTACGGCTAACCAACGATTTTTTTTTCTTTGCGATACCTCAAACTAGTCATTCAATATTAACCCTTATGTACGCAACCAAAAGTTTCACGGTTGTTGGGCAACCGGGGCACCCGGGTAGCCTATGTTCCGATACATCTCAAATACAGCGATAGTTTTACTTTCGTACTTCTTCCAAACACTTAGTTTTCCATTCCTATAATATACCATGTGCCGTTTTAAATTATTTCAACAGATAAATTACTCGAAACTACAACATAATTGAAGCTTTACTATTTAAAATCTTTTTTAATTTTTTTTTCAAAAACGTATATCGGGTCAAATGACTTCTAAGAATGGGGATCCGGAGCGGTTTTGCAATATTTTCAGCAGAACATAAAAAATTACTAATGGAAACATAGAAATGAGTACCCGGGTACCCGATTACGTACGTAAGGGTTAATTTGGTGAGTGATAAAGTCACTATACATTGTACAACATCCGCGTACCACGAGGGTTAATCGGGCGTTACAACCCCGAAAGAAGCCCATGTGATTAATAAGCAACGAAGAAGTGGCTCCGGCGGTGATTCTATTCTTAAAACATCAGTTAATGTAACGGCTTTTCCGCTGATTTTCCCAATTAATTAAAAGTAAACCTTAAACCTTATTAAAATACCGAAAAGAGAAATTGTAGTAGGCTAAATAATTTCAGCATTTGTATAAAACTACAGTGAAACTTGGGTAGTCAAAACACAGATTACCGAAACGTTTAATTATCTGAACACTGATTAACGGAATATTCGATTATCTCGACAGAGTTTCCTAATGAAGGAAAACAAATGGCTACGGTGTATTCGTTTTGCTCGTATTTGGCTATCTACAAATCACTATTCTTTATTAATACACTATATGCCTTTAATTTATCACATAGCATTCACAGCTCGTATTTCATTAGTGAAACATATGCTGTTTATATTAAAATGTCAGCAAAACGAAAACGAGTCATTTTATCATTAAACTTATTCAAGGGGGTATTCTCGTCTAGAAGATTTTCTACCATCTTAAGAGACGACGCGCAAAAAATTACACAGTTTTTACCGATGAGCATTATCCACACGTATTTATTAACAATTCAGTAAATTGTAAAATAATTTCAAACAATAGTAATTAATGGAGATATGGGTCATCTCATAAAGCCTGGGAAAAAAGTTGCCTCATGGTGTGGACAATTTCAAAAATTAAAAAAAAAAAGGATTCTTAATCAGCAAGAGTGTGGCTATAGCCATTTTTTGCAGGTTTATAAAAAAAATAAAAAAATCACAAAATGGCGGCACTTTGAATTAAACTTTCGTTTTTTTTCGTCATTAAATGGTTTTAAAAATGTGAAAAAAGTATTTCGACTTAATTCTGCTACCAGTCAGAATTATTTTCTTAACTTTTCATTCTTGCCTCCGAAACTTTTTCAGTTATGAATTAATATATGCGTCTTAGCGTCTTATTTATATAGTTGGTCGTATTTTCTGTTTAGGCTTTATAGCAACTCAAAGTCATTTCCAAACCAGTGAAGGCTTAAGAATGTGTACTGTAGATAATATTATTTGAAGTCCAGATTCACGTTCTTTTCCTCCTTCCTCATAACTCTATTTATATCCATGTACATACATGTGAATAAGTTTAGGGATAAGACGACACGTTATTTTGATATAAACACAACTGCCACCACGAAATTAGAACAGTGAATACTGAGTAGTAAACAACATACACATAGTGCATATTAAAGAATGAGTTTCCTTTCCTCAGAAAAGGCTGTTCCAATAATCGAATATTTCGTTAATCGACGTTCTGATAATTAAACATTTCGATAATCGATGTTCTGATAATTAAACATTCCGATAATCGGTGTTCTGCTAATCGAGATTTTACTGTACTCAAGTGAAGTGCTTTTATTAAAATCTAGACGGACCATGGCTTTTACACTTTTATTCAAAAGTGCATATGATACTATTCTCACAATTATCCATTATACATGAAGTAAAAAGTTCCATGGCCTAAAAACATTTGTTACACACTCGGAGGTAAATATGTGAAACAGAAATTTCTTGTCTCCATAAAGCAGACTTTTCTGTCCTCAGAAGCATTGCATTTATTGAAAAGTACTGCAAACTGTCTATCACTAAGTAATAAGTAATAACGCTAGCGGTCGCTCTATTTTACAATGAAAAGAAGCCACGGGTAATCGGGTATCTATCAAACAGTAATTGTCGATTCACCATTGGTCTACTCATAAATCGAACTCCTTGGCTTTGTATGTACTTTAATCTGCTACCGACTCGATGGATTATAGAAAAGCCACTTGAATACCGGCTCAGCTGCGGTCGTGACTTAAGGCTCATTTACATATTAAACTGGGTTCCTAATAGGATGTTGAGAGTAATCGGAACGAAAGAGGAATCCACAAATTTGCTAATTCCAATCTTACTGTCTATAAGAATTAAACAGCAGAGTTATACTTATGTTTAATAATTATTTTATCAGGCATAAATATTACAACGTACTGATGCGTATATACCATACAGTAACTCTGGCATGATTTTGGACGTAAATATGTGTAAGTCATAAATTAAATGATATTTAGTTGTATTAAAAACAGTTGAAGAGTAAATTGAATCTGAAGTAAAGATCAGTTAGAAGTGAAGGTTAAAGATTTTCCATACGAGGTTTCACTTGTGATAAAATTCAGATGGAAAATTTTTCGAATATATATCATTCTGCATTTATGTTTTTAAGCGTTGACAGGGATTTATTATAGGGACCGATTTATTAACCACCTGTATTTACACAAAAAGATGACAGAATATTAGGGCCAAGACTCACAAAACTGGGTGAGAGCATCTACCAGTGTACCAAGTCACATCAAAATTGACCACCCCAATATTCGTGCACCACTTCTAATCACTTTTTTCGGTAGTAATCCTGAATATAGCCCCGCAATACTCAGTATTCAATACTGTGTCTTACATACTAGGGAGTAGAGGTGATGTAAGAATACCGGAGGGTAAAGTTAGCATCACCTAACTGTTTGAGTGATTTCAGGGGCAGATTTGAAGATTTGAAATATCGTCAAATATTGTAATTTCAAAGAGTTGAGACAATTTGAAAATTAATTCAATATGCAGTGCTAATTCGCTGCATGAATAAAGTGAATTGTTTTTAAAGCTGTTTGAAGCCTCTATATTTAAACCTTTTCCAATTACTTTCGTTCAAAATTTGTCGCTCTCCCAAATTTTCCGTTCCCCAAAATTTATCGCTGCCCAAAGTTTGCTGCTTCCCAATATTTGTCGCTTCGCAACATTTGCCGCTCCCCAAAATTTGCAGCCTACTTATTGTTAGCCTATACCAAAATCCGCCCCTGAGTGTTTTGTCGACAAATGAAGAGCGCAGGGGCGTGTTCAGCATACCTTCTTTAACACTAGTAAAGTAAGTGTATATATCTTAAGTCCCTGACGTACGCAAGAAATGAGACAAAGCAAGTGCAACCCTGTAACAACTGACAAAGAACGCATTTGGTGGTTTGTACCCGCAAGGATATCACGTTAAACACCACTTGAGAAGTGGGTTATATGTACTGGCGTCTAAACTTAAACACTATGCTAGTTAATATCCCTGAGCTGTTAACTCTGCCGCACAGTGCGGCTGATATGATGATATATATGTAGAAGAGGGCAGGAAGTGATACCTTATTGCAAAAATAAATCAAAAGTGTCAAAATCTTTTCTTCCGAAACTTAGTTTCGAGAAAATCGAATTATTACGTTCTTGAATAAATAAGATACGCAAATCGATGTCATTATTTTCACGTTTACAAAAATAAACACAAATAAAGATATTATACGTTACGGAGACATTTGTATTATACACTGGTCACAATTTACGTATAATTCGTCAAGTAAACTCGTACTCAAGTTGTAATATTGTAAATACGACGATAACAATAATGTTAATAGTTAGAAACTATTTTTGGATAATTTGAAAAATCATTAACTTTTTCCCAAAATTATGCGTTTTCCAGATATTCCAACACCAACAACACGAATGAAAACGACGACCACTACCCCAGTTCCCACAATCGAAGAAGGTAAATATACAGACAGATTTCATCAAAATAAGTTTTCAGATTTTATTGATACTTATTGCAGTTCAATATATACTGCCATACCAACAGGATACCGCATACATACAGGATGTCCCAAAATTGCGGGATAATCTGGAACATGCAATATCCTGACGCAAAGACACATCGAAAAGTCCTTTACCGTTTTGGAATCCGAGACTTCGTTCTCGAGATATTAACAATTGAATATTAGCGGTGCAACTTCCGGGCCGCGTAGTTTAAAGTGGAAACAGCTCAGCGCGGAGCAGTGACCGCTCACAGGCACACGCAGGAGGCACGCGTAAATACAGACCCGCACACACAGTAAAGCCTACCGCGCTGGTTCAAACCGTGAAAATGGGTTAGCGCGGTCGGCGCTACTGTGTGTGTTGGTCTGTATCTACGCGCGTGTTCTGTGCGAGCGAGCGATCGTACACTACCGCGCGCTCAGCTGACTCGGCTTTAAACTGCGCGGCCCGGAAGTTCCACCGCTAATATTCAACTGTTAATATCTCGAGAACGAAGTCAAAAGGCGACCTATGGTGATTAAACATGTTTTATTCCGCCTAGTAAATACTATAAGTCCACAGTCTTAAACCCATTTTTAACTCCTTGAATTAAGTTATTATATGTATATCTGTCATACACTTTTCATTTTTAAATCTTTCGACTGTTTGCGTTTTTTGTAGCAGCATTTACTTAAAAAATATAATCTTCAGCATCAAACTAATTTTGCATAATTACAAAAAATTTCTCTCCGTTTTTGTTCCTTCCTCTTCAGTTTCTATGTAGTTATAGTCCTTTAATATTCCTTTGAGTTTTTGGCTACACTTTGTGTATAACGACATATTTGTAACTCCTTTACTTTCGTGGTTTTTAGAACGCAATAATTATTTATGTTATAGAGAAGTTACAATAAAATAGAACAGTGGACAGTTGAATTTTATGTGGAATACTGTGCAAAGTGTTTGCCAATGACGATCGAAATTATTGATCGAACTACGTTAAATACGAGTCCTCAGATTCACGCAATAAATGCCTTTAGAGCTTAGAGTTAACACACCCGCCACACCGGGCCCTTGAATATAGTAGATGGTAACTCACATGAAAGTCCAAAAAGTCCTTGTGCCACACTCCCAAACCCAATGATTCCAATGTCCTCCAGAGCCAAACTCCCAAATGGATTCGCATCGATTAGACCACTTTTTAATGCACAGAGTTTCACACTGCTGTGATGTGGTGCGTAAATTTAAAAGTGCGTTCTGCCTGACCTACTGCACTTAACTTTTACATAATTTAACATTTTTTACATAAAGTTTACATAGCCAATTTGAAATATGATATATTAGCTCTTCAATACACAGTTCTTAAATAATAACAAATTAATTCTATATAGAAACGAATGATATCAAATTATATAATATCAATATCAATAACGCTCGAAAACCACGAAATATAATATGTAGTACGAATTGGTCAGCACGGCGTGGCAACGAAACGGACGAGAGGTGGTGGGGTCGGTAGGGAGCTTGAGCGTGCGAGTCACGAATCACGACCACGATTGTCAATCAATCGCCGTTTGGGACCGCGCAGATAGTTTGGTTTTTTATTCAATTTCGTTATACTATCCCTGTAATTTATTTTAATATTATCTGTTCTGCTAATAAAATCCTGTATATATGATGTTTAAAATCCATTATTCACACATGCTTAATGTTAGAGCACGAAAATTCAAAGAGGAAAAGTTAAAAAAGTTCAGAAGCCCTTAAAGTTCTGAATGTGCAATTTGATTTTGGTAAGAAGATATTTTAATTTTAATATTGACTAGTGGCATTAGTACTATTGTACACTATTAGCGTTTATCTTTCAAAAGTTGGTGTTCAAAAGCAGAGCTGGGCAAAATTTTATTTAAATAAAAATTTCGAATAACGGATAAAAGTAAAAAAAATTATTTGCCATGTGCCGAATGCAGAGATTTACTCGATTTCTATCTTTTAAACTAATGATTTTTAGCCATAAGTGGCTTATTACTTGTGTGTGGGAAATACCGACCTGCATTACCAAAGAAGTGCAATGAAAAATATATGATTCCTTTTAAAAAAAAATTGACCTCCATATGTCATATACGTGTCCAGGCAGGAAAAACTTACATAAAATAATATGCCCTCTGAAAACCTTTATTTTACCTTTTTCTGATAGATTTTTTAGTATCATCATCAGTTTCAAAGATATTCGAGTGCATCGATTTAAATGTACACAACCAATACGTCCCGCAAAGGCTCAAAAGAACACACCCTGAATCGATAGATCTTATCAATAAAGACGTGGTCTCAATGAAAATATCAGCTACGTTCTATTTTATACAATTATAACAATTTACCTGTCTACACTGGCAAATTATAAAATATAATCGGAGACGTAAACAAAAGAATTAAGAGCTATATTCCGTGCTTCGATATTCTAAAAAACGTTAATGTGATATAAGAATTCTATGACATACTGCTAATGTTTGTACTAACTGAATTTGATTTTTAGTTGAAAATATTCAGAACTCGAGACAGAGGCCACCATCCAGCCCTGAGCCCAGCCCCAACGAAATAACGGATTCGTCACTACCAAATATCGATAGAAACGAGGGTAAGTAATTCTTATTATAATTAATTATTTATAGTCTTAAACACTAATATAAATATGATAACAGTATCCCTCATTCCAAATTATCAACTTCACCTGACATTTAATAACATAATGATAAAACACTAAAAACGAAGCACTTAAAATTTTGTTACAGATAATTCGAATTACAGTAATTCCTCGTAATAGTCCCGACGAACGGGGCTGGCGGCGGGACAATAACGCGATGCGGACACTATTCCCTTAGAGTAGTATATGCTCTAAGACTATTCCGTGCAGCCGATCTCCCGAGCGAGAGGGAACGAAACAGTTGACACGAAGTTACCGTCGTCTCTTTCGTTCTCCCACTCTCGACCGAAGGATTCCAAGAAATGGTGGGGATAGTGAGCGGGACTATTACGCATGGTAAAAACGGGACAATAACGAAGAATTACTGTATTCTAATTTTTCCATTAAAAAAACAGACGACAAATGAGAATATGGATGTAAAAGAGCAGCCTATCTTTAAATGTTATAATAAATCGACAGAAGTCGTCTTTTTGATAACAGTACTAGGGGAGACCGGGGTAAAGTGAGCCTAACAAAGTTTGAAGTATAATCAAATTTTTCCCTTTCAATAAAAATGTGGAGAAATAAATTTATAATATAATTTAAACATTACTATTGATAAATTACGAGTAGCAATACTTAAAACAAACTTAGAGTATATTAAAATTCAACTTGAAAGAAAAGATGCAAAAGGAATCACTTTACCCCATGTATAGGGGCAAAAATAAAATTGCCCCACATACTGAAATGTATGTATGTGTATGGCTGAAATAAAATAAGAACTTTAATTAAGGATGTAGATAATTATTAACCCCTTGCGCTGGAATGGCGCGTGTAGCACGTCAGCGTCTAGCTTTGTAGCATCGTGGTTGTCAAAAACTGGCTGATTTTTCATTTTTTGGGGAAGTTAGTTTCTGTTTCACCACGCCGCCCGCGTGGTTTCATAGCCAGTTGACAGCTTGAGACAGTGATTCCCAACTGGTGGGTCGCGAAGTGTTTCCTGGGGGGTCGCCTGTTTTTTTTTAATATATTTTTTTTATAATAAATATTATTAATTCAGAATTATATTTCGAAATATCTATTTTTAATTTGTTTTCAGTACCTTAAAATATTTACCTTACCTTATGGTAAGGATGCAAATGTTTCCATTGGGCTTAAAAAAAGATTATCATATTCAAAGAAAAACTTTTCAAAAATTGAATAGGTGTACTTTTTCAGGAAAATTGAGAATTTTAATATGCATACAACAATTTTTCTGCATAATACACATGTGTACTTTTAATGTATATAAAAATGATAGCATGCTGAAGGTGCTTCCAAGTTTTTGCAAAAATAAACGAATTACACTGAACCACGCAACTTAATTATCCCGTTCAAGATTTCATAACAAACTTATTCAAATGTTTAAAAGCAAAGCTGTACATTTACATAAATAGACATTGCATATCTTCCACTAAATTTTAATGTATGTTACGTGTAATTAAAAACTAGTATTCTGTTGTATAACTTTTTATCATCGAATAACAATTTATATCATCCGTACAGTACATCAACAGATGCAACATCAAACCATACAGGTTGCAAGAATTCCTCTTTTAAATCATTTCAATTACCCATTTCATTCTCTTGTCTTCCGTTTTCCTTCCGTGCTAAATGTCTCCAGATATCACTGCCAACAATTCTACCTTTCGTTTCATTCGTGCAATTGCATATTCCAGCACCAGTTGCAGTGTTGTCGAAACAAGATTGAATATTCAAACGCCTGCAGTCGCGCTTACACGTTGCGAAACTTGCCAAACAAAAATCGAATTAAACTTGCAGCATTCTGTTGGCGGGCGTACTAATTGTCAGGTTCTCGCCTCGTTCATCCTTTCTCCCAGCTGTGATTTAAACTTTTTCAAATCGTCCACGCGAATTTATTTTTAAATGTAGAATACATTATAAGCGAGTTGATAGGATGATGTTCAGAATTTAACTTTTCTCAGATTTATCGCCTAAACTGTCTGCATTGAAGCTGAGCTGCACATTCTCAATTTAATTATGGAATTGGAGCAGATGCTTTAAAACGGACGATAACTAGGAACAGCTAGGGTATTTTAACGTGCACACATATATACGTACATACGTTATCTGGCTTAGAAATTCCGAAGAACTTCCTTTTAAATCATCGCCACGGCGTAATACGAGAACTTACGCACAGCGGGCTGAGAAACTTTTTGAAGGGAAAGTTCGAGAGAGGGCGTGAAATTTACCCGCGAACTTTCAGCAACGTGGCACAATGCCGTAGATCTTCTCTAAGGCGACAAACGCCGCGTTCTCAACGGGATTTTGATGAAATCCCATGCGGTTTATGAACCACTACGTCGCGTCAACTATGGAGAGTTATCTGATCTTTCGTTTCCAGAACTTTCTTACAGATTTCCTCGACATCTCATGCTCTTTTCGATTATAATCTCCCGTCAGGAGTGAAGGGGCTAGGATATTCGTCGTTACGTATTCCTTCATACCTACTTTTATTTCGTGATATTTTACCATAGAAAATATATTGTGCTAGATTTTTAGCCTGTCTTCACCAGGCATTACTATTCTGTATAATAAGGCACCTAAGGTGAGGACTATTTTTGTTGGAAACCTCCCTAGAAACAATTTTCCCTGCGAAATACGAAATGTTACAATTTTTAGTACCAAACGGGTAACTTTCTAATTGGTCACCTGGAGGATATTACGAGGGGCCTAAGTCACATACGTCCCCCGGGGCATTTGAAACGTCCTCTAGAAAGGAAATACTGATTTTCCAACTTTCGGGTAATTTTCTGGTACCTACAGTAGGTACCTGTCTCGTCTGGGGTCAGGTTATGTGATTTGCGAAGAAAGGAAAAGAAACTTACCAAAACTTAGTGCTCAGCAATGCTTAAAAGCCTTAGGGTCCATCGGATAAACAGAATACCTGTTTTAAGCGATAGGTACTATCCATTTTCAAATTTCTCAGATTTTAACATTTTTATGACATCTTTGGATGACCAGGAAACTTCATGCTGAATTTGAAGCTTTTAAGTCATCGGGAAGTATGAAAAAAACCTTCTGAGAGAGTTTGCTAACAAAGAACGGACACCTTAAGCGTCTTATTATATAGGATACTATTAACGTTTCCTAGTACTTATCTTTTTGTGTTAAATTCATGTAACTAAAACATTAACTTACATGTAAATACAACCAACATTCTCAAATACAGTGATTAAAAACTACAAGAACTAAAAGTTGTAAACAAAATATACAAACATAAAAGTATGAATAAAATTAAAATTAAGGGTTGCAGTTAATCAAATATTTAACAAATATTTATTTCTACTTCAACAACAGCCTAAAATTTGTTAAATTTAATTAGCATTGCAGGAACAGTTCTTCATAACTAAAATTTTATTCGCGTCGTGCCCATTTTTATATACACAAATTATAATACTAACGTAATGGTTTCTATCCCCCCTTCCTTAAAAGTAAGTACGTACACGAAGAAATCGCAATGAATGATG
The DNA here is from genome assembly GCA_929113495.1 of Andrena minutula. Classification (NCBI taxonomy): domain Eukaryota; kingdom Metazoa; phylum Arthropoda; class Insecta; order Hymenoptera; family Andrenidae; genus Andrena; species Andrena minutula. Next base: position 41,084,496 of record OV815994.1, read on the forward strand.
CATTAAAATGGCGTTTCTCTAATCCCAAAATACGCTTGAATAACGAACGATAAGTGGTATGCATAAAATGGAGAATGTAGAGGAAGAAAAAGTATTAAAAGAAAGAAAACACGGCGGGAGACGAAGAATAACAAGTAGTCTTTAGCATCCCTGTCCAAGATTGTACGTTTTCAGTGTCCATATGCATTACTAGAATTTACGATCCCTACTAATTTTTTAATAATTCAACCTTGTTTTACATTGTGTAGAAAATGCTATTCGTAATCCCTACTTACGTATGAAGGTTCTAGATCAAAATGGAACATGTAATGAGGCACTTTCAATGCAGAGAATATATTACCTAACGTGATAGTTACATTAATATGTATTATATAAATATAAACCTTACCATGTAGAATCACTCCACTTTTATCAACATTTTATGAACTCTCTGATTGCTCTCGCGAAATTAAAATTAAACGATTCGATCATGCATTGTCCATCCCTCACATAAGTAGGTATTCCTCTTCATACACAGACTCATTCGTCAATCTTCAAAAAGCTCCCATTTCCAATTTTGAACATCAAATAATTACACAGAACTTCTTCGAATATAATTACACATCTATCATCGGTAATATTACATAATACAGCGAGCATAATTGATTTCTAAATTATTCAACATTACACTAATTTAATTAAATTAAAATAACGAAACTTTAAAAATTTAGTATAAGTTTTAATAAATAACTAAGATGTGTACAATCAGAGGTGCACGTGGAAATGCCACAACTTGAAATAGAAAACCTACGATTTTATATTGTAAATCTGCACGACTGAAAAAATTCTTCTTCCATATGAAACAATTTTATCTAAAGCTATCGTCTCTAATATATCAATCACTTTTTCCCGTAGATATACGGCTTCATGGCAGATCAAGCAGCGGCAGTTACAACGACGCCGAAAACGATGTAGCCACAAAAGGGCGAAAAAGCATCGACAGCGAGGTACGACCACGAAGAATCGACAACACGGCGCAATCGATGTCATCCAGGGGTACTAGCCCGAATTTTCTGGCGCAATCTAAAACGGCCATCTGCATAATCCTACTATCTGCCCTGTCGTAGTCATGTCAGTGTCTACCAGCGAAAAGAACGGTTATTCGAGGAAAATCCTTCGGGGATCAAGATTCGTCCTGTTCATCGTCATTTATCTCATCCGCGAAAGGGATCAATTAATGGGTGTGCATCGACGGCACAAATTTAACGACAGCCATTACCGCCGTGACTGTTGTGACTGCGATCAACGGAACTAAATTTGTCCCCCCCCCCCCCCCCCCCCCCCCCCCACACACGAATTTTGTGATAAACATGACGAATTAGGCAATATGTCAAATTCAACGTTGGATTCAAAAATCTTCACCATTAACTCGACGGCGCCACCTGCACGTTTGCGTGGACGAAACATTGGCAGCAGCTGCTCGTTATTTAACAAATTATGAAATACGTTTAATTAGCTTTCGTATATTTAATTAATCGATGGTTATTCTCTTTATTTATTATGAGCAAATATGACCCTTTATATCCGATTTATCATCTTACCATGTGAATTATTAAGTCCCCTCTGGGAACTTTGAATTTATTTTCAATCGAAAATGGAATTCTTTTGTAGGATTCGTTGAAATTCGTAGAGGTTTGAATGGTTTACAAAGTATAAATATAAGTGGTTACGTAAATGAATTCGTCTTTAAAATTGATTAGTGCGATAGATTGATTTTTTAAACATTGTATTGTTTATAAGAGAGTTAACTACGCCTTACAATGAGAAAAGATAGACCACACATTTTCCATGTATAGTGAATGAAGAATTCAAAGAAAAGTGGAGTTATGCATTTATTCAATTTATTACTAATTTATTTCTTATGAATTATTACTTTGCCATTTTAACGTCTACTAAGAAATGGCAGCTGATACTTAAGCCTTTGAAGATGTAGATCCCCACCAATCACCGTCGTTTTTCTCATCCAATAACAGAAACGATACGTTAACTTTATTGTTCCCGCTGCTCACAAAAGCAACTTCTGAATTATTACAAGAGAAACAGTTTATTTAACATTATTAAATGTATATAATCGTTCCAAATTAGTCGTAACTTATTCTTAAATATTATTATTTCTTCCAAAAATGTTGCTGATAAATATTTTCTACAGATTTTTTAATTAATATTCCATTTTCGTTTAGGTAATACATATCCTTGTTTTCCGATGCAGCGATTTTTTTTATTTACATTTTAGTCAAGAACATGTATACAGGACGGACCACATAAAGCGTTAGGAAGCGCTTTTCAGAAACAATGGAAATTCTTTTTTTTTATCTCACACTGCTCTGAGATCAGTTGGACGGGCATACGTCATATGTATATGATATTGTTATTGGGCTATCATTTGCATACAATTATAAGTAACAATTTTTACTGACTACATTTCGTTTTGCCTTCACTTAATTATGTGTTTTCTGTATTTCATGAAATGCCTAAAAGAATAATATTTACTAAATAATTATTATGGTATAATGGAACAGATTAAGATACAAATGTTAAAAGTTCAGAAAATATTACGAAGCAATTTTGTTAATTATTTAAAAGAAATGATTTCAAAAATATCGAGAAGAAAGTATCTTCCTATAAGTTAATATAATAGCTTTTAAGAAAATAGCTGTAACTCTTTACGTGGGCCACACTGTATAACTCGTAAGAAGTATGTATTTTGTATAGCGGGAAGTAACGTGTATAAAAAAGGTTAATGCATTAGGATAGGTACTTGGATGTTCTTACGGAAGTAAACGTGTTAGGGAAACAAGAGGTTCACAAAACATCGCCGGGAATATGTCTCGACCGTAGAATACGTTTTCTACTAACACATAGTTAACGAGGAAAATTCATAAAAGCACGACTTTTTAATGGCCAAACAATTACTAAACAGAGATACGTATTTTTCTATTTCCTCATGTCAGATATCGGATTATTTTAAATGTATAACTTTAAATCATAGTAACAATATATTTTCAAAAAATATATCGCCCTTTCTCGCATATACTGTGAAATAAAAACACAGTTGTACGTATATTATTAATAGAAATTTGGTCCCAGTTCACTCAATGCAAACAAAATTTCCTTCTGTAATTAAATCACACAATTCTCTCAGTTTTCCATTTCTATTGACTTATTATAATTTATGCATCGTGTAAGCTTATTACTACATATTACGTAAAAAAGCAAGTATTTAGGTATACTTATACATAATGTATTTTCTTTACGTATGAAACTATCAGAAGTAAATGATTTATCAAAAAATTTCGTTTAAGAGAACTCAAATACTGAATCTATAATTTGTTAATTACAGGATGTACCTAAATTGCTTGGTCACTATATTCCAGCACCTTCTACTAATTATATTGATAAAAAAATATCATACCAAAATAGATCTGTAAATACTTCGTTTCCGAATCAGAAATGTGCAACAGTAAAGTGAACTGTGATACATGTAAATATTATTTGTTCTGATATAATAGCGAAATGTAATGATAGCCTGACCCCGAATAAAAATAAGAAAGACAGTATTGATTTTTAAATTGTGTCGATAGTATAACAGTAGTAACAGCACTTTTATCTGCAATTTCTGCAGATTTCATAACTGTGTGGTACAGTGATTCCCAACCGGTGGTCCGCGAAGTGTTTTTTGGGGGTTGCCGCGGTTATTTTTAGTTGACAATTTTTAGCACTTATTTATTTTAATATCATGGTTACATTGTTACAGCCTGTTAATAATGTAAAACTGATTTTTCATAAATGAAAAGAAGGAAATATTTACCTTACCATATATGAACGGGGGCGGGGGTGATGTGAATATTATAAAAGGGGGTTGCGACTCAGAAACGGTTGGGAAACACTGTAGCAGCAGCATTTTTATCTGCAATTTTTCATAAAATCGTAATACCATGGTGAAGTGACAGATATGCACCTCGCGTATGTCCGAGCGAATAGATATATTTAGTAGAGAAGCAGAACGCCTCTATCGACAAAATCAACCACACCGATGCGCCGTTGTCCAGTCAAGCCACATTTGCAGCAATTCATAGGTACAGGGTGTACACAAATTATATGTAGAGATCACTAGGAATTCTCCACCGCTGAATCGATGGAGATCTGTCAAAAAAGTAGACCGCAATATTGTCCTCGATCCAGTTTTTCAAGATCAACATTTTTTATTGTAGCGTGTTTCATTCGTCTAAAGGATGAAAAGTGTCAACTGAACCATGTGATGCAACCCAACCGTCCTCTCAAAAAACAATGTTAAAATTTCGATAATTCTTACACTCACTTTATTTATATTGCTTTTATATTTTACAATCGAGTATAGAATAAATAATGTGCTATTGCCGAAGCAGCAGAAAATTAAAGTTTACATACTTAGGGAAATATACCATTATTCAGTGAGAAATAATCAAAAAACTTTAACATCGTTTTTTGGGAGAACGGTTGAGTTGCGACATAGAGTTCCTTTGATACCTTGTATCCTCTTGGCGAGTAGAATACGCCGCAATTAACAAAATTTGACCGTGAAAAACTGGGTCAAGGCCAGTATTGCGGCAACTTTTTTAACGAATCTCCATCGATTCAGAGGTGGAGAATCCCGCTACAGTGGTCTTGACATATAATTTTGATATACCTTGTACTATGGATCTTCTTCATTTGCTTATACTAATGAAAATCTAGCCAGGTTCAAATGAGACGACAATCAATGATTTGAGGCCATGAAGCATATATTCTTCCATGGGGAATCATTTTAGAACACCTTCAAACTTGCAACTAAAAAGGCTACAACTGGCAGCAGCGATATTTGCAGATCCATATTTGAATGACATTTTTTTATCATTATAATTATTAACGTACACTTGTACGGTTTGACCAAGTAATTTAGAGTAATCTTGTGTGAAAGTTGTAGTACAAACATTCAACTGCTTGAAGAGTTAATTAAATATGTTGTCAATTAACGTTGTTATTTTTTTAGCTCCTTTTAAGCAGTTATAACGTCATGAAATAAAACAACATTTACGCAACTCTTACTCTGGAGCAGTGTTTTAGATAATTCCTTTTTAACACCTTGCTGACCGGCGCTTTCGAGCCAAAACTGTTCCGTACGGTCGGTGTTTCCGAACGAAATAATTTGAGACCAGTCAGCAACATGAGTATACTCGTGACAGGTCAGCAACGTTCAGACGCGGCAACACGAGTATATTCGTGATCCGTCAACAGCGTTCAGACACGGCAACACGAGTATATTCGTGATTCGTCAGCAACGTTCAGACACGGCAACACATGTGACCAGTGAGCAAAGTGTTAACATGTAATTATAATTTTTTCATAGATGTAACACGGCCCAATTTTATTTAAACATCTTACTCTACTGCGTTTGTCTAAATTTTAGAAATAAGAGTATTAAGATTCATGTAGGCACAATACGAATTTATGCAAACTTGTTACTTATAAAGAATGCTTATTTCTGCATCACATTCGCATTGAATACAAAGAATTATTTATAACTAACAGAAAGGAAGAAAACATAAATTTATTAATTATATAAATCTTATATAATCTTATATATATTATTCAAATCAGAAATTGAATTAACATAAAAATTCCCAGATAACACACAAACGTCTTTGTTAATGACGTCCATCTAACTAAGTTGTGATTTCTTCATTATATTATTTTATCATACTATAAATCTTCAAAGTAAAAAAGGCCCCCCTGAAAAAAGAAATAAAATTAACACTGCTCTAGACAAAGATGGCGTTAAATAAATTCTAACTACATAACTATTTCACATTCCACTATCGCCAAGTACTCCAGCTTAACGGTCATTCTCTTTGTCTGTTTCGTCCGATATTATCGATTTCTCTCGTTTCTTCCTTTGTTCTACAGGTGAAAAGCTCTGAAATCATACGCGTCGTTAGCCAAATGAGATCCTTTCATCTCCATCAGTTCCAGAAGCGGAAATTATAGAACTCCACTAGTGCACTTTTGTTCGATTGTTTCACAGAACGTTTCTTACTTGTAATTATCAAAGTTCGATGCTTTATCCTTTCATGTTTCAATTCCTCCGATATATCGTTGATTAAGGAAGAAAGAAAACAGTTAGCATTACTGGCCTATAACAAACTTATCCTCGATTAATTGATACTTACATTCTTACGTATTAATTAATGAATTTCGTTTTACAACGTTACGAAACATGCATGCTACCTTGTGCACGTTTCACACTTATCGGTTACACGAACCGTTCAATAAGTTTAAGCATATTCGGCCTAATTGATGTCTAATTAAATCAGTGTAGCAGCCTATGCTACATATGCATATATATGCATACCATACAGTGTATAGTTACGGTGCAATATTACTTATTGTTAGAGATTACGAAAAAAGGGAAGATACTGTAAACCGGTAACCATTTGTCTCCACGTCAACGTCTTTAGGGGCGGCATAAATCATAATGATTAAACAATTTTGTATAATTAACGCGCATATTAACATATACAACAGACGTGTATATGTTGTATTAGAAGTTCTTGTGTTGAGTGCTCGAAAGGTTTAAATGTGTCAGTTGCTGAGCTTCGTGGTCGAGAAATATGGACTTAAAAATTGAAAACAATGTGTAATACAGAAAAAGGAACACTGCGTGTAAATCCCCCTTCCTCATAGGGAGAATTGTTTGCAAATATCTGTAAATATAACACGAATATTAAAACTCAAAAGTATTACAGTGTCTCTGTGCTAATTAGTTAATAAGAGTAAATTTGTATATATACTATACTGACTTGCATTCGTGCATAAAGTAAAGAATGATTCTACTTGGACTTATTATATTTGCTGTGCACGAGTTGTACAAATACATGTATTTAAAGAATTTATTAATTATATAACAAATACGAAGACATTATATGTACTACACGTAAACACTTTAATTACGAAATTATTAACTTCGTATCTTGTTTTCATATTTTGCCGAGAAATTAATGAATTCATTATTAAACTACTTATTCAATTATTGCCAATAATTATTGGGATGTAAATATATTATGTGCACTTGTATCTCTTATATATATAGTAGGATCGTACATTATAAAATCTGTTAACAATTGAATTCGTCAACGACAAATAGAAACAATTATACGTATAGTGCAGAACATTTGGATAGAGAATCGATTTTTCATTGTACAAAATCAATAAAACATTGAGTGAAATGCATTATGCATGCGAATATGTAGTAAGTATATTAAAATCGTCATATTATTAGTCGATGTAAGGGAACAAAAAAATCATCTATGGCTTTTACACATCATGTAAAACTAATAAAAAGGTTCAGTATTAATATTGTATTTTAGAAAAAAAATTTGATCGAAATTATCAGAAATAGAAACACTGGTTTTATGTAAGAGATTTGTCTTTGAATAAACGATTTGCTCGTCGTTGACGGAATTCGTTGTAAAATTTGTACATACGGATAGCAAGGTAGCTAAATTTATTGTATGTATAGGTACTAACTGTGACTCAGTTACAATGGTTACAGTACTTGTAAACATAACGTAAAATATATCAATGAGCTTACTATTGTTTCCCACCTGGACAGCATTTGACATTAATTACGTTTTATTACATTTTTCTCTATCATTGATCTGCTAGTTTAGCACATTAAAAAATTCGTGAAGAAACTATTTGTTTACTTGTCACATGTTATTTACTTATTGTGTTTGGTAAAATTGTAGGGAAGATTTTAATAAATTTGATTTGGTTCTATTAACAAAGCATTGTAAAATGAGATTAGTACATAATGTTAATGTCATTTTGCTTGCATTTTTAAAGAACTGCGTGCAAATTTTCGTTACCAAAATAATGTAAAAATTATCTTGTCATTAATAATAGATATAGGTTGAATGAAATTCTGACTGAGAGCAAAACGAATGTGATGAAATAAATTATTTACCGCCGAATAAATCAGAGAATAGAAACTGCGAGTGTATAATCCGTCTTATGTAAATGCAGAATTCTGTGTGTGTGACCATAAATTTCCCAGAAATATTCACATACTCATAAGAAAAGATCAATTTTGTATTGATTTGCATGCGCGTATGTAGGCAACGTTAGGCATGATTTTTATAAATAAACCAAAACGCGTAAATTTATTATAAATGAAATAGTTGTAAAATGTAGATTGAACAAGGAGTCAGTAACTATGTTCTGCGAAAATGTTTAATGTAATATGTTCATAGACGAATTAGTTTGGTTAAAATATAGTTTTAAGACAATGCTTATTATTCCCTCCTCTGTAAACATAATTTTGTCACAGACGTGTTATCTGCGATTGTATCGTGATACATAATACAGGGAAACTTGGTTGTAGAATCCTAATGCAATTTAGTTAAAATATATCAGAAGTAATTAAAGAAAGTACTTTATAAAGATTTATAGTATGTGATTCATTTTTTTAGAAATGGTACCTTCAAAAATGTCCGATAAGTAAAATTTTATGTTATATAATTTTCATTTAAAATTCATATACATAATAGATTACGTTATAATTACATATTATTGTAAAATAACTTTTTCACACTATTTTCCTAAGTACTATTCAACATGAATATTTGCTAACTGAATTGAGAGTTAAAACTAATGACATGATATGGAAACATTTGTATTCCAAGTACTATGTACACAGAAGGACAACAATACCATAGAAAACTAATCTTATTTTGTGCCAACACCAAATAAATAATTTGAAAATAATTTTTTATTTTTATTAACTGTTCTAAATAAAATAACGAAACATCTTGAGTTTGAGAAATTGTGTTCCGAATGTGTATAAAACAAAAGTATAATACTGTGAATAAATAGCGCAAAATACAATATTGAAATTTTTAAATAAAATTGTTTTTAAATTTATCCGAAGCTATTTGCGAAATTATTTCTGAAAACGCTTATTCAAATACAAAATAAAATGTCATTTGATTAGCGATCAATAAACGATATACATAATTCAAGGGAAAACCATTTGCTTCTTCAAATAGTATAATGCATGAGTATTTGAAAAGAACTTCAACTTCCATAAAATAATATATTACATAAATAGTCGTTTGCAAAAACTTTTATTCGAATATTGCCCGATCTGAGCCGCAGGACGTTGTTATTAAAGTGTTAAGAGGTCTTGTTGTATAACTCTCAAGCGTTTAGCAGTAGTTCAAATATCATTATGTTGTTTGGACATAAATGTCATGTTACTTTAAAGTTTAAAGCAGGAGGTCGAGATCGATGCAGTGACCGGAATTCATGACCGTTTACATTTCGCTCAATAACCTCTGCCCGTAATGAGAGACGAGAAAAATGCTGACCGTAATTTTGAGAGAATAGTCTTGGGTACGACCCAGATAAATCATGTACTGGGTGATCCTGGAGCCACTGGATTCAAAGAGATACCGCCTGACACCCCGTGGCGAGGACAACCGCCGCAGTGGCTCACCGAATTGTATGGCTTTCGACCCCCGAAAGGATTGGGATATCATTAAGGGGGTAGGTAATCCTGGAAAACGTAGTTTCCAAAACTACGGAAATCACGTTTAAAGTTAGACCTGCAGTTTCATCATTATGCGATCTCATGTGCAGGATTGTACATTTTTGTCTGTAATTCCTTCAAATTTTTGGAATTTTAGAGATACGTAAAAAAGATGTAAATAACGGAATATGCAAAACTCCCAAAATCGATTTTTCGAAAATTTTTAAGGTTACTTACCCCCTTAACACGTTGCGTCCGGGTGACGTGTACGGTCACGTCATGGGACTCTTGGGCTCGGTCCCAATAAATGTGGAAGGTGAAGAAGAATTTTTGAGGTACCGAATTTTCCTTTTGCATACGCATTCAGTACGAATGTGTTCATCGGTGTGTGCATGTCGTTACAAATTTGCATTTTTTTCACCATGGTGCAGCTGTTTCTTGTATTTAGGAGAAGGTCAACTATTTTTGGTGCCGGACGCAACGTGTTAAGAAGTGAGAAATGTCCAGAATTTTTCACCAGATTTCTGCGAAATCGACGTCAATGGAGTCCTTATGTTTCGCCGATGAAAGTAACACCAAGAATGACACTATCCGGACTATAATGAAGGAAATTATATGAAAAATTTATTTATATCATTTCAAGTTGACTTCGTTAATAAGAATCCGATTTACATAAAATTTGGTATGATTTTCATCGGAAAAACATAAGGAATCCATCGGTATCACTTCCATATCGATACGATAATGAATAAAGGATTATTTTATTTCTGAAACAGGTATGAATCCTCGGTCGACCGCAACGATTCTTGGTCAGTGCCCCGCAGTCAAGGGTGAAATATTAATTTCCTCATTTGTATTTAAAGATGATTTAACTTGTATTTAAAAGACTGATTTCATAATATACAGAATAATTATTCAATAACGAAATCGAGTAAATCATTCTTAGAACCCATTATTTTATTTGGTAACCCTTATCACCATAGTGGAACGTGTCCACTGATACAACTTTACCGCTCGAGTTGTATCAAACTTTTAATTTAGAATTACGAGGCGTAACTAACATTTCCCGCGACTTCCTAATTTCGCATCAGGTTCGCTCGCACGTTTCATCTATTTCAAGGAGATTCCTCCAACCCACTGGCTCTCCGATTTCGCATTAGGTTCGTCCACGAAACTTCACCTACCTGCGGCTCCCTGATTTCGCGTCAGGTTCGTCTGCATCCAACAGCTCCCAGATCTTGCATCAGGTTCGTCTGTAAGATTTTCACCCTCCTTGTTGCAGCTCCCCGATTTGAGACCAGGTTCGTTTCCGAATTCTCCCACCTCGTGGTAGCTCTTCAATAAACTCCTTTACACTAAGCTCATTAGCTCCTATACGCTAAGTTCGTAACAAATTTCATCTTAGTAACACCCCCATTTCGCATCGAGTTCATTCACGAAGTTTCACTCTCTTACGGCTCCATGATTATTAAATCAGGTTCCTGCATATTTGTGTTCATTACTAGATGCTCCCTGATTTTACATCAGGTGCGTCCTCGTTTACAATAATCCTAGTGGCTCCCTGACTTTGCATCAGGTTCGCCCGGGCCCCTAATAAACAAGCGCCCCTTCGCAGCGGCCTCTCGCGCTGCCTCCGGCCACGACTCAACATTCCCTCAAAACGAAATTATTAATCTTTATAATTTATCTTTCAGTAACTTTTTTTCATTTATAAATAAATATTTCATTTATAAAAATGAATAAAATAATAAAAATAAATTTATTTTTAAAAGTTTATTATAAATTAAATCAAATAATTTTATTATAAAGTTATTTCATGTATAAGTACTATGTATTTCGTCGTGAACTCCAAAGGATTAAAAGCCAGGCTACAAGCGTGATAAAAAACAATTAAAATAATCTACAAATTTTAGTCAGAAGTCACGACTTAAGGGTCGCAACCGTGATCATAACAAATTCTCTCACAAATTTCAATCGACCGTATTCCTATATCTCATGAATTCCCCAAAGTGGTTTGGTGACATTAGTTCCAAATGTAAGAAGGGCTATTCATTAATATGCATTTATGTTATAAGCTAGGATTGTATTGAATGAAGTAGCGTGTTTCCCACAAAAGTCCAGCTGAAAAAATAAAAGAAATTCACAAAATTAAAACAAAGACAAAGAGTAAATTTCAAACAAAAATTTTGCTTCACAATGCATGCCTACTGCGTTGAATATCCCCATCTAATTCTCAACATAAAAGTAGTATGTACCACTCTAGTAGTATTATACTACTAGTATCAGCCAGAGCTTCCCAAAGGTGTAAAGTAATTGTGATACGCTTTTGCGACCCAACTTGCCCTACCGACAAATATATTAATATTATTCTATGTATTCTATACCCTGTACTTAAAAAACTCGTAAATAAACCAAGCAAAGTAATACACTGTATTTATTTATCCTAATATATAAAGCAGAATGCTTCTATATGTTTGCCTGTTTGTCTGACGAAATGTGTCTCAACTCATTATGCCTGACTAATCCAGATGAATATGACTATTAAAAAAAAAATCAGAATCTACATTTCGGGCGAAGCCGAGTAGTAAATCTAGTTATACATATTTGTTAGAGTTGTTTAATAGTATGGTTTGCTGTATGTATATACTTACACGCAAAGTGTCTTGATAGTGACATCTGTGAGCAATCCATGTCACTAGCGAATATTCGTTTGCTGTGTGGGTCGCAAAATGGAAAAATCGCAGCATTTAAATTGCAGAGTCGTAAGCGAGAGCTTGTGTAGTGTACATTTGTATACATTTTGTCACAATTAGCTACCTATATATTAGCTGCCTTATGATATATTATAAACTTTATTGTTGTAGTATTATCATTAAAATTGAAAACAAAACACAAAAGGGATTAATACTACAGGTTCATGATACGAAAGCTCAGAACCACCGCGTTTGTATAATATATTTGTTTTGTTTAATTCTTTAGGTATTGAGTTTTAGTAAAATCGAGAAACCTAATTATTATTCGTTTCTCTTGAAACAGGTGCCCCTTTGAAAACTTAACAAAAGACGAGGAGAGTATGTGTAGCCACCCAATACGTTGAAAAATGTAGAGCTAAAACTATCGTTCTTTCGTATATTCCTTCTGATCGCTATTAGATAGAATTTAACTAGTTTTTTCCATATGCATAAACAGAACAACAGACAATTGTTAAGCAATATTCTCGAGAAAACATCAAAGCAATCTTCACCATAGAATCCAAAATCGTATAAATATTCAACTCCACAACAAACCATACAGCCGATTACTCTCAGCAAAAATCATTATACAAGAAAGTAGGGAGAGGATGGAATATGTCGAAAAGTAGAAAAAGGATCGATTCTAAAATAAATCAAAGATACTCAATATTACATTAACTCTTTTATTGTATTTATTATATTAGCATAACAATTTTTTGTATTTGGTATGTGCGGCGACATTTTTGTTTGCACGATAACAACATAGGAAATAAACGATACGAACAATCAATTACAATACCAGTTCTTACTAAATATCAAATGCGTGTGTTGACGTTTGTTTTAGTGACGATCCATCAACACAATTTTTAGTAATGCGCGATCACGTTAAGTGAAGTGCAGCGAAGGGACGTGAATGTTATGAATACCTGGTACGATACAATTAACATCGTTAGTTCTTAGTGCTTCTGTGATAAAATTGACTACAGGTAACAGAAACGTTACGTGAAAGCTCCAAAGTGTCGATAAACATTTATTTTCCCTTCGAACAAGTTGCACTGTGTAAGCTTTCCTGGAACGTTTCCGACCTCGGTGCTCTGTTCACGCAGTAACAACATACGTCATCAAAAATGACAACCTCCTACATGCAGTTCTGTCTATTCCTAATATCAAAAAATCCAAATTTATTACAGAATATAAAATACAGTTTCATACGACACATCGTGTGGTACTTTTGAAGGAAACGTGTAACATCAACCTCTACGTTACAATAAATACAGTTTATGCGGCGTTATCCTTGGAGACCAAGAACCTCTCCACGAGTTTGATCAAGTTTTCAATCCCTTCCAAATAATTTAAATCCAAGGTATTCCGATCATCTGCTGGGAAGACGTGCGTGAAGTCGATCATGTTTATTCTAACCCAGTTCTGATTCTCTTCCGAGAAACTAGTGAGCTCGTTTAGCAGTGCGTCATAATCTTCCTTCATCCTCTTAACATCACCGTCGACGTTGTTAACGTGAGAATGCGTACGACAGAGTCGATCTACTCTGAAATCTGGACTGCAAGATCCACGCCTATTTAAAGTCTTTTCTTTTCCTGGTGGATCGCATTCACTGCTCAGACTGATGCTTCTTTTAACGAAATGTACCCTTTCCGTTGTCCGGTTTCTGTTCACCTCGGCGGTTCCCGAGTTACTCGTGGCGTCGTTTACGTCATTGGACACATTCGATATGGCTGCGTGATTATTCGTAGGAGACCGTGATCTGTCTACGAGGCTGGAGGAGCTATCGGTTCTCGTGTTGTTCAGACGAATATGGTGCCGCAATCTTTTCGCATCGTACGCCACCAACAGAGAACTAGAATAAAAGCGGAACAGCCGCTGGATACGAAAGAATAGTAAGATCTTCCACAGGAAAGAGAGAAGCTGCACAATCAAGTGACGACAGGGCGGTCTTTCCGGACTTATGTTCAGGAACATTTTCAGCGCTGCGTGGAAAACAAAACGGACTATTCGAAGTAATTGAAACAAGCAAGATATTTAAAGTGTTCTTCCAGTACTAAATTTACAATGGCCTCGTGTATTCATCTAACCGATATATTAATGAGATAATTATATGCACATAATTAACAAAATTTTTGGTTCAGGCTAAAGGTAGGCTCTCACTGTACCTCGCCTCGTCTCGGCGCAACTTCTTTTCGCGCTCACATCTAAGCTTGCGTCGCCTCGGGTGTTCCGTACCTGAAGCTATCTGAGCTTGCTCGGTTCATGTGTTTAGTAAGTTGCTCAGAGAACCTCTCCCTTGCTCTGTTAGCAGTCACCGAAAACGGTGACATTGCATCCACTCATACTATGCCTCGCCCCGGCTCGCCTCGCCTCTCTTCCTCATAATATTCTCGAGGAGTCACGCCGAGGCGAAGCGAAGCGAGACGTAGTGAGAGCCTACCTTAACATTGGAATGCTAAACAGAGGCGTGGAAATATCTGAAATTTCTATATTCCTGAAATTAAATGACCACGAAAATTGGAATGTCTGTTAAAGTTGCAAAACAGGACAATGTTAAATCTGCAGAGTGATTTATTATAGTGTGGCACGTTGTCTATATGCCGTTGGAAAGGTCTCGTCAAAACGAATTGAATATTACCACTTTTAAAATCAAAATCAAATTTGAATCGCCTTGAAAAATGCCCCTAATTTTCGTGATTTTCGTAAGTTCGGGTCATTTCCCAGTTATTCAACCGAACAGTTTTCAAATCTCCAACTTTGAAGGGTAATTTCACCCCCTGAAATATAAGTTTCCGTCACTAAATAAAAATGTGTCTAATATTTTTAGGTACTCCACCTGTATGCGGAGTTTCACCAAAATCGGCGTGTAACAGTTGGGTGGTGATCCTTCTTAAATCGGGTACACATTTGACCTGTTACCTATTGGATCGGTCGTGGTAACAAATGTAGATGATGTCTGACGATGTCGGACGATTTCGAGACATTCATCAGAACGGCCGAACCAGCTAAGCCTGGTACACATTTGTTATCGCACCGCGTTATTTCATTTAGCAGTAACGAGGATTGGCACAGGACCCGTTTCTGAATCTCTTTAAATCTGTTTCCTGTTACCTACACCCATTACTTTCCAATGTTACTTTATCGCGTTCCACATTCATCGGAACGGCCAAAACAAGTAACGAGTCACAGTATGCAGTACAGAACATCATCTACATTTATTACCACGACCGTTCAGATAGGTAGCAGGTCGCGGTAACGGAGCGCGGTACGGTAACAAATGTGGACCCGGCTTCAACAGCGTGCAGTAACAGAAGATAGATAACAGGTCGCGGTAACGGAACGCGGTGCGGTAACAAATATGAACCCACCTTTTGGCGACACACCTGGTACCTTGATCTACGGAAGTACCGCTTACATCACTAGAATTTCCCTCAAGTGCCAACCGAAATTCTTTGGTTCAAGAGCTCGAAACTACACACATTGAGACCATTTCTCAAGATAATCCCACCTGACTCCGAAATTAAAAATGATATTATTCGGTTTATCTTAGTGAGACCTATCCAACGGTGTATCTATAAAAATCGCAGCAGGATAACATTGCCCTTTCATGGTCATTGCATGGTCCGTTCCTCATAAAAATAGCGATACTAGGTACTGAACTTGACATTTCCAAGTACCCTCACACCTCTTGTTATACATTCTTATAAACTACAAGTATATTAGTAATCGTGAATACGCTTTTAAAATGGTTGAAGTTTATAATATACCTTCCACGACACCCTTAGCGTCGAGTGTCTTGCCATAATGTTTGCCAAACTTTTTTAACTGCCCGGAAGAGAGACAATAAACTTGAAAGCCAGTTATGCAAAATCCATAAGTGCGTTTAGATTCGGCATATTTTAATTCTTCCGTTGCCTTCTTTTGCGGCGTGGCTAAGGGATCCCACGTTCGTCTACCTATCTTTATGTCCATCACACATGGTTCTGCCATACCATCGGTAATGTCTTTCAGCGTAAGGAATGTTACTGCTAATATTTTATGCAAATAATTAGTGACGTTGCGAGAAATAGTGTAATATGGAACATCAATTAAGCAATTGCATTTATCTACACACTACATTATTTACATTAAATAAGTTACTCCAATTCTGACGTATGTATGTACACAGGATGATTCATCAGAAACGGAACATTTAATTATTCCTTATACCACAAAAGACCGAAAAGATTCAAGAAAGTTGCTTGAAAAGTGATCGTTAATATTGTCTCAAATGTAAATGCATTTTCTTTTTTGCATAAGATTAGAGACTTTTTTTAAATGCCAATTCAATGTCCTACGATGCACAGTTTTTTATGGTTAATTACCCATTAATTAGTAATATAGCTGTAAAATATGATGTATCAATTTATAAAAGAATATTTATTTATCGTAGGATATTTAAATTATCTGTCATAAATCTGCAGTTCTTATATGAAAAGGACATCATTTTATTAGAAAATATATATAACTATTTAGACGTGAAAAGTATCAAATAGGTATGGTTTAAGGGGGTATCCTATATTATGGGCTAAAAACATAGCAAAATTTAGGAATTTTTTCAAAAACTAGCATTTCGATAGCAGGACGACGAATTTTACGCGGCGTGATGGTCGATCATGAATAACTACTATATTTATGGTTAAAAATTAATAAAAAAAAAACTGCAACTTCTTCAAAGATGCATCAAAACATGGTCCAAATTTGAGATGAATCGAATCGCTGGATTCTTAAAAAAAAAATCCCAAATATTGCCATGTTTTTAACCCAAAGAATAGGATTCCCTCCTTAAAGAAAACAAGTATTGTTGCCTCTGACTACTTTACTTTTGCAAAAATTACAATGCTTCGTCTATAAAATGATGTGTAACCAAAAAGCGTGCCGCGTTTGCTATTGCACTCCTCTAATAAGTGGTAAAACACAGGTATATTTGGTAGTTTAACCTTCGGGGATACCGTTGATATACCACGTGTAACTTTCCTAAGGCAATATGCGCACAGGATTGGAATGGCGTATTGTGTGGCGAATGGCATGGCAGTGTATGCAATTAAACAGAACGTTACATTCATTTATATGCATTTGGCTTGTGTGTGGTAGCGCGACTGCCATATCATGCGTCATACCGCTCGCTATTCTGTTCTGCGTGCATTTCGCCTACGATTACCTTTGTCGGCGACCTGAAAATTGTAAACTTTAAATCTGTCTTTTTTTCACACGTTCTCATCTGCTTATGAAGATAAAAATGGAATCATTCAATTCCTGTTGACCAAAGCTTTTCAATACTGTACAACAGTGGCAGCACGTTCTTAGGTCAGAAATAACTTCATAGACGTAACATTGTTCCTCATCCTCTTACCTCATTTTTCCTACGAATAAGTTCAACTTGAGCACTATTGCATGCTCTTAACGAAGGACGCAATTAAGTATTCCATTTTTGTGAATCACTCTGTACGGTACTATACATATGCTTAGTAAATATAGTTGACATAAAATAATTTTTTAAATATATTAACATATGTATGTAGAACTTCAGGAATAAAGGAAGACACAGAAAATAATAGAAGGATGAATCGTATGGAACCAAGACGAAAAATCGATGTTCTTGAAATCTTACGTCTGCCAAAAATTGGTAATTCTGTCGTGCCGTAATATCTCGGAACATAATTCTTCAACTGTAACATGACCGGGTCTTCAGATGCTTGTAGACTTTCATAGAACGCAATTTCCCTTTTGCCAAGCAATGGTTTAACGACAGGTTTAAGTACTCGACCGTCCTGTCTACGTAACATACCTACGACATTTAAGCGACCAACCTTTTATATTATCAGTACTGTCAGACAGAAATACAATGGCTCATAGATTTATTGTTCAACATAACTAGTTATAACAATTATTATATTACCTTCGTTTTTCTGTTATATTGTCAAGGTATTCAATTAGGAGCATAAGTGGAGGAGCTAAATCCGGACAGTAGATTTTTATAATTTATTCATACGAACCAGTTATTATTGTAACACGGAAATTATAAGCATACGGTGTGTTTTGGAGGGAAAGTACGAAAATATTTTTTGGGATCGACTTCAAAATCTTAGAAATTACAGCTCAGCATTTTCTAATTATTCAAAGTTCTTAATAAATTCTACGTACTTGTTCCAAAACCAAGAAATTCTACTAGCAAAATGAAAACTACTGTAATGTGTAACAGGTTAGATAGCAAGGATGCGTAAGCGTATTAGTCTTCTTTGAACAGATCTATGAGTCATTGCATGTACAGAATGCCCGCGAATCAAATAATCAAACTGTGCTAATGTATTTTCTGAGTAAAAAGAAGTTATATAAACGGAGATCTGAAAGTTATATAAACATTGTATTGAACCGTTACAGTAGAAACATAGTACATGAGAAAGCAGTACGGACTTGCCATTGATATACTAGACTTGAAAATATTTATCTAACTCGTTAAATCGAGCTGTTTACTATTCATCACCAGTTGCAGTGTGATATAGCTACGTATAGGATAGCGCACGGTGCGTAGTTGGAAAATATGATAGACACAAAGCTTAGTTGAAATATTCGAACACAGTGGAATATTCAAATCATCGAGCTATTCAAAAAAATTATTTTAAAAATAAAATAACCGACTGGTTATAATGAGATGGGTCTATATGATTTGGAGTTTGAGTACTCAGACAGCACTACATGAATAATAAGGACGATGGGTCTAAGTATACAAGTTCATCGTATTAGAACTTGATGTATGTAATACATTTACACACAATATGAATAATTCTTAAAACTATATGAATATGAAGTTTAGGTACTGTTTCGACCATAACGTCGCTAAACAATTAGCAAACGTAGGTACGCATGTGATACTATTGTAGGTATCAAAACACGCTTCCAGCAGCAATTTGATGGCGGTGGGAACTTTTAATTGGCAAGGTGAATTTGAAGGAACTGTATCTCCTAGCACCAGTTTATTAATAAAACTACAAGAACACTAACGTAAGCGCGGATATATTGCACGGTAGTTTAGAGGTTGGCTGATCGAGAATTAGAAAACGACTCTACGAGAGTTGAAAGACAACTACTCATGAGGGCCTCGGAACTAGAGACAACATAGACTCAGCGTGGGTGGAGCTCAGTTTGTTAAATTAAATTCGGTGATTTTACTGGTGCAATCCGGCATAACCCCCACCTAGGACTTCCACTAGTAATCAGGGAAAGGGAAAAATCGTCGCAGGAAATAGACAACGTGGGAGGCCGGCGTCCGTCGAGGACCTCTGACCCATCATCGGGCCCAGCAACTTCTCGCCGACCGAGCACAATGAGGCTTTTAAAAATTAGCTCACGGACCAGGAAAACTGGCGCCTCAGCTATGAAAAGTCGTGCTTTGGTTTAGAATACTGACGCCTTAAAATATAATACCTATAGGTACCCATTTGACTCCAGGCGTCAGACAGAAAATTCGGTCTAAGGACGGAACGGATACTGAATTGATTCTCATAAATACATATTGGAAAAGCTCCCATCATTATATAATATAATACACGGCCAGTCTGATAAATATCAGGATTGCTAATATGTATATTAATTCAAACACTGATCATATTTATAAAAATCGTTCATTTTATTTAAAGCAGGTATGTTCTTTCAGCATCAATACAATGCTGAACAAACAATAAATGAATGTTATTCTGGAGATCTGCTTTCAGAATCGCCTTGAATACTTTTATCACAGCTGCATGAATGGTTGGAATGTCATCGTAACGAGTTCCTTTCATTGGAGTTTTCAGTTTTGGAAATAAGAAATAATCACAGGGAGCAAAGCAAGTACTGGTATTTTTCTTTGACCAAAAATTCGCGTACCGCCGCGGTACGATAAACAGGTGCACTACTTCCAACCATTCAACCACTGCGGCAAGGATACACTAGACTATTCCGAAAACACATCTCCAGAAATCTATCCATGCATTGGTTGACCAAACGTTGCACATATTAATGCCAAAGGAACATACATACTTTGAATAAAATGTGTTTAAATTGATATGTCATCGGTCCCGTTATTTTTTAGGCAGACTGTGTACATATTATGTAATATGTACATGTTAATGAAATATCTTTAAACATGTTTTTCTGCATTTCGACTTAAAATATATTGGCACAGTATGATCATATATGTTCGTAATTCTTTACCGTTTACTACCAACTCTAACACGCACGTATCTGGCTCTCAATAGAATTGTCACTAGCCACTCATTCACCAGTTCAAATAGACGCATTAGTTAATGATAGCTTATCTTACAAAGCATATTTTATGATATCAATACTTCTCAATGTGTCTCAAGTAGTACATACATGTAAGTACTGTATAAAAGAATTGCCAATCAGTAAAAAATATAAAACAAATATAAGACGACTTTCCTCTATTATTTTTCATGAAAAATTTGCCAATAGCGCAGAAAACTTTTCTTTTACGTTCTTCAAGGTCGTTTAAAGAATACGTTCTACTTTATAAACAAAACGCTCTAATCTTAGTTTTTAAACTAAATTTTAAATTAAATTTAAGAAACAAAAACAAATTTAACAGGCTTACACTCTTTTTAAAAAAATCAAAGATTCAAAATTTTCGTTAACACTTAGGCATGTGGAATGTGTTGTAACATAAATGTAACGTTCTTCTAATAAAAGGAGCAAATCTAGTATTTGTAATTAATTCTTTCCTACTTTCTTTTTTAAAGTCTATTGAATTTGTTCACTTTCATACCTTCAGGTTGGAAAAGCAAAAATGCAACATTTCGTTTAGAAAAGACGAAATATTACAAACTTGGTAAAAATTTGTCTCCAATACGATCATATTTTATATAAAGGGTGATAAATAAGAGCTTGCTTTCGTACTTCGAAACTAAATAATTTATGAAAATTAAATAAAATATTCCACAGAATATTGCAGGTTATCGGTATATATTGTATACTCTGTCCATTGATAAATAAACAATTATAAGGGATTTATGTTCATATCGACAAGTGTCCATACCCATCAATTTATGTAGAAATTAAAGAAAAAGAAATATATCGTTGCCATTACATGCGACAAATTAAAGCCGATAAGCGACGGAAGTATAATTTTTTAAATAATCACTATCTATTCAACTAATGTAAGCGGCCTAACTGCGATACCCAAGCTACTACCTTGTCACATTAGGGTGGCCCTTATTTTCAGCCTGCGATTTCATTTGCTCTCACCCCCTAATATGGTTCCATTTCATAAAAAAATAGTCCCTGGAAAAGATAATTGCAATCGGACAACAGGAAAGGGTGCCGACCAGGCCTTAAAGTTTAGGATTCATCAATGGTTTGAATTTGAAGAATGTTTAAAAAATGGTAAGTTCTATCGAAATTTTGTCCAAATAATATTAAAAGAACATTCAATTCTCTACAATTACTGTATATATAAGTTTTTCGTGCTTTCAGCCATTTTTTAGATAATACCGTTTGAACATAGAGAGGTCCGCACTTCACGCGTCCCACTTGTACGGTGTGACGTATTGTCTGTACGTGCACAGCACGGACCTCTCTATATTCAAACGCTATTATCTACCAAATAGTTGGAAGCACGACAAACTCATATATATACAGTAATTGTAAAAAATTAATGCTCTTTCAAAATTTTTTACACAAAATTTCAATAGGGTTTACCGTTTTTGAGAAATCCTTTAAATCCAATCTATTGATGAATTTTAAATTTTAAGCCCTAGTTGGCACCCTTTTCTGTTGTCCGATTGTAATAAACTTTTTCAAGGTCTATTTTTTTATCAAATGGGGGGAGGGTCCTAGGAGGTGAGGGCAAAGAAATTCGAAAAAAAAAACATAAAAATAAGGGCACCCTATTGTCAAAATTTGTTTAAATTGTAAAAGGCCCTGAAAACAGGGTATTTCAAGATAATCGGTACATTCCGAAAACACAAGATTCCCTTTTTTATTTCTTTCTCTAATGTTTTGTTTTTTGTTCAAACCTTCGTTTTCGACACAAGCGATTTTGCAGAATCCTGCTTGTAATGCATGTAACTATTGTTTCATTTCTTAAGAAGTATTGTTCCGTTTTTATTTCGTTAATTAATAAACCATTAATAAAATATATATTGGTAAATCGAGAATACGCGAGCCTTTGTTATCACAATCTCTATTTACAACTCTTTAACTTTCCGGTTATAAATTGCTACTTATAAATATTTCATAAAACCGCAACAAACTAGTATAATGAGAACCACTGGAGTAAATGTAGTGCGCGCGTAAGTACTCCGCACAATTTCACTGCCAAGGTGGTAAAAGCCGAAGGCTTGTTCAATCACATGTTGGTAACGTATAATAAATATTTTAAACACCCTATACATCTGATAATAATATTGAAAGGATTTATAAATAAAATGTGTGCAAGCGAAGCATTAAAAAATTCGGCTGTTTATTAGAATAAGCTAAAGAGAAAAAAATAAAACCGATGTTCTCGGACAGGAAGCGTGGAAGTGACAGTATCTCGTATTGCTGTGTTTCCGATCGGACTGTAAAATGTGGGAACGTTCCATTGAAATCGATTTTCAATGGACTCATCCGGAAGCGTTTAACTTAATCGAATGCTTACCAATCGTGTGACGTTTCTCGTCGATCGAATGTCCGGATACCTGAGATTCCAGTGTTGTAATTCCACCATGTAATCCACAATCGAACGGAACTTCTGGCAACTCCGTGCTCGGCACCTTATCGAGATGACATAAACTTTTGTCGGCTTGCGAGTCTAAGGTCGTCATCGTTATTGCACTGAGTGGCACGCAGTAATTAACTTCTGCAATTAAAGAGTTGCACGGTTCACAAAGATCTTATCTTCGCCGCGAATGCCACCTGTGCCGCCAACGGTTACATATGGAACCTTACTCTAATTATCCTCGGTCGTTTTACTTCCGCCTAAAAAAAAAACAAATTTCGGTCGGTGAAAAATATATTCGCATATATTATACATTACAACGATGTTAAATAATGATAAGATTAGCAATTTTTATACATATCATAATGCATGTGAAACTCGGCGATACATTACTAATCGAATAGAATATGTATAACACAGAGTCTGAAATTTTTTTGTCGTATTAACCGTCATTCCATTAGCTATATTCGTTTATGAAAATCATGAGTAAACTCTAAAACATTATAAAGATAGAATATCCTGACATGTTGCAAGAAAGTGACAGATCGTTTGAAAGCTAAATAAATAAAACGTGTTTTGTGCAGATTTTATTTTATGTTGTAATGTCCAAATTCGAATGCACTTCAAAAAAGATTGTAATTAAAAAAGTATGCTTTTTATTTAGCTAGCATGAAGTTACAAATATTTCAATGATTTATTTTTGTCATTGTGAGAAAACATTGAAATACTACGATAATATGTATTACTATTTCGATGACTTCATCCGTAAAAGAGATGTTACCTTCGATTATTCCTTTCGGCTCGTACATCCGCATTCTTTAATATTGCATTCATTGTATCACAGGTAAATTCACATCACACTGAGTAATTTATTAGTGCAAGTTCTTGATTCATTTTTATATAATCGAAACGTACAACTAATTACGAACATTTCCCGCGGATATTTTAATGCATCACGTGAAAATACTCGTTTATCCCGGTAGAGGGCAGAGTGTGTTTGTGGAAATTGAATATTCTAAATTCCCGCTTTTACCTACAAATCCTATCATTCGTTGGTCTGTTAAAAATGCATGATTAGCAAGGACGGTACTCGTATAATTAGATCGAATTCATATAATTCTCTACCTGATTAGCTACAGCTACGAGGTACTAACACGTACGTTCATTATTGAATACGAGAAAGCTCGTAACATTTTTAGGAATCGATCTTTTGAGTAATCGAAAAAATCATAAAATGCAACTCGTACCAGGTATACGTACATTTATTGGAAATAACAGGAGAACAATTTATTAGCCACTCTTCTTTTACAATTGTTACATCTATGACATTTTACATGCCTATGTTATTATTATAACCTATACGATAACCAGTCCTTTCAGAACAACGCCGCGTAATGTGTTCGAGCGCGTAACACTTTCACGTTAATAATGTCGTTCGAATACGTCCGTACATTAGGCGGAAGAATGATTACGTTCACGATTACGAACTTCACATAATTCTGAACGATCACACGTCCTTCCACCAGACGTCTTCCTACTTTTCTATTGCTGTTTCTTTCGTCACACCACTGAGGATTCTCGTATGTTCCACCAGAGGGCCGATATTGTTTTTGTCAAATGAAAATCGTTCCCGCCACGTTCTTAGACTTCTCTGCGTAGTGTACCTCCCGTACGGTGCCTGAGATTTAGTATAGCACGTATCTACGTTTTGACAGAAAGTTCCTCTCCAATATTTTTACACGACATTTTCCCGTTAAATTACATCATAACCTATGTGACTAGATTAGGAAATGTTTAGTGACGCCATGGTACGTACAACAATACGTTTTTTATTATACACTTTCGCAAGGATTTACGTTGCCTTTATGATTATGAAGGAACGAACAAAGTAACAAGAACTATATTGTGACGTTTTACTTATGTCGTATTAGAGATTTATTTTTTAACGATTCAAGGTCATAATAAGTGTTTGAAAGATGCGATATTTTCTTAATGTAAAGCAATTATTGTGTTGGTTATGCAGTGGTGCATGAAAGAATGTTTACATCCTTTAAAATCGCATAACTTTTTTAGAACTGGCTCAAACGACTTGAGTTTTTTTTAGAAGCTAGAACAATTAGTTTTCTATATAAGTGACGTGTTTCGTCGTTTTGAAAAAAAATTGAAATTGGTAGGAATAGCAGAAAACATAGTTATTGGTCGTTTTTCAACTTTTTGTTTGCTGAGCCTGTATTGAAAATTCAAAAATTTCGTTTGTAGATTTAAGTAAGTTGTGTATATGTAGAAAATTTCATCAAAATCGGTTAACGCTGCTCTGAACTATAAACGTTTAAAGAAATTTTTAATCTTTCGAAAATCGATTTTGATAAAATTTTCAGAATTTATACAACTTACTTAAATCTACAAACGTGATTTTTGAATTTTCATTACAGGCTCAGCAAAAAAAGTTGAAAAAACGACCTATAATGTTTTTAATGCTATTTCGAGCAATTGCAATTTTTTTCAAAACAAGGAAACACGTCCCTTAGCAAACTAATCCTTCTAGCTTCTAAAAAAACTCAAGTCATTTGGACCAATTCTAAAAAAATTATGCGATTTTAAAGGATGTAAACTTTCTTTCGTCCGCCACTGTACGTACTCTACCCTCTAACAATTATTGTCATTTATTGCAATAATTTGTAGTAATATTGCAAGCACGAAATAAGTATTAGTAATATTTCTTTAAAGATTTTATCATTATTCTTGCACTTTTATTAGAAAACTACTTGATACACAGGGAAATAAAACAAATTACTAGTATAAAAATAATTAAATTTATTCGGTATAAACATATTTTTCCTTATTTGTGTCAGTACTACTATATTTACAATGAAAGTAATATATTTCCTAATGCAAATACGATTAATGACTTTATGATCAATAATGCAAGTTGAAAGAACATTTTAAAATTATTCAGTTACGCGAAGAATGTATCCATGAGCATGAATCACACATAAAACTTTTACAGCACTTGATTTATATTAAAAACGTAATGACTTGTTAAGCTGTCCATTTTAGACATCTTGTGTCAAGATGGGTACCTAAACACTTCATGCTACAGTATCTAGCACCACAAGGAATACACGTGTAATTACTAGGGAAACCACAAACTGCACAAAACTGTCTTTCGGGAAAGCGTGACGGTGGTGCTTGAGCAGAAGCATAGTTGGGTGGATTTGGGCTAACGTTAAGATCTTCTTCCACTAGTTGTGAAAAAGTCTTGCGAAAACGTTGCTTATAATATTCAGCCGATCTAGTTTTCTTCTTCCTGCCACCTCTGTTATCCAAGCTCTCTTGAAACTTTGGAACTTTCTTGCTCATTACTGAAATATTCACGTCATTGCAAAGAATAACATAATGTAAACTTGGAAATGAAATATTACTATATATATTCATGAAGAAAAAACTTCTGAACTGTTCACAAAATTAACTTGAAAGAGGTACTTATAAACATACCTAAATCTGCATGTGGATCATCATGAAAGTTATCTTGCTCCAAAGCTTCCAACGCTTTTTTCTGCCTACGCTTGCGAGCAGCATCATCGAGCATTCTCTTTTGATACGCATCTTTTATTCTGCCGGATTCTCTTGCAGCCATGTTTAATTCTCTAACAAATTATAGATATTCATGTAGAAGAAGCGCGTCCTTTGTTGGCTGTATTTATATTCCTTTTTCTGCCAAAGGAAATGATATTTGGTCCATAAGATCATCTACTTTCGCTTGCAATGTCTCTAGAATGTCAGCAGAAATAAACAAATGTCTTTCATCCAGGTCTTGGATTATAAATTTTCGTCCTAAAGCAAAAGTCTCATCCAGATGTAAAAGGAACTGCTTCATAGCCGCATCGCTATAAACATAATATACAAGAATTTCTTTTATACTTTGTAATTTATTACAACTGCTTACGTAAAATGTCGAAGAGAAAAGGAGTGTCCCTTGATGAAAAACGTGCACGGATGCTTCAAATATTTTATGAGAGAAAAGAATTTTTTACATTAAAAGAATTAGAAAAAGTGGCACCGAAAGAAAAAGGCATTGTTGTACAATCAGTGAAAGATGTACTTCAAGCGCTGGTAGACGATGGATTAGTCAGGACAGAGAAAATTGGTACCTCTGTGTACTTCTGGACTTTCCCAGGGTAAAAATAAAAGATATAATTTCTATAAGAATATACCTGTAATATAATTTCATCAAATAAATAATGAATAAATGTATTATATAGTGAAAACATTACTTCGATTGAACAACGAATATCCGAAGCATCTAAAAAAATAGTGGAGGCAGAATTTAAACTTCAAAAATTGAAGGAAATTTGCGCGAAAGAGAAGGTAATAAAAGAAAGCATTATAAAGTCTTGTTTTATCAAGAGTTTATATTTTATTACTGCATAAAATAAGAATATTCTTACATAAAATCAAATACCAAGGTTGGAAAGGAAAATACAGAAGAACGACAAATTTTATTGCAAGAATTAGAAGAATTAAAGCAGAAAGAAGATCAGTTAACGAAACAAATTGCTAAATTCAGTGATGTTGATCCAGTAGTTGTAGCTCAGCTCGCAGAAAAAGCACAGGTAGGTATATGATTAGTAAAAGTGAAATTTACATTGATCAAATGTACATATATTCTGTTTTTTAGAAACATAAAGATGCCGCCAATTTATGGACAGACAATATTTTTGCCATTCAGAGTTGGTGCAAAAACAAGTTTGACATTTCCAAAGAGTCTCTTAATAAACAATTTCACATTCCTGATGATTTAGATTATGTAGAATAAAGAAATAATTCAATTTGTGTTTATTATACTTACCATTCAACCAGTATACCTTTTGTGACATTTACCATGACTTTCCTCGTTTTATTTTCGGTGTGAGAGGAAAAATAAAACTTTCGTGCGATATTCGACACCGTATCATATACATCGCATGCGTCGGCACGCGTCACTAACTTTATACGTCTTAAGTTATTCTATAGATAAGAAAGGTGATATGATTTGGAACGTCGTTGATTCAGTTTGGTACGCACTACTTATCTGTAGAGGCGCTACTAGTATAACATGTATGTGTATACAATTCTCAGAGCCAACCAAAGGTAGGGTAGCGTCGGCTACAGGCGAACTTACACGGTTCACTTTCATTGGCTCTTTCACTGTATGAGTGTGGCTAGTGGCGAGAATTGCTTGCACTCCGTGTATGTACATCGGGTAAAGATCAATCTCGAACAGTTCGCACTCACACAGTCAAAGAGGCATGAAGCCCGGCATTCCCATCTATGATACACTGTTCTATGGCGCAGATCACAGCGCCCGACGCATGTGGCCGTTCTGGAAGTACCTATTCTACTCGTTTTAATTTCTGACCTTTATTGTAACAAAATTTCTTCGACTTTTACCCTGATAATAATGCTAATGCGAATAGAATATTGTGAAAAATATTCATAAACTATCTTTTTCAGCACGCATTTGTTTTTTATCGCAATAATGAAAATAGTTTTTCTCAATATCAAATAGAATTTCGCGAGATATACATACAATTGTTAAAATACTTATACAATATGTTCCATAGCAGATGTATAAATGCAAAGGCATCTTCTGTAGAATAAAATGAAGAAATTGACAAAAAGAAACTAGTTCGTTCTTAATATATTTTCCACACTTTCTTGTAAACATTTACATATATTGTTTTTAGATGTTGCATACATATATTATGTGTGTAAAGTATCTGGTTTCTGTGTTAAATCTATTGTTAGTATTTTGCGCATAAATTTAAACATATTTTACGTTGCACGCATATATACACTATCCAAAACAGATTATGCAACACATTCTGCGCGTTGAAAAAAGGAATTGCGTAGCACTATTTATTTGTACTTTTTGATTATTGTGCGTAATATTATTTTGGCATTAGCATTATTATAAGCGTAAAGGTCGAGGAAATTTTGATAGATTAGAAAAATTAGAAATTCAAACGAATCGATTACTGAGAGAACAGTCACAGAACCTCGTGTCATAGATGGGAATGCCGTTTTCCGTAGCGTGTCTCGAGAGGCAGGAGTGGGGTGGTCAAGTATTTTGTTCAGCAATGTATAATACGACTAACAATAAATAGACTTTGCGTAGACTACCGCAAATTGAATTAGAGAATAATAAAAGATCGACGTCCCCTTCCCCTCATTGATGATCAATTGAATGAGTTGCAAGCTGCAAATGTTGTCTTTATGTACTACTCTGACAATGAGTTCTAAACTACATACATACATACACGCGTTTATATAAAGACAAAACAAAATTTAACTAGGTTATAAAAATAGAATTAAATTATATTATAATATATGGAATGCCTGTTATTTATAAATTCCTCTTATTCACATTTCACTAAAAAAAAACATTGGAAGAGCCAGTTATTTTTAACCAGATTTAGATTTCGCGGGAATTATTGTACCAATCGTAGAACGTCTCCAACCGTCCTTTACTCCAACGCCATCTGGCAAAGTGTTCCATGGCGCTCGATGAACTGTTGCGTCAGCCATTGAAATACTCTGAATTCAAGCTCAGAGGAAGCCAGTGGTTACACATCGATCGAAGCATCTATTCTCGGTCGAGCTACAGACATCTTCGATAATACTCTGCTCGCGTGAGTGCCAATCACACAAGGTAAGGTCGAATTTCTCTTTTTCTTCCAAAACGTTCGAATTCATCGATCAACGCATTCATTGTCATTAAATTAACGCCCGTTTTTAATCCAAATTTTGCGAATTTGTGTGAATCTTTTAATTGAACAGTAAGAATTTTCGCGAACATGGCATTTCCAACACGTGCAAGTGAGTCACGTTCCTTGGGAACCCATAGCTAACGGCATTAAACAAAATATCATCGTATTCCCATTAAACACTTTACCTACTTTATTCAAGTGCAACGCGATAAGGGTTACGTAATACGACTATCCTTGAGCCAGTGCTCTATTATTATATCGTTGGTGAAATCCAAATTTTGATATCGAATTAATTCCCTCGCGTATTTCAAATACAATCTGAATACGAAAATGGAACCTTAATGTTAACGGCTTGTCGACTCACCTGTGCGGGCATAGGCCATTTTCTTCTTAGGATACTATTATAATTTTTTTTTAAATTATGACGAAATGTTGCATGATTTTAGAATGTTAAGTAGGCATATACTTTGGCGTCAATCTAATTAATTGGAATACTAGAATTGAATTTTAATTTTCAATGCTATTTCCTGCCATTCGATTTCATCGATGCTTTCTCGCTACTTCTCAGTACTTGCGTTAGTAGTTGCCCCATTATCCTTTATGACGACAGCATGTGCATGCCGTCAATATCGCGCGAATGCTAAAACTACCTATAAGGGTGCAGCGCACGCGTCGATCTGTAAAATTCTTTTGCTAGATTAGATTAGATGAAAATAGGCAGCACCTTACCACTGCACGCGACAAATGAGCTTATTTGACCTTCAAACAAATGCTAATTACGTCAATGTCGTCGCAGCAACTTTTAAAGCCGTTGGCTTTACTCGACAAAAAGTCTGACATTCATTAGGTCATTTCACACTTCCTTGCATTTAACTCATAAATCGAACATTAGCTGTCCTTTATCTTGGCTTTGTATCGTCGCGCGTGCACATTGTACATTCCGTCACGTGCAGATTGAGAAATTGAAATATTTTTAGTATCAGTGCAATATTTCTTCCGATTTATTGACCTTGCACATTTTTTATTTGACAACTGCATTTGTCATACGTACTTAAGTAGGTACGTTCCTGTAAATTTCTTGTGCAATGATATTACGTGAGACGTTTGTACACGTGCTCGTGCTTGCGTAACAAACGAAGCATAAATCAAGATTGTGGGAAATTGATATACGCCCAAATTCGATAGGACAAAGAAAACGTTGCTATGCGTGTACTATGATGGTATTATACATTTGTATTTTCAATTTTATTTTAGACTAAACTACAATGGGTGTACCCGCCGGAGACACGGAAAAAGGAAGGAAGGTAAAAATGAAAAATATGTTTTATCTTTTATATTTGAGTTTCATTTTATTTGAAAGTTTTATCATTTAAAATAATCTATCGATAACGGCGCACGAAATTCCAATCTCGTGACGCGCGGAGCACATGTACATAGATACGTAATACGCGGAATGAAACGTCATAATTTATCACTTCCGCAATAACGTCAGTAATACTATTTAATCTGAATTCTTTCCTGAGCAGTGATAACCAATAACGTAATTTCCGCGGTATATTTAAAGCAAAAATGAAAAATGGCATTTACAATTTATTACGTTTTTATTACACTGAGTAACTAGTTGTACTTAAAGTATTTTTTTCTGTTAGCTCTTTGTGCAAAGGTGTGCTCAATGCCACACTATTGAGGCTGGTGGCAAACACAAGGTAGGACCCAATCTACATGGGATAATTGGTAGGAAAACTGGGCAGGCCCCTGGTTACAGTTACACGGATGCCAATAAAGCGAAAGGTATCCTTTTTTCTACATTAAAACACATTGTAATACTCCGACTATATTCGTAAAATTTTATCGAACTTTATATTTATTATTTTAGGCATCACTTGGAATAAGGACACATTATTTGAATACCTGGAAAATCCAAAGAAGTATATCCCCGGTACCAAAATGGTGTTTGCCGGTTTGAAGAAACCACAAGAACGGGGTGATCTGATTGCATACATTGAACAAGCTTCAAAGTAAGATAGACACTTGTTAAAAATGACAAAGCACGCTAGACGTGTCCAGCGGGTGTCGTAGAGGAAACTAGTACTATTGTCATTTCAAACCTCATGGACATCTCGCTAAATCTCACTCAATTCATCCATTGACTCCCCTATCTGGTACTCAAGCGTTTGCGAAGTCTGTATAGTGACAAATTGTTGTTATTGATTATAAGTAGGCATATTATATTGTAATTATGTACATTGATAAGAGTCAGGCTAGAACCGACTAGAACTGGCTCTGCTCCTTCGTCATTGAAGATATTCTGGTGCTCTGTTACTGTGGCTGAGCCATGCGTAAACGGTGCACTGTATTTATTTGTGATTGTACATTGGTACAACAGATTGTTAATCTGTAACACAACAACCTGGAAATACAGATTCGACAATGAATATATAATGATCTCGTTTTTCTTCTACACCAACCAACAGCGAATAGAAAAGGATTAAGAAACCAGCAAAGAACACAATGGGCAATAAATAGAGCTGCGTTAATTTTATTTGTATGTACACAATTAAATAGTGAAATAGTAGTATGCATTAGTTCGATAAAACAGGACGGTTCGTTATTCATAATAAAAGTTTGAAAAATTTATATTCTAAAAAGAGATGAAGAGAAATAAATTAAATTAATTGGAAACTTAAGCAATTGTGATATTCAAGTAATAAAATTAAAGTATAACATCGTTTCATCCTAAAGAACTATTTAAAGGCGAATGTGATAAATACAAAGGAAGGATGCGGTTAAAAACGGCAGGAAGTAACGCGACGTGTGAGCTTTTATTCAATCTTTTAGTAAAAACATTCGCATTTGAAGTCGGGATACCGTGGAAACGTCTTCGTTTTATAAAAGTTCCAATTCAATTTTCAGATCGAAATGGCCAGTAATTCCGATTATTTCGAAAATAAGGAATTATTAAGTGATAGTAGCAGCAATAAAGTGCGAAATAAACTGTCTTTAAAACTTCGATTAGTTCGAGCTTTAAGTTCTGGAACTCTGAAGAGTCCGAAAAAATCATCGAGTGTTTCGAGTTCTCGAAGTTCAAGCCCTGTCCCCAGCAGCAGTCCATTTACAAAAGCCAGATATTCATGGCAATCACATTCATACAGTAAGGAGTGTCATATACCAAATACCCTGGACAGTGATGTTTCGCTCTCATCTTTGAAATCATCAAGTACGAGTCGTTCGATTTCGCTGAGAAGCTCGTTCACTTCACAAAGCCCACGTATCTCGATATGGTATACCAACGAAAGGTAAGTTTTTACACTTTGCAATGTCAACACTTGTTGTAGACGTCTGATTCGTACGATGTAAAACATCTCGCAGCTTTAGTAACGACCTTTACAATATAATTTTTCCCCGTTCTTCGTCATCAGCTGACATTACTCGAATCGCGATCGTATTTCGAAATATTCTTTGAAGCGGAGCCACGTGTCAGAAGTGCTTTACGAAACGACATTATAATCTTCATATGTACGTGGATAGGTATCAAATGGATGAAAGTGAATCTATACGAACATTAATCGTAAAAGCAGAAAAATATAGATAGATACTTTGAAAGTACATTCAAGCGAACACATCGGTGGTGAAGAGTGAAGAGCTGATGGGTCGATGCAGCGCCGGCGCTGCGGAATGTAACGGAGAAGACCAGTATACCCCCACTAACTCTCGTCGTCGTCCAAACGATTGCGTCGATGTGTACCCACTTCTCCATCCAGCGCTTAGAACAGAGTGAGAAGCCGAACCCCTCCGCTTCTCTCCCTCCATCTTTCTGTTTCTATCTTACTTCTCACCTCTGTCCCTTGTCGCACGAATGCACCTCGCCGTGCTCCGCAGAACACTACACGAAGCGCCTCGAGCCAGTATAGGACGGTTTGCAGCAAAATAGAGCTGTTTCGCGTTTGCCTCTTCGCGAGGAATTAGGAATTGAATAAAATCCACACAGGTATGTATCAAGAACATCTGCTGATTATGCGTTGAGTCTTATTTATTCATCGATTCTTTCGCTTGAATATAATTACTTTTGGTGCTTTGCATTGAGCAGTGATACTATTGTAAACACAAATGACAAATGTGACAGGTGACAGTAGGTACAATTAATACCCTCGCGCTTTTATGTGTGACACGACGGTTCTTCCTTCAGAATTGATATACGAAATAATCGCGCGCGCCTGGAACGGGGCTCCTGCAAGCATGGTCCTTCGAAACGCTTGGACTCTTCCACATCGCAAGCATTGTAGAAAAATGTCGATATACATATCTGTCCTTATTTTAACGTGCTTTCATATAAATTTAGTTTAATTAAAGACTTCTTTCTGAAAACTACGCAAAGTTTTAAAAAAGCTCCAGACAACTTGCACATTCATGTAACGGTTCCTTTCAAATACCGTGACGAAAGCCCATTGTGGTTTGTAATTTATTCGCTTTACGAGCCCGCACTGTACAAGCAATACGTCTACGTTCAATGTTCTTGTTAACGTGCCTATTATTCGTAGTTTCTGCATGGTGTGAATTATAACGTACATCTATTTTTTTATTAAAAATTCAGTTGAAACTTTGTATTCTGCCTATTTTTAAAATATGACTAACAGTCATGTTGTTCCTGTAAAGTCTGATGTACTTTATTTCTCTAAATTATTATACTTTTCACCTAGTATTTATCTTTTTGCACACAAAATTGTTTCTTCGGTACTTCTCGAACAAGTATAATTCTGAGTAATTTTCTCCTAACGTGCATTTTGAAAACCAATCTACTAAGCGACTAAGAATGGTCTCGGACAAAGAGCATGATTTAGGGCACAGAGCTTCCAAACGTATGTAGACATACACACGTATACTGTAACACGACGAATACATATGCCCCATTTACCCACACGCGTATTCGTGACTATACCTATTTGTAGCCTGCATCATCGGGCAAAAAGTAGGTCTAGGGAATCAGCTGACCGAAAGAGGCGCGTGCGCTCACTAAAAGCAGGACACATTTAAAACGCCCACTACATATACGCACGCCTACTCCCGGAATCCCGGAAAAGAGGAATCCTCGAAACGCGGGCACTGATAAATCCACGAAATTTTTTTTTTTATTCAATCAATAGCTTCACTTACACATATGTTCACCTACATACATGAGTATTGATAACATATTATACTTAGAAATATAGGTCATGCATGTTTGATTTATACGACACCTTACACCATACAAAGTGTTTAAAAATATTATACGTATAAATATAGTGCAAACAGAGCGAAAAGTGATAAAGTATTTTAATCTAAACGCAGGGATTCGCGATAATAACGATAGTCGTTTATCATCTATATAGAGTTTGTACTTTTATTTAGTTACTTGAAAACTTTTCTGTTTTTCATCACAATGTAAAAGTTTCCTTCGGTACGCGCCTACCGTGCCGTGGTTATATCAGCGCACTTTGCAATGCACACGTAATGGATCTTCGACCATGACCGAGTGAGCGTTTATCTGGGATAAACATAGTCAAGGTTGAAGTGACATCTGCGTAAAATATAGCTGGCTTTTTAGACTGCAAATTTCACTGCTTCCAAATATCCGTGGCCTTTAATAGTCGGGGAGGAAGGAAGCTGTTAATGTTTTCACTTTTGCGCATGCATGTCATTCATATGGCCGCGATACTCTCTCCCGTTGCGTAAAACGGCTTAGAGACTCTTAAACAAAAGAGGATTTGCTGGTGAAAGGAATTTCACCATTAACCGTGAGAAAAAAAGTAGTGCAGTGACATACGGAAATCTCATTACTTAACCACACTATACTGACTTACATCCTGCAGTCATAAAATCGTTAGTATAGTTTCAACTTTAACCTTTATTTTAACGAGCATATCCAGCTTTAAAGAATATATATTTAATTAGCTAAATTCGTTTAAAAGAGTTACCAGTCTACCTGCCCTACACTTATTTATGCGAATTATGTAAAAATCTTTATTCTAACAAAGATTAACTTTTTTGCGATGCAAGTTGTTTACTTATCTGTACTAAAAAATAATCTGGATTTTGGAACACATTGGTATGTTTTTTTTTTGTATAAATACTTGTCTCTTCTCATGCAGTAAATGTATTTATATACAATTAAATAAACTGCATAGTTTTGGGTTTTCTTCATTTATTTATTTTATCGAACTGCAAGCTAGAAGTTGTACATAGATACACGAGTTATTTCTGTTATCGAAAATAAACACATATGATTAAGTGAATAAAAAGCACACTCGCGAGGGTTGACGAATTTACCTCTAAAACCTTATAAACAGTGAACGAACGTTACGGTAGTAGCCACGAATAATCCCCCGTCGTTTCACACAAAGGACAGAGTGAAAGATTTTCCTGGTCGGTACTTCCGCGTCGTAGAAAATTCCTGCATGAAAGCACGATTCCCATAGTTATATCCGTCTCGCCAAATTAAGAGAGGAAATGATACGGAAACTGATTAATTGTTCCGATGATTATTCAGTGATGAAGTACTCGCCGCAGCAGCACCAACAGAAGGAAAGGAAGTCGGAGAGCGACGTTTGCTCGATCGACGCGACACCGAAACGGGGAGCGCGTCGTCACTCGGCGTCGACGGACTACAAGAACTCGTCGATTTCGTCGGCGAGGAGCGCGACTTGTCGTTCACCGTCGACGGGAATGTTCGCCTGGATGCGTGTGTTCCGGCTCGCCTCTATGCTCCAGCAAGTCGGCTGCTAGAGCCAAGTACACGCAGAGCGTCTCGTGCCGCTTTCATAGATGTATTTAACGAATTAAAAATTAAAAGAACCGTACACGTGTGCATCGCACGCGCTCCCTGCGCCTGCACTTATGCAACCGCGTTCTATGCATACTGCATGCACCGTCGTCGCACGTGTACAGGTACATCCGACGACCCTGTTCTTTTGGTCGTGATTTACGTACACGTAGGGTGGTCGGCTCGTAATCGTAGGGACGGCCAACAGTAGCTCAATTATAGTGCGTTACGCAATTACGTGTTAACAGCCACGGGCGTCGTACTGGATACGTTCACGCCTACCATGTAGAGACAACGTTACATGTACGCGTGTTCTTCGTATACGTGCATGCTGGTAAACGCGTATGTATATATCCGTAAGTGCGTATACACGCGTGTGCATTGTTACATAGAGCGCAGTCCCGGGTTCCAGTTGATCGATTGGTCCTTTGCGAACCATTAATTAGCGCGTAAGCCTCGAAATTGGAGGGAGCTCGTCGCAACGGTGGTGATACACCCATTCATTCATCCTCCAAGGATCTTCTTTTCTTTCGGTTACACTCTCCGTGACGGATTATCTGCGCACGTGTGTACAATTGCCTGCCATAGTAATACGGTTTTTTAGCTTGTAACGTGATAATATGAATAGTGATAAGGATATAACGTGGTGCTATGTTCAAAACATTCCTTGACTATCGTACTTTGTTTCACTCCTTTACTTTAGCTTCTCCCTCAATCCCTTTGTTTCTGTTTCCTTCTTCGTTTCCCTTTTTTTCCTACGTCTTTCTTCGCCCCGTATCGATTCGTTTCTATTTGCCGACGCATTCGGTAATGGCGAGTATCGACTATCGACTATTTTTTTACCAAAACAAATAACTGTACTTTTACCAAGATTTTCGTTGTGGATCAACTTATTAGATGTCTTCTCTTTTTTCTTTTCTCATTCCATGAAAGGACTGAAACGTGCATTGAAAAATGTACGACTGTTTCACACTTGTTTCACCTCTAACAATCGTTGTCCGACCGAGGCATACAATATAGCGCGCGCTTCAGGTACCCTATCTGCGATCATGAATTTACATCCGATTTTACTTCCTACGTTATGTGCGATCGGCACGAAGATCTGTCAGTGGTATTAATATCGATCGGTATATTTTATGACTCCGCAAAACAACAAATAAATTCAACATTTGCTTTAACGCGCGATTCATTGTTTTATGCGCCAAATCCTACAGATATCCCGAGGAACCCTCCGTTACTGTGAAACTATGGTGGAACTGCGACCAGCGTTTTTAGAAGTACATTTATCTTTGAGTAATAAAACATTGTTCTGAAAGAAGTATAATGTTTATTGACATCCGTCCAATACTATAGAACACTGTTCGTGTATACATGGAAACGTTGCTATTCGATTCACTCCTCTCTTTTTATTTTAAAACAGTTTTTGATGATTTTCAGAGTTTTAATAAGTAAAATCTTTGTCTTCCTCCTAGTGACCTCCACATTAAATTATTGAAGGAACGTGTGCAGTGTGAGCGAGTAGTAATGTCAAGTATCAAGTAAGAACCGTTTGTAGAACGTACGGAGGCGGAAAAATAATAAATGAAAATGAGTCATAGTGTGTGGGCTAAGAATAGACGTATATAATCCTTTACAGAGATCATGTCGCATCGTATACAGTAACATGGATTGTTTGCAGAATATAATAGTTGTTAGTTTAAATTAAGGTTTGTTAGGCGAGCTGATAAAATTTTTTTAGTTGACATTACTTGGTACATGATACTTCTCCAAATACATATGAATCATTGATGTCGTTAATATATGGTATACGGCCATAATTGAAGCCTTGATGGCTATGTATGTCAGTGATCTCAGTTGTCTGTTCTCAAGGACCATTTTCTTTACATAACATACTCAAATAAACGAAGAGCTCTCTCCCTCACATTTTTAATAAATTTGTATGTAATATTTATTCTTCAACTTTTCATATTTATATGTCCGTGATTTACCATTTAAGTAAAATTCACTGCTCTGACGAAAAAGGATCGATGTCTATTTTTCTTATTTAGTATACCGATATGTACGCACAGGATGTCCTATTTTCGTGTGTAAATTGATATACCTCAAGAAGTGCATTATGTTGATTAAATTGAATGTATGATGGTTGTGGAAGGTCAATCAAATCATTAGAATTTCCAGAAGAAATAGTTGTAGGTGGAGGTGTCAAGCACAATTCAAGGAAAGAACATTATGAGCATCTACCTTGAGCTATGCTTATGTTATATGAATTCTTCGAAAGCTACAGAAAAACAACAAAACGGATTTATAGGTGTTCAAATATATACATGTATAATATATACTTCTTTACTTAATATATGTATTTTTTATTTAGGTTATATCACTAGTATAATATACGGAATGTTTATAAAAATGTGGGAAATTTTTTCAGGATCGAGTCTACTCATCAAAACAATAAAAAGAGTTGGTATACGCGTGCATCCGATAATGCTTAGTTTTGCAGTTATAAGCATTTTTATATTTCGTAAAATACCAGCCCAGGGCGCCTATTAAAGGGCAACCGGCTGACAGGCGCGTTCGTCAGTTGGCCAAATAGGTACCTGTACCGTATTTTCATTCATATCCTTTGCTTCTCGTCATTAAAGAACAATGGCGAAACGATAATCAATATATCGATCCACGGAAACAGCTGGGCTTCATTAAATGCCACAATGCCACTTTAATAGGCAATCCAGACACGTGCTTTATGGAATAAAGAGATGTTTATACTTGCAAAACTACTTAAGCATTATTGGATATACGCGTATACCAACATTTTTTTTATTATTTTAATGAGTAGGACCTATCTTCAAAAAGTGTCCCACATTTTTAAAAACACCCTTATTAGTTGTACTATTCTTAGATTAGGTTCATAATAATTCCAACAAATAAGTAGCTATAATGCTCCAACAAAA
This sequence comes from Andrena minutula, assembly GCA_929113495.1. Taxonomy (NCBI): domain Eukaryota; kingdom Metazoa; phylum Arthropoda; class Insecta; order Hymenoptera; family Andrenidae; genus Andrena; species Andrena minutula. The sequence continues at coordinate 41,124,045 of OV815994.1, forward strand.
TGAAATGGGAGATATATTTATATGACCTTCCTGCTGATTTTCGATATTAAATTCAATATTGGGGTCGAGTTGGTCTCCGTGCATCAAGTGAACACGGTGTACAAGTTCCAAATACGTCTTATCATGCCAAGCGTCTTGGGCACGGTCCGTCTGCGTCAGTTCCACCACAGACGAAGTATTGAATACACTTTACGTCCAATGAAAATTACTGCCACACAGATCGGATGTTCTACGTAGAGCAGTGTTTCTCAAAGCAGACGTTACCGCCCTCCTTGGGGGCGTTTGAATTATCTAGGGGGGCATTAGGCATTGATGGGCGCGGCACGGGGGCGGAAATTGTAGCCATTAGGATTTTAATAACATGTGGTTGCATATGATTATCCGAAAAAGTTCATTAGGTAAGTGTGGAAAACTGGACATGCATATGCAGACTTTCCTATATCAATATTTTATATATGAATTATATCAATAAGATTCGACGGACTGCAACATTAAAATACTCGGAATAGTTGTAACTGTCAGCACACAACGTTACGTTGCGGTAAGGCGATCCTAAACATTAGGAGATAATCGCATCAGCAGATTAGAACGAGACAGCCTGTATATATGAGGGGGCATTTGGAATAATTTGATAGAACTAAGGGGGTTTGGCCTGACAATTTTGAGTAACATTGCTCTTGTAACATTCAACGTTACCGGTGAAGTCTCGAAACAGATTGTAACGCTACGCGTGGTAGGAATTGGAATTCAACAAGGGTAAAACAAGGTCATTCGAAACCCGCGATTTACAAATGATTCTGTTAAGGGGGCCGTCTCGCCGGGCCGCGAATGTTTGCGGACGCTCACACAAGCTAAGTTAAGCGTGTACGCATACGCGTGTAGTAAACAAACCGGTTCAACCGATTTTCATCCTGGAATCGGCCAGAAGGAAGTTTTTGCGGGTACAGTTGCCTTCAGTAAACATCTGTGGGGGGTGGGACGGTGCGTTTGAACGCTAATAAGCACTGTATATTGAAGTAATAATGAATTTATACGTCACGCTGGTGCTACGTAGCTACAGTGCACCATTAGCGCCACCAACGGAGAAGCCTTGAAGCTTCATTCTGTCAGTTTTCGATTCATAAATTCATTATTATTTCAATGTACAATGCTTATTAGCGTTCAAACGCACCGTCCCACCCCCCACAGATGTTTACTGAAGGCAACTGTACCCGCAAAAACTTCCTTCTGGCCGATTCCAGGACGAAAATCGGTTGAACCGGTTTGTTTACAACACGCGTATACGTACACGCTTAACTTAGCTTGTGTGACCTGTCCGCACACATTCAAGGCCCGGTGAGACGGACAATAACAAAACTGAGACGGCCCCCTTAATGTAATAATTTAAAGACCGTTTTATAAACGTATTCCGTTCAACAACAGAAAAATGAGGATCAGGACAAAACAAGAAAGTGTACTTTTAACCTTACTGTCCTGCAGAATTGAAAGCCCGTTTCGTTAAAAATACAGTAGGTACTCGTTAGCAGCCCGACGAACGGAGCTGGCGGCGGGCGCCTAACGCGACTGGACACTATTCCGCGCGGCCACTGGCGCGAGTGAGAAAACCCAATGAGCGAGCGAGAGGAAACGAAAGACCCTCTCGCTCGTTCCCGGGTTCCCCACTCTCGTCCGAAGGATCCCAAGAAATAGTGGGGATAGTCGCCGAACTCCTAACGCGTCGTAGAAACGGGCTGCTAACGAGTAGATACTGTAGTCCGTTTTAAATTATTTTCTGTCAATTTAATCGAGAGAATGCCAGGAATCCATTGACGTCACTTTTATATTGATACGATGAAAAATAAACACATTCCGATTGTGTATGCAGTACGCTCTCATAAGCCCGACGAACGGGGTTGGTGGCGGGCGTATAGCGCGTTGTGAACACTCTTCCGCGCGGCCAATGACAAAAGTGAAAAAACCCAAGAGCGAGCGAGAGGAAATGAAAGAGCCTCTCGCTCGTTCCTAGGTTCTCTCACTCTCGTCCGAAGGATCCCAAGAAATGGTGGGGATAGTCGCCGGGCTTTCAACGCATTGTACAAACGGGCTTATAACGAGCGCGTACTGTAATCGATGACACATTGCCGAGTAACGGCGATCTCGCGGGGGGCTCCGCCCACAAAGTCTCTCTTCGGTTATTCGAGCTTCTAGGGTCAGGATACACTGAAAGATGAAAAATGATGCGAAGCCCAAGATAAAGGCCTTTGAATAAACATCTGAATAAGTGTCTTTCGTGCTTCATTCACTGCTTCATTCGTGACGCTTCAAATAAAAATAAATCATCTTATTCGATTTTCGAATAACGGATAAACGTAAAGTACCTTTTATCCAGATATTATCTTTGCTCATCTCTGTCTTAGGCTAAGAACCGTTTGCCGCCGTTCCCGTGAAATATCATAAAATATTTTAATTTAAAAGACAAAATTAATTCAATATGACAACTCACATATGAGTTATTGGTAAATGTGTGTATTTGCTATATGAAGGAAAAAGTGAATTGTTTTTAAAATTGTCCCAAGCCTCTAGTACAATGATCATCCGGTTAGAACAGCCAAATTAAAATAGTGACCCTTTTTATTAAATTATCTTTAATATTTTATTCTAATATTAAGTATATCGGTATATAGGTTGCTGTCCTCCAACATTGGGTGCCCTACGCTGCAGGTTACTTAGCCTATATACAAATCCGCCCCTGTTAATAGTTCTGTAAATAAAAACTCAATTTTGATTAAGCCGTCAGTTTTGGGCGTAGGACTACGACTTTCAGTTCGGAGAGTTAAAATAATGAGGCAGTCCAGTATGGTTCCAAAGTATTTATTTAATTTGTTATAACCAACACAAGTCTATGATATGAAATGTGCCTTACACAATTTCTACAAATGATGATACATTGCGAACACAAAGCAGATCGATACACGGATTACTCAACGTGTTGCTCTGCGTGAGATCGGTTGCAACATCCATGTCGACATCTTGGGGCATAAAATCTTTAAATCTTTCGTCTCGTCAGTGGCTCCGTCTTTGACGTTGCGCACGCTGTATTGTGCATTACGCGAATTAGACTCCACGCTGTTTACGAATATGCTAACACGATTACTGTTCGGCACGTATTTTTAACGATATACTACGTAGGTACCGATTTCAATTGGGACATATTTCTATCAAAGGCAGTCGGCCGTAAGTTGGCCCATTAAGTAGTCCTACGTCAAATTTCATTTATACAGTACGTTTTACAATTAGCGAAAGTAGGCAAAGCTATAAACATTCACGTCCTGTATTTTTAAACAAAGTTGAAACCTGCAAAATCTCTATTTAAATCTCCTCTCTAATTCCACGGGGGACAATTTGATTAAAATCCTTGGCAGTCTAGTTAATCCCTGACGCGAGCGCAAAACACGACCGAATTAGCGTGAAGGGTTTTTCTACCGAAACGTGCGGACGGTTTCTGTCCGCCCCCTTCTCCCTCCCCATAGACAACTCACATACATTTCCACGTAACTCTTTCCCTTTCTCACCGACTACTTCGGGGAATAGTTCTTAAATTGACCGTCGTTTATGAGCAGAGGTCACTACAAATATTAGTCTCGAATTTCTCGATTGGTAAGCTAGTCAACGTGGAACAGCGAAAGCCGATACAGTGCTCGATCTATTCCAGAATTAGGTATTAACTAAATAAAAAATGATTTAAATAATGGTTCAAATAAAAATTACTTTAACTTTAGATTATTTCCCGCAGAAAATGAATTTTTTTATTCGACAATAATTTTTTACCTTTTATTCATTATTCGAAATTTTTATTTAAATCAAACTTTCGCCCATCTCTGGTCTATTCTATACCTCGTCTGCGGTGACACAAACTCCCATAAGACATAAAGTCCATCCTATACTTCATCTGTGTTTACATTGATTATAAATTACATAAATTACATTTACTATAAAACATGATTGTCGATTATCATATTCTTACACGAGTTTCCTTAAAGTTTGTGCAAAAGAAATCCTACAACGGTTCAATCGGTGAATTGACTTCTGCAAACAGTGACGTGAAAGGTCGACGGCCAGATCAGAAGATCAGAAAACGGTCGATAAAATAGACCGTGCTTTTTAATGCCTCGAAGCTACCTGTCTTATCGACCAACCACCCGTGCTCGACGTCAGTGCGGTTTGAAGCTGTGGGTGGCAGATAGGACAAATGCTGATAGGGTGGGACGGTGTGAGTGGGGAGGGGGTGCACAGTGGTAAACACTCGCGCAAGGAGTACGTGGTACATAGTCTCGCGAGGAGTCGTGCCGCGATTACGTCGTTCCGGGATTCGAACGGGATTGATGTTGGGTAGTCGATTATCACTTATAACAGTCGTGTAATCCTCAGTCATTCAACGTCAACCGCGAATTGTCACCGCGAATTTCTTCGTTTTGCCGATCTGTCGATCAAATTACGTCCGTAGTCCATCTGAACACCTCGGTGCAGACCGGATTTATTTCGATACAGGCAGATTGCGGGAGGCTTGGTATAAATCGTGTGTTGGTGTTTCGAATGTGCCGGTGAAGTTCCTTCAATGACATGCGACGTCCTCTGATTCGGCATCTCTCCGAGGGTGGTGGCAATACAGGTGACAATGCCACTACCAGTGCCAGGAGGCAGCAATCCATGAAAGAGGATGACCGTGCTGGTTACACCTGGAACTGTCGTGAGTATGGGCATCACCTGTCGTCCTGCGACCTCCTCAAGGTGCCCACGGCCCTCGGATGTCGGGGACAAACCACCACGTCACCGGAGTCACGAATCACGATCCACAGGTAGGCCCATTTCGATCTGTGTGTCAGCCGTGCTCCCTGCCGGCAGGGGGAGGCTAGCTCCGAAATTGTCCGGGTCAGTGCATCCTTCGGAGGCTCATTCCGGGTAACCGCGCTCGCGCACTGCCTTCAACCGCGTTATGTCTGACAAAGTAAGAGTCCCGCTCTTCCTCCTTGAGGATACAATTTCGCAAACCTTTTTTTTTTTTTATAATTTTGTCGGGTGTAATAGGTGTAATACGGCTATAAATGAGGACCTTGCAGCAACAGGGGTGCAGCTCCATCTTTACCAGCTTTGAGTAAATTAGAAAAATTGTTTATAAAATTATTGATTTGATTTAATATTGAAAAGAGTTATCAATTGCAAAATATATATTTTCAGACAATTAGTATCTAGTAATTATTGAATTGATAAGTTTTTAGTTCTATTTTTGGTGAATTTTTCAAATCTGGAGCCGCCCCTGAATTGCAGTAGGGTAATGGGTGCAGGTTCAAAATTTACAATAAATCGCTCGTTTGTTATCGGATTTACATCAACCGTGCGCCACACGATGTAGATTTTAGTTTGCGTATATACTACACGTCGTAACTCAAACACTGTCGAAAATGGAGCTGCACTCCTCTTGCTGCAATGTCCTCGAATGAAGTTTCCTTTCTAAAAAGGAAGGTCGAAAGCGTGGATTAAAGTTTTTTTACAATTTCATCTGAGACTTTGGTCGCGAGGAAATCATTTTAAAAATTAATATGTGTACAAGAATATACAAGAAATGTATGTGTACAAGTGGTTTGGCCTTTGTGAAACATATTTCTTTGTAAGAGGCTATTAATTTGTGATTTTATTATTGTATCCTCAGCATATACGAATTTAATCGGTAACCCTAGAACTTAACCTTATCGAAGACGTAACTTGAACTGTATACTGTGGTTTTAAGATTCATTATGTTTTTGTAATGATTTTACAAATCCGAAGAAATCTGATACAGGAAATATTAAAGATATTCTTATTATCTATTAAGTGTTAATAGTCCTGGCGAAGCTGCGGTTTCGTACTTTTTTATGGTTTCCAATAAAGTAGAAGGATGATGTACAAGTTAAACAAAGAAATAAGTTATTTTACAAGATTCAAAAAATGTAAATTTTAGATTTTGTAAAAAATATAATTCTTTGTGCGCGTTGCTTCATATTTTTTTGTATCATCCGGATGATACAGAGGAACGAGTTTTCGTAACTCTCGTGAAAAAGAAACATTCCTGAAATGAAATATTTTTAAAATAAAAACTGGTCTTACTGAAAAATAAATTATAATTAGTCTTTGTGACTATAAGTATTTGGTTCTGCGAAGAACACTTTCGGCCATTATTGATTGTATATTATAAAACCATATAAATCATGCAACGTCTGTTTATTCGCAATATTTCCTTTCAAATCGGATTTCCCGCAAAATTTGAACTTTTACGGAAGCTAATTTTGTATACATTTTCGAAATAAAAGACACATTGGTTGATTAACCGAATAGCATTTCTCCTCAAATGTCTTTTTTAAATAATATTCTATAATATTTCTGTAATGCGAGAATCATTTCATCCCGTTTGGAATCGAATTTAAACTAAAATGAGTTCGTGAGAAAATATGTTCCATATAGCTCTGCAAACTACTTAGTTTCAATAATTTTTTAACACATAAATATATGGAACAATACATGTACTATTAAAAGTCAGTGAGACCGAGAATATTTCATTAGGTATATGTTTATGTAGATGGATTAAGCTATGTCCTATATTTCATTGACCCACATCCTCCTGTGCTGTACGCCCGAAGGTGCATTTTCCAAATGACGTTTAGCCCTCGAGATACATTTGCCGGGTACTAACAGTGTCACAGAAATGTTTTCCACGTCGTCAAATTGTCGCAATCGCGATCAGACTCGTTCCTCGAAAGTAACGTGTCTCCAGAGTACATATGTACATATCCACGATAGTACCAGGGTCGTGGTCGAAGTTTGTTCCATGTTCCTGCTCGTAGCACGAATAAGCGTGGTAAACAGTTTTGGGTAAAATAGGTCACAGACAACTCTGCTGCGAAAACAATCCTTTTTGACTTTAAGACGTACTCGGTGTCGGAAATCTGCATATGCTACATTAGACGTCCTACGGAAGCAAAATAAAATTTGCATCCTGTGAGAACCGGCACGTATAATGCCGTTCATAAATTTAACACCGGCACCTCTATTTAACTGTGCTAAATGCTTCAAGAAAACTGAGTTTTGCAGAGAAATATATATTCGCGCAGGTGAAGCACAAAAACTACTTTGCACGAAAAAATATGAAAGTTAAACAGGAGAAGATCAAATGTTGGTGCCATTAATCAGTGAGTGCCTGTTTGAGGTGTTTCATCTCAAAAGGTTAACATTCTTTCTCCATAAAGTAATCATTGAATATTTTAAATGTGCACGGTATCTCATTATTCAACGTAGTAGAGAAAATAACAACTGGGGGCTGTTTTTCGTCAAAATGAATGGAGAAATGATGAAAGAAATTTACCATCGTGTATTAGGAAGTGGGTTAATGTTTCAGGGATTGATTTTTCAATAAATGATGGTGCCAAATTAACATTCAATTGCCTCTGATATTTGAATTAATAAAAGAAGATATGTACTTAAAAAAAACAGTCTTTTAGCAGTCTTAGCAGTCTTTTTCGTGATTGTTAATATTTATTAATATTTTGTAAGAAATATAATTTAGAATAGAAGCCCGCCATCTTCCAATAAACTAATTATTCTTTTCAGCATTCCATGTGATATCTGTCATAAACATTTAGGGTCCTTACACAAGTGAGGCAATAATGTGACTCGACATATTTTAATACAAAAATTTTGCAAGTAAATGCGTACGAAATCATGAAACATGTTTATTCACTACATTATTTTTCGAATATTACTCCTTATACTATTTTTTGTAATTTTTTTAAAAAAATATAGAGATTACCTTTTGCGGAGGGTGATTTTTAATTCTAGTTATTTGTTTTTTAGCGTACTTCCCCATACATATACGCAAAGCATAGCATTAATTTCTGTGCACGCTCGCCTTATAATGGAATCACTCTGATATTCATTAGCTGCTTTCAGAATTTGTCGACCATATCGAATTTAATTAAACGGAATATTTGGCGGGAATACAGCATTATTTTCGTTTGATACGCATGTCCTCACTTTCTCCCCGGTTGTTTTTGTTTTATAGTAAGAAACCAGTCTGAAAGAGTCTAATTTTCCTTTGTGGTATTTTATTTTCAATAAGCGACTAGTCAAGCACGACTTTGACAGTTTTCAAAAGAAGAAGTAAAAGAAGGAAAGTGGACAATATTCAGAAAGTGGAAGCTACACTAATCTTGTCTGTTATTCAACAAGTGTTTGCACTACTATGGTCGTTTCGTCTAACCTGTTGAATAAATATGAGACGAAACAGAAGGAGCACGAACTTCGCCGTTGCTTCTCTTGGCACGAGAGTCTGTAAAGGAACAAAAAAACTGGTTTAGTGCGACTTCGTGATGAAAAACCCTTCTTATTCAGCTTTTTCAATAAAGGTGCGAAAAGGTTTCAGTTGCGCCAGGTGCATTTCGTATTGACTTGGTTCGTTCCTATATTGTAACATTCGGTTGGACGTAGAGGATTTTTTTTCAATCCTTTTGTATGCTCGCGCATCGAACGTATTTGAACGAATTGATAACGACGATAGGGAGAGTAACTGGGGACCGCTGAATGCTCTCGTTTATTAAAACTTCGATAAGAATAGCCGATATATTTCCCAATCCCTACCATATTCTATTGACTTTTGGTAGCGGTGAAACGCTGGTTACCCGAATATCGGTTATACAGATTTTTTAGAATTCTAAATCCCGATTACACAGAATCCTACACAATTCTTTGAATCCTCTGAATTTGACTTGTTTCAACATTTACTTTTATATCGGAATTTTTCATACGACAGTACCTGGTACGAAAACAATTTCAAATAATCGAACCAGCAGAGTATTGGTCGAACAATGGAGGGTGGTAGAAAGCACCATTGTGAGTATTACCTGGAAAAGAAAAATTCTTATAGGACATTTAAGGGTACACTGTAGAGTCTAGGGTGATCCTTATTTTTCAACTTCCGATTTTTTGTCTTACCCCTCTAAAATATGACATTTAGTGAGAAAATGTGGCACGGGTTCCCGTTCTCCAATCACTTTGAAAGTTTGTAAATATCATTTTCTCACCAAGTGTCACATTTTAGGGGGAGTAAGACAAAAATAAAATCAAAAAATTCAATTGCTCCAACAATAGGTAATTTTTCGGATTTTATTTTAAAAGTAGTAAACGTCATGGTGTTAAAAAATTTTTTAGACTGGATATTGTATATCATAGAAGATAATAATTTGTTTTTGTATATTTTATATAATCCTGCGATCTGTTGGTGACTGTGACTATCCTGGTGGTACCAAAAGTCTGTGGAATTTATAACGTGGAATTATTACCTATCTGAAATCAACAAACGAAAAAAATTCTTAAAGTTTATAAGTTACAGTTTAGTGTATGTTTCAGATACACTTATTCTATATCAATTCTACTTTTCAAGGAATACCATTTGGTCATTAAAACTCTGTACACAGCTATGCGGATGCCACTCGTCGAAGGTTGCTGCTCTCACGTAGCATTAATCATATGTTACTTCAGTTTTGCTTGATACGAATCTTTGACTGATTTACCTGCACATTTTCTCTCTAATTATTTCTAAAATGAATTATTATCTGAAGAAAATAAGAATAAAACATAATGCACGCGTCAATTTAATTATTATCACAGTTTCACGTTTGCACTAAGCAGTTTTCTGTAACTATTCCAACACATTTCGAATAACCAACTTATTTCTTGAATCCCTAAGCCGTACTCTTAAATAATGTTCTATCAGAATCTTTCTTTTCCAAGTAGTATACAAAATGGCAATTTTTTACCACCCTCCTTTGGTTGAACGAACGGTACCTGTTTCCCGGTAATTCCTTAATGGATTTAATTCTGGTTCTAACAATACGTTTCACTGCGTCTGTGGAATGCAATATAAATTACGCGTGCAAATCAAGGAATAAGCAAGAAAATTATTCTTCTGAATTGATACGTTTTCCCATTTCTTTTTGCGCGAGATACCGTTTTCCTGAGAATTGTTGATTTGTTTAAGGAACTCTTGAAAATTCTATGTAGCAATCGCGAGAGAGTAAGACCCATACATTTTCGGGGGGAAATTGTGGCTCTGGCAGTATAAGTCTCAAAAATTTGATTACGATTACAATTCAGATGTGCACGTTTGCATTTTTGGAGACCATATTTATATCGTTGATAAGGTGATATTATAAGTCGATTTCTTAATTATCAGATTTAGAAGAGTTGAAATTAAAATGACAGCTTCTAAGCTCTAAACAATACTGAACTGTTCACATAACTGTAGTGCAGTTTAGTCTTTATAATTTCTGATTATCTTGTTGAAAGCTGGTTAAGTAGATTACTAAGATATATTGTTACGCGCTATTGTCAATATAATGAGTAATCACGAGGATTAATGGCTTCCATTATTTACAGATAATGTGTAAATATTTCCATTTAATATTGCATGGGTCATCTGTGATCTGCAATACCTATTGGAAATAAATGGAACTTGATTAATGAATATGCAGTAAACATTATTGTAACAAATATTATCAAATGTAACCTATTAATTTAATAAAGTTAAACTTGAAATATTGATTAAAACAATCACGAAATTCGAATTCTGAATTTTTAAATATCTAATGGAAAGTAATATTTGTAAGAGAAAATATAATGTACGTAACATAGATTGTAAACTCATAATATGTAACTGAGATTCGTATGCTATATAATAATTTAATCTTCACAGTCATAATTAAATTTCAATCAGTATTGATTTAATTCTATTAAAATAATATTCGAAATGCTACGGATATTTACCTCGCAGGATACAAGTATTTATAACCGTTGGTTGGTTAAATAATAATTTTAGCACAAACAAATCTAAGTAATTATTCCTATATATTGGTTAGCGGTAACCAAAAACAATTCCCGCTATTCATATTGACTACTGGTAGCCAAAATTAAAATTCCATCATCGATAATGATTACCAGTAATCCAAAAAGTTTAATCATTTATAATGCTTACTCAACCAAAATCGTTTATGTAATTAAAGATTTATATCATAACTTTTGAAAATTGTCTTATAACAGTTATGATGTCTGGTTTTAATTGCAAGGCAGTCTCAAACTGTATCAAAACACCGTATTCTTGATGTGTTCAGCGTCTTGACGTTCCACCATTAACCAGGTGGAGAGAAGATTACCACTCCGCACGAGTGGTGCTTACTACTACTGCTAGTGGTAGTAATAATAGTAATAGTCTACTGCTATTGATTACCCTTATTTTTGTATACATATACTATTTAGTATATTATAGGACATAAGCCAGTCTTTTATATAACCAAGAGGGTCGTGTTTATTGCGAAACGCCAGGGGAGGGTATAGAGGACATCCTCATTCCACCCACGATAGTCGATCGGACGAGCGGAGATGATCGTTGAGTAATAAATTAGTTTTACCAGGAGGTAACACGGGAGGTTATGCAATCGTTGCCAACAAGTAGGGCAATCTGATGGAAGAACGGAGATGACCTTGAGCAGGGTCCGGAAATGTTGGAAACGGAATTTTTGTCTTTTCTCTTTCTGTATGCTTTCAGAACATTCGTCTAACTTATGATTCAGTTTTCGCGACTTTTCTCTCTAAAACCTCTCCAGTTAAATAGGTACATATAGTTTGTCCGTTTTAACTGGAAATTGTGGAATATCTCGTAAGGGACTGAATGTATTAAAAAATTGTTTTACGAAAGTTACTTGATATGGGGGGGAGAGGTCATTATGTGATATATATGTATAGTTTCTCTGCAGGTAGGGAACTAGGGAGGGTCTCAACTTAATTCTTTTAAATGGAACGCTATATGATTTTATTCATAATATGGCAACGATATATATAGTATGATATTAGCATTATTATTCGCGTGAAACTTAGATTCTGATTTTATAAAAAATAATTTGAAATATTTACTTATTTTTGTGAAAATAGTCACATTCATCTGGATTAGCTAGGCATAATGAGCTAGGACACATTTCATGATCTCAGAGTTTACCATTCGAAAGTTTTTAGGCGACAGACATGCACACAAACACTATTTGCTTTATACAATTAAGATGCCGTAAACTGGGAGATTAGCACATTTTTTTAACATTTTGTTATATAATATAAAATTTAATATTTCTGCATTTGCTTTAAGAATCCTATCATAAGATTGTATTTTTTGTGAATGTACTACAAGTGTCAAATTTGCACAAAATTTTGTATCCTTTTCCTTCTTTAATACACGTGAAGTAATTGCCAATGTTACCCACTAGTACTGCCAATGTTTCCCCAGTTTACAGTATGTCATAGTCATGCACAAATCTAGTAAGTCTATAATTTATTACCGTTGAATTTGGTCTTATAAGCAAGTTCAATCGTCGTGGCATTGAAAGGTAATAGTTAAAGTAATTGTACGGTTCCGTGGAATTGCTCACGGTGTAATTGCTCGTCAGACGAGAACTGCATGATGCCAAGATTACACTTCCTTTTACACATACTACACATATTATTTCGAGTCATTGAATTCTATTTCGTGGTTCGTATCACGAATGTTGGAATTTATTCGGTTATACATAAGTAACTAAAATATTACAATAAAATATAGACAAACATATAAAAAAAATACAATTTATTTTTATTTTTATGAAATTGATTTTTCATATCTTATTTATGGCGAATATTGCTTCTATATAATATTATATCTTTGCATTTATGTTTAGACCCATAGATAGTATTTATTAGATACGTTATTGCATGACATGTTTACACAATTAATTTTATTAATAAAAAATATAATTTCTGTAGAAAGAAAATATTAAAAGGTTAACTAAGTACAATAAGATAATTATGTTGTATGTGAATGTTTGTTTAGTCACCGAATTTCGAAATAATGGAATCCAGATATCAGTATGAATAACAAATTTAACGACCCGCCGCGCCGTCCTCCAATTTTTTGCTCTCGGGAGTTTACAACATATTTATAGCATAGTGAACTGGAATTTTGCAAATCCTTTTAAATTCAGAGGAACAATGTCTACTATGCCATAAAATCACAATTTGGTACTTTAATAATCAGTTTCATAGTATCAATCAAATAAACCGGTTTTATAGCTTGTTTTGGCCATTCTGTTTACGACCAAAAGTGTAGAAACTAGAAATGTTCTATAAATTGAATATAACATATCTGTTCGAATTATTTTATTACAAACTTCACTTTAATTTTATTTTTTGGATTTGTAGTAACACAATTCCTATAATTATATTACAGTAGTACATACAATAGTACAATTTTTAATTATGTAAGATTGCAATTATTTCTAACAAAATGAATAAATGTCATTTCAAAAAAGTTTTTACTTCCGATCACATTTGAAAAGATTTTTTAATACTCCAATTTTTTTTATCAAATGTACCAAATTTTATATACCAAGTTTAACAATGAAAAATATCACTTTCAAGTCTTGAAAACAGACCCAACTACGTATTTATTTTAATCGAATCGCGAAAGTGTATCGTACAATTCGATTCGCAGTAATTCACAGTAACTGAAACAATTCATCTTCGTCCACTACGAAAATGCACGGTCATGCAGCGGTGAAATTCCCGCAAATTCCAAAGTTAAACAAGTCGTTGGAAAGCAAGTTTCCATGAGAGGCATTTATCTTACGTCCGCCATGGGGACTTTTCGGGCGCGTTTGGCGTGCAAATATTTTCCTTTCGAATTTTAAAATGGATCACGAGAAAATACGAGCTGGAGGCCTATCATTTCATAGCTCCTAGCTGCGATTAAAAGCTAATTCGGAATTCGATTCCGCTCGCGTTTCTTTCGGCTTCTTGGTGAGAAGAATTCGATTCCGCTGGGAGGAAGGTCAGCAGATTGCACGTGTACGCTGTGACACCTTTGATCTTCTACATAGGTAAATACGCTTGTCCATTTGCCGTTTCCTGCCTCTCTCTGTCTTTCTGCCGTCCACTCTTGCGCCTCAAAGTAGATACCGTGATTCTGCCCAGCAGATCTCGGCTTCTCTCTTTCAGGAATTGCATGCTCGCGGAATCGTCTGGAGGATCCCAAGGAGGATCGTTTCAGCTCGGAGATTTCGCTTCATCTCGTAGCGAACCGAATCAGGAAGTAGTTTCTCGGGAATTTCATTTCGAACGAAAGAAACGACGATACAGTTCAACCGTCGCAACGGCCTCGCCCTTTACAATTAATATATGTATTATGGACCTCGAGTAATCAAATTAAATTTATCGGATTAATATCCGACTTCCCTTAGCCTTGCCGCTGATGAAATCGAATCCATTATCGTGGGCATTTTAAGAATTTTAATTAGAGCTTCCATTATGGTAACTCGGCTATTGGGAGCAAAATTATACTGCACCAATTGAAATGGGAATTTAACACACCTAGGTGGTGCGGAATCGTGCGAGGCACTTCGATTAAATGTTAAATTTCCATTCGAGAGAAATTAGTTCGTCCAGATGTCCAGTTGTAACCGATATTTAATAACGTGCGTTAGTAATGAGCATTTTTTGTAACAAATTGTGCGAACATTTCTTGCTCGTTAAATTCACTGTTACGTGAAGCATGGGAAGACTGATTTCTGCCAAATATTTAATATTTTGATAGTGTTTAGTGTCGTGCATCATGGATTATTTCCTGCACGATCAGAACGAGTATTGCGTTTACTTAAATTTAGATACATTTGGTTGTTTTAGACATAAAACAATGTGCAAGAATAATAACTTTAGGGACGTATACAGTTTTGAAATCTGAACAAACTTGTTACTCACGATTAGTTTAATACTTGATAATGATAACAACTCTTCTTCATTCGGGCGCGTTTATGTCACATTACGTCGTCATTACATTATCATTATTTAGTATGCACAGTTGTCACATGAAACGAACTAAGATCGTGTTCAGATTTATTGGCCAGTGAGTTTCGTGAAGGGTATTCTTCCACCACCCGCTGCTTGCCTCGGTGCTACTTTTCTCTATCTTCTCACCAAGATCCTAAGCAACTTCAACTGCCAATCCACGATCGTCAGGTGGTGGTGGCTGATTTCTCTTCGCGCGCTGTTCGCAAAACCCAACTCACCGGCCAATATATCTGAACACAACCTTAGTCCTCTGAATTTGTGATAATAACATTCGAGCTGTAGGAGTTGTCATTATTCAATAAATCATCAAATACTTCATCGAACCTATTTTTGGTATTTTCCACAAGCGTAATTTTCTTTTGATTTAATGGGACCAAGGAGTAATAAAATAAGGATATACAAAAGGATCCTCTCTTCTTTCCCATTTTTATTGAATGTATCGAACACAATGTCCACTGTCTACGCAGTAACTAGACTATCGAATTCTACTTTAATCTGCTCTCCCGGAAAACAGTAAATCAACGTCCCTTGAAGTCGATATGGTTCTCCTGCATTTTGCAACAGCCGATTTTTGGATCGAGAGTTAATGATCCTACCGGGGCACATGGTTCAAGGACGCTTACAAGTTCTGACAAGGATTAATGATCGGGACGACGAAGAGGGAAGGGTGAAGGTAGAAAGATAATTCCGCTAAATTTGGTCTTCACAATAGCGGGAGATTGCTCGCAAAAAAGCACACGCGCCGTGCCCGTAATTGACTATTCTAGTCGGAGTGCACCCCGAAATGCGCATCCTACTACACCCTGCTCTTTCCCTCTCGAACCCTACAACATATAATACTACTACCTCTGCTCCTGTTGCAGTAATTGAATCGCTCAAAAGGATTCTGTTCTATGGGTTACACGGAAGGGGTGCTGGGGGTTTGATTCTGGCCACGAAGCCCACTCTGATCCGAGATATCAGCGTCTATAGCAGCGTTCTTGGCGAATACCACCTTAAGAAGAAGGTTATAAAAGAACGCTGCATATATTACTAAAGTCTCTGGTACCTTACAAATAAAAAATGAAAATAATATTGAATTCTAATCATCTTGTGATGGGGTCCACTGTGCATACATGCAGAGTAAAAGGAAAGGTCATACCAACGAAGTAAATCTGACTAAATTTTTCTTTATTGATTGTTGCTATGGTTGGAACCACAGAGGCCCTCTAACAATAAAAATTTGCAGAATGACAGCTTTTTGAAGAAAATATTCGATTTTTGCTGTTAAATTTAGTTGTTCATTCTGTAGAATTAATTTTATACGAGATAGATACTCGTCCCTGGTTCCAACCATAGCGACAAATGCAATAAAGAAAATAAAACTTAGTTTTTCCATTTTGGATGACCAGAACACCAACGCCCGTCTGAAAAGAATTTTTTATAAAGAAGCTTGCGCCACCGTGCCATAAAAAAGATAAAAAAATTGGAGTATTACTTCAAACATACCTTAACATGCAAGTAAAACGCTAGATACTCTGAACTTATAGTTTTTGTTAAATAAATTCCTAAATATGGCGTTGAGAAACGGGCAATTACACTAAAGTACGTCCGTAACAAAGTTCTGGGACATTTGTCGAGACTGAAAAGAGCAGCGCGAACATCAGCGACATTTGTAGTCGAGCTAGTGGCATTACGATCAGATTCCTTCATGTACTAATATCCTGTTTTACAACTATAGTATAAAATATTTCAAATGCCAGGTTGAATATAAATAAATCACGCTTCATATTTAATACAAGGTTTTATATGTATAACTACGCTTGATGTTATGAAATAGTTTCTTAGGAAAATAATGGGCTGCTAAAAATGTATAGATACACACCTGCGTTTGATTTCTTTTTAAACGTTAAATTTGATTCTTGAAGAACAGAGAATATTTATATTTTACATATGTTTCTAACATTTGTACTAACGAAGCTGTTTCGAAAACTAGTGTTAATAACAATTTTTTTTTATTTTCTTTCAGTTTAACAATTTTCCTGTAATGTCTTGGGGTTTTAAAGGTTACTTGGAAAAATAGTAGTAGGGGTAGGTACCAAGACTATTCCACGAAACAACAAAATTCTGCATTTTTTAAAGGAATGATTTTACCCCCTAAAACCACACTATGTCACAAACCAATAATAGGTTTATGTTACGGATGAACTGCTCAACTTCACACAAAGTGGTATAATTTTCTGAATTTTAAAGTTGCCTACCTTCCCTTGTGACGTGATTCAAGGCATAAAACAGAAAATAAAAGGTCTGATTGCTAAAAATTGAATAATTATATTCTGAGGTTTTATGAATCTATTATCATCTTGTAACACTGTAAATTATCATACAAAAATGCAATATCCTTTTAACGATACACATTTGCATTTTCGATACACGAATCGGGATCACGATGTCTGCGAGTGGAATGTGACGTGAACCCACGAGGGTAACTCGTGGCACGTTGGAAAAATCCCTATTCATTATGTTGCACAAACCAGAAAGAGGGTTAAATGGACAGATTTGCGCGAGGCAGGAGGTAACCATTTAAGGTTTCTCTAGATAATACTGTCGGAGTGATAGTTTTGAGAGAACAGATGTCACTGTGTTGTTTGAAATGATTGATAGGCAACTCTGTGTGTGTTTGTTAAGGATGCTGAATGCGTGACGAAACTGTGTCCTTACAGTTTAGTCCTTAGAGAGGTAGTGCAGAGTCTTTAAAGAGTCAAAACCTACAAGGTGTTCCGAGAGATTAAGGCAACTTTGAAAGTGTAGAGGATAACATTTAAGTGTGTAAGTATGATTTTATCTGTATTAATATGGTATTAACATAATTACCGCATTGTTACTTTGCAAAATTTGAGAATTTGTGATTCGTAGAATTTATTGCAAAAATTAGTGACCTCTACTTAAAATCACTATACTCAAATCTTTCGTATTCCAAACTACTGTCTTACACAAGTACAGTTATAGTATTAAGTAAAAGATCGTTAGTCGAACGAGGACCGAATAATTTGAAGTGCATAGGGTTATGTACTTTTCTAAAGTTGAAACCACTTCATTCATTGGCCACTTTGATCCAGCATTATTTCATGTAGGGATTACAAAAATATTTTCTACAGTACCTGTTCTTCTAGGAACTCACAAAGGAACATTGCCATCCCAAAAATTATGATTTTGATGACACTTCGTGTGAATGTACGGTGAAAATGCACTCTGAAGGGCAATGGTGGATTTGAAGATTTGGCGCTCTGAGGCTAACAAGCACTTGCTCGTCTTTCCGCGAAATATCATCAAATATTTTAATTTAAAAGAGACGAGACAATTTAAAAATTAATTCAATATGGCAACTCACATCTGAGCGATTGGTAATTCGCTACTTGGAAAAAAAAATTGTGTTTCAAGTTGTCCCAAGCCTCTGTGTTTAATCCTTTTCCAATTTCTGTCGCTTAAAATTTGTCGCCCTCCAAAATTTGCCACTTCCCAAAACTTGTCATCCCCCAAAATTTACCGTATTCCAAAATTTGCTGACCCCTAAAATTTGATGCTCCCCAAAATTTATCGCTTCCCTAAATTTGCCGCTTCCCAAAATTTATGTATCGCTACATTTATCGCATACATAATAAATAAATTTCCATGCGCAAATATCTATTAAGACACGATGTTTTTTTTTATAAATACACGTATATGATGTGTATTATTGTATGCAGTGTTCAAAAAAGAGCTATTGTGATTTACTAAAATTTCTGCAGCATTGTTAGTTTATCTGTTCCAAGGGATGTAAACAAAATACCTTCTGTATATGGTTAGTGGAACTTCCTGGGGCCGTTATCTGTCGTTGTCCTCCCGAGAAAATCTACCGCAAACAATCCTCGTATCTTCGTTTGCGCAGACTCAAAGATTCTAAAAACGAAGCACGTACTATGTTACGAAACGTCGTTAGTTTGTTTTTTCTGATTCCCTTATTTTCGTCGAGTACATCACGATTATGCGATTAGATTATACCTACACGATTATACCGTGCCCTTTCGAAATTAAAAAACTTGCCCACGATTCTTTTAAACCTAAATCAGTTTCTGACAGCAATGCCCTAGTACGGGAATGTTTTCAAGCTACTTGAATAATCCAATTGTAGTTGTTTGGACTCGAGTTGTTTCGAACTGTGTACTCGAAACTTTCGAGCACCCTACTTGGCTCGAATATTCGAGCAGATTAAAGCTGTACTCGCTTTTCTGAGTACTCGAACGATTTCATTGATGATTTTTTATACTTATGTTGAAAATGTGTTCGACATTTCCCTTTACTAATAATTACTTTTACTAATAACTATTGTATTACTATTTTCAACACTATCAAGAATTCTTATAATTCCAAAACTTAACGAAGCTATAAGATTTTCAAAAACTACATATGATAATAATTGTAGTACTTTTTTCCAACCGGCGCCATTTTGTTACTTTTGAACAAAAATTTTTAACTGAGCTAAGGGCGATGGCGACACTCACACAGATTAAGAACCTTTTCGAATTTTTTGTTTCAAAACTTGCGAAACAAATACTGGTGAAGATTAATCGTATAGCTTTGGAACACTCTGTATTAAATAAAATTCTATATGCATCAAATGAAATTGTCATATTTCATTTATATAGCTTTTACGACTCGAGGACAATAATAATTTGAACATTTCAAATAAAAATTGTGTTTGGAAAGGTCTAAATCAGTGTGTCTCAAACGTTTTCAAGCCACCGTCCCTTAGTCCTATACATAAACAGGGGATCCCATTTAAATCTTTCCACGTAGTCATCTCTTAAAGGCGGGCTTTCACTGAGGCAAGGTTTTAGCAATGGGCAACATCGTCGCATCTTTTTTCGCATGCAAACGTGTAATCCCTCGCACGCATCGCATGCGACATGTTGCCTTACGTTGGCAAGTGGAATCGCACCTTAACGTTTAGGATCGCATGGCCGCAACGTAAAGGTGGGTATCCACTTGTTACGTATCAAAATTTGATGCAAAGGTATGCAACACCATCACTGGATGACACGCAACGGCCATACGATATAAGGATGCGTAACAAGAGAATACTCACCTTAACATTGCGTGTTACGACAGTTACGACTACGATTCGTAAAGCTATAGAACTAAATTGACTGCGAGCTGTGAAGTTCTTGTAGTCAAGTTGAGCAATCATCTACTTTAGTGTCAAAGACCCAAGCGCATCATTGGCAACTTTTAGTACCAGGGACTGTTGGTTCCACAGGCTACCTAGTCTCTTACCTGTGGTATTATATGACTAAAAAATGATCATGGGTCTATCAATATAATAGCGTGACCTGGACAACTATGCAAAAACATGCAAACGTCACGCGAGAATCCTCAGCTATCTACCAGTGCGTCGCAATGTGACGACGCAGGAGTTATGTACATACAGTACTGAAAATATTTATTGCATCACTCGAATAAACATGTTATCACTTATACGTCCCTTGTTATACTACGAAAATATTATTGCACAATTTATTTATT
Organism: Andrena minutula; assembly: GCA_929113495.1. Classification (NCBI taxonomy): domain Eukaryota; kingdom Metazoa; phylum Arthropoda; class Insecta; order Hymenoptera; family Andrenidae; genus Andrena; species Andrena minutula. Next base: position 41,144,511 of record OV815994.1, read on the forward strand.
GCAAAGAATGTGTACCTGGGTTTCTTGAAGAAAATAAGTTGGATACAAATCATTTTAATAATCATATTGCCATGAAAATTGTGCGTAGATACTATTTACTAATAAGTAAATTTGAGAGTTGTGCAATATATATTTTCAGTACTGTATGATTTTGAAACTCTCGCTCGATTGAGACCTGTTAAAAAAATGTGCCGCAAAATTGATCTTGACTTCGAAATTCAAGATTTAATTTTTTATTTTAATGTATTCTACTCCGTGGTATGATAAAAAGTGTTAAAGGAACCATTTCGGTCGTTCATTATTATTTGAAGCTTTCTTTGAATACAACATAGAATTATATTTTAGTTTTTAATGCATCTTTTATCAAATTAAATAAAATCGTTTAACTTATTTTGTTATTTTCTATATTGCTCTTACTGCATTGTGTTCGAATTTGAATAAATCCTTTATGGGGGCGAAGTGGCAATTTTTTTTCAAATTATGTGTTAATAAATTTTTTTTTCAAATAAAACTTTGATTTAGCAATCTGTAATGTTAATACAGCCTTACTACCTTCGATTCATTATAATTCAAGTAGGAAGAGCCAAGAATTTCAAATAAGTAGAATAATTTTTGACGAATACTCTTCATCTAGTTCATTCTTTAGTTTTATGGCCTACCTGGTAATTACTCCCTTTGTAATTTCGCAAAGTCGGATAAATGACTCAATATTTCGTCTTTCCGTAGTAGATTTACGAGAGATCGCGAGCTGAATGGGATTCTACTTTATCCGCTGAAACTTTTCTATACAGTTTGTCAGGAGCTTTGAAGTTTTACAAACTAATTTCATCGTACACCTTCGACGTTAATTAAACAGAAAATATGGTTCCTTCGGTGGAAACTTGAGGATAGCTTAACTGTTCTCTTAGAAAGCTGGTAACGGGGAAAGGTTCATGTTGTTGTGAAAGTTTACTTATGATACACTCCTGTTTGCAAAAATTTCTCGTAGCTACCTTTTACCAAGCTGGCAATTTTCCTGAAACGTAGAAATTCTACTCATGCACTCCCCCCTCCCCCAACCACCTCCCTCCCCGCTTTGATGAATAACGTGATGTAACTATACTTTACTTTATTCTAGATATTTTGCTGTCTCTGTCCAGAAAAATAATTTAGTTTGTATGTAGCGGAATCTGTAAATACACTGAGCTACAATGCTTTTCACATTTTAGGTATTTCTTCTGCATGATCCTATGCATGTTTTTAATCCATAATATTACGAGAAAAGATCACGTACGAGAAAAGTTGTGCACACTAGCCTTTGGTCTTAATATTTGGCGAATCAATTATTGCACACGTTTACTGCGAATAAATACGCTAGATACCCTCTAGTTAAGCGTTTAAATCAGCAAGCCACTTATGACGTGATTAAAGCTGGACACAAAAATGGCTGATTAATCTATACTTATTATTTTTTATCAACACAATTGACCGTCAATAACATATCACTTCTTCTCGTTAATGCTCTCCTGGGAATGCGAGGTGGAAACATTATTTAGCTTTAATCTTATTTTCTCTTGCAGTTATTAATCAATTCTTTTTAAAATTCTTTTTTGACTTTCACCTTTTTTCTAAAAGCATTCATATTTTTTTTTAAATATTTCATGAAATGAACATAATATATATGAATAGATACAATAACAAATAAAATTGAAATATGAATGGTCACCATTTTATACTCATTTCACAATCACTTTACGCATTAAAAAAGCACAAAAATGCATTAGAATAACATTGCTCGACTATACGAAAAATTTTGTTACTCGAAACATCTGCTACACGATCATTTTGCATAACCAAGATTCCACTCTATAACAGTAATTATTTTAGTGTTATTGCTCTCTTAAGTAACTGTTCGCACACTGTGGACTTAGAAAATGACTACCGAAGGTTGACAGCGGATAAATTCCTGAAAGCTGGAATGCCATCGACCTCTCGCCATGAAATCAAGCTGACTGTAGAGTATCCTATGGTTAATCGGTCAGAGCAGGCCACTTATATTCAGTGGACGTTGACGTGGTTAGTACAGATTCCGCAGTTAGCCGTATGGGCCCTGTGTTCGCCATAAATATGCGATACCTCCATGCAGTCCCCGCGCGCACTGGTGTACACGCATGCATGCTACCGAGCCTCTGCTTCGGTCTCACAAGCTCCTCCAAAAACGAGAATGAAAAAAAGGCAAGAAAAAAGAGGAGGGCTAAAGAGTAGCAAGGCTGCTCGTGGCAGCTGAAAGCAGAGAGAACCGTTGCCACTGGTGACGAATCCAACGAAAGCCAAACATCTCGGATTAATTAGTTTGTGGTCGCGAACGTGTGAAGGGTTAACAATTTTTTCAAATGGTAAACCTTCGTCGCTGAAGGCAAAGAATGCATTTTTCTTCGAATGAATCTTGTCTTTCCGTGAACAAGAGATGGACTCGACAACATTTTTATTAAATCATTTAAACGGTATTTAAAAAGCAGTAAACTAAATTAAAAATATTTCTTAATACTATTTCTAATCTGATTTTGAGAATTTTTTATGCGAGTATAGTGAATGGAATAATAAAAATTGTTTGAAGGCTTTGATTGTACATACTTTGAATTATGATTACCAATTTTTCTTTTCATTTTTTAAATACAAAATGGCGCGCACCACAGCTCAACAAAAAAAACGCCTTCTGAAAAGCAGTGTTCCGCGGTCGGAAAGATTTCTCCATCAATTTTTGACATAGAAAAAAAGACCGAAATTTTTTTAGTTCTATATGAGAGTATCTCGAGAAGTACACGAGGAAAATAAAAATACTGTTTTTTGTAAAAATGGTGCGTGATTGAACAAAACGTTTCATTTTGAGGTAAAAAGTGACGTGAAAAATTGTTGAAATGTTCAACCACGCACCATTCTTACAAAAAGCAGTATTTTTTATTTTCCTTTTATATAGGACTAACAAATTTTTGGTTTATTATTCTAGGTCAAAAATTGAAGCAGAAAATTGTTTTTTAGAAGAAGCTTCTTTTCTTGAGCTGTGGCGCTGCCATTTTGAATTAAAAAATTAAAAAAATTGTGATTATACTTCAAGGTATGTAGAATCAAGACCTTCAAACAGATTTTGTATTCCATTCACTATACTCGCGTAAAAAATTCTCAAAATCAAGCTGCTTTTCGGGGCTCTACAGTGGCATTACCCCCTAAATTATATTTTTACAGTTCAAACAAGGAGAATATACATATACATATGCGCATGAATATGTGCAATAAAAATGTAAAATATACTCTTCATCGGCAGATGATTCCTTTTGCGTGTGGATAACGGAAAATTGTATTTCCCGAGTAGCTGATTACTGCGCAAAGAAGGCATAATCTCAACGTTACACAAGGTGCACTACTTTTCACGTGAAAAAAGCGTACGAAACCGTTCTCCGTAATTTTGTGGGCTGAACAGCGCAGAATTTCTAGAAACATCGGTCTTTCGGCTGCATGCACATGCCACGTATAAAAGGTTCGTGAACAGAGTTTTTTCTCGTTTCCTGTTGTAACATTTTCCTTCGAACAACGATATAAACGTTAAATTACCAAGTGAAGGTACTGTTACACAATGAAATTCAACGAAAGCCATTCTAACTCTGCAGTTTGAAAATTATTTTAAATAGTTCTTATATAATCCAGTTAATATTGAAATGCTAGAGTAATGATAGAAGAACGAAGGTATTATGCATGAAAGAATCAGACGAATGTATAACAACTTCGCAAAATTCCAAACAGAATTTTTTGCTCTGGCCTCTTTCAGCGTCTAGGGAACTGTAAGTATGTAGAAAGGATGCCATTCATACGAAGCGCGCTCGCCGGCATTTTCAGGGAAATGAGAAGTACCAGTTTTTCCATGCTAAAAATGCAGAATAATGCGGAATAAACTCCGTGCTGCCATTGAACCCGCCTCGCGTGCAGCCTCTATTTCATGCTTGCATTGGCCAATTCTCTTGCTCGTGTCGCGAACCTTTTCTTCGGGATGAAAATGAAAGTGGAGGTGACGCCATGGGACGGAGCAGAATAGAGACACGGAATTGACGAAATGGGTCGTCGGAAGTTGAAAGTGGAATGTGATTAATTCTATCATATTTCATTTACTCTTATATAGGGGAGAATTGGGGTGGTAGGGGCACGTATTAGGAAAGTAGAGATAAAGGAAAGTATTTTTGTTTTGTAGCAACACGAACGCATGCAAAGCAAGCCATTTAAAAAATGGTGGTACGGTTGAATTTTTTCTTACTACAAAGTCAAATTTTTGGTGCTTGCTCAGAACTTTTTGTTAACTGCTCTTACCAACGACTGATTAATTTATTATTGTATCTGGACAGATATTTATTCTGGAACAATAAGTGAAATGTCAGGTGTCTGTTTTTTAATATTGTAACTGTAGAGATTAGATTTTCAATTGTTTTGTAATTATTTATAATGGGACACAAGACAACTTTGTGGATAGGACATTCCTTTCCTTCCTTTCAAAACTTTACTATAATAAACCGAACATTGGTAGTAAAAAAATATTTACCACAGATGAAGATGTTTTTTTTATCAATTTTGATGTTAGTAAAGATGTTTTATTTAAAAGGGTTTTGATTAATCTAAGGATCAGGTATTGATTTTTAATGAAAGGATTATCTTTTGCTATTTAATCTGATGATTATTTTTTGTTTTTGAAGTATGCAAGCTTAATGTAAGTTTTGTTAAAAATACTTTGGCAATACCGTGGTATTTATGTAACTTAAGAAAAAAGTCGACAATATTGTGATTTTGATATCTAGAGAAATAATGATTAAAGAAATAATATTAATATTAGCTGGCTTTATTCTACTTTTACATTCATAAATATTTATGTCCCATTGAATTTAAAAATTAAGACAGGTGAATATGAAGAGACGCTTATTATTACCACGTATTGTTATCTATCATGATTAAAAGACACTTATATTTGAGCGACTTTTCGTCAATATTATACCGTGTTTAGTTTTCGATTAAAATAAAGTAGTACAAAGCGTACATGTAATGTTAGAAATCTCTACTTCCGCATAAATAAATACAGAAAGCATAACGCTGGTCTATTAAATGTATAATTCATAGCGAAAATTAGGAAAGCAATAGCCCACTTTCAAAATTTCATATATATTTTCTGGATTTTCTTCAAAGTAGTTTAAAAATTCACTTCCTTACCAAAAGAATTTCATGTAATTACGCTGACGATTGCAGCAAGTAATTTGACAACAGGTAATAGGTTGAAATAAATAAATAATTAACACGTAAGCAAATAATCATGACGCCATTAATTTCCTATATTACGAACGTTTAATCACATCACAATTATTGATTATTACAAGACTTACTACTATTCAACTATTTTTTATGTCCAAATGTAGCTGGAGTGAAATTGTATATGAGAAAAGTGTCTTTGGACAACTCAAATTAGTTTAAAAAATTTACCATACGTAATAATATACTTATACAATATTAAGCCCTGTTATATTACTATATTTCGCAACTTGTAAAGCAAATAATACTTTTTTACGCTTCCTTAAAACATATGTAAATGAGTTTCGAAAATTTCAAATTTCAAATTAATTTCAAATATATTTGCTATACTTAGAAAAAAGTTTAGTAAGGAAAAGTTTATTCTCTATTTTCCTAAAACTTGAGTACCTATACATATGTAGGTACATGAGAAAAATTTCAAATTCCTAGGTCCTACATTTTTTATATTAAATCCTAAAAATGACCCCAAAAACGACGCGTCAAGTGGGAATACTCTCTAAAGGAGAGCCACGTTTCGCCGATATGTTTCGCGAAAAGGAGTCGGTACACTCGTCCCTCGATTTACGCTGAATATTTATTCATTGCACGTGGTTTTTCCTGTATGGTTGAGAATCGCATAAATGAAGTCCCTCGGTATAAAAAAATACATAAGAGAAAATCCCGTTTAAATATGTTGTAAAAATATATATTTCACATACTTACACAGAAGCGATGATAACGAAAGTTCAGAAAACAAATTTAATTTTTATACCTTGTCGGTATCAGCAGGAACCTACTATACTTCAAAACAGTGAACCTCTTTTTTTCCTTGGTTCGAAATCGCCACCTTCATTACAAGAAATATTTATATAGCATTTCTACTTCAGCTTCATTATCAGCGTACCACTTTCCAGAATATTTTTTTCCAAATTACGGAATCGCAGCTGCAGGGTCAAGTTTGACTGTCAGTAGTGGCAGCTGCGACATCGAGACTTCGGATAGCAAGATATATTTTCTGACTGCCTAAAACTGAGACCAGGTACAAAAACTACTGCGTAGACGGAGGGATTATTTTCCGCTTAAAAAAAAACATAAAAAGTAGCGCGTAAATCGGAGGATGGGTGTGCATATCACACAGCAGGACTTTACGAGCAACTGAAGCGATCCGCATTTCGCACGGCGTTCCCTCCATTGGCCCCTCATAAGGCTCCAGTTGAGACTGGGAGGTGGTTGCGGAGGTGGAGTGGCGTACACCAGCAAGAGGGAAAGAGGGAACAGAATGATGTCGGAGATCGAGAGAAGGGAGTGACTGCCACTGGCGTGCGTTGCATTGAGCAGCCACTAAAACAGTCCTCCGGCACTTCGATCCGTTGTCAGGTCGCGTAGCGCGTGCCGACCGTGCAGACAGTTCCTCTTGGATCGTCGATCGACGAAAGTCCGCGGTACCATCGCGTTTTCTATCCTCAGGTGCACAGTGCGCGCGTAAAAGTCTTCCTCGTGGCTGGTCGATGCTCAGCGGCTCGTTCAACGCAACCCGAACCGAGCGTCGGTACGTCCGTCGCTAAAAGTTTCATCAAGATTCTGGGAACGGCGGTAAATTCGAGAATCGATCGGGGTATCGACGTTGTGCATCACGCTGACAAGTTTCAAGGAGAAAGATCAAGGAGCATCTCGCAAATTAGGGTCAACATAAATGTGGCAGCATTGCCATTCTATGAGTAGAAGAGTGTTGATATTTGATTGATCGATAGAGCTGATCAACGAGGGAGCATCGAGTTTTAACGAGGGGTATTGCTCGCGCAAAGCGACCGCGAAAGTGAACTGTCGAGGCAATTGCCGCGGAGCAATGCACCAGCTGGTAAACAATGTTATCTCCCTAGTTGTTCGTAATTGGTAGAACGACAACTAATTAGCGCCGCCTGATGTAGCGTACTGGGTTAATCTTTTCAATGGCAAGATAGTCAAGCGGATCTGCAGAGGCTGCTCCATATTGGCAGATTCGCATTTCACGCGGCCATAACGAGTTACTTGGCTCGCAGCAATTACCGCAGCCCTAACTGTAGTCACTCTCGGTCTGTCCGCGTGCTAATTTCTAAGCTGTAAAGTAACGTACGCTTCGAATCACCTGTTTGCTTTCTAACGACCGAACGCAACGTCCCGTGGATTATTAATTTCTGTTTATCGCGACTTTTTATCGCCGTTCCCCGGGAATTATCAGAGAAGGGGCTATCAGCGCGGCAAACGGCAATCGTTTCCTCGAAGTGGCAGAGTTGCACAAATAGGAAGGGAATGAATAACACGAGTTTGCAATCGACTACAGGGAAAATGTCGCTTCCGCGATGGTGCGTTTCATGCGAAATCATGTGGTATTAGGTTTCGGAGAGTGGCAATGTTGAAAAATACGGGGAACCTTTCGTGCAGACGTATCGCACTTTCATATCGCTGAAGAGGAGCCGTGCCTTTCGTACGGACTTCCGACGGTGTTCGGACGAAGACGTGATTGTTTAGCGTGTCCGTTTAGGAAGCAAGAAGGAGAAGCGTGGAGGATACAGAGAGAGACGAGTACATAAACACTGGTTGAGGAAGCAAGAAGATCGGAGCAAGTGTCATCGCGTGCTTCCCGGGCTGAATGCCTCTCCCTACTGCTCTTGACTGATCCCACCAGACGGTAACAACTGCCCACTAGACTGCCGAGCGCAGAAAAAGGAAGCAAGAATAAGAAAGTTCCTTCCGTGTCCGCGATCGCTCGGTCCGCTGCGCCGGCGAAGAAACGCATCAGGGGAGTTAATCGATCGCAAACGATAACGGGATCTTGATGTATCTTGGGACGTGTAATCGCGGATACGTGATTCGGCGAAACACGTAACGAGCAACTCCCGGCCACGTTGAACGGTAAACTTACCCCCTAGATTGTGCTCCGGTAACGAGCCTCCGCCTCGAAAGACACTCCGCTTCTTTCATCGGGCCAAGTAACCAGCAAAAACTCCTGCAACATGATTCGATGCCATCAAACGTGATTGTACGACATCCCGACTTTCAGACCACTGACGTCTCTCAGCCGCTACTCAGCACTTCCTGCAGCTTAAACCATGTTGACGAGCCGCTGCAATGAAATTCACGGTGGTGCGCTTGCGAAGAAGAATTTTAATTGCAACGTTTCGGAGCAACACCTGTCTTGAAGAATCCGCGAATCGACAGTGTGTATTGTTCCGATGGATGTGAAGATTCTAGTTACGTGAATTATCCAGTGTGCGTTTTAGTGAATTCAACCGTGTCTAATAACAATCGTCTTGGTTTTTAATGTATTTTTATACAACTGTGAGGGAGAGGGAGTTTTACTGAAATTTCGTCGACGGGAGAAGTGAATTTAATAGTTATCTAAATTGAGGCCTGGAAGTTATCGCGGCTAATGGGTGTTTGTATCTCCCGCGCAATTAAGCTGTATTCTTCTAGAGGGCTTAATTTGAATGGACCTTCGGCGTGAAGATCTTTTCAGCTGGAGTTTATTCTGGGCGAAGGATCAAGGAGATATTCAGTGGCCAAGCGAGTTTCGAACGAGAGTCCAAGATGAATCGCTACTTAAATTCAGGCTAAAGAAAGAAAAGCGAACGGGACGTGCATATATTGACATACATTAGTTCTGTTGAGCCAGAGCTCGACTTCTTCGGAACGTGAAGCTTTTGTTAGGAAAATCTATAAAATATGAACAGGTGTTTTATAGAAGTCTACTTCTACGGTGAGAAGTGACTCTAATTTTTGTTTTTTCCATTATTGGATTCTCGTGTCAGCGATACAATTTTAGCCAGCTTTTGTAACGGTTTCATTGCCAGACGAGAGAAAAAGGCGGGACACTTTTATCGGAATTGTGTCATTCCTAGAAGAAGATTGAGAACAAGTCGCGATATATAATCTCGTTTAAAGTAGACCGAGCAGAGCGTTGATTAAATTTAAATGAGAGCACTGTGCACATCATTCAGTGTTCCAAACATTAAAAATCCAATGGGCAACGTGCGTGTATATTGTTTAACAACAGCGTACTGTTATAAAAAAGGTAATTAGTGTGAAATATTATGACACATTTGAGATTAGTGAAATTCTTAACACTTTCGTAACCATGAATCAGGCTATGAATCAGTTAATTAAATGGTTATCTACTACGTTGGACATTCTATTATCTATTTATCTATGTAGTTAATTATACATCCTTTTTATAAAAAATAACTCGAAACGTGTTTACAATTAAATACATATATACAGTATCAACAAATTATTATTTTACAAATTTGACAAAATGGAGAACTTTTTACTATTTGGTCCTTAAACAATTTAGAGTAACTAGTAAACAGGTTATTTATACTTCGAATAAACATAAATATTATTTTTGAATTGTTACTTCTGCAGAATACTCTACAGTTTTTGCTAGTTAATGCTTAGAATATTTCAGTTTTGTAAATATAATATAAAAATCGGTTGATAAAACACGCCGAAACGAATAAATCGGAAGAAGAATAAAATTTTAATATACAGTTGAAGCATAACAATTTTAGTAACCGCTTTCAAGATATTCTGGTCTGAATTTTCAAGTTTCGCATCATTATACTCTTTATATTGCTTGATGGCTTACATTTTAACTTTACAACGTGTTAATTACTGCATGATATAAGGATGGATATGTAGTCACAAAATTAATTATTTACAGATGTCTTTCTTATTAGAACAAATGGACACGAAAGTGTTAAACATTCTCGTGAAACTTTATGAAGCAAAATACTGTTGTCTATTTACATAGCTAACTACATATTAAATACAAGTTTGAGAACACTGCTAGTGATTCAAGCAACATTTTTGTTATGGAAATTTAATAGATTGCAATATTTCTTACGCAGCTTCAATGTATCATTCTTAATTTTTATTTTGGAGGCGATGACATTGCGTTTTTATTCGTGCAACTATATTCTGATAGAATTAGCATCACTAATTTTTATAACATTGTGCGTTACTTTGAATATTTTTTTAATAAATATCGCATCGGCAATATAAAAATATGTATATTTCGCAAACTGTCTGGCAATTGATGATCGTGTATACAGATGTGAGAAATGATCTTTAGAAACATCTACCTGAGAAAAATAAAGTGCTTTTGAGAACACCCGGAAAACTATCAAACGTTGCGCACTACTAACTGCCATCTAATTGCGTGTCATGCGTATCCAGTGCTAAGCCTTGATCTTCTTTTTAAATATTGTTTCTAACATTCTCTCAGTTATGAAATCTTCATATTGTATAGAGAAATGACTAAGCAAGAGGGTGAGATTTTTCATTATTACAGATTTTTATTATAAAATCATCTACGTACAGAGTGTTCACTTAATTCTATCACCTGAAATATTTCTGCTACGTTTAAAATTTCACAAAAATGTGTCCTACAAAATTTACATAGTTTTGTAGGGACCGGCGTATAGTAACGATAGTTTTATTCTGTTGGGAGGGGTTAAATATCCTGTACGCATTTACAAGATAATTATAAGATATTGTTTCATTTTTACGTGACCAACTGTTGACAACAAGCAGTATACGAAACCCATATTTTTACGTGACCAACAAGCTATATGTTATTCCCTTCATTTTATTACCCATTTTTATTAACGGGTAATAAAGACTCAAAAACGGTTGAGAAACATTGGCTTATTTACTATATTACAAAATACCAGGCATCGAAAAAGTTCTGGAACTTTTATTTTTAAAAAAAAAAATTGTTAGATCTTATATGCTTCGATTAAGAAAACATCGGTTCCTGTAGAATTTTTATTGAAAGAAATATTACTCTTAGGAACTTCTTTAGAAAATGTTTTCATAGAACAGATATTTTAGAACCTATATAATAAAAGTTCCATGGAAACAGTTATCTAAGAACATTTATTAAAAAAGGTTCCATAAGATAAAACAAGTACTACTATTAGGTACTAGTATTATTTAACAATATAATATTCTTCGTGTTTATTTAATAAAATGTATGAAAATCATAACATAACTAATTAATAGTTTTATAAGAATTATTGAACAGAAAAGAGAACTTGTCACGAATAATGCCTAAATAACAATTTTTTATAACTTACATGAACCAAAATACACAAAAAGTCTATAACATCTGCGTAGAAATTATTTACGTAGGTAAATATTACAAATAAATAACACATTGAGAATATAAATTCAACAGTAATAATTATTTATTACTGTTGTAATACTATTCATTGAATAGTATTCAGTATTTTTTGCAACGATTGAGAATTTTTTTAATATTGATGAACAAAATATCTGTTCCTATTATAGAGAAATTTTTACTTTTATATTTTATAAGTTTCATTCCAACTAGAAGTTTTATTTTCATGAACTTTTACTTTATCAGTTCTCATGGGAACTTATAATGTGAGAACATTTTTAAGAAAGTTCCACGGTCCATGTTTGAAATAGAATCTATTGAAAAGTTCCAGAACTCTTCCGAACCCTGTAAAATACTATATCAGTGAAAGTGATCTCAAACTTGTAACTTGTAGTCCTTACATCAATGATCCACTGAATACTTTTAATGAACAATGAAGTTAGGATGCACGTGACTGTCGGTGTCGGATGCAAGAGACACAGGGAGCACAAATCGTTCAAGGACATTGTAAAAAAGTTTTAATGCATAGTTACCTTCCAGTATCGACAAGGTAATCGAAGCACTTGAAATATGGCACTCAAGTACCTAACTGAAAAGCGTGTGCTGGTCGAAACACTTCAGCATAAATCACAAGATTCTTTTTATCGCTCGATTCGTTGGAGGTGATCCTTGACTAACAAACGAACACCATGACAGAAGTTCAAGAAACTTTTCGAAGGGCAAGAATTTCTGTCGTCAGTTGACTGCCACTGTCTGAAGCATCAGTTTCTGTTTGCCGATAACGTAATTGAAATGTCTTGGAGCCGTGTTTCTCGGGACGTTCTCGCATAAATCACGGCCGGTCGATCGACTCCTTTAAGTGGATCATTCGTTAAATGTAAATGTTGCAATAGAAATGTTTCTCGGGTCTCGAGCTGTAAAGGCTTCTGTCCCTTTAAACGACTACGGTTGCCGAAGCAGCCTTCAGTTTCTGATAATGTAAGCGAAACGTTTTCTCGATGCGCGTGCTTTTATCTGCTCTCCAAAGTCAATTACAAGTTCACCGTCAAGGATTTACGCAAGTCATATGTCCGTTCGGACAGTGTACAGGCTGAACAAGAATGGGTGGGAAAGTCGGGCATAGGGAGGTTATTTGTGTAGAAATAAGTGGAAAATGTAGAAATATAGTTTTTCATTTTCAAGAAAATCGAGTTTGAAAACTCATCTTGTACGTGAGCACTTTAAAATTGGGAGAATCTTTTCGGAAAATATGGTACAAAGTCAAGTAAAATGAATGGTTGTGCAGATAAAAGTCGAAATTATAGAGTAGTTTTCCTCGAATGGTCTTCTGTTTTCGAGAAAATTGAATGGAACACATTTTTAGTTAAATGCACGAGTAGGTAAATACTTGGTGCATTTTCAGACCTGTTTTTCTCGAAATCGAAGCACATACCTAAAATATATATTCATTTCCGATTTATTTTTGCACGCGGAATCATCTTATACGTGGTTGCATCACCTGACTTCACCTAGACTCAGTGTTTCGATAAATAGGTGGCAGTTGGATAAAACTATATTTTTCGGCTTCAAATTGGGTTGAGAAAAATTAATATGTTTTTTATTTTTAAGTTATTCAATATTTATTACAAATATTTCGTTTCGAACAAAAACTAAATTCAAACAAAAACTATAAGAGGTAGTGCAATTTATTTGTACCGTTGTCAGAACTAATTAGCTACGTCGGAAGAGTCCTCTGATTGATTACGACCTAATTCTAATAAATTCTCTAGGTCTAATAACCATGTCGCAGTGTTTTTTCTGTGAGGAACTGTTTAGTACAGGATCAGCTGTAATTAACAACATTGTTAACAAATCCATGTTTGTTGCAACACGGTCAACGTGGTTATGGACATGTTTCACGCTCTCGGAAAGAGTAATCTGCATCGCCAAAAAGTTATTTATTATCAGTTGCGCACATTAGCCCATATTGACATTTGCATTACTTCAAAGTTATAAGTATATGTAGGTATCAATTTGTAAAAACAATTTATACGTCACTATGCGCTAAAATCATGTATTTTTAAAAGGAATGAAAGTCGTCGCAATTTTTCGACATAAAATATCAAATTTACTATACAATAACATATTCACAACTTCAAACCAATAGCACGTGTTGATAGTACGTGTGAACTAAGTATATAGTTTGTAAGTCTTTTACACGAAATTCGTTTTAAACGAAAAAGTAGATTGCACTGAGGGAAAACTCCATTATCTTTTATTACTTAGTTACTTACAAGAGAACATCCCGAAGCTGGAAATTCAAAATTTCTGAGACTTTGTGAATATGTAGGGAATTTTCTTCTGATTATAACGCAATTTTTGTTTGCTGCCAAAATTCACTCTAAGGGAGTGTAATTGACTCCTGAAAATTCGGTTATTTTCCGATTTTGTGTTATAACTCGTAAATTGAAAAATATTTTTTTTACCAAATGATAAATCTAATTAAAAGCAGTAACTTTTGTCCTGAAACTTTATTCTATCTCTTACAAATTGCGAGTTATAACAGAAAATTGGAAAAATACAAATTTGCAGGGGTTAATATCACCTCCTTCGAGTGAATTTGGACAGCAAATAAAAATTGCGTTGTAATCAGAAGAATTTTTTGAATTTTCGGTTCGGGATCTTTCCTTATTAGTTACTTAGAGAATACATAGCGAACAATTTTTTGACAAAATCAATTTTCAGTTTTGTCCAGTTAAAATGCACTATTCGAAACACTGTGAGACTGTTTGAATACGGCGAAATACGCGACAAACAGACGAAACACTGCGAGTGAAATGTATTGACAGAGGTAAGTTCGTTCCGGCATTTCAGCGAAACGACAGGTCATACATATCACGTTTGCCCAAACAATGTCTAATCAGAGGTATACAGGCCTATTCGAAAGTCCTGACGGACAATTTACAAGTTTCTTCTGCACCTCACGACGAAGAGAAACGTTATAATAAACGTGGTTTCGCAGAGTTTTTATTTCGAAGATACAACTACAATTTTAAGTTATAGCATGAATGACGGCAGGTTATTGTGAGATAGGCATACCAATTTTTAGAACGAAGTCCTTGATGTATTTTGTACCAAAGCAGACTCTTCATGAATTGCAGGGATGAATAATTAATGCTTGCAATTCAGTTGGAAATCAACTGGGACTGATCAACCTCCGGCGACAGTTCATAGAATTTTTTTAGACACATTCAACGCGTGCGTGGTTTCCAATGGTAGACGTTTCGAGCTTCAATCAAGCCCCGTACAGGCGAGCGAGTTTGAAACATAGATTTTTGTATGAAGCAGTTCACACGGGACGCAATATTTTGCGGCTACTAGGAGGCATGTTTGCGTTCATTGTGACCAGGGGTCGAATGAAACTGTTAACTTTTATAAATAAAAGTCGTTTATCGAACTTTTAACTGTTAAATTATTTATTTTCTGTTTTAAGTTAACTTTCTACAGTAACACTTTAACTCTGTTGTAAGAGTTCAGTTTTACCAGTTATTTTATCAAAGTTCTGGAGGATCATATACTTTCGAACAAATATTTAAGGGTAAAATATAAAAGTTTGGAATATGCTTCTAATTAGTATTATTTAAGGAAGTGGAAACAGGATAAATATAGAAGAGAAAGCATCATGCGATTTTTATATAACTATTTTCATCGAACGGCTTAACGTCTCAACTTTAATTTTTTCAGCGCAGAATAAATGTTCCTATTTAACATAGAACTTTTTTTACTTTCAAGAAAGTAAAAGTTTCTTATTTGCACAAAAATGTAGGTATGGAATAAAAGTTTGAATTAATACACTACATTTTATAACAGTTTTCTCGGAGCAGAAAACATAATTGTTATGAAATTGCAGTATTTCATAATAATTGGAAATTTTAACAGTTTCAGTCGTCCCTGGTTCTGACGAACGCACGTATTGCTTCACCGCGACGGAACGTGGTTCCAAAGAGTCGCAAACTGCTCGTCTGCACCGGCACTGGGCCTAAAAACCTAAAGTGACAGTATTTCCAAAATAAAAGGTTTATACCTAAATAGACCCATATTTATTAGAACATTCTTTTTAGTTTTAAAATATAGAATATCTCTATAAATTGTCCTACAAGATTTTCGAAGCATTCTGTATATTTTATTTTCTTCACAAATTTTCCATCTTTTCTAGTAGGTAAAATTGTATATTTCATAAGGATTGAAAAATTCGTTTTTATAATAAATTCTCAGACACATGATTTTTAACATCGGTATTTTTGTTGATTAATAAATAATTATATTAAAGGAGTTGTGACACATCTGATCCTTTGAAGAGGCATTTATTGATTTTCATTTTGTTTCAAAATATGAATTCTTGGAAACACGTCACCAAGGTATCTCGCTGAAATCTACATAATTAACGAGGTTATGGAATTTGGATCGAACCAACTATCGAGAACACAAGCGCATAACACCCCCTTTGTCCGGCAGGTTAATAGTAAACAGTTCTGGCAGAATTTCAAATTCTATTATGCTCTCGGGATAGCCTCCCCTCCTTTGCTACTCTGTGCATAGTGTTTTAAAAATTATTTGATCAGAAATCGATGATTAAGCTGCAGCAAAGTACAAGGCGTTGCTAGAAAAAATATCGATAAAGCGACGGTACATTTTGCAGATAGTTTAACAATAATTTTGAGTGAGAAATATTATAAAGTATATACATTAATACATGTTCAATTTAACACAGTTATTATGACATAATTTCAAACTTTTGACGTAGAGATTATGTCCAGGCATTCTTGGATTATTATTTATTTAATATGAAAAAAAATATTTATTACAGATTATATATACTGACTTAAGATATTCGTAAAGTGACAGAGTGCATTAAAGCTTTTTAAACGGAACGCAAAAATCAAATTTTCGGATTTACGTACACTTATGGTAAAGTACTCGAATATGACATGCAGAATAGCTGAAGTAGGTTCATTTCTGCACTTTGTGACCGCTATTTCTGATCAGCCGTTTTAGATTTTCAAAGCCATCAATGAAATTACTTCTGATAGTGCCAGTAGCAGTTTATGTAAAAATACGATTTTCCCAGCTTACTCAACTTCAGCTCACTATAAAATTTATTTTTGAACCAATCATGATAACTCATTTTTTCCCTTAAATTATAACTCGAAACCTTTCGATTGCTGTATAATTAAATTCGTGTATCTTTTTCCGAAAGAAATTGTGATTAAAAGAGATAAAAGCAATTTTTCCAGGACTTTCACTAATTAGATCTCTTTATTTTCAAAATATCTCGAGTACCAAACCATTTACGACTAAATCACCTATATACATTCCTTTTCCTTATTATCCAACGAATCATTAAAAAAAACATTAAAAACGTGCAGTAAATCCAGAGATATAGGCAAAAAACGTTCCGCGCTACGTTAACCTATGTGTGCCTGTAGCGGGAGTAATTTATAGCGTGACCTTTGAGGGTTAATACTAGCGTCTATCCGAGATGACTGTCGAATACTTCGTACAATTTCAGAAATTTCTATAAACTCATACTGCGATCTATGTGATGCTCCAAAAAGCTCAAGTACAAAATAAAAAGTTGCATATCTCAAAAGCGATTACCTTGCAGACCAATGTTTATCACGACTTCTCTCGTTGCTCTGCGAGCTCACCTAGCCAGTTAAGCACTTTACCCACGATTCTAAAATTCCCTGTGCAGTATCTTACATCCGACACTTGGACCAGAAAGAATAAACAAGTAAAAACCTCATTAAAGTTTCACGATCCGAATTTGAATTTCAAAAGCGAAGGTAACGTTTATTCGTTGCGGTGGATGGTCGACAGAAATATTCTGAGCCAGTATGCTTCTTTTATATCCTTCGACAGGACTCAGATGAAACACGAGGAGAACGCTGATCGAACGGAGATTACGCAAGGCTAGCCTAACGAAACTGTGAAGAAGAAAAAAAGAAGAAGGAAAATCGTACTGTTGGAACGATCTTACGCTGGTTTAACACGAATATGCTGGATAATTAAACGCCCCTCGGAAGAACACGCATCTGCACACCGCCTTCGGCGTCCATGCCCGAGATTTGAAATTAATCATCGAACGCAAACAGTGCGAGTGAGCCGTGAAATACCGGTGAGAATACGTGATCGTTGGATGCGGCGCGTATAAATATACGCGAGAGAAGCCGCCGAGATAAATAATTTGCTAGCGCGTGGCTTCGTGCTCGCCGCGCTTTCAGATGGAAGCGTGTGCGAAGTGATCGAGGGGAAACCGGGAAGGATATAACGCCGGAAGGCTCGCGTACCGCAAAGGATCCACGGCCAAGGGCTTTTCGACCCGCTGAATGCTGCGCCGCGTTGCCGATAACGCGATTGAAACATCCTCGGAGCGCATACACGCGTCCTTCGGGCCTTCGAGTCACGTACGCGCGTTTTCGATTCGAGGCATCGGGGACGTGGTACCGTTTGTTTCGTCGCCTTAGACTTCACCGATATCGGACATCTTCGCCGTTCCGCGCTACTCGCCACGCGAGCTCTCCACGATATCGCGATTCCCACGGGGCACCAGCCGCCGGCTCTCTTCAGAGGTCTCTCCGTATGTGACGGTGCACGTGATCCCGCAGAGATGCTGAAGATACGCATGCTGGATTACATCGGGGACGCTGGGTGAGTGTTACCACACGGCGCGATTCCACTGTCTTTCACGCTTTAACGCGTAACCGAATTTCAATCTTAACAGCTGGCTGAAGGCTGCGAAGAGCCCTTAAGGCAGGATACCACCTTTGACTGCGATTTTCGAGGCGTTTTTCATGAATTTTTTGCATACAAAGAATGCGCAGAAACAAAATTGGTTTTAGTCATTTATTAATGTAATTTTAATCTGTAATTACATAATTTTTTGAAACTGAAAAAGTAAAAAATAATCTCTTGTAGGTGGCGTAGAAAAGTGTTTGCGAACCTTTTTGCAGTCCAGACCCGTTTTATAATATTCAAATAACTTGCGACCCCTCCCCCATGTAAGGTAAAAAAAACACATTATTTTTGCTTTCATTTTATTCGGGAAAACGTCTTGGAGTATCTAGCATTACCGGACGAGGTATTTCGCGGCACAATTTTGTTCGTACGATGCCACGGACGAAATATGTATCTGGCGTGTTTATTTATTTTATTAGGACGAGAGTTCTAATACGAAAAAGTATCAACTCACGAAATGTCATAGCGGATGGAAGATATATTGGTTTTAGGAACAAGTGTGTTTATTTTCCTTGTATACGATACAATTCAAAGCATGGAGTAACACGTAATTATGCTATTATTATACTATCACATAATAGTTTCTTTACGTAAATTATTTCCTTCGCAAAATACACAACGTCTTGTCGGCTGACATTTTCCATTTGTTGGGAGTAGGTATCTTTTTAGGAAAGCATCGGGATTTAAATCGCAGCGAATTAAAACGCCACTTTTTCCCTCTGCAATAAAAGTTTTCCGTTGGATTGTGGTGGACGAAAAAAAATTTACACCATTTAAAATCGCATACCTTTTTTAGAATTGGCCCAAACGACTTGATTTTTTTTTTTAGAAGCTAAATGGATTAGTTTGCTAAGTGACGTATCTCGTCGTTTTGAAAGAAATTGCAATTGGTCGGAATAGCCAAAAAATGAGTAAACATCGTTTTTCCAACTTTTTTCTGAATCTAATGAAAATCGCTGATTTCGGAAATTTCGCGATTTTTGACCTTATTCTACGATCTTTAAGCATTTGTAGCTATGGCAACGTTAACCGATTTTGACGAAACTTTCAGCATGTACGTAACTTATGATTTTTTAATTTTCATTACAGGCTTAGAAAAAAAGTTGAAAACGACCATGAAAACACCATTTACTATTTTTTTCGCTATTCCGACCAATTGCAATTTTTTTCAAAACAGCGAAACACGTCACTTACCAAACTGATCCTTCCAGCTTCTAAAAAAGTCTTAAGTGGTTTGAGCCAATTCTAAAAAAGTTACGCGACTTTAAAAGGTGTAAACTTTCTCTCGTCCGCCACTGTATATTTGTAGTAATCCTGAAATTGTATCCTCTCTTTTGTCACAAAAATTTACGTCGAATTAGAACTCCCGCCCTAATGAACAAACACGCGAGATATCTCGTCCGTGGTGTTGTACGAACGATATTATGTCGCGGTGGCAACTCGCCCGTGGCATCGTACGAACGATGTTATACCGCGGGAGAACTCGTCCGTGGCTTCGTACGAACAATATTGGATCGCGAAATATCTGGTCCATGGTTACGAAACGGTTAATGCATAATAAACGTCAATTGTTATTTAAATAGTATTAAGTAAATAGGTACGTGCAAGCTTTTTATTCAAAGAAATTTCAATATGTTTCTCTTTATTTTACAATAACGCCAAACAATTTATTTACGCATTTAAAATGACGTTGTTTCAACCTTCGTTTCGCTTCATAAGCGTGTAAAGCGTCTCATTCAAAGTCCAGTCGCGACATGACGAGGTGAAGCGTAGATTCTTCATTTTAGGTCGATTAGCATGCGCAATAACGTTCGTTTGCACGTGCAAGTAATTATTTTATGCTAATAGAGATGACCGATATTCGGTCTAAATTGAATTTGTAATTTCTAGGCAGCTTTATACGAGACACAATATTGACTACGCCCATTGCGTCGCTTAGTTATTCCATAGATTTTAATGGACATCGCTCGACGTCATAGGACATTGTAATATAAATAAAAACAAAACTGTAGGATGAAACAGCGCTTCGGGTTCCTTTGAGAATTATCAATTTTTAACACGTCCACTGCTATGTCGGTCAGTAGTGGTCGACAGCACATCCTTCATTCACGTCACGTTGGTTACCAGCGACACTGATAACATCGAGCAAAACGTTTTTCATGCACAACTAGTTTTTAACACTTCGATTGTGATTCGTAACAAAATAAAAGAGATAGCAAAGGATTATAAAAAAGTGATTTAATTTGATACTATAATTCGATTACACAGCCTGTTTAAAAATTCATTCCCAAACTGTGCCACTCATCAAAATTAATATGAACTTCACACAAGTTGATATGTTAATCCTTTAACTGCGGATCACTCTAAAGTAAAACCCTTTGACTCTGGAGCACTCCAAACCGATAGCTTTTCTCAAACACATATGTATACGTATGTAACCATAGTAGTCGAAGGGTTAATCGTTAACGAGATATAAAATGAAAATGTTTTTATTCACCTCGTGGGGCATTCGATACTTAGGTATCTATCATGAAAATTAATTTTAGACTATACAGGATTCAACTAGCGACACGATCATTTAAAGTGTTTTGATTCGTGGCACGGAGAGGATGTGCAATGAGTCTATTCTATTCAATTCATTTTCGATCAAACATACTATTGAAGCTTTTCACGAAGAACTGACTCACAAGATACATTCCCAAATTGATAATTCTGATTTTGAAGAGATTTTGAAGGGGTGAAATCAGTCCTTAATCTTTCGGCTACCACCTTCGTATCTCGTAAGGACCTTAAAGTTTTCCACTGGTGGCCCGCCTCCGTATCTCGTACGGACCTTAAAGTTTTCGACTGGTGGCCCGCCTCCGTATCTCATACCGACCCTGTCTTTCAAGCGGCTACAGCAAGATTCACACTAACCGTCTGGACGGCGGCAAAACGACGGCCGTTCCACTAGTGCAACGGAGAAGTATGAATCTGTGTCTCTGTTGCGCTAGTGGAACGGCCGTCGTTTTGCCGCCGTCCAGACGGTTAGTGTGAAGCAGCCCTACTGCGTCAGTACCATCTACTCTAGAGGCTGTCTGTACAGTGATGTTTCAGTGTCGAGGCCTCAGGTAGCAAAGTGACATTTTCGTTCCGAGGGCCCGGGTCTCACAGTCAGTTCGTCGTTTCAGGGGTCGGTAACTAAGGGGTTAAAGCAGGGGTGTCGAACAAGTGGCTCCTCTTCGCCTGCTCCGTAAAGCCGCAGCAGAACGGCCCCCTCCACACTTACTTCGCTCTGATGAATTTTTCTCCCTCTGTTGGGTCTCGAGCAACTCCTGGAGAAAAATAAGTGGGGGAACCGGCGGACCGGGGGCCTGACTCGTGCGGCTCTCGGAGTGGGGAAGTTCGACACCCCTGCCTTAAAGTTATCGCGTTTTTTTTGTTTTTTAATATAACTTTCTAACGATGCGAGTTAGATCACAATTTTAAACATAAAAATTGCCCGGTTTTTATGCTTTATCACAATACCAAATGAAAAATCAAAATCGGCGAAAGATTCTACATTTTTGGCTGTTAGTGTAGGTGTGAATATTCAGAATAATCTGTATACCTACTGAACAACACAAATCATCAGCTCAGAAAGTAAAATACATTTAGAAGGTCCGGTTAGTGATCGTTGGAAAACTTTAGTTAGTTTAGTTGTACATTCTTTCTGCTTCTAACACTAAATGCGCGAGTAATTGAATTACTCAGGTTGGTATAAAAATAAACAATCTTATACTTTCTTCTAAATTCCTCGCGTGGTAGATATAATTTTCAGTTCTTCCTGCAACGGAGGAAAGAAAGATACTTTTCATCGTTATTATATGAAATCGTTAAAGTTGTAAATAAAGATTGCTTTAAAGTAAGAGGAGATTTCTGTTTGCGATTAATATACTCAGTTTGTGAAAAGAAAACGAATGATTATTTATTGAAGTAAGGAGGTAACTAAAGATAAGAAAGGAATGCAATTCCCTGTTTCGTCGAAAATTTCGAATACTAGAAAGGCACTGTGTGCGATTTTACTGAACGATTTAGAATTTGGAAGATACACATTATAAAAGTATATAAAGCTGACAGAAGTGAAACCTGCTTCATTAATTTTTATAGATACGTAGACTGGTTGCACGTGAGATAAAATCGACTGGAAAGTAGTGGAATCTGAACAATCAATGCGTCATTAATGTCTGTCGTTTCTTCCATAGAACATCTTCTCCGTCCCACGTTTCGCAATTATTATATTCGCGCGAGCGCGTGATTTACTTAACCTTCGAACAATTACGTAGACGACGGGTAAAAGGTTGCACACTGCGGTGCTTTAATTTCCAGAGTGCTATATGCTTCTTCTTTTTTCGTCGTGGCGAGCTTTTAAGAACAGACCGCGTATTTGCATCTGGAATGAAATTATGATTGGGGGACCGATTTTACTCGTCTCTCAATCGACCACTAGAAATGCATCGGCCAGAATACTAATGAACACGCTGGAGAACATGCCGATATTCTTTTTCTCTTGGGCTATAATGACGGCTCTCGAGCGCACTTAACGTAGATAAAATTTAAGGCGGAATTAGAACGAGCCCAGGCCCCATTTCGTCAAGGGCTTCGCCCAGCAGGTAACCTTAAATCTAGCAAAATTTACGGTTTGTACACGCTACTTAAAATGTTGTTATGCCCCATTACCGACGAAATCTCAGCTTTTTAAATCACGCGTACGGTTGGTGGCCGGGTAACTTTTTCTTTCGACGAATCGTAGATTCCTGGGCTACGTAAAATTTTGTCGTAGCCTTTGCGCGTTATAATTTGTATTTGCATAAGTACATACGTTAACAGTTCTTTATAACTTTGAAATAAGTGGCTATTAGGAATTGTGAGTTTCTTTTATTACATAGTATGTAAGTGTACACCACGTGTATGTAGTTCATCTGCAGTAGCGTATTCAGGATTTAATCTTGGGGGGAACCAAGTTGAAGGGATAAAAATATTTTTAATACGAATTCAATAAATTTCATTAGGTGATTATACAAATTTATTTAGAGATTTATTTATACAAATTTCTTTTCCTTTTCCAAAGCTTCTGAATTACAGCAGTCGCGGTTACATTAATCTCCTTTTTCCTCTTGCCCTCCCCCCCCCCCCCTTCCCGCACCTTAGTGTGCCACTGTTCATCGGTGTATGCAGTTGTGCCCGTTAATGTTGATAATTCCAAGTTCCGGAGATTATCTTTTATTCGGGGTGGTAGGCAAATTTCGCACCTCCGATTTCACGCGTCATTGAATTTTCTGCGCTTTGGCTCTCGAGAATAGGGAGCTGAGAAGACAATATAGCACTAGCCATTAAAATGTAAGAAGTGAAAAATGTCAAGTTCCGCGTTTCTCATCCGATATTCGCGAAAGTGGCAATCGACTCCTTGTATTTTCCCGATGAAAATGATGCCACCCTCGACAAAATTTGGGTCATAATTAACGAAGTTACATATTAAATAATTTTGCATGATTTATAAAATAGTCCGATTGAGGTCGTATTTCTGATCATTTTTCAAATATTGCTCTTAACTATTGATTACTAATGGCTGCATATTTGTGACAGTATGTACTGTTATACCTAATTAAAAAGGAAGAAATTGTGTTATGCAGCAAAAGTTATACAAACAAAAATGAAAACAAGCAAAAGAATGTCATTTGTTTTATTCACATTTTACGTGAATTCAACGATAAGAGCAATTCATAAATCTGTTTTTCATTTCTTTTTGTGAAGGTAATACGTTTTTCTTTATATCGTTAAGAAACTATATTTTTGATTCAAATATTCCTGTACCTATTAAATACAATATTATATTTTGCAACTGCTCTTTAGTCGACGCGCTCGAACTGCGCAGAAATACGATTTCTTATGTATTCTATATTTCACACAGTATATCCCCGTGCAAGTTTGAAATCTATTATCGCTCACTTTATTCAGCGAATTTGTAGGCGCAATTTTCCAATGGAACCCAATGGAATAGTTCAAGCCTCAAGCCACGGGAATACCTTTCTAATTTCCTGTTTATTCATCGCGACCCACACCGTCAATTTATCGGCGATGTAATAACGGGCGGCTTGTGGGTGGAAAACGTTGGCAAATTGATCTAACCAGGTCGTCGGTGCTCGGACAGGAAGGCACACAGAGGTGTCACAAGGTTTCACCCGGTGAAATTTTTCTGAGCACCAAGCATGGGAGCATTACTTAGTGACATACAACTGTATCTTTAAATCCGCATTCTACTATACAAGGCAGGCGGAAATATTTTTTGACGTAACTACGAAAAATAATATTTATTTTTTATTTCCCCATATACATTTCAATCATGGAAATAGTACTCAAGATGATTATGACTATTTTTATAAAATATATACATAAAGAACGTGTCTATATATGTATAGTAATAGAGAAAAGTCGAAGAAAAATGAAGTTTGTTCGCACAAGCACCTATTTAAGTATATACGATTTGCGATAACGATTGTTGTGTGCGATAAATACAGTTCGGTATAATTTAATGTTTATAATGTAATATAACTGAAATCATACTATTTAGAATAGAAGTCTGAAACAGTAATTTCGTAATACTTACCTTATGGTATTTACACAATTTCGGTGAAACATTTCGTTCCAGTTGCATAGGTTATACACAGTTTTATAAACAATATTAACATCAACACGAAGTTGTAAAAATATTTGTATCAAATATAGTACGAAGAATTGTAAGCAATATGTGCTAATAATGAATGGAAATTATAGAACTAGAAAGGTCAAAATAATTTAAAAAATTACATCTTATATTTATTCTATTTCGTAGAAAATATGATGAAAATTATGAAATATATTCATTCACAAAAAAATGAAAATTCATTCCTATATTTGTAGCGTATTATTGGTTACAATTTTACAAGCACACAGTACTTGTGCCAGAAATGTCATACTTGCTTAATTTCCTTTGAAAATATGAAAATTACGTAGTATTGCAATCAGTATCTTGAGATATTTTTCTCGCTGAAAATTCTACTAATTGTAAGTAAGTGGTCGTAAGTGCACTCAAGTAAAGTGCTCGTTTCTTCGATGAAAATTATATTCAGAAAGTGTTCCTAAACGTTACATCCGGTCTTCCGTTTTAATGAAGTAGATTACTTTTATGGTCGCGCGAGAACAGCGTACAGAACAGATTCTGTACAGAAACTTTCAATTCAGTTTAATGACGATAAGCTAACTTTCCCGTAACTATCGAAAGTGTCTATCACACAATTAAAAGCTAGGTTTTAGAAATTTATTTTATCAGATTATTTAGTAACTTCCTCAAATCTATATTTCTTGCAATTAATGGATCCCATTGAGAAATTATTTTGTTAAACTGCAGCATAAACGTCACACGAAGTTGCCGCGAAATATATTTCTGAAAACAGAAAAATGCGAGGGAAAATGGAACGCTTCTCGCAATGTGCACGTTCCGTTGTTACACGTCGTTGGTTTCGTTCACGTGACTATCGCCACATGAAAATTTCGCATTTCGACAAGCACTTTGTTCTGTTGGATTTTCAATCAAGCGGCTACCGGCTTTTAAACTGCGGGTTTGCGGATATATTCTCTTTGCGTTAACTGTGTTTGACAGTTATAAGCTGAAGCTGAAAAAATTTATCCTAAATCCTCGTGGATTTTGTCGTAGTGGATATAAGAGCTCTGTGACATCCCGCAGCAAGTTGCGGGATGAGATATGACAGTGTAAAATTCGTGTCCGTAATTGCTGGAGAAAATGATGTAGAATAGTCGCAAGAGTGACTAAGGTAATAAAGCGAATTTATATGCTACTGAAAATACAGTATTACTCAAAGCTCTATTTTAGCTTCTAGTAGGGTAGGGCGGGGCTTAAAGGTCCAATTTGACTATTTCGAAGTATACTGTGAAAACCGAGCCTACTATATCAAAATATACAACACTAATCAAACAAACAGTTATCTGACTCAATTTTAACTCAATTTTTGGTTGAATTATCATAATAGAAATATGTCATTTTACAATTTTTCTAGACCTTGTCGTCTGTCTCTTTTTGCCCCATAGCAGGGGTAAAAAGGGACAGCCAGGAGGCAAAAAGGTCCAGTATTTAATTTTAATTTTAAAAAGGTTTTATGAAATAATAACAATATTTGATTAAATGAAATTCAAAAGTTTATTTTTATTCCAAAAACAAAACGTCAAAAGTACTGTAATTATTAACAAAAAAAATCTTTTTCATAATTCAAAAAGCAAAAGATATTTTTATAAACGTAACACAAAAATAAAATTCTTCTTTAATTATAACTACAACGTAGTAACTTAAGTAATATTTTTTGGTATCTCTATTTTATCTTAATCAGACTCATCGTTTCCTGAATCACAATTATTACAAACAAAGTAAATGCAATCTCTGTTTGAAATACATTTTTCATGGGCCCATTGTTTGTAAACAGTGCATTGAATCCAACCTTCACCTGGAACACTGTCACTGTACTTCTCGCAACAAATCAAACAGAAGTATTCATCATCAGAGCTGGAATCACTGTTAACCTCTTGTAAAATAGCTTTTTTTACTTGCTCAAGTTTTTTATTTGCTTTGCTTTTCTTGTTTACACTTTTAGCCTTTTTCTTGTTCGCGATTTCTTGTTCTTTACGTAGATTTTCTTTTTCGGGTGTATCTGTTAAAATAGCAATTTTACGGCGTTTTCTATTAATAGTTGACTTTCGTGGTCCGGCTTTAGGTAGCGGTCCACATTGGACCTTTTTACCCCAACCACGTGTAAGTGTTTTAAGAGGTTATAAAAAAATTACCGTTCAAACTAGCTAAAAACTAATAATAAATCGTGAAAAACAAATAAATCACGTATACTAATAAACTATGTTTAGGCATGGTAACCGAAATAACACTGCTCGAAACTAAAAAGAATAATAATGAAAAAATTGACTTACGTACAAATTTTAAGACGCGGTCGTGTATCTCCTGCTAGCGGCGTCGCTCGATTGCCAGCGATGCCTCATTACGCAACCCGCGCCCCCTTCTCACCCCTCGTATAGTTAGAAAGAACAATACGTCACTAGTTTTACGATTACTTATGGTGGACCTTTATACCCGTGGGCCTTTAAGCCCCGCCCTACCCTAGATGCGTCAGCAATATGGCGACAATTTTGGAACGTTCCAAAATTCTTACATTAGAAGACTGTTTACAGCAATTTACGTACATGGAATACTTCATTATGATTGATTCACTATGTGGTGGAATTTCTGCGGCGTGTCTTCAGTAATAAACTCGCTTGTTTCATAAGATCAGAAGGAAACATGTAGGTGTGTAGGCATAAGCCAATTTTACTTGAGTTTATTTTGCAAGTAAACAATGAGAATTCTTGTATTGTATAGTTCAATTGAGTTGCATTCTATCGAACAATAAAATAAGATTTTTTTATTTTATTACATTGTTACTAAAGACACTCTGGGTGTGAGCCACCCATTAACTAATTTTGATTGATTTTGGGGCTCTGTATCTTTTTCAAGAGTTACGTAGAATATCGTGGATATTCGTGGAATATATTTGTTTTTCAATTACCGAAATAGCCTAACTTCTATAGACAAAATAAATACCCTTTTTTTAAAGTCGACTTACAAACTAGTTTTTTCTTAAAATATTATATCTGAACAACAGTTCTGTAGATTGTTAGCTTCTAATATAACTTCTAAGATTTTGTCGTGTTTTCTGAACATATGGCAATCAAGATTTTTTGTGCAAAAAATGTGATAAAATGTGAATAAAAAACTATTGGAATACATTCTAGAGACCTTAAAATTGATTCATGATTTTTGTCATAACAATTGGATTCTTTAAATAAAAATGGCAGTCGTTCAAAAATTGCCCTGCGTATGAACCATCCAATATGTCAAAGTTTATCAAAAAAAGAGGTGTGTTAACGAAGCATCAAAACTTAGTTTATCACGGTTATTCGTTAATTAAAGAGTCCCCATAGAACTGTAAGTGCAAAAAATCAAATTCTACACTATAGTATTACCATTGGCATGTAGAACATTTCGCAATAATTTTTTTTTTAATTTTGGCACTTACAGTGTCTTCTACAAGAACTAATCAATTAAAAAGATAACGATTTTTCCCTAAAATAATAACAGAAAATGAAGACTAAAGGTTTCTATGAAATAAATGATTGTCTGGACAATATTAGTACTGTTCCAAACATTCTAGTAAAATAGTCACGAAACACACACCATTTTCGCTATATTGCTGTACTAGAAGTAAACCAATAATAAAGTGGTACTATTCCGCCTATGCAAATTTAAAGAGAAGACTGGCAACATACACAAATCCACAATTTATTATCAATAAACTTTCAAGCGCGACATGCAACATCCATATAAGCATACCTACATATCATAGACATCATTGCAAGTCGTAACACTTGGAACAAGTGGGTTTGAAAAAGTAGCTCTGGTTTATTAGTAACAAAACGGTAGGAAGTTAATGAAAAGCAACGTGAATTTTTCTAGCAAATTATGCGACAATAAAAAATGTCTGGGATATATGTACCTACGTCAAATTGAATCAGTCAGACAAGCTTCCAATCGCGAACGAAATACATAAAGCTATTAGTTGTTAACATGCACAGCAGTCGAGATAACAGTCGCAGCCTTATTTTAATAACGAGGACTACGTTCACAACGCGTGGGTGGGTCTCTTACTATATTCGTCGTTGTGTATCGAGTGAGTCACTTTTTGAAATATAATTAAGGTGTATTCATGATTACTAATTCTGTCATTACATATTCACGCTGTCATTCATTACCTATTCCGACTACCGTTCGAACCATACATGGACAGACTTTAACTTTATCGACGTACCTTGCAAGGTCTTTTCGCGGCGAATTCTAAAGGCGAATTTACTTTGGTGGAACAATGCAGTTGATTCAACAAAATTGAAAGAAAACTGAATACCTACAGCAAATTACCCTTCAATCACAGTGATCGACCAAATTGAACATTGAAAGAAGTTGCCAGAGTTTCTACTTTCGTTCAATGCAGTTGCCCATTCAGGATCATTCATCCAAATTGAACAATCGTAAATACGCATCTTGAATAATTGAAAGATTGATTTTGTTACTTACCTATGCACTTGCCGAGATATTACAGTATCCCATATTAGGTACAGTTATATATACCATATGCAAATTTCATATGAGATTTTTATGCATTTTTTGAAAAATTTTGCAATTCAGAATTTTAAAATATTTAACATAGGTAATTGATGTAATGTGAGAAACCCACTCGTGTAGAAACTCGCGTTAACTGTGAATGCCTACAGATCACTTTAATGTCTTGTTAGTTTTGGTACATAGAACAGTATTAAATATATGTACATACATGAAATAAATGCTGTGGTCGGTAGCAGCAGCAATTAAGGATTAATACAATACGCTGCTTGCCCCTGCAGCAATCTACTTTTCTTTTTAATTAAGAATTATATTCCCGTACTTCTTTACTCTTGGGTGCATTAAACTTTCATAAATCTCTTCCCCTCTGTTTCTGTGATTTCTAGTGGTGTTCTACGACTGTGAAATTGCATATCTATCGTGATAAATGAACACACGATTATCACTATTTGTAGTCGGTAACCATTATATTAAATTTCTTACCCTTTATCTATTTAGCGCCTTCTATATATTATAGAACGAAGACATTACCGCTAAGCATTAATTGCTTTATATATACACCGCGCTTTCCCTTAATTCAATTTTATAAGATCAAATTCGTTGTTAGGCAGCAAAACCCTTGGGCATAAGGGACCGTCCTTAAATTACGTAAGGGTAATTTTGTCGATTTTTTACTCCCTCCCTCCCCCAGTATAAGAATTCGTAAGATTTGATATTGCAACCCCCATCTTACGTAATATTTTTTACATTGAATTTCTTCAGTTATTAAAATTGTTTTAAAGGTTTATATAATTCATTTAACTCGGTTTCGGGAGATTTAAACTAAAACAACTTTTCTGGAACATTAATGATAGAATTTGCATTTATTGAAAATTAGGTTAAAAATATTACGTAAGACGCTACCTGACTCCCCCCTCCCCCTTGTAAGAAAACGTAAGAAATTCGCGACCCTCTCCCCCCCCAAAAAAGCCTTACGTAATTTAAGGACGATCCCTAATGTAAATTATCGGGCTGACATTAAAGTCCGCACATCGAAGCGTGTGGGCTGACGTATTAACGAATTTTCATTTCTTTTACTTTCCATATCTCAGAAACTAATTGCCACCTCAACTTGAAAATTTCGTGTGATTGGTGTCTCATCATAAGGTGTCGTTTCGCATAAAAATTCAGTTCCAGAATCGTGGGAACAAAAGCAGCCGATTTCTTGGGTCAATCTCCTGTCTCGAATTTTTATTTTTTTCTGTTAGTTTGTAAAGCCCAAATAAATAAAGAATTTCTAAAATCGTATATCTATTGATTTACATGACAGTATCAGAATTGCGCTTTCTTATAGGAATAATTCTCACAGTGTTTTTCAATGCAACACTATGGACAAGAACGTGTAGGATGTAAATGATATTTTTTAATATCTTTGCAACGAAAGATAGGTGTGTAACAAAATCAAAGTAAATGGAGGAAAATATGTAGAATTCTCTTTCTGAACGCGTCAGCATTACAAATACTTTGGTAGTGAATGTTAATAGTTTAGAAAAATTGCTACTTTACAAAAATGAGAATATTTGTCGTCAACTATTTAATTTGTTAAGTAACGATTATTCGATTAAACACCGTTTAATACATTTACTATTTAAATTATTCAGACTATTACAGTAAATTTTAACCGTTTTGAATGAATTTTCCGTTTCGCATTTCACAGAAAAGTAGAATAGGAGGTGAAACGTTATATGCGTGCGACACGTATCCTCACATTCCGACGTTTCTATTCAAATGACGGATGTGCTATACCATTGTGTGAGTTTGGAATAATTTAACTACCGAAACTATGAGAAAACTGTGACATATTTCTCTCCGTAGTTGATCCGTATAAGCATGTACATTTAAAGGAGGAACAATTCAATTTCTTTTGGCACTTTTAAACCACAGTTTGACGAGTGGCCGGAAATTTCTACTCGGAACGAAGCTTCTAAATTGAACTCCGAATGCTATTCCATAAATCCATAGAAAAACTGTCGAGTAATTCTTTTTAAAGCGATATTGGACGCTCTCACGAGCGATCGAAGCTTATAGTGAAAGTTCACGAAATGAGCGGTGTTTTATTCGTTTAAATCGATTTAACACAAAGGAATGCATTTGTATCATCGTTCTGATTACCTTTGCTCGGTGTAATGAATGAATGTGTAATTGCCTGGCGTGGTCTGAACGATTCGGTTTCAATTGAGCCTATGAATCTGTCAGTATCAATGATACTCGACATGGAGTAACGTGAACTTTCCTGTTGCCAAGGACGTGTATGCTCCAGTTTCCTTAATATTCTTTCTGTTTCAAGGCAACGGTAATTATGTCGCGTAATTGTCTGATTAATCATTTCCGCCTCTGCGAGTGAATCGTGATTAGAAATTTGAGAAATAATCTTTTGTGTAAGTTGCTGATTTTTCGTTACGATTGTTGCAAAAATTTCCTCAATTTATAGTTTTCAAATTATTGGTGTTGAGGTTTATATAAAGATGCAATAGGTATTTTCCATTTTATGTACGATTGCTTTGCAGCAATGTTTGGTTCTACAAATTATGTCACGAAGAACGGAATATACATACATATATACGTGTTTTACATAAATTCTAAAAAAAGCAGGAAAAATTATTAAAGAAAGCTTAAGTTTTTTTAAACAAGTACTGAGCACAATGTTTTTATGTTCAAACAACACTTTTAACGAGACTGTATATTGTATGTATGTATGTATACATAACGTATATTGCATATTGTTAAAGGTTTCATCTACATAAATATCATTATTTCGAGAAAATGGTCAAGAGAATAAAGTTTGACGGCTTTGTTGTTTAAAATTATTGAGATTTTGTTCTGAATATTCCTTGTATCTCCAAATTCAGCTAAATTATTTATCAGCTTCTGTGTCTCATGACTTAGGTACTCTAAATATATAAATATACATAGGGGGTTTAGGTAATATGTATAAAATTAATTGCTCATGATCTGTTATATGTTATATATGTCCCTATAAATTTACAACTAAGTAGAAATATAGAATAACTATGTTTCCTTCTAACATGCAATAACTTTTTAATTGTGCTGTGAAATTTTAACACTTAATTCTTTATGTTACAGGTAAGAAGCTTTTATGACTTATAGTTTATCTTCTGGATGGCAAAATATCCGAGCTCCAAAATTGCAAAGATAAGATTCTTTCAATGAGTAAGTAAATCTAACTAAAAAAGCTATGTGACGTATCTGATGCAAAAATTTATACTTGTTTTTATACTATAAATCGTTTTGTAAATGCAATATATAAATGACAGACAATTATTAATGGGGTGCACCACCTTGTAGGCCTAAAAGAATGAGTAGGTACATTTAAAATTTGTTTACTCGAGTAATTTTTCAGGGAAATATCGGGATCTTTTTGGGGGATGTTAGGCAACATTTTAACTTCATTTTCATTCATTATTAATTACTTAAGGTTTTAAAATGGCGGAGTTATACAACATTGTCTACTGTCATGTCTTGTCAGCTGACCCCCAGCACGAAAAACCATTGGAGCATAAAGAAATTCATATTTCAACATTAAGAAAACTAGACTTTCTTCAATACACCGTACAATTTTTATCATATTGTCATTTTTTAAAGTTTTATAAGTCTCCAAAGATGTCCTTTTCAAAGTGAAACAAAAATTTCTTTACAAAGCTGTCATTTCTTTATTTTTTACAATTATTAAATAATCGTACGTTACATTGAAGACAATCTATTAGTGCTTAAGTGGGCATAAGAATTTCTTATTTTTCATGTTCCAGTCGCTTTTGGTGCTCGGGGCCAATTGGCAAGACATGACGGTAGATAATGTAAATAATGTATGAAAATAAAATTAAAATGTTGCCTATCAGTACCTACAAAAAACAAATTTACCTGAAATTACCTAAAAAAACAAATTTTAAAATGATCCATTCTGCTAGGCCTACAAGGTGCTGTAACTCATTAATACAACATTGAAAAATGCATTAATTATTCCGGAACGTGATTAAATAGGACAAACATTTTTAGGAATGTTCTTCACTACTATTGTGTAAAAAATTTACATCTGATGCTATGCTAAAATTTTATAATACTCATTGTACTACTAATTTTCGTTGATTTTCGTAACACAGACCATTCTTGAACAGATTTTGAAGAAGCAATGTTACATTTCTCTATCTTACGAATTTTGCATTTAACGAAGAACTGTTTTTAATTATTAACTCCTAAGCCGTCGCGACATATGTAGACCGGACGCGTGTGACAATAAAAGCGACGCAGTAACAGAGGCTTAAAGCTTGGAGAAAATTAAAAACCATGTTCAAAGAAATGACTATCCATCACATCAGTAGTCTTTGAAGTATGATGATGATATGTGAATCTGGAGGAGATGGACTATTCCATCTTCTCGTAGGAAAGTCTTAGTTCTTTGGTGAAAAAGGGGATGTTGTGTGAGTACAGGTACATATAAATACCTGGCATCTCTCTGGCAGCGCTACAGAAAATGATTAGAATCACTGACATTCCTTTTGGATATTATCAAATAGTCGAGGCGTAGCAGAATTCTGAAACTAAAGTAGATACCTGTATACAAGCGAAGCGTGAAAAAGCAAGTAAGAGAAGTGTCCTTTTAATCATATAAATTCTTATTCGAATGAGATTCCTGTAAAGAGTTGCATGCACCTGAGTGATGAAAATAAGACGAATTACCGACTTTTTTTCTAGGAAATTACTAACTGTTAATAATTGTATTCGTTTAAAAGTACGCGTAATAAAATGTTTCCAAAATAAAATTTTATTTCATTTTAAAAAGTGTCACAGACATGGTCATTGCGACACAGCCAAAAAAATTTAACTGAGGTGTAGATATGTACATGTTCTTGCGAACAGCCTTCAATTGTTCCATCAAAGTCCAGGCAAAGGATTTAAAAATATGTCTATATTCTCGTTCGGTCTACATATTTCGGTCGACCAACCAACCTACCCTTATTTTGAAACTTTAACCAAGACGTGGTATTTTGATCACCGCCCCCTGTTTTTTTATGGGCGATGTGTAAGATGCAAGGTATTGCACAAAATATTTTAGAATTATATGTAAAAATTTCATTGACTGGTAAGATTCAGAAAAGTCAGAAAAAAATTGACAACTCTTTACTTTGTACGCACGTTTTTAATAACTGCGGGAGTCCAGTGTGTCAATTTTAGAAATATAAAGAAAACACTTTTCATAAACATTTCGACATGGATAATTAAAAAAGATTTTCTAGCTGCCAGTGATTCATTGGCAAGCATTCTATATGGCAGTCATCTTCGATCTATGCTACTACTATATAAAAATGTATGCAAAACTACTTAATGCATGTCACTGACACTTTGTTGGTTAAATGATCGAAGTAAAACTAGAACAAAAAAAATTTTTACAGTTAAGTAAATATGCACGAAGATGTTGAAATTTACTCGTTAAAGCAACATGTCGATGTTTAAAATTTTAAATAACGATTGTTATCGCTTTCGATTAAAATTGGAGGAGACATTTGGTAAAAAGAACTCGAACGTAGCTAACTCCGGTTAATTTCACAGAAAATTTCGAGTAAATGGGTCAAATATTTCTCGAGATATCGTGTTCACTGGCTTGAAAAATATGGCTTTGAGAAAATTGCGATTATAAATCAAGTAGGAGATGTAGGATATCGTCGGACTTCTGGCGCAGGACAATTATACTCCATTTTAAGTTGGTCACCGATTCCTGGTCAAAAACATCCTAGAGAAGTGTATGTATAATAGCAACGAAAGTGGGAACTATTCACAGAACATAATAGCCTTAAAATTTTCTCAGAATTAACGACACTTCACTTTTGGACCGGTCCTGTGTCATTGGACACTAAAAATATATATACTTCGGGAACATGTTGTACAGACTTCATAATTTAAGGAAAATAGACTTTTTCAAAATGTCCAGGTATTTACAGGCCTTTAATAATTACAATGTTTACCATGGCACACGATCATACTGAAAATAAAAGAACGTAATTTTAAGAGGAAATTTTCATAGATAATTATTTACTGGATTCACAATATTTAATTTCCTTCGTTTAAACAAGTACAACAAGAACTTTAATATTTTTTTAGCAATATGGAACATACAAAGTTGTTGATTAGAAAGAGAAGAATAACAATTTTGAAAATTCGTCATATACCTACGCCTATGTATTCTCAATAATTTCTCAAAATTGATGGTGATATGATTACCACAAGTTACGCTACACATTTTTACAGTTTATTCATAATTTGTTAGCCAGTTGAATTTTTAATATAATAATTTACGACTTTTTGTTAAACAATTTATTACTAATGTTATTTTAGTTATTTCATATGTTGCAATAAAATCGTAAGTTATATAGTACAATATATTATACTTCACTACTAAACTTATGTAAACACAGTAAAGATGTGCACACATTAAATTAATGATACTTTTGCCAGTGTATAGATCGTAGTTTGATTATTTAATTGCAAACTTCTTCAAAATAGTCAACATTATACCTTTTAATACTTAAAATATTAATCACAGTTTCTGATTACTTCACAAGAGCAGTACTTTTGCAGGCTTCTCCAAGAAACCATCATAATATTCTTAATAATACGTTACATGGACCAAAGCTCAAAGGGAACTGATAGAAGTTATCGAAAGAAGTTTTATTACATCGCAGACAAGAAGACATTTTCCTATGTCATATTCAGAATATTACGAGATATTTACGAACATAGATAAAGATAAAAGTAGAGTAGCTCTCCATTAGTTGATACAATAGGGAGGGATGACTGTTTATTTATGGAATAATAAATAGATAATCTTTAGTACTTTTGTTGATAATAAGACACAAACCAAATAACAGAAATATTGTAATATCATGGGTGCATTGAAAATTTTCAATAATCGTAGGCTGTTACATGCCACATACTTTTACTTTTGTCAAGAACTCTCGCCACTTTCCAATTTTTTTAATTACATATCTCGTACTGTGTTCCCATAGTTAGCATTACACGCTCCCGCTTTAAAGCCATTATTCTATGTAAATGGGTAGGTACGCTGTGAGTTTCACATTAAATTATTATAATCAGAATTAGTTTTGTCAGTTAAGGAAAAAGGTCCCATTAGTACACAGGTTATTTTTACGAAGACATATTTTTCTTGATAATGGGGATTACCCTGCGAGGGATCAATGAGCATAGAGGGGTGTGTATAAATTCAATTTTCTTGTTAATAATGCCTCGTATAAAAAGATTCGTTCTGTAATTTTGATTTAGGTACTTGTTCAGAAACTTTGATCTCCTTTTCGATTATATTGCATTTCTTTCATCCCATATTCTATATAATCATATAATGTAATATTGTAAAATTTCTTGCCTTTTGCTTCCTTGAGTGTTCTTCAACCGATTTTTAATATTCAGTAGGCGCATGATAAAATGTCATCCTGTGGTGAGAAGAGCCCATTTTGGCTGAAATTTGATACCACAATTCATTTCCTTGTATACAGGGTGTCCCAAATTTTTTCCAGCAAACTGTGGCTGCCTGTTCTGCAAATAAAAATAAAAAAAAAACAAAAAAGATATATAAACATAGAGTCAGAAATGTTTTATTGGAAAGTTATAATAAAATTTACAAATAATAACGGACTTGTTTTTCATGTGATACAATATAGCATGAAAATAAATTGACGATGTTATCTAATCTGTTTACGCCAACTGTATTTACTACTTGCTATTATCATTCCATTTTAAAATGTTGGCTGTTCCTGTCAATACATCTGACATATATAATAAATTATTAATAATAATTACTTACAGCATCTCGATTCGAAAGTTGTATATACAGCTTACTATATAATAACCCTTAATGCAAACAGAAACTATGTATTGTTTATCATCTTCGAAAAATTCAAGTAGTTAACGTGTGACTACTTAGGTTAACTAAATATCGTCAACTTATTCTCACGCTGAAGAACCAATCTGTTATTATTTCAAATTTGTATTACAATTGTTACATATTTTTAACCAGAGAGCACGCTGTTACTGTTTGACCGAAAAGACCTGGGACACCATGTACATATGCTGTCTGATGTGAAGTCAAAGTAAAAAATATAACGCTGAAAATTATGGTGTAGCAAATTACCTGTCAAGGAAGACACATGTCTGTATGAAGAGCGTCAACAGTGTCTTGAAAAACAGAACACAATTTATGCAATTATTTTTTCTCCTTCTCTTAACAACGCGCAAATGTGCAATTTTCATAAAACATTAATTGAATTCTGAAATTTCTTTAAGACTTAAAATTATTCTTTGAATTTCTTAAGCTAAAAATTATACTGATGACTGGTTTGCTGTACAAATTAATTCCCCATTCTCTGCCTTATTTGGTACTTCGTATTCATCCGTGTATTCCAGTAAAACGATTTTAAATATAGCTTCCAATATTCTGTTCGGAAAATTGTAATTAAAGTTGCGACGAGTTTTATCGTGATTTTACACGTTCATATCTACTTTATGTTCTGTTCACATGATACATCAATTTTGCAAATAAAATATTCAGATTCAGAGTAAAACGATTTAGAAAGTTGATGTCTATTATGATATTTTTGTAACATTTGTCAATAGGAAATCAACTTCATTTGAATCTGGTGGGTAGATTACATCTTTACTTATGTGTTAGGTATGTTTCAAAATACACAGGGTGCACAAAATGGCAAGATATTACCTTAGTATCTGATAATATACTGTAATTCTGATGTCTTAAGAGGTCTTAAAACGAAGAAGAAGAAGAGTCTTAAAGAAATTTCAATTCTTTTTTACTAACCTTAATTAAAATTGCGTGGCGCGCAGAATTTCTTGGTAGCATCTTTTTAAAAGAAACATTTCGAAGTAGGTATGTTAATAGGAACTTTTTAACCCAGAAATGTATAAATGGTAAATTGAAGATAAGTGATCAGAAATAGCGAGCTTTCGAAAAAAACTCGGTTAACATGTATTAATTTAAAGAAAAGGAAATAGTAGGTAGTGTGTGTTATTTAATACCCCCAAAGTAGGTGAAAGTGTTTCAGATGAATTCGTTCCACGTACCTCCAAGAATTTAGGAAGTTAACACCAATGATTACACGAGGATATCTTCGTTTTCGCTCTAACATCGTTTAATATTGAGCGGCTACAAATCTGGAATATTTTGTGTGCAATTTCGAAAATCGTTCTGTGCATGAAATAAATTTCAACCCTTCTTTGACTGAATTTATTATCATTTACATTTCACGATAATTTCAGCTTGCACGAGACTGTATAATACATACTTCACAATGCAAGTGACGCGCAAATGCAAAATCTGTTTAACCGCTAACTTAATCACTTATAACTCTCCTTCTGGCGGATATTAAAGTTGAAGGTTTGGACGTTCTCCATTTACGAACTGGAAAACTTTACACACGTCCAATCCCAGAAAATCTTCGACACCTGCACCGATTATATTTTTATGAAACGGGGATGTTAATACACTGCATTTATGTACAGGTATCTCGTTGCCTAAATTCGATAATTTTATATCTGAAAGTTCCCACGTTTAGTTTCTTAAAAGTTCAATTAAATATAGGTAGGGATGCATTGAAATGCTGCAATTTTTTAATGCAAGAAAAGTTTTGCATTATTCAAACAAATTCGGAAAAGTGCGAAAGGAAATAAGAAATTCAGTTAACTCGTTAATTTATTTAACATTACACCAAAATATTAACAAAATAATTTTACGCAATAATTAGGTTTCACCTTATCTATAATAATCAGAACTTTCATTATATGTACCTATATACATACATAGTAATGTACTGCACATAATTACGCTGTTAAGAAACGAAAATAATACTCTCGGAGCGTGTGAGCGGCAAAACTGTGTAACCCTAAAGGTATGCAAATGACATAACACCCTTGATGTTATCGGTCTTAATAACCTTGTTGCAATCTTTTCGCACATGTAATTGTATGGTGGTAGATGGTTCGGAGGACCGACACGGAGAGGCGCGAAATCTGATCGACAGTCACTCATGCGACTGTAAGGGCTCCCTCTACTAAGAAGTATCCAAGAATCGTTATGCGATGCGCGACCACCTGGCTAAATCAATTCACAGATTCATTTTTTCGCTACGTATGTACTTAGTACCTTGGTACTTTGGATCACCGTTTGCTTGCAGCCGAAATACGTTCTCGAAAGAAATTTCATGCACGAAGCAGAACCCGATGTTGTCTCGATATTATCCTCTTTAATAACCTCGTTGCAAGCTCCTCGAATGCGCAATTTCGCAATATGAGCGACGGATGGGGATAAACAGTTCGTATATGAAGTTTCTCTGTTCGTTCAATAGTTCTTTCCTGCCTACTTCCTGGGTAGTAGGAGTAGGTACGATATTAGTCTGAATTGAGTTTGTTTGCTTTGTTTTTTATCAGATTACGTTTGCGCAAATAAAAAGTCATCAATGGTATACTCCGTATACACACAGTTCTATCATATGTATAAAGTCTTTTTCACATACAAAACTATCTGATTCATGAATACATATTTTGGATATATTCATATCAAGGAGAAAATGGTAATTGGTAAAAGATGGAGAATGTGTGAATTTATTCGAAATATTACCGGGCCCCAAAATCTCTGATGTAAAACGGACCTAACTTTTCGCGCATCGTAGATTCCAGTTACATAATTGGAGAGCCCTTGTATCTATTTTTGCATTAATATAGTCGGAATTCATGAAGAAAGGAATTGCATTTGTAGAAAACCCTGAATGTGCTATTTTTATAAATTTGCAAGCACTGCTGTAAGTGCCAAATCTGTTTGTCCCTACCTATGTAATTGGCTTTTACATTGTTTTCTACCAAACTGGTGTTGGACGTACCAGAGGTACCATCTCCTATTTAGATGGCTATTTACAAAGGGAATTGCAAATTTAAAATTGTATACTATAATATTACCATTAGCACGTAAAACATTTACCGATAATTTTTTTTTTTAATTTTGATACTTACAATGTTTTCTACAAGGACTCTTCATGTGTTTCTGTTCTTGCGATTGACAAAATCGTATATTTGATTTTTTTATATGACCCATGGAATTGAATACTGTTCCAATTAAATAACGTTAAAATGTGACAATATCGGATGTGAATGTATATACCGAGTGAATTGCAATATATAATTATAATAATTACTTTAAAATAAGAATGAACCGTATAGTGCGATGGTGCCTTGGGGAAAGGCAGTTCTTTTCTGATTTCAACCCCTTTAATTGTTTTATATTTACGTAATATTGTTTTATATTAATTGTCGTATTTTTCAATTGAAATTCGTAATAAAAATTACCGTCCTAGTTTCACTACACAAAGAGCAACACTTTTTATCTATGCAAACGTGTTCAGAATTTTTAATCTTCATTGTCTTGGTTGCAAT
The DNA here is from genome assembly GCA_929113495.1 of Andrena minutula. NCBI lineage: Eukaryota > Metazoa > Arthropoda > Insecta > Hymenoptera > Andrenidae > Andrena > Andrena minutula. Next base: position 41,185,475 of record OV815994.1, read on the forward strand.
CAGTATGGTCTTTCTTGTAAATAATCTCTTAGCCCTTGACAAATGGATGAGTCATTCACTAATAAAAAATATAATTATTCTATTTTTGTTTTATTGTTATGGAAGTATACTCAACACAATGGTGAGATTTTTCTTATAAATCTAAAGACAAATATGACCTCCTTCAGATTATTTCCAAGTATATGTCATTCATTGAAAATAAATCGCACACTACCTACTACCTACATATAATTGAAAACTATAAAATATAATATTAAAATTCAATAACTTAAAATTACAATTGAAAATATGAATGTATTATCATTGGTAAAACATTACTAATTCATTAAGGATGCTTTGCTAGAGAATCTAACGAGAAATATAACGATTAAAATTATCTTCAATCATGACTCATCCAACACTCAGAGTTTGTCCTTCTATATGTATAATATTCTTCGAACTTGAATCACAACTGATGCTGTGTGCGAAATTGTACCCCTTAAATAACAAACCATACGGGTACTCAAGGGTGTCCATAATATCATAGTGTTGGAATTTAGTGCCTATAAAATAATTCCAATAGGTTTCAATCTTTCTTGACAGCGATTAATACGACGTACAGTATTAAATACTTGTATTCTTAAAATACGGACGTAGGTTAACACTTTTTGCGTTCCTATTCAGTGCGCATTTCGTAAAATTTATTGCCCGCGATACACCTGCACGGAAATATTTATAAAAATCAACGGCTTTATGTCTTCAATATTGTGCTTATTAATAACCTTGATGTAATTTTCTCAGCATGATATCTCTGCGTGGTGCAACTACTACATATGTAAATCCTTTACGCGGCAAGTGCGCAAAGACGAGATTTCAATTTAACCGTCACTCAGCCAGATTCAGAGTTGAAATATTGTTAAATTATTGCAACTAAATGCAGAACAATTACGATATTATGCAAAATATTAACGAAATCAGATGGTGCGCGCATGAATTTATAATTTATATCGCTGTACAATATAACGAACCCGATCACGGACATAAATATCCTCGAGGCAAAGCTTAATAGCATTTACATTAATAGTAGCATAACTTTATATCTCTGGTTTTACAGCAGGGAAAAAATTTATTACCTACCATTTCAATCGATATAAATTAAGCTGATCGGCAATGTTCGTATTAATTTGATATTATAATACAATATTCAATTTATTACTCAATTATTATACGCCCTCTCTCTCTCTTTACAAAATAAACTTTTCTCATCGTGATAAATTAAAAAAAGTATTTTATCCTATTTTCAAAACAATGCCTCATTTATATATTTTCTTGCAATACTATTCCAGTTAATTTAATTATATCCCAAATACTATTGCAAAATAATTAACAATTTTCTATTACAATCTTTAAAAATAATAATTGTACAATGAAAATATACTAAGTTTTTGAATTGCTAGAAACGAACCGATCTACATATATGTCAATTGATAGAAAAATTTGATACATGTAATGGTATTGCCAGATCATGTAATTTTCAAATCATTTTCCGCGGTTGAAAGCTCATCAATTTTACATAATACAGTTGGCTAAAGCCTGTGACACAAATTCATAGCACATTTCTTTCACTTTTTGTTAAACAGCATTAAGTATTCTACTTGGATGATGAATCGTGACTGACAATAACGAATAACTATTTATTCTTCAATAATGAATAAAAGTTTAGTGCCTATATGTATCATCAAAAGATAAACCCTTGTATGTAATGACTAGGAGCATCAGTTTGTAATTAAGCATAAATCACCCGCAACAGTCGAGAAAATCTCATTTCTGAAAATATATGAAAACGCTAGGGGAGTAGCTTCGCTGTCATCAGTTATCCACAGTAAATCCATTCTATAATGCAGCACTCCAAAAGCCATTACCCCACACCACAACTGTAGAGTGGCATACTTTACGACATAATATTTTCGATATTAGTTAAACTCGACAAAGTTATTCAAATATCAAATATATCATTCAAACAATATGCCCCAAACTTTTGACTATGAATAAGAAATAATTGGTTTGCGAATAAATAATATAGATAATAGTCTTCAATAAGTGTTCATATGTAATTATGAATTGGCCATTATTAGAATAATGGCCAATTCTGGTATTAAATACACGTGGTAGGCGTGCACTTGGAGGGAAGAGTGATCAAACAGTTGATATGGTCACACCATAGATATTATCGCGTTTAATAAGCTTGTCGCGAATTTTTTGATGCAACTGTATTACATTGTGCCCTCGAATAACGTGCACGGAGATGCGAAATCTGTTCAACCGTCACTCAGCTGGCAGTAAAAAGTTCTCCACCTCTCGAATATTAAAGAGCGCGCACCGTGTTCCTGTCGCGCAAAAGCGGCGGCTCCCAACGATATTTTTATGCACGCCCACTTTATTTTTACGCTCTTCTCGTCTTACATCCTTGTGAAAAGAGGCCACTCGTTGAAACGGGCCACACGAAATGGTATATCCGCGTGTGCGCCAGGTACTCGCTTTAATCTAATACATCTCCTGGATCGTAGACAGCGACGAAACCGGGAATAAGCTGGGCCCTCTCTACCTGCTAAACCTGCCATTCTTTGTGCATGCAATCCTTGCTCGATAAAAGGAAGTTGCAACGAGCAACGGGGCGTACATATCCGGCAGCCCAGTCTCATACACTAAAGGATCCTTTTGAAAAGCTTGGGGTTATTTCGAAAAGCATTGTTACGGCTTCATCATTTCGCACATCTCTTTAATCCACTGCTGGCCAAAATTAGAGGACACTATAATTTCACAGAAAATTTTCGTCATTTTCAAATGGCTGTATCTCCGCGAAAAATGGTTTCAAAAAATATTTAAAAGAAGCACATTAACGCTTGAAGCTTCTAGTTTTTTAATCAAGACCTGAATTTTTTGATCTATTATGATATTGTTTTATTAAGATGGCTTAATAAAACATTAAGAGTCTATTCACATTATTTTTAATCACGACAAATATATATGAGCCTTGAATTTGAATTGGTAGTCTGGATGAACGAAACAAAAAGGAAGCTGAAATTTTCATATCGGAATTGGAGCTTAACTTTTTAATTGCTACACTTCATTATTTCGAATAAAGCATAGCAGCTTCACTAATTGTAGCATTGCCGGCTGTTGAATGAGTAATTCAAATTATTTTTCTTTCTTGTGTTGTCATTTGTTTCATTTTAATTATTCCATTTACCCTAGTTTTTATATTTTGCGTAGTGGTAATTTAAATTTGTATCTTTCAAAAAAAATTTAAGCACTGCTATATGTATGTGTAACAGCAAAGAGAGAAATTTTCATTAACGAATGCAAAATTTCCGAATTATCTTCTTAAAGGGCGCAATAGATCAAACCTAATTTTTCACGAGATTCAAGTTTCTGACGTAACATAATAGAAAGTTAATGTGCACAAAATGATATAGCAAAAGCAGTTGCAGTACTAATTGTAAGTAGGTAGTAAATCCAAGTAAGAAACAGGATTTGTTTCACATTCTCTTATCATCGAGATGAAATTTTTATGAGGACTGCTTGTCTCAGAAACCTTTTTTTCGTTTTCGAAATCCAGTTGTACCACAATTTGTGAACACGTCGCACTTGTCGCCAATGGGCAAGGTGCAATAATTCACAGTTAATGGCTGGCTGAACGCGACGCGATTATTGCGTGACAAGGTATAGATGAGAATCTCGTTCAATTGGATGAAACGAAATCTGATTTCGCGAATTAGTACAAATTGGAAAGCTGTGCGAAACCAAAATCAACACATTCATGAGCTTTTCACGCTTATTTTGCTACGAATGAATCTTGCTTACAGCATGTGCAGGCGATAACATCTCTTAAATAACGTTTTCTTCTTTTTATTGTCATATGAATTTTATTCAATCGAAACATGTTTTATTTCCATTTTCTAAAATTGAAACAACAACACTTCTAGGAACGAATTCTATTTTACTCGAATAAGATTTTGTTACTGCAGGTGTTACAAACTCTAAAAGGGTTTCTCAAGCACATTCAGAAAAAAGTAGTTTGTTCTATAAACCTACATGTCTGAACGGAAGATAAATGTACGAAATGGTGTGGTGTGGCGTAGACGAATTGGTTATCCAGTTTTCGAAGTTTTAAAGAATCGCAGTGGACGCAAGTTGTACCTCTATTTAAACATGTTGTAACCTATTTACCATCCAAGCTATGTAATTGATGATTGCGCCAAGAAAATAGCTTCTTTCAAACATTATCACATAAATTTCGTAATAAATTGCAGTTTTAATGAAAATGTTTGCACCATAGCAGGAAAATAGAACTAATTTATGCGTGTTGCAGAATATCATATCACATATTATGTAGATTAGAGAAAGTCAAAATTTCTATTCAATGGAGCAATTTAATTATGAATAATAGGTGAAAAAATCGATTAAGAGTAAAAAGAAGAAGTAAATGTACCTATTCAAAGATTAATAGTAGGTACTTTTTTATTTAAGAGTCTTTCTACTATATTGCCGAGTAAGGCTTTTATATTAAAAATATAAGACTTCTTCAAAAGTGAAGATAGAAAAAAGTTCGTCAAATAAAAAAAGTACTTCTGCCGGTTGATTAAATTGGTTAATTCAAACTCCCCAAATACAGAATGAAGAGTCTCTTGTCTAAAAAATGAAATTTCATTGGGTAAATAACTTTTTTAACAAAATAGACTTTCAATTTTATTCGAAGGACTCTTCATTCTTCATTCGAGGAATTTTTAATAAACATTTAGAGATCTTTGAGAGATTCTTTATCTAGATAATAGATTCTTTGATTAGACAATTTTTTTATCTAGAACATGACGTAACTGCGCCATAACGCCCAACATAATATCTGTTTTATGAGTGTCTTAATATTTCATCATAATTGATTCACAGTTATGTACTCTTTAGAAGTTTCCCCTTACAACAAAATTCTGCTTTGGTAATATCTTACCGCGTTACAGGTCCACGAGGCAAAAGATAATAATTTGGAGTCACGCTTAAGCGTACAGGCGCAATTGAAAGCAGAAAAGCTGGAAACTGATTGTATACTTGGACCGTGTCAAGATAATTATGGCAGTGGACGCGATTCAAGCCGTGCGGCACCGTTCGCTTAGTCGCGGAACCAGTCGCGACTGAAAGTAACAGCTAGATAAGATAGAATTAGATAATCCGTCCCAGCGATTTCGCCGCGTCATTTTTCCCAGTGTCACTTTCGTATCGTTTCTCCTTTCTGAAAAGTACAACGAGCCAGCGATCGGGTTTCAGTTCCGTGCAAGGAGTAATTTATTCATCGAGGCAAATCGTTCGTTTCCTTTTTGCCTTGCGCGCCCTGTATTGAAGGAATGGGAACCAACGGAGTTGAGCAATAACGTAGGAGCCAATTTTATCCTTCTGACTTTTTCGCAAAAATTATTTCTACCGGGAACATGTTCGTACATTGTAGACTCGGGGCAAAAAGCACTTGAAATATAAAAAGAAAAGTAGATAATATTTGAAATAAGGAATTAATTTTAGAATTTTTTTCAGCTTATACGATATACGTATTTTAGACCATCTTGTCCATACAATTAGAATCTCGTTTTAAATAGTTACATACCTGCTTTTACGTGCCATTTAAAACAGACTAAATTGAAAAAGTTCTAATAACGATGATTAACCGCAATAGTTCGTCGAATAAAAGTCGTCTAATTTTTACATAGAAAAACTTACTTAACAAATTAATATATTGGATCAAAATGTGCCTTGTAAAAGCGAATTCTAGATGAGGGAAATTATAGATAAATACAGCTACTTACAAAAGTATACGTCCACACCATACGTAATACTAAAATCGCAGAAATATTAAAAGAATATTAGCTTAATGTAAATAACGTTTGTGTAAATTAAATATTGAATTTGTTTTTTTGCACGGTCTTTGCTAATTCTGTGGATAATAATACTTTTTCAAATAAATTGTGTACAATTTTTCAAGACGAGGAATAAAGTTAATTCATAGAATTTATTACAGAAGAATTTATAAAGTTAATTCGAACATTCATACGACGAATAAAATTAATTTTTTTATTCGTCGATTGTTTCGACATGGGCGTCGAATAAATTTTTCAACTTTAACTTTGACCGTGACTGTAACTTTAATTTTCTTCGAAATTATCAGTACAAGTTAAATTAAAACAATCGACGAATAAAAAAATGAACTTTATTTGTACTTTCTTTGAAGTTAAAGTTACAATTACGGTTAAACTTAAAGTTGAAAGATTTATTCAACGCTGATGTTGAAAAGTCCGACGAATAAAAAAATTAACTTTATTCGTCGAATAAAATTAACCCGTGTCAACTTTATTCAATACACAACGAATAATTTTTTAATCTTCTATTCATTATCCGAAATTTTATTTAAATAAAACTTTACCCATCTCTGTATCAATGAGAATTAGAATTGCGAATTCTTACTTTGATATCTAAAACATGTATAAAATGTACAGAAACTTTTGTGAGCAACTGTACGTTAATATTCTATGCACATTAAGCCAAGTATTTCAACGTGAATCAAAAGCCAATTTGTACAACGATGTAGTTAATTTTCATTGTGGGTGCAAGGAGACGGCTCATAGATGCCTTATGCAGCAACGAAGCACCTTTCCTTTTGCACCACGCGATATCGTTAAACCCTTACTACGAGACGCAACTGCAAACACACTACGTATAGGCCGCGTCTCTCGAACAAAGCCACTAACAAGTGAGCAGCCTCTTGTGAATGAGGCTATACCTATGAAGTGTACAGTGACCCGACGTGCTCGTGAGTTCGAGCAATAATCCCTTGACGCCCGCAACGAGAACGTCGGCCATCTCTATACATGGGCAAACCGTTGTGCATACACGTATCGAGGCACGCATATCTATACCTCTATGCACAGCATATTATATCCAGGCCTATACGAGGCTGCTTCAAGAATTCGCTTTCCCCTGCGCGCAGAAATGACCATCGGATCCGAAAACGTATTCAGAAGTCTCTGCGTGGACGTGCAATGTGCATACATGCACAAACCAGCGTGATGCAAATAGGCATAGTGCTTTCATGGAAGGAAACAACGAAAGGGATCCTAGTTTCCTTTGTTTCATTTTAAAACGCACCCCCTGTGACGCCTGACAGCGACATCTACATGCTTTGAAGTTTTCTGACACTCGTTTAGGTGATAGACACTGTGGAAGAAGCAAAGCAATTTCATTTTTCGAGATTTTGCTTTCTGAATTTTCAATATAAAAGATGGGGCGTAATTCGTGGAATAGACAAGACAGAGTACAGAATGAAATGTGTTGCGAAAAATTACTTTTGAAAAATTACTTCTCAATTTATAATAATTCACGTATGTGCACTGTAAATATATAACTTGTAAGGAAACCTTACTACGCTGGGCAAAGGTCAGATGTAAGTTTAGGAGTGAAAGCGATTTATCTGTGGTAAACCGGATACAGTTGATAAGAGTTTGAAGGGTAAAGCACTACATTTCGGTATCGCGTGACAGTGACAATTGTTATGCATTACGAGGTAGGTTTAGGCCTTAGCGAATTCAATCCCGGGATCCCGGCTGTTTTTTGGATTCTAAAACTCCTGGGATTTGATATATCAAGTTATAACTTATCCCGAGAATTCCGAGAATTTTTAAAAACGTAAATCACTTTTTAAACAACTGAAAAATATAAAAATGGAATCCAAAAAACAGCCGGGATCCCGGGATTGAATTCTGTAGGTAGGTTGCATTACGCAAAACGTACTGACATAACGAACAATGATCGAACGAAAGAAAATCCCAGGCGTAACCGTAGCTTTTACTGCTTTACCACAAAGTGCATTACTGCCACCACGATTGATTTACTGTCAGCAAGCCTGCAACAGGTGTTCCTGCGCGTTACATTCCACGATTTTTGCTCGAACAACGATGCATCTGTTCTCCGATCGTTGTCACGTCTCTAAACAGAACTCTGTGTTATGATCTAGGAAAGATAGTGCAGTTGCGGAACGCAGAGCACAGAGGCACACGCACATGCGAGTTTTTCTTAGATTTATGGCAAGTTCCTTTCCTGACAAACGTCAACTATGCCAGAGGCGAAAGATTGCGACTACTGAGACACCCACCCTGGCTGAAAATCACGCTAGGATCCCACTTTGATATGCCGTTGGACATCTTTAGGCTCTCAAAAGTTTTTATGTAAAGGAACATATGTATAAAAGGTGCATTAAGACGGGCGGTATATACAACCGGGCATATGGTAATTTCTTGGACAAAATTAGATCGAAAATGTAGAATAATTTTTTTGTATGAGCCTTCGTTTTCGAGAAAATCAATTTTGTAAATTTCTAAAACCAGTAGAATTTATTATTACATGTGGTAGAACTACGAGTGAAATAAATCCTTGTGCAGAAATATGTCGAAAGTGTAAAATAATTTTTCTTTGAACTGGGCTTTGTTTTCGAGAAAATCTAGTTTAGGAAAAGTGCATACACTTGGTTAAAAATTAAGCTCCATCGTTGAATCAATTTTCTCGAAAACAATTTCTCACACGAAGAATCGTAATTATAGAATTTCACACGAGAATTCATTTCACTCGCAGTTGTATCATATTTACTGATAAATTCTGCTGAATTTTCCATTTCTACCTCACGAATTCACAAAATCCATTTAAAAAAAAAAAAAAAAAAAAAAAAAAACGGAGGCTCGTATAAAGAACTTTATTCCACATTTTCGATTTATTTCTGTCCAAGGGATTTCCATATGCTCGCTTGTACCACCCGTCCTGTCCTACCTACCCTATATATCATGCCGACACCTTAGTTTTCCTACTTGACACTATCTCACTCTGAGGAAGGACGAAGAGAAGAGAAATGAAACAGGTGGAAATGTATGGATGGTTTGGGATAGGGCAGTTTTGATAGAAGCATCGTTTCACGATGTGTTTTAACAAGCAAATTATGTTTATAAAGAAATAGACAAATTTTTGTATGTAGTAAAAGTTTCTATGAGGATAATATGAATCTGTATATTAGGGGATAAAAAGGAAAAGGGGAAATAAGAGCATCGACGTCAACGTGATTCTTCAATTCTGATTCAAGTTCCCTTCCATCACAACCAACTTCCTTGCGCCTCCACCGGGTGTCTTTACACCTCGTTAGTCACTGTCTCGGAGAAAACGAACGTCAGGTCGATTTACGATCCGCTGACAGGAAGAAGGATTTCCATCCAGGATCAAGTATACTCGTTCGTTTTATCCACGAGTGTGAGCGAAGGCGGAAAATAATGCGCCGTTCACACAGCCCTTCTAACCGCGTGTCACTCTGTCTTATATTTTTGAGCAGGGTCTTAAAAGGATTGATGGAGCTCTAAACGATAATTGATAACATGGCATAAAACTTGTGATCAGCTTTTACTGATATAGTAAAAACAAGTTGTAAATTTGTCTTAATTAAATGATTTTATTTGTCTGTTCTGAATAAATAGCTTCTCGTAAAAAGTTAATCATCATGTATGCTTCTAGAAATCGGGAAGAATATTACAAATATGGAAAAAGTTACGTTGCTTTGTAGACCAAATGAGAAATTATATCAGAAATTGTTACGAGTGATATGTTTCATTTATTGATATAATATTAGATATCCTATCGATGAATTAACTTTTAAAAAAATTTTATGTATTCTTATTTTTCTTACTCATAAAGTCGGGTAATCCAAATTTGAAGTTAATACGCAGTATTAAGCAACAATAGTCTTTTCAAAAATTTCGAGCACGTAGAAAAAGAAACTTCTGCCAAATATCTAAATCGCAACAACACTCGACTGGAAGACAGACTAACAAGTTAAAGCAGTGGTTATATTACAACATTTTGGAACAACTGAAGTTCTGAAACTGCAAATTACATTACAAACTAAACTTAGTTTGAACTTTGAACTGAACACTGATTTCCCGTTGCAGTTGCTTGTCTGACATAGGTTATATTTAACGGAACTTTAGCCCATTGTTGGTTAACTTGGTCCAAATTGCTAAGAACTTGGACGGGAAGAATACCTGTTCAGATTCAGATGCTCCTGTTGCAAGAGAATTTATCTTATAGCATCCTCATTTTCTCAATATTTACTTCCACCTTTACATTTCTAATAAAACAGCTCTAACAATGGTTTATACAGTTTACAAGAAAATATAATTATATCTGTAAATACGTCTCTACTCATTTGAACTACTATTTGATTATTCTTAAATATTAGTATAATTTTATATAACAATTATACGAGTATCACTAATTATTAATTATCATTATCATTAAGAATTATCCATAATAATTATAATTATCATCATTATCAATTCCTTCTATAGTTTTTTTTCTCACAATTGGTACTAATTAACTATTATCGTCTTAAAAATAACAAAAAATTTGAAAACAGATACCTACAAGAGTTCATAAAGTCATGGAGTTAGCATTTTAATTTGAATTTTTGCTTCATTTCCTTATCGTCAGAAATCATTTCACTTGCTTTAGAGAAGATAGGGAAGTCGTATGTAATAGCTTCCAGACACAAGGTCGCTCGCTTTGGAACATAGTGACGTGACCCAACAAATAAAGTGTCGCAAAGAAGCTTAATACCAAATCTAGAAAATTGTTTCCGCTTCCGTTCTTCGACGCGAACGCCCTTCGCGTTAGGCAGGAAGAGAATTTCGAAGTGCTCGAAGATCTTGATGCGCACGCTAGCGAAGATTTAATTTCCCGGAAATTATATACCGGAAAGGGGAATAAACGAATGTCTGATCGTGAAACGTGATTTGAATGACACTGAAGTTGCTTAAATTGGTGGGGTATTTGAAATTATCACACTCATCTACTTTCATCTACTCCAATAATATTATTACGCTTAGAAAAAAAAATTACACTAAAGTTACACGGTATTAAAAAAGGTATAAAATAGATTAAATGAAACTTTTCTAGATGTTTCATAGGTTTCCATGGCCAAGCCCTAATGGTTGTTTGAAAGAGAATCAAAATACAGTTAAAGTGTACGCAGAAGCTACACCCACAGTGGCTAACAAGTGACTAATACTTTTTACTGAATACCTGCATCGTTAATTTATCACTTTCTATAGTTGATAATTAATCTTGTTTATGTAAAACAAATGTTTCGACTTTTTCCGCAAAATAGCATTGGAATTTTTATATTTCATACATTCGCTTGGAAATTACGATTATTTATAGTCAAAATACCAATTTATCAATTTGTTAATTGTAAGTATGCTGTTACAATTCCATGGAACTTATCGAATTATCTCTTATTAAATTTTTAGATGTCCAGAGAGCCATAAATTTGGCGCTTTTCTACTAGCCTCCGTTGACATTAAAATGTGACATTGGAAATGTCATAAACAAATACCATATCTAAATATATTATATTCTTATATGCAATAAATTATTAGTATTATTGCCAGACTTAACAGTGTACCATTTCGCTGACCATTATACAGACATAGACAAATTAAAATTTCTTATTATTTATAATTTAGAATTAACTGTAGAATACATTCGCGGAGTACATACTTGTATTTTTCTGAGTCACCCTGCATGTCACTTGTTATCTCCTGTTTGGTCTGCAAAAGTAGTCCAACTGTTTGAATAACAGAAACACTGAAAATCTTACAATTTTCCGCGCCATTCTTCATAGTTGGAATTTGATAGGAGAAGTTTAGAAGTTCCATGAGTAACTATGTTTACGTAGGTACTAGATTCATTCCTTTACGAAATTCAAACGTCATTGTATGATAATATATCTTTGCTTGCACCGATAACAACTTTCATTTCGTGAAACATAAATGTCCAAAAAGAATTGCGAACAACGGTTGTGCAACGAGGTATAAATTTTTTGTGTAACGCAATCAAGGCTACAATCTTTACCAAAAATGGCTACATTTTACGCCCTCTATTATTGCTTCGCACCCATTAATTAATCCGTCCAGAAAATTTGCAATTACAAGCGAGGGATGACAGTATGTGCTTTACGATTGTATAATGAATTATCTGTACGCCGAGGGTGTAATTACAATTAGTATCTACCTACCTTTCAGGGTACCGAGCATAAAACTTTCGTTACATTGATTCAACGTCTGCCTGTCGTAAGAGCAGATGAAGCATGTCATGTGATTCTGATTGCTAAAGAGTTAACGTAGTTTCTGTAAATTAGGATCACGATACTTTGCCACGTCCATCCTTATTTAAATACAAAATCTGTGCAAATGACAAAAACGTATTTACATAGAAGCTAGAATTATTAATTCAGCTTTACCTATAGCTTGCAGATTTGTAAATATATATCGGTAAAATTATTATAACCGACTAAATGCCAAATGTTTTGTAATATCTGTAGAATCTAAGATGTATGGCGATGCTAGTTTTTTATATAAAATACAAAATACATATTATAGTACTTATGTAGAATATATGTACATGGAAATTAGGAAACTGACGGATGAGGAGTGTTCATTAGGGTGGCTCTTATTTTCTACTTTTGAAATAAATAATTCAATAGTTCCAAATAATAAAAAAAATCTGTATAAAGTTTGAGCCCGATCGGATAAAGGGAAAAGGTGCCCGTGGGCCCTTGAACATTTAAATAATTATTTAACGGCTGACAACGTGGATTTCATATAATATCCTTCAAGTTATTGATTACATAAAAGAATATGTCAAACAAAAGTTGTAGATCCACACAGGGAGCATCTTTTATGTTGTGTTACTTTTTCTCGTGCGAGAAAAATTTCTTTTTCAAATTTTGAAAATTTAAATATTGCTCGAACACTTTTTATTAATGAATGCAAAAATAAATTGTATTTTTCAATATTAATTATTAAAAAGCGCAGCAATTTCATTAATCTTGATTTTCGTCTTATTTCGTCACCTATTTTATTTTCTACTACCTGTTGCCGAGCACCCTCTATAAACATGAAAAAAAATATCAGAATAGAATAAGTGAAATGGAAGATTTTAACACAAGGTTGAAGACAGTGATGTAAATGAAAAAAAAATAGCAGAGACGGGAGTTGATATTACATTTAACTAAAATAAATTATAAATTACAAATTGTAAATTACAGATATATAAATTATTCACACTTTAATAATTAATAATATAACGTCCGCAGGATCATATCCTCTCGTGCATATGCTTGGGGTTGCATTAAAATTAATGAACTGTCATTTCGTAACGTTGAACGAAACGGATCACCGTACATTCATACTTTGTACGGTGATTGGGGATTCGGTGGTAACATTCAAATCGCAGTAGATACGGAAATATGGTAAATTGCAGAGACCGTTTGGTGGCGGGGAAACGCCCAGATTCCCGAATTGCCAAGCATGGAAACGATTTCGCGAAAAAATGAACTCTGACACGCAGCATGGGGCGCGGACGCGCGACGACAAAGGGGGAGAGGGATGGAGGTGCATTTCTCGCTTGGAAGGTTTTGTTCGGCCTCAACTGACCCTTCGCTGTCATTATTAACGCAATACGTTTGTCTGTCGCACGCGCATCATTTCGTCCGACTGTCCTCTACACGTCGCGCCGGTCTAGCCCCGTTCGTACGCGTCAGTCGACCAGATAAAAGCACAGAATTAGATACCCCCGTTGGTAGCAGGTTTCCATGGGGCACCCTTCGCCTTCGCTCAGCCGTTCTGTCCTGTCTTCCCCTCGGCTTTGACCCTATTTCCAAAGCAATCGCGTTCCAATCGTTCTGCTTCCCTCCTCGGATACTGTGCGGACGCGTGTCATTTACGCTGCATGGAAATGCACGCGATGTCATCTGTGTATCCGGTTTACAAATACGTATGTATTGGAGATACAGTGACAGGTTTTAAAACAATTTCAAAACAATTTCAAAACAATTTTAATCCCTTGGATGAGCGTTAGAGGATTGTAGGACAATTTTATTTTCGTAACGTTGCTTTTCCTAATTTGAATTTTAATGATCCAGCACATTAATTGAATAATTTATTTCTGAGAGTATTGATAGTTTTATTGTTTCACCAGAAAGTGTTGGGTTACTGTGTTGGAAAGGTAAAAGGATTATTGCAATGCCAAGTAGGGGATAGCACTGACTCCATTTAGACAAATGAAATCAATGATGGATTCTTTATTAAAAAATCACTTTGACACTTGGGTTCCTCTAGCTTTAGATGTTTCCAAGGTATTCGACCAAATGTATTTCTTACCCTCTATGTTGAGGGCTGTTTTCATCCGTTCAATATGAATGTTGGCTGATAAAAAAGATACGTGTCAAATATTTTTGTGACAACTACATTTTACGCAAATTTAAGCAAAATCGGCGATTGTCACTTCAGGATTTTCTGCTGTGAGATACGGTTTATAAACAGAAAAGTATGCGGAAACAATATTTTACAAATAAACAAATCGATAATTATTTCGATAAAATTCGTTTAACCATTTCTGTGGTAAATAGTATTAACTAAAAATGTATCAATCAATGTTTACCTATACTGATGTGGGTCAGGATAGGAAATTCAAACGTTATTATTGTCGAAATATGTAGAACATTTTGTACGTTTGCCATGCGCAGATACTTTGTACTTGTACAGATAACAAATGAGGCATTGAGAGTAAAAGCAGGCTAACCCACATTTTTTGCGAAATTGAGTTAGTAGCAATAATGTATTCCAATAGGCTGTACTAATCATATAAAATAGGAAAAATTAATTTTTTTTCCAATGTGGATTAGTCCGTTTTTATCTCAATGCCTCAAATACAGTCAATTTTAATACCCAGACTCCGTATTTTTTCCAACCTTTCCGCGTCCACCCATCCAGCTGCTCGAAAAATTAGATAATGTTTTGCCAGCTCCGATTCCGTACAGAACCATGAATTTGTACAACGGTGCGTGGTGTATCGCCTATCCAAACACGATCGCGACCGTGCAACTTCACAAAACCATCCGTCCTCCTAATGCTGTTTCCGTTGCAACGTGGCGACGCAACAGCGAAGCGAGAACGATCGAGTGCGAGTTACATTATTATTTCGATTGTTCGTTCGCCACGGTGCGTGCCTCCCTCCTTCCACGACCGGATTCCATTCGTGCGGCTTTTCGAATTCGAGCAGCCGTGTGGTGGCTCCTGTCAAAATTCGTCAAGGCCTGTCAAAACGGCAACGCACCCGTCGAAAGGGGGCTTACTACCCCTTCCACCCTCCCTTTTGTTTTCGCGCTTCTCGAGCGGCGTTCCACTTTTTTCGTTCTTTTCTTACTTTTCACTATCACCCTCGTTCCCTCCCCATGTTTTTTTCCGAGGGAGAAGAGCTTGGTCGAACGAACTCGTGTTCGATCGATGGATTGGCGTCACTCTGGATTTGATTCCCTGCTGGTCTTCGGTTAGCACAATCTGCGCGAGATTTGGCTACGCCGTTGCTGTAAACTGCAGGGTAAAAATGTTTACAGTCGATGGAAATTTTAGATTTTTTTTTGGTGAGAAGAATATGGTGCTTCTATTAGCAATCCTCAAGTATCTGGATTTTTTAAAAGTCTTGTCGTATTTCATGGAACTACAGCATTATACAAATTTAATGTATGTACGATGGGAATAATTTATTGAAAACGAGGGGAATTAAATTAATAAATCAATTTATTTTTCCGTGTGCATGGTTTGGTAATAGAATTTCTAGAAATATGGCTATGTAAAAATTGTTGGTATGCCCTGATAATTATATTTGTTGCTGTATACTGTTATAGGATACTAACAGATTATTGAAAAGAAATATAATTTTAAAATTAAATTTAAATAGAAACAGCTTGCAAGTAATGTACTGTAAGTGAACCATTTAAAAAATTTGTAACTTTGTAGAAATGTACCTAGTTCAAATTCGAGTGATGCTAATAACGTAACCATTTTTTATTTCGGCAATGAAACAATATGGTGATGAAGAATTCTCGAATAAGGGTGGTGAGAATAAAGGAGAAAATTATTTTTCAAAAATTCTTGAGGTATCACTATAGTGTAAAATATCAAAAACCATAAAACTTTGGATTAACCATTTTTCAATATATTTTACAGTTTCGCAAATATTGCGATATGTAATATGAACACTTTCAATTTCTTTGAGGGGATGTATCCACTCCTAGGACCGTTTCATTGCCGCAACAAAAAATGGTTACGTTATTAGCATCGTTTGAACTACATTTCTGCAATGTTAGAAGTTCTTTTGAATTTTTATTGTAGAAACCGTACACAGGTTCCAAAACAGATTTGAAAGAAAATAAAATATAATCAATATGTTCCAAAAGTGTTACAAAAACGCAAAAAAAATGAAAGGCTATCCCAAAATGTCTGGAACTATTTTTAGTTTAGAAATAGTTTAAAAATTGTTGAAATATTTCCGTGATAGGATAATGTAGGTACAGAGAAAATGCAGCGGCAGTACGAAGACCCCATGCATATGTATTTATGTATGTTTGGAACAGAAGGTAGGCCATCGAACATCTTTCCTAGGCAAACTGAAATAATAATCTGTCTTGGAATAAACATCCGTATTTATCTCGTCTTATCTTCGTTGATTTGTGGTCCTGTATTAACTGAGCGCTCTTTGTCTATTTTCGTGAGTCCTGTGCAACCCAAAATTCTTTGATTCTTTTTTTAAATCATCCTGCTATTAATTATTTGTAAAAACGCGATTTTTTTGTATTCATTCTAAACATTACCTAAGATCATATAGAAATGAAATTCTTTTATCCAAAGTAATACTACGTAGGAATACATTAATGATAAGCAATACATGACCTCTTCACTGTTTATAATTTATATACATTACAGTGTAATCACAATAAAGTCATTAGGTCATTTCAAGGTCATGTCATTATTCGTCTCTGAACACAATTTTAATGTCTGCTACAAGCTGAGTTTAAATAGAATATACAAGGGGAGAAAATATGTACGTATATACAAACAAACATCGATGACCTTGGAAACTCGAAAAAATGACCTTGGGACAGAAATATTCTTTGAAGCATATTCCTCTATTGACAGCATTCAAATTGCATATAAAAAATATTTCTTGTATCATTACAATTGAAAGAGATATTTATATGGCTACATTTAGTCTAAATGATTTAGGTGAGTTACACTGTATAATCCGTAGGAATTATTATTCTGTAAAGTATGTCGCGATTCACTAAAGAATCATTAATTTATAAGATGAATAGAGTAAGCTCTATATTGTAAAATTATCTTTACACCGACATCTACAAAATGGTCTCATTAAGCCTGACATTCATCCTCAAAAGATGTCTATCACGAATTCTCTTAATTATAAGTTTAGCAGGCATATTATAACGGGTTGTCATATCAATGAAGCTATTACGTTACTATTGTTTCAACTCAACTATTACAAGCCTTTGTTAATGCTAATTCCGCCCCGTTGGGGCCCGGATAAAGTGGAAATCCGGAGGTAGACCATAATGCCTTGTCTATTATAGGAGCCTCTCACAAGATAAACTGATTAACTTTATGACAGGAAAAGTGGAGAATATTTTTAACTTAAACACATATTATATGCTTAAGTACTAACATTGAGAAGCTCACACAAAGCTCAATTCAGATTCTGAGGGGCTCATATGTTATTCAGTTTCTTTATTACATTTCACGTAGGTACTTCATGTGTCGCTGTTTTTTCTCATTACACATCTGGTGTACATACATATCACAATGCACCCGACGCGTTGCGTAACATCCCTTATTGGGTTTTTCTTCTTTAGCGGGACAAACGCGTTTCCCGCGCACAGGTCCCGCGAGTGCATTGTCCTTTCTTGCGCCCGTACACTAGCAAGATAAGCGAATCGCAGAGAAATAACGAATATCATTTTCATATTAATGAGCATTGTGATTCATAATACAGGTTATCGCCTACGGCATCTACGTTATCGCTGCGAGGCAGCGTAGTTACATTCACGCCTCTTCATTTATCTTTATATTCCGCACATTCGTGCACCGACTTCTAATCTTGTTGTTTACGAAATCTGCCACATATCCCGCGCAGCACACTGCCCTGCAACTTCTTCCACAGCAACGAGAAAGTAAGAGCATGCACGCCCCCTTCGATAGCGCCACGACCCGAATATAGCAATTCCTATTTCATTGTCGTATTTAAA
This sequence comes from Andrena minutula, assembly GCA_929113495.1. Lineage (NCBI taxonomy): Eukaryota > Metazoa > Arthropoda > Insecta > Hymenoptera > Andrenidae > Andrena > Andrena minutula. Next base: position 41,203,683 of record OV815994.1, read on the forward strand.
TAGCACGACTTATGCATTCAATTAACGTGCTACTGTACACGCAATTGTTCCTGGTTAATCTCAGGGTCCGGAGGATATCTTTTATTCGGGCAAGTAGGCGGATTTCACACCTCCGATTTCACGCTCCACTGGCAATGAGTTTTATGGCTTTCGGCGCTCGAGAATAGGGGAAAGGACGAATCGGGAAACAAAGATAACGGTAGCCATTAAGAAGTGAGAATGTCAAGTTACTCATTTCTTGTCGGACCTTCACGAAAGTGGCACCAATCGATTTCTGGAGTACTCCTGATTGAAAGGCACAAAATATAGTGTAAATCGGACTATTTTTAATAAAGCTGGCTGTAAATTTTGTAAATTAATTTTTCATGTAATTTCGTTAATTATAGTATGATTTACCAGTATTCGATGTCTATTGAAAATTAAAATCGGGGAAACACAGGGAATCGATTGGTGCCACTTTCGTGAACATCCGATGAGAAATGCGGAATTTGAAATTTTCAGGGGTCATTCTGGTTTGCGCGCCGATAAATTCAACGATTTTCTGCGAATTTATTGCGACGAGAATAATTATAGTAATGGAATACAACTTGTTTCCATTTATTAAACTGCATTTCCACAGTAAATAAAAAACATAAAAGTAATCAAATTATTGCTTTTCAAATGCTTTTGAAAGCTTTAAAAGTTTAAAAATTCATGCCTCGCTCGTGAAGGTGATTTCAGCTGTTAGACTTATCTAAACCCAAAAATCCAAAGCTGATTCTCGATCAGTATGACTGTCGCTACCACTCGGACTATATTCAGTGATTTATCTTCAAAATTAACAAAATGCGCGGGCAAAATGCAAGAAAAATGTTTTTCGGCGTTTTTCTTTTGCTATTTTCGATTTTAAAAGTAGGTTACACTTAATGAAAGTACTTGGTCTTAATCCCTGCGAGAGTCAGAGGTGTGCACATTAATCAGTAAAATTTATAAAGCAATCGGTTCGGTAGAATTTGACATTTTACCTTCACGATGTGAAAAATGACGCTTCGAGAAAAACGCGTTCAAAGTTTTCATCTACAGAGGTCGAGTCTTTGTGCTTCCTACAAAATGCCTCTGCAGAAGCTAAAATAATCGGAATTTTTCATGCAAATTTAACAATACATTCTCGAGGATATTTACTTTCAAAAACTGTTTTAAAAAATATCCATTTTTACAACCCCTCTAAGCGCAATGACCCCTTAATGCCTAGCAATATTTTTGTTTCTTCCAAAAACTGGTACTGGGAATGATTTCGTATCGATCTGTTCGAGGTAAATGTATCAAGTTAACCGGGAACAACTGTGTACGTTAAATTGGAGCCGAATCAGCGATATAAACCTTGCGCACGCTTCTCGTAACTGATAAAGTTCGTAGCATGAGTAATCCTCCAATAAGAGCAGTCCGAATCAATGCTGTCAAAGCTTCCTGCACAGTCGCAGAACTTTCGCCAGCATTTAATAGTGCGACCGGTAGTGACGTCGGTGTGTGCGCCACCTTTAAGGCTTTTGCCCGTTTAGCGCGTGCACTGCAGTGTAGTTTTGCTCGCATTAAGCGAGAGCAAAGCGGTGCGGAAATGGGACAGGTTAGGTGAATGGATAGGTGCGAGTAGGTGAGTAGGTAGGTAGGTAGGCAGATACCTGGGGCAAGCTACTGCCTACGTGTAGGAAGAGGGAACGCGTGTGCACACTAACGCACGTGTGCTGGATCGGTGATTTTAAATGAATGCGCAGGATGCGGCTACCGATGGGAATAATAGATAGCCGTGACACTAATATCAGTTATTATCAGTTTACAAAGAAATTCCTTTGATTTGTTCGCCAGCAAACCAGACGCGTCTGGATATTTACTTAATCTTCACGTGGCAATGCGTTTGTTTCCCTTGCAAGCACGTGTCATTAGTTGAGTGCCATTTTCTATCATACGGTGGGAATTGGGTTTGTGGGTGTCAAAATGAAAGAGTATGTTTAAGAGGCAGAGATTTGATATCGAGAGAAAAAATATTTCAGATGTTATTGTAACTAAAATGCTGTTTTTAATGCAAATAGTTTATGTCGTTGGAATATTTAATATAATTATTTATTCTTCTGCAGACATCATTTATTAAACAACTGATCTTTGAATTTCGTTACACATGAAATTATAATTGAACATAAATTATATTAAAATTTTTGTGTTATGTGGATTTGAATATTTAATGTTATATAGGTGTTATATAGGTAACAATGATAATAATAATTAGTAAAGAATTAGTAGAGAATTAGATAAGAATTTAATGTTAAATACATCAAATTCTTCCAACTTTAATTTTATTTAATTTACCAGAAATTCTCAAGACTTTTCAAAACTCTTTTAATAGTAGAAAATGTATTACAGTCAAACTCACTTTAACATTGTGATATTATTGAAAAATGTTATACACAATAGTATGATTTCGAAAAATTCTAACGATACTGGATAATGGATTGGATATCCCTGCAACAGAAAAATATAACTTTTGTAATATTTAATTTTAAACCTTCATGGTCACTGTACATCCGATAGACCCGCTGTTTAATTTCGGAGCTTAATAGCGGTAAGTTCATGGCTTTGAAATGGCATTGACCTTTCATTTTACGGAAATATGAGGTTTCCTCTTCCGGTAGAGACCGTCAGTTTTTGAATCAGAGCCACCGTTGGTGAGTGGCCGCCGTTACAACAACATTCAGATCTCAAAATAAATTACTTTTTTTAAACGTACACTATAAAACTATATATTTTTCCTAAAAGGACTATATCTTATTAGCGTCAGCCATAATCTGTACGAAAATTAATTGAAAAATAAAAAAGTTCTAATTGTTTAGTAAAAAAATTCATTTTCCAGGACTTTTCCATCTTTCCATTTTTTTTTACATGGTGTCATTTAATTTCTTACTAAAACGCGTCTATTCGATATTCTACAATGTTCAAAGTGTATATTATAATTTTTGTGACTCGATTGGTCTGATACAGTTCGTGCGGCAACTATTTAAAAATCGGCCGGATCCATTGGACCCAGTGTGACCACAACGCAACTTCACAGAAGTTTGACCACGAAGGGTTAAAGTCATAAAATGAGAATTATAACATTAGATAGTTATCATAAATTAATATCAATATAAACCCATTAATATGCTAACTAAAATTTGTAAACGTTGGTAATAACAAATATCTCGTTATAAACTCAAGGAACAAATTATATTTCTGCATAATAAAGCAGTATAATATCGATAAAATTCAGACAGTGAAGTATTAAGTATTAAGTCTTTTTAAAACTTCAAGGACGGCCATTGCAACAAATTTCGATGCACTTGAATGAATTAATTCACGAAAGAGAAACTGTGAATTACACAAGTATGCTTCACGATGGATTTCGGGTGCAAACAATATTCTTGTGGTATTACAGTCAAGTGTTGTAGGATCGTCGACTTTCTTTCTGCGCGCACATGTTTGGAACAATAGCATTCAGGCCGAAGAGCCTAGCATTGTGCTCGTGTAGTTTATGAGTACCGCACATATGCTCTAGCGTCACCCGGTATGTTATTGCCATTGAGATACTACTCGACATTAGCTATAAAAGAAACTAAATCACTGCCGTATCATTGGTTCCGACAATTCGCTTCCTTCCCTATATTTTCAAGTATCGATTTTTCGCAGCTTTCTATAGGTAGATATTTACGTATCTCTAAAATGTAACTTTTATTGTTTTTTTGATTGCCGTGAAGTAAAGTCAATTTTATTTCCTTCAAATATTACATACCGCGAATATTCGTCATATCGAAAGGAAAGGGTAATTAAAATATTTATATGAGAATTTATAACATTAACTCTACTATGTGTTTGTAAATCACATCTTCAAACTGTCTGATCAGATAAGTCTATAAAATGATTTAATATTCACAACTGCTATATTATTTAATACTCAATCGAGATAATTGCACACACTTCTTATACACAACAAAAATACAAATCACATTCAGAAATATAAATAAAAAAAGTTTAAACTCATAGAACTGTCAAGTGTAATAAATAATTCAATTCAGTTTAAAAATAAAGCAAACACCGATACTGTGAAACCCAAGTTCCTCGCGTTCACGTGTTAACCTTAACTTACCACTCAACATTCCAGCACAATTTACATTAAAAAGAGAACAAAACAACAGAACCATAAAAAATTAAGAGAACGAGCAGAGAACATTGGTTCTGATCTTCGGAACATAATTCCGTGTATCGCGACCTCGAAAATGAACGACTAGTAGGAAGGATGGAATTAGCGAATGCCGCGGGTAGGACGCACTCGAATAATTGCACGCGGGAACAACGGTTCGATTTGGCAGCGAATTAGGCCCATTGTCGCATAATGATTTCTGACCGAAACGTCCGGTGGGCTCGAATCGAAATCACTCACGGATCGACGCATCGTCGATTATCGGACAACAATGGGCGAGCGTTTAATTTTCACTCCCTCCACCTCTCCGCCACCTTCATTGGTTTTGCGGCTGGGCTATGAGCTTTCCCGACAATTCCGTCAGAAATTGGCGGGATCGAGTGTCGGGGCCGCATATGTCGCGTGCCGTCGAGCAGGACCCTCGAAAATTGTCACCTTTGTTGAAAGGGGTTCGCGAGCGCCTTTTTCCACTTACGTGGAAGTTTATGGTCTGCGAATAATGGGGTGTACCCTCGAGCTTATTGAATTCCGTGCCAGCGGAAAAATGTGCGTGCCCGCAGTGCATTTTCCCCTGCGGCCATCACCGATGGTTTTATCCACGGTCTGTACCGGAGCTCTAAAAATCTGAGCCGTAAAATAACTGGATAATTTGAATAATTAAATTTTCTAATATTTTGATGCAAATTATTCGCATGATTTGAAATATTCAGATTGCAATATATACATGCGCTGGAAGAACGTGTAATTTCCACTATAGAATACATAGAAGTAGAAATGTAAAATTAATAAATAAATGAAACTACCGAAACTGAGAATCTGAGGAAACGACGCACAGTGGTCGGACTTACAGGGGAGAAGTGGAAGAGACTCGAGACTTTCTCTCGATATTTTTGAATAATTTTTTTTCATATTACTTCTTAAACATCAAACTTAATAGGATATTAAAGAAATAATTTAATATGACTTTTTTTACACATAATATTACTGATGGTGTTAAAAAGTAATATTTTAACATACGTAAATTAGATATTATTTTATATACAACAGTTATGTTTCTTTAATAATATTTACAAAATCTATAAATATGTAACTATTTTATCAACTATTGTGCAGCTTTCTAGAGGACCGTGTAGAGTACTCGTTTTCAGTTCTTCAGGATTAGAAATCTATAATAATTAAACTAGAATCTGAAAGGTCCACTTCATACATTGGTTCATTGCCTACAACAAATAATAATCGATACTTAAAAATCATTTATTCAGCTAAATGTTATTGAACAATTTTTATATTATTGTTCCATAATTATTTAAGTCATATCGAGATTATTCAAATTGTCAATCTTACCTTTAGCTCTAGTTTATATGTATGCTGACACGCGTCAATTTTGAATCCGTAAAACTAGCCAACGTTTAACATAACGCCGTCCTTGTTCCTATCCGTCATTTACATAAATGGAAATTTGTTGGAGTAACTGATCAAGACACGTGCTTCCTTCGATTTGCTTCTGTTGACATGTTATAATTAATACGACCCCGTTTCCGAGTCTTCTGGCATTTTATTAGGCGTAGTGAGAGGCACCGAAAGGGAATTAAATGGCTGGTTATTAGCATCGAAGTCTATGATATACCCACAGTTATGATTTACGCCACGCAGCAGCTATAGTAGTGCTGTTACTTTAAACGCTATTTAACAAACTTTTACGAGCGATAAAAAGTGTCGTTTTTACTGTGACGAATATCGTTAAACCCGTTTTTTATTGTGGGCTATTATAGTTTTTTATTGGAACAGATTGTAGAGTATCCTATTACACAGTGGTCAAAAGGTTGTCAACGTTCACGTATTTTTGAGTTTATTATAATTGATCTTGGGATATAATTTAAGTACCAAATTGTTGACAGGTATACGACCGTTTATAACTGTAACTGCCCATGCAAGGAATATTTATCACTATAATATGATAACATCAAATAAGCCTGCTAGTCAAAAACTATTTGCAAACAGCTTTTACCAATTATGTACTCAGTTTGAGTTATAAATTATTTTCGTTACATTAATGTTTCTGTATTTAATAACGGTGAAGTATAATCCTCTTGGAGTTAATTTAATCTGCTTTCTTGGTATTATTCTTCAGCCATCTCGAAGCAAAATTTACGAATTATTTTGAAATTTTGAAATAGTGATTGAAAATTGTATTATAACTTTACTATTATGAGGTCTTAATAATATGTAGCCATAAATGGAACGAGTTACTAATAACTCGAACACAAACAAATATGTAATTGGTGCTCATAAAGTCTCCAAAATAGCAGCTACGGCCTCCCTTATTTCCGTTTTCTTTTTGAGGCTTCGCAAAGGATGAATATCATCGTACAGTTACGCACTCAGGATTTAATCTTGAGAGGCGAGTTGATCGGATAAAATATTCTTAATTATATAGGTGATTATAAAGGAACCGAAGTATTATTACGAAATTAGTAACCGAAATATTTTCCTATGATATTACATAGCCGGCAGGAAGCTCGTTTGGCATTAATCTTATAAGAAATGAATCAGAAAGAAGTAGAATGGCTAAAAGATACCTGTAGATTAAAGTGAAAAGATAATCGAAACAGATAATTACGTAGATACTACCGGAATACTACCATTTATCTCAGAAGAATTACAATTAAACGAATGTCCAGCAATGATGAATGCAAAACAAGTGATTACAAATGCGAGAGGCATTGACTTCCAATTTAAATTAGTATTTTACATATTTGAAAACATTCATGCGTTGAAAAAAAAACAATCGACAACCATTATTAATATTAAAAAATGGCAAAAGGTCGCGATGAATTTTCATGGAATTAAAAGTACAAAATATAGGAAACACATTGCCCACAATTTTTGCAGAGGCAAACACAGCATCTTTGTTGCGCAATCTTATCCAAAATTAGCGAAACACATCACTGCCGTATTGTGATCGCAAAACGGGTTGTGCGTGGTGAAAAGTCTGCTTGATTTGCATGATCGACGATTACCACCTACGGTACTGAACCTTCTCGCTGCCCAACAGTCACAGAAAACATATGCATGCACATTGCATATATTTAACACATAACGGCACACCGAGCGCTCGTTACGTGACATGGGGTGAACCTACGGAAAGTAACAGATGAAAGGAGACGCTGACTGAAGGCGGAGAGAAGCATAGAGCCGAAGAAGCGGATGGAATCGAAGGCACGGGTAGAAATACGGCGATAAAGACAGAAATAGACAGAACGGGTGCCAGATACTCCACAGATCGAGTAACAGATGAATGAGGAAGCACGTTGAAGCTTGGCCAATAGAAACAGATAGTAAAGAGAAGTATGACGAGAAATTAAGAATAACGAGAGTTCGATGGGAGGAAAAATCATGAGGGCGGAAATGAGATGGCAAACAAAGCGGCGATTCAATCGACAGAAAAATGGTAGAACGAGAAGGAACGCATGCACCAACTAGACGAGTGAATGAGAGGGGAAGATTGCAAGGCAGTATCGGAGTGAACGAATAGAGAAAAGGAAACCGTGAAGAGGGGAAAGATATTTCTACCCTGGAGGCCCACTCGTCGATTTTCCTTTCCCCTCAACGCCCTACCCAACGCCCTACCCCCTCCGGTGCAGTTGCGGCACTAGGATCGGGGCCTTACGAGCGCGTGACGCATGCCTTCTTGTTTCATACTCGCTTCGTCGAGCTGCGCGCACGCACGTGCGTTCCTCAGCGAGGCCCATTCAGTTTGTACGTGCGGGAATCCCATACCTCAAGCGCGAGTTTCGCGAGAAGTTACATTACAGTTTACGCGTACGATACAGAACACGATCCTCGATTCGTTTCTTCTTCCCCCGTTCTGTTTCACTACCGTGGCGTTTTCCTGGTAATCGATAATTACACAGGAAAAAGTTTCATCGCGAGTGAAAAATCCGAGTGGTAATTGTGAACATATTCGTAGAAAAAGTTTGAAAAGTGGTCTTTTCGTGCTAAAATCTTCTCAAGTATTTCGTCTACTTTGTGACACAGTTGACACATCGTCTCGCAAGACCTCGGCTACCCTTCTCTGTCTACGTTCGCATCGTTTCACGTGCACACGTGCGAACAGTATTTCGTGTCGAGTGGGGACATACGGGCGAATTGTGCTTCGCAGACATTGTAATTTTCGCGTTTGCATCTCGCTAGTGAAGGTGCTCAGTAAGCCTCAGAAATTTCTTGGGCTGTATTATAGCGGTGCATGACGTCATAGAGAACGTCTTGCTGATATCCACGCAATATTTACACGCGTATCAGTCAGCGCGGGAACTCGGCTGTGTCTATCCGAGGCTTGAACTTTTTCTGCGACCGCGACGAGAGCTCTTGTTGACTTTTACCATCGGAGTCCTGGAAGGTCCTCTGCTCCCCCCCTATCGCTGACGTTACTACGTTCGCGCGTCTGACAATCGGCAGTTCGGCACACTCTGTTCGCACAGAGCGACGCAAGCCTCGCGCTCGCCTCGTTGTCGGCCGTTGTGATTCCATTGAAAATTAAACGCGCTGCTCTCCATCCACAAACACGGCCAGGCTACAACTTGGAAGGTAGGCGGCTATTTGAACGTTAAATTTGCTGTTCGGAACATCCGTTTACCTGAGAGAGGAACAGAATAGAGGCAAAAGGAAGTTTGCGGCAATTGTATTAAAGATTCATCAAGTTCCTCCGCTGGAGGCTTTGAGGGGATATACCTTTAATTACCAGCGTCGAGAGGAGAGTGATCCCGTTTCAAAGTAACGTTCTAGAAATTCTCCGCTTCTGTGAGTGCCTTATGGAACATCTCCCAACTGGACTTCCTGTTACAAGATCTATCGGCGGTGAATCAGTGGCTCGTTTCTCGGCGAACGTTCAGAGGCAGTTGTTGAAAAGCCTCTTGAAGAATCGATGCTCAACATTTGAAGAGCTGGAACGTTTTACAGCAGCGTGTTACAATTAGACTGGAACTGACGATCTCGAGTGTCCGTAGTGTCGTCGACTTTCCATTCACAAATTGCAAGTTGACCGGAGCGCCTCTCGGGCGATAAGCAGCGAGGAACGACCGTCTTATTCGTTATCGTTGGGTCACTCGGAAATAAGTGCAGCGCCGTTTGTCGTGGATCCGTCCTTAATCGCCAGCACGAGGATATCCTCGTCGAGTGATAAAACGTGCCGGCTCTGTCTGCCGGGGGACGGATGATGAATTAGTATCTCATACTTTGTCGTACCGTTTGTTCCGTTTATTTCTGAACCGCGAGGAAGGAGCGACGACCCGTGCAATAAACGTCCTCCAACATTCGCAGAGTTCTTTTTGGCGGCACCGTATTGTTTCCTTAGTGGCGAAAGTTTTTCGAGGACTAAGTTATTCATCCACTCTGGTGCAACGATTCTGGGAGATCGAGCAGCGATACTGAGCGAGTAAAAATTCACCCCGGAAGAATAAGGAAGATCCACGATGGTGGCGTAAGGAACACGATAGAAGCAGCGCTTTGTGCCCCTCGTTCCAGCAGCACGCGGTGGATTTGAATTCGAGGCCACCACAGGGTCCATATCATCCTATCGAGCCAGAGCAGCGCTGGAGCACGTTGCTGTCAAGGCTGCTCTTTGATATCGGCTACCAGAGAGCGTGATTTCTTGCCACTGCACTTACGCTTATCTGCCGGGTGGTTCTGCCCCGATCAAGAAGTAAAAAGGCCACTTATAAGACCGCGCGCCCTTTTTCCACCGTCTTCAGCCAGGGGCCATCTAACCATCGCTTAGATAGGATTCGCGCTGTGCATTAACCGCGATCTGAAAATCGATTCCGCGCAGGGGGTCGCGGCGAGAGCAGGAACGTGTCACGAGTGTGTGCCCCATCGAGGAGAACGCTTTTGGCCAAAGGCCGTGCTCGCTTATCGCTGTAATAGTTGCCGAGAAGAGCCGGGCGGTGGGGAAGGATCTGCGCGAGGAGAAGAGGGGGGTGTGTGACGTTTATGGGTACAGAGAATCGTGGGTGGAGGGCGAGCTCTATCCTCTCCCCGATAAGACTCGCAACGGACAAGAATTGCCGGCAGTAAATTATAAGTATTACTGGTGGCTAGGAAAAAGCATCTACAAAATAATTACCGTGCACACCCGACTGGAAGGCGATTAATCGTCGGTTCGATTATTCACGGCCGGGGCCCGTGGATTCAACGTTTTCGCAGGCAAGAGAGCGAAAGCTTAAAGTACGTGGGAGTGCTGTGCTTCGTGGTCGTGGGCGGTGTTCAATGATCGCAGGATTGTCGCCGGTTTTCGTTGTCGATCGACGCGCGTCGAACACGCCTGGATGCCAGTTTTGGAAGGTGGTGTAGCTAAAAAGCGAGGTGTCGACAGGGCCGCTCGCAAAATGCGGATGAGGCTTTGCACCGGCTCCAAGGAGTCGTACACTCTACTCTCCAAGAAACGGTAACTTATGAGATTTTTTTCCTGATCAGTAGTTACGGGACTGGACTGTGTTAAACCGGGAGCAGGCGCGCATTGGTCTTTTCGACCGGCGGTCGACGCGTACTTATTGCGAGAGAATCATGGGTGACTATGATAAATATCGAGATTTTTTCTTGAAATAAAGTTCTCAAGATAATATTATAATGCATTATTTATACTATTTTAGTCATTTTATTAAGTTATTTCGCATTATATTAAATATCGGTCGAAATAACCGGCGCGCGTACTAATGTAAGTTATTTGGCGCGCTTACTCCCGGGTTAAGGGGTTGTGTGTAATCTACCCACTGGCTCGAACAAAAGACTTAGGATTTCTTTTTTTAGGATTAGGTAGTAAATAATACCACATTTTGTGCTATTAAAAAAAGTAGTATTTATTAGGCTTTATTAATTTTCATTTGACCCCGGTTGAAAATTAATAATAAGTAATGGAGTTATCGTTGCCGATAGGAGACTTGTGTTTTCAAGTCTAAACGGTATGTCTGAATACGAAAAATCGAAAGCATTTTAAAAATAGATTGGAAATTGAGGCCTCTGACATTTCCCCTTTCTTAAATTTAAATTTTAATTTTTTGATAACTACAAAAATTGAACGCAATAGAAATTTCATGTTTTCTCCTTCATTTTATTACAGCTTTTAGTAAAAATTTACATACAGTTCTGTCTCTCTATAGCCGCGTGTGTCGGGACCGGGCGCACGCAATTTGAGAGACGAGTAGTCTATTCGGCTTCCTTTGATTTCACGCGGTCAAAATGTAAGGTGTGTCACTATCGAGAATGTTTATGAACCATTCTTCGGCTATTTCTTTGACATCCGATACCCGATGCCCCGGCGCGGCAACTACAACCGAAGTAGTGGGGATAGCTTCGCGCGTATAGAGAATTCGAAAACGCGTGCCATTTGAGAGACAGCACTGTATTTACATTATAAACCAGCCACTGATAAATAATAGGTATCTACATTCAAGTAGGCTATCTTCGTTTTATGACTGCAAATGATTGTATAGCAGAAAAAAACTGCGACTAATATTAACTCCATTTCTACAAAAGGAGTGAATAATATTTTAACTCGTGGACAACACTTAATATCGACATATGTATAGTGTTACATAATAGGGTTCCATTAACAACTTAAATTGCACACCTAATTTGTTGGACTTGTGATAGAAAGCATACTTTCTTTGAATTAAAATAAAAATAAAAATGACTATTAGTTTTAACACAAAACGAGACAACAATCATCATGAGATATCATCCATGATGATATCTCAGTGTTCTAAAAAGACTAACGTGCGATGTTTGGGGTAGCAGTTCAATTAGTTTGTCAATACAGGGGATACGTAATTCAAATTAGGGTGCTATGAAGGTACCTATTCTTCTCCTACGGTGCATGTCGTTAAGAGTTTAGACTATGTCCGTTATATCCTGGTCAGGAGCACACGAGCACCGTCAACTTTGCATGAAGCCACGGAACGAGCGGTAATCTCGCGGTAATTTACGAAATGACAGTCCATAAATATTTCGTTCGTAAATTGTGATTACGGGTTTGATGGACTCCCTGTTTTTTTTTGTCTTGACGCTCACCTCCTTTCTTCGCTGCAATCACGATTTTATACGCGACTTCGCTGGATTCCGAACGAAATTCCGAACGAAAAATGGAAATGGAAACGGATGTTTCCGATGCATATTGAACGTAAATTAATACTCATTTACAATTCACCCAGAACTGCAACTGTTTTTTTTATGCTTCACGATGTTTCTCCACCATTTTGTGGAGAATAAAATTGGAATCAGGATTGCGCTGCGATTGTTTGTCGAATTTTTTTCCATTCTAAATAAAATTATTTAAAACATTACTGTATATATTTAACAATTACAATATTATATACTGATAACACTGATTATTTCAAATGTTTCTCGTACAAATGGTGAAATAGATTTAAATTAATGTGACTGTTCTTATAGAAGTTTCGTACTGAAGACTTGCGACTTTGTTTACACAAATCATTCCATAATAAAGTCATTTTAATGTTCGTAATGTTCCAGATGTACAACTAGTAAAAATGTATGGAATACATTACTTTTCGTCAGTAAATCATAGTGTTCTTATAGAAATTTCATCCCCTGTATCTTCAAATCTAGGAATGCGTGGACATTTCGAACAAAATAATACTTTTAGCCTATTGCACTCAATCTTTATTAAGAAAAAATATTTATAACAAAATAGAATACTGAACAAACATCTCTTTCACACTACGAGTCACCGTTATCTAAATCTTTTTCAATATCATTAGAACAGGTTTACAAAATGCTACATAAGTTGTACAATTTATTTAAAAGGTTGCTTTTTACATCCATTCAAATGTTCACTTGGGCCTGTCAGGCCCCACGTGTGCACTGTAGGGTCAAGATTAACCATCTTTCCCACAAACAGACAGCGTTTTTTATTACACATCCATCAACCAAACCGGCCCAAGTCAAACACAGAGATCTGTATTTCATCCATAGGTACATGGAGGCACTAAAATTAAAAAAAAAACGGGGTCGGAGGAAAACATTGACGTAATGTGTTCGTGCTGACCCTACTCTCGTCATATCTAAGTGTATATCTACTGTTCCTCTACTAATCTTCCAGTTACGTAATAACCTGTCCCTGTGAGCACCCAAACGAATAATTCGTTCGCGATAAATTGTGCCAACTAAATCGTGTTACGTAAACGGCGCCAATTACAGTCGGATTTCGTTTTCACTGTATAGATATAAGAACAGGGTAATTATTATTAACAAGAATAGGTCAGGTAGAAATGTGTCCCCTACCTAGACCTACAACACGGCAAATTGTGTTCACGTTACAAGCTCACAAGGCGTTATACCCCCCTCCCCAAATGGTGATATATGGCTATGACAATTATGCAAACAGAATTATGCTAATTCGAGGGAGAAGAGTATTCTTTCTACCGTCGCCATAAATATTCATCCGGATGCACAGTACTTAAACTGTTTACATAGATGCGGATGCGAGCGAAATGAGAATTCCAGACGGCCCTTCGTGATAATTTTTCGTATCCGATTACGACTGAATACGATAAACCGCCTTGATGACTCGGGGATCTCTTTCACGGCGACGGGGGAAATATTGCGACGTACGGCGAATGAATCGGCTCGGTTGCGTATGAAACAAATGACATCAGGCATTTGTAGCGTAATTAATTACGCGCGACTCGGTGAATATTAAATGGGAGTTATTTGTGACCCGCCCCACGATTGCGTGTTAATGCCTATATTTGGATGTGGAGCGTGGAATATGCGTCCTGTATATTCCTTAACGAATGGAAGGCGTAGTAATTCTTAAATATTAATACGCAGACAGGTTGTTTCTAAATTGTACTTTTTTTAATCCCTTGATAGCGCGTGCGTGATAAAAGGTTTGGTGGTTACAGGAATAAAGAATACCTACCTGAATTGTTATGCATCAGTAGGTATTCGAAAAAAATTATTTTACCTTTGTCCAAAATATATAGTAGAATGTACGTATTATTTTTAACGAGACTAAATATACCTATTTCTACATAGATATAAATTCCATTAAGTGGGTGTAGATTGAATTAATAGTTTCACTGCCGCTGTCATCTATTAAGTATTTATATTTCACTAAATATAAATACATCTATCTATCTAATTTATTGTATTATATTATACTAGCTTAAAGTATCCGGCGTTGCCTGGGCTTAAAATTACATAAAAATCGTAGAAGTTTGTAATAATTAACTGAAGTTCAACTGATTCATTTATTGCAGCAATTATATCGCAATATAATATTTTAAAATCAATTTTCGCCTTCACTAATTAATATGCAATGCTTACTTATACCTATAATAATGCACTAACCTTAAATTATCAGATAGTGTTAAGGGGATGAGATCAACAGTTGGGGGAGGAGTGTTCAGATTTCATGGTAGCCTATATTTTCCGCGGGACCCTAGAAAGTAACTGCAAAACTTGGTCCAAATTGGTCAAAGTGTTTAGGAGTTAATAGGGAACATACGGATGGAACATCTATTATTATATTATAATTAATACGGTTACAAACTATTTGTTATAATTTTTATTAGATTATTCTGTGTTCAAATGATTTATTAACAGGCAAATATTTAGTTATATGAATTTTAATAACAGACTTTATATTTTTAAGTGAAAAATATTAAAATCTGTTTACTTCCAAATTAAAATTAAGCAGCTCTGAAGAAGCTTTATTTTTCAAATTTTCAAAATTTTCAAATTTACTTTGTCGTATACACATACAATACGAATTATATGAAAACTAACTACCTCAAATTTTGTGTTCTTCTCTTAATAGAACATGTAGTTTGTTACGGACTCTTGTTACATTGTTAACTCAAAATGTCGTGTTTTTTTTCGACTATTGTGCCTCTTGAAACTTATTGCGACAAAGTCCGTCAGGAGTCTTAATATTTATCCTTGAAATCCATATTTTTAAAATAAAAATCGCATTTCGTTCATTAGCAGTTATCATTATAGGATTTGTGCACGGTCATCGACTCCTATATTTTAAACAATTTCCGCTTGAAAGTGGTGGGGAGCACAAACCACATATAAAGCCGGTCTATAAACTTACTAGTCACACATAAATATAAAGTCAAAGACTTTATCTTCCTTTTTTACATTGCCTCTCCTATTTGTACTATATTCTCCAAACACATGAGCATCAACAGATAAACTTACTTTTCTGAAATATCATACATCCCAATTAACTCGTACAACGAGCGTTGCAGACTGACTCGGCATTATTGAAATTGCCATATCCATGTCTGCAAGATTAACAACCATCCGAGGCAATGTGTGTAGCAGCAAGCACCCTTCGCGTGACGAACTGTTCTATCGGATTACACGCGAACACGATAATCTACTCGATGACTCGAATTTCCTTTTGATCCAAGTACGTACAAGGGAAATGCATCGACAGGGCAAATTGACCGACACCGTTGCGCCGTCACGAGAATTATGACATCGCATCGCGCACGCGCACGTTGGGCCCCGGGAATTATCGCCATTAATACTGATTTAGTCGAACAGATGAGGAAAGGGGTGATCGAGCATGCAGGTATAAAGGCAAACACGGCCCTTTCACCCCTTTTAAATGTTCCTTCGGGTAACGCGTGTGTCTGCTCATTCAAAACTCGGTTAAGCTGGACAACGTTAAGTCGACGGTGAGCCAATAAATTCTCAGCCCTTTCCTTTTCTACATACCAAACGCGCGGGGATGGCGCGAGTGCCCTTTGATGTTTCATTTAACGCGAGATGTCACGTGGCTACATATGTGCATACTGTTAGCAATATATTACGAAGACATTTAGGCTTTAACCCCGGAAAATTATTTATCACGTATATCGCGACGAGCCAACAAGGGTTGTAACGATACGAGTGTTCACGAGGTATGGCGTTTTATTCATCTCTTTCACATCATTCGTTTTTTATTACGTGTTCTAATAGTATATTTCTACGTATTTTATATTTGTAGCCTATATGGATTTTCTGTGAAACGGTATTTTTTAATATATTGTCTATTTTCGTGAGGATAAAAGAGGATGGACATGTATGTTGATGTTTTACATATGTATAAGTGATTCTCGATGATGTTTTATTTTTATGAGGGCATTTTTTATTTACATCAGTGATGATCGATGGTTCTATTAGAGCTATCTAAGCATAGGTACCAGAAATACAGTTAAGCTCGGCTTAAATACTTACTTAAGAATTTAAACTAAGATTTTAAGCTCACAACATTAAGTAGCATCAGAAAATGTACAGTCACTCTGTACATTTTAAGTCTTTCCTTATCCTTTCTACGCTTTTAATTTTTTTGTAATTGGGGTTTACTGGTTCAAATGTCATTACAGGATATGTCAATGTCATTTTGTGGTCTTTTTGAAAAATGTGGACATTAGTAACGAGAGTAATATAAAGTATAATCTTTGGATAAATAAATGTTCGTGTCTACATACATATGTAGCTGTTCATTGAGAGCGACTAAATAGTAATTAATGCTAATATTTTTGTGACACTACTGTGGCCCAGTAAAACACAACTTTATGAAACAAGAAATCTATACCAAGCAAACAGATCAGCCGTAATTATTAATTTCATTTTTCGTTTATTTTATAGATTATAGTATTAAATGAAAATATAGTCTTTATTAGCTTAGTAAAAATAACACAAGTTATTTTAAATATTGACATTGTAATTTTTGCGACCCGGTTAAATTATCCCGCGCACAAAACGAGAAATTGTGAGTTTAGCAGCGAAGTCAAAAGGGAACTTTAGCGGAGTGTCGAGTTAACAAAGTGAAACTTTATCGAATTTTATGCTGTACCTACGTTGCATGCCAACGTTTATTAAGCTTCCAACTCCAGCAGAGGGTTTTGTGGGTACCTGCATTTACGAACCACGCCTTGTTTATCGTTGCTTAACGTCTCCTCTAGTGAATACATATATGTACTCGCAAATACTCCGTAGGAAACCGAGTATGTGAAAAGGCAATTACAGAGAAGTAGATATCGATTCATTCAATTCTATGAATTCATTTAATGTGCAGATACAAAACTATCGCGATCACAAGTATTTACTGTTTTATTCACTTATGCATGTATATCTACACGAAATAGGATAATTCTTCTTTCCTAAATATCTAGACCTATTGTTTTATCAATTTTGTAATAATAACGTCTTTGTTGCACCATGTGAGAAAGGAGAAATAAACCAGAATATACAGGGTATCCTCACTATTGATGGTACAACCGAGGAGGGGGTGATATTACATGAAAAATAAGTCGAAAATGTAGAATAAATTTTTTCCTTTGAGGACTATATTTTTTTGAGTGTGTCTTATTTCACTTTATAAACCCTCTCTTAAAGAGTCAGAGATAGACAATGTCACTTTTTGTAAACGCGTTAAGTGCATGACTTAAGTCTATATTCTCGAAAACAAAGCCGCAAATGAAAAAAAATTATTCTATACTTTCGACTTATTTTTTCATGTAGATTCACCCCCCTCGGTTGGACCATCTATACTGGGACACCGTGTATAGGTATGTGCGTGGTATAAAGCAGAGTTGGGCATAATCAATTACAAATGTAATTGATTACGTAATCAATTACTTTCCTTACAATTACAGAGTAATTCCGATTAAAAAGTAATTGCAATTACATGTAATTTCAATTAAAATGTAATTGCTTTGCACAATTACGATTGTAATTGCCAAATGTAATTGCAGGGCAGTGACAATTACAATTATAATTATGCAGAGCAATTACAATTACAATTACAATTGTAATTGTCAGATGTAACTGTGGGGCAATTACAATCACAATTGTCATTCTGCAAGGCAATTACGATTACAATTACAATTAACAAATAGTGGTTGCTGCGAAAGCAATAGCATTTTTTAAAGGTTTTGTTATAGATGCCGAATTGCAGGTCAGTCATAACTTTATCAAACTGGTGCAAAAATAATAATTTCAGTAAATGATTATACAGTGGACGCTCGATAATGTGTCGCAGTCGGGGCTCTAGAGGCGGTGTTTTCTCAGAAGCGGCACATTAACGAGAGCCAATGTAACGCGCGCTCTCCCCATAACTCTCCTCTTTTCTTTTCCGTATTGGCTGCCCCCTGCCAGAATACTCTTAGAGAGTGAGGTGCACACACGTGTGTGAGTAATGCGTGTGAGCTGGGGCGTTCCTAACGGCACATTAAACAGCGGCACATTATCGAGCGTCCACTGTAAATTGTAAATAAATTGAAAGCATCTATGCTGAAAGATATATAAAATCTTGTATTCGTTAATATCTTGCTCCTAAAAATAATAATATACCCACCAATTTTATATCATTTGAGGAATTTTCTTTTATTCCATTCAAACTTTATACTGAATGAACGCACCAGTCCCTAGAAATACTATTTTGATGGTACGTGATTTTCGACAGCAGGGGTACTGAAAGATGCGCTAAATATCAGAAAAAGAGAACAATTACATAGATAGCTGGCTAATTTTGCAGGGGGACTTGAATTATCGTCAGAACTGCAGTTACAGGATTTGTAGTGCAATACTTCAGGACACTTGGGGCACATTTTCCCGGTATCCCCTCGAGTCCATCTTTGACAACTGACGGCTCGGATAGTAATGATTCGATAAACAAACTGTAAATAGAAAAAATGTGTGTCGTGGCGAGCTTTACCACACTATATTTTTTAAAATACAGTTTAACAATATTTAATTCTCCAATATTTCTTAGCGTTTGGACAATAATTTTTCCCATTTTCGAGCGCTAGTCCCCTTATTGCATCCGAGACTTCAATTTATACATATGTTTTTAATTTTACGCATTAGGAACTACAGGTAAGGTAACCCCTAGTCTAGTATAAAGCGAATATTCTGATCCATAAAAATGCCGTGTTAAATCACGTTATGCGAGACTCACAATCAGATGTAATAGGAAAAACGAGGTTAGGTTCCAATTCCAGAGAATAAAGAAAAGAAGCGGAGGAGATAAAAAAGACCAAAGAGAGTTTTAACGAACAGGAGATTGTGCAATAAGTAGGGTAAATAGTTAGTACCTGGAGATGGTGTGTGATAGGGTCCCTATCATAGGGAGAGAGAGAGAGAGAGATAGAGATAGAGATAGAGTGAATCAAATGCGTGAGTGAGATAGTAATGTAAATCTGTATAAGTTTATTATTATTACTTTTTTTTACTATTAATCGTCTTTGTAAACCAAGTGAAATTCTTGGCAAATGATCTTAAATATAACATACGTATATGTACATATATTAATATTGTATCGTGGAATAAACAAAAATTATTTGTAAATATGAACTAAGATATAAACTAAAATATAAACTAAAATATAAACCAAAAATAAATGATAATATGTAAGCTAAACATAAAATACATAATTTAATTATATAAAAGGAAACAATATAATTATTTAAGTAGTTGTTTGTTTATTAATTTTGATAATTTAAGTTGGCTTTTAATATCACCCTTTTCTCAAACATAGAGTCTGATAACCTATTGGCTTTAGGAGTATTAGTTATAGTTGCAAATGAAAAAAGTCTTTCCACTGGCGCCGAGGAAGGTAGAGGCGTGTTATATTTTATGAAAATACTTTTTATTTGTGGGTATCTTTCAAGTAATTCTATATCTCCACTTTCCTCGGTAAAATACTGGGTAATCAAAAGATCGGCTTTGAATCTTGGATGATTGTGTGCGAAAACATTATCGGAACCTGACTCGAAATTATAAAAGTCATCTTCCTTCGACTTGCTATGGGCGTTTCTTGTATTAGCAATTGGTTGCTGTATAAATTCTTTTGCTACAGCTGTGATAAATAAATTTTTAAAAACTTCATGATTTTTTGCATCCACACACACAAACCATCTGCTTTTGAATCTAGGGTATGACAACGCAGCTATTACTGCATTCTCCGCTTGAGGGCTTGAAACATTGAAAAAATTAATAAAACGTGTTTCAACACTTTCCAAGAAAAGTTCGCAAAGCTGTTTACAGAATACAAAGTTCTTTTCATTCAATTTTTGTAAATTTTTCCTAAGGGCTAATAAAGTCGGTAACAAAATACCATAATACGTGTTATTTTCACCTTGAAGAATATCTAATGCGTCTGCTACAGGTTTCGCACACGATAGATATTCCTGAATGTAAGTAAATTCTTGGTCTTTAAAATTATTTTTTAAGCCCAAACCTTTGTGGAGTGTAGCAGATTTGCCCTTAATGCTTAAAATTTGTGTTAAGGAATCATATAAACTATTCCAGCGAGTATCACCAGGTTTACTGAGTGCATGTCCGAGAATGTTCTGAATTATTTCAGCAGACTTCGGATAACTTCCTTTTTTCCACAAACTGTTGCATTTCTTCAAAACCTGACCGTGCATACTCGAGAGTGGTGAATCGTTTGCTGCCAATATCTTATTGGCGTCAACAGTTGCAATTAAACTGAGTGTATGCGAACAGCATCGCAAATGTAAGGGTAACTTTTCTTCCGGAGAATTCGGAATAATATATTCTTCGTCATTGTCTGTACTAACAATATCTTGCTCTGTCGTTTCATGATCCGAACTAGCACCATCACTATCGTACAAATCAAAGCCGTCTTCTTGTTCAATACATTCAGGATGGACGCCAAATATTCTAAAGGCTTTAACGAAATTGCTCCCATTATCAGTTGTGGTAGCAACTATTTCGCAGGTATCGGCAATATACTCGGCATGTATTGTCTTTAATAATTCGGTTATGCGTTCGTTGTCGTGCACCCCCATAAACCTGCGACATGCCAATGCTCTAGATTTTCTTTTGTAAGTTGCAAAATCAATCCAATGAACTGTTATTCCCATAAAACTTCGCCTGCGGCCGGACCAAATGTCTACTGTTGTGGATACGTATTTTACCTTTTCTATGTCTCGTTTTATTTCTTGCGCTTGAGTCGTATAACGATCACATAAAATACGTCCTAGGTTTCTACGACTCATCATTTTCAATCCTTGCGTTTCAATATTTAACTTTTCAAATATTTTAATAAAATATGGATTTTCGATACATCGTAAGGGTATCATAGAATGCGCGAAATATTGTACCAAATCATTTTCAAAACTTTGTTGAGTGTATGAACATGATGCTGACTGACGACATAATTGCTTTGATGTAGATGGCCTTGTTTTCTTATTTTTTATGTAAGTGCTATACTCTTCATATACGGCACTACCGTGTTTTCTTTTTAAATGCGTTACAAAATTGGACGTGCAGTTTCTAAATCCTTTGACCTCATTGTAATTTGGCGAACATTTTTTACATACCGCAACAATTCTTTGGCCGGTTGATTTTTCCGGGACTTTTTGAAAAAAGGTTCCATCCAGTAAAGTCATATTCATTTCATCTATATTGTTGAATTCACTTTCACCTCTTGGGGATGTAGTCTCATTTAAATTACTTTCTTCTGATGTTGAATCCATGATGAATCAATTATGCCACACAAAACTAACGTCGTTAAAACACTACGAAAAATATGGAGCCAAAAATACAATGTATTTACTAGCTTAAACAATCTGACTCGCTCTGGCATGCGGACACAAATGGTCCTGTGTTCTCGCGCGAGTCCACCGCGTGCCTCGCCACGTTTTCAACTGTTTTTTGAATATCCAATCGGATTGGTTCTATTGGGCTTGCGAGTAGAAATTTCAGCACGAACGCGAACGAGGCAGGCCGAGGCACAATAAGCATCATCCGCGAAGTGCCTCGGCCTTTGGGGCTGTTCGCCGCATGCCTCGGACCAGAGTTGGAGAAAATGTAACTGTGTTGTTGATTACATATTATTTTCTATAATCGTTAATTTAGACAGTTCACCATGTGGTTTCGTCAACTACCTAAATGAACGATTACAGAAAATAATGTGTAATCAACTACACAATTACATTTTAATCGTAATTTGTAAGTTGTAATTAGATTACACTTTGCTCAATTCTGCCTCGGACCATTCGCGTATAGATTTTAAAAATTTACATTTTTCGTCCTGTGTACCCCACACCAGGCAAGCCGAGGTAAGCTGAGGCTTGTACAAATTTGCCAGGTGGCACGGCTGTGCAGAAAATAGAATTATTTTTAGATATTTTATCCGTGACCGCATTTAAAAGAACAGGGGAAGTTTCTTCCGATATTCTTATAAAATTTCTGAAAATGTCGTTTCCTTTTTTAATCAACATGCCATTGAATGAAAAGGTGTTGTTCACGTTACTTAGTTGCCTCTTGTTCAAATACAAATGTGATGTCTTCTTATTCTTCTTCGACAAACTGTATAAAATAATGAAATTTGTACAAACGTCAGCTTGCTTCGGCTAGCCTCGTGCAGAGCGCACAGGATGAGAAATCTCGATTTTTTTCAGCGCGGGGCATTTGGGTCTGTCTCGGCTTGCCTCATTCGTGTTAATGCTCAAGTCTATACTTACTCTAGCAAGTGAAAAAAATGCCCAAGTAAAGACACACTAAGATCGTCTCTTGTTTGATTGTTACGCGATTGAAGCGTTATGAATACAACGATAGTTAAAATAGATAAAATACGTCTACATAACGCCAACGGCAGATATTTGGTCCGGCCGCAAGTGAAGTTTCTTAGGAAATAACAGTTCATTGGATTGATTTTGTAAATTTCAAAGGCTAATCTAGGGCATTGGGATGTCGCAGATTTATGGGGGTACACGACAATCAACGTATAACCGAATTATTGCAGAAAATACATGCCGAGTATATTGCAAACACGATATCACTCGGACTATACTCAGTTAAACATAATTGGAATCATTTATGAATTTTATAAATCAAACGCACATTACATACACTTCAAAATATTTCAATTGTAGTAGTGTCTCGACTCGCTTCTATGGAGAAAATTTTGTCAATTAATTGCTAACGTTCTCATGAAGGTTAAATAGAAAACATACAAATATTAATTGTTGTTCGTGGATGGCTCTTCTCGATTGATTGTTTTCTCGCCCTCACAATAATCAGCTGTCGGTCCGCCGGCTGATCGCTCGCGCGGAGTAGCCAAGAAAAAAGTAATGGGGGTCACTTGCATAGCTATGATCGCGGCGACAGAACGCAACAATGTATTAAAATGTAACCTTCTGGTTATAGCAAATGTTGGAAATGATCGCCTTCTTGCCCTATGCACGTCTCAAGTCTTCGGTTAAATGATCCTCGTATTCTTCGGAATAAATCCGGTTCATCAGAAATTTCGGCACATGTACCGAAGATTTGTTGGCGGAGAATATCCGTACCGAAAAAGTCAAAGGATTCAAGACCGGGAATCACACCTTGCGTTTTTCATTACCGTTCGTAATTCAGTAATGAAATCTTTCCATAATTAATAATTCAAGTACGAAAAGTTCAGATAGAACATAAAAATACAAACACAGATACAAAAACACTCTTCACTGGCATTGAACCAAATATATAAAATGTAAGCAAACAAGAGCGTACATAGGCGTTGATAAAAGCAGATGTAAATCTTCAAAATATCAGATATAGCCAGACAATAGTTTCACTCCCGGTTTTTGCGCGTTGAATAATTATGGAAAGATTGCATTACTGAATTATGAACGGTAATGAAAAATGCAAGGTGTGATTCCCGGTCTTGAATCATTTGACTTTTTCGGTACGTGTTCAATTGCCATTTATTACAATTTATTCCGTAAATATCGTTTCAATAGTAATAAATGTTCATAGTAACATTAATAGTAATAGTAATTGTCCTGCACAATTACAATTACAATTACCATGAAATTGTCCTGCACAATTACAATTACTATGTAATTGTCCTGCACAATTACAATTACTATGTAATTGTCCTGCACAATTACAATTACAATTACAATTTAATTGTCCTGCACAATTACAATTACAATGTGATTGTAATTGTGGTCAACTAAATTAACGATTACAGGAAGAAATCTGTAATTGAATTACACAATTACATTTTAATCGTAATTTGTAATTTGTAATTAGATTACATTTTGCCCAACTCTGGTATAAAGGCAAGCCACAGTTTCGCTGCTGTTATAGATAACCTAAAATTACTCTATGATGTTATGTACAGTGGTTTCCGGAGTAGGAAATCCTGTGGAATATTCCACCATAGAGTGAAATATGCACTTAATTTGAGATATTTGGATAAATCTACCAAACGCAATGGCACGAAATATGTAATCCATAATCCACAGATTATGACATCACAGACATCTAAGCTTAAAATGCGAATAGCTTGCGACCCGCTGATAAAGTTTTAACGTACATCTACATATGTATGTCTAAACGCCACATCTAGAGAAAAGCTTTTATTATTGCTATTATTGCTTATTATAAGCTATTATTGCCAGTTTCTTTAAATGTGCTGTAAATTTAATCGAGAAATTTTTTTACCTTGTGTCTCCTAACGCCTTATTATCCTTTCGCTTCTCGCAAGTGCTCCGTTATGGCTAGACACGCTGATATCATCGTTGTTATTAAGAT
Organism: Andrena minutula; assembly: GCA_929113495.1. Taxonomy (NCBI): domain Eukaryota; kingdom Metazoa; phylum Arthropoda; class Insecta; order Hymenoptera; family Andrenidae; genus Andrena; species Andrena minutula. The sequence continues at coordinate 41,228,458 of OV815994.1, forward strand.
CGCTTTATTAGGTTTCATCATCGTTTTCATCTTACAAACCCGCAACTAGTTTTATCGTCAGCGGAGATCTATTGGTTGGTCAGGCGCCCACGATATCACGAGGATCTTGTTGGAAATGTTAGTTCGCCGAAGTAAAAGATTTAATACGACTCGTCTACGTCCGAAAAAGTGTGCTACGGGTACATAATTGGTTGCGCGGTTATTGGCTAGTCAGACAGCCAAAATGTGTGGTCTCATTCCAGATGAAATTATGTCGCGTGAACGAGTGATTGACGGGTATAGAAATTGATCGTTCAAATTGAATAAGACCGCAGTGATGTAAATACTTTTAAATATGCCGCTTAAAGTTAAAGGTAGCTTCCGGCCAAAACATTTGAAAAATACGCGATTTTCACGAAATAAAAAAAAAAGAAACTGAATAACATACAGTAAAATACTTTTTGGACTTTATTACTACATGTTTGAAGAATAAACAAAAAAATTATTGCTTGAATTTTATCAATTTTTGCATTAGATATACAGCATTTATTGTACCACTGTAGAAATTAAAGCCCTTGACGGACGTCGTCAGCACTCGTGACACGATTGTCTAAAATAAAAAAAAATAAAAATATTCTTAAAATATTTGTAAATGGTTATCACCTTATCCATCCTCATTGCAAACAAACAATCCGGCGATTTTTAGCACATGTTTAAACACAATTTTGCAAAAAAAGGAGTTTTCCTAAGCATGAATCTGTCCATAAAAAAGAAATGGGTGATCCAAAATTACTCTTTGCGAATAAGGCGATAGCGAGTGTAATTGTGAATAGAATGCCGTAAGAGTTTTTGAAATCGGTTCATATTTAAGCATTTTACAGTGGCGTCCGTCAAGAGCTTTCATTTCTACAGTGGTACATTGAATACTGTATATTTAAGGCAAAAATTGATAAAATTCAAACAATAATTTATTCTTCAAATTTCATGTAATAAAGTCCAAAAAGCATTTTTACTGTATGTCGTTCAGTTTTTTTTTAATTCATGAAAATCGCTTATTTTTCAAGCGTTTTGACCGGAGAAAAGTGTAAGAAGCGTTTTAATACATAAAAAAAGTGTAAGAATATTTTTCTCAATTGTTTATTCTATCTACTTATGAGCTTTTTGTGAATGATTCAGCGGAAAAATAAGTTTGCGGTATTCTTAAATTTTAAACCTCCATAAACCTGTATTAACATCACGAATTTAAATATATCCTAGACTAATCCATGAATTTAAACTTCTACTTCTAATTTGCACATGTATTGACTTAAGTCACATAGTTTCTGAAATCTGAGTAACGTTAGCAAAGGTCAATATTGTTTCACAGTGTTCTACTACTTACAATTAGCTCAATGCACACTATCTAATTCTAAGTTTCTTACTGAACGCGACTGCATATGCACACATTTGTTTACTCGCTTCTGTCGAGCCACTATATTCTGAAATTCTTGTACATTTTTCTATACACCCAGCATGACACAAACTGTCTAAGAAACAAGTAGGTAAACATGCCACGCGACACTGGAAACTGGCATTCTATGTACATACGACGAGCAAGCACTTGAATAAGTTCAATAGACACATTTTTACCTCTGCGTGAAAGATATCTCGCGAGATATTGAAACGCGCGTAGCCCGACAACAATGGATGATTTACACCTTGCGCGCTGGAGGAGACAGTCGGCTGAAGAAAATGTTAAATATTTTTATATATTCGAGATCGGTCGCGGGAATATCTGTTAAGTACACAGTTCTATGGTACAAGCCTCGGAGGCCGAAACACACATATAAATTAACATGGTAAGTCGAGAACAAGTGACCGTATGTTCGTGATATCTTCACCGCTCCACCCAGTCGTTCTCTGTCTCTCCGGCCGCGTTGGTGCGAGCTGCAGCTGCCACAGTTCCGTCTACGCCTGTCGTTCCTTTTTCCCGTCTCACTCCAAGTCTACATCGTTTTCTCCGGCCTGCCCGCCCCCGTCTTCACCCCCTGCAATGAATCGAACCTCTGTGGATCGTACAGCATCCAGCGGATTTTCGATCGTACGAGCAATCACGAGGAAGGAAACTGTGTCATTAAACCCGCTGATTCGGAACTGCCTTGGAGTTCATAATACGGCCGTCGTAAAACGTATACTTTACGTGGTCGTTCTATTTAACTACATTGCATGCGATAGTTGGATTATGATATTAAATTGAAGGACGTTACATTTATCAGCGCTTATTATTAGGGCTCGCTGGGGCATTCGGTACAGCGGTGTTTTTCTCTGGTTGTCAATCATAGTCCCACTCTTATACATAGTTGTTGTTGTTGCTTAAACAAAGACACAGTTATTGACCGCCTGGGGAATGTTTGGTTGAAGAAGGTATTATTTCAACTACTTCTGGATATATGTAATCTTCCTCGGCCAGTGTCAATGTGTCATGTTCTACGCGGTAATGGTAAAACTACAATATAATATAGAATTTGATTTTTGGCACTTACAGTGTTTTTCTACAAGAGTTCTTTTATTAGTTTGGTATTTTATACTCGTTGAAGCTAAGAGAGGATAGCGACATAATTGAATCCTTTGTCCATTGCGTTATCACGTATCTTTCTTAGAATATAGTGGCCTTGCGAGTAACAGAGAAAATGATTCATTACTAAGGTTTATATCAATTTTCAAGGTATAAGAAAGTTCGAAATTAAACTTTCCTCAAAGATAACGAGGAACCTGAATAAAAGATGCAATGGTGTAAGATCTTTTTTATTCCAGTCAACGGAAAAGGTGGCTTGGTGCCGCGCAATAGAATCAACTCGAGCCTTTGGAGTAGCCTTTGCGACCTTTTTTCTTAGTATCAAAGATTTTTCATATTTGGAAATATGTAACCTTTAATAAATTCTCGTACTAGACGACAGTTCTGGGAAATAGAAAGAGAACAAATAAGTGCACTCTGCACTTTCAGAAGAAGCCAACTTAACCCATTGTTGATTGGCAATTTTATGCAAAAGCTAACCCTTGCCACCGCCTATTTTTCCATAATAATGAATATTAAAATGCATAAATCTGCAGATGTTTTATATATCTGCATAACACGACCTAATTCGTTCTTAAGAGTTTCGTTGATGTAAATCGAACGGATGCCTCACCCCTCATTACGAAATATTTTATACTTCGAAAATCATGCTCAGAACAAATAATTTTCCCTTCATTGTTAAATATTCTAATATAACTATGTAAGAAGTATATCATTAGCATTGATTAAATTCCTTTGATAAAGATAATATTCAATTTTATTCATTTCATAAAGGTAATATTCAAAGAACAAAGATCTATAACTTCTTTAAGCTTTCGTTGAAGTCTTAGCAGTAAAACTTCCCTAGTTGCAATAGGCGATAAGAAACAAGTTTCAAACGCGGTCACTCCTTATCTCTTATCAGCGTTAGCCTTCTTGCCTTTGTCATTCCAGGCGATTTTGCAGTCATTTGAATTTCGAAGTCCTCCCTGTTTAAACTTAAACACGTTGTTTGATAAACTTCGCACTATAACAAAATAAAATACACTCCATGTGCAACCTATGAAAATTCAATGAAAATAATAAAGAAAAAGTAAAAAATATATATTCTTTTAATTTCTCTACACCAGTTATCGATCGCTACATAAGATAGTTTAATAAATAAAAATTTATGCAATCCAAGATATAATTGCCAAAAGAATAACGAAGGGTTGAACTACGTAATGCTTATTTCATTATTTTGAAAATGAATATTTACAGTACTTTATCAACTAATTACATTAGCAATCTTGGTATATTTTTCATTTTCTTCTTACGAAAGTGTTTATGTATAGAAAAAGGACCGAAATATCGCAACGAAAAGATTTTCCTCCGGCGACCTGTGATTTTGCATAAAAACCGGAAGACGTGTCTGGATCGTTGGCCTATTTTACATTCATTAATTCGAGGCAGGCGTACAGGCGCCCCGTTCTTAACTATGTATATTGCATCGCAACGATATGCTTATCTCTGCGTGGTTTTCGCGGAACAGGAATAATGGAATAGAATGGTCCATTGTGTAATAACAGTGACGATTCTTCGCGTGCGATTCCCAGAACTGCGAAACCAATGAATTATGTGATTTCCAGCCTGGAGTAGGATTATACAGCAGCAGTGAGTAATAGTTTTGTAGAATAGGAAAAGCCCGATCTAAAACGTCAAGTTGTGTACAAAAGATTGATTTGCAACGTTGACGACGACTGCTCTGTATTGTTTTTGATAAAAGAGTTGTCTAATTTTATTTTTACACGTATGCACGTGTTTCCTATAAGGGGTGATTCCCAGTGGCGTTCACGTGACGCGACGATCAAGCGACGCTCATCCTACGCTCAGCCTCGTATGCCATGCACAATACCCTCGGCTATTTGACGAACTGCGCACTTATCAGTTTACAGTCTGTTGTGTTCTCGTTTTATATTTAAAAATATAGCCAAAGTAAAAAACTTTTCCATGTCGATTTAGCAATGATAGCGCTATTGTTAGACGAAGGTGAAGAAAACATAGTAAAACAAAATAACAGGTGAATATGGTTGCATCCAGAGTTGGACATAACTAAATACAAAATTATTTAAATAACGGATCAAATAAAAGTTACTTTAACTTTATATTATTTGTCGAATAATGTTTTTTTTTTTATTCGTCGGGCGGTTCAACTGCAGTGTCGAATAAATTTTGTAAAATTAACTTTTAACTTTATTCGACGTCAAATAATTTTCTGGCGCGCGTTCGAGCCACCGCACAGTGGCGAATTTGTGCCAAAATCTGACCAAAAGTAATATTTCTGATTGTAAGGTAAATTGTTAAAATGTTTTATTATAATATGGCTCTAAGAAGAATAAATTTAAATAAAAAAATTAACTTTACGGCTCGAATAAAGTTAACCGGTGTCAAATTTATTCGACACATGACGAATAATTTTTTTGACATTTATTCGATGTACGAAATTTTATTTAAATAATTTTCTACATCACTGGTTGCATCTTGCTTTAAGTCGGGGAAAAATTTATTCGTTCAGAAAGCATTATTACCTTTGCCGAAAGCATCAAAGTAAGTAGTAGCATTAACATAATTTACTGACAATGAGACAAGGAGGCAATTCAACTACTTTGACTTTCAAAGTACGAGAAATGTACAGAAAGTCTTTTAATTTGAAGTGGGACCTGTTCCATTATCTCGATTGAATGGCTCTACTGGCAATGAGTGTAGCGTGATCGAAGTGTCTCCTCCAATGTTAATACTCTCTCACTTAAAACAGTGCGATCGATTTTACGGTGAGCGTGATCGTCTCTTGAGGGTCGCGTCCCGTGAGCGCGAATTAATGGGAATCATTCTTAAGGAGTCTTGCCTACCTGTGAGGTCTGAAAACACATGTATTTGGGGGATTTCTTTTTGGAAAAACATAAAGACTTTATTAAATAAACGGTTTTGTATTCGAAAGTATATATTTTAAAGTTCTTGTAGTATTTTTTGCAAAGTAATATATAAAGAAATAAAGGAATTCTGCGCGATCTCCCAGCAGCGTTGTTTCCTAACCACTTTGGTGTGTCGACTGTAGCTTCGGCCTGATTCATCTGAAATAAAAAATTCTATAAAATCCAGTTAGTAGGTACATTAGATTATGTAGTGCCCGATTGTTCATTATCCGGAGAAATTAATTTGCTACAAAGTGGCTGCTGTTCCTAGCAAAAGTATTGATTTTCGTCACAGCACTTTTCATCTTTCATAATATTTCATCTGTACAATAAAAACCAGGAAACGAAATTAAACAAAACGATGATCCAAACGCACAACAGACTGTGGGTTATGCAAAACAGAATATTACGCAATAACACAAACAGAAGAAAAATTTGTTTCCAAAGCTTTTTAAATTCACGCTTTAACCCCGAGGTAATAACCCGCGCGTGTCATGCGGCTTACAATTAGTTATCTTTCGTACATTCAGAGGCGGATTTACCATAAGGCGCACTAGGCGCGCGCCTAGGGCCCGGACTTCGGAGGGGCCCCACAAAAACCAACTTTCCACTTTTTTTTAATGACACCAAATTTGATTTCATGTGATTTTATTCTTCCTGTCTTTCCTTTTTTTGTAAGGGGCCCAATATTTTCTTTTGCGCCTAGGGCCCCAACCGACCTTAATCCGTCTCTGCCTACATTTGCATGTGCACTTCTTCAGAGTCCATACATTATATCCAGCCACAGTTTCTTAAGATAAATATTTTACCAAAAGAGAATTTTAGCATACATTCATTGGACATACCAAATAAGTTCTTAAGCTTCCTACTCGTAAACAGTCAAAAATCACTGCATTAATTGGCAAAACGACCTTCAATAACCACCACCAATGCAGGTATTCATTTCGTCATTCCTGACACTACCATATTACGTAAAAAATGTACCTACACGATCCTAATTAAAAAAAAAGTTGACATTTAAATGTCCGAAGCACATCCACCTATCCACCCACTGTGTAATATCTTCACGAAACTGTTCAACTTTCATCTGAAAGATTTCTCAATGTCACTGTTCAATAGAATATGTATGTATGTGTTTTCTCGTTCCTCGTCTTATTCCTGACCTCAGAGAGGTGATCTCTTAATTGTTTTAAACCGTATCCGCAGAATAGTGTAGGTGCAGTAGAATGCAAAAGAGGCACGTGCGTGGTGGCATTAAGGGGGTAGACACGGGTAATGCAGCGCGCTGTATACCGACACAATCTGGCCCGAAACATGGGTCTGGGCGGGCATGTTGTTTGTCCTTATATGATCAGATTTCGGGCTGAGTGACGTCTCATTCGAAAGAGGAAGCTTCAATGCAGACCGCTCTGGTCATGATTCGACGAGATTGTGTTGATATGTAATAATATGAGTGATCAAAGTAGAGCAAAAGTCGAGAAAATACACCCGCAAGAATCCAAGTATTTTTAGGTCACTAAAAGAATTTTGTGACTCAAACGATGACCAGAGCGGTCTGCATTGAAGCTTTCTCTTTCGAATGAGACGTCACTCAGCCCGAAATCTGATCATATAAGGACAAACAACGTGCCCGCCCAGACCCATGTTTCGGGCCAGATTGTGTCGGTATACAGTGCGCTGCATTACCCATGTCACGTGGCGTGTTTACGTCCTTAAGTATTTTTAGGTCATTAAAAGAGTTTTGTGACTCAAACGGTTATCCCAGCGCTCCGCATTGAACCTTCCTCTTTCGAATGAGACCTCGCCAAGCCCAAAATCTGCTCATATAAGGACGAAAAAGGAAAAATTCCAAACCCATGTTTCAGGTTAGATTGTCGGTATTACAGCGCGGTGCATCGCCCGTGTCACGTGACGTGTCTACCCCCTTAATCCCACTGGTCCTGCCCACGTGGTGCGAGCTCGTACGTATCCCTCCTGAATGCGGGCTACCACTAAATCATCCTTCGACCGAAAGTCCGTGTCTGTGTTACGATCTGCCTGCTGATCGACCCCCGATTCGAAAATCCGGATCACGAGGGAGGCTTACCACCGGCTTAAGGTCGACGCTCTTGGGGTGACGAAGCCCCGGTATTATGAACGGACGTGTCATTTTCATGAGCCGGCTGCGCGTCCACCGGATTCACGACGGCACATTCTAATATATGCACTTCACTTTTGCCACTCGTACATCCTGATACTGCTCGCTCGAATTACGCTCCAGCGCATTTAGCCACCGCGTGTTTATTCATTTTTCAAGATCTCAATTAATCCACGTTTGCCAACAATGCCAACGCCTCGCTGGATTTATATTGTCACAGTTGATTTCTAGTAGAGTGGCACCTACTTAAATTTATTTTACATTTTATTGGTGTTATTTAATAACGGTAGTAATTAATAGGAGCTGGTAATAGGACGGTCTTACTTTAAAGCCCTTAAAGTCTGAATAAATTATATCTTTTGATCGATGAAGCTCTCACTTTTCAATTTATTAATTTTGACGAGGATAATAAGGTTAAATGAGTGTTTATATGGTGCATTCTGCTTCGTAGATTGCAACTTTAGTAATTTTGAATTTTAGTTGAAACAAAAACTGCGAGATAGAAAAATGTAATTTATAACCTTTTATATTTTCTATGCATTTGTCGCGCCGTCACATTTTGCACCGCCGGTGAAATGAATTGGGTGCAATCATGCGAAGCTAACATTCGGTTTGCATTTAGTCGTGCCGTTCTGGTTACGAGGAATTACAGGGGAATTTCAGCGTTCCATCCCGAATTTCATGGGCAATTTTGAAAAATTGCCGAGTAGAAGAAAGCATATGGTCTGTTTCGCGTTCTTTGCCCTTGAATTATGTATGCCTCCTGCCATTTTCATCCACATGCCCGAACTTTTTGCTGATTGGTTAAATTTGTCGGCACATCATAGCAAGAACTTTAATGTTCGTTGCACAGCATAATTGTCACATTAGCTTCCATCGTATTGTAATTACAACATACTCCTCTGTATTCACACGCTTGTCAAAAAATTAAGAACCTTCTTTGGATGACTGTGTAATTGAAACGAATTATAGAGAAATGAAATTAAGATGACAATTATGAAATGCAGATATTATCCTTAATATTTGTTCAGAAACGATACTGTTTTACATTTTATTCCATTCAGCTTCGTGTACTGATTACATTTTCTGTGGCCTTAGCATTCAACACGATTTAGCTGTTGAAATGGGGATAACCACATACCTATACGTAGAAGTTTCATTGACACATATGTACATGGAAGAGCAAAAATTTCCTTCCTGTTACTCCGTCGTGTCATCGCGCGTGACGTAGACCGGAAGAAGTGACACGATCGGACAGGAATGTGGAACGCGTCTGAAAATTGGACGGAATTAAGGCGGGTCAAAGATCCAGGGAGATGGTTGCTCGTTGATCGCGGTGAAAAAGAATGTTGTTCAAAGCATTGCGTCACCACTTGCCTGATCAGACGAAACGTAGCTTACCATTAAGAGCAGCGTGGAATTAATTAAGCATCTGCTTCCTCCCTCGGAACACTAATGCTCTGTGAGTTGCATCAAAGTTAGACGTTTCGCGTGCAAAACCTTGAAAGAATGCAGGGGAGGGGGTGCTAGGAAATGAGAAGCATTAATACGTCACTACTCATTGAAAATTCTGCAATTCGATGACGAATAGGTTGTCATTGGAATTTCCGTTCATTCTCCCCACTTTATCGATTCCATTTTGTATCCTCTAATATTTTAGACGTCTACACATTGCGCATGAAAAATGAAATTTTTTTGGGAGCAGTAATATGAATCATACTTGAGAGTTATAAACACGATAAACTTCACAACTACCGATCGTCTAGGGTAAAGGACCCAATTACTGGCAGCCAACCCAATTATTGTCACCTTAAACTATTTTAATTAAATGTTTATTTATTCGTTATTTTAAGTAAAATAGCTTAAGGTGACATTGGGTCCTTTACCCTATAAAACTTGAAAAAGAGATGCCGAAGCCTAAAAGTATCTCGAGCCATCGACACAGTTGAATGTGTCATGCGTTATCCCTGATTCGGTCACGAGCATGAATTGCTCACCGCGCTGTAAAGCAATGAAAAGTAAAAAAGTGAAACGACCTGTCGCCGAGCGTGAAAACGAATGGAATGCGTATCCACCAGTGTACTTATACTCCCTTCGCCTAGCTGGCCCTTGATGATGCCCGCGCGACATCGGAGCTGGCTGCATTGCACGCGAGCAACCTACGAGCGGAGAAAGGCCGCGCGCCGCTGGAATGAAGACGGGTCAAAGATGCATCGGGCGAAGGGCGAAGACGCCTCCGTTTTGCCAGACACGAGGAAGCAGGGCCGAAATTAAATAGCTTCGTTCTCCTAAAAGACTTTATTTCTCGACAGATAGATAAATTCATGAAATTTCCTAATTCTAAAATTTTGTCTTCTTTTGTGCCCTATTTCCCTTTAATTGTGGAAAAACTAACCTCAAAGTCAAATAGGCACTCTCACTTTTTCGCGTATAACTCCTAAAGTACAAAAAACATTAAAAATATTTCAAACAAAAGATTAATGGTACATTTAGCGCTGCAAACTTGTGTTAACAAAATTTTGAAAAATATTTAAACAAAAAAATACCTGACGAAGAAAAACTTTTTTCAAAATTTTCTGAACACAAGTTTACAGCGCTTATTATACCTTTCAACTTTTGTTAGAAACATTCTTTTCTGTCGCTTGTACTTTAGGAGTTATAAGCGAAAAAGTGAGAGTACCTATTTGACTTTGAGGTTAGTTTTCACACAATTAAAGGGCGATTGGACTGAAATGAAACATACCGTTAATCTTGTCTTGAGTCATTCTATGGACCCACAAAGTTGCGTTCCAATCGGTGAGTAAGGGTTCGCGGTGTTCCCTTGTCAGTCTCATCGATGTAAATTCTCATGAAGTTTGGTTTCCGCTGGGTCACTGTACGAAAGGTTCATTGGACTGTCGAGAAAGCCTAGTGACATTAATTATGGATATCAGTAATTATAATTAATACATACGCTGCTTAATATTCATGTTATTCAGGCGCACTTCAACACTTTGTGCTAGGCTTGGTTGAATCTCGGTGGAACGAGTATCCTTGATTACTATGTGACGCCCTTGATAGCTGTTGAACAAGAGCTCAAAACTCGAATAATGTGTTAATAATGGCCTATGAAAATTTGAAGTAGGTAGTAACGTAGAAACTTTATGTTTGCTAGCGTGTTGGAGATTAAATGAGGCACCACAGGCGGGGCTTAATGGAATATAATTAATTTCCAATGTACTTTTTTTTGCTTACGTTTAATCTTTCTTTCCTCGAACTTATCGAAAATTTTCCTATTTCTTGCTTGCAGGAAGTTTACAAACCTGTTGATCGAGTTGATAAATGAAAAGCGACTGAAAGACAGAGCAGGACTATTCTTTGCATTTTACATTAAAATTTTATATATTCTTTACTGTTATACAGAGTAGATATTTTTTCTAATTTTGTAGTAGGTATTTTCTATAAGGAGCAACATACAGTTCTTGTGTAGTTCTTAAAATCAAAATGTTCTTGGTACTGATACTATTTGTATTTCAACGAAAATGATTTACTATGCAACTTTGTGTTCTATATAAATGTGTGTAGGGGGTACAAAAATCGTTCCATTTTATTTTTGAACATCTTACAAAGCCATTGTACTTAGTTTTATTCTGGGGTAGTTATTATTTCGCTTGTTCATCATAACAATATTATAGCACATCTGTCTATATTACAACTTTTGATTTAAGTACCTACTGTCATGATGAAAATTGAAAACTTACACATTAAAAAACTCATTTATATATATATTTTTTTAAGAATTTGATACTTGCTTTTAACGTAATTTTCAACTTCCGAGGGAGGCATTCAAATGTAGCAAATTAAAATGTGTCCGGTTTCACAAGACCACCACTGTACCGAGGTGGAATATATTTCTTCATTAAAATACATTTTATATGCTAAACAAAAATGGAACAGAAATTTAACACCTTTGAATTTCCCGTCGAAATAATATTGCAGTCCGTATAAAAATCATTTGTTAAAAAAATTGCGCGTTTCCAAAAATTCTGTCCTCGCGGATGGAACGTGGTTGCAATCTCGCCCCAATCGCAGAAGTGTCAGAAATATTATCGCTGGGCAGTGAACAGTGCCGCCGCTAATTGGCACGTGTTTGGCGAAGATAGTCGGGGGGTGCCCAGACACGTAGTTCCGACTCTGCCGGAGGAGAGGCGTTCGGTTGGCTTCGCTTCTGGACAGGAAACGAGCAATTAAGTGGCCATAGCGAGCTTATCTCACACAAGAGAAGAAGCAACATACGAGACAGCGCCGTCTGATGCTGCCGGGGGGTAGCCGAGAGAAAGAGAACGAAAGTGGGCGAGAAAAGGAGAGGGATAGAAGGTCGTAAACTCGCTCACGAATCGGCACGAGACCATGGTGTGCTCTGTGTAAAGCGATCGTGATTGGAATGCCATAAGTGCCGACCTCGGCTATGCCGGTGGACTCGGGCCACCGCAATAAACTGGGTGATTTAGTTCGCACTGTACGCGGGGAGAAACCGAATAATCGAAAATGTGTAAAATTGATTTACCCCGCAGATACCCTAGCCGAGATAACAGATTTTCCTGTCCTGGTTTCGAATTTCCGAGGGTCGTTTATTGGTTATACGGCTTCGTGTGCGGCAAGAGCGTTTCTTTCTTGTTTTCTTTTCCCTTCGCCCAGCGTCAATGATAAATCTTTTCACCGCTGACTTTATGCTTGCCACGGCGGCGCGCACTTGCGTTTCTCGTGTCACGTTTAACTGCAGCAAATGCGTAGGTTTGTATACATAAAACATAGCGCCATTAGGAAACCTGAATATTTTGAACACGCTGGTGGGACGTTGGGTACTTGTATTAGGATAGGTACGAAACGATTAGAATTTCGATTTGTAAATTGCATTTGACCCGTTGCCTGCCGTAGTTAGTAATCTGACATCTGACACGCAAATCTCGTTTGTGCGGGGTTGCATGCGATACCGGGTAGTCAAAGGGAATATATCCAATTGCGCATGATCTACTGGCCTTTGATAAGCTAATTAGCTGCCCTCTCTCATTTCCAGCCACCAAATTCCTGTGACTGTGGGATTGGGAAATTCGTGGAAAAGTACGGGAGGTCAAAATTATACGGGGTGTATCTTAATATGTAGGACACAATTCAATGGTGGACGGGGGAGACAATAACGATGAAGAAACTGATATAAAGATGTGATCTATTCAGAGTTGGGCAAAATGTAATCTAATTACAAATTAGAAATTACGATTGAAATGTAATTGTGTTGTATTTTCTGTTGACTTCGTCAACTGTCTAAACTAACGATTACAGAAAATAATGTACAATCAATTACACAATTACATTTCAATCGTAATTTGTAATTAGATTCCATTTTGCCCAACTCTGGCCCTATTTGACCTTGTTTCAGAGTTGTAACCATTTTTGTATTCCAGTACTGTGCAACTTCTTACCTTTATGAAGTGTCAGAAATCGGTTGTCCACCTTCGCCATGAGTGCAAGCCTCCGGTCATCGAGTTGTCGATGTTCAAAAAAATTGAATAAATGTGACTAAAATTTAGTGATGTATGTACGACATCAAGTGGAAATTCTCCTAGTACCTCACACAATTGATTGCTTACGAGAAACAAGTCCAATTACAACGAGTTATACAAACATTTAATAGATCAGTTACCCTATCCCTATTCGTTATTAAGAATTACTGGAGTTAAGATACACCCTGTATAGCTACTTAATACATCGAGATCTATTTCAGCTGCTCTATAGAAGTTTAGAAACTGATCAAACGATTCGATTACAATATTTAATTAGGGAAAACTGAATGCTGCGCTAAATGCTTTGTAGTATAAACTTCTATTTTCCTCTGTATTATGTCAACTTCGAATCGAGGGAAATGTTTTTCCTTTTGAAGGAATATCGAGAGACACTGTACTGTCCCATGTGACATGGAACGTGTTACTCTTTTATTCAATTTATTTCTTGTTATTTGTACTGACATGGTGCATTTCAAATTGAGAAACACAACCAACAGAGCATTTGTTTCAGCTCAATAATCTTAAAAATGTTTCACTATTAAAGACACTTTTATACAATATTTTAATAAGAATTACATAATATATGGTTGATTGAATAGATCTTGGTAAAACGTTGCTTCTAAAACCAAAATACAGCTTTGTCTTGAAAAGTATCCGCACCTCCGGATCAGGCGCGAACTCAAGGCGGGTAGTCTATTCGCCTTGCATTTGCTCTCTACCATGGCGAGTGCGAGGGCACGTGACAGCAACAAGCCATAAATTACGGTCGGCATTGCCGTGTCTTCGTCTATCGGAGAAAGATGGAATAGGCCTCTCTGTCATTCTGCAATATCAAAATTATAGGAGTCATGTACCTACATATCACTATTAATAAATTATTACATTGCAAATCAAACGCAACGTCATCAACAATAAGACGTACATGATTTGCGCTTCACTCATCAAGCCATTAAGCCATGATTGCAATTCCACCAAAATCAACAGAATTTCGGAGGTACCTAACAGAAGCAGAACTAATAGCTACCAGCTGGACGATAACACCATTTGATCCCATGGAATTACTGTGAAATTCATTCCGAGAATTTCCATGTACGTGGAATCTAACCAAGATAGATAAACAAGTTGGATTAGATAGATAGATCGGTTGGTGCGAATCGTTTGAAGAAGCTCTGAATAAAACGACCAGAATTAATCTCTAGGATAACATCAGTGTGGCGTGTCATACGTTAGCATAGAACGCTTTGTTCATCATATAGAACAGAATACATTTACAGTACATAGGGTAGATGTCCCTATTACTGTCAGTGTCCCTATTACTGCCACTTCATTTATTTTAATTTGTAAAAATGTAACGTATAAAGAATAATGCACAACAATAATATTATTATTAAATTGAGACTGTTCTGATTATTATTAATATTATTGTTGTACACTATTCTTTATACGTTACATTTTTACAAATTAAAATAAATAAACTGGCAGTAATAGGGACACTGACAGTAATAGGGACATCTACCCTATGCAGTATTAATTTCAATAGGCATTTCAACCCAATCTAAGCCATGAGTCGAACTCACTTATTGCAACTGAACATCGGGTGTTAATTAAATAAAATTAATTACTAAAACTAATTTTTATAAAACCACAGATATATTTTACTAAAATATTGGATTTTGAACCTCCTCGCGTATTTTAAATAGAGGCAAAGTGATACATTGGAACAGATTTGTCACAAAAATCACCAAAGCTAATAAGCGTGCTGTATTTACAGTAGGAGTTGAATGGAGCACACGTTCACCTTTCAAAAGTAAAATATTGTTGGCCCAAGGTATAATCCAACGCCGCTGGCCTACTACGCTAAAGCTGACATTCATTATTCCTGGAGCAATTATGAACGGCAACTGACCGTGTTGGTCATTGCGCGACAGGAAACTACTGCAGGGACGCCTTAAAGTCGCAAACGTAACCGCGTTAATGTGCCCGGCGTGTCCCATGCCGTACGCTTTATTAAATCAATCCGATTATGTCGGGCCCAGAGAGTCATGTTTGCACAAAACAGCCGTTATCGAGCACGTAATCTTCCTGAATGGAGTTGTACACCGTAACCGCAATTCCGTTGCGTACGGAAGCGCGAGCATAATGCCTGCAAAGGGAGGCCGAATGGGCCCCGTGCGCCTCCCCCCCCCCCTGCCACCCCTGCCACGCCACGAGCTTTCACAATGGTGTAATCGGTAGGGTGTGCGGGACAGTGGGCACTTTGTGAGTCACGCATCATCCACTGGTGCACCCCTCTTGAGATCATCATCGACGACCCCTGCCGCGAGCCATCGCTACTTTCCTCTCCTAGACTGACCATCAAACTTTTTCCACTTCCATCTTTTTTTCTACTCACTTTTTCGTACGCTCCAGAGTGACCGATTGTTATTCAAATACCCATCACGATAGGATGCCGGCAGTCTCTACCGCAGAATGGTTTCATTTTCTTCTCGTTCTTATCTCGTTCGTTTCGCTTCTGTCGAATCGTTCCGGAGAGATGGGAAGATTGCATTGGCTACAGGGTTCGAGGTACGTACATTCAAATCGAATGGATACTGTTTGTATGCACATTATTGTTGTGTTACTACTGTCAGTGGTATATTCTTTTTATTATAGCAAATGTTTTTGTTAGTCTTCTTGCGACGAAGGAAATTCTGCGTTCAAGGGGGTACTGAGAGAAATGTGATAGTAAATCGAAGGGTTTAATATTTGTAATTGCAGGTCAATTATGGTTTTAAGATTCTGAAATAACATTTGAAAGGTAACTGCTAGATTGTACAGTATTTGTGTGCTTTTATCGAATGCTTAGGGGTCGCTTTATGAAGACAAATGTGTTTTCGAATTTGTAACTTAAGGTTTAGAGCAGTTTATAATATTTGTGTGAAAGTTCGAAATCAGCCCAGTATCAGTTTTAATTAAGAATGCACAGTGGGCACGTTGTCTGGAGATGTCGGTATTATGTAAAACGGTTCGGATTTATTTACGTTATTACGTTTACGAACGTGAAATATGAGTTCCATTACGCAACGAACGGGTAGAAACTGGTCACTGGGCCCATTGTAGTCATACAGTAATGATAATCGGCGGTGTGTACAGCACAGTGAGCACTTTGTGAGTCATGCATCATCCGCTGCAACAACCCCCAGCGATCATCGTCGCCGACAATTCAGTTTATACAATCCATTTTTTCATGTTTCTTACCCTTATTTTTCGCAGTTTGCACCCATAATTGATTAACCAGCTAGTCTATTGGAACTAAATACTATACAAATGGTAGGAGCTCCTGTGTAAATTAGGATTACCAACATAAACTTAATTTTATCTATCTAATAGACAACATCATTTTAGCAAATGCCATATCAATATTTTCAGCAAAAATAACATAATCCTGTTAATTCAAAACTAAGTTAAATAAGCTTCTCAAAACCTTATGCGAAGACCCCAGGTCTTAGACCGAAATCTTTTTTAACTTGTTTTTGTAATTTTTAATGCAACATACTATTTTTAATTTCATGGATTTAAAGTATTCTTTCACTGAAATTGTGTTGGGGCTTCATTTCCAACAGTGAACTTGTCATTGAATGGGACATGCCCTGTCAACCACGCCTCGCTCAAATCAGTGTCGTCCACTGAAATTTCATCGGTTCACGTTAACGTTGAAATTTCGTCAGATTTTGACGAGAGAATCATGCCAGTCGAGCTTTGGATTATATTTACGCCAATGCTGCCCCAATACTTATTCCTGCAACGGAAACTACACTAATATAGTTTATATATAAAAAATTTTGTTGTAGGTATCTCATAGCGTTACAAAGTTATATTAAAAACAAAAAATGCGATAACTTTAAGGCCTTCAGAGTGAATTTCTGCAGAAAGAAAAAATTGCTCTTTGCGTACTTCAATATGCTCTACAGTTTACATTCACACAAAATTACAGTAAAATCAGAACTTTCATATTGAGAATGTTTCCTTGTTAGTGAATTTTTGAACATTTCTGTGGAATAAAATTAGAACTTGGAACTCGAAAAGGTAGTGCTTTCATAGCCATGCTCTTATGACATTTTTCCACTCTTAACGGTGAGTAGAATATGTTCCTGAAATTCGGCCACCTGTTTCTGGCACACCATGTACATTCGTGTAGCTAGGAGTGATTGCAAAAGAAAGTTTGGTGAGCGGTAGGATCAGAAGATTATTGCTGATATTAGATTGTAGGTGTACGTTACAGCGAAATAACAGAGTACCGCAGATAATAATAACCAGACTTTATTATAAGCTGGGGTTACGATGAGGCAGCGGTGCGTTACCGATGGTTTCGCTGATAATATCGAAAGCCACGCGCGGGATTAATCTTCCGCTGGCAATCGTAAAAAAACGCGCCAAACGTTCGCCCGTAGTTACGCAGCGATGCATAACAGATGTTTGACGTTGCAGGCGCGTTATTTACCCTTCTGACCGAGGAATTTCTTGATCGTAGGTGCCTCTTGTATCGACGTGTAATTAAAAGTGAGTAATGACATGTGTGTTCGC
Organism: Andrena minutula; assembly: GCA_929113495.1. Taxonomy (NCBI): domain Eukaryota; kingdom Metazoa; phylum Arthropoda; class Insecta; order Hymenoptera; family Andrenidae; genus Andrena; species Andrena minutula. The sequence goes on from OV815994.1 coordinate 41,246,161, forward strand.
CTTGCGTACCGTAAACTCAACGCGAAGAAACAGGCGTGATTTTTGCTAGGTCCGAATTATGGCTGTTGTAGGCCCCACAGATATTCCCTCCTATACAATATGCAAAAAGAGGGTGAAGATGAACTGAATTACATCGATTGATATATCTTTTAACTACTTCTACCTACACATTTCCAATATATATTCCTTAAGCTTAAATAAAAATTTGGCACTATGTCCATAATGTTTGTTTTTACTAAAAAAATTTATTAATAATTTTGTAGTCATTGTTCCAATGAAATGGTTTATTGAAACGATATAGACTATGGGAAATTCTAAGCAAATTTGACTGTATGATTTACAAGAAATTAAAAAAAAAAGTATTAAATATAGAGAACTTTCAATTTCTATGTTTCCTTATTTTGATTTCTCTTACCTGTTTAGGTAACAATCAAAAGAGTACGTGCTACGTGATTCTTATTAAAAAATGATTCTTTCAAAACGACATGAAGGTATAGAGACATATATATGATAATACGTGTGAAATAGTAAATATATCTACCTAGTCTTATATTAATCACAAACGATTGCGTATGATTTAAATAATTTCTGAACCGTATACCATTCAGTGCTTCATTGTTCATTTATTCCTGCTGAAACTAGTATGAGAGCAAAATGTATTTTAATTTCATTGGAGAAACCAAACGGTTGCAGGCATATTGTTTGATAATAAATCGACAGGATCCTCCCTCCCGAAACGATATATTTATAGAGAACATTCTGTTTATAATTGGAAGTTTCAACCGACAAAATTGGATTCATATTTTCCTGTTAAATCGAAGAGAGGTCAGGTTAAAAATAGAATTGGAACAGCAGATATGGGAAATGCAGTACGTATGTATTTGTTCTAATTACGATAAGGTAAATGGCCCCATTACTGACCACGTCCCCATTAGTGACCACTTCATTTTCTTATTGTTTATTGCAACACAGAAAGCGAAATATAAAAGAAATATTTCAGTTATTGTTTCATACGTTATTTATGTAGCCGTACATTCATCTTTAAGTAAATTCACATGTAAATTAAGACTTGGTCATTGACATGAAAGTTGACAGATTCTAATACCGCGAGGTTATACTCCAGATATCATTAAACTCGCAAATTTTACAATAAAAATACATGGATCCATGCAGTAACTTACTCAAATTAACGAGAAATATATACAGAATTATAAAAGAAAAAGAAAATGGATATTTTCTTTCATTATTGTAGCAGAAAATCGTGGTATAAAATAGATGGTCACTAAAGGGGACATCAGGTCCAATATAATTTTCACCATAATCTTTGTGTAAATAGTCAAATATCACTGTAAAACTAATTTGATTAAGAAACTAGAGACTTCAAAAAATACAATGATGCATACTTTACTCAAATATTGTCGTATATTAGTAAAAAATATACTATTTCGAACCAGTCACACTCTTAAACGGTCGCTAATGGGGACATTTACCTTAAGAAAAGTAAGATAAAAATGAAAGCCAGAATTGGACAATACTTCTGAAACAAAAGAACAAAAAAATGGTTTATACAAATTTTAAGAAAATCAATTAAAATCTTATAAGCTAGATTTCAAAATCTTTATTCATTTTAGGTTTCAATACTTAAATAATATGAGTTCCCACAAAATTGTTGCACAAGTAAGTACTTAAATAAACTCACTGAGAAAAGCAAGTTATAATATTTCTGAATTCATCGTTTCGGTTTGAGTATGCATTCCCTTTAGAAATTAACTGAATATTTACCGAAATCCAATGTATATAGTTTGTAAATTTTAAAAAAGTGTACTACCATTTGTTACTAAAAGGAACAAGAAAAATTAATCATTTATATTTATTTTGTATTTTTTCACGTCTTTAAGATGGATCCTCTTGGCTGCTTTACTTTCGTGGGTCTTTCATCTTGCTCTTTGCAAATTCTTCTCTACTATTCACTTCCTTTTAATAACGTCCTTTCCTGTACGCCCTCCCACCCTCTCCGGTTAATTTCCTTATTACCTCTTTTTCAATTTTCTTCTCTGATCTTTACCTCTATAGCTTCACTTCCACCCTTCGTCATAATCTCGCTTGTTTTTACCTCCGTTGTTTTTCTGTCCCCCTTCCTTCCTTATTGACAATACTGGAAATATTTATGGCATCACAAGCATGAAGACGCTATCTCTGTAAATACTTCTCTTATTATTAGAACTGGGTAACTATCGTTGCAAAATTTATTTATTGGAAAAATGTGTAGCTCACTATTTTACCGAAAATAATTTGTGTCGTAGATATCATGAAAATTGTGAGATCTACATAATGTTGAGAGTGATGCAATACATACTTTCAGAACTGTATATGCCTAACAATAACTTCTAAAGTATGTGGTCTACAAAAATGTGTTTTATACAGAAATTGTACGGTATCGTAGGGAACATATGATGCTAAAACGTTTTTTCTAAATAACCTATTTGTTTACGAGATATCACGATGCCCTTGAATACTTTAAATGGAATGCGTACCTTTCTGGATTAAAATTGAAAAGGGGATAAAAGGGTCTCACTACTTACTTTAGTTACCGTAGGTCCGCAAAGTGATGTCCGTTGACTTCCACGCAACTGTTACTATTATTAGGTTCAGGGGAAATACAGCTTATATAAATACTTATTGAAAATTCACTGGTCTTTTAAATTTCATACTTTAGAAGTTATTCCGGGTGTACAAGTTATGTGACTCACCCTGTATTTTCCTGCTACTTGTAAACTTTCCCTAGCTTCTCTTACTAATTATAAGCTATATTTGTTTTATTCCCAAATTATCCACAATTATTCTTCTATCCCCCATATATGTGAACCTGATATCGACATTTCCAATTAATTTCTATTTTCTGATGAAATATTTTACATCAGTCAGATACCTACCCAATAATACCTATATTTATTCCTCTCAATGACCATTGCTATACGCACAATTACTTACTTGAATTTTACCCATTTTAAGCATAATAACAGATCACGTTGTATTACCTATGCGATGTCAATATTCTACAACAATAAGTGGTAGATACACGTATGGGGTACATCTGGAACCTAGATGTAATCGTTAATTACCATAAGCTGGATATTAGCATCCTAAATTTAGTCGTCGAATTACGGAGTTACCCCAAATTGCCGCGCGCGTGTCCTATTGTATTTATAAAACACCAGTCGGTAAACTGATATTATAATCTAACATATGGGGACGTGACGAGGTGTAAATAACTGCGGATTACACGCGTAGTATCCGGTAATAACAGCGACGGCTGGCTCTGTTGTGCCGAGAGCAACAGAGAATTTTCGCGTGTCAATCGGACACGCCTGGCGAAACGTCCTCCACCAATAAAACGAATCAAGTAGTGTATCGCGGCAACGCGCAACGTAAACGAGCTTAACGCTGCACGGAATAATGAGTTGCACGCGTTGAATCATCATGCATCGAGGAATTCCGCCGCGTGCCCGTCCCTTCGCGTGTAGGAACGAGAACGATGCGATATTAAACCCACCCCTTTGGCGCAAGGCGAATCCCAACTTTTTCTGCCCTCGCAATAATTAACGACATGATAATTCCCGTTCATCGTTATACCGAACATGCCCGATGTATTCGTAATATGCGCTTTACACATACGACGTTGGGTGGTAAAATGTTATTTGCTTTCATTTATCGTTTGTATTTTATTACCATCCCTGGGACGTATGTACATATTTTAAATACAAAAACATGACAGAGAAATTGACAAATTAAAAGTGTGTGACGGTGGATGTCGCGGAAATGTTGATGGATTATTCAAATAATTCTTCAAACAGTTTAAAATAATTCAATTTGGTAAGAAATTCATTTCAGGATTAAGGAAGTTGTCAACGATTTCTAATTTTAAAACACATACCAAATTCATGTAGATAGGGTAAAGGACCCAATTACTGGCAGCCAACCCAATTACTGTCACCTTAAGCTATTTTACTTAAATGTTTATTTATTCGTTATTTTAAGTAAACTACGTTAAGGTGCCAGTAATTGGGTTGGCTGCCAGTAATTGGGTCCTTTACCCTATCATCCTTCAAAAACATAAATATTATATTGCAACGAGAATTTGTACCAATTTGTCCAATTTTATTGCGATCAGGGGTATCGCAGATGACTATAAAAAAAATAAACCTAACAAAGCCTTTTCACCAAAGCCAAATAAGTATAAACGATCGTTTCAACTCAATGACGTTCAATGACTTCAAGGTCACGCTGATGCCTTATTGGCCTTACAAGCAATACAGGGTAATTACCGGCGGGACACGGCGGCAACACAGTATCAGACTCACAATCGCTACATGAAATTCCTGCGTGTGTAATAATATATTCTAAGTTGAATCATAGTCTCGACATATGGACGTTCCGTTGCAGAGCTCGTTGCCTGTGTGCCAGGCGATCGAGGAGCGTGTTGAAGCGTTCGCAATAATCGCGTGTGGTTGTTGTGCTGGCCGAATGGAAACGCCGGCCAAGGCCCTCGAGCACGTGGGCCTGTGTGCCTCGTGCATCGGCAATGCGTGTGTACGTACGTACGACTGGACACGACACGAGCCAACGATTCTATCTCGATAGAGAACGGAGATACGTAATCCACACCGTATGCCATCGACGCAGGCTTCGCTTCGTGAGTTGACCGTCATGTGCTTTCGAGACTCGCCTAATAAGATTTCGGTCCGACATAGCGTAATCCCGACGCGTCGCCGCTCGGAGTTGCACGTAGGTATGTAAATGCAGCAGCGGGCGGCTCCTTCTGTTTTCGACGGCTGTCATAATGTTTGCACACGCGGGCACTTCTGTCACGTGGAATCGTTCCTCTCCCGCGGTGTTCAAATTTAATTAGGCCATCGTTATTCTCCCCTTTTGGAGTTCTAAATCCTTACCTTCCAGCTTTGGGTCACCATAAGCGTTGTAAAGAGAAATCGTAGCAGTGGGATGATCATTCTTCGTAATAGGATTCGTAATGAGGAGCATACGAAATTCGGTGACATTAGTCCAGAAATATGACGAACAGTTTTTCGGGAATATCTCGTTATCTAGCAGTTTTAGGACAAAAATAGTTATTATGAAATTTGTAGCTTAACAAATTTTCTACAAAAAAGATTTTATGAGTTTTTTCGTAGGAGGAACCATTTCTATGTATGACGGCTTACAATGTTTCAACACTTATACTTTTGACAAAGAGTGATCTCGAACCCGGAAATTTAAAGAAGTATGAAACTTTGTGAATATTTAGGGGATGCGTTCCTGCGCTTAACGCAATTTTATTTGCTGCTTAAATTCACTTTAAGAGAGTGAAATTGACTCCAGAAAATTTTCCGATTTTGTGTTATTACTCGTGAACTGTAAGGCCCGTTACGCACTGACGACTACTTGCCGGCAACTTGGTCGACAAGAGACCAGAAACCTTTGTTGGTCGCCGCGACAATTTCCGTGTACCTAGTGGTCGTCGGCGACCTGTTCGCCGGCAATAGGTAGAAAAGTAGTTTTCAGGAAAAAATTAGTTCTTTTAATTAGGACTTTTAATCTATCTTTTAATTTAACCTTGGGTAATTTACAGTTCTTAGAATTCGTACAGTTTGCGAGTTATAACGAAACATCGAAAAATAGCCAGATACGCCTCTTTATAATATAATATAAGCTACACTGTATTTTAATTTCGTCAAAATCCCTGACATCAACTGCAAAAAGCAACCGATTGTCGCGGAATGACCCAATATAAGAGGAAGGTTGTAGTTTAAGGTCGGCAGAAAACCGATTATTTTGATATTATTCTGTGTTAGATCAAGGTATGTATAAGTGTTGTTTCTATGGTCAGGTGGTTAGAAAGTCAAGAATATCGCTGGAAATGTGTATGAATGGCCATCGACATGTATGGCATGACGTAGCTGTTTTGTTGTAGAAGGCTTAAGTCACGTCTGAAGTAACAAATGTTTGCAATGCTGTCATTGAAACGTTCTAACATGGACGTGTTGCAAGGTAAACGAGCATTCTGTCTAGTATTCGTGAAGACGTGGTTTGTGCATTTTGTTGCTAAATTTAGTCACACAATAAAGGAAAAAGAAAATTACGATATTTGGAACAGATGAGATTGTAATATTAGAGAACGATTTTTATAAAATGAAAGGACACAATTGGTTTTATAATATGTACATACAATTGACTCTAGAAGAATAGTAACAGGAAAATATTTGCACCTATTTAACATTATAGCGATAGTGAAAATAAAGGCTTATTCATACGAGACACTTCTATGGCTCACAACTAGTATTTCAGATATATTGCTCATTTGCTGCATCAACATCTCAAAGATCATGAATTTTAGTTTCTCTTATTGTTTCCGAATTACTTTACATCTGAAATATTTGGTAAACACAGCCAGTGACGGATTAAAGAAAAAGGGCCCAGGTGGCAAACGTTGTGAGGGGCCCATTTTGGGGGGAAAATGTAGAGGTAGTTTACTAAAAGAGGCTAAGTGTACAGAAAGGTATAGGAAAAAATAATGATGGATAAAATCATAATTTCTTTTTGAAGACAGGGCCCTAAGGGGGGTTTTTGAGCAGCGGCCCATTTTTCGGGAAAATCAAGCGGCGTTTACTAAAAACGGGCTCAGTGTAATAATACAGAAAAAAATACACTTTGGATAAAATCATAATTTTTTTTAAGAATGGGGCCCAGGTGGCAACTGTTCATCGGCCGCCCTGTTAAATCCGCGGCTGCACACAGCATGATTGCTTTATAACTAACTTTCATCCAATAATTATGTTCTTCATTTATCGCATAACGAAGCTTTTTATCGCACCAACATCTCAAAGAGTCGAGGAAGTAGGTTAAGCAAAATCTGACACTTCTAGACAGAAAGAGAGTAATTATTTTGACCACTTCTCTGTGTACTATACCAACAAAAGATGCAAAACGCTATCAAGCACAGCGATGTAAATCACTTCTTTTCCCCGACGAGTTCGACTTGTGAATTCTTTCTCACGGACTGTTTAAAAGATGTCCTCTATCACCTCGTAGAAACCCACTATTTACTTAGGTGTCTGAAATACAAAACGGCAACAGTGTTGCGCTATATAGACATAAAGCTGTCGATTCTGTTGCGTTTCCAGTAGACACACGCATCCTGTGCGCGCATGCGCCACCGGGTCACAGTAGGCCAGACAAACGTATCGCGCAAACGTCTGATAATGTAGCCCGACGAGGGCCGATACGGAGGACCCACAAGTCTCTCGAGCAGAGAATTTCGAGGGTGCTATCGAGAGGCGTGAATGCTCTCTTTGTCGGAATGCAAATGTCAACGGGACACCGACGTGCCGCATTATGCTCAACGCACAATGCCGAAATACTCATAATAATGGTAATGAAGGAAGAAATATGGGCTATGCAAATGCAAGGACGAGCCCGAAGAGACAGGATAGCGAGGCGTATAGAGAGGTCGAACGAGAGAAGCGAAAACAGGGGGAGGGGGGCAGGGAGAGAGTGAGAGAGAGAGAGAGAGAGGGGGGGGGGGAGATAGAGAGAGAGAGAGATTCTCTCATATTTTTCTCGTGTAGATTAAAGGCACGCGGCTATACGTACAGGCGACATATGCTCCATGGCGGGGTTGTTGCGCATATATCACGTCGTTGTCAACCCCTCAAGCTGGCGAACCCCCGAAATTACGAGGGCCACTGTTTATTATTTCACTTTCCTCCGCCGCGGTACCCTCTGTCCAAACATACGGCGCGCGACGTGTCGATACATATACATACATTCCGATCCGATGTTTTCGCGGGTGGATGTTCATTTTTGTTTAATTACTTTAAGGTAAATAAATCCCGCAGTCCACCGTGTGAAGACACGTTTATCTGACACCTCTTTTTTGCTACCGTGCCACGTGTACCCGTTCCGAGGGATTTAATCCCATCGCTCGTGTACGAATGAGTAATTGCGCTTTGTTAACGCTAAATAAATATGCGACGACCTCGTATTAGACATCGAACGATGTTTGACGAGTGTTGCGATTTATGCATTATTTTGCAGGGGGTGCGAAAGAAAAAAATGTTAGTGTTTGGTTTGGAGGCTACGAGGGTAACGGAATAGGATGACGTATGTATATTTTTTTAAATGAAATAACTTATACACTGTTGAAAGAATGAGGGGATCATGTTTTCATAAGCATTGGGTATTTAATTGTTGATTATTAGTGGATCAGGATAGCATAGTAGTATTATATTATTTGTGTATTAAAATTGCGATACAAAACTTTTTTTGTATGGTATTGAGTTTTAGAAGTACGCTCTGCGTTATTTGCATTTGGTGGTGAATAATGTATTTTTGGAATGCACGAAGTAGCCTGATGGAATATGAGTAAACATTATTATCTTAACATATTTAGGTAAATATTAATATTTATTAATAGTAGATAGTGATAGTTAGAAAGTGACAAAACTATAAGGGACGAATAACAGTTCTAAGAAAACAACTACTGCAAGCTTCTTAGAAAAAAATTATTGGTATTCTAATCAGTCATGAATTTATAGTAAATGTTGATAGACAACATCGCTTCTAATTCATCAATGATAGCAAACATCAATTGAAAGACACATGGAAGTTGTGAATTTATATACCTAAATGATCTAAACACGGTTTGTATACCTAAGTATAATATTTGGCGGATTTGATTATATTTTTCTAAACTGATTAATTGTTACAAACAAATTTAAAACATATGAAGATACTAGAAATATTATTATGAAGAAACATAAACGCAGACTTTATAATGCATATTTAATATAAGAACAATACCCAAACAAATGTGAGTTAATTTAAGTGAATAGTAACGTGGCACCTCGTTAATCGCGAGGAGACGAGATTAGATTTAATTAAATTTTGAAAATGGTATTAATTATACTCGATTTATTTTTCATTGCTAACGAAAGACTCGTACATTGTCCCCAAGTAACTAATTAATTGATGTTATTTATGTCGTTTAGTAATTGAATCATTACGACAATTAAATTCCGAATATTCTGATTCATATTTTGAATTCTTTCCGAAGAACGTCCAAGAAAGCTTCTCACAAGTAGACATTCGCTTATAGTGAATAAAGTTTCCCGATTTGGAATATATTTTTTTAAACTACCATAGTAACTAAGAAATCTTGAATATTATATCTACAATGGGTCTATTTTACTCGTGTTAGTGAGTAAATCCTCTTATTTAAAAATAATTCACTACAGCCTGACATCTATATGTTTTTTGTAGTGCTCAATCCGAATATGACGTTACTTTTTGTGTAAAAAATTTTCTAAGTTTCAAGACTTCTCTTAATAAAAAATCATTTTTTTAGAGAAAACTAAAAAAGAAAATACTGAAGAATTTTTTATATTCTCAAAAAACATATAGATGCCAGGTTTTAGCCAATTATTCTTAAATAAGAGGATTTTAATCAGCCTCAATACCACAAGTAAAATAGCTCCATTGCAGATATAATATTCAGGATTTCTTACTTACTATAAGTATCTACTTTAAAAAAATATCTTCCAAATTGGGAAACTCCATTCACTATAAGTGAATGTCTACTTTCAGAAAATAAACCCGTCTCCTCAGTTTCTTCCACTTTTGTAGTTCGCAGAGGCGTGTTTCCTCGCGTGCATATTTTCGCGCCGCTCTATGGAATTCGAATACCTACATTAGAAATATAATCGCACGGTGTGCGTGCATCTGGAGCCGAGGGAAGACCGGGGAGCAACGGACGCCTATCTTGCGCGTCGTCAGAATGTCCCGTGCACTAGTCAATATATTTGCGTGTTTATTCGAGGACTGGTCGCGTACTAGTAAATGCAAAAGAGTAAGTAGCGCGTACTCGAGCTGGGCGTGTTTTGACGAGCCTTCTCGATGTCGGGCACGTGGGCGTCGAGGAAATTACGCAAGAGACGCATGCGGTTTTCAGGGGACAATCGCGCCGTTTCGATTGTCCGATCGCCCCTGGGGTCACCGACGCGCGCGGACCACTGGGGCCCATTCAGAAGTCCCCCGCTGCAGAAACAGTATCGTTAATATCAGCCGACTTGCATTCCTATAAATCACAGTGGGAAACGCCTGTTGGCGTTGATGCATCACCCTATCCATTCGTCAATTTTCCATGCATCGCGATGAAGTTGTTACGATCGAGCAAGGGAGAAGGAAACGATCGGTGTAGTTTATAAGGGTATACCGTGTTTCGGTGATTGATCAATGCCGCTAACGTTTCGCGGAGGAGCAAATATTTGCACGCCGAATCGAACACGGATGAATATCGATCTTTGGATACGTGTTGCGAGTGCACACGATGAAATTGATTATTCGCTGAATATTCTGCGCTTACTCTGCCCGGCAGAGTTGGGCAAAATGTAATCTAATTACAAATTACAAATTACGATTAAAATGTAATTGTGTAATTCAATTACAGATTTCTTCCTGTAATCGTTAATTTAGTTGACCACAATTACAATCACATTGTAATTGTAATTGTGCAGGACAATTAAATTGTAATTGTAATTGTAATTGTGCAGGACAATTACATAGTAATTGTAATTGTGCAGGACAATTACATAGTAATTGTAATTGTGCAGGACAATTTCATGGTAATTGTAATTGTAATTGTGCAGGACAATTACTATTACTATTAATGTTACTATGAACATTTATTACTATTGAAACGATATTTACGGAATAAATTGTAATAAATGGCAATTGAACACGTACCGAAAAAGTCAAATGATTCAAGACCGGGAATCACACCTTGCATTTTTCATTACCGTTCATAATTCAGTAATGCAATCTTTCCATAATTATTCAACGCGCAAAAACCGGGAGTGAAACTATTGTCTGGCTATATCTGATATTTTGAAGATTTACATCTGCTTTTATCAACGCCTATGTACGCTCTTGTTTGCTTACATTTTATATATTTGGTTCAATGCCAGTGAAGAGTGTTTTTGTATCTGTGTTTGTATTTTTATGTTCTATCTGAACTTTTCGTACTTGAATTATTAATTATGGAAAGATTTCATTACTGAATTACGAACGGTAATGAAAAACGCAAGGTGTGATTCCCGGTCTTGAATCCTTTGACTTTTTCGGTACGGATATTCTCCGCCAACAAATCTTCGGTACATGTGCCGAAATTTCTGATGAACCGGATTTATTCCGAAGAATACGAGGATCATTTAACCGAAGACTTGAGACGTGCATAGGGCAAGAAGGCGATCATTTCCAACATTTGCTATAACCAGAAGGTTACATTTTAATACATTGTTGCGTTCTGTCGCCGCGATCATAGCTATGCAAGTGACCCCCATTACTTTTTTCTTGGCTACTCCGCGCGAGCGATCAGCCGGCGGACCGACAGCTGATTATTGTGAGGGCGAGAAAACAATCAATCGAGAAGAGCCATCCACGAACAACAATTAATATTTGTATGTTTTCTATTTAACCTTCATGAGAACGTTAGCAATTAATTGACAAAATTTTCTCCATAGAAGCGAGTCGAGACACTACTACAATTGAAATATTTTGAAGTGTATGTAATGTGCGTTTGATTTATAAAATTCATAAATGATTCCAATTATGTTTAACTGAGTATAGTCCGAGTGATATCGTGTTTGCAATATACTCGGCATGTATTTTCTGCAATAATTCGGTTATACGTTGATTGTCGTGTACCCCCATAAATCTGCGACATCCCAATGCCCTAGATTAGCCTTTGAAATTTACAAAATCAATCCAATGAACTGTTATTTCCTAAGAAACTTCACTTGCGGCCGGACCAAATATCTGCCGTTGGCGTTATGTAGACGTATTTTATCTATTTTAACTATCGTTGTATTCATAACGCTTCAATCGCGTAACAATCAAACAAGAGACGATCTTAGTGTGTCTTTACTTGGGCATTTTTTTCACTTGCTAGAGTAAGTATAGACTTGAGCATTAACACGAATGAGGCAAGCCGAGACAGACCCAAATGCCCCGCGCTGAAAAAAATCGAGATTTCTCATCCTGTGCGCTCTGCACGAGGCTAGCCGAAGCAAGCTGACGTTTGTACAAATTTCATTATTTTATACAGTTTGTCGAAGAAGAATAAGAAGACATCACATTTGTATTTGAACAAGAGGCAACTAAGTAACGTGAACAACACCTTTTCATTCAATGGCATGTTGATTAAAAAAGGAAACGACATTTTCAGAAATTTTATAAGAATATCGGAAGAAACTTCCCCTGTTCTTTTAAATGCGGTCACGGATAAAATATCTAAAAATAATTCTATTTTCTGCACAGCCGTGCCACCTGGCAAATTTGTACAAGCCTCAGCTTACCTCGGCTTGCCTGGTGTGGGGTACACAGGACGAAAAATGTAAATTTTTAAAATCTATACGCGAATGGTCCGAGGCAGAATTGAGCAAAGTGTAATCTAATTACAACTTACAAATTACGATTAAAATGTAATTGTGTAGTTGATTACACATTATTTTCTGTAATCGTTCATTTAGGTAGTTGACGAAACCACATGGTGAACTGTCTAAATTAACGATTATAGAAAATAATATGTAATCAACAACACAGTTACATTTTCTCCAACTCTGGTCCGAGGCATGCGGCGAACAGCCCCAAAGGCCGAGGCACTTCGCGGATGATGCTTATTGTGCCTCGGCCTGCCTCGTTCGCGTTCGTGCTGAAATTTCTACTCGCAAGCCCAATAGAACCAATCCGATTGGATATTCAAAAAACAGTTGAAAACGTGGCGAGGCACGCGGTGGACTCGCGCGAGAACACAGGACCATTTGTGTCCGCATGCCAGAGCGAGTCAGATTGTTTAAGCTAGTAAATACATTGTATTTTTGGCTCCATATTTTTCGTAGTGTTTTAACGACGTTAGTTTTGTGTGGCATAATTGATTCATCATGGATTCAACATCAGAAGAAAGTAATTTAAATGAGACTACATCCCCAAGAGGTGAAAGTGAATTCAACAATATAGATGAAATGAATATGACTTTACTGGATGGAACCTTTTTTCAAAAAGTCCCGGAAAAATCAACCGGCCAAAGAATTGTTGCGGTATGTAAAAAATGTTCGCCAAATTACAATGAGGTCAAAGGATTTAGAAACTGCACGTCCAATTTTGTAACGCATTTAAAAAGAAAACACGGTAGTGCCGTATATGAAGAGTATAGCACTTACATAAAAAATAAGAAAACAAGGCCATCTACATCAAAGCAATTATGTCGTCAGTCAGCATCATGTTCATACACTCAACAAAGTTTTGAAAATGATTTGGTACAATATTTCGCGCATTCTATGATACCCTTACGATGTATCGAAAATCCATATTTTATTAAAATATTTGAAAAGTTAAATATTGAAACGCAAGGATTGAAAATGATGAGTCGTAGAAACCTAGGACGTATTTTATGTGATCGTTATACGACTCAAGCGCAAGAAATAAAACGAGACATAGAAAAGGTAAAATACGTATCCACAACAGTAGACATTTGGTCCGGCCGCAGGCGAAGTTTTATGGGAATAACAGTTCATTGGATTGATTTTGCAACTTACAAAAGAAAATCTAGAGCATTGGCATGTCGCAGGTTTATGGGGGTGCACGACAACGAACGCATAACCGAATTATTAAAGACAATACATGCCGAGTATATTGCCGATACCTGCGAAATAGTTGCTACCACAACTGATAATGGGAGCAATTTCGTTAAAGCCTTTAGAATATTTGGCGTCCATCCTGAATGTATTGAACAAGAAGACGGCTTTGATTTGTACGATAGTGATGGTGCTAGTTCGGATCATGAAACGACAGAGCAAGATATTGTTAGTACAGACAATGACGAAGAATATATTATTCCGAATTCTCCGGAAGAAAAGTTACCCTTACATTTGCGATGCTGTTCGCATACACTCAGTTTAATTGCAACTGTTGACGCCAATAAGATATTGGCAGCAAACGATTCACCACTCTCGAGTATGCACGGTCAGGTTTTGAAGAAATGCAACAGTTTGTGGAAAAAAGGAAGTTATCCGAAGTCTGCTGAAATAATTCAGAACATTCTCGGACATGCACTCAGTAAACCTGGTGATACTCGCTGGAATAGTTTATATGATTCCTTAACACAAATTTTAAGCATTAAGGGCAAATCTGCTACACTCCACAAAGGTTTGGGCTTAAAAAATAATTTTAAAGACCAAGAATTTACTTACATTCAGGAATATCTATCGTGTGCGAAACCTGTAGCAGACGCATTAGATATTCTTCAAGGTGAAAATAACACGTATTATGGTATTTTGTTACCGACTTTATTAGCCCTTAGGAAAAATTTACAAAAATTGAATGAAAAGAACTTTGTATTCTGTAAACAGCTTTGCGAACTTTTCTTGGAAAGTGTTGAAACACGTTTTATTAATTTTTTCAATGTTTCAAGCCCTCAAGCGGAGAATGCAGTAATAGCTGCGTTGTCATACCCTAGATTCAAAAGCAGATGGTTTGTGTGTGTGGATGCAAAAAATCATGAAGTTTTTAAAAATTTATTTATCACAGCTGTAGCAAAAGAATTTATACAGCAACCAATTGCTAATACAAGAAACGCCCATAGCAAGTCGAAGGAAGATGACTTTTATAATTTCGAGTCAGGTTCCGATAATGTTTTCGCACACAATCATCCAAGATTCAAAGCCGATCTTTTGATTACCCAGTATTTTACCGAGGAAAGTGGAGATATAGAATTACTTGAAAGATACCCACAAATAAAAAGTATTTTCATAAAATATAACACGCCTCTACCTTCCTCGGCGCCAGTGGAAAGACTTTTTTCATTTGCAACTATAACTAATACTCCTAAAGCCAATAGGTTATCAGACTCTATGTTTGAGAAAAGGGTGATATTAAAAGCCAACTTAAATTATCAAAATTAATAAACAAACAACTACTTAAATAATTATATTGTTTCCTTTTATATAATTAAATTATGTATTTTATGTTTAGCTTACATATTATCATTTATTTTTGGTTTATATTTTAGTTTATATTTTAGTTTATATCTTAGTTCATATTTACAAATAATTTTTGTTTATTCCACGATACAATATTAATATATGTACATATACGTATGTTATATTTAAGATCATTTGCCAAGAATTTCACTTGGTTTACAAAGACGATTAATAGTAAAAAAAAGTAATAATAATAAACTTATACAGATTTACATTACTATCTCACTCACGCATTTGATTCACTCTATCTCTATCTCTATCTCTCTCTCTCTCTCTCCCTATGATAGGGACCCTATCACACACCATCTCCAGGTACTAACTATTTACCCTACTTATTGCACAATCTCCTGTTCGTTAAAACTCTCTTTGGTCTTTTTTATCTCCTCCGCTTCTTTTCTTTATTCTCTGGAATTGGAACCTAACCTCGTTTTTCCTATTACATCTGATTGTGAGTCTCGCATAACGTGATTTAACACGGCATTTTTATGGATCAGAATATTCGCTTTATACTAGACTAGGGGTTACCTTACCTGTAGTTCCTAATGCGTAAAATTAAAAACATATGTATAAATTGAAGTCTCGGATGCAATAAGGGGACTAGCGCTCGAAAATGGGAAAAATTATTGTCCAAACGCTAAGAAATATTGGAGAATTAAATATTGTTAAACTGTATTTTAAAAAATATAGTGTGGTAAAGCTCGCCACGACACACATTTTTTCTATTTACAGTTTGTTTATCGAATCATTACTATCCGAGCCGTCAGTTGTCAAAGATGGACTCGAGGGGATACCGGGAAAATGTGCCCCAAGTGTCCTGAAGTATTGCACTACAAATCCTGTAACTGCAGTTCTGACGATAATTCAAGTCCCCCTGCAAAATTAGCCAGCTATCTATGTAATTGTTCTCTTTTTCTGATATTTAGCGCATCTTTCAGTACCCCTGCTGTCGAAAATCACGTACCATCAAAATAGTATTTCTAGGGACTGGTGCGTTCATTCAGTATAAAGTTTGAATGGAATAAAAGAAAATTCCTCAAATGATATAAAATTGGTGGGTATATTATTATTTTTAGGAGCAAGATATTAACGAATACAAGATTTTATATATCTTTCAGCATAGATGCTTTCAATTTATTTACAATTTACAGTGGACGCTCGATAATGTGCCGCTGTTTAATGTGCCGTTAGGAACGCCCCAGCTCACACGCATTACTCACACACGTGTGTGCACCTCACTCTCTAAGAGTATTCTGGCAGGGGGCAGCCAATACGGAAAAGAAAAGAGGAGAGTTATGGGGAGAGCGCGCGTTACATTGGCTCTCGTTAATGTGCCGCTTCTGAGAAAACACCGCCTCTAGAGCCCCGACTGCGACACATTATCGAGCGTCCACTGTATAATCATTTACTGAAATTATTATTTTTGCACCAGTTTGATAAAGTTATGACTGACCTGCAATTCGGCATCTATAACAAAACCTTTAAAAAATGCTATTGCTTTCGCAGCAACCACTATTTGTTAATTGTAATTGTAATCGTAATTGCCTTGCAGAATGACAATTGTGATTGTAATTGCCCCACAGTTACATCTGACAATTACAATTGTAATTGTAATTGTAATTGCTCTGCATAATTATAATTGTAATTGTCACTGCCCTGCAATTACATTTGGCAATTACAATCGTAATTGTGCAAAGCAATTACATTTTAATTGAAATTACATGTAATTGCAATTACTTTTTAATCGGAATTACTCTGTAATTGTAAGGAAAGTAATTGATTACGTAATCAATTACATTTGTAATTGATTATGCCCAACTCTGCTCTGCCGGCTGATCCTGCTTCTGCGAACACCCGTGATTGGTTTTGCTCAGCTGATATTTGTACTAGTGTCTATGAATGTACGGTTGAATAAGAAATTTGGAAAAATTGAGTCGCTTTCTTTTTGGCTTTTTTTAAACATAAAATTTGAAAGTGGGAAAGTCTTGAAATGAACAATATGTAAGTATATAGCTCAAATATTCCATAAAAACTGGAAAATTACTTTTAACGGACTTTAACAAATTATGTACACTAAATACTTGTAATTTTATATAGTCGTTAAGAGTTTGTTTTTAAGTAAAGCAAGAATAATTTTATATTTGCTTAATCAAAGTCTTAAACTGTTTTATATTATATAAAGAATGTGGCTAATATTTTTAAATTCAAACTATTCATCAATATTTAAATAGATAAAAATTGATTAGTTATTTGAAATAACGTGCTAATGTGGTAATAAATTACTGTTGAAGCAAGTATCTTAAGTATTGAGTTGATTCAAATATCTTCCGCCCTTTTACGGTTAATATTGCTTCCTAACGATTCATACGAAATTATCATTCACTAATTTTATTATTTTGATAATAGATTGTAAAAGAATTATGTTCAAATTCCGTCTCAGCCTCAGTACCTACATACCGAGTACGCAAATTCAGAGATTTTAGAAAACGTGTTTGAAGGAAAGGAAAGCAGGAAATGAAATCGAAGGAGAAGTGAAATGCTGGAATATGGTTAATTAATAGTGGCACAAAATCACGAAAAGTGTTTCAAAGCACGAGGGAACTAGGAGGTACTGTGGCGCACCTGTCGTTTCGCTTTGTAATCAAAGTTTCTACTCTTGATCCGCTCCTTTTACACAAAGCCCAGGCTCACTAATAATTTCGCAGCCGCGCGAAGCATTGGGAGAGTCTATGCGCCGTGTTCTCTTTTTAATTGATGCTGTAACGCAGAGGTGCGTACAAAGAGCCGCTCGGAGCTGGACATCTCTGGGACCTCTAGTTAGTCCATTTCTTTTCATATTAAACCTTTAGCGCCCGAGGTATCATATATGATACATTCCATTTCTCTGCTGTTTCGCAATTTGCACTCGCAATTCGCAAATCGCACCAGACTAAGTAGTACATATTTAGAGTATCTGGTTTTATTTATTGAAAGAGAGTGGACCTACCTGAACCCAGTATTCATTAGGTTTATGTATTTTAACCTGTAAAAAAGAGAAAAAAATTATATAAAAATATAAAAATTCAGACCATTTTTAATGATAAAAGGAAAACGTGATATTTTTCTCTCAACGAGATCTAGGTGCCGACGGTAAAGAGTTAATGAGTAATATAATGTCCGCTGCTACATTTACCCTCGCCCAGTGAACGCAGGATCCATTTTGATCCATTCAACAACACGTTACTAATTGCCTATTAGTGCTACTTCTTTAAGCAAATAAAGAGTTTAAGTCATAAATTCAATTCTTCTTCTTAATATATGAGGCAGTGAGAGCGGCAACGGAACAACCAATATTAAAAAAAAGTTTCCCCTATTTTATATGATTAGTAGAGCCTATTAGAATACATTATTGCTACTAACTAAATTTCGAAAAAAATGTGGGTCCATCCGTTGTTGCTCTCACTGCCTCATATAAATCAGAAAGTGTTGGTGTTTGTCTGTCGCCTAAAAAACTTCGAACGATAAACTCTGGGGTCACGAAATGTGTTCCAGCTCATTGTGCCTAACCAATCCAGATGAATGTAACTAGTTTCACAAAAAAAATAAATGAAACAATTTTTTTTATATAGGGTAGATGTCCCTACCGTTGTCAGTGTCCCTATTACTGCCACTTGATTTATTTTGCTTAATAAAAACGTAATGTATAAAGGATAGTGTACAACAATAATATTATTATTAAATTGGGACTGTTCTTATTATTATTAATATTATTATTGTACACTATTCTTTATACGTTACATTTTTATTAAGCAAAATAAATCACGTGACAGTAATAGGGACACTGACAGTAATAGGGATATCTACCCTAATCAGAGTCTAAATTCCGGGTGAAGCCGAGTAGTGAAGCTAGTTTTACTATAAAAACTCATTCTGCGAATTATATGAACAAAATTTTATTATGGGTAAATCTAAAAATTGACTGCGTATCCGCTGCCGTCTGTCGAGGTATCCAGCATTTAAAGATTAAACATTGGTGTCCTATAATACGTATTACGCATATACTTGGTGGTATGTACCTATAGTGAAGTCGTAGATTTAGCAATTATGTGATTATGAAAGTGGTGTAGGTCTTTTCGTTTCAAGATGTTTCGCGTTTTGCGTTTGTGTGTATTAAAAAATGCAAATTTAGTGATAAATTCAATTTCTCCAGATTGCCTTCTTTACCCACGTATATATATATATGGGCACTGCGATGACCATAATAAAGTCATCGTACACGACAGGCTGTGCATCCATGCATTTATCATCAATGACTACGTCGACTGTATTACAGTGTTTGAGACGCGATGATCGATCGATAGATTGACCGCGTGAAATTTCGTGATCGGATGCGACAGTATGAACCAAGCGTGTCCTCGTGTCGTACTTGTTCTCGTGGCAAAGTGGGGATCGGGGAAAAGGGTGGAGAAAGGATGATGAAAACTTAAAACCGATTTCAAAAAAATAAAAGTGCACTAAAATGTAAAAGATAATTTTTTTCCTTATTTAATCTACGACTCTACGTTTTAAACTCGGCGTTATATTTACACAGTGGAAATGATGAGGCGCCGACATAAAAAAATTGGGAGTCGTACACTAAATAAAGAAAAAAAATATTTTTCACTTTTTAGTGCATTGTTATTTTTTTAGTCGATTTCAATTTTTTCATATTTTACATTTTAGTCATTTAAGTTATACAACTGCATTTATTTGAAAAAATATGGATAGTCCTGCAAAAAGAGCTGCTCCTAAACAAAAGAACCGTTTGCTAAAAGCGGAAGATTCCAAAAATAAGCGACTTGAAAAACTGAGAGTTAGTATGTCTCAAATTCGTTATATGGAGTCTACAATTCAACGCGCGGAAATACTCTAGAATGCGAGAATACATGAAATACAAATTATGTAAAGAGGCGAACATTAAATTAACAGTACTGGCAAATTATTGAGCCAATATTGATACAGTGTAGGATGGTGGATACCACCGAAGCGTCGCCCTGTTTCGAATAAAAAAAAGATTATCAAAATCGGTTCATATGCTGAGGAGTTATGCGCGGACAAACATAAAACATACATACGGGTCGAATTTATAACCTCCTGCTTTTTGAAATCGGTTAAAAATGAGGGAACGGAGGAAGAGAAAGCGCGCGGAAGCATTGTAATCCATCATCAAGGTGGCCTGCAGACAGATCACTAACGGAAGAGATATTACATTAGAAGATTTACATATTCATGTGTGACATTGCTAGGACGCGTGCTCTCTGGACGCATCTGTCTGTTACGTCAATCTCATCGTTGAACCCCCATCCCTCGCATTCTATCCCTATTTGTCGCGTGCATTAGATGCAAAATGCAAAAGTAGAACAGAATACTGAATAATTAAGGAATGTCTTCTCGAATCGACTTCCGTAATAAAGCAACTGTTGCATGAAACTCATCCAATTTGTTTGCTTGTGTTTTCGATCGTCCACTTTCTTCCTGGCACGGTTCCGTTAACAATTAGAACGTGCACGCGCACCGCATTCTGGTGTTATTGTATAATGCAGTAGCTAAGTAGAGTACGAGGATTTCATTCATTTTGAAATTGCATATTATTTAATAATATGATATTTGGAATGATAGTAAGAATATGAAAACTTATTAGTATATGCCGCACAGAGGGAAAGGAATGTATATAAAAATGAGAAAGATAAAGAGATCACATATATAAACTTATTTAAGATAGCTAAGAAAATAGAACGTTTAAATAACGAGACTGAACTAAAGAAATAATGTAAGTTTCAATGTTAAAGGTGTAAAATCCACGATGAAAGAAAAAAATCGTGTCTCACATAGGACTTTAATCTCATAAGACAATTATTTAATTATTTTATTTTTTAATTATATTGCCAGTAATTTCATGAAATTACACTCTCACGGGACAAGTTTCATGATATATTTTCATAAATCTAATCTCTCGCGACTATTTTCATTATTTACATTTAGTTGTTACTGAGATTTTTATCTCATGATGGAAAAGTCTCGTGTAAAATCTCATCGTGGATTCGCACCTTAAGAGTGTTAATAAATGCTGGCAGTAAGTCACGCGTTGCAATGATTAATTTTAAACTTAGCGGTACAAAGTAGGAGGGAAGGGGATACTAATGTGAATTATTTTCAAATTTATACATATGTATATCGGTGTAGAACCATTTAAAGTATTTGAGGTGAGAGACGTGAGGGTCGTAATAAAATTGACGTTTAAGTAATCTTAAAAAGGTAATATTTTTTAGAGAACATGCAACACTACACTCGAGTCGGTCATTGTCAACTCTTTCAGGTTCCGAAGGAAACGCGTATCCTGCGCAAAACGGGGAAAACCCCCGAGTCACGAAAAAAGGGAGGTTTCACATACCAAAGCTACGAAACCTTCGGTTCAATTTTACGACCCCATACCTGTCGGCCTTTTGCTCCTCTCGAAAATCAAAGATACTCACGTCACATATTTAAAGTAAGCTCAGATAATTTGCTTTCAATTTAACCATTATAGGAGAATGAAAGTACATACTACGTCCACATCTATTTTGATAGTAATGGGTATAGGATCATACAACATATCAAATCACAGAAGGAAATACGATTCTCGAATAATACAATGCGTGAATAATAAAAATATTTAGATAGTAGAACGTTCGGGTGGTCAGGTAGATATTCGGATAGTGCAGAATTTATAATCATAATCCGTTCTATCTGTCCAATACTATGTGGCGTGCTTAGCGTCAGATTTCGAGCCAAGCAGAAGGCAACCAAGTATAGAGTAATAAAGTTCAACTGAAGGTTTCGTGGCCTGCGGACTTTGCCAGGCGACGAAACCTCCCCTGTCTCAGGACTCGGGGTTTTCCCCGATTTTTGCACGCGGTACGCGTTTCCTTCGGTTTCGGAAGGAACGCGACCGTTGACCAGGGATTCGGTTAGAAGTAAGCGTCTTGAGAAGTTGCGCTCTTTGTCCGTTCGATATTTTCTACAAAGGTTTTGTGTTACTTCCTCAAATAAATCCTTGTTGAGTTTTAATAAGACGCGTAATTAATTACTCACCTCCCGTCTCCCACCTCAATTATAAGAAATAGGACACGGAAATTTTGTACGGTCAATATTGTTGAATGCCTCAGGGTGTAAACCGGTTCCTTTTGAAGAACGTTACCACATTTTGATTTTAGCATAAATAATTAACCTCGCCAGAGATATGAGCACACGCTAATACTAATTAGGGAATATCAGTGTATCTTTTCACTGATCACTGAGCATTAGTGTCTCCATTCACTGATCAGTGAGTATCAGTGCATCCTTTCACTGATCAGTGAGTTTCAATGCGTCTTGAGACCTCTGACGAAACTAGTTGCAATACTGGCGAAACGACAGAATAATCTTTCCAAGCATGGTTTACTACATCTGGAAGTATCGAAATCTACCAAGTCTGAAAGACCTCTTAGGAATTGAAACTTCTTTAGGTGAAGCGGAGTACTTTGCACGTCACGTTAGCATACTACAAAAGCTGCAAGCTTGAAAAGTCACGAAACGAGGAATATTACAGGATTCATATCCAATAAATGTGTGCCTGTCATTGATTCTCTTCTAAGAATTCAGCCTGCACGTTTTACTTTCATGTCTTCAGATGTACGATTTCTAAGAGACACGGAGAATATCTGTGCAATAATATCTGTGCATAAGAGTGATGTTTTAAATGTGGTCAAATATAATTTTCTCAGCTATGAAAGAATGATCATAGGAAAACGGTTTTTAAGTGTATATCGGTCTTTGAAAGTTAAAGTTAACTTTTTAATTACCAACAACTTCGATCGCACTCCGATCGGATTTGCGAGAATAA
Source organism: Andrena minutula (assembly GCA_929113495.1). Classification (NCBI taxonomy): domain Eukaryota; kingdom Metazoa; phylum Arthropoda; class Insecta; order Hymenoptera; family Andrenidae; genus Andrena; species Andrena minutula. The sequence goes on from OV815994.1 coordinate 41,269,126, forward strand.
AATTGTCACGCGCATTATCAACATTCTCTTAAAATAATTAATTAAGAAGACGAATAAATTTAACTTGTTTTTCTAATCAAAATCTGCATCATCTTTTTGATTTCGTGCGGAATAAATTTAATCCTGTAAGTGTGTTATAAATGTTGTGCAAAAGTTTACTAAATGTTTTTCAAAAATTGTTTGAAATACACGTTTTTCCTATAACCGCGGATTTTTGTTTAAAAACTTAAACGTTTTCAACCTAAAAGGGTGCCTCAATCTTTACAACGAAGTTAACACTTGACGCTTGACGATAATTAAACTACAGAATAGCAAAAAATCCAGGAAAGAAAATTCAGAGGAGGTAGTACACTAGCTGCACCAAATGGTTTCGCGTATCAAAGGTGCGTGGTGGTGTGAGCCGTTTGTTAGAAAACCGAGAGTCTCGATTGTGTTTGGACTATACAGGGAACGGCAGAGGACAGGTTTTTTAATTGAAACTCGAAACCCGCGACTGGTTTTCATACTTTCGACACGACCGCTGGAAAAAGGAATTTTCTCGAAACTGATCAAACTCGTGGCGTTCATGTAAATTTAAACGGTCGTGCGATAACTTTCACGAGATAAAATACTTGTTCGAGGCAGCGATCGATTTATAGAATCGTAACGAACCGTTGGCGATGGCGTTCCGTACTGCTCCAATTGTTTTCGGAACGCGCTTGAAAATGAGAAATCTATTAGGAGGCTGATTGTCAGGCTGGCGCGCGTTAATTTTCTTTTTATTCGTTCCGGAGCGTCCACTCGGCTTGTCCGCCTCGTCACGAAACGCTTATTAAATTAACCCGTTTAATTGGACCCGTCCTTTTATTTCACGAGACGGCTGCACGTGCAGCTCCCGCGGAAACCCGATTCCTATGGGAACGGGTGTCGTCTCGTAGTTTCGTCGTGTCTCGTAGGTCCTCCTTCTTCCCCTCTCCTTTGGGCATAATTAAAGCCGAGGTTGCAAGCTTTGTCTGCAAACCATGGCTTTTCGGAAAACCGCACCAACGTCTCGTTAGCATTGCATCCAACTTCTTCAGAAATCCGAGAACGTGTACTTATAGGAGAACATGCTTTTTGAATTGTCGTGTATGTGGATTGTATCCTTTTATTTAAGATGTAGTTTAAATTCAGTAGTTTATCGTAATTATGGAGTTTTATTGGCAAGGAACGGGAAAGAAATTCTACGAATGTTTATGTTGTTAGTGATACTTAATATTAAATGTTACTTTGCATAATTGAAAATAAAATGTCACATTGAAAATTTACCAAAAACATTATTTGAGGAATTTTATTTTCGATGTTATGTATGTAGTCATAAGGGTTCAAGTTCAAGCACTTGTGTCGTGTATAATATAGTATGGCGATTTCTTAAATTATTATTATTAGTAGTATTACTGTTTCATTCGAAAAATAGACAAGCAGCTTTTCTTTTTGCAATCAGATGACTATGACAGGTGCTACACCTGACGCCAACATCGTCGCAGAGGTCAACACGATTCCACAATAATAATTAATAAATAATAAGGAGGATCGACATGAAAACAAAAATTCTACAAGTTTAAAGATGCCTCCGTATATTCCAAAACACATTAATGCAATATTAACAACAGTTTTTTGAAGAAAAAAATTCATTAATTTCGGGGGCTGTTACACGAGAATCCCCCATTAACACACGTAGACATAAGTTACCAGATGTTAACTGTTCAATATCGCGGTAATAATTCTGGGCTCATTTGCAACAAAAGTAGCCATTCCTCACAGAAACGAAACGGATGATGGAACGATGTAATAAATCAAAGATAATTACAATATCACAAAGTTTAAAAGAAACATCAATATTACAGTAGCTCAACTTCAGTTTTAAGTTCTAGTAAACATAGTAAGGGTATATCCTTACTGTGTGCTACATTGTTTATGTATTACAGTACAATTAAGTATTCCCTAAGCAAGCACCGACGATACTAATTTAAGTATGCATTTTTAAGTTACAAATTTTCACAAATTTTAGAAAATAGCAAAACTTGTCGCGAATGAGATTCCAATTTTTTTTATTGAATTTTAAATATTTTTCCACCAGTCCATGGCAGAGTAAAGAAAATAATTGACACAACAGAATGCTTAAGCTTCACGCATGAATGTATGTATATCAAGACAGCAAAAGAACGCGCCTTACCCAGCTGAAAATCGTTCTAAGATAAGATTCAGTATTTGGCCTAGTATAATTTAATTTACAACCGCATAACGTAGTAACATGCCACGAAATACCTGCGTGTCCAGGCACGCTGATCTTTTACGGTAGCCGACTAAAAGGAATGTGCGATTATCGATAGTCAGTGCGACAGCGCGCAGGCTCCTTGAGATTCCGGCTCATTCGGAAATAAACAAATTACTTTCACGCGAACAAAATGTGTCAATTATTCCAGTCTTTTGTGTGCACAAGGTATTTCGCCATTACTAACCATTATATATTGATTAGCTGGGAATCTGGATACGAATTTTTTCTAAATTTCATTGAAATGTAAATTAGTTTGAGTGAACATACTTAAAAACGAGAAATATTTTCAAAAGTAAACACAGATGACAATTTTTTTCTATATAAATACATTTTTGAATCTTGTACTTTCTGTTTTTAAATTTTAAATAAATATGAGTACCTACCTAATAAATTAGTAAATGAATTAAATACACATCGTTGCTAATCAAAATATCCATTATATTCTAATTGTGATTTCATTAGAAACCAATTTTATTTGTGAATCAACAAACAATAAAAGGTTAAATTTAAAATAATACACTAAAAATTTACTTTGTGAAAAAAAATTTCACACTTTAAATTCAAATAATTGCCTTGGTATCAAACACTATTACTCAATGGTATCATTTTCTCTAAGTACGTCAGAACGTAACTACATGTATAAAATCATTAAAATGTAATTCCACTAAAAAGAAGTTCATACCTACTCTTGATCATATCAAGAGACCGATTTCAAAGTAAATCTTTTGCTACATCTACATTTGCCCGTTTGGTCTGAATTCTTTCGTAACCATATGTATTTTTTCTTGTAATAATAATCCACAGACGATATAAAGGTGGCCTATATCTAGTGGATCAGCTAGTGTAAAGGGAGGAAAAACGCTTTACGAGCACAAGTTGCACATTGACCTGCAGTCATCTTCCCCAGAGTTTTCTTCTTTCTCCACTGCTCCGCAAGTAGAAACGATTTCTCTGAAATTGCAATGGGAATGGTCAATATTGACGTTGCTCGACCATAAACGCACAGTAGGTATCCTTGGATCCAGAAATTCATAAAAATTGTGATAACCGAAACTCTCATAAAACCTTTTTCCAACAAGAACCATAATAAATTAATCGTGCCATTTACAATTAAATAATATCGTTTAATATCATAGAAATTAAAAAACAGTTAAAATCGTTATCCAACACTTCCCTTCTTTTCCGTGTCTAAGTTGCGCATGCTCCAAAGAAATCGTCATAATCAATCAAGTTCGAGTTCCCGAGCGACTGTCGAATTTACAAAAATCATAGCTATTTAGGTCAGCGATTGTGCTTATCCGTTCTCCGTATGCTTTGCCGCAGCTGACCAGCGATGGAATTTTTCTAAGCAGACTGAACTTGGTACTAAAAATGGAAACTTCTCCTGGCTTTGTGCACACAATGCGTGGATAATTGAGTTGGATATATCAATGATCCCGAGTGGCTGTATAGATCGATAAGTACGACGAGTAACTGTACACTGCGTCTCGTTTTGATTAGTTTCACTATCCAGCTAACGACTGTTATTACTGCTGCTTGTCCTGATCGATGTCGCTGGCAACGACTTGGACGAGCTACATACATCGAAAACGCGATCATTGCCGTTCATCCATCTCGCATAAGTGGCGCACGGTAATTCCAGGCTAATTGCCGACAGCTCTTCTGCATCGATAAGATGCGAGCATTATGTGCCGATGCGTATCGCGCGCCCGTTATAATCGGTATAATTCCAGAAATTAAGTCATCATCGCGTACAAGAGCGAAAGCTTCTCTTTTCTCTGTTTCTACCTTTTCTCGAGACGTAGGAAGCTGGAGCTTCTTTGTAGGCGAACGGGGCAAGTATTTTTCGTTGGCTAGCCTTAATCGAGTATTTTATCTGGTCGAAGTATATTACTGATACTATGATAGAGTAGTTATATAAATATAGATTACACAGTTTCTTTTAGTTTCTTACGATTTTAGAAAATTAACAGCTGATTTTACTTGATTTTTCAAGCATAGGGTTAGAAACTTTTAGGACTAAGGTCGTGTTCAGATATATTGGCCGGTGAGTTCGGTTTCGCGAGTAGCGCGCGAGGAGAAATCAGCCACCACCACCTGACGATCGCGGATTGGCATCCTTAGGATCCTTAGGATCTTGGTGAGAAGCTAGAAAAAAGTAACACCGAGGCAAGCAGCAGGTGGTGGGAGAATACCCTTCAGGAAACTCACCGGCCAATAAATCTGAACACGACTATAGTTATGCTCATTTAACCGAGTGTCTGTGTCCTAATAGTAATACTTATTCAGATGTGGGGGATATATTATGTGCTACTTACGTTTTTGTTTCGTTAAGCAGGTGTTTTTTCGTATGTGAATTCTTTCTATTTTAAGGAAAATTTAAATAGTGTTTGTTTATTTAAGAAGGCATACCTTTAATTCTATGAAACTAATCGGGTGTAATATGATTCGTAAACGTATACCTACCAGAGTTGGGCATTAGTAAGTGAAAAGTTATTTAAATAACGGATCGAATAAAAGTTACTTTAACTTTAGATTATTCGATGAGTTAATTCTTTTATTCGTCAAATGAAGTTAAGCCGTTTTAACTTTATTCGATACGTGACGAATAATTTTTCTTTTATTCGTTATTTGAAATTTGTATTTAACCCGGTGTTGGTAAAGTAAGGTCTCACAGACTCCAAAGATTTTAAATTGAGTATAACTTCCACGCCACTACGTAATCTTATATTAATTAAAGATATGGATTTCTATAATACACTAAATTATTTGTGGAGTCTGTGGGACCCGACCTTACTGCTCTTCTTACATTTCCCCACCTTACCAACGCCGGATTAAATAAACATTTTGCCAATCTGTGACACATATTAATAGCGATCTATTTTAGAGCGATGAGTCTTATTTTCATCATTGTGTATACTTTAATAAAAATTAGTTTTAGGATTTTTGCACTCGTTTGGACGAGCAGTAACAAATCAACTTTCACACCCTTTATCGAAAACTTCTTCTGTATTTACGTGATAATACAGACTCGAAAACTTATCATCTGGAAACTGATCATCATTCCCAGGAAATCGATTCCGACATTTCGCAAACATCGCAGTTTGCTTTGGCGGAACAAGATTGATACCAATGCCTTTCTGTACAAGCTCATACCACTTTCCTTAAGTGCTTACGCTTCCCAATTAATAGCCGATGCTGTGAACAATAAGCGATGGGACAGTTAGCTAACAAGTAAGGAACACCCAACTCCTACTGTTTCTGAGGGAAAAACAAAATTTACGAGAAGAGCATTTTATACACGTCGTTGGAAAAGTGTTTGAGAACTTTGAGTTATACAGTACTCACGAAAATGAAAAGCTAAATAGTTTTGTATGAACGCAGAGCCGAATATCAACTCTGAAAATTCACTGCAAATAGTCTTATTTTCTTGTGTACCTCACATGTCGTGTGAAAACGGAAGGTTATCATTAACAGCATGGAGTGTTTTTATTATCCTTTATCTTTATTTTCGCACAAGATTGCGTCCGCTTTCAAAGGAGCAACTAATGGACCATGTACGTATAGGTAATCCAAAGAGGAGAAAAAATTGTATGCGTAATTCACAGGGTGCATCACCTATAGCGGTCAAAATGTTCAAGTAAAGGAAAAGTCAACAATTTTCGTTCGTGATTTTCGTTATGTCAACAGTTCAAATAATTTTTATTATAAACACCTGTGTTATAATGTCAATTATAATATTCTATGTTACAAGTAACACCCTGTATGTTCACATTTGTTTAACATAACTATTTATATATCACTGAATGAAACTGACACTCCCTTTCAAAAATTGTTTATACATTTTTTATTGCTTGATACGTCACCATATCTGATCGTTTGGAAACCTTTTATTATTCTGGGAAGTCCTATAAGGAAAAATTCAGAGGATTGCATGGAGTGATAAAGTTAGAGTGTAATTTTATATTTATCAGAACGCATACATTGCAATACAAGATACGGTTAAATATCGAGACTATATTTATTCAAGATCACTTAATATTAACACTTCTTGAATGATGAAAAAAATCATTTTTCCCGGTACTTTTTCCCAAAACACCCTACTTATAAATTTATTATTGGTAACTCAATATGTAGATCTATTCCAATGACTTCTTTTAGTGTTTAATGTGAGCGTGTAAAACAGCTTCAGAATTGTAGCTATAAAGCCACAAAGCAAGGTAGAGTGAAGAATATTTCGAGAACACAACGTGACAGTTATTAATAAACGACCTCGGGATAATTATGCCTCGTTATGAATTACTCTCATTCCCATTTTCAGTTAGACTGAAATTCATCCTGATGTCATATCCTTTCCCTCGTTCTCTTCACTTCACGAATGATGATGCAAATAAAACTACAAAACTGACCATTTCTATTACAAAAATACAAAAGAAACTATTTCCCAAGAGCTGAGCATTCTAGAAGCAATAACTATACGAGCCTTCATTTATAAAAACTATTCTATTTTCTCCCCCAAATTGAATTCCTGAAACGCTCTGCACCATAGTCCAAGATTTTAACGCTCGGGGCGGATTAAAGCGGAGGACGAGCGTGAATAAGAGAGGTGGTTGTGTCCCGAGCACCTTGTTCGCCTCAGAGGACAGGGGAAAAGGTATTCCTATCGCGGCGAAATAACTACCGGGGCGTTTACTTTCCCCGTAGTTGTTTTTTGGAAACGTCCGATTGCGCGAAGCGAGCCAGCTATGGAGCGACACCCCGCGACTCGAGCCGCGCCATCGGGTCCTTTATGGCGCACGGCGAAGAGGAATGCGCGATTATCGACAGATACGACGATAAATGCCAGTCGCAGAAAGATTGCAGTTCGTTTTAGAAGCCCGCCGATTTGCCTTGTCGAGGCAGACCGGCTGGCTGTCCGCTTTCTCGCCCGTTCGATCTTCTTTCGCAACGACCAATCGCTAGTTACGTGGCCGTGTTGTTATCGAATCTCGGAATCCTCCATGGAAATCTGATCAATAAACCTTTCACACAAATTGCTTCGTTACAACATCTTTGAAGGTACTTGGTAAACTACTCGAGGAGGATGACAATTCGTAGGTACCTGATCGATGAACCATTGCGACTTTTACGCTTTTATAGCCTCCGATCTTACTGGGCGGTATTGCTTCCAATGTCTTTTTGTCGCTAGTTTGGTTTGTTGGAAGGGAAAAATTTAACGTTTAAGCTGGTGTCTATTTATATGTTTCTGATGATTTATATGTATTTGATGATCTGAGTACCTAAAGGCAAAATTGAAAATTCGTTTAGAATTCTGAGATTTGTTAATTTGAACTGTAAAAGGTTAATTATTCATCGTTTTATTGATTTCTGTGTTGCATTTTGCGCTGTTGAACTTCTGGCAAAATTAGGCTAAACTTAATTGGAAACAACTTTTCAGTCTCGCATATTACATCTTCTGTGTATTTTACTGAGTTTATGCAATAATTTTAGCATTATTTTTACTTCATAAATAATACTTTTTATTTGCCTGATTTGGTATGGAGAAATAAATTATACGGATACTTGGGAAGTAACTTAGCATTGTTTAACTGAATTTCGTTGATGGATGTTGGGTTACTTAAATAGTAAAATCTTTTGAATTTGCTTCTGTTTATATAAATTTACTCTTACAAATTTACAAATTCAAATGTTTAATTTATATTGAATAATTAATATCACGTTTATGCCATTCTAATAAATGGAAAGCGGAACAAGTCAAAATTTTAATTAAGAATTTCAGATTTATAAAAATAGATTGTACTTCAAATATAGCTATTGAGAGAAAAAGACAACTTATGAAATAGCTAAATATTATAAACAAATTCTGAACATAAAAACTTTTGATCGCACATTGCTGTTTATACGAAAAATGTAATAAACAACTCTATCAGAGAATGTAAGAAAACAATATAAACACTGAGAAAAGAATTTGCAGTCGATAGGTAAGGTAAAAGACCCAATACGTGGACACGTCCCAGTAGCTGGACACTGGTGCAAAATACTGATTATAGTCGTGTTCTGATTTATTGGCCGGTGAGTTTCCTGAAGGGTATTCTCCCACCACCTGCTGCTTGCCTCGGTGCTACTTTTCTCTAGCTTCTCACCAAGATCCTAAGATCCTCACCAAGCTTCTAACTGCCAATCTACGATCGTCAGGTGGTGGTGGCTGATTTCTCCTTGCGCGCTGCTCGAGAAACCGAACTCACCGGCCAATAAATCTGAACACGACTATAGTACATTTAATATCCGCTTTATCCAAAAAAGAACTATTTTATTAAATTATTCAAATATTTAGTAAAATATATTCATATATATATATTTGATTAAATATTTGAATAATTGAATAAAATAGTTCTTTTGCACCAGTGTCCAGCTACTGGCACGTGTCCACGTATTGGGTCTTTTACCTTAGAACGTGAAATAATGAAGTAGAATTGTCGCAGTGTATCTTATTTATTTGACACCTTTATTTTGTCCAACTACTGATACGCCAAGAAAATAAGAAACAGTCGCGAGACACATCGGTAGGGAACTCCTTTGCAGATCGATTATTTAAATTACTGTCACGTCGCCTATTCTCTCTTTCGCTGCGGTTCAGAGAACAAGTCTTCCTTTATCCGTGGCGGTGGCATTACGAAATATCGGCAACGCGTCCAAGAGGGATCGATTGATCCGTGGAAGACGGTTTGATCGATTGTACTCGAATAACCGAGAGGCTGGGTGAGTCGCACGAATCCAGGGTGTATACGACGCGATTATTCTTTCCTCGCGTCTTTCTGTCCGCGCGAGATGGTGAAGAGCCGCAGCAAACGAGAGTTTATCTGACCCCCTTTACAGTCAAATGTCTTGAACCGAAGCGCTGTGCTGAAAGAAATTGCATTGCCCGGGGTGACAGGGCGCGAAAATTAATAACTTTTATCATAATAAAACATTACTGCCATCGCTAAATGTATGTTCAAGCGTGGGTTAAACTATTGGGTTGACGTTTGCAACATGACATTTCGGTTGGAATATGTCAGTGCAATTTCCTTCGGCTTCATGCCCGCAAATAAAATTTGACAATTAACCCTTCGTTGACACACCTCCTTTTTCGATCAACTTTGACACACCTGGGTGGCTCACACCCAGAGCAATTTTTGTACAACTACCATTCTCATCTAAAGAATCCAACCGTCATAAAAAAAATCATGGGTCAATTTTAAGGTCCCTAGAATATATTCCAATAGTTTCTTAATTGAAATTTAATCACAGTTTTTGTGAAAAAAAATCTAGGTTACCATGTGTTGAGAAAAAACGAAGAAATTCTTTAAAAAGTTGTAACTTTTACAAATTTCAATATTAGGAGCTACAAATCTACAGAGTTGTTATACGGATATAATATGTTGAGAGAAAAAATAGTTTGTAAGTCGGCTTTGAAAAAAACTATTTATTTTGCATATAGAAGGTGCAGAGCGTCAAAATCAGCTTATGGGTGGCTCACACCTAGAGTGTCAACGAAGGGTTAACTCATTAGATCGGAGAAATACTCAATATATAAAAATCTAGTTAAATACCTGTGAATGTTTAGTTTCGCATATGAAACTTGCTTTTAACTTACTTTAATAAAAAAGCTGATAATTAAAAAATGAAATACGGTCAAGTCGAAACCACGTAAATTTCTCGTAGTTAAGTTGTCCATACAGTTTTCTTGTATTTTTTAAGAAATGGTAACAGTTGAGTGGTGGTACAGGACAAATTACATGAGACGAGGATACATAATTTTTTTGAAGCATATAGTAACAAAATTGTGTACCTCCTCCATCGAGAACACAACATTCTAGCGTTACTGGAATCGTCTAGACGGCTCATAAGACTGTAATAATGTAGACATCGACTTGATTTCCAGTCAAACGACTCACTGAATCCAGCGACTGGATTAATGTAAACCTAGCTTCACAGAACGCGATACTTATATATTGTTTTACTGCAAGGCGTATCCGTTTGGAGGTGGAATTTTGTGCAACAGTCTTGAATATGCATAATTAGTTGCGTCAAAACTCCTCCTTCGCAAATCGTAGGTGCAGAGATGGGGAAATGTGTCTACAAAAATCCAACCAGACTTCCGGTATTCCCCAGGCGCGAGTCCCCAGTGTATCCATCTGCATGATGCCCTAAACCCTAAACGGATCGTTAGCGGGCCACGGTTTATTGCGGGTTTATGACTGTGGGCATTTTCCTACGTGCTATAAAGTAATTGAAAACATCTGACTAATAACTTGCAGGATTGCAGGAAAGTCTTCAGACTTAATCCCCAATCGCTGCGAGGTAATCTTGTTACGTTCGGTAAGCAATAAAGTATGCTCCGCTAAAAGAGTACCTAATAAAGTACTAGCAATATATTTTTCCTTAAGTGTTAGCGCCAGGAGGATAGGCCGAAAATGGTAGGATAACTTTGGAGGTGATTTGAAAGAAATTTATGGACTTTATTAAAAATGTCACATAACGTTCTTGCGATATATAAAAATAAGAACTGAGACATTTTTTTCAGATTTTTCTTTTAATAAAAAATAGCGGCACAATAGCCACACAGTCGATACGTATTTTTCATTTGAGTGATTCCGCCGTGGAATTTTTCACGTCCACATCGTTGGACCTAGAACAAAAATATAAAATGTTTTTTTCATGTACAGACGAAATACTAGAGAAGTACCCAAAATTTTGAAGAGATATTGATTTTTGAAGGAATGGCGAACATTTGAAAGCGATTCTATTTTTCTAGAAAATTTCTTATAGAAATGTTAATTATTAAAAGAGTTTTCAATATTTTGCAAGAATTATAACCACTTTTAGCGAATAATCCTGGTGTTATCTGTTAATAAAACCAATGTTTTTGAGATCTACAAGTAGGTATTTCTCCTTCATATAAATTTCAAGCTTATTATCAACAATCCAAAGCATTTTAAAAAATAAATAGTATATTTTGATCTGCAAAAAGTTAATTTTTCTTGAAAACCTAAAATTAGCAATATTTGTGCCCAGTACACAGTCTGTCTACTTTGTATATTATTTCTTTCATCGGAAATCTTAGTTACAATACAAATAAGGTCAAAAGATATCCACAGAAATATTTAGTAACTGTTGTTAGAAGCTCTAGTAATAATTAAATAATACATTTAGCAAGAGCAGGAAGGTAGTAAAATTTTTTAGAAAGAGATTGAAAGTACAAATCTAAATTATATTTGAAAGAAAATTTTTTCTTCGCGTTCTCAAATGCGTCAAAAGCGCGAAATTTTTTTGCTGCGTATAGATAAATTCCCAACTGTACATAAATTCCAATGTACGATTTATGTTTACGTTTATACAGCGTGCAATTCTAGGGTTAGTGGCGAAAAGGATAGTAAGGTTATTTATCAAGTCCCATTGAATAGGCATTCGATTCAGACCGTTGGACCGTGCTGTAAGTTATACATATTACATTCAAGAAATACTGCAAGGAACTATATGAAACATTCCTTACTACAAAATCCAAGTTTTAAATAATATGCATACCTACCTGTTGAAATATTTTTTAACATGTAATCCTATACCGGAAATATGAAAGCAATAACTCCTATAATTCTTTACTAAGATTTACCTAAATACTTATTAACTATTAAAAATCATACAGGTACAGTGAACATATCATGACATATAAAACATTTTTTTTATAAAACTTCGTAAAAACACGTAAATGTTTTGTTAATAAAAAATGGTTGCTTGGTGCAATGAATTGCTGAAAGTATCTTGACTTTTGAGTGCAGACGTGTCAATTTGCTCGATCAATATGAAATATTCAAATTGAAATATATGTATGCATAGTGAAACGAAAAGTAATTTGTACAGACGTAAGGGCTGTGCACTGTGCAGGATGTGAAGTGACCTAACAAGTCGTCCTTTACGAGTAGCTCCTTTGAAAGTAGATACTTCAACGTAAAATGTTTTTCTAAACTTCACGTAAGGAAATTATAACTAACGCAATGAAAATATCGAGGCGAGTATCGATTTTACTTTTATAATAATAAATTTTTCCTTACAACTGGAAGTGCATCGTTTGAAAAGTATAAAGTAAGAATGACTTCTAAGCCAAAATGTGATAACATTGACATACATATTTGAACTCACATTATAATACACTCTCAGTAAAGAATATTTTTAGTCGTATAAATCGGTAAAAATTAAAACATTAGAATATAGAATAAGATATCAAAACAATTAGAAAAATCTGTATAAGATTGATATACTTACACACTGTACGCGTTTAATTTAAAAAGGAATGAGCGAGTTGTCAGTCTTGTCCTTCGTTGGTAGGTATGTGGTCTGGCAGTGGCGACGCATATCGTATGAAACATTTCAGCGAGTTTGAAAGTATTAAAGAAGGATGTTGTCGTTACATCTTATGTATGCAGTTTACAGCCCTCTATCTGACATGCACTGCATATGAGAATATAAAAATGATTGATGTCGACATTTTTTGCTCACTTTCCTGCATGCTTTACAAGCTTACACAGTACAGATCAAATTATACTTGCTAAAACCATTTGCGTTTAAATTCATTTTATGTAAAAATAATTGATTACATATTTTAATCAACGTCCAATCATTTACCTAAGCTTCGAATTAGATGGTGTAACATGTAGTATTTTATTAGTAGTAGATTTTATTAATAGTTTACAGTAAATATTTCTAATTTACTTATCTAATTTACTCCAATTAAACCGATTTCTAATTATTTCAATAATGCATCTGCTGACGCTAAATATTTTTGGATGGCTATATATGTCAGACGTTGTTTTAAAAATTGTTAACGTATCATGTTCATCTAGGAGATAAAATGTCTACCGTGGAAATATGTAGGTCACTGAAAGCTAAGAAGTCAATACTAACAAGTGTTTAGGAACAAGAATAGAAAGATCAATTCTACTTTTACCTACAAATCTAGACTGCACTGTCGTACTTTCGACATTAAAGGGAATCCTGACAAAATATCGTGGTAGAATTTAAATAACACATCGGCTTGAATCTCCATTTAAATTGGCAATTCGCATTTAATTGTGAATAACTGCATACATGCTTGTGTATAGCAACATGTAAGCGCAGAACAATATGAAGGAAAAGAGAGACGTATTTCGACAATGTGTCTGACTTATGCTGTTTCCTTGGTGCGACACCTTACAAAACCAAATCAGCAGGAATACCTAAGTAGAGATATTAATTTGCATTACAGTGGTGGACAGAAGAAAATTTTAAGCTCATATTTTTACAGGCCTACATGACAAACTTGATACTAGACTTCAAACAAGTATTACGTTGATATCAATATTAAGATATAATTTTTTGTAATAGAATAATTGTAGTTTTGTTACCGTTCGCTGATTAAACTTTCTTTTGACCACTACTGTTTATACATATGTATAGGGTTCGTGCTTAAAATACGTAAGGCTTTTTGAGGTAGGAGGGTGTCACGAATTTCTTACGTTTTCTTAGAAGGAAGAAAAGGGAGTTAGATACCGTCGTCTGTAATACTTTTTTAACCTAATTTTGAATATGAATAGTCTAAAAAGTAACGTTTCATGACACACGCGATAGATCATTTTGTTTTAAATCGTTGAAAAAATATTATGTGAGGAAGGAAGATTACACGGTTCAATTTAGAATTATTGGAGAGGATATTTTTTAAGGAGATTTTAACAAATTTGAAACAAGCAAATTAAAAAATTCACAATAGTCCCCGTAAGTATTGTCGATAGTTAAAATGTTGTGTATCATAATCAAGCAAACAGAGATGTGAAACAGCAAGATGTGACGGTGATCGTTGTTGGCCGAAAAGTCTGCAGCTGCTGCCAGATGCACATTTGTTTCACAAGTCAGACAGTCCCATCTTCGTAGGGGGGAGGCTCGAATTAGGCAATCTTCACGACTTTTCGAGAACCGTCGGGTAAAGTCTTTAACTCGATGTTCCGGCCCATCTGTTCTCCAACAGTTAACAGTATGGTCCATTCCCTAAATCATTTGATGCATGGCGATAAGGAATGACAAATAACTTGGAAAGTAGAATAGAACTCGGTTAGATGCAGCTCATAGAATGAATAGAATATCAGATACTAGCTGTACTATTCGGCTTCGCCCGAAATTTAGATTCTGATTTTATAAAAAAATTATTTTTGTGAAAATAAGATTCATCTGGATTAGTCAGGCATAATGAGTTCCCAGAATTTATCTTTCCAAAGTTATTAGGCGACAGACGAACACATAAGCTGCTTTATATATTAAGAGCATTGAACAAATAATAAATAATTCTTGTAAAATGGATATCGTGATATGAAATATCCTACATAAAAATGAAATCTATGATAATTTAAATCGCTACTATATTATTTAGTGCCTGATGGAACGTAAAGTGGTTCACTGCTGTTTCTTCCTAATGGAATACTGTCATTTTTAAAATTCAAATTCCTTATGACTTTACGAGTTATTCATTACTTTTGAAGTTTTAATTGTGCTGGTAGGAATACCTGATAGCCAGGTCGAGTAGGTATTATACATGTAAGAAGAACATGGCCTTCAGCTCAATTGAGTATATAGAACATCTGTTCGACAAGGGAAGATCAGGATTAGAATCCTGAGCCAGTAATCTGATCTAGCAATTCTGTTTCTTCCCACCCAGCTACATATCTTGTTCAGAAAAATCTGACTTTATAAAATTTACCTTATAAAACGTGTCTTCGTTATTGATAAACGCTGAGTTGCTACTTACGTTTAGCTATTGTTTACTTTCAATTACAATAAATATTTTTTATTCGTATGAAGTAATCCCTATCCCACATTTATGAATTTTAAGTAAAGTACAGATGAATGATTATTGAATTTTATATAACTAAATGTACTTTTGATATTACTCTTCATATTGCAATATATTAAACTTTATCTAATAGCGAATTTTTATTTTTTCAGGAGACAACAGCTCGAGCAGTCTGTCTACTGCGAGTCCGAATCCCGACGCAGCACTGTCGACGATGAAAGGCAGGATGTTCAAGGTGCCAACCCGGAAAAAATAAAAGTAAGAAACTAACTGCTCTACACGTAGAAAATTATGAAAAATTACATGAATTGCATTTCGTTTAAGGAATCAAATGCACTTCAAGACAAATATATTCATCGATAGTTTCTGGTAATTATAATGAAAATAATGCGACAATGTCTCGCTGTTGAATAAGGGAACGGGGACAGTAATACTCTTTGAATGGGATGTGACTCCGTGTTTATTCCGGAAATTAACCCAAATTATCTTGCATTTGTGTCAGTTCGCGCTCGCATTGTTCGGCGAGCAGAATAGACGGGAGATGGAATAACAGTGTATGACCCTTGGCTCATCTATTACCGCCAGCCGGGAACGCTACCGCAGCCATGCGTGTAGTATGATTTTGATATTTTTTCTCATAACACCGTAGGGAATTATTCAGGCATTATTCAGGCAATATTTCATATATTTTCGCTACGAAAATCTCACCAACGCGTTAGAAACACTTTTATACATATAAATAAAATATATGTAGCTGCAAAAATTACCTTTTTTTGATAGATTGTTTAACGATTCATTTTAGCAGCTACCTTATTGCTTAGTTTCGTGCAATAATGTAGTTGAATTCCTAGTAATGAGGGGCAAGGGGTGGGGCCAGCAATGAATTATACAGGGTTATTTATAAATCCTTGTCAATACTTCAGTCATGTGAAAATATGTGTTACATATATATCTTAGGTTTCGAGATTTGGATGATTAAGGGGTTATTCTGGTTAGACGGTTTGAAAAAATCGATTTTTTTTATAACATTTTTCGAAAGTACATATCCTCAAGAATGTACTGTTAAATTTTCATTGAGAAATTCCAATTATTTTACCTTCTACATAGGTTTTTTGTAGGGAGCGCAGAGATTCGACCGCCATAGAGGAAAACTTTGAACGCGTCTTTCTCGAAACGTCATTTTTTCACATGGTGCAGGTAAAATCTCAAAATCTATCGAACCGATTGCTTTATAAATTGAACTGCTTACTCTGCGCATCTATTCCTCTGGCCGGTACTACAACCAAGTATTTCTGTTGAGTCTAACCTACTTTTAAAATCGAAAATAGTAGTGAAAACACAGCCGAAATACATTGATTTTCGTATTTTGCCGGCCATTTTGTTAATTTAAGGATAAATCATTTATTATTGTACGGGTCATAGCGACAGTCGTACTGATCAAGAATCTGTTTATATTTTTGGTTTCAAAGAAGTCCAACTGCTGAAATCTCCTGCACGAGCGAGGCATGAATTTTTAAACATGTCATCAAAATCGCCTTTAAGACCATTTTAAAAGCAATAATTTGATTACTTTTATATTTTTTATTTACTGTAGAAATACAGTTTAATCGATACAAAAAAGTTTTACTCCATTACTATGATTCCTGTCTTCGTAATAAATTCCTGAAAATCGCTGAATTTATCGGCGCGCTAACCAGAATGACTCCTTAAAGAAAACGGCCTGGGGCCATTTAAGAGCAATTATTGTGTCTTCAAGGCAAGATGCCCCTAGAAGCAGCAGCGCCCCTCCGAATCTCCTCAGCGCCCTCGTTGGGAAACACTGTTTTAAACAAGATGTCAGAAGACCCGATCGATGTGACCGATGCTAAACATTTTACAGAGGGTTAACGGTAAAGAAAAACAGTTCCCGCGAATACCTTGTCATCTATCAGTGTTACGACAAAAATAATTATTATGAAATTTGTAGCTTAGCAAATTCTCTACAAAAATGTTTCTACCTATGAATATTCTTTTCCTTCGAGTAACCATTTGTTAAAAACCATTCTTTTTTACCTTCGACCCTCTACAAAATTTTTAACAGCAGTCGCGTCGATGGGGACTCTCGACATATTATTTCAACGAAACAAAGGCCTATTCAAAAATCTAGCTTGCTGCAAGTATTCCGCAGATTGGCCATATTTCCGTCCAATTTCACCGGAGCCTATTGTGCCAACAATTCTCTGGCAGACTCATCGTATATAGCACATGCATACACTACTCGTATACAACTCTGCGTGTACTGAATTTTGCATCTCCATTCAAACGGTTGTGCTTGTAACGATTCAGCCGGAATTTATAAAATTTATAAAACTGTAACTTGTTTAGCACGAAGCACAGCTTGGGGAATAAAACAATGCTACGCTCTTTTGTTGTAGAGCACCACGCAAGATTTATTCGAGTTACTCGAGAGGGTGCAGAGTTCGCGTCTCGATGATCAACGATGCGTCCTGCCACCGTACTTCTCTCAGGTAAGAAACAGGTTCAACTATTCTGCTTGTACTCTATCAAATCGAATCTACGCTTTCTGGAAGTTTTAAGGGGCACAAGTGAGAGAATTAGGGAGTTAACACCATACAGGCACCCGTATACCTCCCAAATACTGTCGCTCACCCGTTTACAGAATCATCGCGAGTATATAGTTTTTACTAATTATCGTAACTACTAGTTGAGGGCGTCATAAAAGCATGTAATTAATAATAATTTATTATTGTGCCTCTATATTTGTCCTAAATTATTTATGTCAAATCTAATTTGATGATAATTTCAAATAATTTTTATAAAGTCTCACACAAGGTTATTAAACATAGCGCAATAAAATTTCAGTTATCCGAAGTCATTCGTACATGCTCAGTTAGAATAATACCTAGTTTCTTTTGATTATTGTGGAGTTTTGGAAACTTATCTTCGGAACAATTTTGCATTTCTACATCTTTGTAAATTTTCAGGAATTCGAAGTGTAATGAACAAAGATTATTTTTAACAGGGGGTGCGTGTGACATGATTTTTCACTTTTAAGCGAAGAAATAACAGTCATTAAAAGTAAAGTTGACTTAAAATTTTTTAGTCACGATGTTCGTAGAGGTTTGAAATATTACGAAATGCGTAATGCCTATCGTAACTGAAAAATTCGGATAGGTCCCGCATTCGCCAGGAATAAGTTACAAATTAAACTTAAAAAGTTATTTCAAACGCAAGCTCGATTTCTATTTGCGCGTTCACTTGCCCCCTTTGCGTGGTCCACGCGCAGCCGGAACCTCAATCTGTCTATCGCGAACGACTCGAAGATAAATGGACATCATCATCCACGCTGCGAGGAGCAAAAACCTTTAGGACGAATCGTTTGGACACGCACCGCTTGAATTTCAATCAGGATTGTTCGCTCGTCTGTCTCTCCGCGCGGTGTCTATAAAATGTTCGGTCCACCGGCGTCGAAGGGTGAATCGTGCCAGTCACGTGCTAAACTGTTCCAAATCGAGGGTCGGCGTAGTCGGAAGCAGCCGCGGGATTCATTCATCCTGCTGCCTACCATCTCTTCGCGTCATGGCAATCGATTACTAACCAACCGTTGTCGGCTTCTTTTTGTTTGCTACCGATACCGCAAATGCGTCGGGTAGCCGGCATGGTTTCGCGAGAACCAAAGAGCCATCTTTCGATGGGTATTTTTGGGCCGTTGATGGACGAGAGGGAGAATCGCGTCATGGGGGGACAAAGGGTCGAAGGATTTTGGTAATGGGTGTTCGAACTATTGATAGCCAACTGTGATAAATGTGTTATCCTACCCTTTTCTTTCTTGATACTAGGTCAAGGTTGACTAACTATAAGAAATCTTAGCAAATAGAGGGTAAATGAATCGAAAGATACTGAAATGTGCCTGCGTACTACTACTTTCGTATCTGCTTCGTTAGGCCGCCCCTAATACTACAGATCTAATCATGAAAGAAAATATCTATAGTGTTCGGTTAACACAACGTTCGGGTACTGGAGGTTCTACGCTATTTTCAATGGTTTAAGAATGTAATTATACGTAAAATGTGCTGAATAAATTTGCATTATTCGTTCAATATTCTGAAAAGGATCTTCTCCATTGACGGTGTAGGTATTGTCCTATTTTTTTTAGCTCATGTTATTTTATAATAATTTCAGAAGTAAGCGTCCCTCCACTAATATTTAGCTGAATTAGTTTTCTTCGTTCGACGTAGATATGTGGCAACTCGCATTCAAAGATTTAATCAATTTCTTTAAAACACCATATATATTTATGCAACCTCGAAGATGTTGTGTAGATGCTGGTTTTTATACCAAGACAAAATGTGTAGTGCATCCTATCTTTTTCTGCCAGTTCTTCATCTGGCATCCAAATGTGCCTTCGTAATCATGTGTGCAACACGTGGCGGCGACAGCGTGAGAAACTTGAATTCGCGAATGTCCCTGCTGTTTGCTCCTGAAAGTCTGTTTGATAGACTAAGAATTTACTATTTGCCGGTATAGAAGGATTCTGTAAAGCACATAGATAAAGTAAACGCAGATAAACACGGGTGTTAAAGGTAACTTACCGACAGTAGGCAAATGTCGGTTAGTACGAAATCTTCTCTACTAGTTGCAGTAAATTCAGGTATCTAACTTTGCGATCTGTTTCACTTATCTACCAATTTACTTTACGAAATAAAAGTCAGAGAGTATCAAGTATCATATTTATTTTATAACTAATATTAAGTAGTATATTACATTCTGTCGTTATAAGAAAACAATGAAAGTTTTTTTCTTTTTTAAATCTGAAGTACTATAAAAGTTTTTTTATCAAGTTCAAATAAATTTTGTGACATGTGCAGATTTGAATTGATTATTCAAATACGATTTTAATTAATTACTTTAAAATTTCTGGTTAGAGGAACTAAATTTTTCGCAAATTTTGTTGAAATAAAATTCGTCTGTAATTAATTACGTTGAAATTTATAGTTGGAAGAGCTACATTTTTCGCAAATTTTAATGAAATTAAATTCCACTTTAATTTATTTGGTTAAAATTTGAAGTTGGATGAGCTAAATTTTTCCTCAATTTTGTTGAAATTAACTTCTATTTTAATTGAGGATAATTACAACAAAATTACTCGTATCTTCATATGGATCGCGGCACGTACAGGTATCAATGGCAACAAATTAGCAGATTCAACAGGTAAAAAAGCCACCAAACGATAATTAAGAAGGAAATCTTCGTGTGAACTATCAGGGACATACCTGCTACTATAATACCATACCATCCTCGAAAACAAATTTGAATGAAGATTGGAAAAGATCATCCGCGAGACACAGTCAAGAAATGCTAGAAAATTTGTTTTCACAGAAAAGTAGTCATTAAACTTTCCAGGAAAGCACTGGTAGGATTAACTAGAATCTTCATAAGACACAGTGACGCCACATACATACATCTCTTTAGTTCACTTTACGAATTCTGTCACAAACACTTTACCGTTAAACATAATACCGGATTGCCCTAGATTCGCTCGTGAGCGTACCCAATGTAGAGTAAAATCTAAATAAAAAGAAAATTTCAAAGCTGCAGAGAACATTTGTAATTTTCTGCAGCTTTTAAAATTAAGCAAATAATACACCTTCTTTAGAATCTATCGCTCACAACCTGTCAGTAAGCAGTTACTGCGACGATAAACACCATTAACAACAGAAAATATTAGAATGTCAACCGAAGGCAATTAGCAGATTACGAAATCCATTTAACACTTTGAACGAAGAAAGATTTCCATCCTTTGCAAGGCTTCGGCATGTTTCCACGTGGATATATTCTGAACAGCATTGACAGTATCGTTTAAAAGTAATTGAATGTTACTACAATAAAATTGATCTACGGAATTCAGAAATGATTCCAGTTACGTACAATTGAAAATAGTTTGAATGATATAGGTGCCTATTTGGGCTTATTTGTATCCCAGGATCCTCGGTCATCCATTTTGCTGTGACTTACTGTAACTATCTTTTTCTTTAAATTATTATTATTATTATTATTAACAGTGCCCAGAATTGGGCATTAACTGAATAAAATAAAAGTTACTTTGTCTTTAGATTATTCGACGAATAAAGTTAATTTTAAACCCGCGTTAACTTTATTCAATAAATTAAATTTCCATTAGTGTCTGCAAATGTTCGAACCAAAGCGAGCTGGACAAAAGTTTTCCGGCAGAATCGAGCGATTCGAAACGGTAGGTACTTCGCCAAAGCTCGCGCCCACTGAAAGTGTTAATTTTTACCGGAGGCGACACAGACACCGGATAAAAAGAAAGTTGGAAATACGGGTCGTCGTTATTGGTGAAACAAGGTGCAGATCCTCAGGATGTAAGGGGGAGGAGCACGTTTCCGGCCGTCCAGGTACGCGGGCCGGAAGTGCCGGTTGAGCCGGCACGATCGAGGGCCCCGTCATGGTGCGACTTTAACCGAACGGCCGGGAAGATTTTCTGATCTCTAGCCTGCTCGTTGCCCGTGAAGATCGGAGATCAGAGTTTGGCGACGGCCACAGTGCACAACAGGTTATTGTACCCCCTCGCGTTTACGTGGGATTGACCCCGAACGCAGCGTGAAACAGAAGTCGAACTTGACATCGTTACGCTTCGAGCACGTTACGAAATCATTGTCGTGCCTCGCGAAAGGATTAAAAGTATTATGACGCTGTATTACGCAGTGCGTTGATGAAATTATTCGTAATACTAGATGCATAGTAGATTAACCCATTAGCACCCAGTGTAATATAGGTCACATTATTTTCGAGCATATAAAAAAACATAGTAATCAATTACGTAGTAAATAATTTTGCGAAACTTTTTTTTGGGTGTCTGGGCGCTAAAGTAAATTGCGTTCGAGCAAGCTCAATATAAAATCGTAACAAAGAGATTCGGTACCTAAAGTTCGAATCGATCGGATCGAGTGGTAGGTAATAGAAGAAATATTGCATCTCATGACTTCTGAAGTAGGTAAGGTAAAAGACCCAATACGTGGACACGTCGCAGTAGCTGGACACTGGTGCAAAAGAACTATTTTCTTCAATTATTCAAATATTTAGTAAAATATATATATGAATATATTTTACTAAATATTTGAATAAATGAATAAAATTGTTCTTTTTGGATAAAGTGGATATTAAATGTACTAATCAATATTTTGCACCACTGTCCAGCTACTGGGACTTGTCCACGTATTGGGTCTTTTACCTTACTTATTAGTTTGATACTTAACACTCGTGCGATATGTACCATCAGATACTGCTGCTGGTCACGTGATTGTTCTGATTACTAATGCGGTTTATATTTTGTGAGAGATAATGTTGACAAACTTGGATAGAAATGTGAATCCAAATGACTTTAATCATATGTATAAACGTCGTAGAACTACATACTTATTAAACAAGGGAGATTTTATGCTTCGCAGTTCGAAAAATTGTCCATTAATTTCAATTAGCAAAATTGTAGTATCGCTTCTACTTTTAACATAAAATTGAATTGCTAGTTTTATTAAAAATATAATTAATCCTGGTCACATTTAAAATGAACATGTTTTAATTTCAATGGCACAACTCCCTGAAGTTTATAAGCTTATTTATTATAAATTAATAATTAAAGCAAGCTTGTACATTATTTGTATATAGTTTATATATAATTTAGACTGTAAGGATGATTTGATGACTTCACTATTTCTTTATTACCGCATGCAATCAGAGTAAAAATAATAGTGCTTTCAACGAAAGAAAAGTCTTCACGATTTTCTCTTCAACCTTATGGCAAGTAAAAAAAGAGAAAGTAAAGCATGGCCGTACAGGTCCATCATTTCTGAGGAGAATATCTGTACAGGCGACAGATACTTGTAATTCCGAACTCTGCTGCATGCCAATAATAATTCTAACTATACGCAGTGCTGCTTGGTATCATGAATTCAAATTGCATCCTATATTATGAATATATAGAACAAAAAGAGGATGTCAATATCGACATCTATTTGATACTAGCGAATGAAATTTTTGCTTAATTTGAACGTGATGTTTGAACCATTTATGATATCAGTTTCGGTTCTCGAAACAGGTATAAGAACCGAAATAATCTTGAGACAGTTACGAGTGAAAAGGTTCTGGCCTATATCGGTTTCGGTTCTACAGAACCGATATTACATCGGTTCTACAACGGTTATACAGTAAATCCTCGTTATGAGCCCGACGAGCGGGGCTGGCGGCGAGCTTATAGCGCGTTGTGTACACTATTCCGCGCGGCCAATGGCGCGAGTGAGAAAACACAAGAGCGAGCGAGAGGAAACGAAAGTTAAAAAAGTTATTCGATCAATACAGTTAATATTTTTATTCGTCGAACATTTCAACTTCAGGGTCGAATAAATTTTTCCACTTTAACTTTAACTTCATTCGACGTTAAATAATTTTCTGGCACGCGTTCCAGCCATTGAGGACCGAGGATTGAGGCAGAAAATGATTTGTTACGTCAAATAAAGTTAAAGCAAAAGTTGAAAAAATTATTCGACGCTGAAGTTAGACACCTCGACGAATGAAAAGATTAACTGTAGTCAATATTTCATTTAAAATTTGTTTTAAAAAATACCACCAATGAAAAACAATTTTGCACCCCTTCTCAACTCCACACCCTAGGCAACTGCCTAATTTTGCCTATAGGGGCGAGCCGAACCTATATAGAAAGACAAAATAAAAATACATACATATACGGACACCAGTAGAGTTGCCGCAACGAGAAATAACCTGCACGACAATATTGAACGTAGACCTCTCGGCCGACAGTTTCGTACGCTGAGCGTCATGGCGAATGTATGTAGATCGCGACGAAAGCGGTACCACTACCGCACAGTGGACGGGCATGCATTGTGTTACATTGGCCGCTGCACGGAAGCGTACAGCAAGCGACGTCGCGTCTAATAGGCGTCTATGAAGCGACGTGTCGCGGACAGACGGTCCGAAGTAAAATTTTAGCCAAATCGATGACCCGAACATTATGCACTCCCCATATCAGCCACAGGCAACTCTTTTCAAGACACTCTGCACTCCATTGTCGTTTACAAAGAGAGAATATCCGCGCGCAAAGGGGCCGCACGTCGCACTCGCCAACCAGTTATTTCCGTACAGAAACTTTTATGCTCCTCGTGAATAAAGAAAGGAGCCCCGGCCCACCCTCGGCAACACCGGAATTTCGTTCGTTCGACGCTTGTTGTTGTTTCACTCTTTGACTTCGAGAGTAGTAGTTAAAGGTGGAACAAGGTTAGGCATCTTCAAAGAGTCGTGCACGTTGCGGGGAACAGCGAAGTGTGGTGGGTCGCGTGGTGGGTTGGAAGGGGTAGGGGAGCAAGTGGTGGGACGTATTGGGAGACGCTGGTAGTCGCGGAGCGTTTTCGGGCGCAGGAAGTTGGGTAAAATAATGAAAGAGGTGGACACAAAGGAATGGGATTAATGGGAAGCCACGGTATACCTACCGGCAGCGAAATAAGTCGACCACGAAATGACATCCGCTCTCCTGCTAGCCTCTCTCCGCCATGACAGCCTGTTTCCTCTTGGCTTCACCTTCCTCCACCTGTCGTTACCTTCAGACACGAAAGAATTTGTCTTGGCTTCGAGTTAACGGAAGTGCGTGGCTAGACCGCGCAATCCTGCTCTCGGATGTGGGATTCTGTATATGTGTATTCGTGGTTGCAAATTTCCTTCAATTGGGCGACTGTCTACGTCCAATGTCATCAAAGTGGGTAGGGTATATCTTCTTTCACGACCTCGCCATCGATTGATGCTTGGGAACTCTTTTCGTCAAGTAGTATTATACTACTACATATAGTAGTGTTTCAATTGTTTTATGATACAGATAAGTCGTTCCGCGACAATTCAGAATTACCCATTGTAATTTGCATTAGTGGTATAAACCTTCATTCATATATTTTTAGTTATTGCTATCTATCGATGAAATGCTGAAAGAAATTTTGCTGGAAGAGTGGAACAAGATAGGCTCGAATTTCACGGAAGATTAGTTGAATCTATATTTCATAGATTAAAGCTTATAATAAAATTGGAAGAATATTAGCTTATTGTAATTACGTTTGTATAAATTACATATTGAATTTTGGTGAATATTTATTTCCAACTGGATAAAACCTGGATATCTGGTTCTATTCAATTTCCTATCGACAAAATGAATAGTTGAATCATTCATGATCTGTAATGGTGCTGGAAATTATTAACTTTCCATTGTTCATCTTCAAACGCATTTATAAAGACAACATTTTTCAATTAATATAAATAAAATGGGCAACCATTTAACTTAATTATTTTCCATTTATTTTCTTTAATCTTTTCTGGTTCTTTGTGATTTTTTATTAATTTGCCCTAATGTTTATAAATTAACGATAACTGCAGTTTCTTTTGTTGAATATAATTATTGTAGGAGTACAAGCTTTAGTTAACATATCGAACATTACTCAAATTTTACTTAAGACTTTCTACTTCTGTTTATTATTTTTTACAGTTTTGAAATGATGTGTTCTTTTTCAAACTGTATAATCCTTTTCGTTTCCTTTTCACTTAAGCACTATCGATCACTCAGTTTATGAATTATACACTTATTAACGAAAGAAATAATTTATTGCTGACTTTGGATAAATTTTTAAGCTTTCTTAGAATACTGAATTTGCTTGTTTCGTTAATGTTTGATCATAAATTGACTTCAAATCCCATTACTGTTCTATTATTTTATCACGTTTATATTTTTAATAAACCAGAGGATTCTTTGTTTGTGAAGAACAATTCTTTATTTCGCTTATTATTTCTATGCAGCCACTTATAAATGGCGAACTTCGCACAAAGCAATGCAAGAAGTCGCAAGGTTATGATAATTTTAAAAAATATTCCAGTATTTCTGTGTCTTCTTTTATTACCATGGAGCGTACCTCTGAGTGAGTGGTACTCTTTATGAAAGCCGTCCGAATATTTGAAAGCACCGAGCTCGGCTTTACTCAATTATACATATAGAAAAGCCGAATTCAACTCCAGGACCTCGAGTAGATTGCGATCCAATAAATTCAAGTAAAATTCGAATTACGAATCAAGGGTACAGTTAATACTTATTTTGTAAGTAATAGACAAATTACGATGCTTGAAATTTCAATATTAATTAAATGTACGTACAACGTCATTTATAAATATTTTCAAGTATGAAAGTAGTAGGAATTAAGGGGTCATTCTACTTTGATCGGCCGAAAAGTAAGGCTATTTTTAAAGATGTTTTTCTCAATAAATTCAACATATAATGAAATAAATCTTTTTGAAATTTATTGTTGTACTTATTCAAAAGAAATCTTTAAAAATAGCTTCATTTTTCGGTCGATCAAAGTAGAATGAACAATTAATGTGTTTTCATTACGACGCTGTATAAGAAAACATTTATAAACTATAAATTGAAAGTTAAATGGCAGTTTGAAACTTTCAAACCGTAACGCTCACCATATGTCTAACCAAACGATTGTTTCTCGTGTATGCAGAGGCAGCCACATGAACTCCTATTCTAGTGTATTAAACAACATGCACGCGAAAACTTGCACGCACGTAGTACGAATAATTAATGAACGGTTGAGTTAACGATAATTTGCCATCTATTCGTGTAACTTTCTACCATTACATAAATAACAGAAGCACGTAACAATGCGAGGAACTGTGTAGTCGCGCCAACAATACGAATCTTTTTTGGTATAAACCACGGGAAAACCCAAAGCGCAGGAAGAATAATTGAGCTTACATGCTGAATGGTCGTTGAATAAAGGGGCATCCTCGAGGGATTGTTTCCCTTATGGAGGGAATTTCACGTTCGAGGAATTCAAGGCTTCAGACAGCGCTGACGTAAATTATAGCGTATAATTAATAATCGATGTTTCAAAATATGACAGGTGCTGTCTCCACCATTTTTCTCCATTCGTTATATTTAACTTCACTTCCACAATTTCACGCTTTTCGAATGAAATGAAACCACATTGCTTTTAATTAGAATCTATACATTGCTGGACTTTTCTTGGGAAAATAAATAAATGGCATTGATGAAGAATAAATAGGTGCAACAACTGATTATAGTAAAAATTAGTATGTGTCCTATACCTATTTATATTTTTATTGATAAAAATCAAGTTCCACTCAAAACGAATTCAGTGTCAATAAAGTCGAATATATATCATTTCAATTCTACCCTAATGAAACCTGAAAATAATATATGTTTAACTGCTTCGTTTTCGGGTATAATAATTATAATTAGTTAATTTTGATTAAATTCTGACACAAAAGATGTAAAATTATATTCTTCAATTAAAAGTGTAATGAGGTTCTCTTTCAGGAAACTTCGTAATTTATTATCAGTTGTAAATACTTGAGGGTTTGCCTTAGATATTATTATAAATAGTAGTATTGTATAGCAGTAAGTTAAAGCAATGTATGTAGACAATATTTATATTAGAAATTCAATTGAAATCATTGTAAATTAGTTGGAAAATTTATGAAAATTGTCAGAATTTTCGAGAAACTTAATAAATTATCAATACATACTGCTCGTGGATATACATAAGTAGATGGATTTGCATAATTTGATGGATTTACATAATTGTTGCGGGAGAAAATATTCTTAGTGCACTTTGATTATAGCAACCGTTCATTATTATTTATTTTCAACATACTCGACGATTTCGTTTCGAAGCTGATTTCAAAATATGCAACGAAAGTCGGATCGCGAGCAATAATTCCTCACAGTCGATCCTAATCGTATTATTTAATTGCCTTCAATTCTTAACCATTAAAGAATATTTGCAACGTCGCATCGGTGTAAAATCATTTTCTACTTCTTTAAACATAATTTATCTAAACTTTTCCTTTTCTGCGATCTAATCGATAATTTCGCGTATCTGAAGCATTTCATCGCATTAATCAATAAATAATGATACGTATTTATACCGATATCATCGTTTCAAGCCCTTGTTCTATAGAAACTTCGTATTTTCTACTAAAAAACTGACTTCTAATGGTTAGAGTCATTAGAACGACTCTACGAGATTAAAACAAGAATCTACATTACATTCTGAGATTCAAACATTCCACGCTATCGCTACATATCGCTACAATAATTTACATTAGATTACAGTTCTTGCAATAGAGTCATTTATTAAGCGTAAAGATTAAATTGCCAAGAACGAATGCTTATAAGTTACGAACCATAAAATCAGTGCTGAATTAACCAACAAGTAAAATGAGCGAGTGTACCTTAGAAATTTTCTGAATTTTAAAATCTGACTTTTGTGAAAAACACTTTTTTGTCAAATTATTGGAAATGCCTAAGAAAAAATGTCTCAAAATCTTTTCAGTGCTTAGAGCTTCTAAAGGTTTTAATCCGACCCTTCATAAACTACACATCTACATAAATCGAAATGGTTGCGTTTCCATTGTGATTTCGAGAAAGTATTTCTGCGTAATTAAGCAACGTAAATGCTACACTGGGGTCATACATGTTTTAGCCCCTTTTCACAGGTTTTCAACACCTTTCATACAGGAGTATGAAAGAATTTGCTTTATCGTAAGGTTGGACGGATTTTAAGGCAGCAGTACGCTATGTCTACAGAGCGTCTTAAGGCACACGGTTCACATTGGTTGAACAATGCTGTTGATTCAACAGAATTGAAACAATGAAATTGAAAGACAAATATTTTCACATTTCAATGAAATCGACCAAACTGCTTCGTTTAAAAATGCTGTCGAAGCAAATTACGCCTACGTGCCGGTGTTGCAATAATTTGTGAACATTATTGTTATAACATATTCATGGTTTTGTAGAAATTGAGAAATAATGGAGTCTGCTCTTCTCTCTATTTATAACCGTTATAAAATTCAGAGGTATTACAAATTATTTATAATATCCTTATTGCCCCTAAAACAATTTTCTGGACAAAATAGCAAGCTCTGTTTAGAAACAATATGTCGCCGCAACTGAAATAAAATCTTTTAACGTTCACGATGCGTGTTCACACGTGTTCAATTCGGATGAATCACCCTGACTGGACAACCGCATTGAACGAAAGTTGAAACTCTGTCAACCTCTTTCAATGTTCAATTTGGTTGGTCATTTTAATTGAATGCTGATTTACTCTATTCAGTTTCCTTCGAAGTTTGTTGAATCAATCTCATTGTTCAACCAAAGTGAACCGTGTAAATTCACATTTAGCCTAGTAAGGCTAATTTTCGCGATTTCTTATCCTCTCCCTCCTTTAGTATAAGAATACATTAGATTTTATATTGCAACCCCCTCCCCCTTCTTACGTAATATTTTTTACATTGCATTTTTTCAGTTATTAAAATTCTTTTTAAAGTTTCGTATAATTCATTTAACTCGGTTTAAATTATTTTTAGGCTACTCACATTGAAAATTAGGTTAAAAAAATACATTATACCAGAGATGGGCAAAATTTTTATTTAAATAAAATTTCGAATAAAGAATAAAAGTTAAAAAAAATTATTCGAATGACAAATCATTTTTTAAACTTTTATTCGTTATTCGAATTACGAATCATTTTTTAAACTTTTATTCGTTATTCGAATTACGAATCATTTTTTAAACTTTTATTCGTTATTCAAATTTTGATTTAAATAAAAGTTTTGCCCACCTCAGCATTATACGCTACCTGCCTCCCAGCCTCTCCAAGAAAACCTAAGAAATTCGTAAACTCTAACCCACCCGAAAAGGCCTTACGTAATTTAAAGACGATCCCCTATGTGCGCGGTGTTGATCCCCATTAAACACACCTCTCCTGGAGTCAATTTGAAAATTGAACAATGCAATCGATCGTTATTCCCGTGAAGGAAAAATGATCGAGGTTCCCGTGAAATCGAGTTTACGCGCTCGATGGCGACCATGGCAACGTTTGTTCGCGACACGACAGCAGGGCAGGGTGGAGGAAGTTTTAAGAACAGCAGGACGTTGAAACGATCTTGTGGCGGCACGGGAGGTGCGCTGCAAGGAGGGTTGCTGCGGCGGTGAAGGGGGGGGAGACGGGACAGTGTGGTGGGGAACAGGGACGGCAGACGAGGCAAGCCTCTCGAACTGTACGGTTCTCGATGCCAGTCGCGTTTCTGCACTTCTGCGTTGCGAGGTGTATGCGCGTGTTTCTTCCTTCTCCCACGAGCCTACGTGTTGCGTTTGCGAGTGTGTGTACGGGTCCTCTCTGCCGAACGCGCCCACGGTGTAAACACTTTCTATTCTGACCTCAGTCGACTGCTCGAAACGTGGGCGACGAATGGAGAAGCCCAGAACGGCCAGGGAAAAGTGACACGCCGCTAAGCGCGGTCCTTGCGCGCTCTGTCCCCGACACGATCACGCGACCAAACAACGAGAATGACAGTGAACGTTAACTCCGAGAATCGCACGGCCAAGCCCAAAGTGAAGCCACGATTAAATGGGACCCTAGCCTCCTCCGGTGTGCTCGTACGCGGATTCTACAAGCGCGTATAATGTCAGCGAGCACGGCACGGTGAGTTACGCGTCGCATTCGCCGAAGGTCTTGGAGAAAGGCAGGAATTCACGTGTCCGTTCGGTGCTGCACAGTCAAGAAGTGTCTTTGTTCGGCTCTTTTGCTGCGCGTCCCTCGGCCAGAATAACACGGCGAGTGTGTTAAAAGTATCTCGCGTATGTATGTTCTACTGGATTTCTCGAGCACCCTTTGCTGATCGGCGTCGAGTTTCGGCCAACCGTTTCCCCTGCGCCGCGAGCGAGTCGTCTACCGTTTCGCGGATCAGTGCAGTCGCGTAAGGGGTGCAACAGGACACTCGCGTTAGGTTAGGTCGGAGCGTCGAGATCGAACTGGTTTCCCCGTAGTGCAGACGTTCAAAGGATACGCGATTGGTGGAGTATCGAAGCTCGCGAGCATCGGAGTGATACACGGATCCGACGGTTATGATGGGTGTACTGAGGTGGAGGCACGATCTTAGATCGGATGCCGGCCAACAACAGCAACAACAACAACAACGGCCCACCAGCGACCGGTCGTCCACAGGACACAATAATAATCATGCGCACGCGCACACCCACACACTGCCCAAACTTATTTCGCAGGTGAGTTTTTCCCGCGCTCTCGGAAGTGGCCCACGGTGGCTCGATCACCTGATTGGTCCTCTTGTCATGTACATGTGAAGCCACTGGAAAATTTACGGACAGTTCCGGTCGGAAACGACCGGAACGAACATATGGGTGCTTAAAATTACCTGTTCTTTCCTCTTTCGTGGCTTTCGTCGTTTCAGATTGGAAGGGGTTTCATTTTATGTAAATGGGTGGGGGGTGTTGGTTGTTGTCTTGATCGTATTCAAGGGAACGCTGCTTTTGCTGTTGGTATCTGTAGAATTGTGGAAGCAAAACACGCGAAAGGGGGGTTAGGATTTTCTTGAAAACGAGGGCTGTATTAAAAAATTAATATGCATAAATTACTTCAAATTGATGTCGGTAGACATTCTATTTATAAATGAAAATGTTACGTATACATTCCATTTGTAAATGGAAATGATATGAACACGTATTATGATCGTGCAAATGTTTGTAGGAAATATCATCGTGAAGTGGTATTTCAGAGTTCTTTTGGAGTGAACTGTTAGCCCGAGTTTTCTCATGAAGAGTATATAATTTAGGAATGTTGAAGGGTGAAAAGACTATGAATTATTTTAAACTAAAATTATGGTGCTTCACGATGATTTTGTCATGTGGTTCGTCAGTACGTGGTACTAGATGGCAATTGTGAAAGTTTTTAAAACCGGTTGATCGTCTTTTTCTAGTTTTGTAAGCGCTATACGTAATCTAAGTACATACGTATAATACTAAATACCAAGGAAATTTTGTTGCTGATGACTTCAAAGTTCAGGTTGATTTTACGGGTGACTGACACTGACCAGGTGTTTGGTAGAACTAGAAATCAGAGATCGATAAAGATCTTGGAGTTTTTATTTTTAAAAAATTCTATTACAACTTATATGTTTCGTTTAATAAAATATCTGTTCGTGTGGAATGTTTATTGAAAGAAATGTTACCCTTAGGAACTTTTTTAGAAAGTTGTACTAAAGTATTGGGTACTAGTTTTATTTGACAACAGAATATCATATTCTTCGTATTTATTTAATAAAAGGTATGAAAATCATAATATAAGTAATTAATAGTTTCATAAGAAGTATTGAACAGAAAAGAGGGCTTGTCGACAATAATATCTAAAGAACATTTTTTATAACATATTTGTATAAAAATACACAAAAATTCTACACCTGAGTAGAAATTATCTACGTAGGTAAATATTACAAATAAATAACGCGTTTAGAATATCAATTTAACTGTAATAATTATTTATTATTGTTGTGGTACTATTTATTGAATCGTATTCAGTACTTGTTACAACGATTGACATTCCTCGACATTCATCGATTGTTCTTCCTGTTATAGAAATCTTTTTATTTTTAAATTTTATAAGTTTCATTCCAATTAGAAGTTTTATTTTCAAGAACTTTTGCTTTGTCAGTTCTCATGGGAACTTATAATGTGAGAACATTTTTAAAAAAGTTCCATGGTCCATGCTTCACATAGATCCTATTGAAAAGTTCCAGAACTCTTTCAAACCCCGCTAGAAATACATAGAAAGGTACACAGATTAATCACATGGCACAGAAACTTTATAACATATTGTAAAAGTGATCAAAATACTAAACAAAAAAGAGGTATAAAAAGATAAAATATTAGATGTTTTTATTTGTCATAAAGTAATATGCCGTATTCCGCACAGCCGGTTTTTTTTGCTGAGGATTGCGCAGGCGTTGAAACACAAGGTTGTACCTTCATTTTTCAACAACAGCTCTGAATTTGTTGTTTCAATTCTTCTGAAACATGAAGTGATGTCGATTATATGTATAGGATATCTTTCAGTCGTCGGAGAAGACGTAAAAACAATATTTTATAACTTGGAAATGTTTTGGTCTCGGTCGCATATTTACTAACATCTTCATGTTTACTTTAATGAATAGTAGAGGTGTGTAATACGAAGTCGTCAGCAGCTTTGGTACGGAGTATTTATTCATACGAATGACGTGTGTGCAAATAAAAACAGGAACTAAAGAGACTTCAGTATATTTTAATTGCAAACTAATTATTTTCTTCTTTTAATACTTTAGCAAATGGCTATCATAATGAGATCAATGACACATTTATATGTGTGTGATAGAAAAATATTATTATACATAGCAATATTTTTTATAAAAAAATTATTCTGTATTTAACATTAATTGGAGAATTCGAGAGCTGAAAATCAGTAATATATTATTTAAATATTAGACTTTTATTGCCTAAATATCATTCAACTAGAATATTTCAATAAAAGTATAATTACATGACTTATTCATTTGGTTACATAAATTATAGTCTAATTACAAGAGCTGTATCACTGTCTAATGTTTAAGTAGCATAGTGGTTATTATCGAATGTAATACTTAGATAGTTCAAATTATCCAATTAAAATTATATATAGAATATTTTCAAGCATTAGTGCGACTACTAAAATTTTTTGCAAATAATAGCAATTATATGAAAAAGTTATAACTTTTCATTAAAGAAAAAAAAGTATGTAACTCTGAATAATTAAAAATTAATTATAAGTTTAAAAAATTGAAATCTGAGATCTAAAAAATTCAGATCTACATAACTAATTAGGAATTGAAAATGGGCATTCATGACGTCGTTAACAATTAAAATTTCTTATTTCCCTTTAGGGAGATATTTATAACTAACTGTTCGTAATGTTGCATTAGACAAAACAGACCAGAAATAATTTTCGATTTCTTTGGTAATTTACGAGCTATACGCACATAAATAAAAGGGGCGACTCGGATGAAAGGGGTGGTTTCTCCCTTAAAATGCAAAACTAGCACCAACCAAATGCGGCAAAATTCTTAGGTTGTTCCAATAAACAATTGAGCAAAGTTTCATAAAATTCGGCATGTGTTACTTACCGATCATCCCGTGTGAGCGATAGTCACTTGAGTAAATGATTCCCTAATCGTGTTGTGTGATGGAAAACTGTCAGTCTGATTATTTAGTGTATTAAACTAGGATATGTATATCAACAGGCCTTCTTGTGGTTGCACTCATTCTGCAATGAATAGTTAACAAGGGAAGATCCCGAACCCGGAAATTCAAAAAATTCTGAAATTTTGTGAATATATAGGGAACTCCCTCCTGATTACAACGCATTTTTTGTTTGCTGTCCAAATTAATTCTAAGGTGGTGTAAGTGCCCCCCAAATATCCGGCTATTTTCCAATTTTGTATTATAACGCGTGAACTGCAAAATAATTTTCTTACCAAATGATAGATCTGATTAAAAGAAGTAACTTTTGCCTTGAAACTTTTTTTCTAATTCTTACAGTTCGCGAGTTATAATACAAAATAAGAAAATAGCCAAATTTTTAGGGGTTAATTTCACCCCCTTCGAGTGAATTTGGGCAGCAAACAAAAATTGCGTTGTAATCAGGAGGAAATCCTCCTACATATTCACAATATTTCAGAATTTTTTGAATTTCCGGGTTCGAGATCTTCCCTTGCAAGTGAAAAAAATCGCTGAATAGGAGAAAAGGTTTTTATCCTGCAGATACAGAATTCAAAATTTCCAACGAGAACGTTCAGGGAACATCTGGCAAAATTGTCGAAACGTTTCGTCGTTTGGCAAGAGTACAAGATACCGTTGGATAAAGCGTAAATGCCATGGAATCCACGCGATTCGACCGAAATAGCTTCTCGTAATTTAAACGAATAAACAAGAAATTCGACCACGGCAAGCATGTTTCGGTAGCTCAAGTGGTAACGGTCAAATTACCAATTGGTGACACGAGTTATCGATATATTGAATATTCGTGACAACATTAATGAAAAAGGGGTGAAATGTGTTTGGAATATGTGTGAATGCAGATTGTCAGTAGCACTGTAACTGCAGAGGACAAATTCTTGAAAGTTGAACTATTCAATATTCAGAGGTACCTATTGTTGATTTGAAAAATATCTTGAGCTAATATATTTAATGTAAAGAATTGCTAATTATTAGAACGTATGCGTTACACCCCCCCCATGCTCATAAATTTAAAACGAATAAAAATAATGATTTATATTAAATTATTTGCACAAGCGGATTGCGCGAACAGTTACACGTTAATTTTAACGACACTTTATAGGTAGATAGAGAATCGGAGAATATTCGACACGTGTTTAAACCATTTGTACAGATACGTAATAATTTACATGATATTTTACAATAAATTAGAAATTCCGACGAAACTGTAGTGAAAAGATACATTTTTTCATGAAACTACTCGAACCTGGAACCCTATCGTCTTACTCGAGGGATATTTGAAGTCAAAAGGGTGCTTAACTCACTAGGTGACGAAACCCGATCTTAAGCATTAAATTTTTCGTGAACTATTGGGTGACTACCCAAACAGTGGAATGTGGCTCATTTTTCAGTTCCCTGTTTAGGAAATCTTATTAACACTAAAATGGCAGCACGTGTGGAGCAAATGCGTGGTCCTACTGTTTCTCAAATCTCCAAGTTATTCTTTGATTCTCGAGAACCTCCATAACTTTACCGTCTCAATACAATGGAGATCTTTCAGTGGTACAGTTTTCTCGGTGATTAAATATGAAATAAGATCGAATTTTTTGGCTCACGCATATAAAGCACTCACACGTGACAGCAGCGGATAAACTGTTAAAATCCAGGCGTAACGCTTAACATAGTCCTCGTGAGATCCGTTTGGTATCCAATGAAGCTTTGTAACCGATTTTCAAAAATTAATGTTCGAGCAAGAAATTGTATTCTACATTTTCTTCTTATCGATGGAATGCCTATAACCCTTGGGTAGCGGCTGCGGAGTCCATTTTGACGGATAATAGAGTTCACATAATTTCCAGGACAAGCTTTTATAGTAGATTTTGCATTTGTCATAGTCTAAAACTCGCATTTCCTTCATGTAATGGCGCTAGTAAATAGTGACTAACATAAGTACCTACAGTTAAAAGCTAACAAGAATCTTTCTGAAATAACGTATCGATATCTTACACGTATTGATTAATACAACTTCCTTTCCATGTCACAATTAAATAATTGTACCGATAAATTATTGCTGTACATGTAAAATATTGCTGCCTCGGCACGTCCCGCAACGATCTGTCCACCATTTCAAGCTGCACAGTTACGCGTGCCCCTTGCTTCCGCGTACATTTCGTTTTCGTACGTCAGCCGTTGCAGCGCCGCGCCGTTCGAAGAGGGAACGCAGTTGTTACGCTTTTTGTGCGCGAGCTCGACGAGCTTTTCGCCGCGAAGACGGAGACGAAACAGCGGCGAAACAAAAGAAAGGGGCCGCGGCTGAGGAGGATGGAAAGGAGAGGAGCAATGCCAAGAAACGAGCGCGGTAACTGTAACCACAAAGATCGGCTCCGTGGTAATTTTCCTCTAACAACCCGTTACTCCATCGTTCTGCGCCGCGAGACGTTTTAAAAAGTCCTATTTTCTCATGACCGGCCGAGTGGCTGGCTACACGTAAGATGTTCGCTCCGCTGCCACGGGCACATGCGTGCGCACGTGTGGCACGTACACCTGGAAACCCATACACATGCGTAATTACTCGAAGGGCACTGGTCGTCCAGCGAGTTAAAGGCTCGCTGTTAACGACTCGCCAGCACGTGCTCGAGGACAGGCAGTTTAATTCCTGCCGAAGACGAACTGAGACTGATTGGTAAGAATTACACTCGTTGCCGAACGAAGGCCCGTTTAAAGGTCTTGGAACGAGGACTTATAAGCGTCAGCTTGTACGGCGACGGTTCTTCGTTCTCCTCCATCTTGGCGACAATACAGTTTGACAAAATTGGACATTCTTCAGACTTGTAACATTTAATAGCCATTTCGTGCGCTGAAAGAAAATCTGTAAACTGTTTGTCGCCAGCACCTTCAGTTTTTGAGAAATTCGATTTTGAAAAAATGCAAATTTTCAATTTTGTTGGAAGTTATTCGGTTGCTTGTTCCGTTAAATTATTCTATGAATCCTCACCATATAAGTTATTAGTGCGTTATGAACATTTAAATATATTTAAATAACGATTAAAGGGAAAAGAACACCCGAAATGCACCCATTTTTGCAGATATCATTCAATTTTTTTCTAAAACTTAAGGTTTAGGAGAATATCTGACTACTCCACGCGATGCATTAGACATTTTTCCTTCGGAAAGCATCAAGAGAAGTGATAAGTCGCGTTTTGTCTTAAATAGAGAAGCGAAATAGTTTGGTAAAACGTGCGGCGTCGACAGTGGTTGTCAACGGCGGCGCGCGATCCACTGCCGCTCAGGGTAGCACAATCGCTTAACGCGCGTGACTACCACTGTCGGCGCCGCACGTTTCGCCAAACTATTTCGCTTCTGTATTGAAAACAAAACGTGACTTACCACTTCTGTTGATGCTTCCCGAAAGAAAAATGTCCGCTGCATCGCGTGGAGTAGTTAGATTTTCTCCTAGATACTTAGTTTTGGAAATAAATTCAAAGATATCTGCAAAAATGGGTGCATTTCGGGTGTCCTTTTCCCTTTGATCGTTGTTTAAACATATTTAAATGTTCACAATGTACTAATAACTCATATTTTTGTATTCGGGAGGGTTCATAGAACAATTTGACGGAACCAGCAGCCGAATGACTATTATTATTTCGACACGAAAAATGTTCAAAGTTGAAAATTTGCAGTTTTCTTCAAAATCGAATTTCTCACAAACTGAGGGTGAAAGCGATAAACGGTTTCCGGATTCATTTTCAGCGGACGAAAACCTGTATGAAACGGCTATTAAATGTTACAAGTCCAGATGGCTGTCGAACTGTGTAATTCGAGCATCGTAAGTAAGTATCGGGTGACTGCGCGTGTTTCACCTGTTTTAGCCGTGCGCATTCATACAAAACAAAGTTTTTGTTTACGTGCGATACGGTGTAATTGGGGATTATGGGTATAATTGTTGATTTAACGTTGGCTATACTCGTCTGTGGTGGTGGTTGCGGATAATGCAACGTGGCATTGGGAGGAGTTGAGTGGCGTTTGTGGTATTGTAACAGAAAAGCAATTTGTATAAACGTTTGGACAAATCACTGTAATTTCTTGAGAAACTAAATCCACCGGGAAATCGTGTCAACATGTTTCAAAGTGTCCGTCTGGAGTGCAATGCGAGAAGAAAATGTGCGGGTACAGATACGTAGGTCTGGGCTTTATTTTTTAAGCTTCTAACGAATTAAGAGAAAGTGGTCTTAAGGATATATCATTTTATACGAAGAGAATCAACAGACTACAATGTATTGTAAAATGATCAAAACATTTTGGTTCATTAGTGGTGAAGAAATGAACAATTCGGACAAATGATTCTATTGTTAGAAATGAAAAAAAGCGCTATGAATTTAATGTGGTAATCTTCCTGTGAATATTCAACTAGCATTGTATCGTAAATGATTAAATACTGTATAAATTATGAAACATTTAGTTGACTGTTAGATATAATTGACTTTTCTGCTCTGTGTAGTACAAGTGTTTTATTTACTCGCAATAATTGAAAGAATTAAGTTCAAATAGGTTATATTCATGTAACAAGGGAAGGAAAATAATTTTTTTCTTCTATCTCTCGCAGGGTTTTGTTTCTCGACAACACAACTTCTTTTCCGTGAATCTCTTAAGGAAAAATTTAACGAATTTCCTCAAGTTATACTCGCGTCATTCCATGGAATTTTTTTTGGTCAAATTGCAGTTGCGTTGCGCCGGTGGAAGAACGACCTTTATTCTACATTTCTCGTTTGAAACAGTGATGTGCAATTAAGCATCGCCGTGTATCAATCAACCTGTCAATAAAGTAATGCGTAGGTACTATCCCTTTAGTAGTATGTGAGAAATATTATTTTGCATACATATGTGCTCGAATATCAGCGTTATTATTTTCCTATATAATCTAGAGTGTAATCTTGTAAGTATGTAATGGGTTTTCGATGAATCAACAAATCCCTGTGCTTTCATGCGGCAACGTATAGATATACGCAATATTTTGCTCTTTGACAATTAGACTGATTGCGAGTTAGCTCAAGGCAATGGACGCCCATAACATTTAGTATGTTTTTATTACAAGCACCGGCGCAACACATGCGATGTCATTCAACTCGTTCTTCCCTCACTTGATCCGGCCATACAGAAGAGAATTTACGTTCATTCAGAGATGAAATATAAATGTAGAGACACTTTTCATATATCACTGGAGTTTCTCTAAAAAGAAACGGGAACTTTCTTGAAAATGCATCGAGAAAGTGAATTATCATGATGGACCTGCATTTATCAAAGTTT
Organism: Andrena minutula; assembly: GCA_929113495.1. Classification (NCBI taxonomy): domain Eukaryota; kingdom Metazoa; phylum Arthropoda; class Insecta; order Hymenoptera; family Andrenidae; genus Andrena; species Andrena minutula. The sequence continues at coordinate 41,308,759 of OV815994.1, forward strand.
ATCTGTACTTTTTATACGACTGAAAGTGGTAAAATCTATTTTTTTACTTCGGAACATTTTATTCGTTTTTCGATTTTATTCGTTTGGCGTAGAATGTGATTGCAAAAAAATGTAAATATTAATTTGTCGCATCACTCTCAGATTTACGTAGTACGCACAATTGGCATTGCAATATGATTCATAAAATGATTCGTATCCAACTCATTTTTGCCAAATTAGTGAGCTACACATTTTTTAAATAATATTTCCCCAGTACTAATAATAGTGAGGTACAAGTGATAACGTGCTTATTCGAGTGATACAATAAAATAAATGCCCAGTACTGAATGTCGGGAATCTTACATATTCCTAGCATTAATCTGTCTTTCGAAAGTCTTATCAATTTAGCTTTGAATGCATCTGTCAACCCTTGAGGTTCAATGTACCACGACAAAGAGGTTATTTCTCAATACAAATTAAACGTCTGTTTCACGATTGAACAGTATATGTTCATCTTGTGACAAGAACGAACTTGAAACCCGTTTGATTGGCGAGAATTTCTTGTTGAGCAGTTAATGACTGAACGGGATTTTAAGGTCTTGCGCGTCGTCGCGTTTTACTGTACTTAGGTACTTATTACTAGGAACACTTGTTGGAACAAATGTCTGTTAATTTGTGACACGAGTTTAGTATTCTATCGGTAATCATTTAGCAATGGCTCCTACCTGATATCTTTATTTAATGTCATCGACGATAATGTACACAGTGACTCGAAACTCGAGTGGTATAATGAGTGTCTTGTACAACTACCAAGTAATGAGAAGCTTCTTCAGATTTTAACAACGTGTTATAGGAGTAGTTATTTTATTATTATTCTTTTCTTTTACTAATATTATTCTAATTAAAATAGCAATATTTTTTAATAAAAATTCTCGGCGGCAGGATTTTAACTATAGTCGTGTTCAGATTTATTGGCCGGTGAGTTCGGTTTCTCGAGCAGCGCGCAAGGAGAAATCAGCCACCACCACCTGACGATCGTGGATTGGCAGTTAGAAGCTTGGTGAGGATCTTAGGATCTTGGTGAGAAGCTAGAGAAAAGTAGCACCGAGGCAAGCAGCAGGTGGTGGGAGAATACCCTTCAGGAAACTCACCGGCCAATAAATCAGAACACGACTATAGTGACCATTTGAATACTGCTAGAATTCTGAATGATAATAATAGAAATACTTCTTCTGCTTCTAAAAATTAACAACTTCAGCGTACCAAAGTACAATCACTTTTTTATCGTACTGGGGAGTAATATGAAATAATCGATTCCCTCGACGTGATTCATCGGTCCTGCCCACTTCGCAGTACCGTGACATTGAGGTCGATATTAATTACGTAATAGGTAGTCGGTAGGTAGTTTAACTAACAATTTTTCCTCATCGCTTACGTATATTTAAATCGCACTGCCTTTGTCTTATTGCGCATTCTCTGGCTTTCCTTTTAGTTAGTGTTCAAAGAAGCAGCCCCAATTTTGCCAGCTTGTTAGCATTGCCCAGCTAATTCCCTCCATTAAGAAACTTACGATTTTTCTGCTTCATCTTGTCGTAGATATATTGACAACGTCTCTGTTTCATTAACTTCTCTATTTGGAAGAAGACAACCGCATTTCTCCTAGCGTAAAATTCGTAATTTATTATTTCGGTGGTTGTGAATGCCGCGAGTGGAATTTGCACGCGAAATTCGTAGCTCCACCCTTCGTTCATTCGATTTTCCATGGAATCCCTCTATCTCCTTACGCCCTCGACGTTATGCAGCTGCATTTTGTATCGACGTTCCCATTCACTTACAAATTTCCTTTTCAGAAGCGCCGCGGTGCTTTCATCTCCCGTAACCCCAGAGTAGCCTTCAGTGTCCCGCAAAAACAGTTGTGAGTCACAAATAGACACAACTGGATTCGCCCGTTGAAATTTCTTCATTTGCATGCGCATGGTAAAAGATTAGAGCCCGCACGTTCGCTGGGATGGAATGCCCGTGTGGCAGCCGACACTACGTCTGCGAAACTGCTATTCATACGCTCGTATTGCCCAACAGTTCATTAAATATTGTCGTCGTAATTGTTGTTGCAACACGAGCCGTGCTCCTGTACAACTTTGCGCGTCGGGAATGTAACGAACATTATAAGTTCATTGCTGTAGGGAAAGGAGTGTATTTACGGCGATAAATCTGCTCTATGATTCGTGGTAGAGCGAAAAAGGGGCTGCCTTTAGGAAAATAAATATTTCTGTTCATCCTCTGTTGTGTTCGCCCTATGCTGCTTCATCCTACATTACACATATGCTGTATAGGCACAGGGTAGGCGAGGGCAGGTGGTACAACCAGACCAGACCAACCCAGGTGTGATGATTCCTTCTGTAAAAAATAAATTGAAAATGTAGAGTAAAATTCATGGATATAAACCATCATTCTCGCGAAAATCAAAATTGTAAACACATCCGGTACATGCGTAATTCATGAAAAATTGTGAGTGAATCCTCGTATGCAAATAAGTCGAAATTGTAAAACAAGTTTCTTCAAATAGGGCCTTGTTCTCGAGAAAATCGATTTAAAGGTGGAACTGGTTTTTAATCGAATTAATATGCAGGCACAGCTTCTCGAAAACAGAGGCTTCTATAAATAAAATATTATTCTACATTCTGGGCTTATTTTCGATGTCAAATTTTATCCATTCAAATGAAAGTTTTAATTTTTTGTCATATAAAAGCAATTATCGAGACGGTTTCAAGAACGTCTGACACAATAATGGTCAATTCTACTCGAGGTTAAAAAAAGGATACTGAAGTTCGAGTTGGTAACGGATATGGTTTTAGAGGTTCTTTGTGTAATTCCCATGAACAAGTATTGAACACTAATAACGTAAAAAACCTGTAAAGTTTCAGAAATCTTTCCATACCAAGTAGAAATTCTGTATTCAATGAAAATAGGTTTGTTCTGTAGGAACAAAAGTATTCTGAAATAAAGTACTTGTGACATTGGCCGTAGAAGATTATTTACCTAGTCGTTGATTTTCTTCAACTTTAATTTCCTTCGTACACGATATTAATACATATGTACATATATCGTTCCAAGAGAATACGTTGACCTCGATATTTTTCTGTGCTCATTCTGCTCTCCTTGAACGCAGCAAATATTATGGAGTATTTATTTATTTATTCAATGTTTAAGGTCACATGTATCTTCGTAGCTTATTAGTACACCACAATACATGTTCAAGGTTAATTTATAAGGTACATGTCGCACCTTATCTATACACAGTGCGTCGATATTATTCGCGAATTGGTATGCTAAATTAAGTGGAATAAATTAACATCTTCTAAGAATCTAAAGACTTTCCTGCAAGAGTTTCATTCTTTTGGTATGTCTAGTGAATTCATCGAGATATCATGTTGGATCCTTTTGGTTTCAAATTTGTGACAGCTTTCCAGGATATATTCGATGGAAATTTTTGTGCCGCACAACGCACATGTCGCAGATAGTTGGGTTCTCTTTGGTGATAATGAAGGAGTATTGGACTAGTATCATAGACCTTATCTCTAACTTTGTGTATACTGGAAGTTTTCAACTTTTCCACTCTTAATAGTCCATTTAATAGTCCACTAACACGGGAAGAACCTGAACCCGGAAATTCAGAAAATTCTGAAACTTTGTGAATATGTAGGGGATTTCTTCCTGATTACAACGCAATTTTTGTTTGCTGCACAAATTCACTCGCAGGGGATGAAATTAACACCTGAAAATTCAGCTATTTTCCAATTTTGCGTTGTAACTCGCGAACTGTAAGACAGAAAAAATTTCAAGACAAGAGGTGCTTCTTTTAATTAGATCTATCATTTGGTAAATACATTATTTTACAGTTCACGCGTTATAACACAAAATCGGAAAATAACCGGATTTTCAGGGGTCAATTATTCCGTTTTAGAATGAATTTGGGCAGCAAACAAAAATGCGTTGTAATTAGGATGAAATTCCCTACACATTCATAAAGTTTCAGAATTTTTTTAATTCCTGGGTTCCGGATCTTCTCTTGTAAGCGTTTCAACCTTGCGTTAACAAAATGTTTTGAAAAAGTTTTTCTCGTCAGGAATTTTTTTCAAAACTCTTCAAAATTATGTTACAGCATTTATGCAACGTTTATTGTACCATTCATCTTTTGTTTGAAATTTGTTTCTGCTCTTGTACTTTAGGCGATATATGCGAAAAAGTGTGAGTGTCTATTAGACTTTAACGTTAGTTTTCATCAAAATTATGTTAAGGCAAGTTTGCAGCGCTTATTGTACCATTCATCTTTTGTTTGAAATTTGTTTCTGTCTCTTGTACTTTAGGTGATATATGCGAAAAAGTGTGAGTGTCTATTAGACTTTGAGGATAGTTTTCATCTGTTTAATGGACGGTTGGACACGAATGAAACATACCTTTGTTCTTATCTTGAGTCACTCTATAAACCCACAAAGTTGCGTTCCAATCGGCGAGTCCGGGTTCACGGGGTTCCCTTGTCACATGAATATGCGCCTTAATGTTTCGTTCTTCGATAGTGTTACCGAACGAATATGGAAGCAAATGTTGCGAACGTGTGTTGATACATTCATCCATTAATGTTCCTCGAAATATGAAAGAAAAAATGCGATTCAGAAATTTTTTCATAGTAAATTCATTGATTATCATAAATTCTCTGTACCTAATCTTTAACTAGAATTTCAGTAATTTCCCTAAATTCGTGGTATTAGAATATGTAACTGGGCTTAGTAACGCAAATTTGTAAACTTGTATGATTTATTGAGACTGGCTATAAAAATGTTAATTAACTTTCATTTTCGAGATTTTCCCGTTCATATTAATTGTGTAGGAAGAGGGATGTTACCCAACAAACGTAAACTAAGTTTCTCTATTCAGTGAAAGCTTTTTTTTCAGTAAAACTGTGCATAACATAGTTCTATCTCTGTAAACTGAAATCGAAATGGTATAAAGAAAATGTCCAATCTCCCTTTGTGAATCATTGTTCACATCTTAGCCATATATATTCAAAAATATTTTGTACACAATACCGATGAAATAAATTTTTCTTGCATTTTCAAATGCCTGAGGGTTTACTACCATTCAGTGTAATGTTTCTTCGTATTGAAAACGCATAAATTGCATTAAGTGAGATCATGACATTAATTATTGCAGCGAATATTTCAGAACGCAGGTTACCTTACTGCGGCCTTGGTTGTATCGATACACACGCTACTTATCGCCTTGCCGATCACAAAATAAGTATGAGAGTATTCCCCGCGGGACTTGGACCATATTTGAAACGGATTTGAAATGGATTCGAAGAAGACGAGGTGATGAATGTTGACCTTAAAGCTTTATTTTCAACAGTCTTTAGGAGTCATGATTATACTCCATTCAGTTTTCTTTAACAGTACAAAGAAGCGTAATTAAACGACTCTCTGTCTATTTCAGAAATAAAATTGCACATAAAATAAAATAAAATTTTCGAAATAAAGTTTTCGTTGAATGATCAATTTTATTGACAACCATTTTTGGCGACTATTTGTATCAAAATGTAAGGCAACTAATAATAGACGAGTTAAAACTACGATCAGTAAAATGTGCGTTAGCAAGTTTATGGTCAATAATTTATTTTCCTTCGTAATCTTTGAATACCATAATCTATGGTTCATTTAGATGGAAAAATGACAGGACATATTATTTGAGATTTAAAGAAATAAAATGGAGCTAACAAGACTTTTAAAATCAAAGATGTTAAGCAGTTGTAATTGTGACGGTTGCACTTTTTAAAATCGTTGTGGACTGCGTAGGTATATATAAATGGAACATAAAATTCCCGGAGGCGTTGCAACGTAAGTATGTACATACTTACATAAGTACGACTGGGGATGATAATTTTCTTTTTCTGTTGCTGCATATGCGGGTTCAGTGGTTTATGCGGCAGTCGTATGCATTTTGAGAAAGCGGCATCGAAGCCTCTTTTACATTTTTTACTACTCTATCGCTCTCCATTACGTGAAGTCTACTTCACTGAAACGAAACTGGCTGCACGGTGATGCATACCACACACAAAACTGAATTGAATAAGTAATTTCAAATGAAATTTTATGTAAAACTAGTATCTCCTGCAATTGGTATAAACTTTCACATGAATTATTAAAATTTTCTGATTTTCGTATATAAATTCTGCAAATCTGTAAATTTTTTGAGAATGTGTAAATTTCATGTTTTTATGTTATCTTGAACATTAATTTAAGTTGAAGTATAGAATATAAGAAGAGAAAACCTCAAACTGATACAGAGAGATCTTCGTGCAAATAAAATATCAGGTAACCCAATAATTAAGGAATTGAAAAGTTAAGAAAAACTTATAACTCGACCCGCTTCTTTACAATATTTCGCCGATTGGCCCGTTGAGGCAACTGACCCCATTTTTTTTATCTTCGTACAATTTCCTCACCTTTAATGTGCTCAAGCCTTTCTTATCTTGTCGTTTTTCTGTGCCTTAACATTTGTGTACATACATTTTAAGAATAATATTTTGTAGATCTCTTTATTATATGCTTAAAAAATATGGTATTGAATTTAATAAGTAGCAAATAGCACGGAAGTTAATGTTACTAAAATTTTGAAGAATTACTCAAAAAAATCTATTTATATACATGTCTCAGTTTATTATATACTATTGACAATAAAAAATAACTAAAAACAACTAAGGTAATAAACTAAACGACTGTAGATATATCGTTTTCTTAATTATCTCTGGTCACATCTTCCCTAAATTGGAGTCTTCGAATTTAATAGTTAATTAATAGGCGTAATACTATTCTTTGTCATATATCACATTCTTCATCACAAGTAAAACTTTGAAAGACTAAAACGATTTGTATAATGAAAATCTCCTTCATCCATCGCCATCGCGTCCAGATAAAGACCCAGAAAAAGTGAAAGTCTGCAATGTTGGAAGCAATGCAAAGCAGACATTCATGAATTTTATTACTTTTGAAAAAACGTTAATAGGATATTGATGCAATCGTATCGCGTTGATGGAAATGTATTGCAGTCAAGCAAATATATCTAATCGGATTTCTGTCATATTTTTAACCTTTTAACTTAACTGTCTAGCACGGGGTTCATTTTGAATCGTTCTATAACCTTCTACATATTCATTTGCGAATACACTTTTAAATACGAAATTCGTATCTTCTTAGAAAATGATACTATTAATTTACACTTACAATTAGCGTATACAGAGCAGTGTCGTCTTATCGTTTTCGTTTTCACTAATATAGAATCGGTGTTGGAGTCGACATATATTTTCTCGACTCCGACTCCGACTCCGACTCCGGTAATTAGAAATTCCTTCTGAATTCCGATTCCGACTCCGCGACTCCGACTGCAACTCCGCAGCCCTGGAAAATACAAACTTTACATCATACCAAAATCAAAATCTAATTTAAAATCGTATTCCAAGATGTGTATGAACGAAATACTATCATCGCCTAAAATGGACCCCGTAACCACCATGTAACTGCCAAACTATCCACCGTTCAAAGGTTAAGTAACGTGAGTTGTTTCATATAAAGAGTCCCAATGGCCTCTGTATTCGCCAGGCAATAATCCTTTTTATGAGCCTATAAGGCGAGACTTAACCATAGAATCAGAGTCCAAGTAAACTGCGTTCAGTATCCTAATAACTGAGAACCAATAAATGATTTCCATTACCCTCCTAATGTGATATTATTCAAAGGGAAGAATAATTGCCACGTAGCTAAGTAAGAAACTCATATATGGAAGACGGGCATCGCATCTGTAAAAGCTGGTCGCACGTATGTGTAGCGGTTCAGCTTGGTTTTAAAGGCACATCGCAAAAGGGGCCGCACAGCTGTTCGTATGGCTCTCCTTCTCTCTCTCTCTCTCTCTCTCTCTCTCTCTCTCTCTCTCTCTCTCTCTGTTTTTTCCTATTTTGACGTATAAGGCCTGAAGTGAAGGCGGCGGCGCCGCGTGCAGGGGCATATAGGTGCTTCGGAAGAGAGAGATTTTAGTAAGTCGCTGGTCGCAACGACACGTTTCGCCTCGCTCTCGGCCGCCATATTGACAGCCAGGTGCAAACATACCGCACAGCTGCTGGGCCGTCTGCTTTCCAACTAACGAAACACAGCGAAAACTCGATCCATTCCTAGGCGGGCATCGAGTTTTCGATAGCGCGCACGGTCCCGCCCGGCGGCAAGAAAACCGGTGCGCTGAGGTTGGCGCGACTGGACGCAACGACAAGAATTTCAAAATCAATTTTCTCGGAAATAAAGCGCGATATAAAAAAAAGTTACTCTTTCTTTTCGACTTATAACAAGTAAATCTGTCGAGGAAAAGGAATAACATTTTTTGATATTGCCCTCCGTTTTCGGGATAGTCGACTTTCAAATTCTTAAGATTATATTTTAACTCGTTCGCCGCGTTTATTCTTGACTTCTTCTTTCTGCCGAAACACATGTATAGGCACAAGTTATCTCATCGTTGTATCGTAGCACTGGTAGACTTAACTCATAGTTAGTAGGGCACATAAATGAGAAATGGAAATACCTCGCAACAGAGTAATTATTGGGTAAGATTGCCACTGTGGAGCAATTCTATTTTTGTCAGTCACTGTGCTAGTGCACGATATATGCAAAGATATTCGACGTTAAATAATGAATATAGGAAGATTTATTTTCCTGCAATTACTTGCACAAAAAGGTGACCATTTTCTTGAACTTTGCTTTGATACTTGTGATGATCATTGTAGATTATCAGTTACGTTTATTTTCGATACACTACAGAGAATAAAGTTGAGATTAAATTTCGTATAAGTTTCTTTCTCGTCCGAAGGCCTCAGATTAAAAATAATAGAAGTATTAGAAATATGTGGGATAAAATGGAGGAACGTTTCCCCTGATAAGGAATTGTTTTGGTCAGCCCATCATTTCTTTTGTGCGGCTTTCTTTTCACAGGGACAATAATGCACACCATCGCTGTAATTATCGATCTTATCGTGGAATTCAAATGAACGTCAAGAGCTTCACGAAAGGTTATCGTAGGCGGATCGAAAGATAACGTGTTTGAATTGGCTTAAAAACCGTATGCACGCGTGCAATCTCGTATCGAACGTTTTATTCAGCGGCATGAAAACAGCTTGATATATTCTAACACGATTGTGGGCCACGTTCGCGAGGGGCTCGTGTGATCGTAACCACTAATTTCTCGTTTTCGACCTTAACCTCGTTTTTCAACGAGCATACACACGCTTGCCTTCTAAAACGCAACACAGTAAACACAATAAAAATTCCCGTCCGCTGGAAGATAGGATTAATTAGGTTAGACCACCTAGGCTGAGTCGAATAAACCATTATATTTCTCCTCGTTCGCTCTGCACGGTATACATTCGCCATGGGAAAAGATTTTTAGAAATCTCTGCTGCATTTCAGTCTTACTGATTGTTAGAGCTATCTCGTTCTCAATACTTAGCTTCTTGAATTGTATAATTCGTCAATCCTACCAACAAATGGAGAAAGAGGGAGATTTTTCGTAACAAAATGACACCAAAACGTGGAATAGAAGCATATTACTCGAGATTTCTGAATTTAAGAGAAACTAAATCGAATATACGAGATTGAATTTGACAAATACTTTGTGCAATTTTTCAGTTAAAGAAATCAATGCTTACTAATAAGGCGTTAAATTGTTGAGGGTAAATACATCATCGAAAATACTATTGAAGAAGCAAAGTGTTGTGGGTGAAAAGAATCGCAGAAATATTACAAAATTTGGAAGTTCTTTTACTCGAGGAGAAGGTGTACGTCATACTGTTTATGTAGGTGTATTGCGGATTACGACGCATCCTGCTTATCTGTGCAATAATTGGACAGAGCAATTGGACAGCTAATGGATAGATAATTCTAAATGCCATTCACCTCTTAGTGGTAAGCTCATTAATCTCTAGCGATTAATGAACATAGACTGGTTAATTTGTGTTGGATGTACTTGATCGGTGTTCTATTAAGCCCGTGCTCTATTAATTTACATCATTATAATCTTTCGTACCGAGAGCATCGAGCTGCAAAACGTACAGAAAATCTGGATTCCCTGTTTCTGCGGTACACGTGAAAATAGTACAAATTCTATCGTCCTTCGTGAGGAATAATAATTTCCGTTATATTTCTTTCAAATTTTCCAACAGGGGGACAATTTGACTAATGCATTTTTCTTTCTAAAGAGGATTATTTATCATAATAGAGTTAGTAGAGTTTACTAACTTTGAGAATTTCTTCACTCGGTTAATTCGTATAAAGTCAGCAAATATTTAAATAATGACGTTTTGTAATTTAAAAGAATTTATGATATTTCTTCAAAAATACACTTTCCTGGTGAACATGCATATTTTATGTGCAATTCTTTTCATCATTTTTCTTCTGTGTCGCCAGATAATACGTTCTCATCGATCAATCACCCTTTATCTACATATCTTTTTCAAATACCTCGTAGTTCGTAAACACATCGATCGAAAGTGGCAAATGATTCTACTGCGGTGTATGTAATTTTAACCTACTCTCGTGCTTTCACAGTATTAAGAATTCACTTAAAACTACCTTTATAATTTACTCCTAATGCATTCTTGTATCTTTCTGGATCTCGTTCACATTAGACTGAATATTAATTTCTCAAACTCTTGTAACACTTAAGTGTAGCCTCCGGTCAAAACGCTTAAAAAATACGTTATTTCCACGAATTAAACAAAAAAGAAACTGAACAACATACAGTAAAATGCTCTTTGGACTTTATTACTACATATTTGACGAACAAAGAAACAAATTATTATTTGAATTTTATAAATTTTTGCATTAGATAAACAGCATTCATTGTACCGCTGTAGAAATTAGAGCCATCGGAACTCGTGACAAGATCGTCTGAAATAAAAAAGCTAAAAATATTCTTAAAATATATGTGAATGGTTATCGCCTTATTCGTCTTTAGTGCAAACAAACCATCCGGCGATTTGTAACAAATGTGTCAACACAAAATTACAAAAAGCAGTTTTTCTACTCTTAAATCTGTCTATAAAAAAGAAATGGGTGATCGAAAATTACTCTTCATGGGTAACGCAATAGCGAGTCTAATTAGGAATACCTATAATGCCGTAAGAGTTTTTGAAATCGGTCCACAAGTAACCATTTTACAGTGGCGTCGGTAAAGAGCTCTAATTTCTAAGGCAAATATTGACAAAATTTGATCAATAATTTTATTGTTTATTCTTCAAATATGAAGTAATAAAGTTGAAGAAGCTTTTTTACTGCATGCTGTTCAGTTTCTATTTTGTTTACTTCGTGAAAATCACGTATTTTTCAAGCGTTTTCACCGGAGGATACCCTTAATATAATTTTATATAACCAGGAAAATTGCATTCTGAAACATGTATGTATCTACCTACGCTAGCGATCTGAAAATAACTCACTGTTTCCATGAGACGCAAAAGTGACTTGTGAATAGTTTATCGATTCTTTCTGCCCGTAGGTTTGTATATTACGAATAGAACGAGAATTCTATTGCATAACTCCAAATATGCAGTTCGTTTCATCTATGGTTGAGTCACTTTTGTCAGTTTCCAAACTGGCATTACGAAACGTTGGCGTGTCATTTGACTTCTTTAGCTTTTAACGCAGAGTACATTGCGAACTTCCTTACGTGATCAGGAAATGTGTTGTGACAGTGTTTTGAATACTAAAGGATACACGACGAAAGAAGATTTAGGGCGACGATCCCAAATGCATAGGCTGTAGAAGGCAAAGAATACCTGAATTTCCCTAAGGTGACAGTTGCTCGATAGGACTTGGCATGAACAACAAGTAGACTAGAATCCGCAATACAAATCATTCACATTTATAACGGTGCAATTCCTCAAATTTTACGTGATTATTATTGTAATGTGCGAACCATATTTCTGCCTTAAATTATATTTTTTTGCAAATGCCTGTCATTTAACCGCTCTGATAAAAATAGATACATATCAATCGTCGGTATTCATAGGTTAAATATTTCATAAACTATTAATATTGCTTCTTTAAAATTTGCACGCAACATTCATGTGATCCCCATGTACTTTACTAAAGGCTGTTAGATGCGCCCCTTTCCCAAAGTGAAGCGCGACCGAAGTCGTCCTAGGGGTTACATAACGGGTCTCTATAGTTTAGAACTTTAGAGGGTTAACAAAATGTATGATTTTTTTTTGCATTTGCTCAAAGTATGAAGTGTGTAGATGTATGTAAAATTTTATGAGGAAAGTCATCAAATTAATGAAATTTATAAAACTTTGAATGAGGGGTAGACACATAAATAATTCATTTTTTTTTTTATATCTAAACCTTTTTGATCACAACCCTTTTATAAATACACACCTCCTGTAGAGAGCGTGGGACATGTTCAGACAAAGATGGATACGAAATTGAGGTCTGTGAGAAAAGATAATAAAGGGAAATGCTTAGAGCAGAAACACCATGTAGTTCGAATCAAGGGTCATCGCTATTGCTGCTTATTTAGCATCGTCCATTTTTGAAAAAGTATTCAAAACCATTGTGAGAATGTTCAATGTTATGGGAATTATATTTAGGGCAGATATTAACCCTCGCTCGGCTAACGCGGGATCTAGTCTGATCCACACAGTGTGTACTACTTATACAAGTCCTCATTTATTAACACCACAGCTTTAACTATATCCGACGTCCGTGGAACGATCCCAAATAGCCCAACGTCGGATATATCCGTTGTCCGCAAAACGGTCCAAAATGCCTAGCGTCGGATATATTCAACGTCCAAGAAACGATTCCAAAATATAATACGCAATATGTATATATATTCGCGGCTAGCATCGCCGTCGCGAGACGATTAAGAAAATAAAGATTTCATATCAGAAGTTCTAAATCTGCTTTAAAAGCTTATTCTGAGAATTGTCCGAGTAGAATCCTATTATGGATCAAAATGGACGCAATATAGCTTATACCTATACCAAAAATATTTAAATATGCTTTCCCCAGTATTACATCTTTCAAGATAGCGTAGACAATACCTAAAAAAAGGTGGAGTAATCAATTTCACCTCTTCACTTTACTGAAGAAAACACTCTTTTAGGCTACTGAACCAAAGTAAAATATACGCAGATATTGTTTAACCTCCGAAAACGTTGAAAAATTATTGTAAAAATGATTTTTTTTTGTTTCGAGTGATGTTAATTCGCCAATTTCTGTCTATTATTCATAAGATTAGGTTCAGCAGATGAGACGATCCATACAGGTTATAAATAACCTTCACCTGATAGCTTCAGGGTATTTTTGGAGGAGTAAAAGTGCACGCCATGTTGTAAAAATTCTAGGACATGGCAAAATGATGGATAAAGACATATGACCATATTGAACGAATGTGCGCTTTATACTTTCCTCAAAGAAAATTTTCAAATTCTACCCATTTTTCGAAGGACTAAAGTACATCCCTTAACATTTCGATAGCCGCTGTTCGAGATTTCGCAATTTCGATATTATTACTTTCTGTAATCCTCAAAATTCAACCTCATTTCATATTCGTCAGACTATATACCATTCAAAGATTTCTATTCTACTTACAATACATTGTGTTCCTAGTTTCCAAAAGCCAACCGGCAAATTTGAAAATATCGGCAGCGGGATTAAGTATGATCCAACAGGTCGTCAAAACGTTAAGGCGGATTGACACGTATCAGTTCGGTGGAACAAATTTCGGTTACTCACACTGACACTGACGGCACTGAGCCGTCACGGAACCGACATGTGTGATTCCACCTTTAAGGTCACCGGGATTAGTGACTTATAAGTGACGGGGCAGAACTGCTCGTAACGGTGGACGATGTTCGACCTGGTGGCATTCGATCATGTGCGAAGCATACCTAGATTGGGTGTCGTTAGTGGAAATGACCGCGGTTCGCGGCAACAATTTCATTCCTGGCACACCTTCTGCTTTATGTATATACGAGGAGAGACTGTACATGGGCGCGTCCAACTATGCGCGCCCGTACTGAATTATTCATCCCCGCGGGAAACAGTGTCCCTCTTGTTTCTTTCTCCTTCCCTGTCGCGCATCGGACAGGGAGAAGAACTCCTTTTTTCCTCGACTTTCCTCCTGTTTCTTCTCCCCTCTTCCCTATCTCTTTTCGACCGTATAATCCAGCTGAGAGGAAATCCGGTCCTTTCGTTCGCGAGATATTCTGCAAACTCCTGAAGCGAAATCGTCTTTTTGATTTCTCTCGCGCGCCCAGGATTGCCAGGAAGGATTCCATCGCGCGGAATTTCTATATGTCGAAGGCGTGTTGCTCTCCTTCAGACAAATTTTTTTTAAGAAATTCTCGAATAGGAATGCTTCCCCGAGTCGGGAAATTTGATTGAAAGGGACGCGGTCTTGTTCGATGATAGCAGTCCAAATCTCTCTTCGCTTTTTAGGATGTTTGAAGAATGGCGTTCAGATTTGCCAGAAAGTTCTTGACAAGTGCATTCTTTCGTTAAATACATACAGTTAGTAAAAAAAGTATTTGGACACTTTTTAAAATCGCATAACTCTTTTAGAATTGGTCTAAACGACTTGATTTTTTTTTTGAGGACCTAGAAGGATTAGTTTTCTAACTGACGTGTTTCGTCGTTTTGGAAAAAATTGCAATTGGTCGGAATAGCGAAGAAAATAGGAAAGGTCGTTTTTTAAACTTTTTTTTGTGAGCCTGTAATGAAAATTCAAAAAAACTCATTTGCAGATTGAAGTAAGTTATATACAGGCCTAAAATTTCATCAAAATCGGTTAACGTTGCACTGAGTTACAAACGTTTAAAGATTGTGGAATAATGTCGAAAATCGCTGATTTCGGGAATTTCCGCGATTTTCGACCTTATTCCACGATCTTTAAACGTTTGTAACTCAGAGCAACGTTAACCGATTTTGATGAAATTTTAGGCCTGTATATAACTTACTTCAATCTGCAAATGAGTTTTTTTGAATTTTCATTACAGGCTCACAAAAAAAAGTTTAAAAAACGACCTTTACTATTTTCTTCGCTATTCCGACCAATTGCAATTTTTTCCTAAACGACGAAACACGTCACTTAGAAAACTAATTCTTCTAGGTCCTCAAAAAAAAAAAATCAAGTCGTTTAGACCAATTCTAAAAGAGTTATGCGATTTTAAAAAGTGTCCAAATACTTTTTTTACTAACTGTACGTCGGTATATTCTTGCTTTATATTTTAGAAAATATATATTGCAGAATATGAAAAGTCAATATACATATGTATGGAAATTCTCAGTATTACATCATATAATGCACTAAATGCATGAGAAATGAAATTTCTTTGTAAAGTATATACAAAATTATTTTACTTACTTTTCCAAATTTGTTTGATTACTATTTTACTATTATAAATTTACTTTCTTTATTTTTATTAAATAGACCCATCCATTTGTTTCGTTCGAAAATCCTTCAATAGTGAACACTATTATCGAATTGAACTTCGCACACAACTTCGCTACATTCGTATCCGTACTGTTCTTCTGAGATTTTTAATTGCTTGTAGTGCTGGATAGTATCATCACAAAAGGATTACTGAAGGAAGAAAATCTCGTAACGGTGATCCCATAAAGGGGTGTAAAAAACGGTCCGTTAATTCAATAAATTTCCACGACGAAAAACTAACACTCGAGCAGGCATGCAATACAGACATTCCCGCGATTAGTGTAATCGCGGCCATCAGTGGCTCCATAAAGATTCCTTGCAAGAAAGGGGGAAGCAACTCGGTGCACTACGTAATTGGATTTCTTCTTCCATGAACTTGGTCGATTTGTGCTTTTTACTTGCTGCGGATCTACCGTGAAAAAAGTTACAGAAGGCACTCTTGATTCTAACCCAAACCTTTTTTCTCACGAGAACAGAGGATGGGCATGGTCCGAGGTTCGCTTACCCCGTTTTTGTGTTACTGCAATCAGTTTCCGAAAGATTCTCTACCGATTAAATGTTCATACAGACTTGCTTTAAGTGATTTGTTTTTGTACAAAACTTACAATATGGGGATACGAAAAAAGAGGAAAATTGTAAAAGATAAATATTTTTTTCCGAATTTCGCAAAGTTTTGGTGGAGGTTTATACTCGTGCGTTTAAAATCTTTCGTTTCCCGAGGAATTAAACAGCAGGTAATCTGCATGGAGTGAAAGGGAAGTGTACGGATGTAGTTATTTAAATACTAAATTATGTTACAAGTTAAACAGGTTTACAAATTGCAAGTTGAATAATTTAAAATTTTGTTCGGGAAATTATTTGTGTCACTTATAATAGCACATGTATATCTTGTCAATGGCATAAAGAAATATGTCATCGCGTAACAAAAAATATCAAAAATATGCTACATATGAAAATTTTTTGAAAGTGTTTTTGAAAATGTGTTGCTTAAAAAAGATTGTGTCTTAATACTGAGGACTGGTGGTATTTAAATGCTTCTTAGACGAACGAAACGCGTACACTTACTCTTTTTTTTATTAATTAAGCGTTTTAAGTCGCATCTACTGCTAAGGTCATTAGCGACTACAATGGATACATAAGGTTAATTATTCGTCATGTGAATATGTGAAAAGGAAAAGATCGAAAAGGGCAAGTTCTTGAGATTCAAAAATCTTTGATGCTGGTAGGCACAGCATTAAATCAATTTTCGGATTTCGGTGTCTTCAAGGAAGGCAAGCACGTTGTTGAAAGTATCTGGATCGGTGAGCATCTGTCTTAGATCGGTGCCAATTTTATGATGATTTCGTTTTATTGTATATTTGGCGCATTCCGTTAGTACGTGCCTGATGGAAACAGATACCCTGCATACATCACATTCTGCTGGTTCATTCTTGGTAATAAGATGGGAGTGAGTCAAGTGCGAGTGTCCGATTCTCAATCGAGTGAGTGTAACTTGATCTTTCCGACACTTACTCTTTGTTTTTCCCTGAAGTCACTCCATTCTTCAAATACATATGTAAACCCTAGAACTATGTAGGACTGTTTGTCGAATTTGTCTATGTATTCGATTATGGATCGAATAAAATTCCAATACTGTGGTAATCGAATGTTCCCCTCGAAGTAAAGCTTTACTGGAATTATAGAATATGATGAAAATTTTCAAATACTCAGTATTAGGTACATTCAAATAATGTAATTACATGGGAACATTCCAATAGTAAATTTTTCTTCATCGAAAGTGGCAATAAAATATAAAATGTATTGGAAACGTATTTTTATTTCTATCAATAAACACTTGTAGGGGTAAAACACCCCTTCCAGGTCCTTTATCTAATTAATCAGACTCCCAGTCCAATAATAAAATATTTTAAATAAAAGTTACTTAGTTTTGAATGTAGTATTACACCAGAGAAGAATAGGTTCAGTATGTGGCAATATGCGACGAATATTCGCCACCATGATAGAAAAGGATTAAATTAGCACGGTGTAATTTTTCTGGGACACTTTTTATAGCGTCTGTTATTAGTGATCAAGTAAAACCGTTACGCCGTTGTCAGCGTGTGATAGAGTGATCATACTCGATGCTGCTTAATTAAGCAAAGCCTTGACATGAAAAACGAAAGAAACTGAAGATCGGGATTACTAATTACTCGAGAAGCTATATGATTAATTGCCGATCGATGTGCACCCAACGTAGTTACATTGGAATTAATTATCACGCGTGATCGGTGTATTCTCAATCGTTCACACAATTAACACAGTTACACGAAAGATCATCAATCCTTTTTTCTCTCGCTACAATTATATTCCGCACTGTTTAAAATCTCCACAGGGCGAGGGATCCCACTCTGAGTTATATCGCCAATGCGATATAATTGCTCTGTTTCCCCCTATTACATCACCGCTTGCGTGGCTTGAATGCGCTCTCGTAAATACAGTTATATATTTCACTCCCGTACGTGTATTGTTACTTACGCAACAGAATTTATTTACACTTTTCACTGGTCTCACTCCGTTTCCCAGTGTTCGCTCTTCTCTTCGGATTTCCACTTCCATTTTTCTTCTTTCTCTCTCTCTTACATTTTATTCCACTTGCTTTATCCACGTCCCCTAATATAATTATAAATAACGTTTCATTAATCACGATTTTCTTGGAAATGGCCTGTCATCTTGCTTTTAACTGTTTATTCTGTGTGGAAATTGAATTTTCTTTCAAGCGAGGAAGGGATATAATTATTTAGCAACAAACACAATTTTGTGTTAAGAAGTTTGGCGAGCATTCGAGAAATTATTTTAAGCCTTTTGCAGTGTTTGAAAATTCGGACGCCGTGCAAAGAAGGCGCTTCGTAAAAAGACAAGAAAACTGGATTTTATTCTTTAAATATATTTGTATAATCAATATTTTTATCTGTTCAACTCGGCTCCTCCCGATATTAAATCCCGAGTGCGTCACTATAACGAATCTATTTTTGCGAGGCTGTACCAATTTCGCTGAGGGTTGTGTTCCGATGACAAATATCCTCTCTGCCAGACACTCTCTCCATATGTTTCCGTCTGCTTACCTGTTTCTGTCATTTTGTACCTACCACAATTCCCATAGGTAGCCGCTCGTGTACGGCGACGCGCATTTGCACGCATGGGTGTGACTTTGCATATGCAGTACGTAGGTGGGTCTCTGGCGGAGCTTCGCCAGGACATTTGCAGATTCATTTACGCGTCCATTGTACTGTGTCGCTTGTATGCACGGGCGAATTAACCTCTAACGACGGCTCTAATTTTCTAGAAAAATAATTTTAGGGAGATGAACTGGATTCTTGAAAAAGATTTTGATTTTCATTCTATTATTATACGACGTGTAAATTGCCTTTAAAATTTTGTCACCTAGATTTGGATAGTTGAAAATTATTGCGTAATGTGATTTGGTTTTCTTATATGGTAACAAATTTTATCTGCAGTGATTTGTGTCTTTCTGAGTGGGAGTATTTTAGTGGTGGAGTTCATGATCACTTTTTATGTTTAAGCACACTAATGGCTATATATGTTTTTTAATTTTTAGTTACCTTATTTCATAAAAATGTTACAAAATGTAAAATATTCAGGGATAATGTATTTTTGTGTTCTTCTTTTGTCCAGTGTAAAAAACAGTGGACTACATATTATGAAAGATCGCGGATTTAAACGTGTTTCAAACTCTGATGTCCAACAATGTGTACAAATTAAGTGTATCAACAATGTCACTAATGATCAAACAACTAGTTATAACTGTATGTACTGGGCAATATTGCCAGCTTCAAAGCGCGTACTCAAGTAGAAGATGGAAAAGGGGTCTGTCCACTCCACAGTGAGAATTCTCTGGAGATTGTGACGACTAGATTCGAGATTTGGCTGACTAACTAATATGTAGGTATTTACTGGGTAACTGGCAAACAATAACTTTTGCGATTTATATCATATTTTGTTGATCGCTACTGGAACTACAGAACTGTTGAATGCTTTTCCTTGTTTTGATAAAGATCGAAGTGGGAATTTCTTATTTTGTTTCAGTATGCTGCCCTGTTCAAACTTAGAAAAATATCAAAATAATGAAAAACAATTATTACTTTATTGCTTATATTTTTGGATGCCTAATTAGGGTATAAGCTTCATGCTATGAAGAATGCCGATAAATTCATTGAACGCTTGTTTATTTACTGGTGGGTTAAAATATTCAAAATTAATTTTTTCGATAATGCTGTTCTGTGACATTCCCTATTTTTTTTTCTCTTTATAATATGAACTCGATATACCTATACTCAAAAGTTTAATTAAATTAGAAATTTCTATATCCAATAATTATCTACCTGTTAAAAACCAACCGACACCTGTTGCGGTGGAGTATTTTGCTTCAGAAACTGTAAAAGAAATGCAAGTTGATTTGGCTTTTTGTAGTCAAAAGATGCTCTAGCTACAGGACACTAACAAACGCCAGCAATCACTTTCTTCCTAGTTACTTTCATTTGAAATCGTTTCCTACCTCCACCAGAAATCGCTCATCGGTACAGTTTCCTGTGAAAAACGTCGATGTCCGTAACAACGACGAAGAGAAAGCTCTGTTTAGTAATTGAAACAAATATTTAGCGAATTTTATCTATCCTCATATTTGCCCCATAATGTTCCAAATAGTAAGTCATCTTCGTATTTAGTAATCCACGTGGATCGTTAAAGTTAACTCGTACTTTTAACAATTTCGTAAATCAGACAAGGGAGGATTCCCAACCCGGAAATTCAAAAAATTATGAAACTGGAGATATGTAGAGAATATAGTATAGGTATGTATTACACAGTGTTTTTGCTGCTCAAATTCACTCTAAGGGGGTGAAATTGATCCCTGAAGGCCCGGCTATTTTCCGATTTTGTCTTATGGCTCGCAAACTGTAAGAGATATAAAAAAAGTTTTCAAACAAAAGTTACTTCTTTTAAATGTGATTATCATTTGGCAAAAGTGATACGAGAGTTACACGACAAAATCAGAAAATAGTCGGATTTTCAGGGGTCAATTTCACTCCTTTAAAATGAATTTAGACAGTAAAAAAAATGCGTAATACATACCTATACTATATCCTCTACATATTCCCAAAGTTCCATATTTTTTTTTTTTAATTTTTCGGGTTGGGGATCTTCCCATTTCAGTTTGTAAGGGTAACGCATTATTTAAATATTTAAAATACCTACATTATAAGAACGCTGAATATAAAAAATGCCCCAATGCATTTTCATCAATTCTCTTAAATTCCATGCAGCAAATTCGCTCAACAAAACACAAAAAATATTCCTCCTTTCAACATCCGTAAAAGCCTAAAGTAACGGAAGTACATATGACGGATGCGCTATCCGCATCCACCGACTGTTCGCCGCCGTCGCGTTATTCCTAGCGCGATTTAGTGTTTGACTGTCCGTAGAAAGTCCGTAGACCTTTGGGAAACGGGGGCGTGGAGCTGCGTTTACAGAAGTACCTGCACAAAGGTATGTAAATAGGAGGCACACGTAGATAGGACAAGTGAATACATGCGCGCGTTACCATCGTCTGTGTGGTCGCTAGACGAGCCTCGATGTACAGATACGGTGAAGAGAAGAAGAATAAAGGGTAGACGGGCGGAAGAACGATGAATCTGTACTCACGCAGTTTGCTTAGGGTCGAGGGATAATGCAGCAAACTCCCCGGTTCTGTCGGGGGTTAAAAAGGCCCCTCTTTCTGCCCATTTTCCATCTCGCCCTCGCGACCTGCGTTATTAATACGCAACTTGCGTTCAGCCTTTTCCTTTCCACCTCTTTGCTTTTTTCCCCGTCCCTCCCCCCCCCCTCTCTCTCTCTGTCTCTCTCTTGTTTGCTCTCGTCGTTCTTCGGTTAGCTAGACTCCGCTCACCGCGCCGTGCCGCTTGAAACTCATTCGACCTGCCGATTCGTCGACGTCGAAAGAAATAGTCGTCATTTCGGCTCCCCTAATGAGTGTTTTCTCATTAAAGAAAACATTTGTAGTTCGTTATCGGTCACGGATAGCACTCGAGGGTGTTCTACTACAGATGTGTCCTACACCTCTGTATTGAGGACGAATCGAGTGTAAAGTTAAGTTTTCTTGTAATCTTTGGACGGGAGATGGCTTGGTATTCGATCGCCTAGCGGATGCAGCCTTCATTTCGATCTACAATTTAATTTTACTCATACGTATCGTGGAATAAACTTGCATATTAGAGATTGAAGATTAGGAATGAAACATCATGTCTCATACTCGTAAATAAAACTATAAAACCTAGCACGGTTATTATATTATGAAATAAATATTAGTAATAACACTGTTTGTAAGCGGATGCAGCTTTAATTCTTAATCACCCGGTATGAAGAGTGTAACGTGTATAATATACGTTGAATTGGTTGCTTTGCGACGAATATCTTAATCAACGGTTTCCATTTCATGTTTCCATCTATCATGTTTGCAAATAAGGCTTCCGGTGCAGTGAAATAAGTAGTAACACTGCTCTTCTTTCCCACATGAGATGACATACTTTGCAATTACGATTAGGTGCGTCACATTTCCTACTTAAGAGCTTCTAGCCTCTAACGTACAATTAAGAAGGATGTAACTAATAAGCTCGAAGCAGCATTATCTCATTGTTGCAATCTTCTGGTGTCTAAGGAAATCTTCCGTTTCTTTGAGCATTTTCACTTAACAAAAAGAAGCTTCACTTTTTTCTCAACTGTACCAAGAACAATGCTATACAATTTCTACTTGAAAATGGATCGTAATGGAGTTACAGTATTTACATAATTTGTGCCTAAATTAGTAACTTTGATATCCTATTTTTATTTCTATATTCCGTAATACAGTGAGAGACTCCGGTATCCGAACTAATAGGGAGACATAAGTGTACGAGTAAGGAAATTATCGAATAAAGGCGGGCTCTCACTACGCCTCGCCTCGGCTAATTTTATTCTTCCTATGTTTTTCTTAAGTAGAGTATCGACTTTGTGAGGCTTTGCGAATCAAAGTGATAATGTGGAGGTAGTGTACAGACTCTCTACTCCGCGATGCGTGCCTCGCGACGAAGCCTCGCGAAGTCGATACGCACCTTTCTGTTGTTTGACAATTTGTCTCACATTGCGCCGTGGCTCACCTAGCTTAATTTTATTCTTCTTATGTTTTTCTTATGTATTTTGACAATTTAGATGTGAGTGCGAAAAGAAATTGCGCTGAGGCGAGGCGTAATGAGAGTCTACCCTCACTTTTCTGATATTAAACTTCATTTATTTAAAGAGATCAGGAAATTGATAGTTTGTTTAAATAATTATGAATCCCACATTTGTTTGCCTATTAAATTACATAAATTATTCGGCTATGAAAAACACTACTCACTATTGTGTAACTATAGCTTGACTAAATAGTTAAACATGATAAAATGTATCGAAGATATACTTCATTTTTCGTTGGCAGGCTCTTCTGCCTCGTCTGAAGAAAAGAAAATTTCGCAGAGGCGAGAACTCATTAAAACTCCTAGCAAGTCAAATAACAATATTGGGGATAGATTTGTTCAGTTAAATTCCGCAAGGACTCCATTTTCCTCGATCGGGCTTTATCAAAGTATTATGCTCCCTGGTTAAATTCAGCGCCAGTATTGCAGGCGATACATGAGTCAGACACGAAATTGGTCTCTTATCGTGACTACCCGTGGTTCAATCGATTTGCGGAGCCGGTAGTCTCTTCTTCCTTTCTTCTCAGCGTATAAGGAGCGAATGGAGGGGTGGTTGGACTCGTCTATTACTGGTCTTCGCCTAGGAAACTTTTTTGTCTCGTCTCCCCTTACGGTCGTTTGCATGCTCCCCTAAAATTCCAGGAAGAGAGATATGACTAAGATATAGTCAAGGGTGTCTCTCCCTCTTCTATCTTCGCTTCGCCACTAATGACGCACTCGCTCGGTACCTGGAGCTTATATCCTAAATATTTTGTAGGGAAACGGGGTTGATGCGAGGATATTTTTAGCGACAGGTCTAACACAATGTTGCTGGTATTAAGGGGTTAGGCCAACTTGGAGGGTTGAAAATCATATGCAAGTTTCAGAATTGTTTTGGACGAAATTAGAAAGCAAATGAAAAACTTTTTTAAGGGCTTTACTCTATATGCCTTATGGCACACTGTATAAAAATTGTAAGTATTTGTTTTAAACAAAGTGGCATTGCTCTTCGATTCTTGCAGTTTTTCAAAAGACAGTCTCCACGGCTAGCAGTAAAAGTCCCGTATACTTTGACGTAGGATAAGAAACCGAAACTTGTCATTATTTGAATGACATTTATTACGGAAATACATAGCGATTTGTAAAAATATTGATTTCGAAAATGGTGGGCATTTGAAGAGAATATCAGTCTTAGCTGAAGAATGTGCCTAAAACCTTATCCCTAAATTGTGCCCAAAATTGCCAGTAGCAAAAACGATTTTAACTAATCGTAAAATCTGTATGTACTTATGTACAGAATCTATTATAGAATATACTATTCAAATGTCAAGTGAATCGAATAAAAATTGTTCAAGTTATGCTACTAGCCAATTTGAAAAAAGTGATTCCGAGGAGCTTCGCGGGGCCACAAGGGCGTCCGTAGACTTTTTTCCAGTGAACACATTTTGTAGTGGCAATTTAATTAAAAATTTAAATCCGAAATTTAGAAATATTCACTTTTTTAATGTAAACTTAATAAAGATCAGTTTTTAAAAATAAGCGATTTTTTCTCAAAACCCAGGGAAGGGGGTAACTGCCCCTTTTGCACCCTCCTCCGGAGTCCTGACGCTCATGCAGGACAATGGACTCGTCCATTTTTTACTACTTCTGTACCATATTTATACAATATATTCATTAATACATGCCCTAAACATAAGAAGTATAGAAATAATTTTCAAACTCACAGTACCGTAAAAAAATCAGGGTGTCTTAATCCCTTAGGCTAATACGTAAACTGACTGTTGCCGGATAATTCAGATTGCCCGTTGAAAATCCCGAGAGGAATTTATTTAAAGCAAAATATATGCATATCCTCTGTGGATGAATTTTATTCCAGCTAGCATAAAACGGGAAAAATTCTCACCCATTATTCAACTTGATATTCTCGAGAGTTTCTTGCCTCTTTATGATACAATTTCGTAGAATTAAATATTCATAAGCAAAAAAGCATGCCAACCATACTTACGATCTTACTTCAACAATACTTCAGACAAACACTAATTACTTAAAAAAAGCGTATTCGCTAGGGATAGGTAGGTACACATATACTAGAGTGGTCTTATTTATCTTTTTACAACATAAAAGATGCTCCTTGTCTGGATCTACAACTTTTGTTTAACACATTTTTTTTATGTAATCAATAACTTGGAGGACATTAGATATATAAAATCGACTTTGTGAGCTGTTAAATAATTATTTAAATGTTCAAGGGCCCAGGGGCCCCTTTTCCCGTTATCCGATAGGGCTCAAACTTTACACAGATTTTTTTTATTATTTGGAACTATTTTTGGGCGAAGAAAATTCAAAAGTCTAAAATAAGAGCCACCCTAACACACATGTATATATATACCTATACGTATCCACAGTTTTCGAACTGTTACCGAATTTTTTATTGTTTGTCGACGAGGCAATCTTCAAGTCGTTCGAACTATCGCGTAAATTGGACCACTAACTTGAAGGTCCACTTTAAACGGGAATCTTCCCCGAAGATTGTGTGCAAGTCAACGATATACATATCATGTATATCATCCGAGTTGGAGGGAACTTTCTCCTAAACACGAATGCTCCCGCGCGTTCCCTCTGAATCCCGCTTCTTGGTCCGCCATCCACTCTGCTAGTTTGCGCAGTTTCCTCTCCCTAGTTCAACCGTTCTCGTGTTCCTCGTTGTCGATGCAATCGAGGGTTTTCTACGGTTGCCACTCGATGAGTCACGCGCACACCACGGTTATGCCTCTTGGCGAAGTCTTATTTCCCTTGTGCTTCTCTCGTTCCCTCCCTTCGCTTCTCAATTTCTCCGCTTACCTACCCCTCTCTGTCTCATCGGCCCTCAACGTCCACTCGTCCGTTCTCCCATATTTCTCTCAATTCCCCGGCCCCGCCACTACACCTATCAGTATCACCGTTTCCTCGCCCCTTTCTGAACTACGAAGAAATTAACGGCCCTCTTCGAACGTGATTTATGTATGCATTCGGTCCAACGGGTTTTCGAAAATGTGCTCCACAGAAACGAACGCGACGCGTTATTTCTGTTGGGCGCGCGTATACGTTATTTATTATTCAAGCGGAAATGCTGTCTCATTGATGCTCCAGGGTGGCATACATTCGATAAGCATGCACTCGGCGTAATGCGGATATCGACAATAAATTGAATGAATGTGGTGTCCGTGATGGGGTACGCTCTCTGTCTGCGAATTACCACGCTCGGTGAATTTGGAAGATTGAAGTCTTGAGCACCGCCGTAACAGCGATGATTGCTCTGTATTTTTCACAATCTACGTTTCACTGCTGCTTCCTGGTTTAGAATTGTCGTATAAAATATTAGTGTCGTGAGTGAGTAAGGCTTTCGTGGTTATCGAATGCCTCAATAATGACCTTGTATCTACATGTCCACATGCGTTACGTTTGCGATATTTTTATAAATCTCTGTATTCATATTTGTATTTTTATAAATCTGTGTGTGTGTTTTGTGTATCAGCGGTATTTTATTTTTATCTCTCTTTACCAGTTCTATATGGTCTCTTATTTGTCTGTGGCTTGTTTTCATCAAGTGCACTTTTTATAACGTTTCCTTTTTGATATTGACAGTTTTACTATAAATGCACAAAAATATTATTTACTTATAGAAATATTTACGCGTTGTATTAAGTTTTGCTTATCATTGGTTTCCTTTCGTACGAAATTTCATTGCTGTTTTTCGGTTATTCTTGTTCGATGATAGAAAAACGTAGTCATGTAGCCATAATTTTCGGTAACTCCAAAAATATTTTTACAGAAGTTTCCAGTATGGTGTATTAGTCAATAATCCTTTTTTATCCCCTGCAATGTGTGAAAATGTTGAGACTGAAAAGGGAATTTGTCCTTTTTATGTAATACGATTTTTGAAGAGTTTTTAAACAAATTTAACTAATGAACTTATTTAAAAACTAATGCTTGTTTACCATAATATAAAATAAAAGACATTTAGAAGATATCAGTAGACGTTTGAATATGTCAAGTTTTAAGAAGAATCCATGCTTGACACTTTGAACATTACTTACAAAATCTAAAAGAAGCATAATTGTGTTCCAAAACTATTTACGAGAAATAAGTAAATGTAACTATAATTGGATCTTAAATTCAAGATAGCGTGACTGATGTGGAAGTAGTTTAAGGTTAGCCGATCAGTATTACCTAACACGATCGAACTCATCTCAATCCTACTTAAAGCTTTCGCTGTAAAAATATTGATTTCCATATAAAACCCCGTCGGAGATCTTAAAATGTTGCCAAGTAGGTACTAAGCGACAAATGATATCGTAACAGTGAATGGCGTGACCTCTTTTAAGCTATGGAATATTTGTTGATATGAATTTTTGTCAATCGATCAATCAATATTTACAGACTTATCGAAGTTGCTCCAGTTACGTGCCCCACCCTGTTACATGAACCTATCATAAAAAGGATTGGAAGTTTCTACTATTTGAACAGAACATACCGATGTGTGAAAGTTACCGAATAGTAAAAAAGCTTCACAGAGGCTCATTTTAAGAATTAATCCTACCATATGTTTAATGTTTACCCTTCATTAATGGAATACAGCATGGTACAAGTTTAGATGGCATAAATCGAGCGAGTCATACGCACGTCAGAGAGATTCGCTGTCTGTGCGTTCCTGAATATATACACACCTAGTGGGTGAGTCATAAGTTCCTCCTCTTCCCCTGTTTTCTCATCGAGAGATAGGTAGGTAATACGTCGTATCTATCGCAATCTACCTCCCACCTTTTCTCTACCTTCGACCTATTATCCAGACCGAATAATTTTCCCGCTCACGTGCCAACGGCCCACGGGTACCATTGTTCGGATGAGGACCGCTCGTAGCTTCGTTATAACCATGTTACCCACCTCTAAATATGGACACACAAGGAGACAATACTGGGGTTACAGGCCGTAATTTTCAGAAGAGCGTCCATCTGCGAAATACTTCCCGAATTACTGAGGGGATGAGCTCAGATTTTACTGAAGCGATATAATACCTATCGCGAGGATGAAGACTGGTATACACAATGGCGTTAACACCCACAGTTTCCTAACTTGTAAATAACTTTCTTTCGTGGGCAATGCTTGAGTACCTACTTTCACTGAAACTTGTTTGTTGGGAACGATAAATATATATTGGGTAGGGGGTACCGATTGGTAGAGATAAAGAGTGCCTACAATGTTTGGCCACCTGACAGTGATTGGCTCTATTTTGAGAAACAAAAAATACAACGACGTACCTATGTTGATGCATTGAAGTTATTCTTAACGTCAGAAATTAATTTTTTGCTGATAAAGCACCAATTAGTTCTCGTAGCAGTCTTCATAGAAAATGTATCACGCTTAGTAAAAATGTGTAGGACAAAAAATACGTATTTATTTATTTCAAAATCTACCATCTGTTATTTTATGTCAACAATAGGAAAATATACATAACCAAAGGAACAAAAATAAATTTTGTAACAGTAACGTTTCCTCGCGAAATAGAAGTGTTCTAAACGGGATTTTGGGAAGAATAAAATCATTTTGAGTAAAATATAGAAATATGAAGGTATTTGGGGGAAACAGCCAGAAAATTTGAATTTTTTTGGAAGGGTTGGCGAATGAAACGATTATGTGTTATATTCTAGGTATTTTTTAAACTGTTGTTAAAACGTCGTTAAGTTATTCTATTCTTGCTGTCTAGCCGCGTGAAACGTTGGGATACTTCTGTTCTACCTACATATGTATATTTTATAGAAAAGAGATGCAGTAATCTGAGGAGAATAAACATTAGCGCTGTTTTTGCAGAAGCATTACAAATACCAAATCTCACGTTTCTCCTGCTGACTCATTGTTGTTCATGTGCCTGAAAAACAGTTAAGCGATAGTTGAAGAATGAATCTTACTCACAGGATCGATTCAAACTTCGATTTGCAACCTTGACTACTATCTCCATCAATCTCTGTAATTGATGAACAGTTAGGTCTCTCATTGTCTCTTTTTCTAACTTATGATAACACCATGACTTTTCGACGCGTGGAACTACTTTATTTTACTTACATTTTTATAGTTTTTAAGTAATTTTGTAAGTTAAATTAATTTACTTAATTTTATCCATACACTAGAAATTATAAAATAATTCCTTTTTTGTACTGCAATTACGATGGCGATATGTTCATCAATTTAAATCATATTGTGGGGCAGGATATTTTATACCAGGATATGAATCAATTTAATACAGCTGATAAACCACAATGAAATATCCTGCCCCACGATTTTATTTAATGTGACATATCACTATCGTAATTGTAGTACAAGAAAAGAATTATTTTTTAATTCCTTCTGCATTTTTTACCAAATTAAATAAAATCGTTAACTCAACAATATGTTTTATATATTGTTTCCCACCAATACTTTCTGATAAGTGGAAACCCAAAATACAGAAATTAAAAAAAAAATCACCTACTGTAATTTCTTCAAACGACATTGTTTTAAACATATTGAATGTTGTGATGAATCGTATCGGTCAGCGTCCGTGAGAAACGCATAACAAAGTTGGCATGGTTCAGTGTGAAAAAATTATGCAATATGGACGCTGTACAGAATGTTTTGTAATACGTGACATAACTGGAGCGATAGTGATTCTACATGCAAAAAGCAATTTTCGAGAAAATCGATTTTGGAAACTCATCTAATAGATACACGCACACCTAACTAAAAATCATCTATAAATTGGGTACAACTGTAGACGAAATAATTTCTTGTGTGTGAATCCTTCGCATTCTTATAATTATGTAACCGAGTTCCAAATTCACTTTCTCGAAAACAAAGCCCCATTCGA
Source organism: Andrena minutula (assembly GCA_929113495.1). Lineage (NCBI taxonomy): Eukaryota > Metazoa > Arthropoda > Insecta > Hymenoptera > Andrenidae > Andrena > Andrena minutula. The sequence goes on from OV815994.1 coordinate 41,338,384, forward strand.
AGAAAGTCATTGCACATGTTCACACTTATATGTTCATAGTTACAGTTGTACCATATTTACTGATAAAGTCGACTGATTTTCGATGAAGCACATCATTTTCCTAGAATTGTTGTTCTTGAAAAGGGCGCCGTCTAGGAAATTATTTCACATTTTATCACTTATTTCTCCGTATAGAATTACCATTCTATCTTTTCGATTGTTCCCGCCACTGCGAAACACCCTGTATGTTTAGCGCGCCGCAAAAATGGTGAGCAATGCAAGTAACAACCGCGTATCAGTATATTGTAGCCTAATAAAATGTGCTGGAGAGCATTGTTCACATTGAAAATGCTGGTTTGTAACGAGTGGGATAGGCGGGTGGCATTATAGTTCCGGCTTTATGACCTGTTAGAGTGACGAGAGCATTGCGATTTTATCGTTACCTCTACCTGCGGGAAAGCCACGTATTTCCCGCATTGTTGCCTGCACTTTCCTTGCAGCACGTACACGCACACACGTGCACGTCGAGGAGAATGGCCGTTGCCTCGAGAGCCATTTCCTCTTCAGAATTTAATCTTAAAAGACTTTAATCCCCTGGCCAGCCTGCCCTAGATACCCAGTCCTTCGCCGTTTAGAACTTCTTAATCATTTTTCGTTAACGTCCTACCATCGAAAATAATAGGATTAAAAGACAGGTGTGTTAGGGGTCGAAGCTATTGACACGAGTCATCAATACGCGGTTACGGTTTAGCTTGAGGTTAAGAATTCAGGAGTTCACATTGAAATGGGTAAAAAGTGTTCAGTTATCATGGATACCTATACCGATTTTCTGCTTCATTAACTCAAGTCACTTGCTTGCGATTACAGTCTTTATTCGATAATAGCTCGCGACTCAGGACTGGTGGCGAACATTTAACGTAGAGGGGGCGCGGCTCTGAGCGATCGTTTCTCACTTCTTTCTTGCCGAAGGAGAGAGGGAATATAAACGCTCATGCCCGCCGTACACGCGAAGGACAAAGTATCAAGCGTCCGAAAGACGGAGCGTGACAAAGTATTCACGCGTCCTGTACTGTTTCTCGCTTTCGTTCCATCTCGCTCTCGCCTTCGCCGACCAGAGTGAGGCAGAAATGGTGGGAATAACGCCGAGCTATTAACATGCAGGATAAACCGAGCTCTTAGTGAATAAATACCGTACTTCTTTGTGAAGTGGATGGAAGTGACAAAAATAAATGAAATTTATGTTTAAACCCTAACATAAAACTACAAAATATTTTTAAAATGCTTAATAAATTCATTCGCATGTGTGGTAGTCTGTCTTCAGACGATTTTTAGCGCACGTATACATATATATATATAATCTACAGAAAATATATTTCGAATGACAAAATACAAAATTGGAGGAAAAAAGTTTTAAGAATATATTATCATCACGTCACGAAATTTCACAGTGGACACCACGGTAATGGCCCGAAAAGTAAAGGTATCTTTGGAAATTTATTAAAAGCAAACTGGTTCTGTGTAGCTTATAAATCTGGTTTAAAATAAATTTAAAAATAAGTCCTGAAAGTTTAAAAAAGATTCATTACGTACTTCGCTTTTAATAATTTTCTAAAGATACCTTTACTTTTCGGGCCATTACCATGGTGTCCTCCCTTAAATAGAACACAGTGAACAAGGCACTCCTGATCGTTCTCTCAATATTTTTCTTAACAAAACATGCTATTATGTAGGATCTAAAGGTAGTGGGTAATTTTAGCTGTAATAGTATTTGTGTGTAGACAAACCGATTATGAAGGGAAAATGTTTCTCCTCGTTTCTTAAAATTACAAAACGACCGGCCGTTAGCTTCGAGGGAAAAGGAAAATAGCGACGGTATCTTGCTACCTCCGTAGCAGTTAACCCTTTCGAACAAACGTTTTTCACAGTCGTAAATCTTTCGGATATAATTGTATTCAATTAAAACATTGAGAAAAACCGCGTATCATACAGGAGTAATTAACATACAAAAACTGGTGCGCGTGGAACGTGATTATAAAGGGTGTAATTAAGATTCTCGCGCGCAATCGCGAGCTATCGCCTGTGCACGGGCAGTGTTCCGCTTGGCGGTAACTCGGTTAATAACGTGTTCATTATCGGAACAGGAGAAGGAACAGGAACAAGAGTTATCTTGTTAGAAATCCCGCTGGGCGGACGCGTGACGCGACCTTTAAAACGTAACCACGATCGCCACGAGCTTAACATTTATTTCGCGATATTAATAGATATGCGCTCGGCGATCTGACGCCTTTGTGAAAAAATGCTGGCCACCAGCTTTCCAGGATATTTTTAAATACGCCCCTGAATATTGCGCAACGAAACGGACCCTCGAAGTAGAGGCGAAGTTGCACAAGCGGATACTCGTTGACAACAGCGTTTCAATGTCGCTGTTACGGACACATTCTACAGCTGCGATGACGGACGGTATCTATTGTATAATAAATCATGGTAGAAAGTCGACTTATGCAAATTGTGATAGCTGACTGAAACATAGGATGATACTTAAAATTAAATGAAAATCGAGGGCAGTGCCAGTACCGATCTTCTTTTGACCTGAAAGGTTTGCATGGATTATTAGATTTTGCAGTTTTAAGTTACAGGTAAATGGCAGGCGACATTAAGACGCGATAGGGAAGGCTATTGATTACATAGTTTTATTTACGTATATACCCACGAACATATAAGGGAGAGTGGGGGAACTACGAACGCGGGGTAATCGCGAATTCGATGGTACGGCGTTTTAATAAATAAAAACGATGTTCCCTGTCCTCTAGCTAATAGTTTAGGTCGTACCCTACGCCAGGCAGAAAATAATAAATACAAAACGCTTATGCTATTCAAGATAACACAATTTATTATTTTCATCATGTTTCATGTAATATTTTGTCCATTTCAATTGGATGTAATTACTGTTGAATTAATGATACAATTTGGTTTTTTTAAGTTGAAATAAAGCACTTTTTTACCAACATTTTCTGACCAACGCGGTGCTTGAATTATGATTCTAACTTATGAAATAAATTCTTTTTATTTTTTGATGTCGTGGGGCAATGACGAACAACTCGGATGGGGTAATCTCGAACCTTTGAGATTAGCAACGATAACCGATTTTGATGAAACTTTCAGCATGTATGAAACTTACTTAAATCTACAAAAGGGATTTTTGAATTTTCATTGCAGGCTCAGACAAAAAAAAGGTTAAAAACGACTTTTACTATTTTCTTCGATATTTCGACCAATTGCAATTTTTTTCTAACGCACAAGAAGATGAATTTGAAAAATACATTAGGAATAGGTTGTAGCAACATTGTTTATGCGTTGACCATTGCAACCGCGTTTTCTATGCGACTTTTGCGATATTTAACACTCTGTTCGTGATTACCCCACGGCAGTCGAATAATCACGGACATCAAGGGTTTTTATTTTTCACTATAAAGTTGATTTTTATTATAATTTTTCAAAAAATCGCCACAGGACTTTATAGATCAATAGTTTAACTATGTTTATAAATAATAAACAAATTCATTTCTCATATAGTTTTCGTTTTGTTTGCTTTTTCGCTTAGGTGTTCGTAATTCCCCCACTCTCCCTTATGCTCTGTTATTATGGGAATGATATTCTTTCTTCTTCTTCCTGGAGGGAAATGCAGGAATTTGAACAAAGAAAGTTACGATGGTTGAATTTAATATTAATGTGTTCAGGTGTGCCAAGCACTAGTGAAGTTTGCAGTGCGCATGCTCAGTCAGAAGAGAGCTTCGCAGCGCTCATTGTCAGTCTGTAGGGATAGCGATGGTGACTCGAAGCAGGCCGTTTATTGTTCAAGCATACTGTATTGGGTGGCTGTTAGCCAAAGACTTCACCCTCTCCTCTTAAGTCCCCTTGCATACCTCACTATTCCTATAAAACATATGTTTCTATTAAAAGAAGCAAGGGTCAACTTCGACTGTGTTAAGACTAATCCTGTGCAACTTTTATTACATACGTCTTTCCTCAGAGTTAATAGTATAGATTTTTGAGTTAGAAAATATTTATACATTATACAGGGGCATACAATACATATGAGGCATTGAGAGTAACAACGGACTAACTCATTGAAAAAAAACTTTTTTCCCCTATTTTATACGATTAGTAGAGTCTATTGGAATACATTATTGCTACTAACTCAATTTCGAAAAAATATGGGGTAGTTTGTTGTTGCTCTCAATGCCTCAAACATGTAACAAAGAGCAGATGTTTTTCAAGTCCCCAGTTAACGTGTACTGACTATAAAGGGTGCAATATTCTTTATTTAATGCAATATTCTTTATTAAAATATTTGAAATTTCATAATTTTTTATGCTTTCATTATTCACACTTACAATAAATTCTCGTCGTTATTCCAGGAGTAAATTAATTGCAGTGGCGGCCATATACATTCGTACGGATACAATTGATTTAAATTTACAAACGTTTTGTGTTGTTGAAAAAAGTAGCTGTGGCGGTATCATGCTTTCCCTCTTTTGTAGCAAACGGTAACGTCGTGTCGACTCTTTCAGCTCCTCTCGTTCGCTCTCGGGTTCTCTCACTCTCAACCGAAGGATTCCAGGACATAGCCACGCGCATACAACGTAGAGTTGAAACGCGCTTACAACGAGAGTTTATTGTATATCGTTGTATGTGTCAATTCACAACATTTCAATCTGATTTAAATCCGGGGATTTACGTGACCACCTTTCACTGTTGCCTTCGTGAATTTCTTTTATTAATCCCCTTCCCACACTCAAATCGATTCAATTTCTATTTGTCGTTGGATACTTGAGCTTCTCCGTTAAAAAGTTCAATTACAACACAGCCAATTTTCTCTAGATATAGAGAAAGCTTCCAAATTTAAATAAGATGTGTCCATAAGTATACTGCCGCTACTGTATACATATATCACGCTGAAAAGAGTTTTTCAGAAACTTGCTGAACACATGACAATACATGTATGGAAGTTGTTTGCATACGTAAGCGTTTCGTCTCCTCCAGTTTGCGATGACACCAAATATGTTGGTAATCGAATGTTTATTTATAATGGAACCAACGTTCTGCTGGTTACACGATGTGACCGATTAATTTTGTAACGTATAAATCGGCAACGTGTGCGTTACATGAGAGCAGACATTATTTGTTTGGGTGTAAAGTTTGCACGAACGAATGTAAATCAGAAAGCCGATAGCTCGATGTTTAATCGCAGCAATGTTTCTTCGTAATTGCCGATAATTTAACAAGACTGCTTAATTTATTTGGAAATCCACTTCCTGTATACGGTCGTCCCTATCTTCTTTCATTTGAAAATGAGAGAAAAAATATATATGCTTAAGACGGTACAGAAAATGAGAGTTAATAAATAAAAGTGTGCTTGTTTGTTTATTAATCGGTTATACTGTTATCATTTCTTTTCTTCCAACATGAATTTCGTAACACTAAATTATGCTTGCACGCGCAGAATATCTTGCTTCTGTAACAATTTTAATTACATAACAAATTACAGTATTCATTTTTGTTTATAAAAATATCCATATTATTTCTTTGATCTATTTAACTATCTTTACACATAGGTATCATAAGTTGCAGTGGAAACAATATTTGGTTCAGACATTTCAATATATTTTTATATATACAATACTATATAGGTACATGGTATTTCGTATCAGGAGTATAATGGTTGGCACCATATTGTTTGGTGTGTGAGAACATACTCATTTCGCTGAAATATAAAAAGAGAAGGCAACAGTTCCAAGAAAAAGTAGTAGCGTTTGCCAGTTTTTATATGCCAGATTTTCAAACCCGGGTTTAAAAATTGGTTCCTTTTTATAAATTTGTAAAATTCGACAATCGGTGTTTAAATTTAAAAACCCGGTTTTATATACTAGAATTAATATGTACAAATGAGTCGATTATTTAATTAAAAATTAATAATCTTTATTAGCGATTTAATTAACGTATTCTTATACAGACAAAAATATCCAAATACTTTTTGCTTCAACGAGTGTTTCAAATGTCGACAAAATCATTAATAAACACAAATTACAAAATGGAAATTCTCTATTGTATCATTTTGGAATTGTATACCTTTCATGTACACAATACTGCAAAATGCTGTATGTAAATATTTTAACTGTGATCGAGGACATCCTGTTGGTTGGTTACTCGTTACTGTTCAACAAGAAAGTCCCTAGGAAAAAGTCATCCTCCATTGTAGAACACGTCCGTTTCGCTATAACGTTATAATTTCTTCCTACTAAACGCAACTGGAGCGCCTTCTTTTCTCTTCTCACGGCGCAGTTTCCACGGGAAAGAAAGCTTCTACATACTTGAAACCATTTCACGTTCAATCCTCCTATTTTATTCGGGTTCGGTTGCACGGCTTTAAATGTAATACGCCGTTAAATTGTTCAATTGACTGCGAAATATTGCGCCGATTAGTGGCATTACTCGCTCACGGTCCATAAACCAGCGAACCTTTGCGGAATATTTGCTCCGGGCATTAATTAAATCCGCGTGCGACATTTCGAAACCGGATTCGGAATTTCGGCCACTCTCATTCTGTTTAATTATATCTCCATCGCGTGCAGGAATTTTTGTTGAAAAATTAAATTAAGTTGCACTCAATATTTATCAGTTAAATATTAACATAGGTAGGTACTAATTTTTTTAGAATGTAATAATACATACAAAAGTGTCGAGTAAAATTTTATTATCGAGTACTTGCGTTTAATTTTATAATTAATTTAGATACAATTTTACGGTGGAATTTAAAGAAGAATTATGGGGTAAATGTATAACACTGGTATTTCTTTGAATTTTAGTACCTAGAACGATCAAAATAACATGCTTCATTGGGAATTTTTTCTAGAGAAACCGATAAACTTTTATTATTAAACATTAGTCTACTGGAAAGAGTACATCTTACGGATATCTCAGTATTTTTGTGGTAAAAAGTATTGGGAGGTTTGAGAGTTATAGGCGATGTCCGAGACGAAAAGCTCCTCATGGCGCTTAGATTTTTCACCTTACATTAAGCCTGCAAAGCCTCGAGGGAATCGGTTCATTAATTTTTGAGTTATGTGTGTCACGGACTTCGAAAACATGATCTGGAGGAAAACGCATTTAAAGTTTTGGGTTGAGCGCTACACCGAGGAACACCTATCTACTTACGCTCGTATAACTTTGTCAATTTTGGTCGGATTAACTTGACACTTTCAGGGAATATTCTCAAGATGTTGTACTTCAAGAAAATATCAAAATCGAAAAGTGGATTTTTCGTAAATTTCTAGATAGGCCTCCCCCCTTAAGGGCGCATTATTGAAATTCCAAAAATTAAGAAAATACACAAAAAATATTTTTTCAAACCGCCACCCTGGCTCTCCCCCTAATCTACATACACAATATATAATAGTATTGTAAGAAAATTGAAAATATAAATGTCTGTCTTCTCTATTAGTGGCACGCTATTGCGTTATTATAAACACGCGAGAAAAAGTAAATATAACAACATAGATGTTTCGCTCATGCTTGGTAACCTTAACTTGTGGAATGAGGCAATAAAATCCATTCTCAATAAACCACCTAACCGAAAAATTCAACTGAATATCTTTTACGGTTCACGCACAGCGATTTTGCCGAATAGTTAAAAGAAAAACAGGAAATGGTAAATTATTGCTTTCAAAGGAATCTTCCCATTTGCAAACGAAGGGTGACATAAATTTCCCACAAAATTTAACAACGTACAAATTCTTAGGGAATAAGCAAGATTAAGATAAAATCAATTTAAAAAAAAAACATTGATTCTAATTCTACATAATCATCTAAACGAAAAATGGAAGAAGTGTATTTTCAAAAACAAAAGCAAAAACAAAACTCTTCACTGCACCATACCAACCTGACGCCTACGTATTAACTAAATAAAAAATGATATAAATAACGGATCAAATAAAAGTTACTTCAACTTTATAATTTTTTAACATTACTCGTTATTCGAAATTTGTTATTAAATAAAATTTTTGGGCTCGTTCACAATGCTCCCAACTTTGAGGAATGAACATTCGTACCGTTGTAAATTATTTCTCTCGCTCAATCGATTCCACCTAACCCATAAAAAACGTTTAAAAATCCAGCGGACCTCGGAATGTGTGAGCGCGTGCATGCAAGCATGTGGACGGAAAACTTTCTCGTTCCGCGCGGTTCCGTCTGAACGGGCTTGAAGAATGAATGGGATTTTAACAAGGCAGCGAGCCAGCGAGTACTGGAACGCGGCTGAAAGGGGCCTAACCGACGAAATGCATTGAAGAAAAGGAAAATATTAAATAGGGGGTAAGGATAGCGAAGCGTAGTTGGTCTCGTAACGACACAATGAGAGGCGAGAGGGCGCAAGACACGGTACAGTTAAAAGTAATGCGGATGTGGCCGCTCGGATTACGTTTCAAAGTCTTCGTTGGCGTCTGGCTGTTTAAACTTCCTGCAGTTTCTGATGTCGTCGTGCGCCTCGCGTTTCCCTGCTGTCTTTCCACCACTAATTTAAGTGTCTCTAAATTCGTGTACGACAGGGAGCAACGAGATGGAGGGAAAAAAATTTACGAGATGGCCTCGACGAAATAGAAGGAAAAAGACGACGATCTTTCGGCTCGCCGTTGTTTTTCTCGTTCGCTCCCTTTTCTCCACTGCCAAATATAAACCGGGGCCGAAGCATCTCGTGTAAGATGGGACACTCGCGAGGCGGGAAAAGGATCGTCGAAGAAAAAGTCGAGGAGTGGCTCCTGTTCGACTATCATTAGATCGCCTCGGAGAGGACCCTTGGTCTTATGGGGAATTCCGTACTTTCGTGTAATGAAAGTATTCGGGAAATTCGAAGGAGGTTCACGTACGTGCCTTGCAAGTTCAAAAGGGCGAGCGAACCACGGACTCGGCAGTGAACAGAAAATTGTCTGACAGAGAGTAGGTTCTTTTTAGTTGTTTTAGTGCTCCGCTTTGTAGATAAATATTAGCATTGTAAATCATTTTTCCAGCAAGCCATTCTTATCCAAAATTGTCTATTAATATCTTGGAGTAAGAGTAATCGTTGAAAATTACTAGGTGAAAAAAACTAACAAGGGAATATCCCGACAGGAAAATTGCTGATTTTGATGATAGGTACTAGGTATGTAGTTCCTTAATATGTGACAGGTTTGTTTTTTATGGGTCTAGGTCTGTGATGGAAGGGCGAAAAAAACTCTCAAAGTGAAGGTGGAAAAGATATTTGATCGAATATCTAGGAAACTATTCCAGTTAAAAAACGATTCAAATAAAGAAGTTGTGTATTTTTGGATAAGGAACCAGGTTACGTAATTAACTTCAAAACAAAAAAAGTCTATTTGTTTAAATAATACATGAAAGTATAGCTCTTTCTTCTTAATTTCTTCAAATATTAATCTACTTTCCCGTATATTTGTGTGTGGTAACTATAACACATGTCCAAACACACAATACAGATAAATTTGAATCGTGATTTTTGCATTACAAAAAAAGTTTTCTAGGTAGTGCTAGTTTCTAAATAGATACTCTAGGTACACTGTAGTATGGCCTCCACAAATCCCTAAGTACCTAATCTTGATATTTTCACTTATAATTATTAAATACTTTCAGTAATTTATCTGATTAAAATATTTTTTATTACTATAGTAAATTTGCATATATCTATAATTTGCTATTATTTTGCTATTATTTTTTTGTTCCTATCTTGTGTTTAAAACAGGGTCATTCACCAAGTACGATGAACCGTAAATTCAATTGATTATTTTTAACAACTATATTGCAGTTGTAAATTCATAAACACTTCGACCAACCAACCTTCTCATTTGAATTTGCACGGCAATAAACGGATTATTAATTGCATTCTGGTTAATCGGAGACTAACCAACAGAACGAATGTTAATGAATGAAGATTACGTTTGTAATCTCGTTATGCATAATTAAAAACGGAATGAATAGTAGCGAGGCTGAAGTACCTATGTAAATACTTGGCTTGTTAAAGTGTCGCGCAGGAACAGGCGTCGACTATTTAATTAAAAGGAGCAAATTTGCCTCCGGTACGTCCTCGAATAAATAATCATTTATTTACTTTCTACCCATTTACTGTAAAACGCTCGGGTTTGACGGAATAATAATGAAATATTACCGCGAGTTGTTGAATTGTGTGTCATCACGGTGTTCTATAAAATATTAGAATCATAATTAATTTAAAAATTACAATTCTTACTAAAAAAATAAGTCTCTACCCATACATTTGAATATAATCAGCAACACAATATTTACTAATGTAACAAAATAAAGTATGCTCTGAAATTGTACTTTAACGCTAACATAAAAGTATCTCAAGTAGGAAAGATTCAAAGCGGAACGACTGTAGCATCAGGGAAAGCAGAAGCTATCACAGAATCCCAGTGGAACAATAACTTTCTCAACTCAGCGTTGTAATCAAGAGGAAATCCCTTACATATTCTCGAAGTTTCAGAATTTTTTGAATTTCTCGGTTCGGGATGTTCCCTTGTTAGTACCTATTTTCCCCTTGTAAGTGTTTCATCTACATATTACCATGCATTCCAACGTACAGAACATGAATGAAAGGCGTTGCGATCGAAATAACCACGAAGATACAATTCCACGTAGAGGCAGTTAAATGGGTCTGGCATTTTCAGTATTCAGGAGCGAGGTTGTTTCTTTTGCTTACGAAATATTTTAGACCAGAAAATAGCGCCGTGAGGGAGCAGAACCAGCTGGAAACTCAAATAACTGATTTCCTGTTCGATGTCACACGAGTGGCGATATTCATGAGCAGTCGTTCATATTATAGTGCCACCTGCCGCCACACCATATGCTTCTATTATATTAGAGTTTAACGCCCTTTATGGTCAGTGCATGCCATTTTCACCGCATTCTACATTCATATATTCTCGAATGATTACGCTTTTGGCAAAATTATTTTTGTTTCGTGAAGTTAATTTAGTCGTTGTGCAGGAAATGCAGCATTCTGTATCGAACGGAGCACGGTGTGGTAATCGATTTACTTCGCTGGGAAAAGGCTTCGAAGTGCCGTACTGAACGGACGATTTAACAAACTGGATTCTTCCACTTGTTCGTTTAGAGCTAATCTTTTCACGATGTAACACTATTTTACTACGGATGGTGTATCAATACTACAGTGTTTGTGTTATGATGTTTTTATTCGGTTTATCTATTTATTTCGTGAAATTTGCATTTAAGTTGATAAATGTCAAGCGCAAAAGAAATACGGGAAATTGCATTTCCTTGATTCCTTTCAGAGCCCCAGCGTAATGAAATTCTCCTCCTCTAAAAGGAAAACAGTTTAGTTTCAGTTTTCTGGTAAATTAAAATTGCGTTATATAACTCAAGATCTTATTATTATTTGTTTTAAGATTGGAGAAGGAAAAAGCTGAGTTTTTTTTATTTTGAATTTTGTGAATACCGAATTTGAACACATGTGAATGGAGCTACAGAAAATTCTCAATAACTTTCTTCCTACTGGCTGGTTAGAAGTGCTCATAATTATTAATTTATTATTCTGTGTGAACATACTGACTCCTAGCAGGAATTGTATCAATATTTATAAATGTTTTGACTTACAAAGATTTGCTGATCTTTGAATTAGAAAAGAGTGTAAAGAAACTTATGAAATTTACGTGGCTTGAATCAGCAATTAAGATAAGGTATACAACAAGTATTTACTATTCTGCTCCAGTTTCCATCTACGTACCCGCAATATTGTGATGCAGTGCTGCCGCGCATCCCATCAAAATTACCGCGAAAAATGAGTGCCTATTAAATATCCAATTTATGGTAATAACGGAGATTTCACCGAATTGGAATTAATTTCATATTGTCCCATACACACGACAGTCAAATTCCAGTGCTTGATTAATTTTAGCAAACGGATTGAATTATTCAGGAAATTCTGCGCACCGTTATTGTCTCGCATGTAGGTAATCCATTTCCACCATAGCTATTTCATGCACTTTATAACCAATAATATTATAAATATATAATATATAAATATTATAAAATATAGTACAATTTTTATTCAATTTTAATTTAGGTGCAATAGTAATATTGTATAAATATGTATCAAGAATTACAAGTAGAAAATGTTTCTGAAAAGTGTGAGACCGTTTTAAAACACGATCTGAAAATGGTTATCCAGGAATTGGAAAACTTTCTCCCACATTTTTACTTACACACATCTTTAATTCTAAATTAATGATAATTTGAATAACTATCTGGCAAGTTTGTTAATGTTCCGTCTAAATTTGACATTAAATTGTCAAAAAAAATTTGACTTATAATTTATTTAACACTGGTCGAATGAATTTTCCTAATGTAAAATAATTTACAACTTATTTTCATGTGTAGTGGAAATTTAACGTGACCAGTGTGTGTACGCCAATTTTATAAAAATGGACAATATTTTATGCAAAATGTGCGGAGACAGTTAATCGCGTCATTATAATACAGCTAATGAAAGAAATTAAGAGAGGCATATCTTCCAAGTTATAGAGTTCAGTCAGCGATAATCGATACTTCACGCGACATATGATAGTATTCAACCGCTGAAATTTCGGTAGCACATGCCACCTGCTTGCAACAGCATGTGTTCCATGCAGTATCCAATGTACTACATACATACGTGCTCCATTACATATTGCATGCACTATACGTTTGTTTTTTTTACGCTTGAAATACTTTTTTTCTGTCGAGCGTTGGCACAATGATGTATTAAGAAAAATATTTGGTATTAATTAAAAGATATTACAGAAATTCACACATCTGTGGCTATTATTTTATTATTTTAATTTTCTTTATCAGAATGTGAGAAACTACCTGTCACTTAGGCAGAGAGAATTGCAAATAAATTGTAAAATTTGTTATAGACAAATATTAATTAGATAAACCTTTATTTTTTAACTTTGCAAAGAACAAAGACAACATCACATAACACTTTTACAAATTTAATTAGAATAATAATAATTCAGTTTCCATCATGAACAGTATTTTACATTTAACATATAATATTGAACTTATCCATTCCTTTAACAAATAATTAGATACAGTTAATGTAATGAAATTAATTAAAGACAAAGTTAAAATGCAAACGAATTTGTAATCTTATTTACGCGTTAGATTGTCCGTTTCTGGAAAAATTCTAGCCTAAGCTTGTGAATTTTCAATCTTACAAATGCATATAAAAAATGATTATTCCGAGAGCAATAATGTTATAAATCAAACTGACTCGTTCGTCCGCGTATTTCGCAGTTCTATCTGACGCACAGCTGTCGGTTAGGCAGGTTTACCTTAGATCTAAATAATAACGAAACTCCTTTGAAAAGGAAACGTATGACCATGTTGGAATACAGTTATATAAATAGTGCTCGGTGCCAACAATTCGATAATGTTTCAATGCGATGGCGATAAGTAAACTACCGGCATTTCTATCAATCGTGCGCTACCTACCTGTATGTACGCGTTAGAGCGTTGTTAACATTGTGCAGTTTGGATGTGTGCACGACTGCACGTCCTCTACGCTGACATGTGGGCGCATTTCAATTTCAATTTATATTCCTACGGGAGCTGTTTAAGTTCCTATCGAAGTGACGGTCGAAGCCAGTTACGTAAATATACGTTTATTTTTCGAAGGCTGACATTAACCATAACGATGGTAGTACTCGCCAGTCGGACAGTTAACATCGATGGAAAAATTTGCGTGACTTTTATTACGGTTCTCTCACAGTAATTCAGTGTTTAAATAGAAATGTCATACACAAAGTAATGGGTGGTGCGACAGAAAGGGCGGTATTCTAAATGAAAAGATAGGTAAACATGGTTGAAATAAATCCCCGTAGAAAACTAAATTATAAAATCGTAGGATAATGTTTTTGAAAAAATCTTTGCTTTCGAGGAAATCGATTCTGAAAATCCGTTTAATACACCTGCGTTGTGACTAGAAATCGGTTCCATCTTTAAATAAGAAAAAGTTACATTGCAAAATCGTTTTTTTTTTTTAAACAAGCATTCATTTGTGATGCAAGATGTTTGCTGACCAATTTTGCTGGATTTTAGTTAAGGGAGGACCCCACTCTGAAGCCACTAACAAAACTCAAATTTAGTTCGTATAAGTAAAAATGTAGGATTTGGATTTGTTTTATAATTTTAAACCAAACTTTACTTTCATAGAAAACAATTTTTTTTACAAAAAGTTCTACAAAATGGCTTCCCGGAGCACTGCAAAAAACTGACCTACACACCTCTGGGAATGACTGGGTCGTCTGAGAAGGACATGCATATGAAATATATAAACTGGAATATATTATCTTCCATGTAGCGTACGATTTACTCACATTCGTATTATTATGAAAATTATAGCAGTTTAAAGAATTGACTTCAATTTTTTACATAAAAATTTACACTCAAATGCTTGTAAAAAATCGAATAATTGAAATATCAAAAGAATCTTACGCTAAAGATTGCGTTAAAACTATATAAAAAATTCAAGCTCTATATTTTTGTTTACGAACAAATATCTATATTTATATTTATACGAACAAAAATTCGTTAAATAAAAAATTTTATTAAAAATCGTTAAACAAAAAAGGTTATTCGTTCATTTTTTAATGCTTTTCTATAACAAAATATACAATAGGTATTCCACAAAAAAATCCCAAAAATTGCGTTCTTTTTCGGAAACTGACTAGGCACAATCCCTCAAGGTGTGTCGTGAAATTCGTGTAAATAAGGCAGAAGTCGAAGATGCAGGAATTTCCCCGGGCAGTAAAGAGCCGCAGCAACAACAAGTTTAAAGCGCCGTCAATAAGATGATCGTGAACTGAGAACAGTAAAACGCCCTGACCTTTTAAAGGTACCTGTAAAGTTATATGGCGCGTTGAAAATGTCTGGAACTGTGTGCCAGTAAACGGTCGTGAATGTAATTTGCTCACTGGCAGCGTATGCTCGTATTCTGGCATTACTGTTCCTACTAAATAGTTCAGAAAACTAATTGGAATTAGCAGGTTGGAAAACGGGAATTTATGGATATTGCCGCGATGGGATCAGCGATTCGTAAATTTAGAATATAGGTTTCGAGAATATTATTTACTGTGGGATTACCATTTGTTCTAGCTAGAATTGGCCATTGTCAGACTCGTATGCAATAGATGCACACGTTTCGATACACTTGATGAAAATGAAAATTTCGATATTGAATATCTATAGCTGCGATATTCTAACAGTTAATTCACCTATTAAATGCACGTTCACGTATTTATTGGACGTATGTATATGACAGTTATGTTGGACGACATTTCTGAATGTACTCACTTCGTTTCCGTTTCCAATTTACGAAGCCATTCAATCGTTCTGGTTTCACGATCACAGTGAATCGTCGAAGACATCTCGATTTCCTGTAATACGCCCGTTTCTTTTACCACTTCCCTTCTGGTCAATCGATAGCTCGCAGCAATATTGCGTCGCGATTGAAATTGTGCGAAAGCGTATCTTTATTTATGTAACGTAGTACATAAAACACGATCGAGCTAAGTATGAGGGTAGTACTTACATGCACGAACACGTTAGATATTTAAAATGCAATTGCAATAAGTGACATAGAAATTAAGTTGCCTGTGATCTCTTCACTAGTTACTATTTTTTTTTTTTATGTAAGTGTTGGAAATATTCTTATTTGTATCACAGAAATTTATAATAAGTATTATCAACAAATTAATGGCATTGCAATGTCATTTAATCCAAGTTGTTATTAAGTTAATCAATATAAATGGTTTTATTTTTGTTATTTTATTAGAATTATTAGAACGAAGTGTTGCAGATATAAAATAACTTTTATTACGAACTTAAATATATATTATAATTACCTATTATTAAATTCGATAAGATTCAATTGCTATGCCCAGTATTTTCTGCAAATTTCACTCTTATATTTTGATCTCATAATCTTCAGTCTTATAACACGTGTCTATTTCATTGTAGAAATGTTAAAATTAACGACGTTTATTATTGCAGAAAATATCGAATAATCCCTTTTCATCATTTATAATATTTTGAAATGTGGAGTTCCTATACAAACATTATTATATAGCGAATAATGTTTGTAACAAACATCATTAGTCACGAATTCATAACGATAGACAACGTTTCAATATTATTCGTTAGTTATTACTAATCTGCAATATGGTGTTTCCATCGGTTTACTCTTAATTAAATTGTTGCATCATTCTTTTGCCTTTAGCACGTTGCATTGTCGTTGGTATTAATATCCTGTGTCCAATCACTGTCTCTTATGTAAGAGAAACTATTCAAATTACCACAAAAAGGGTGATATAACAGAGAAATGCAAAACACGAGAACGTTAAAAAGTTCTGCGCATTAGTAGCACAAAACCATGCACGGCTCGTAACAGTAGCAAACGAAATTCATTAAAAGGTGTGCATATAAAGGCGTGCGGGCGCCAGCCGCGGCACTTTAATAATACCTTAAAAGAAAGATAATTACTCGGTTTCCGGTAACGATGGAACGGGTGAATAAAAATTTTACGCAAAGTGCGCATAACGTACAGTTAACCGAGGACTTATCGTATGTACATATTTTCTTTCGACGTTCGGCTGTGCCTATATTTAGAAGAACAAAATTATGCTTGCAGCACGCAAAAATGTTCTTTTACCTCGATAATTAATAAACAAAGTTCTACGTTAAACTTTGATACCTAGAAACGATTAGAAGTGTTGATGAGAATATTTTAGAGGTGGGTTTGTATTAATTTTTATGGCTGAGTATTTAAAAATGATCTTTATAAGATTTTTAACTTCATTAATATGTATAATTTTTTACTAGTATTCAAGTTTTAGTTGTTTGATTATACCATATTTTTTTATTGTTTGGATTCGTGTGGTTGTACCGCGTATCCGGTATGATGAATTAAAGATTCCTTGTTGAAAGACATTTCTTTCTTATGCTTTAATTTACTTAGATTTCATTTTTCAATTGAAGTTATTTTTTCAATTAGTTATTTAAAGCTAATAGAACGTATTAATTCTATTTTATATTTTCAAAATATATGTCTAATCAAACCCATTAACTAGATTTTGTAAGTTAGTGTATCCCAATATTTAATTAAGTTAGGGTTATTTAGAAAGTACGAGAAATATAAGATTGTAAAAATTTGACTTAATTCTTCATAAGAATATAAGTTCCTTCTCTTAGCATGGTTTAATAAATTTCTTACAATAAAATACCATTTTATCTTAAAAGTCTCATAACACCGCGATATTTATTTTACATTTTCCGTCCTCAACTCCTTTCGATACCATTCCAAAAAATCGGATAACCAGCATACTTGTGCCCCTCCACAATATAATTAAGGAGACATAAACAAATGAGAATGAAATGGCCTCAACTATTAAAATTACGAAACTCCTATAGCTCTTAATGGTATTCGATTTAAAATTGTTGAAAGTTCGGAAAGTTTAGAACGTTGAGGGGAAGATGGTATTTAGGCTCTCATATCGAACTGTTCCGTGATGATTACAGACCCCGAGGGAGGACAGGGCAGCGTCGAGCCCCGGTAATCAGAATAATCACACACCAACACCATCTCCGTCGCCAGTTGGGGATGCACCGGTCGGCAGGGCTCTTATGGAGGCTGCGCTCCAGCAAGGCAGTTCCGGATCTCAGCCACCTCTGGTGGTGACACCGCCCGGATACTGGGTCGACGGTACCGATCATCGACACGCCCTCGACTCCGCTGGCAGGGCGTTACTTCCGGCACAGCCTGCTTGGCAACCGAGGATAGACCAAGACGACACGGCCAAGTGTTATAGGCGATTCTTCGTCGGCAGGGTATGTAAATTACACTCTCATTATGTCTCAAACGTACTTCCAGCGTTTGGCGTGTCTGCCATCGATAGAGCTCTTTAACTAGAAGGTATACGAAAATTATTTGGGGATCTTTTTTCCAATGCGCTCGCATCTCTAGAAAAGTTTATTAAAAGTTAAATGTACTGCGTAACATTGGGAGTGCACGAGGTTTGACTCATCTATTTGGCTAAAATTCTGCATATATATAGTTTAGGGTTTACGCAAAAATTGACTTTTGAAAAAAAAACCGGTTTTCGGATTTTCACAAATTTTTTTTAATCAAAATAGTAAATAAATATTTGTACTTATTTTCAAAAATTTCAGTTTCTTTAATATTTATGAAATTACAAAAATATAACAAAATAAAATGTACTGTATCTATACAAAAAAATTAACTAAAATCCGTACTATCTTTGAGTTCATTTAATATTTACAAAATGTTACTCCGAATAGTTTGATCATTCGAGAAATCTTGACAAAATTCTTGCTTATGCTCAAGCGTGTTAAAACTAAACGAATAACTTGAATTTCCTCGAGCTACTCGATCGCTTTCAAATTAATAACTCGTATATTATGTATACGTAATATAATAGCATTCGTTACTCAATCGCAACTGATAAAAAAAGAATCGTTTAAGAGAAATAAATTATTTAAATTTATAGATATATTCTTCCCCCGAAATGTGTTCCGCGAATAGACTGTTTCAAATTGTTAGGTAGTCACGCATAAAATTTAATTTTACAAAATAGTGTACTGCACTACAATTCATAAAAGAATAAAAATAATTACTCGCGGTTTAGCCATCATCCTGTGAAATTGTCTTTCACAGAGTACAATATACGGAAGCTTTGCGTGCTGTAATTGCACATAACGTTCTATATCGTGTTGTAGGTTTAACGGAAATTGAAACGAATGTAATTCATTTTCAGAAGAGATACAATCACATATAACAATGGTACAGGTCTTTGCCCCACGTTGCAGGTGTTTCGCAAAGCCATAATGACCTCAGATTTGCCAGAAGTTAATTAATAATGCACTAGGCGCGGAAGACCGGGTGCAAATGTGTTTAAGGTTGCGTGAACTCTACCCCAAGTGCAGATTCAATATTGGTTATCGACCAGCGCCCATCGTACGTGAGCGTGTTCAATTGCACTGATATTTTGCACGCTTGGCGTCGCAAATGTAATTAAAAGAATTAGTTGAACCCGATAATGATTCGTTTGTGAGCATTTCAAATCAATTTAGTACCTGCTTCCATAGAATAATCAAGCGTGGGTATTTGTCACATTCAATTATAATATCCATTGTGTCTGATTAATTATTGTTTAGCAGTAATATGTTGAACTAAAGGGGGCTTTCCGCTGTAACGCCCTAACAAATTACCGTTGTTTGTAACTTCTTTTATCACAGGAAGAATGTGTTTGCTAAATTGAAGATTTTTCTATTTATTAATACGTGTTTTGAGAATGCAAAATTTTGTTCTCATTTTTTAAATGCCTGCTTTTGCCAAAATAGATGGGTGTAATATGCGGTGTAAAAAGAGACACCTCGATTGCACGGTCGATTTTGGAGGAACCATGTATCTGAAACAAGAAAAAAATATAAAAAAATTAAGTTAAACGATTTTATTTAATTTGATAAAAAATGCTCTAAAAATTAAAAAATAATTATTTTCTTGTACTGCAATTGTACAGGACCTCTTAATTTCTTCCGAATACTACTAAAATTGTAAAGCCATGATAATTAAGTGTAAGTATAGTGTCAGAGTAATTCTTGCGTTGTTGCAATTTGAAGAGGAATATAGTAACAATGCGCGGTCGACCGTGCGCTTGGAATTGGTTCTGCACACCTAAAAGTAGAGAGGGGCTGACATATCCAGGCCACCATGTTTCTTGGACTTAAATTCTCTTTATCTTTTCCTATGAGATTACATAAAAGATAGAGTGTATTCAAAATCATGTGTTTCCGTAAGAGGTAGAGGAAGGTCTGTCCTTAAAATAACGAATTATAATAAACTATTGAAACGTGATCAGCATACTATAATAGATAACAAGGTGTTTATAAAATTACAAGAAAATGGGCATTGTCTTAAAATATCTGGCATGATTCAAATGCTCGCATATCTACTACGGAAACTATGAAATTTCTCTATAGAATGCATTCTAAAGAAGTGGCCAGACTAACAAATTATATTAATCTTAGTGTAAATTTTTTATCACTTCAGATTTAAAAGGGAAAAATGTAATTACTCTGTTGTTATACTTCTGTGGTATTCGTACTTAGCTCGTTTTGTTCAACTGGATTTTGGGATAGTAATTACAGTGGCTGCATTAAAATGATATTCACGTAAAGAGTTTTTATATTGACAGAATTGAATCTGTTCGCATGCTACGAGCATAAACGATAAAGCGTGTGGAATTCATGACCCTAATCGCGGCTGGCAAATAATTAACCATATTACGGAGACCCACATTTATTTCGTGAAATAGCACGCGAGGCACTAATCTCTGCTGGTTCTCTCCCAGCCACTTTAAAGCACGGTTAATGGGCAAGGTATGCACATGTAAAACACTATGCGTGCCGCCGATCATGATGCTCCTCAGAAAGTACAGGGTGGTTATAAAATAAGTTCGACGTTCAGCGGTCGGCAGTAATTAAGATTGATTTTTGCAAATATTTTTTGCGATCTATGAACGGCTAAACTTTCTTTCATATACATACTCTTTATGTAAATGTTTCATGGAAGCTGGTTTCCCCTTCATTAGCTCGATTTCATTAAATTTGATCAAACATAATGAAGAAATTTAAGAAGAAATTCTTAAAGAAACAAAAATTAAAAATACCGATGATTTTTTTTAATATTGTTAAAAATTGGTATGATCCGTAAACAATATTTTCTCGGGTTCACTATTAAGTTATGAAAATTGAAGAGATTTCAAGTGTTATTATGACTTTTTGAGTATATTTTACAACTGTCAAATTCAATCTCTCATGAACCGAGTCTAAGGCTTGTGATTGATATTTCGAACTCGTTAAAAATAAAAATAGACATGGAGAATAGTGGGAAATGTGTGAATACAAGAGTGTATCGTGAGAAATGGCCCAAAATTTGTAAAGTCAATTCATGTAAATGCTGAATAGGTATTTATATTATACAAATTAAAATTTTCGTTTGTAAGCCTATGAAAGTCTCGAAGTCACTGACAAGGAACACCTGGAAACCGAAAATTCAAATAATTCTGAAACTTTGTGGAATTGTAGGGGATTTCCTTTTGATTACAACGCAATTTTTTTTCTGCCCAAAATCACTCTAAGGGGGTGAAATTAACCCCTGAAAATTCAGCTATTTTTCAATTTTGTGTTATAACTCGCGAACTGTAAGAGATAGAGAAAAAGTTCCAAGACAAAAGTTACTTCTATTAATTAGATCTATCATTTGATAATAAAAAATTTTACAGTTGACGAGTTACAACACAAAATCGGAAAATAACCGATTTTCAAGGGTTAATTTCACCCCGTTACAGTGATTTTGGGCAGCAAAAAAATTGGGTCGTAATCAGAATGAAATCCCCTACAATTCCACAAAGTTTCAGAATTATTTCAATTTTCGAGTTCGCAATGTTCCCTTGTGAGTCAGACATCTATTTTTAAACGATTTTCTTTAACTTCATTCGTCTGTCCGTTTGTTTCTTTGTATGTTTGGTTCAAATTTTGCGATTCAATTCTGATGACAATACAAAATCCTATATCTATATTTTTTTAAACTTCATCTGTAATATTTGTAAAATCGAAATTCATTATGTGATTGCATCTTATGATAGCAGTTGTGACGAACGCGTTATATTTCTGTGATCGATCATCTAACAGATCAGTTCTCTACCTAAATGTGACCCGTTAGATATCCATTCTCTTGCTCTAACTAACCCGAATGGTTTTAGCCGATTAAATAGTGATCGTCGCCCTTTACAGGTTAAAAGTCTTGGAAACGAACCAAGACGCGTATTCCACCGCCACAGCATGGCTGTCCCTGCACATTGCAAAACGAGTTGCATTCTAAATCTTTCAGAAGTGAAGTGCACCTTTACATTCAACGGGTCACTTGCAAATTGTTATACGCTTCCACTCTCATTGCCAGTCGAGCAGCACAATTTCAACGAAGAAACCGATCAGTTGCATTCTCACTTTTACTCCGAGCTGTTTGCACTTTAATCGAATCACTTGCACCGAGAATACCAAGAAAATCCGTGCATCACATTCAAGCAATATTTTCTCATATCTGATATAACAAATTGTTATTGCGACGAATTTCAAGTGGCACATGGCAGAAAACTGTAGGTGCAAATCCACGATGGGACAAAACTATCGTGTCTCGGATTAAACTTTAATCTCACGAGCCAGTTATTTAATTATTTCATTATTTCTTAATTATTTTGTCAAGTCTTAAATAAGTCTTGAATAAATTAGTCTCTCACGAGACATTATTTACATTTAGTTATTGCTGAGACTTTTGTCACATGATAGAAAAGACACATGTAAAATCTCACCGTGGCTTCGCACCAGAGCTCCACTCCGCTTTAAAATCAATACTCAAAATGGTGCAATACGTGTAAGGTGTAAGAACACCGGTTCATTTCCTGAAATAGATGTAATTAACACATTGATATCATCTCCACTAATAACTGTTTACCAATTTACAAAAAAAAAAAAAAACTGTTTATCAACCGAAGGAAATGTAATTTCATTCTTAATTACAACTTGCATCAAGGTGTGCATCGTATTCGCGCAAAAACTGAACCTCTGTGTCGTAATCCTTCGGCGTCGAAGCGATCTGAAAAGAAGCAAGCCATTTCTGTACTCCGTTTGAAAAGGCGGCCTTATTTTACGACCACCCGGTACATGCGGTGGGTACGTTTACACTCACCCACCGGTAGAGCAAGGAAGGTAGATAGAAGAGGAAGATGAGGTGAAGCGGCGAGAAGAGGAGAGAAAAAGAGGCGCAGGAAAAGGAAAAGAGCACTTCGGGCGTGGGAGTGGGAACGTTCTCATAGTCTACAAGCAATGCCTATATAAGAAGAAACTCTCCCCCACCCCCTTCAAACATCCCTGATTTTCATCCTTAGCCGCTTTTAAGATGGCCTCCGATTTTCTTCCGCTTGCCCTCTTCCTCCTCAGTCGCATCTACCTCCTCCGCGTTATTTCTATGGACACCAACACCGTGACGGGCACGGTTAGATTCTGTTTTAAACCTTTCAATCGCGTTCCTTCCCGCTTCTTCCGGAATTTTCCTTCCCCGGTTTCTGCGGTTTTCATTCAAGTATCCCCAACTCGCTCGGGATACCAAGGAACACCGCTTTCTCTCGCTTTCAGGCGCTTTCTTACGACGGCCATTCACGATGCGAGTACATCGAAAATCACGATTACACGGTCACGATACATTAATTTCAATCGGGTGTTACACAGCTCGTTCTGCACGGGTCATTGAGAATTGCCGCTGTGAAGAATTTTCTTTTAAACTGTTGCAACTATGCGGAACAAGTGAAATGTGAATTTTTTAAGCATGAAATTGTTTTGGGTTTTAATGAGGGAGCGTTGGGAATTAAGAAAAATTGAATTTTTCTTTTATGCATTATTTTTCTGTTCTTGATGCAACGAAATATCATTTGATCTTGAAACCATCTCATTTATTTAATTTACACAATTTTATGCAAGTGTTTTTTTAACAATTAGTAATCAATGCTTGATAAATTTTTATTTAATGCTTATATTGGTGTAAAATTTATCTAAACATTTCAAAAGGTGTACATTGAAATTGCTTGTTGTTGGCTTACAGATAATTAGACATGCATATATTAGTTTGATCTGTAAATGACTAAAATTTCTCATAAATTTAACAAAACATGAAACAAATTTTTTTTTAAATTTAATGTGTGTAAGTTGAAAGTTAGAAATGGTGATCGAAGTAAGTATTCTGTTTGTAATTGGCTTGAAAGCACGAGAATACGGCCTGCAAATACAATTCCGCCCAGATATAATGAAATGTTGGCAAATTCATAAAGTAAAATAAAGTGCAATAAGACTTGTTTATCCTAAGGCTTTATATTCGAGAAAAAACCGACTCTCAATTCTCAAACACATTTACCCTGAATGTAATTAGTACCTACTACTTCAAACGAAAAACTTTATTAATTACTCTGCATAATTCCAACATTCATTAATTCTTTCTATCGTTATTTCATATTCTCCCAAATCCGTAAATCTGACATTAAAAGTAAATGATATTTGTTGTGTATATGTATATACATATAACTAAACCAGAAGTTTAATTTTGAAATACCTTAAAACCCGGTGTTTTAGTATTATAATTGTTTTTCAGGCTTCTTCTCATTTAAATGCAGGCAAGCTAAACAAAGTTTGCGTAAAAATAACGAATAGGGGCAAAGGCCAACTTTGAGAGCTGCTAAAAATTTCATAGAGTTGCGTAAATGGCATTCGCGAGCAAAGCAACTTTGTGCCTTTAAACGTCTCTGTACAGACCCCTTTAAACTGAGTACATACATTTCGTTCCTTTTAACGAAGTGAAGATTAGCTTTCTCTGTTTACAGATTTAATCAACATACTGCGCGAGCAACTTTTTAATTAATTTATCGCGGGGAACAATGTGCTTTGAGGTTTAAACGAAAATTCCGCGGTGATGTTTTACAATCAAGTTTCAACAGAAATCTAAAAGAAGTGTTCTGCATTGAATAGAGCCTACAAAACCTTTCTAACTGCATCTTGATGAAACTGCATCTTGATGCAAGTCATTGTCAGTGTTGTTATCGTTAGATCGGCTGGTTTACGGTTTCATACAATTCTATGGATATAAATATTCCCTTTCCCAAAATCATTTGTCTTTGCATGCTGCGGCCAATTAGAAGTAGTAACGTGGAAATTGCATCGGAAGTGTGAAAGACGGGGGAAGGTTACGACAATACATAGTTGGCTCAGTCTTTTCCTGTAATTAAATAATATACGAAACGGTTTATCGTGACTGGCAACTGGTGTTCCTGCTTAAGTTCCGGTTGTACTAAGTTGCTTTGGACCTTTCCCTCAATAGCTCACGTGATATAATAATTTCTCATTTATTTTTTATTTATTTAGAGAGTATGCTTTGCAACACGTACAATACTATACATGTTTTGCAATGAGTGATGATTTAAACATTTTGTTGTAGTCTCGCACGTGTCAGTTGAGGATTTTTACAGAGCATCTATTCTTCTTAGATTCAATTATTTATCTTTATACATACATATATAATGAAGCTGTGTTTTTAGCAATTCGTGTGAAATCCACATGATGCCTTTGCAATCTTTCAATTTTATGGATTCTTTGTAAGATTTTATTGTTCGATGAATCCAATGTTCATAGCACTAGAACACTTAGAAAAGTATTTATGAAGGGATGTTTTATGTTTTACAAGTTGGTGTTAAATTTAGTAGAGTACAGAGTAGTAAATTTAATTTCACCGCCGGGAAACTTGAACGTCGCCCACAGTACACAGAGGAAGACAGGTACATGTTTGTAAAAATCCCGCGAGATTTAAGACCACCCTTATTAAAGCTTTCTCCAATTACCTATCTCCATTTATCTATCTTCCCCAAGTATCTACGCCTCGATAACTAATAGTGAAACGTCGGGGAATCATCGTAAATATGCCAGCGGTGCACGATAACCACGGTTTATCCAAGTAGAACTGAATCCAAGAGTCGCATGCGAGAGGGAAAGCGTGGATAAAGGGGAGACTTTTTATACACGTTGGCAGAGTAGTTTCTATCAGTTCCGAGCGAGGCGTACGTATTGACTGAGTCAATTGGCCATTAAATGATAAGGAAGTAACACTAATGATTCTATGAAAAATGTTCTCGTTCGACAAGCTGCTTCACTTGAATTTCGACTAATGACGTGATCTTTATTGGATATGAACTGAAGTATAGCTATACACTCTTTGCCCACGCATGTATAAGAGGATGAACCCTTTTAAATTTACTTCAGTACCCCCAGACTACTTGCATACGCATAATCTAGTTATTTACTTCGACGAGCAACACATGCTACAGGAAATTAATATTGCTCCTTCTGTCGTTTAAGCGCAGTTAAAAAATGATATTAGTAGAAGAAATTTTGTGGTGAGAAATTGTATTAATGTATTACAAAACAAACTATGTTTTGATAAATTTTGTACTGAATTTCCTTACTTAAAAAAATACAAAATTATTAGATTTGTCCAGTCAGTAACATAATTTATTCATTACACTATTTTCATTAATATTGTTTTTATGCAGTAACATTTTTTATTGTATTAAAGTCATGTAACACTGTCTAAACGGTGGTATGTCATGCGATTGGAATAACTGGTATCCTTAGAATAGTTAAAAATAGTAGTAAATGTCATAAATACTGCATATTTTTACGTTACTTTTACGCATTTTGTTTTTGCAAGTGGAACCTCATTTATGGATGCACTAATCAGTGCAGTTCTTCATTTCCATTATCAGTATTCTTATATGATAATAAGTACAAGAAGATATAATCGTGCTTTACTTTGTTACGTTCGCTTGGCATATGAAACTGATAAAGCAGTAGATAAAAATTGATGCAACATTGTGTTATTGATTCCATGTGAATTGTTTTATAATTCTATATCTTCGCACATATTGTGAAAATTATGAAGATGAAATCTGCTGCAAAAGAAAAGACATATTTATACCTTAATTTAGCTTAATCTAAAAACACATAATTTACTTTCACGTAAATTATGGGTTTGCTCATGGTGAAAGAAGCAAAATCTCGACAATGTTATCTGAACAGGTATTCTATCGTCGTTGTGCAATAGATTGCCTCGATATATTTTTTTCTCTTAAGCCAAAAAGGTCAGGTTTAAATACAAAAATTTAACGCATTTTACATTTTCTGGTAGCTAAAAATTGTTGCAGTTTGCACTTACTAAAAACATTAACGCCGTGATCCAAAAAAGTTTCCGTCAGCGTGACCTCACAGAGTTACACACAATACCGCAAGTGTGAGAAAAAAAATTAAACGACGCGGATTTCATCCATCAAGTGTCTGATTAACTCAATTAGAAATAATTAGAAAGGTCGGCGCCAGTTCATCTCCTGCGTTATTTCCAGCGATCAATGGTCAATCTTAATTTAAAAACTCGCGGCACATTTAGGAAGAATAGAGTTATGACAATGTTGGCTACCATCTCATTTTGTGCGGCAGGTAATTCGCTAATAGCGTGGTTCTATTGTGTGCAATATCGCTCACCTTATTAACTCTTTCTCTCGAGTGCGACGAATATCATTATAATGCAATCTTTAAGCCCTCCCCCTTTTTCCTGGAGTTTATTAAACCATTTCAAATATAAAATTCTTCATGAATATTCGTTAATTTTATTCTATCATAATTAAGGATTCCTTTATATTGTAATGAAACAAGGTTGAAAGCAAAATTTCATCTGTTTTAAACGAGCACTCAGTAGGTACTATAACAAAAATTTCGAAGGCACTACGTTTTCATTAAAATATGACGGTTATATAAAATATTTCGATATTTTAATTGCGCGAATATACCCTTCGCGGTGTTCGAGTACACGAAAAGCGCGAGTTGAAATTTCGAAATAATTGGAATGAAGTTCGAAGCATTTGATGTTTTTAAGCTACTGAAGTACCTATACAATCGCTAATTACAACAGCCTAAACTTTGCTCAGACTGTATTTCGAAATATTTGAATATTCCTACATATAATTTGAACAGTTTTACCGTTATCTCACAATAGTACTTACGTATACCTAATTACGAAACCATTCGCAATTCCAAATTTAGTAGCAAAACTGCAAAAAAGAATAGTTCACAAAATCATATTAATATTAATACTCTTTATGGTGTACTAAGATGAAAAATTTCGAATAAAATTTTTTGTTAATATATTTAAGCTAATTTCGATAAAAATAATTCACTACGTATCGAACCTATTTTGATCCGTGAAATGCAATCGACAAGTAGATGGGTAAAAGTTTTATAACACAGTAAGAATACAAATATGTACATATTCTACTAGGCATGTAACTATTCTTCACAGAAGAAGTTTACAAAAATCTCAAATTTAAGCATTTGAAAATAAACACGATATCATTTATATTAATTGAGTTCTAATTGTGCTGGATGATAAAATATAAAATATATAAAATAAGTATTAAAAAATAAAGAAGACTGTGTACTGTGGAGATATCGAACGAAATTCTCCTTAAGGGGGCCGTCTCAGTTTTGTTATTGTCCGTCTCACCGGGCCTTGAATGTGTGCGGACGGTCACCCAAGCTAAGTTAAGCGTGTACGTATACGTGTGTAGTAAACAAACCGTAAATTACAAGTTTCGTCCTGGAATCGGCCAGAAAGAAGTTTTTGCGGGTACAGTTACCTTCAGTAAACATCTGTGCAGGGTGGTCTGTTGTGTTTGAACGCTAATAAGCGCTGTACATTGAAATAATAATGAATTTCTGAATCGAAAACTGACAGAATGAAGCTTCAAGGCTTCTCCGTTGGTGGCGCTAATGGTGTACTCTAGCTACGTAGCACGAGCATGACGTATAAATTCATTATTATTTCAACATACAGTGCTTATTAGCGTTCAAACGCACCAGACCACCCTGCACAGATGTTTACTGAAGGTAACTGTACCCGCAAAAACTTCCTTCTAGCCGATTCCAGGATGAAAGTTGTAATTTACGGTTTGTTTACTACACGCGTGTACATACACGCTTAACTTAGCTTGTGTGAGCGTCCGCACACATTCAAGGCCCATTGAGACGGCCCCCTTAATGTAATATCGGATCTATACATTAAATCTAAACTGTTATACTGTTGTTAGTTTGCTGCTTATCACATTCAATTATTGTTAACAAAATTATAAATAATCTGTCCGAGACAAGTACAGAAAAATAAAAAATTCTTACTTTCCAATGCACAATTTATGGTTAGAAGAGAGACTGTATGTAGGTATAAAGAAAATTAAATAAGTTGAAGTCTAGTGTATTCTACATTCAATTGTAGCAAAAGCAACACTACAATGTGATTTAAAATTTATATCCCAACATATGTATATGTACAGTACATGGTGTAAGGTTTGTTAACGATGAACGTATGCTTCATACGTGGTTCCATTATTTCACCGTACGATGACATCTTACTTTAATAGGCATTTTCCGTGTACTATAATATAATGCAACATGTTACGTTAACATACGATAATGACACCGCAGCCTGGTACATATACCAGAATATATATTATGTAATCTGAAACACGTGATTCACTGCATCATCTAACACGTTTAACAACCATACTCAACTTTTCTCATGAAAATGCGAAGTAGTTGTTGAATGAAAGGGAGAATTTAGTTATAAATAGGTTCCTATTTACATATTATAAATAATCAATTTTTACTGGTATTTTTTAATATACCCCCTTTTGTAATATTCAAATAACCTGCGACCCTCCACCCCGTAAAATAAATTTAATGAGATAAAGAAAACACATTAAAAATAATTATTTCATATTATAATCCTAACTTAACAATATTAAAAAAAAAAGAAATAAACGTGGCGGCTCCCCAGAAAACACTTCGCCACCGATCGGTTGTGAATCACTGACGTAGAATTTCATGTACAGAAATACGCTCCGGTTATTTCGCGGATAGGTATTGCCTGCAGACAATTCTTGCCTAACCAATCAGGTATCGGTTACTACTTTTTCTTCAGCCGCGGCACGGGCACCCATAACTGTGCTCTTTGACTGCCACGGAAATGTTACACCTTTCACTCGCTTTGGGCGCGCAAAAGCGTCAAAGTCGACGGGCGAGTGGCGGCCGCTGTGCATTTTATGCGGGGTGGTCGCGACTCATCGGCTGCCCTCGATCGTAAAAAGGCCCCGCTCCGTTTCATCTCGCTTTAACCTTTCTCTTTTGCAGGAGCACGTGAACCTGGTGGGAAGGGACGGAGAGAACGGGCCGGTCCTGGTCTCGGTGAAGGCCGAGACGGTCGCTGGACAGGAGCACTGGCGGGTCTTGCTGCGATTGCGAGCGGGCTCGACCCACGAATTGGTACCAGCCGTAAACCTCGGCCCGAATCCATCGCCCGCGAAAATGGTCAAGGTGAAGTTTCCTCTCTCTTTGACGGGATACGCTCAACAGCTCTTTTGTTTAGTGGCTTTCACTGCGCGCGGACATCTCCTTCGCGCGGTGTCTCGCCATCGTAACCAGATGTACAGTAGGTTTCATAACGAATGGTCATAACTCCAGGTGGACGATGAGTGAGGCGCATAGAGATAACGATAAATGTTCGTGTTGACGGTTCTATTGGACACCTGCTCCCGAGTTATAGGTGTTTTTATGTTCCATTATTTTTATTCTCCGTGTAAATAGAGAGTTAGAGTAATTACTTTTGGAATTCATTAAATATTTATTTGTTGGGCTTGTGTTGAAGTCGAAAGTGGTCGCTTTAGGCACTTTCTTGGAGAAATATTTCTGTGGAGACATTACGTTGGCTCAATTTTTAATAAGAATTATTGCTTTCTTTCGGTGTTTCTATTTGCCGCACTCATTTCTGAAGTTCTGCTCACATGTTACGAAACACGCTGTACATTATGGGGTTATGCCTACCTGTAGGGTCTGAAAACACAAGTATTTGTGGAATATTTTTTTTTAAACTTGCAGATTTTTTAAAGTTCTTGTAGCTTCATTTGCAACGCGATATATAAATAAATAATGGAATTATAGGCAATCTCACGGCAGCGTTTTTTTATTTAAGCAGTTTACGGTGACCACTGTAGCTTTGACCTGGTTCATCTGAAATAAAAAATTCCACCAAATTTAGTTAGTAAGATTATCTGGTCCTTAATTGTGTTTTTTTTTCATTTGGGTTGTGTAGTTTTTATTTTACAGATAAAAAATGATGAAAAATGAGAGCGATTCTGTGCCGAAAATCGATAGTTTTGCCATGAGAAGACCGCCATTTTGAAGCAAATTAGTGTTTCGAGATAATGAACGATTAAGGCCTAGATAATCTAATATTGTAACTAAATTCCCGCGAATTTTTTAATTCGGATAATCCAGGTCAGAATTAGAGTGGTCACCGCAAACTACTGAAAAAAAATTGCTGCGGGGAGATAGCTGATATTTATTTTATTTATTTATATTTTTCTTCACAAAAAAATACAAGTAATTTAACACGTGGAGTTTCGAATACATAAAGGTTTGGTTAAAAAAGCCTTCACGTTTTTTCCCAAATAATTCCCGAATATACATGTTTTTCAGACTTCACAGGTAGGCATAACCCCTTAATGTACTAATATTTAATTAAACTAAACCACTGAAATCCGTTGCCGCTAGACGGATGGATTGGCTAGACTCCTGAAGTGTTTTTAATTACCAGTGTTAGCACTGCCAGTTTTAGCACAACACGGTGTCAGTTACCCAAAGAAAAAGGTGTCTTAAGCGATTAGTTTGAAATACTGACAACGTTATTTAATTCCTTTTATATTTACCCGCTTAATTCCAACCACTAATAATGAAAGTAAATGTTGCTCTTAAAATTAAGATCATGCCACTGTGACTAAATTTCAATTCACAAAGTAAGTAACGCCTGGTGTTTTCCTTTCTTGTGAACATACACCTGGCCGAACGCCAAGGCTTGCAAAGCAACAAGACTGACGCAAAAGCTTTGGGGTATTTTCAAGATATCTTATAAATTGATCACAGAAAATTCCGGGTATTCGTATATGTTCCCAAGTCACAAGTAATTTTGCAATACCCTCAAAAACCATTGATAAGTACGCAACAAAATTAATGTTATTCGTGACAGAAAAAGAGTTACAAATTATGAAAAGTAAAATAAGAATATCATAATGTCAATTTATGATACAGTAAAAGTATATATCAACTTTTTTCTATGAATAATGAAATTAATTATGGTACAAATAATGGAATAGATATATTAGCAAAACATTCTGCACGTCGTTTGTACACATTTAATAGATTAACGAGAAATTTATTAAAATGTCCTACATTACAGTTCCGCGTGAATTTGTTAAACTGCATTGCTTACGTAGCTCGCGAGTAGTTCATAAGTGGCAGTGTAGACATTGAAACGACGCAATGCTCAACATTTCACGATTTCTTTACAGTATACACGTGCCATTATGACAGATAAGATAAGGAATTGTTTAAATTTTCATTATTATGTGACGGTAAATTTTGTGACCTTTTCTTGCACAACTTGCATATTAACAACTTGCTGAAGGAATTTGATTCGTGTCAATTGGCATTTTCAACTATTGTACAACTATGTCCCTTTATCGAGACACCTGATATAGTCCTGAAAAATGCGCAGGTATATGCTCACTTGATAAATATTTAAAGAATTTTACTTATTCACGATTCACGTACATTTAAATTTACAATTTATGTAAGCAAACGTTTTGAAGGACTGCTTTTATGTATGAAAGGATATAAATATAGTTGGTGTTATCGCTTCTAACTGTTAGAATTGACCTTTGCTGGCGACTTTAAGATTTTTTTAAGAATTATTTCCACAAAATAATTCTAAATAATAACTCGCTAATAACATTAATATATTAAAGTTTCACCACTTACAAGGAAAGATCCCGAACCCCGAAATACAAAAAATTCTGAAACTTTGTGAATATGCAGGGGATTTCCTCCTGATTGCAACGCAATTTTTCTTTGCTGCTCAAATTCACTCTAAGGGGGTGAAATTGAACCCTTTAATTTCCGACTAGTTTCCGATTTTGTGTTATAACTCGCAAACTGTAACTTACCAAATGATAGTCCAAACAAAAAGAAGTAACTTTTGTCTTGAAAGTTTTTTTCTATATCTTATAAATTGCGAGCTGCAAAATTAAATCGGGAAATAGCCGATTTTTCAGGAGTTAATTTCACCTCCTTAGTTTGAGCAGCAAACAAAAATTGCGTTGTAATCAGGGGGAAATTCCCTACATATGCACGAAGTTTCAGATTTTCTTGAATTTCCGGGTTCGGGCTCCTGTCTTGATAGTTATCGTTATTCAAGCTTAAACTTCCGAGGTTTTCTATTTTCGAACTTCTACACAGTTATATCGAAGTATGCCGTATGTACACTGCCAGTTATGAGGAACAGAACTGTTCAATTCATGGCCACTGCAATGCCATGTTATGAAACATGACTAAACTCACCAACTCCGAACCTAATAATTTTAGAAAAATTATCTATCACATATTCATTTTGTATAACCACCTGCATCTCGTTGTACGTACTTTATATATTCTTCAAGTGTTCTGTTCTTCATAAGTCACCCTATATGATGCTTTGAGAGCAAAAAACGAACTAACCCACGTTGAAAAAAATTAATTTTATTCTATTTTATACGATTAAGTAGTACTGCCTATTGGAATACACGATTGCTACTAACTCAAATTCGCTAAATATGTGGATTAGTCTGTTTTTGTTCTTAATGCTTCATATATACACACAGTTTGAATTTCATAGTTTAAATGTTCTTTTCATGTAGAAAAGAAACAGATGCTGATTTTAATCGCAGACAATGCAGTCATCGCCAAGTATATTGCTGGAAAAAAACCCGCATATTTTGTTTCAGTTCCACAATCTATCGATACGGTGTTGTTCGTTCACTGACGTAGGATCCTTTTTACAGGCTATCAACGAATCCCTGAGCGTGAGCACGCTGATGCCTGTTGTCTGCTCCGGTGCTGGCACACTGGTAGCGCGTTATGACGAGCACGCTTTGGTGTCGAGGTTTAAGTTCGGCGTTCTTCATCAACGTGTAGGACAGGTGACCGAAGAGCAACTTTTTGGAAACAGGCAAATCACGCCTGCTTTTCAGGAGTTCCTTGACTTGCTTGGGCAGAAAATCGATTTAAAGGATCATAAGGGGTTAGTAACGATGGTTCTAGAACTTCTCATTATACAGTATTCCTAGCTTATATTTTTATCAAGGCTATAACATCGAAAATGGGAAAGCACGTTTTTGGAAATAGTTGGGGGATTCTGTGATTTCTGTCTGAAAAATTAACATTTGTAGGGTTTATCCCGTGAATAGTAATAAATAAATAAAATATCTTGAAAATTATATATGATAGATATAAAACAATTGTTAGAATATAAATTTAATCGGATTTTATGTTTTATAAAATTATGAAATCAAATTGTTTAAGATTTGTAGTGGGGAACGATTTTTTATAGAAACTATAATTTTATACAATTTGATTCCATATTTGTACATAGCATAAACAACCAACAAATTTCCATTCTACTAATTGTTTTATATTTAATATAGTTTTCAAGCTGCAGATACAGGGAAAGAATGTAAATAAAAATCATATAAATGGAAGCTCGTAGAGGAGGAAGAGGAGTATTTATCTAGCAAAAGAATCTGAAATGTTTAATCAATATATTGCTGTAACATATTGATTTTCTCATTTCCATAGATGGTCGTCTAATTTTTTCGAACAGTGTATATTACAATGAACTGAATAATTGCGAAATATTGTAATGTTTAAACTGATAATTGAATTGCGATTATCTCTGTCGCATTAGTTCAATAATTTTATTTCGCGATTTTATTTAATTCTTTTTCCTTAAACAAACACAATTAATGAAATTTAAATCTCCTCAAACGAAATGGTCAAACAGAATGGGAAAAATATCGGAATTGTGGACAAACACCACGTACAGTTAACTTTTTTAATTTGTAGACTGAAATTATGAATTAAATATAGAAACACATAATCAACTGATAAAGTATAAACCTTGAATTCGCTACTGCTTTGTAAGAATAATATCGTTTTAACCGCGTATTCGCGATGTTGAAGTTTAAATGTTGATTTTCGCAGGTATCGCGGAGGTTTGGATACTCGACACGGGCAGACTGGAGATTCTGCGGTATACGAGGTATTTCGAGGGCGAGAAGTGTTGTTCCATGTCGCCTCTCTTCTTCCATACAGTCCAGGGGACTCCCAGCAATTGCAGCGTAAAAGACACATCGGCAATGACATCGTCGCCATAATATTTCAAGAGGAGGCGACTCCTTTCAGTCCAGATATGATCGCCAGCCATTTCTTACATGCATTCATCGTGGTACAAGTCGTCGACCCTTGCACTCCTAATACCAGGTATATTCTTAGATTCGTATGCACTGTGCCCATATAGCGAGGTAGCGCGAAATTCGGATGTATCAGTTACCCAATCACCGTTCCCAATTTTAAGCAAACGTTTGTTCAAAATAGTCCGCCGAGCGTTGGGATCTTTAAGACGAAAGACACGAATGCCCACGTGTAATTAATCATAAAACTGAACTATATTATAATAATATTATTACTGTCATAAATCATCTTTTTTAACATTCATGAATATTTTAAACGCAGGTACAAAGTAAGCGTAACAGCGCGAAACGATGTTCCCTGGTTTGGACCAGCATTGCCAACGCCAGCTGTGTTTTTGCGGGGAGTGGAGTTCAAGGAATTCCTTCTAACGAAATTAGTAAATGCTGAAAATGCGGCGTATAAAGCTGAGAAGTTCTCGAAACTGGAGGTAATTACTACACATTATTATCTTCGTTTTATTAAATGCCTCTTGTTAATCTAAATTACGATTTGCCTAATTTGCCTATGTATAATAAATTCGATTCGAGCTTGTCTGCCGATTTAAATCTCACTGTTAATAAAATAAATTTCTAACGAACAGCTAAGAACAAGGTCAGCCCTTTTGGAGTCGTTGACGGAGGAGCTGCAAGGGAAGACCGCCGATTTTCTTGGGGGAGCGATTGGTTTAGGAGGTACTGGCTTGGGATTCGGTGGAAATTGTCCAGTAAGCCCAACGGCGAGCGACGCGTCAGGGTCTGGTAGCGGAGGTAGCGGTTCTAGATTTATCGATACGGTTCGAAAGGCGCTGATATCGCGCGTTAGGAACGCGTCGACGGAGAGCGTACCGCAGCAGTTATCGAAGAAGAGTCAATCGGAGCCTAGCCCGCCTAGCAATCGGCAATCGACGACGAAGGTTAATGGCAAGCGTTCGGTGGAACCGTCGAGTCCCTTAGGCTCCCCAGATTTGACCCTCAGAAGAGATTCGGAGCGTGAAAGCCCTAGTTTAGGAAGTCAGGACAGTAGTTTATCCAATACAGACAATCAAGATAGCAGTTTGGCCACTCTACAGCAGGACGAGGTTGATCGCCGGGAATCGAACGCGGCAGTTACTGCCAGCAATGACACACCGGTGGCGGAGAAAACTTCGGTGCCGTCCGTTCAAAGACTGACTCACGAAAACTTGCGGAAACAAGAGAGATCGGAGAAGACGGAGACGACCCAGCGTGTTATATCGGAGAGTGACGACAGCTCGTTAAACAGCGAGCTGGAACTGGACCAGGCCGTGTATCCGGACAGCGATACGGGTCTCGAATCAATGAGTTCTGCAGAAACTCACGACACCGCTAGGTGTACCACCACCAAAGATGGTGCTTTAGAAACTGAAAACCTGAGGATGGAAGTTACCAGGCTCAAGTGCGACAAATTGGATCTACTGAGGCAAAATGTGGTGAGTATAGTAGAGTAGTGGTAAGACCCCTTATAAAGATAGATATTTTAGATTCCTCAAACAAACCTTTCATGACAAATTCTTTTATTTGCCTTATATTTCGATACGAGATAGATTTATGTGTGTACGTACATACATTTAAGCTTTCTATTTTTTGTCGTTCTGATAAATGTGCACGAGCTTCGAATGACCAGTTTGGATAAAATTTTGCATATAGTTACGTATTAAACGCATAGGGTGCACCTGCTAAAAAATCGAGTTCACGGGTTCGTGTCTGCCGAAATCTGTCGTAAATCTGTACGTAAGAATGACGAGTGCATAATTTCTTGAAGGGGTACTCTAGTGTAACTGCCAGTTTTGCAACGTCATCTTTGAGAATTTATTTAATAAAATCTATAAGGTTATACTATCTGGCGTTTTGCCTGCATATTAAGGTATATTTGAAGAAATACACAGAATTTTTTTATCTTTTTTATCGCACATATACGTAGATATAGTCGGTGGTGCAAGCTTCTTCAAAAAAATTGTTTTCCGACGACCGTTGGCGTGGGAACTGTTCTAGTCCTCCAAAATGGAAAAACTAAGGTTTATTTTCTTTATTATGTTTATCGCTATAGTTGAAACCACAGAGGCCCCTGAACAATCAAAATTTGTAGAATGACGACAGTTTGAAAAAGATGTTCGATTTTTTCTGATAAATTTAGCTGTTTTCGTTCTTTAGAATTAATTTTATACAATATAGAGATTGGTCAGTGGTTTCAACCATAGCGACAAACATAATAAAGAAAATAAATCTTAGTTTTTCCATTTTGGATGTCTAGAACCGTTCCCACACCAAAGAATTTTTTTTTAAGAATTTTGTGCCTCCGACTATATGTATGTACATATGCAATAAACTAAATAAATCATCTGAATACTACTTCAAACCTACCATAATACACAGGCAAAGCGCCAGATAGTATAAACTTATAGTTTTTGTCAAATAAATTCTCGAAGATGGCGTTGAAAAACTGGTAGTTGCACTAGAGTACCCCCTTAAATCATTAAATTTCTATAAATGCTCTACACCTTTAGCTAGATTAATTTAAGGACGCTGGTTAATCGAATATGTATCGTTTATTTTTATGAGTATGTACTGTCTTGGACAGGAACTCTTCAACTCCTTCCTTTAAATCACCTCACATGTTTCAATTGTCTCGTTGGGCAGTTGTGTAATTGCAGTTGTTACATTTTCAGACTTGCCAACGTGACATAAAACGCCTACGAGAAAAGGAGCTTCAATTGCAGTCGGACCTCGCGGCTGCATCGAAGGAAATCCTTCGGTTACGAGCAATGCTAAAAGAATGCGCGACAAGTATTCCATTGGATAACAATAACCAGCAGACGTCTACCGTTTAAAGATCTCTTCGAGATGTGTTTAGTGGATCTCTATTGGCGAGTAACTTCCCGTTGCAATTATTAGATTTTAATAATTAGTTGGGCGCAGTAGTTGAAAACTCTGTATAACTTCACCTCTCGGAATCGCTTCTTTTCAAAGGAAACTTTCCGAAGCACCTTTTGCTGAGAGTTTGAAACTTGCAATCGAAATGCTTTACGTTTTGTTTTAACTCTGTGGTTAAACTTCCGTAGGTAGAAATCGGTACAAATGCTGTATGTTATAAGAGAAAGGGTCAGTGAACGACACTTAGAAAAGAAAAAAGAAGAATGTTTCTGCGATATACTATAACTATAGCGGCGCGTCTTTCGAAATACAGTATCCTCTCGCTATGGGCTCGCTTTGGCCCCTGGGTTAAGCGCTCGTCGCTAACCTCATAATTTTTTCGAGTATTCGGGCGAGTATTATATTCGTGTATGTCGCTGGGGATTCGCTTTCGTCCCCTCTAACTCGCTCTCGTTTTCTGTGACTCGCGCCACCGGCGCCTCGGAATCGCCTCCAGGTACTCGCTAAGCGGCTAATTGTAAGCCCTCGCCGCCAGCCCCTCGCCGCGAGCCCATAGGGAGGAGGATACTGTATTCGCTGCGTAGACGCTAATTGTGTTACTTGTAGTATAACACTTGTTTAACTTTTAACCATATTATTTATCTATTAATTTATTAGTAGGTATAAGTTAACCTCTAATAGTCAATATAATTACAAAGTAAATTATCACACAGACACAAGAAAGGACACGAATATAGATAGAAACATTAAAAGAAGTAGGTTCATCTTGTCATTATAATATTAGAAACTTTAGAATAAAAATAAAATGGCCTTTAGACTTAGTGTTTCAGAAACAAAGAGTAAACACACATACACACACACGAAAATTAATATATCATATTTTATCTGTAACAATTAAATGTTCAAAAGTTGAGATATATATGTTAGAGCAGTACTCGTGCTGTTTCAAAACGAGGTAACTGCGCATTGGCCCAGAAAACAGTATGAAGCAAGTGGTGTAAGTATCAACGCGCCTATGGGCTTTAGAAATACATATGTTTTACCGATATATTTCTGAGGTCTCACATTGAAACAAGGATATGTATCGCTAATTGCAGTATTTATCGCGGTAAACCTACCGAAACCATTACTAGTTCTTTTTTAGTATTAGCCTACGACAGTTTTAGGAAGTACAACCGCCTTGTTGATTAATTTTCCGGTATCATTAGCCAACTTAGAATACGATTAGGTTTCTCCAGCCGCTTGAACGGCCGCGACGATTTAGCTGCACCAAATTGTTTAACGGCACGCAACGTATCGATGTGTCAATAGCGTACGAATAGAACACGTATTATCGTCCATTGTTTACTAATCTCCAAAGTAAACTAAGTATATTTCATTTGCTTAGTTACGCACTTTACTTTCATTACTTCTCACTGATGGTATTAGTATGATTTATTAATATTATTATTGCTAATTACGTTGTATTTTATGTAATTCCTTTTTGTAAATAATTGGCCATCTTTCTTCGCAGAAAGATCGAAAGCGTTGAAGAAAAAGAAAGATAGAGGGACACGAACGTTCACTCATATAATACCAAAGTTTATCATAGTAAAATCTACTTCTCTTAATTTTCTACATTCCTTTTCGTACAATATTTGCCTCGGAAATCTGGCGTATGATTGTAAGATAGCATATACTTTTTCTTAATCAAAGGTTTTTTCTACAAGTACAATTTTCCTTCTGAATTTTAACAAAGCTTTGTATACCTTTACAAATACTTTGCAGATATGTCACAATTATCACTGCCTATACGATGTCGTTTTGGAGTATATCATATTTTTCCATTGTACATGATATTTCTGATTTTCTGATATGACATACAATTCTTTGAACTACTTGCATTGCTACTTGATATCGGAAAAAACGTTATAAATTCCACCCACGAGAGTTGTGATGGAGTTTCGTGGAAATTTGATAGATGAAATTTGTTGTCAGAAAACTACATTTTGAAATTGATATTTAGCAACAATCTATCTTAAAGGTATTTTGAACAATCGTCATTGTAACGCCGGCTAAGATATCTGGGTAAATAATGCTTCTAAATAAACGTACAAGAATCAGCGACTGTTGTAAACACTTTTCAGTAATGTTACTTTTAACTGTTGCAAAAACGAATGCACGACATATTCTGTACAATTTGGGATCAATACATTTTTAGAAAGTTGTTTAAAACTGAATGTTAAAATGATTCATCTAAATGCTTGATAACACTGATAAAATTTATGAAATCAAGTAAATTGATAAACTAATTCGACTATAAAAATGGAAACATCACAAATACTGAAAGATGCGTACTACAATTGTTTCGAAATATACCATTTTATGGCCAAACGTGAAAGCTAAATGATTTGAAAAGGGCACTTACACGCGCACAATTAAGAAAACAATTGATGTCGCAGAGCATAAGATTTAAATATTTTTTTAAATGTCTTACATCGTCATCGTTAGATACAGGTTTCTTGAAAAGCTTCCATTACTACGAATTAAATTGTATAATTACGAGAAGCTCGGACCTAATTATGGTTAATTTTATATGTGTATATAACACAAATTGCGTTTAATTAACGAGTCATTTGATAAGGGCGTCTCTTTCTCTAAAGTCTAGGAAAATGACTATGTTTACCATTCTCTAGTGTGATTTCTATGCTGGCCTTGCAAAATCAAAGAAAGATTATCTATATTACAAAGAGATATGTGTTATTATATTATGAGAGAGTGAGAGAAGTTGTGTATGTGTGTGCGTGCGCGCGAGAGAGATAAAATATTACTGCTATAAATATATATATATATATATTTTGTATTTAATATTAATCGCCCAAATCTATCTAACAGAACTGCGAATACTATTATTCTCTGACACTATGACACGAAAGTATATATTTCTTATGACTGGTGTAAGTATTCGCATTTTATTTTTTCTTTTCTATGCACAACTGTCAACTTGAAAATCAGTGGTAGTGATGTTCGCCAATAAATAAAATGATTTAAACGAAATGCTCGCATTTATTACCATATATTAAATGTCTTTCTGCCAGTTCTGTACAGCAACGATGCACCAAGTTCTGTTATTTATTATGATTTAATTAAATTTATTTAAATAAATACGACAAATTTATGTTGCATTTTCACTTCATGTAATGGTATACCGACATAAAAAATCTTTCTAAACTTGTGTTTTATTCACTTTTTGAATACATATTACAATATTTTCTGAATATACAAACATTTCGAATAATTTATGCAGCACCTTTTCTGTTCGAAATAATTTATGTATCAATGAATAGAAAGATTATTTTCACGATTTTTCTAAATGATCTGTACGTAGTAACATATATAAGTTTATATTAATCTCACAAGTGCAAATTAATTTTTTATCTCACCATTGCTTATTTCTATAGAACAAATTATTTATACCATTAAATGTTATTCGCCCCGAATATAGGACATGATAAATCACTTCTTAATGAATTAAATATATGAAAAGTATCAGATCTGTTACAATTGATATGAAAAAAATTAAGTCAAACCTTTAACAGCAACTTATTTAAACTAACTTATTTGAAATAAACACATCTGTCATTAGGTATAATGCGAAATGAAATTTTATATAAAGTATGTTCAGTAGTGCAAAGTAAATGGCATTTTAATCATTTTACAAGAGCTTAAGAAATGAAACTATTTTACTTGAAAAACTAGGAATTTTAAATAAAAGTACTTTACATCAATTGATATTTTTATATTGTTAATTAAAATATATTGTTTTCAGTCTCGAAATATTTAAAATATTTTCTGATAGTGCTAATAAATCAGACAGGCTTTAAGTACAAATTATTTTGTAAGTCACTATCAGCTTAAAAATTCATTTTATTCTTTAGTACTTCGTGGCAATAGACTTTGAAAGTACTGCAACAAAATGCAGGACCATTTTCATATTCTGTACTGTTAAAAATAAGAATTGTTTTATCAAATGTAAGTATGTGTTTTTATAAAAATATAATTCTTAATAACTAACATGTATTTCCTTCTACTTTCATGATATTAAGAATGAAATATTTATATTTTATTTACCTGCTTCTCGAACAAGATTCTTTCACTAAATTTCCATATTACATTTCGAAATTTTTTTTAGAAAAGAACATTATTCTTTTTCAGCATCTTATTCAAAATACCATTTCGAATAGTACTCGTTCTTACTTTGCAGCCTATTTCAGCCGTATTTCCACCAATCCTAAAATCCTTTAAAACTGTTTTACCGAAGTGCAAAAATTTCATTTAAAATTTCGAAAATCTAGACTATTTACTTAAATAAAATAAGAAAAATGAATTTATTTCCTACGTTTACGGATAACAATTGAAATGCTGCTTCATTTCGAATACCCCGGTTTGAAATTTTACGCGATTCATTTTTAGAACGATTCCTTCGGAAACGACATAATCGACCGATCCGCCGTGGATACTAGCGCCGCAACGCTCAGTAACAAGCACGTCCACGACGTATGTTTATTATCGACAATGCGAAACAGACTGTAGTAGCGGAATGAAAATGGCTAATTGTCAGGTTCGTTGGTGCAGCAGGTGAGCGATCAATTATCGTTAATATCGGGACATTAGTCATTTTGGGATGAACGGTAGAGAGTTCGTGGCGATCCGAGCGGCCGAAGTCAGTGAAAATTGCGTCGATTCCAGTGTTGTCGAGCGTGTTAATGGATTATTTGAAGAGGTGCGCGATCAAGATCACCGCTGAAAGGCTTGTTGGTTCCTCTTCTTTTTTTTTTCTCTCTCTCACAGTGATAACGAGTTTTCAGTTTGTTAGGGGCGAGCTGGCCGGCGATTGTTGCTCGCCTGTGACACTTTTAAACGGGGATCGATAACCTCGCGGTTTGACAGGGGGAAAAAGAAACGGATACGACGCGGTCTCGGGATCGAGACACATCAGCAAAACGTAGATTAATTTATTACGTTCATTCAGAAAACATACGTCCCCCCCGTTGTTTCTCCCGTATCAGTAACCGCGCGGAAAAAGTGATGCATGAAAAGTCTCGATATTACAAGGCACGTGTTTGTATTGGAGTAAGAGTTACTCTGTATGCGTGTACGTGTGGCGCGTGCGGCTGTGTACGTGTGTATGTGTGCCAGGTGCACTGTTGCATCCCTCCGATGAACGCCATGCACCGTTTAGACCATAGCCGTAATGTCATCCCGAAGGCTACTTCTTAGTAATTCACAAAGGGTTCGCTCTTCCGTGAAGTACAGCGTATGGGTACTTTCCAGGCAATACCTAGCACATACCCTGCTAGAGAAGTATTTGTGGTAGATCCTCGGTGAATCAAGAGCATGGCTTCTGGCGCATCTTCCTTAGATAGTGCTGGAAGTAGTGGTGAGTGTATTTTTTAGTTCTCTACGCTGTG
The DNA here is from genome assembly GCA_929113495.1 of Andrena minutula. NCBI lineage: Eukaryota > Metazoa > Arthropoda > Insecta > Hymenoptera > Andrenidae > Andrena > Andrena minutula. The sequence goes on from OV815994.1 coordinate 41,381,858, forward strand.
TTTTAATATATGTTTGTGTCAGTCGTATCACTCGCACGATATAACTATAAATTCAAGGGGGAACTTTGACGTACGAAAGGGACGGATATTGAAACAGATCGAATCTTTAATGCAACATAAAAAGGATAAGCACAATAGTGTTTCATTTATTATTGAGAATGAAAGGGTTTTTATATGATTATCAGTGTTCTGTTATACAGTAAGATGTTTCTTTTTATAAAAGTGAGGTATATATTAAAAAGTGATGTTAAAGCCTTTTTAAAGGGAGAAGTAATAGAATATGTAAAATGAAAAGAGATTATTATGTGTTTGTAGTTACTCGAGTCGTTGTATATGATGTTTTAAATAACGCTTATAATTTCACTTCGCAAAAAACAGTGAATCATGATGCTTACATGCGTGACACAGAGTTTCTTTCCTGGTGAAAGCTAGCAAGACTTCTTATTATATTGTTCTACCAATCGTAACACACTGCACAATGTATAAACATAGTCGTTTCGTCTTTGTGTTTATGTTAGATTGGGTATTTTGTATTTGTAATTCATTAAATTTTTGTCCGTTGTCTTCTTGCAGATGGAGCACTCAATATGGGTAAGGATACTTTTAAAAAAATAGAATGACAACTTGTGGTATTAAAAGAATGTATTGTGCCCTATAGTTTCCTTCTTTGGAATAGTTTGTTTAGAATGAACATATTATTTGTTTGAAGTATGATTTGTTGATATTATTTTTCATGTTCCCTGTTAAGAGATGTACTTGCAATTGGCGTTTACAGCAAATTATGTAAATCTTTGTTTAGTAAAAGTTCATTTTCAGTTTAACGTGCACTGTACTTTTGTTTATATCGTTCTTTGGTTTAAAACGACGCTTTTTACATTTAATTGCGTTACGTTCGACAGTTTTGTAATTTGCATTGTTCGATATAACTTATGTGTGTGGCATGCAGAGAGAGATAGTGGAGGCTATGGCAGTGTTGGAGGTCCTGTTGGTGGTCCTGAATGTCATAGCGATTACGATGGCTTGCAAGTTCAATGTGATCAAGCCATGCATCAGCTTCAGCTACTTAGGCATAAGCACTCAGATACTATAAGACGGTTTGTTTTAGTTTTGTTTAAACTAGTAACGCTTCTTTGGTTTGTGCTATTAAGCTTGATCGTTTTCGTAAAGCAATTTTAATCCTGACGAGTATACGTGCGTTTAATGAAGTAATTTGTAACGCAGGTGTGAACATACTATGAAAGAATTGGAATATTATCGAGGACAACATATACCAGTCATGAATCAATTGGAGGCAACATCGCAGGAGAGCTCTGCGTTGCGGGGCAAGTATGGGGACCTAGTGAATGATAAGCAGCGCCTTGACCGAGAGGTTCAAGCGTTGCAGAAGGAAGTGTCTGAATTACGGTGTCAGAATCAAGAAGTTCTTGTTTCTGATGCTGGTAATAGCGACACTATGAATCAGCACTATTTATCTGCGCTTCGGAAATATGAAGCCGTTAAAGACGAGTACGATGCTCTTAGGAAACGGTACGACGATTTAATATCGTCGCATTCGTCGGCCGTCAATAAGGTAAGTGTAGAATGACGTATATGTCTGGTGTAAATTACTTCGCAGTTTTATGAGACTTCATGCACGCGATTAAATATAGTTGGAACTATCACAAGAAGAAGCTGCAAGGTTGAAGAAACAGTATGACGAGGTTGCACAGGAACGTAACAGTGCAGTTCGCGAACGGAACGGTTTGAAACAACAGTGTACTGCTGCAATTAGGCAATGGGACATTGCATTGAGGGAGAGGAATGAATATCGCGAAGCTTTGGCTAAAGTACAGCAACAACACGAAGAAGCGGTGAAGGAAATCAATCATGCAATGGTGCTGCGGATGAAGGCTAGCAAAGATATGAAACGATTAACAGAGGAAAGAAACGCTGCGTTACAAGAATACAGTTTAATTATGGGTGAACGAGATACAGTACACAAGGAAATGGAAAAGCTTGGCGACGATCTTACGCAAGCTTACACGAAAATCACGCATTTGGAAAATCAGAATAAACAATTTATGGAGGAGGTAAGCTTGCCCAAATGAAACGTAAAGTTTTTGTTGAATTTTACTACGAATGATTTTAGTGTTTCTATTGGTTCTCTTATTATAGAAATTTGTAGTGTGATTATAACATGGATGTACATAATTAAATCTGAGAATTTCCCTGCTATTACGACTATGTTCTCTCGTATTATATATTGGTTTTTCGTTATTTATATACTGTATACGTACTTGCTACTGCGTGTACTATTTTTAAATTAACGTTCAATGTTTTAATACTTACTCCTTCTATTTTTAGAAGAAAGCTTTATCCTATCAAATTGAAACCTTACGAAGAGAAATTTCATCTGCCTTGCTAGATCGAGATGAAGCTTTGAAACAATGCAATGAATTACGTCAAAAGTTTGGCGATTATTCTGAAGGTTCCAACAGAGATTACAAGAATCGCATGGAACTACACTCGTATAATCGCGAACGGGATAATTCGAATAAAGACGCGGAAAGGGAGAATAATACGGCGGATTATACTAAACGGGATAAGGAACGTATGGATAACTTGGATCAAGCGAACATGGAGCTAGATAAGCTGAGGAAAACTGTAGATAAATTACAAGCGGAACTGGAAGAAGCCCTTCAAGAGGCAGAGGTGTCTAAACGAAGAAGAGATTGGGCTTTCAGTGAAAGGGATAAAATAGTGTTAGAGAGGGAAAGTATTAGGACTTTATGTGATAGATTAAGGAAAGAACGTGACCGTGCAGTTTCAGAGTTGGCGAGTGCTTTGCGCGATTCTGACGATATTAAAAAGCAACGGAACGAGGCGTCGAAAGAGCTGAAGGATCTGAAGGAAAAGATAGAATCTGGTGATCACGCGTTAAGGGCAAGTCAATTTACACAGGGTTTAACGCATGCTCATGATTCCGCGATTGATTCTGACGTCAGTGATTGGGAACTTTTCACCATTCATTTGGATCTCAGTCGAGTCTGCTTGGATTCAGATCGTGATTTGGGGCTAACGTTGGTCGGAGGTCGTGACAATCCATATTATCCGAATGATACAGGGGTTTATGTTGCTCAAGTAGTATCGGGTAGTGCGGTCGATAGCAAATTGAGGGTGAATGACTGCATTATGCGAGTAAACAACGTCGATTGTACATCTGTTTCTACACGTATAATAATGGAAACATTACGAGCCTGCTCAGTGGGGCCAGCTACGTTGACGGTGAGAAGGCGACGCGTGACTAGAAGATCATTAAGGACAACGCAATTGCCTGTTGGTGCAGTTCCTCATGGGATATCTTTGGAGCTTGGAGTGTATATTTCGAAGATATCTCCGGGCAGTTTAGCTGCCAAGGATGGCAATCTTGCCGTTGGAGATAGGGTTTTAAATGTACGTTTCACGCGTGTATTTTACATTTTTCTTGTTGTTTACGGTAAAACTATTGTTTTTGGACAGTAACGATATACTTTTGTTCTTTAGATTAATAGCAAAGCTATGGAAGGTATTAATTCCAGTCACGAAGCGATGGCAATTTTGAACGATACGTGCACGGATGTGTTAACTATTACAACGTTGAAAGGAATACCATTGCCCTCGGCGACTAGTTCCGAAACTATGACCATTGATGGTAGTTTTAGTACAGAGAAGCAAAAGATGGTGAATAGTTGTTCGCAGACGGAACAGGAGAGATTGATGTTGAAAACAGCATCGGACGATTACGACAGGCGGTACCTTGCGGCGAATTTTGGTGATAGAAGTGTTTACAAAGTGTCAAAGTCAATTAGTAATGACAAACCTAGTGGAATAAGCAATGCTTGGGATAATATACGCGAGAAGATCGACATAGTGCGGGGACGTAAGCACAGTAAGGATCGGGAAGAGAAAAAGAAACGACACCGTAACTCCAGCCCAAATACCTTCGAGCAAGAGCAAGACGCGATAGCGGAATTGGATTCAGTGATCGAAAGCTACCACAAGAAAGCAAATAACGGGGTGTTGAAACGAAGTAAACGTCGCGGACCCGAGAAAGTTGAGAAAAATGGAGGTACGTGGCCGAAAGCCAGAGGTGGGCCTCTGATACAGAATGGTACTGGTACTATTTTACATCCACGTAAGACAAAAGAAAGGCTGCCCTTAAGTGTCCTCCTTAATCAACCGCCCAAGTATGAAAGTTATAATTATAATCGTATTTCTAATCCTATCCCTTTAACCAATTTCTCCAATGTGAACAATCGACATACAGTTTATAAGTCCATTGTTCCACAAGTAGAAAAGTCATTACCAAATTTCCTTAAGACTGGACCATTATTTAGTCAGAAATCCTTTACTCCAGTGGTGCAGTTCAAAGATATCCCGATAGATAAGAAACCGGCGACCGAATTCGAGAACCCGGAAAATAGACTCAGTTCTACGTTGACACCGTCCGAAACTAGTATCGACTTCTCCGTGAAATCGGGTAATACAGGGAAAGATGTAGAATATTTCTCGAAGAAGAGGGCGCAAAAGTATACCCCTAACAACGAGAGCCAAGTAGAGACGTTGCAGCATAATAGAACACAATCACAGCTCTATTCTGGGGCCGGATCGTCAACTTCGTCTACCAGCGGCACGAGGCAGCAGTTAACTGGTAATTTTTCATTTCCTCCCTATACACATTCGCATCCGCATCCCCATCAACAGAACTCTTTACCTTCGAGATACCCTTCTCCGCCGTCTTTGCCGTCTGCACAGTCCGGGGAGTCGATAGGACTTCCCGATGCACGATCTTATTGTTTCGAACCTTCGTATAGCCCCGGCCCGCAAACAGGATTCGGGCATTTGCACACACCCTCCGTAGATTTGCATTATCACAAATCTCGCGCTCCACCGATCGGCACCACATACGACGTACCAGCATACACGCATGGCTACGAAGGTGGAACGTTTCCAAGAAAAAAGGAAAATCAACGTTTTCGAATACCATCAAATCCTAGTGTGACATCAAAAAGCAGCGTGGGTAAATTGTCCACCAGCAGTATAGAAAGGACTTCAGAAAGAGGCAGCCCGATGCCAACATTCCACGTGGAAGTACTTAGTCCAGGTACCGGCAATGGAAATAGCTCTAGTGGAATTGTTAGAGGCAGCAACAGCAATAAACGGGCCAGCATGCCGGAGTATTGTTACTCACAGCCTAGGCCAGCACCTGGAGAACTTCGCCGAGTACATATAGATAAATCGGTTGAGCCGTTGGGTATCCAGATCTCTTGCTTAGAGAGCGGTGGTGTATTCGTTTCCACTGTTAGTGAGCACAGCTTAGCATCTCAAGTCGGTCTTCAAATTGGTGATCAGTTACTCGAAGTCTGCGGTATCAACATGAGGAGTGCTACTTATCAACTAGCTGCCAATGTGTTGCGTCAGTGTGGTAATTCCATTACGATGCTGGTGCAGTATAGCCCGGACAGTGAGTACAGTGTTTTATTGCAACGAGTAGTATATCCCTTTCACAACTTGCACCGTTTCTCAAACGTCTCGCACATTTCTCGTTAAATGTGATTATCATTTATCGTTATTGCATGGGTTCTACTTTAATCTAACATCATGTCTATATGCAACCTTTCCATTTATTAGAATACAACGAATTAGAAGGATCTGCTTCCTCGAGCTCATCGGAAGCTGGTGGTGTTGAAGGAGGTACTCGTAGTGGGTCGCCAACTCCGTGCAATAGTCCCGAAGCACCAAGGAAGCCAGCTATCGAAACGTTGGAAAGCGCAGAACCTGAACGTGACGCTTCCACTAGCTTAAGTGCAACGCGCGATGCTTCGAATACCTTGACTATCATGCGCGAGACTTCCAACACTTTGGAACCACCTCGTACGATCAGAGAAAGGGACATTAGAAATTCTGCATCCTTAGATGTACGAAGCACGCAAGACAGGGAGCGAGAGATCAGAGCATCGGCATCTTTGGATATAAACATTAGGAAGCCGGAACTTCGTAGTTCGGTCACTTTAGATAATATGCGGAATTCTGCGACTCTCGACACGTTACGTGCTACCGCTAACACACTTACACGCGCACAACTCAATCAGGCAGTGACTACGTTGCAACGGCAGAATGCGACCGTAAGAAGTCCGACGCAAGAAGACCAAAATCGGAAAAGTCCGCCACCGAGCGAGCCGAGGTATCTGTTTATCGAGACCAGAAAGTGCTCGAATTTAGGTATTTCGCTTGTAGGTGGTAATGGTGTTGGAATATTTGTACATTCTGTACAACCAGGCTGCCTTGCGGAAGAAGCAGGGCTGCGCACTGGTGACCGTATCTTAGAATATAACGGTGTAGATCTCAGGCAAGCAACCGCCGAACAAGCGGCTTTGGAATTGGCTAGGCCAGCGGATAAAGTAACGCTGATCGCTCAATACGTACCTGAAAGGTATAATGAAGTAAAGGATAAACCTGGCGATAGTTTTTACGTGAAAGCACTGTTCGATCGAGTGGGCGAAGTAGGAGATAGTCTACAGCTTAGGTTTAATAAGGATGATATTTTATACGTCGATAATACAATGTTCAATGGTACTCCGGGTCATTGGAGGGCTTGGTTAGTCGATCAAACCGGAAGAAGGCAGACGTGTGGAATAATTCCGAGCAAATTTAAGTGAGTTAGAATCGAGTGAAATTATGTTTCATAATGCTGTTAAATTATACATGGTGTTTCGTAATGGGTAGTGCTCCTGGCATGGAAGTAATTCTACATGAAAAACTAAGTAGGCAATTAGTAGAGAAATAAGTACAGAAATGGAAAACAATTGTTTTTTAAGATGGAACCGTTTCTTAGCGAAGTGCGGATGCATCAGACAAATTTTCCAAATCAGTTTTCTTAAAAATGGAACCCTCTAGGGCAAAAATTTGTTGTATATTTCCTACTTATTTTTGCAAGTAGGATTACTGTCTTTCTGTCGGATCACATATCAAACGATCTGTAGAGATATCTCAAGAATACTGTGTTTTTAGGGTGGAAGAAGAGTTACTTTTGCGGCGGTCTTTAGGCGACTTGGAAACAGATACGACTAGACGGGGTAGTACTAGCGCAAGGAGAAGCTTCTTCCGCCGAAAGAAACATCAACGCTCTTCTAGTAGGGATAGTAAAGAGTTATCTCACATCACGGGAGTAAATTTGGGTTGGTACAGTGACAGTGGGACATTGAATGAGGAAAATCTACCAGCGAGCTACCAACGAGTTGAGAGATTAGATTGTAAGTATTTCTCATATCAACAAGTAGTTACCTAATTCTACAAAGTGTTCCTTATTATTTAGCATCTTTCTCGTAATTAAGTGATACGAGTAAAAATACCTATTCTTCAAATAGAAAAATATGAGAAACTACAGTTTATACTAATTTTCAAGATATGCCGAAAAATTATAATTATAAGGATGGCCTTGATATCTTAATTGGCAAATTATCGGGTTGAGGAAAAACTGACTCTTCTTCTTGCATCATTGACTTTGTTTTCAGTGCTGCCTTTATTCAATAGCAGACAAATTATATATTCCCGTTTAAAAAAAAACTATCAAGGTCAGCACAATAATTTGAAACTTATTGAAAACTTTGGAAATCGATTTAAATCGTAACCACACAGACAGGACATGTACAGTTTATGTTTTATCATCTCGTGTATTGATCCTGTGTATATATTTAGAATTAGATCAGTTTATTTAGAGCGAGAGCGAGAGAGAAGGGAGGGAGAGAAAGAGAGCAAATACATGTGAAAATACTGTAACTAATGATTACTTAATCTATAAAAAATTGTTACATCATTATCGATGCTTTTACTTTTGTACAGATCCAGCTTTGAGGCCAGTATTGATTATTGGGCCGCTAAGTGAATGTGTAGTGACAAAACTCTTGCAAGAATTTCCAGGAGAATTCACTAGGTGCCTCGCGGAGCCGATGCATTGCTCTCAAGCGACCCTGGAACAAGGTTTGCGTGACACGCTTTACGTGGACTACAGGAAAAAAGGAAGCTATTTTGAGTGCACCACAGTGCAAGCTGTCAAGGACATCTGTGAGAAGGTAAGGTATTTTTCTAGCAAATGCGTACATAATATTGATAACGCTATTTATACTAACCCCGTACCGGATTAAATAACTAAAAGCGGCGTCGTCTAAAATTTATATAAGTTTCTGGATTTATTTTCATTCCTCTAGAATATTTCACCAAAACATTACCGTTAACATTTATACTTGCAGAATACTCATTGCATTTTGGATGTATCAATTGCGTCTGTTGAGCGACTCCATCGACATCAGATCTATCCTATAGTTTTGTTGATCAAGTTTAAAAGTACGAAGCAAATTAAGGAAGTAAAAGATTCCCGATATCCAAGCGATAAAGTTAGTGCTAAGGCTGCCAAGGAGATGTACGAACAAGCGTTGAAGATGGAATCTGAATATAGGCAATATATATCTGGTGAGAATAATTTGCTCTTCTTTGAACGAAAATAAAAATTAATTGATTTCATTGCATGTTAAAGTCTTATATGGTTTGTGCACCAGAAATGTTCTATTTGTACGTTTTTAATACTGCATTCCGTATTTTTTGCACTGTCAGATTTCTTTTTGATTTGTTTTAGCTGTAATTCCAGCGGGAGTAAATGTAGCGTATATATGTACGCAAGTGAAAGCCTCGGTAGATGAAGAGCAAAGCAAAGCGCTGTGGGTTCCTAGAGGACTTCCCTGACGTTTAAGGGGGGGTCCCCACAAACCGCAGTGGAAATCGATCTAAATTCCACCAGGGGGGCCCTAACACCGTACGATTGTACAAAATTGTTACAAATTTGTTTATTTATGGTCTCTTATTTGTCCCGGCAATACACAAGAACTTTGATTCTCCCATTTAAGGATTCATTACAATGGTTGTTTCAATTATTTTCACTCATTTTGGTTGTGATGCAATTCTGCGAAGTGTTGCGATGCTTTTTTTTATGTAATATATTTTAGCACGTTGATATCTACTGATGCAAATTACGTATTTTGATTCCAGTATGTTGTTTTATAATGCATTTATATGAGTGAGCACTTCAAAACATATTTCGAGATATAATCGCCATTTTCTACGAAACTTTGCAGAGCATGCAAGAGTTCATATCAAGTTCTTGATATGTATTTACATATATCGTACTTCATAATATTACCAGAAACCACTGCACAATAGATATCGTATCAATCTCATATTGCATCTTGCATTTAAGATTCGTGTACGAGAATAAGAAAAGATTTTTATAAAAGGAGTTCACCTTAAAGTAGTTTGAACGTTTCACAAATTTTCGTTTAATCAACGAAACTCTGTGAAAATTATTACTCGTACTTTAAGAAAATGAAACGACTTACTGATATTGTTATTTTGCTTCGAGCCTCGATCGATCGTAATTTCTCAGTAAAAAATGCAACGTTGCGAAAATGTTATCGACAATTGATGCGAGACCATAAATGAATTGGTGTAGCATGTAAAAATTATAGGTCGTACCGTGGCCCGCTAAACGATTGGTGGACGAATAAAATGTTTATTAGTTAGGGAATAAGTTTTAGCTAAACGTGTTTGGCTGGCGTTGATTAACCCCTCAAATTATTTCGTTGTACAGATTAATTTCGCGTGATTAGTATTATTGTACAGAAGATGTAATATTATATATTGGAAGAAGTTACTTATTTGTATATAATTTACTTACAAAACATATGGATTATATGCTTATTAATTTTTAGTTCACTCGAAACATTTTAGGTTTAAGTTATATTGTTTAGTCATGTCGTTAAAGAAACTGTTTATATATAATCCATTTGTTAAAGATGCGAGACAGTCAGTTTGAGGGGTTAAGGTTCTTAATGTTCTAGATCGAACTGATAAACGTAAAGAAGAAGGAATACGGAATTGATAAACGATGGTCCGTTTTTTGCTATCGAATTTGTAAATATTATAAACTAAAAAATAAGCAGTAGATATCAGCGAGATAAACTAATTCGATGTTGAACGCTCGTAACAAGGTAACATGTAATGACGTGCGTTGCTGCTTTTTTACGTCTAAGATTCGAATTATCTTACGATTTAACACTATGACGGTGTTTTTTAAATGAGCTTAAAACGCTTTGTAAGGTGCAGTCAATGTATTTTCGAGGAAATGTATTTAAAACGCGAATGCGTGCCGTTACGTATCTACATTCAGAATTCACTGCATACTTTGCAATATTTTTATACGTATTTTCACATTGACTTCCCAATATTGTTTCGTCTTTGTGATTTTTAAAATTACATTCAAATCCTTTTATTTTCTATCTTAATAATCACAATGAAAATTCTCAAACATTTTCTATATAGTGTCTGGATGTAGATACAAATTTCGTAAATATTTTTTAACAAAAATGGGAGGTGCATTAAATGTACCGATAAACGAGTGACGAAAACGATTATTTACGATGCTTCGATACTTAAATACACAATTCTTGTTTCATAAGCAATGCCTTTGTGACTTCAAAAGAGGCTTGCCTTTTCTAATGGTATAAGTGAATATTGAATATTACGTAAAAGCAAAAAAATTGTATTCCATTGTTCACGATTGAGGAATTGTAGCTTCCGGAAAATCATACGAGTATCACGGGGTGAAAAGTATTTGTTCAGAATTTCACGCGGAACAAGTGTGTGGGAGGAGTGAAGGACAAAAGCGTTGAGTTTGTTTAGATGATACGTATACTAGCTCGCAACAACATAACAAGGTATCCTCCAGTCCACTATTCAGAGTGCAATACGTTTGGAATCGTAAACCAGGTTGACTATAATCAAGTTTTACAGTTCATTTCGGTATAAGCAATATAGTGTAAATGCATCTAATTCCTTATCCCAGGCGAACCCGTTTTAATATCGCCATCGTCTTACGAAATTATTGTAAATACTTCACCTTTCATAGTTTCTCCGTGGTATCAGTCAGCTTCATTCTTATAATGTCCATGGGAAATGATTTCTTTTGTGCACCATCACATTTATGGTCCCAGTATGACCACATATGCTACATCATACGCTTTCATGTCATCGTAATAAAAGTGGCAGTACTAGATTTTTCGTCCAACTGCTCCTATGACAATATTTGGTACATGACCTTAGGTATTAATCTGTTCATCCATGTGAAGAACTTTCACTATACCACTCAAGTATCATTTACTATTCCAGGCTTTTTTCTAGCTTTGGATACTGTAAAGATTTGTAATCCTTTTTATTTTAAACCTTTCTTCTGTCTTACGTTGAAGAAACATGATCATAAGACAATCTTGCTGGGCATTGCTTTCAGCATTACTTTGGACAGGTGTGCCTTCCACTATACGCAAGCCTTCTCTTCGCAACCTCGTAAAGATCGAGGTTTTTCTCCTTTTATTTCCTCCTGCGTAAGGGCACCATGTTTGAGACAAATCTATATCCATGCTCGGTTAGTAGAGATGGTAGAAAGCCTGGAACTGCTATTCTTCATTCAATTCAGACCTATAACAGTACTGTGCTCAACTTTCTTCACCTCCTATTTTTTAGCCGTATTTAGATACTACAACACAACATCGTGACTTACAACGTACAAATTTGCGAGAACTATTTCATCACTTTATCTTTTTATGAAACAATATGAAATGCTTCCTGATTTCACGTGGACAGTGTATATGTATTATGGAAGACGACGCAGCACTTTTGTCTTTTACTCTTGCTTGTCGTTGCTTTTTGTAAAACAAAAATTTAGTTTTCTAATGAGACAATATTTAGGCGTAAGTTATAAATGAGACCAAAAATTAAAGGGATACTATGCTAATTCATAAGAATTACAATTAAATTTATTCGTGTCGTTAACGTTGGCGCGCTTAATACAGAGGTGTGGATGTATAACTATTGGTACACAGCGAAATCATCGGTACGAATTTCACGAGGAAAACGATTTGAAATGCAAGAGATGTGAAAGAAAGGTATCAACCACACTTGGCAGTTTGTTAACAAGGAATTATTATGTTTTGTACCCAGGGTAGTTAGTCTTAAAAGCAATTGTGGACAATCTAGGAATTTAAATTAGGAATTTAATAATTGAACTAATGTAACGAAATATTTTCGGGAAAGAATATGCAATTCTTATTCTTTGAATAAGTAGGAAAGATACGAGTAATACATTATACACATTTATGAATCTTAGACATTACACATGTGTAGAACGGGGTATACCAATTGTTATTTAAATCGGCAACATCAACTACTTTGTACAGCAAGATTGTAAATATCATATTTTTTTCCACGGAATTCTATTTTTATTAAATTGTTTTTTGACGTTGCTGCGGAAAGAATTCAATATACAGAGAATTTATGCATCATCTTTGATAATCTTATTGAAAAAGAAGATGAAAAATGCAAATTCGGTGAAAATATAAATTTCTCTTTAGTGCCACACATTTAAAAATCATCATATAATTGGGTGTAAAATTACGTACATTGGAAGAAGTTCTGCATTGAATCATCCTTTGTAATGGTATCAGAAGTATCTTCTTTTATAAATACAATGTATAATGTGTAAGATTCACTGATGAGGGGGGATCACAACTCTTACATCGTCTTTCTCGGTTTTGACGCGTTCGTGAGAATTCAATCTTAAACCGGAAAACTGTCTAGATCTAAATTAAGCGCGATTTCTGCGAGACGTAAGGAACACAATTAAGATAGGTCGAGGGCGAAGTGAAAGGCCGAACAAAAAGAAAATGGGAACGGGAGAAACAAGTATTGAAGAAAGAAGGAGGAGAACAAAACTAACTTTATTATGAATACATATTCTCAATCACAGCACTGTGATACGTATATATTACTGTTTCGACGCATATCAGTTTCACAATCCTTCTACACTATTATATATACATACATATATAGTAGGAAACTCATATTTTGGGCAATACTTATACCTATACGTAAATGTATATATATTCATATACATTATTTATATATATATATACATTTATATATACATCAATGTTAATATATATATTTAACTACGCACTTTGAATATTTTTCATAAGCACGTGGTTGTAAACCATTCGATACCCATATACATAACGCGTGTGCAATATTTACCCGTTTTCGAAATTCCAATGGATTTTCGAGTGGACATAACTTGAACAAACGAAAACACGTGGATAAAATTGGTCGATAAGTCTGTTCGTGTATTCTATCGTTTTCTTATCGATTCATTTGATTGCATACTCCTTTGATGCTTCATCAGTCAATCAAAACTTAATAATTTCGTAATGATAATGTGGAGTATTCTCCATTTTCATGTTTCATTTAACAAAAACTTTTTTAAACGAAAGTGAGATTTCACATCCTGTAATTTGCTCATAAATTTTAAACGCGACGAAGTTTGAATTGTCTCACTTTTATGGCAAATGAAGCATATAGCAATGACACAAGTTTCATCGCTTGTTAACGTAATGGTTAGAATTTGCGATAAGTGGTCACTGAATCAGTATACTAATTAGTTGTACAAGTTCTCTTCACTCGAATTGCAGAAATTTTTAAGATGTCAGCGGTGCACTCAAGTTAATTAGGTGCACGATATAATCATGCAAACGTTGCATGATCGCGATCACTAACGATCATTCAAGCGTTTGCGGTGATAGGTATATTACGTAGACGAGATGCAGAGGCCAGCGATCACGTTTCGACAATGATCGACAGAGATCGGCTATCTATGGATCCGATGGCGATTTACTCGAACAGTGATCACGACTAGTCTTCAATAGTATTCTTCTATTTTCTATAACGAATTTCTCTTCACAGTATCACTTGTGTGCTCCTTCCGAAGTCCAATCGTTTTAATCACACATTTTATCTTTCAGTACTTTTCTATTGTATTTGCGTCGTATTACTCATTTATACAGTACTGTTCGACGTAACTGCGCATTAATGTTGGCTGAAAAGAGGGTTTGTTCTGACTTACCACATTTCTTTCTTTCTATAATATAGAATCAATATCATCAATGATAAGACTACAAAGAAGAATAATTTGGATTTTTATAACTGAAGTTAAATAGATATGTATATTATTATGGTCCAGTACAAAGCAGTTATTAACTGAAGAATTAAATTAACGAGAATCTCTGAAGAAACTAGCTTTGCACGGAGACTATAGTAAACAGAAAAATAATTAATTCTCTTAAAAATTACTCAAGATAGAAAGAAATCATTCGGATATACTTATCCCCTTGTACAGTTCTAGATCTAAATCCTTGGACGATTATTTAATAAAGACTACACTAATGAAAATATTCAATATTGAAATACTCTATTTATACTATTTTTGTATTGTATTGAGAAAGAGATTTCGGTATTAAATCTTTTCTTTTATCAGCCTAATGCGTTGTTACAATGAACGAACATACTTGTGCGTAGCTTGGAGCCCTGGTATCGATTAACGTGAATTTATCGTTTATGTACACGCATACATACTTCTGTTTAATGTGCGTTTATGTTTGTATTCTACGTTTGATAACGAAAAATGCTACAATTTCTTCTTTCACTTATGAAACACCGTCGTTTAACTATACGTGAACATTTAAGTGATCGGCATTAATCGGGCATACAGGGAGTCTTACTCGTCTCTTCTCATCGGGAGAAACGTCTTCGAATCGAAGAGTGTTACCTCATCAAATATGAATTCTAAGCCACTCTATCGATTAAGTGAACACATATCGCGTCTAGGTGCAAACGTGTTAACAATGTAGATGAAGATGAATTTCGAACAGCGGCAAGCGTTTGTGCCGTTTGCATATAATAACAGTAGTTGAGAGTGAAGTTTGAATAAGAAATAGAAAAGTGCAAGAAATTATACCTACTCTCTGACTGTTCAGAGTAATTTTCTTCCCTCTTTACGAATTTTCGGTCTCCGACTCTTCAAACAGTACTTATGAATTGAGCTTCTTTTACCGCCATTGCCATTGCGTGTAAAGGTGCATCTTTAAGTATCTTTTATGATTTTCAGGGTAATGAGCAGGTTCAAATTCGGATGGTATCGCAGGAGAGAGATGCTAAAAAATTTATCACCTGTCAGTGTTTTAGAATTGTCAATGACATCAAGGTCTTTTTATAAGAGTATATATATTTTTTACACCTTCTCTATTATGATAGACATATACTTAAACTATAAAATTGGGTAATCCTTCGGTAGTTTATGCTGAGTTTTGGAATTTTTAGTTCAATTATGATGTACGAGTGATTTTTTTTTTAATTATCATCTGCAATACACAAAGAAGTACACCAAGTTTTTTGGAAAAGAACTTATATTAATAACTCTGAATCAAGTGATCATTCTGTGACATCATCTAAATTTGGTCCCCAATTTTTCGATATATTAATATTAGATTTCATGATTGTTTAGTTAACTTTTTAACGTAGGTGTGGATACTCCATAAAAGATGAAGTTACGAAGGGTGAAAGATACTCATCAGCCAGAGGGTTAAGGAAAGTAAAAATAACCAGTATTTAGGAAAAATATTCTCGATTATTTTTTGATAAAACAGCATTAATTGATTGCAAAATGAACTATCGATTAATATGCACACTCATACTTATTTTCATAAATATTGGAACGCAGGAATTTGAAGCAAATCTAATAATGCAACAGCTAGAAATTGCAGGGCAAATATAGTAGAATATTTTGCGATATTATTGAAATGGAATTGTATAATTGCTAAGAACATGTGAACCTAGACTAATTGTAGGAACGATCGATAATCAACACTTTGTAATTACTTTTTACTACTTTATCTCAAGGTAAATGACCCCTGTAACATGATATGCAAGAACATAATTGTTTAAAAATATTTGCTTTCTATTAACACGGATTAAATTGATACGAAATATTAAGTTATGACAAAAATTATCTTTTTAGTTCTTAAAACAAAAAATTTCTTGGATTTTCTTTATTGATCTATCAATGTAAATTAAGCCATTAATTAATTAAATTTAATATATGTCTGACTTAAAATGTGCATCGTATCATTGAATAACATTATGTCTATTAGAATAGTTAATAGAATTGAAATTAAATGAAATCGTCAACGAATTAAGGGGGGATGGTGCCTGGTAGGGCCGAAAAATAGGTAATTCTTTATGAATTTTTTGTCGCAAATAGTTCGACAAATTAATTTGAGGTTTGGCAGGCTGCTTTATTGTCCTGAACTATTGTTCTGAGTTATTTATTTAAAGAAGTTTTCCCGATTTTGAGGCAAAAGCTTTCTTAGACGCAAATCAGAGCGCTTCATCTTCTTCAAAAGGTTGCCATTTTAACATTTTTTTTATTTTTCTTAACCACATTCATCTAGTTTAAGAATCCTTTTTTTGTATCTGCCATGTTTTTTTTCACTGTCACACAAGAATTCAGAATAATTGTTCTAGATACAATAAAACAGCTTGCCAAACCTCCAATCAATTTGTCGAACCGTTTTTGTACCAAAAAGTCACAAAGAATTACCTCTTTTTCGACCCAACAAGGCGCAATCCTCCCTTAAGAGACAGAATATTTTAAATGAAAGAAATTACTTTTTCCCGTTTTGATGGAAAAGTAAACACAAGTGATCGATCAAAAGGCAGACATGGTCATTAACAGGGACATTTACCTTGGATAAAATTCCGAAGTATTCGATAATTCGATGATCCTTGTAATGAAAAAGAAGAAATTGTCGTAGACCATAGGTTGATGAGATTCATATTTTACAAGCAAACAAGAACGGTGGACAATGTTTAAATCTGGATACACGGTTGTGCCCCTTTTTCTGTGAACGTATTCACTGCCATGTATTTATTTAACTTTCCCGTTACAAAATAATTCTTCTCTATTATCGGTGTACGGAGAAAGTTAAATATGTATGATATAAGAATTATGCGTGAAACGCATCGCAGAATTACGCAAGCTTCTGCATCGTGGTGGGAAAATCGTTTTGTAAAAATGATTATTTATATACGGACCCTTAAGTTGAAAGGAACTTGACACTGAATTGTGATTTTTGTTAAATAATATTATGTCAGTGTAATATTATTTCAGTAATTTTAACTAATATTATTTGATAACATTACGATAATGTAATATTGCGTTTTATAAATGTATTGTGTATATATACGTATGTAGTATATTTATGCGTAATGTATTATGTATTGTATAAAGAAGATTTCGTATTTTTTAAGTGAGCCTTAAGAATTATTTTAATTACGATTGGCAGACGGTTTACACACAGGCTTCTAGAAAAAAAGGACAAATTCTCCACATACGTAAACTCTACGCGGAGTATTTTTATTAAGTTATTACTTCTTAGAGTATTTATTATTTATAGTTAAAACCTTACATAATCAGCAATAAACTTTACTGTTTATTTGCAGAACACGTGTTTTTTTGCTTTCTCTACGATTATCCACTACGTTTCAATTATTACACTTTTTACAGGTAAAATATGATAATTCTGTTTGCTTCTGCTTTCCGTTTTCTCATTTTAATAATGCTGCTTCTTTCTGTACTGTCTAATCTAATACATGCGAAAAGTACTATTAATTAATAACGTGCACATTTAATGTGCCGAAAACGGGGAATTGCATTAATTATTAATTACACAGGTTGTAATAAAGACGTCCATTATTTACTATCGCTAAGATGATAATAATAAAAATAGTGTGATGTATATTTGTATAAATCCAATAGGTTTCGTTTTTACAACTTATCGTTTGATTTTTCCCACCAACGTGTATGAGCTCTGACAGTGAATGCGTGAGTAATGATTAAAATACTATTATCGCGCTCGGTAACTATAGTAAGATAGAACAGATATAACATCTTTTAGTATTTCTTTCGTTGCCAGAATCAAAGGGATAGAGTATTTCAACATCTGTGATTAACACGCCGACACGTGAGAAGCCAGCAGTTTTTCATCGTACTAAGATGCAACTATTTTTTTATATAAATTTGATGTACACCTACGTTCGGATGATAGCCCATCGGGTCAAGTGTTCGTGGGACAAAATTAGCGGTAAAATCATATCACTTAAAAAATTTTAAAATATCAAAGTTTTTTATATCTTATACCCTCGTTTCATAATTTTGTAAATTCTGTAAGTCTGATGAAATTTCATTCGTATATACTATATAGGATATACTTCGTAATACACTCTTGAAATATACAGGATAGTATACTAAAAAAGATGTTACAAATATAACTTTATTTAATTTGAACGAGTAGCATGTTAAAATAACAAAATTTTTAAATGTTACTTTGAATTCTTTTAGATAGGACCATGTGTTTTCTTTTTTTTAATATTCTAAAAAATCAACGCTATAATGCTTCCAGTAGTCACCGAATTTGTCTTGATAATCCTTATAATGTTACAAGAAGAAAATTATATAATCGGATTTAAAGTATATAAAATATATGAAACATAAAACTCCAGGTGACCCTGATTTTTTACTGGTAGAGTATGTTTTAGAAATGTAAATTATTTTAACTTGGTACTCGTTGCACATGCTTAAATCGTGACTTTTAATTATGAAGAGTGTTTTCGAAATTTTTTACTTCAATTTATTACACGTTCAAAGCAGATAAGGGTATGCTTACCTAACGTTCTTTTTATTTCATTATCATAAATTGAAATAATATCATTACCTCAAAAACCATGCAAACTATTATGATATACATACACCTTGTGCACAGTGGTGGGCATATAAGTACTTACATGCGCCTTAAAAAATAAAGTTTCATAGATTCTCGACTTTTATGTAGACTAACTATCGGTTAACTAAATTTGGTATTAATTAAAAACGGACGATTAATTAAAGCAAATGCTGAATATATATTTTATAAACTAGAACCTATTTTACCAAGAACAAAAACAATTTCTCCCCACTTTCTAGACAGGCACATATATGTATTGGTACATGTGATAACTTTGTTCTTTTAACCATTTATTCTGATTTAAAATTGTAAGGACAAATTTCATTTGTAATTCAGTGATAATAGTTTAATATGTACCTCATTATGTCTACATACATAGTTCGATATGAAGTAAAGTACGAGTCATAGAAAATATTTTTACTACTTACGCTTGTATGTTTTTGGGGTATTAATTGATACTTTATTGGATTTTATTACGTTTACTGCATTTAAGTTTTGTCTTTGCATAATAATCACATCTAATGATATTGGCCTGCCATGATATTTTGTTTCCTTTCCTACAACACTATTCGTGTTTTTTTATATCGACTAAAGAATATTGTACTGTACTGTGAACGTTTTGAGGTAATTGTAAGTACTGCTTATTGCCATTATGTATATATATACAGTTACTCACAAAAATATCCGTCCATCCTATATATATATAACATATTTTACATATTAAATCAACCTCAAAGTAGGAATTCGCAATTCGAAAGTTGGAGGCACACGAGGGTTTTTTTTTTTATGGACGTTACGATAATACATTGCAGTATATTAGACTTACGCTAGTGTGCGGTGTATACGCACGTCCGTCAAAATTGACGTCCGCCGCGACGCTCGTATGTCCCCAGCCTAATTCGCATTAATGTAAACTTTGATTAGGTAATGTACTTTTGTTTTGGATGCATTCAATTGAAAAATTGTGCACAGCTCATTTAAACACGAATTATTAGCCGTGAAAGTAGGAAAGATCGTGCAAAAGATATTCGCGCAAATTCAATATTTAATTTATACAGACGTAATTACAATAAGTAATATTCTTGTAATATTCCTGCGATTTTATTATAAACTTTAATCTACGTATCATGCATAGTTTCAATTAGGGGCGAATTTGAAGATTTGGCACCCCTAGGCTAACAATCTTCTGTCGCCCTTTCCGCGGAGTATCATCAAATATTTTAATTTAAAAGAGTCGAGGAATTAATTCAAAATGGCAACTCACATATGAGTCATTGCTAATTTGCTACATGAAAAAACAGGGAATTGTCTTTAAAGGTGTCTCAAGCCTCTGTGTTTAAACCTTTTCCAGTTTGTTTCGCTCAAAATTTATCGCTTCCCAAAATTTATCGCTCCCCCAAAATCTGATGCTCGCCAAAAGTTGACGCTCCTTAAAATTGGTTGCTCCCCAAAATTTGATGCTTCCCAAAATTGGTCACTTACACAAAATCTGATGCTCTCAAAAATTTGTTAATTTTCTATGGGATTCGGACTTCTCTTGTTCCATTCCTTTAACAAAATTCATTTGGTAGATGGTACTATATACCTATATAGCATTCCACCTAAGTGTAGACCTACGCCCTTACCGATTTATGACCGATCTGTGCAGCTCCCAGAAACCTGACACACGCGATTGGTCGCAGCGCTTTCCCTGCTGGTTTCCTACCAATCAACAGTAGGTATATCCATTATCCCTGCGCGGAACGAGTCTACTTTTAAGTGGAATGCAGTGTAACTAGAAATATATTAGTCAATGTTTATACTAATGTAAATCATAATGTTTTTTTTTAATTTGACATTACTTAACTAAGTAACATTTCCTACACTTATGGGGTGGGCGGGTACTTTTGTAATTAACTGTACGTATTCATACACCAAGCAAACTACAGTTTAGATTGAAATATTAACAAATTTTCTAATGTTCCTGAAGAAATGAATTTTCTAGAATAGCTTCAAGGCTACACTGGTTTCCTGTGAAAATACTCAAAAGTGGCAAAAAAAAGTGATGCGGGATCACAAGCCGTGGTTATTGAAGCTAACAATCTGTTCACACTTTTGTGAATGCAATATCGATCAAAAGTTTTGTCATTATATATACATCGTTTACATTTGTTAAAGGAACAAAAGGTTCATAGGTGGACCATGAATTGTGGTCTACGTGAAAACAGAGAAAAGAATCCTTTTATCTTTACATGATTTAGTTGATATTTATTTTGAAACAAATCGTAGTTTGCACAGGAAATGTATCAAGAAAGTTCTTTCACAATATGTTTATTTAGGTATCAATAAATCATTTGCACGTCCTTGTGCTTTTCTGAATTTCAGTGACTAACAATAAATAACTGCCTCACGAGGGACATTTACGTCTTTATGAGATCTTTATGAAGTCCAGTAAGTCACTTTCTGCCGTGTTTATGAAAATCTTCAATTCACAAGACACTTACTTTGTTTAACATCATATCGTTGTATGAAACAGAAGGTTGTTAACGTTGTACGTATCCTATGAATTTCGATTTATTCGGGGAGAAAATGAAATAATGTTGCGGTGATAAAAAATTTAATTGACACGAGTTTCGCCTGAATTTACAAATTCACAATCCACTTGAATTGTGAAAACAAATATAGATGATTGTCCAATATTTATACCCGCAAACTGAGGTAAAGTCAATTAGCCATTTATTTTTATACCCTTTTTTGCGCCTTTTTATACCTTTTTAATTTGTCAGCTATTCGAAATAACAGTTGAAGAAATTTCGTAAAATTATTCGAACAATATGAATATAATAGACAAATTATTACAAAAGGTGACTAGTTATTAGAATAATATATTCAAATAAATTATCGGAGAAATATTTGTTAAAAATTAGTCAAATAATTTTCCAATTTTCATAGAGCGATCTGCATGATGTATATGATGAAGTCAAATGCTGTAGCCAGAATAGTCGAATGGTCTTCAGTGGCTAGCTGATTTTGTCCTCGCAATAGTAAAATCAATACCTGGTCCAAGTGTACATTTTTACACTGTATTTTTACAAGAGAATTGTCTTCCTACGTCTGTCTGCCTCATACCCACTGTCCTGGAATTTCACTTGTCTTGGTGATGAATGGAATTTATTTTTGAGATTTATTGTTTGCTGGAACTGAAAATGATCTGGTGCCAGTTAGTGTCCCTCAATCAACAATTTCCGATAGTATATTAATCAAAGGAAGAACGCGTAACACAGGAAATTTTTTTTATTGAAACAAATGACGATTGCGATAAAAATTTTGGTGGTTAAGCGAATAGTTATTTGTAAATTATGTGAAATTTCGTGTACAATTATAAACATAAGTACATCAAAGATTATTGAATGTAAACTTTCAGTCTTTGGAAGAGAAACTTGAGATTATTTTTGTTGACGCTGCATAAAAACTTGAATCTTGTAATATTGTGTAATTTGGGACTAAACGAATTAAGCTTTTTGCTCGAAGAAAAACTATCTTAGCATTAACTCAAGAGAATTCTGAAAACTTGTGAATATAACGCTAGTAGGATTTCTGGTTGGCTCACGGTATCCCCAAGTTGGGAATTAGTTGGCCATCAAAATGCCAACAATAAATGCTACTAGGGAATATTATGATTTGTAAAATTCAGGTTTCTTAAAAGGACTTTATTTATTAAGAATCGCAACCCTGGAAATTGTTCTAGTAATGTAATTAGTAACGAATAAAAGTAAGTAGTAATGAATTTTGAGTTGACCTCCATTTAAGGTAAGAATAAGACGTTGAGCATTAATAATAATGAAAATAGCAGTTTATGTATTCTGAAACAAACGTGGGCACGTTCTTTAGTTATTTAGTCCACAATGTAATTTTTACTATATTTATAATTATGTATTAAGAGATTCACAGGAAATATTTTGTTTACTGCCGCGCGGCAAATACACACATTACCACAAATTCTTGTACGATTAGATTCGTGACAACATTGTTTTGGTATTTATCATGGCAAGTTTATAATTTATGCAATGTTAATGGTTTCAGTGCCAAATGTTTTAGCCCGTAATTGACATACAGTAATTCGTCGTTAGTGTCCCGTTTTTACCATGCATAATAGTCCTGCACACTATCCCCACCATTTCTTGGAATCCTTCGGTCGAGAGTGAGAGAACGAAAGAGACAACGGCAACTTCATGTCAACAGTTTCGTTCCCTCTCACTCGGCTCTTGGGTTTTCTCACTCGCGGCATCGGCTGCACGGAATAGTCCTTAGAACATACACTACTCTAAGGGAATAGTGTCCGCATCGCGTTAATGTCCCGCCGCCAGCCCCGTTTGTCGGGATTATAACGAGGCATTACTGTATATATATATTTCTCCTATTTATAAGTAACTCCCTTATACAAACGTATATTGGGCATATGTGTGTGTGTGTGTGTGTGTACAAGGTGGATTATATGAAACGTTACAATCTATTTTGTTGAGGTCTATTGGGAAGATTTTTTTTAATTTCTTTACAGTTCGATAGAATTAAACGAAAGAAATGTTCGAACGATGTCAGATGTTAGAAGTAATAGTATTAACTGGCTTGTGGATTAACCCGAGTCTGACTCGGGGTAACCAAATCGTACCGAAATTGACCACTCCGCGACAGACTCGGGGTAGCGTTTGCTTTCATAACTTAAGAACCAGACAGCGTATTAACATGAGCCAAATTGGAAATTAAAACTAAATAACTATACTTTTCAGTAACATTAACCACACTCATGGAATTTTTTGTGTGAAGTTGTCTAAAAATTGTAAAAAAAATGATGTTTTGAAACCTACAAAGAATGCAAAAAACAGTCACGTAGATTAGAAGTAAAAATTATTATTTAAGAGTTATTGAAGATACTGATGTGAAAATTCTGGCCGTTGTAGCAAGGTTTACAGGCGTGAAACAGAAGCTCAGTCTCTGTTTTTACAATGATGGCCACGAATTTGAAATCAGCATACTCAAAAACTATTATATAATCTGGAAATAAATGTTTTCTGCCGTAGGAAAAATTAGTCCATTTCGGTACCGTATAGGTCTGCAAGCCGCATAAAAAAAACGGACACCATTTTAAATACTTAAAAATACGTTGTTTATCTTAAACTGACGGATTTGTACGTTTTCATTTCCACCTTTATATTCTCATACTCACAAATATTTTTGTTATATCCCTTTAATTACGCAAAACTATGCAAATGTTTGAAGTAAACATTGCTCGTTGTTGAAAGGGGTATCCAAAACTGTGAAAATTTAAATACCATTCTATTTAAGAAAATTGTAGGCCGTGACCCCCGATGCCCTTAGAGCCGAGAACTCTATATGATATGCCTATCATATAAAAAGCTCTACTAAACTGAAAAAACTAAAACCCATTTTGTTGCTATTTCCAATAGTCTTCGAAAATAGATCTGTAACATTTCATCTGATCTACCCTGTATATATGCCATATGATTGTACATACGTATATTTGCGACCTTTGTAACATTATAATATATCTACGTATACACCTGTATATGCAATATGTGACATTGATTAATGTGTAATATAAGATGTATCGGTATTGTCTGTCGTTAAGTTATTTCGACACGCGAATGTCCAAAAAGTATTAACGTATCAACGTTCGTTATTATTTGTAAGCCTTCTTTCCTGTAAAACGTACAGGTTGTCTCATGTAGGAAAGCGAGAAAAATAAAATTGATTATAATGAAAGCGTTTTCATTGTTCGTTTTAACCAAAGTAGCAATTGGAAGGGAAATAAGCGACTGCGATACATTATACCACTCATTTTAGCTTTCATTAGGGGGTGGTTCCGGTCCAGAGCCCATAAAAATAGGTGATCTTTCGGAGTTAATTAAAGAAAAATTACCACAGATAATTTAATAGAACTTTTTGCATTGTATTAAAAATATCTTAAACTATAGAAATATATTTTTTTCTGTAATTAATCATTGCAAATGGCATTGGGGATTCTATCAATGGGTAGCATCTAAACCATTGGTCTTACATAAGAAACAATGCCAGATTATAAAAGGGCATGCAATTTCCTATTTGGATACAATATTAAAAATGATAAAGAATACATTTTTTGACAAGATAACGACACTTGAAATTTGGGATCTGGTTTTCCGTATGTTTTTTGTTCTTTCAACGCCTTTAAAAAATACAAAACAATAACCGCGAGAAGTTGCTTGGTGCACATGGCAAACTTATTTGGAAACCTGCAAAGTTTAAAACATATCGGAATTTTCGAGTTACCGATGTCCCCTTATTAAATCCCAAATAAAGATTCCTAGAAGTAGGATAAAAACCTGACAGATTTATTGCATTTATTGATAACAACTATAACATGAATATATACATAAATAACATTTATTATTCTGTAGTTTCTATCAAGTAGGCTTTCTAGAATAACAATAATTTTGTCGATACCGATGTTATGTTCAGCACATCTCCTAATTTATTATTTACATGTATTTACTTGTTTACATTTGTCAATATTAAGGTGATATTTCTAATCGCTGAAATCTTCATCATTGTGGTCATTGAAACAAAAATTGAATTGTGTTACAGAGGACTAGAAACCCAATCTGCTCCCTCCACAGTCATTAATACTTTCTATAACTCTAAGAATATTCATATAGCCTTTTATAAATTAACATTTAAAGAAAAGAAAACACTCTATAAATTAGTATTCAATTAATCTCCAAATGGGGTCCAATATTTAGAGTAGTCTCCTTTATATAAGGGAGACTATAAAAGAGAACTACAATTTCTGATGAAGAAATTTCAGCGTCAACCAATTATATGTACCTATATGTAAGTATGTACATATGCGTGTATTTTGAAGATTAAATACTGGGCACAACACCAAACACCGTAGAAATCGTTACCTACTTGGAAACTATCGTCAAACAAGTCGTCGTTAAATTATGTAAGACTTGGGGGGGGGGGGGGGGGCAATTTCCTGATATTTTCAACCTAATTTTCAATAATTACAAATTCTATCATTAATGTTCCAGGAAAGTAATTATTGTTTAAATTTTCCGAAATCGAATTAAATGAATTATGTGAATATTTAAAAGAATAATAATAACTGAAAAATGCAATGTAAAAAATATTACGTAAGGACGGGGAGAGGAGTTGGAATCTAAAATATTGCGAATTCTTATACTGGCGCAGGGAGGGGGTAGGAAATCGCCAAAATTACCCTTACGTAATTTATGGACCGCCCTTTAGAATTGTATTTTTCTGTAGAAAGTGTATCGGTTCGTGATTTGACTATTTCTGAAATAGAAAACAATAGCAAACAATATTGACCGATATTTAAACATTATAACAAAATATTTTACAAAATACAATGGAAAAAGTTTCTTTGTTTCAGAAATCTTTTGATTTTACAAAATTTGTTTGGTCCTCGGTATTCTAAGTCTAAGGAAATACAGAATTTGCTTTATACCCTTTTTTGAAAAATAAGAAAATCTGAGCACACATGAAAAATTTAATCTTTTCAGCGTGTATCAATCAGTTTACAAAATTATTGAGAAAAATTTATCTTGGCGGATCTTAGTTTTATGTAATCCGAAATACATAGAAGCAACCTTTTTTTATTTTAAACACGCCCTACAACCTATGTCATATTCACTTGCAAATTCTGTTAAAATGATATAACTATACGACGTTGAGCTTTTTTTAGATATATAAATATATGTACAAGTGTAATGTATATAGTGAAAACTATAGAACAGAATATATACTTATAACCATCTTTAATAAAACATCTGTTTACCGTGAAGGGATCTGAAAAAGTACGGTATATATAGCTTTATAGCTACGGTTTTGAATTACATCTGCTAATTTAAATGAAAAATATATACAAACTAGATTGGTAGTTTTACGGAAATAAAACGCTATGGGAGGTGAATCTTATATGAAATAATTTCTCTTTTGTCGTAAATTACAATAGCAGGGACTAAATTTTTTGACTAGGCTGCTGCCATTAGATTTCCGTTGTCATTTTTCTACAATTCCTTTAGGAGTGTAGCTTTTATTATACATATTTTAATCCCCGTCTAGTGGATGCAGGTCTAATTGGACTTAACCTTACTGGCGTTCTTCATTATATATCACTATTATAGAAAAATAATAATTTCGATTAAAAACAAAATCAAAGCCTAATATAAAAAATTATTCTCCGAACTGCGTGACTGAATTTTTATTATTGGTCAAAATCCTATACATCTATACTCCGCAAACAGAGTTGCCAGGGAATTCCCTACGCGTAGGGACGATGTGACGTTACATAGACCTATATATACATACACTAATACGACTTCTGCACACCATCCGATGAACTGTGCTACAGGGAAATACCATGACGTCACATTACCCCCACTATCACTCTACTCCAGCGCTGTATAGCGTAGGGCAGCGCTGACCAGCGCAGAGGCCCCTCACGCGCCTACTTCTCCTTTCAATCTTTCTTTCGCGCAGCGTGTCTTCCGTTGTCAAGGAGACTGCGGGACGCTACGACGGCTACCATGACGGGCTATCGGGGCTAGCGTTTTCACGGATAGCGTCGCACAGTATCCCTGACAACGCGGACGAGAGTGGGAGAATCCCGAGAGTACGCGTGCTCGACTTTGGACAGCGCTGCTCTACTCCTACCTCACTTACTTCACGTGACTTGAGTGACGTCTACTGTCTCTCATTCTCTCATTCTCTCACTCTCTCACTCTTTCACTCTCTTCACAGTCTCCCATCTCTCCACCTCCATTTCTTTACAACAGAGGTGCGCAAGGAGCCATTTTCACCCCCCAACTGCGGGCAACCAGCCGAGCGTCGAGCTGTCCCAGTCACAGGTGTATTGGGAAACCAAGTGGAGGCGTGGCTTAGACTTCAGCGCTGTTGGCGAACTACTGCCAGTAGGCCCAGATCCCACCAAACATTCCGAATAAGTATTTATTAATCGAAGAAGTCAAAATTTAGTGTTCAAAATAATTTAAAAACATTTGTTTTTCACAACATATCCATATAAACACTGATATTCGTATATATTTCGGCCTACCCGCAGTAGTTCAATTTCTGTCACTAGTTGGCGTATCGAAATTCTTGGTTTCCCAATACTTGAGCTCCGAGCCTATTGCAGTTCTCCCCACCAGTTCTACCCTTGGCAACGGAACAGCTCGATCCCTCGGCTGGTTGCTCGCAGCTAGGAGGTAAAAACGGCTCCTTGTACACGTGGCACCAGGCTCTCTAATCTACAGTATATGTCATGACGTCATTAGTGTACTAAGTATACTACTCTTCCCTTTGTCCTGCAAATCTGGCAACGCCGGTGCTACGTCGCCGCGTCACCAAAACAAATATACCGTTATTGCTGTAGGTGTCCCCTTCCACTACTCCGTACTACGTCACGTTTTCCCTACGCCGCCATTAATTCATTACGCATGGCAACTCTGTACGCAACATAAGCCACTAATGGCACAGTTGCCACGTTTCAGGCGTATCTAACCTGAATTTTTAATCATCAATAACTAAATGACGAAGCAACCACCGCAATTGGTTTACACTTGATTTTTGTCTTACTTTGTAATGTAGAATCATCCATTTTATCGCTGCACGCTTTGTGTATTACACCATTAAATTATAGATGCCTTACCTAAGTGTATGAATGGGATCGACAATTAAGGGTGTTAGTAGAAATGAAATAAATAATATTGCACGAGTAAAAACATGAAATTGTTCGTTGTGCGCCAATCGGTTTCGAAGACTTTTTAAGAATTAATACGCTATCAGACTATAAACGATCCAAATTCAACTGACCACTCAAAACTACATTTCTGATTGTAAAATACACCACGTACATACATTATAGCCTCTACTTCTTTGTCATGCAAGCTTATCCTATACTTTGATGTGAGAAGAAACACGCGTGCGAGTAGGTTTGCGAAAAGAGACCACAGATGGAAAATGGAGTGGGCTAAACGGTGTGGTGGGAGCAACTCATGAATACCTTTGAGCTGTCAATTAAATTTGGACACACAACAATGGCATGATGTTTTCTATCTTACGTGTAGCGGCTACGAGGTGGCCGTACTTTAATTCGTTGTTTCTGTGTGCGAGGAGACCGTGATGTTACGCGAAATTCAAGGGGCAAGTCATAGCAACGGCAAACGCAGCAACTTGGGAACTTGAACCAATCGCTGAAGATACCACGGCACTCGTTGTTCGGATCGTAAGCCAGCAACCTGTGAAGTCTGAATTGTTGCTCGCATCTGCATCCGTCTCTACAGTGCATCTGCTTGTTCTCGTGTCTTTGATCAAACAGCATGGCAATTGAAAAAGTGTCCAGAAAAAATCATAAAAAAGTGTCCATGACTTATACAGGATGAGTCACGTAATTTGTTCAGCCCGAATAACTTCTAAAATATGAAATTTAAGAGAGCTGTGAATTTTCTATAAGAAAGTATTAAATTTCATTTGTCCTCAACCTAATAATAGTAACAGTCGCATGAAAGTCAACGGGCATCACTTTGAACACTACGTAGTGAGACCATGAACAAGGTTTTGCAAATATTTTGCTAATTATATTAGGTTTAGGACAAATAAAGCTTACTATTTTCTATAGATAATTCACTGCACTTTTAAATTTTTATTAAAAAATATACGTATTCCATTTTAAAAAACTCAAGGACAATTTCTATATAAAACACTATTTTCTAAAACACATAGGTACGTCATTAGAAGCTATTCGGAGTGGCAAGTTATGTGGCTCACCCTGTATAGTTACACATAGAAGTATCTGCCCACTGAATAAGGTAGTTCAAGTTTGTGCAAAATAAATATTGGATTTGGATAATAATAACTTGTTTAGAGAACAATGTATCATTTTTCAATTAAATGTACCCGAATCTATCAACCCCATTAATCAAAATTTATACTACTCATGAATAAAATTAGAATTGATAATTCTAACTTTAGCAGTGAATAAATATGTAAAATATACAAGGGGTCGGAAAATTCCGGGACTTCCCAGAGCATGCAATAACCTGATGCAAAAGAAACATCGAAGAGTTCTTTACGATTTTTGGATTCGAAGTTTCGTTCTCCAGATATTAACAGTTAAACATTAGCAGTGGAACTTCTGGACCGCGCAGTTTTCAGTCGAAACAGCTGAGCGCTAAGCAGTGGAGACACGCATAGATGTGTGTGAACCTGTACCTACACGTGCCTCCTGCGTGTGTTTGCGAGCGTACCCTGCCGCGCGTTCAGCTGACTCGCGTTTAAACTGCGCGGCCCTTAAGTTCGACTGTTAATATTCAAATGTTAATATCTCGAGAAAGAAGTCTCGGATCCTGAAACGGTAAAGGACTTTTCGACGTCTTTTTGCATGAGGATACTGCATGTTTCGGGAATTTCGAGATTTTCGGATTCCTTATATTTATCCGTGTGGTGTTGGTGGATACTTTTATGAGTAACTGTAAAATAGGAATTATCTACTAATAGCACTAAATAATACTCGATGAATATAGATCGAAGAATGATCTCCATCTGCTTTTATTTATCGCGTGCAGTGTGAAAACAAAGAATTATCTTACGACAATTCCTATCTTGATTTACACAATCTTACTTTGACTAAATATGGAGCCTATTTTTAGCAATTTGTTGCTAGAAGAATTTACATTGATACTTACGTGCATTTTTCCCAGTGAACATATTGCTCGAACGGGTAAAGGTTCAGAAGTGCTAATACCTCGCCTCTTGTATTATTTGCCCAAAATGGTGCAACTACTTCTTCCTTCACGGGGCAGGCATTCCTAAAACATATTCAGTAAACATACAGTATTAATTTATAACTGCCAAAGTAAACTAAATACCTTCAGTCTGTCCCAACGAGAGGGACAGATTGAATTGTAGAGAGAAGAAAGAGAAAAATGTGTTCGAAAGATATTACTTATTACTTCGTCCTGTTACACATCAAAAATATTTTCTCTGTTTCATTACTAGGCACATCCAATTAATAGTTCTATGAAACGACATTTATGTGCTACGTAGGGAATACTATATTTGGTAAACTACTTAGGCTTTATTTTCGAGAAAATAGTTTCAAAGATGAAGATGATTTTTAGCGAAGTAAATGCGTGCCCGACAAATTTGCAAAACTGACTTTCTTCGGAACAAAGCTAACAGAATTATTTTACAATCTTGATTTATTTTTACACAATGATTATTTTATCCACTTCGATACCATAGTTATCCATGCATACAAACAATGTTTAGTCAGATACACGTGTACCTATTTCGATTATCTCAGAAACGAAGCTTTGTATGAACAAATTTTATTCTGTATTTTCTATTTATGCTTCTATGCAGAATTATCATCTTACATTAGGACACAACCTGTGCATAGTTCAGGTAAAAGATCACGTAGTAACTTAGAGAAAATCTAATAAGGTTTTAAATGTTAAGAATGATAAATATACTGTTTATCATCACTCTGATAAAACTATTGTTTAATGAACAAGCGGATTTATTAAACGATATTTTCTACCACCAGCACTAACGCCACTGAACCGTCACGGTACAGATACGTGTGCGTAGACCTTTGGCGTATCTATCCTGTCAACTAAGTACGCGTGTCGAGGGAACGGTAGGAGAATGTTGAACAAAAGTGAAACATCCTCAGAGTATTCATAATTGATGGAAATAAAACAAGCACCACTTACACTCCTCTCAGCTTTAGAACCGGTTGTTCCTGTTGATCTTTCGCGGCGACGTCCTGATACAGCTGTCCTTCCATGGAAGATACTTCCGGCTTATTGGCGGGTCGATATTCCGGTCGCGGTCGAAACTCCTGTTGCTCACTGGAACTGGACACCTCCTGCACGGTCGTTTCCTTCGGCGTGGCAAACAGATACTCGCTCGCATCCAGCTCGCCAGGCAGTTCCGTAGTCCCAGGCAGGCTCACTGTTGACGTCTCGTCGATAATGGCCTCGGGAACCTCCTCTGACACGTCCACCACTTCTTCTAGGTCCTCGTCGATTCTGTCTATTTGTTCAGTAATCTCGTTGATGCTGAAATTCTGTTCTTTCACAATGTGGGAGGTCGCCACTGTTGGCGACAGCGACATCTTCTCTGTTGTATTGTTCTGCATATTCCCGTTTGTACCATTCACTGAAAGCGTTGTCGAAGTAATGGACTTTGCGGCGGGTTCAGGAGTGGTCACAGCGACCGTTGAAGATGTCGCAATGGAGGGTGGCGTGTCTGTGCTGGACGAAGCAGTCGTCGTCGATGGTGTAGTGGTAGCTGTTGAAGGCGAAGTGGTGGACTTCTCGGTTGGCCGGAAATGAGGCCTGGTGTATTCGCTCAATTTTGGGAACTTGTTCAATCGTTTTGCGGGATTTTCGTTGAATGATCTGCTCGTGAAGCCTCTTCCTTCGTGCACGTCGCCATTTATCCTTAAACTCTCCGCGCCCTCGAAGTCCTCGTAATCCGGCGTGTAGTGGTATTTCCTAAACAATTAATGTTGACTCGATAAAGGGCCGGTATAATAGTTAACGTATAGGAGATAACAAATTTCACTGGATCACGTTTTTAAATGTAATATATATACATGATTGTAAAATTCAAAATAACATTTCCAATATTGTAATATATTGACGGCTATTGTTGACGACTATTGATTTATGATCTATGTATACACGACTCATGAGTTTCAATTTATTAGTAGATTAGGTAACATCAAGAAATTGAAGTTACTAGAATTCAAATAAGCTATTATTTTGTTTGTGTAACATTACTAAACCAGTGTTAATAATTTATATTTCATTTGCTTTCTACAAACGATAGAAGCACGGCTACATTTTAACAATTTATTTGCGGGATTAATAATCAATTAAAAATCCACTTCTAATATATATTTTCTTAATCTGTATTACATAAACCAACCTGTACTCATCAGCAAAATGATGATAATAATCGTCGTATTTTAGCTCTATGTCATTTTTCTCAAATTCTGCTCGGAGTACATTGATATGTCTTTCATCTCCGTACATACGTCTCATTAATCCTTGATTTTCTTGAACAAAACGTCGCACTGCATGCCTGCAATTAAAGGAGATATACTATTGTATAAAACAAAGTCATTTGTTGGATGTACTAACACATTGTTTGTAATTCACCAAATACGTGTGATACAATGTTTATTATAAATGTATATGTAATAGTTATATCCTGCTGTGATTACATTACTAAAAGTATATAAGGTATTAAGAGTACATAATACTCCAAATTAGTTACACTGAGCCTCAATGTTGAGTGACAAAGTAATTTGATATATTATAATTTCCTGCAAGTATTTAAAACAAGTATAGGTATTACCGAAAGTAAAAGTACGTCTTCCTCGATGCGGTTGCACTTCAGTCACGCACGATTTTAATAAGTCATGGTATTCGGAGCGTTGCTTAAAATTCACGACACGAGTAATACGGTCGGACAATGAAAATCCAATAATGTTTCTGTGCACGTATCGCCAATTAACTTTCTAATACTTTCAAATACTACGCATTTTTTAACAGGCGAGGAGTTGAATGAAATACCGCAGCGGACTTTCGATGAATTGAATACTTGTGAAATCAATCATTTATTTACCATTAAATCGACGGTATTAATGTATTCGTGATTTTACAATCTTTGTTTTTAAATGGAATTTTTAAACAGGATGTATTAATTTTATTAAACATTCTTAATAAAAATGAGATGATTGTGATAATATTATTTACCACGTGGGATAGATCAAAATTTTCGCACGCTGCCCTTTTCTTTCAAGTGTTTCAAGTTTTTATGAATTTTTGAAAACATGTACAACTGCTGTTTTTAGAACTAAATATTTAGAATCATATCGAATAATCC
Source organism: Andrena minutula (assembly GCA_929113495.1). Taxonomy (NCBI): domain Eukaryota; kingdom Metazoa; phylum Arthropoda; class Insecta; order Hymenoptera; family Andrenidae; genus Andrena; species Andrena minutula. Next base: position 41,415,550 of record OV815994.1, read on the forward strand.
TATCTAGTCGTAATAAGAATAATTTTAAAAGCAACATATCGCAAAAAACTGTTAAATTTTTTCAAGCATTTACCCAAATTTTTAATTTGGAAAGAGGAGTTAATGCACGAAGAAAATTTCAAAGAAGGAGAGTCTCACAGTGACAGTAATAATTCTGCACAAATAAGAATACCTTAATGTACTAAAAAAATGATATCCTATCAATATTATTTTTACACATGTGACATCCTCCATACAGCAAGGTATGACACAAATGAAATTTATATAAAGTTTTATTCAACACAATGTTATAACATTCCTTGAACTAACAATAGGAAGTTTTGTACTTCTTCTTATGAACTTTCAGGGGTGGTTTTACCCCATAAATACGAGTATATAAACGAACCAATTTAAAATACACGTATATCTTATTTTGCGGCCTTTTAGAACATATCAAAAATCCAAAAGCAATCGGAGGCGGACGACCTCTCAAACAATTTGTCAAAATTTTTCACAGTCATTCTGAATAAACCTATAAATATAGATACATAGGGCCTGCATGGTGCACAGCCTATCCGTTTATCAGAAAACTGTTCAACCAAATAACGTACAGCTTCTCGGCTGAAATGAGGAGTGCCGTCATGCATGAACAACATACAACGTAATATCATTTATCGTTAGAGGAACTTGGTTCAGCAATCTGTGCAAATTTTTTTGCAAAACATTGCCATAGCAGTCTCCCGTTACTCTTATAGGTAGAACGAAATGCCCTATCAAGTTATCGGCAGGAATATTTACCCGTACGTTGATACCGAATTCTTGGAATATAAAACAGGTTACAATTTAGAAAGGTCATACAGGGAGTACTTCTATATGAACTTTTTTTGTGACTTGTGTACAGAGCAGGGCATTATTCAAATTATTTCGAATAAATGTTCCTTTAAAATAATTATTAAAATGAATCTTCTTTGGTCGAACATTTTATGCGGTTAATACTTATCCGGTATTCTTAATTGAATAAGTTATTGTCAGGTAATCGAGTAATCTATTGGAATCACTATTTCGAAATAAAATTATTCGACTAAGTGTTTGCGCCACTATGATAATAAACTCTGAGATGCGGATAATAAATAATGCAAATAACGAATAAATCATTTTTCGAATAAGAGTAATTCCACTTCCCACGTTATTCGAAGAAATTCCTATTTGATTCAGACTATTTTCGTATCCACCTAGAGTCTAGAGGATAAAAGTTTACTCGTTGTCATTATTTCTTATTCTTCATCCGAGTAAAATTGCACCTAATTCTGATTTGTGCCTTGTATCCACCCCTGTAGTGTATTTCAAAATTTTCTTGAATAAAAACAACCTATCTTTTTCCATTGATAAGAATATATTCAAAGTTTCTATCTACGTAATTTCTTTTTATCTTTGTTCAAACAACGAAACTATGAGATAGTAAAAGATCAGTAAATTTGAGTATGTTGACATACCAAGGATACGAGCTTCCGGCTATCGTGCACCAGTTTTGTCGACGAAAGTCACACGGAAGATTCGTAAATCGTGCACGACCGGAACGTGAATACGGTTTACTGCAAGCCGAGGATGCATCATATCCGAAAGTACTTGGTCCACCACTGCCTTGACATCTCGCAAGCTGATATGTGGTCACCTGTACATTGAGAAAATTTATTATGTACTTGTTTCCAAACTATACATTCGAAGGCACGAGAAATGTTTGGTTGTTTATAGCAATGTATTGTTCGTAAAATAATGCTGAAATTTTATGAAATTTCTTATAATTTATAAAAGAATTATTGGATGTAAAACAGCCATTACTGATTTCTTTGTAATTTTGTGAAGAAAAGCATCACGAACTATTTTGTACATAGAATGAAGGACCTTCCTGCTGTGTTATAAAAGTCTTTAGAGAGAGTGGTAAAACCATTGAGAGTATTGCCTAAAACCAGAATATTCAGATGTTCTATACTTGTATAATTTACGAAATCGGTTGCATTTTATTATTTATGTAATTTGCAAGACTTCTTTAATAGATGAAGATTGGGTCTATAATGGAGTGTAAAGATTGCGTTACGTATTTGAATTGTCACTTGTAACGTTAAATACAGTTTAGTGAGAAATTGTAATTTATTAATTATTAATTATTAAGTATTTATTATTTCATTTCAAACTCAACGTAGTAATTTTGTGCAGCACAACAATTTGTACTTCCAAAGAAATAATTATTAAAGATGTAATGTATTTCAAATGTAAAATAATATAATATTTGAATATATTAATAAATTATGTTTGCTTTTTTGTGAATAAGGGAAAGTGAACACCGCGATATTGTTACATGATGTAATTAGCATGTTTAGTATTAAGGATACTGTCACGACGGAAGGCTGCCCGTAACCGCGAAGATAATGGTCGTGAAATGTTTTCGTAGCTTTTTTTTGTAATTTTACGCTCGAATATTTTGACTCAATAGTGCATTAAACCTATACTATACAACGGAGCATAGTTTTTTCGTAGTTCCGTTACTTAATTCTAAATAAAATCACGGGATCACTTTGTATATATTCATGTTCATATTTGTTTTATTTGAAACTTCTTAACTTCTGTTCGTTTGGGGTAATTGCGAACGGCATGTATGGGGCTACTACGGACGATGGCATTAACCTTTTTCTCTTAACATTTCGAAGCTCTTATGCATTCGGTACCCCGGAATTATATTAGGAAGAATATACCTACATATTCGTTGAAAGAACTTGAGATATCTGTGAAAGAGGCTAAAGATGAAAAACTTTCCATCCGTCAAGGAGGAAATAAATATTCAATCCCACGAGCAACCAAAGTTTGCTCCAACAAGATGAAAGACTCTGCCAGACCCATAGTGTGGAAGAAAACTAGTGTTTAGTGAAGATCAAGATCTTTAAGCAGTCGTTCGTATTTACCCCGCTAGCACTGGTAATTCCGGACAGAAAGAGTTTTGTCTTTCTGTCAAAAATGATTTGTTTATTAAAATATGTATAATTCTTTGCGTTACCTTTATAGATAATTAACCAAAGTTCAATTATCTATAAAGTAAATCTGATTAGAGTCAACACTTTTGTTCAATTTAACTTTTCCCTTAAGTATTCGTAAATCCTCTACTCTATCCTATTGTGTTTTTGAAATTTGCCCAAAATAGCCAACATAAAATGACATCAAAATGGTAGAAAATGACACCAAATAGCGTCGTTTTTATCATATTTCTCAAAAATTCTATTGAATTAGGAATATTGTTATCATGTTACAATTCATATTCATTGTGTAGTGTTTTGAAACTTAATTTTTAAAAACTATACATTGCCATCTATGAGCTGTATTTAAATGATTGTTATTCACAGACGTGAAGGTATAAAACAAAAATATTTTTGTTTATCATGGGTGCCTTTTATCTATCTCAAATCTAAACGCATAATTTCACATTCCCCTTCAGTGTAGCACATACAGGCTTGAAAACATTTTAGATTTTTGTTTATTCTTTCGTAACAACTACATTATGCTCTTTTAATTTATTGCAAGAATAAAGGTCGAAGAAACAATAATTTAACGTGTTCATGGTGTCCAAGTTTTGAATTATTGTTTAAATATTTGTTAACAAGTAACTTTCTTTTAGAGCTATCGGTGTATCTTGTACACAATGGGGGAAAACAACATGGTTGAATTTGAGAAATGATTACAAATTACTATCTATTAAAGCAACAAATTCCAGATAGGGGAACTATGAGTTGGAAATGCATAGGCGGAATAAACAGGTGAAAATTTGAATTGATACCCACGAAAAGCTGATTGATTTATAATAGAGAGGATAGAACTGGAATGTATGATACGACGAGACCATGAAAAGTCGTACCCAGTGATTGTAACTTAAACTACAATGAATAAATATTTATATAATATATACTTCACATAATATTCTCAAACATTCATTAATATACTATTATAGAACCAAAGAAGAAATGTCCTGTGAAAACAAGCCTCCCAATTCTATCAATTTTCACAAACATTTTGGAAGAAGCGTCTTTTTCAATAATCTGCATAATGCCAAATTTAATGTATAATCTCTAGAATCATAAACACTGCTACCTATCAGCGCAGACAATGAACAATGAATAACGAGGATTTAAACCTAAATACCGTATGATCTTCGATAAACACCTCTAAAAGCGACCAAGCTAGCGGCAAAGAGGGCTCACCTGGAGGACGAGAATCACGATTACATTCATAACTCGTGTTTGACGTTGGTTCGGAGATTTGGACCGGCGGCCCAGGCACGTCGGCGATCACACTCGTAGTCCGGTTGCGTATCGTTTTCACTGACAGGCCGATTGCTACCGCAAAAAGGACGACAACAGACGTACGTTCCCGGCTACATGACAGCACCTCCACGCGCGAGAAGGACGCTTTCATTACTGGCTGTAATCAGACGGCGGCGCACGCGGCGCGAACGGGCCCCGCTGGTAAAAGTACATGCCCCGCGGAGTCCGTGCGCGTTCGACGCTCGCTTGACCGAGAACCAAGAGGGAGCAAGAGGGGAGACGCTGAAAGAAAGGGGCAGAGAGAGTACACCGCGGCTGAAGAGTAGGTCACTGTTGCGGGTACCGTTACATTTGGACCCATTGATGTGTGTCACGGGGGCCCCACAGTGACGTAGCAAGGGCCCTACGAGCTGCTGGTGCAACGGATTTCTTCGTTGGTCAATTAGGAGAAAGGTGGTGAAGGGTACGCATGCGACACCAACTATCCCCGGGTGTAATAACGTTGACTCCTGATGAATGTAACTCGCCGCGGAATGTAGTATCACAAAAGGGTCGAGTCATTACCGTTCGCGTCTTTTTTCCCTGATGTAAACCAGTGATTGCGTCGGATCTTGGTAGCGTTCATGTGTTATTTTCTCTTCGGGGTTCTCTTTTCTTTCTCCGATAGCTTGAGACGGGTATGAATCGCGTGCCATATAGGCGGATCGCGTATTCATGCGCCGCGAGTATTTTAGCTGTATGCTTTATTATTCTTCATTATCGTTCAAACGTTTCACTTCGCATCAGCTTGGGTTTTTTTTTTTTGTAAAGTTACGCGTAATTGCATGGCTCGTTTCTACGTTACGGGTCTGTTTACGTGTACTGACACGCTTGATACGTTACGTGCATAAAATTTCTAGTGCAGTTGCACGGACGCCTGTCGGAGGGGGAAGGTAGTTGTATCTCTTAGAAATAAAATTGGTAATTCATTTCTGTGTTTCATGCAAACTGTTATATAGTGGTTCACACCTATAATCGTACACTCTTTAAAATCGCAAAATGTTTTTAAAATTGGTCCAAACGACTTCAGTTTTTTTGACAAGCTAGAGGGATAAGTTTGTTAGGCGACGGTTTTGTCGTTTTGAAAAATATTGCAATTGGTCGGAATAGCAAACAAAAATAGTAAAGGTCGTTTTTCCAACTAATTTTTCTGAGTCTGTAATAAAAATTCTAAAAACCCGTTTGTAAATTTCATCAAAATCGGTTAACGTTGCTCTGAACAATTTTTGAAAAGATGAAATGATTTCTCTATTTTAGAAAATTGCACTAATTTATGAACGAGAGTGCTTGGGGCAAAAAATTAATTATGACTTAGAAAATACAGTTTGCAGATATACAATGCTATATTTGATTCTGCCGAGCCATTTGGTAGATTCGAATCCAAGAATGACCTAAATTGTTCATTAACGCTTTAGTCTCTAATTTTGTAGGTATATAATTAATAATGCCGATGAAATTTGGGGGAAATGCTCTTTTATTTGGCTGCCACTCCCGTTCCAGCTTTATTTACAAAAGGAAAAGAAAGTGGGGAGGGGCATAGTCGTAAACGTTTTTTAACGCTTATAACGAAACTTTCCGCGTGCTCCACTAACCCCGAAACCACTGTCATCAGAGCCTCTTTCACTGAGGTTTTCTGCTTTTGTACGAAGGCAACCTGCGGCAGGCAAAAACGCGTTGATGTAGGATAGGTTATATACCTATGCGACAAAAGATGCAACGCTTTCGTTACCGGGGTTATACGCGTCGTGATAACGAAATCAAAACCTATTCAGTCCCAATGCGATTACTTGCAAATACAAGGTCATTTGTAACGTTACAGCAAGAAGTTGCAATCAGAGTTAACCGTTATTGGGATGAACTTTCATTTACACGAATGTTTACCAAACTTTCTGGGTCACGAAACACTTATTATGTCAGTAAGTATTGGGGGCACGAGTACGATAATATGCTTGTCAAATAAAAACTGTACTGCCTATGACTAAAAATATACTTCCTAAGCTATAAAATTTATAATGAAAGAAAGGAACATGTTTATTGTTAAAATTCATCGTTCCCGAGTATGTAACGTTTAAAGATAGTAAATATAAAAAAGTGAAACATAATTTTGTTTGAAATAAGTAATTTAAAACGAAGTACACAGATTTTTAAATTTAATTGACTTTAAACTTAATTAATGAGTTTGTACATATTTTTTTCGGTTCTTCGACTTTTTCGTGAGACGTCCATTCAATTGTCAAGGAACTCTGTCCTTCGAGTGAAAGAATTTCGTCCATACAGATATAAAATAGACTTGGTTTACAAATTCAAGTTGTTATGGTACTTTCCATTACACACTTATATTCATCGCCACTCACGCTTATTCACCCCCGCAATAGTTTACATTAAACTGTACTTTCCGTAAGAAACAGTATTATTTAGAACAGTCTGAGCCACACTGGTTCAGACCACTTTTTTCGATAATGGATGTCATAAGAAATCACAAAGCAGCTGCTCTGATTGGGAAATTGAAATGTCTTGTGATGAACTAATTTCTCGAACATCTTTTTATAATACTTTTATACACAAAATTACGAAAAAAATAAGACACATGTAAAAAACATAAGGTTTCATCTAACAAAAACCAACAATTTCAATTGTAAATGCATCATTGTACTTATGAAAATAAGTTATATCACAGGAAGGTGGACCTTTTTATATCGTTCTATATTCGTCGGAGTCCTTTTTCACAATTAGGTATATCATTGCCGCTCTCAGGTACCTATGTGTATGTATGTGAGGTGATGTTTTCGTTATGTTGTTGCACACGAGCCTAGGAATTCAATTAAACTCTATGTATGTATACTATCGATGAAAATGCCGCAAAGCTATTTTACATCAAAGTCAAATTTCGGGTCGTTTTGACCCAGTGTGATAACCAAGGGTTAATATCAGTAGCGTAGTGTTATCTAATTAATGAAAGATACTTCAACTTCATTAACACGTTGCGTGCGGGTGACGTTTACGGTCACGTCATGGGGAATCCCTATCCTACGGCGGGTGACGTGTACGGTCACGTCTTGGGGCCCAATCCCAATAAATGTAGAAGGGGAAGAAGAATTTTTCAAGTATCAAATTTTCTTTTTGCATACGCATTCAGTACGCACGTGTTTATCAGTGTGGGCAGTCGTTACAAACTTGCAGCGTTTTTCATCATTCTGCAGCTGTTTTTTGTATTCAACGCGTCATGCCTTTTTTCTAACAAAAACAATTTATTTTTGGTTAAAATGTTATAAAATGTCGAAAGTAGCATAAAAGAGTGCACTTTATACAAAAATCTATTTCCGTCATCTGGGAAGGTCAACTATTTTTGGAGCCGCATGCAACGTGTTAAAGAAAAAAGAATTATTATTTTATCTTGATTTGTTTAAAAGTTATAGAAGTAGTAGCAATAGTTTACTACTTATTAGGTACTTATTTCAAATAGGACCATTTTTTATCTTCCGTATGTGACCCAATAAAGTACAATTTTTGAATGGTATTTTATAAATTTGGTAGAATTTACATATTTATGATGAAAATTAGGTAGTGCAAATTTCCTGAGAATTGGACGAGTGTTGCGTATAGCGTCACGAAACAGGATGATGAGTGTTCTACGATATCTACGAATATCTTGCAGGTTCCTATGCATGATCGCTATTTTTCGATCAGTTGATACTGCCGTTGGCGCGCTCAATAGCTGCAACTGACATGTAGTCAGTGCTGTGTATGGCGCAGATTTTAAATCAATAATATATTCGTAACGCAACGAGTGCACTTAATTGTTCTATATTTGTAGCAGAATAAAGTGCAAAAAGTTTTAGATCCGTACAGTGTATACATTTTTCTAGAATAAAATCATACAAGTCATCTATGTTGTCGCGTGATTTGACCAGGAAGTGCCCTTAATCCTGTCGATAGCCTTCAGGTAATCATATTATACTTTGCCATTCCGTTAGGTGGATAGCATTGAATTATTGGAGCATCGTTTTACCCGATTACCTGTTGGCAAAATACCAGTTTGCCGCGGCAACCGGCGAGCCCTAGTACTGGTTCTTGCATCTTCACCCAGAACTAGAAAAAGAGCTGTTCGTCATACACGTACACGCAAACACGGCGTGCGCCATTATCGATGACTGACAACAACGATCACTGGTGTTGCATAATTTTTTAAAAACCAATAGATAAATAGAAGAATATCGATATCAAAAAAGCTTTTTAAAATAGTTGGTACCATTTGCAGATTTAAATTACAGTGTGTATCTGAAGCAGAGTTGGGCAACTGGTTGCTCGCGAGTCACGAGCATCGGCGGCTGACACTTCTCCTCCTGAGTTACCCCCACTCTGGGGTTAGATTAACTCACGAGAGTCGAAGCGTGAAGACGCGGGAGGTGGCGCGTCAAGTTGAGCCTTATAACTCGGGAGGAAAAGTGCGAGCCGCCGATGCTCGTGACTTGTGAGTCTTGACGCGACCAATCAGGTTGTCCAGCTCTGATCTACATAAGTTGACGGTTCAGAAGTTAATAAGTGGATGTCGAACTTTCCCAGAAAATTAGTTATTTAGTCCAAAATCCTTTTTATTGGTAAAACTTTCTGTTGATAAATCAATTAAGTCACTACATTCATACGTAAGCAATAAATTGCGATACTTAACAGCCTCCTCGGAATAATTTGAATAAGTAGCAGTAGCATCATACTTACCATAATTTGAAATCGTGGTTAAAGAGGGAAATAAAATAATAAACAGGAAAATTACAAAACATATTTTTTAGTATTTTCATTTTGTTCTATATTATCGTGCACAATTTTATAACAAAATAATACAATTCGCTATACGTACATATATATAATTATAAATTATATATCACTATAAAAATGCACCTATGTTATGAAATCATATTTAACAATTTTATAAATATTATTAAATACTTAAGATTTTCGTTATTCAAGGAGTATACAATATCACCACTTAACGTTCGGTTCTTAATATTATAATACTATTGTTATTCATGTAATTTATCAATAAAAATATTTATTATCACCCGAATTTACTTTTTCATTGACATGTTCGTAGCTTCGATGGTTATTCTGGTTAAAGTACTTCGATTACTTGAAAATTCAAATTTTTTTAAAAGCTTTACGTATACAAAGTTTATGCACATATTACGTATTCTACAAGCAAATTATGAGCACGCAAATAATCAATCATGATTTATCATATGGATCATATGGACCCTTGTCAATGTAACGCGTTTTCGAGTAGTTTTGATACATACATATGTTTCTACTTTCAATTTTATTTTTCATACCTTTTTTTACTTAAAACACTGGAAAGTTACAAAAAACAAAGTCAATGGTGAGCAAAGATTGTGAAAAACATTGTGGGGATTACACATATATTCCAATAGAATATAATGTCCGGTATTTGTTAACAGATTCATTTATAAAGCAGAAAAGTTTAAAAAAATCAGAATTTTCGAGTAACCACATGCATATAGACGAGTAAGACTTTTTTCTATAAATTCATAAATTCATACCAAAATATAAATTGCATAGAATAGTTATAAAAAGTTTATTTATATTATATATTCGATAATTTGTAATCTATACCAATCCTCCCATAGTTTTATGTACATGCGGTTTTGTATTTCTCTATAGTGTGTATGCTTCTCTTATAGAAAAAACTTCGCAGTCAGTCGAAGTACAAGAAGTACTTAAGCACCAATGTCTTGTATTTCCGTTGTTTCTCCTTTTTCATTAACATCTGTAGTGGCTTTATTAAACCTCCAAAGTCCTCCCATATACCACAGGCAAACACAAGAGAGACTTAGAATCGAAGTGAAATGAAGCGCACTGACGTAACTGTTCATCAAATCGTGTACTAGACCTGAAATATAAAATTTTAAAAAATTAAATATAAAAAACGGCGATAAATAAAATTAATAAATAAGTTAGTTATTAATTAACGTCCTTTAAATATTTGTTTAGCAAATTTGTCGATAAAACTCTATCAGCTCACTGCTAAATGATTAGAGATTAATTCTATTATAGCTGCATTAGTAATGATCATAATTATGTGAACAAAATAATAAAATTTGTGCACTACAAAAAGCATTGTTTCAAGGTCATTGTTTCGGCTACACTTTTCATAGTCCAATGATATATTTAACGTGGTTACTTAAAATATTTCCGTTGTGTATCATGATACGACAAAATCTTTAAGCAAGAAGTAATTGTTTTACAAGAATAAATGAAATGGTTGATATCACATTATTTTTAAACGCCTACTATCCAAAACTGTAATTTATTGCATTTTTCATTCAATATGTATTTTATATTAGCACGATGACTATATTGAATTACATATACATATGTTACAACATTATCTTCGACAGTCCTATGAGACTATAAGCATGTTAATAACGTGTCTTTGAATCAATTTCAACATTTCATCTTCCATGGCAATAATACAGTCCTCTGAGTTTACATATTTTGATATCAATCAGTGGGAAACATTATTAAAGTTCATGTATTAATTTCTCGCTCTAGAGATAATTAAATCATTAAAACGTTCGATCCTTTCTCGCCTCGGGGAATGTATTGAAGCAGGTGATTGTCGTTTTATAAAATTGCATTTATAATAAACGTACATGAAGATGTTTACTACAATACACGATAATACACTTTCAAAATTTGTACATCTCCAAGTTATATTGTAGTATATTGTTAAATTTGTTTGTACATGAACACCGTGTTAAAGATAATTTATATAAACAAAAAACCGTTTCTTCCTCAAACACTTTCTTGTATCATCACAAGCGAATTAAATATACAGAGTGTCCCCGTACGAAACGTGACTTAGGTCGGGGTCAGATGTTTTGGCCGGTCTGACTGTTATTTTGCGAACAGCGATTGAGGAGAAATCGGCCACCTTCAGCGAGCCCAAGGTGAGGAGCGATTAAGCTCAACAATGGAGGGGGGAAACACCGATAGGAGTGGTGGTAAAGTGTGCGTAAACTGATGCCAGGCGTCAAGCGAGCCGAGTGGCCCCACACATTACCACCACTCCCGTCGGTGTTTCCCCCCTCCATTGTTGAGCTTAATCGCTCCTAACCCTGAGCGAGCCTGCTCCTTTTCTTAATGTTCTGGCTCTTTCTCGCGCTACGCCATGAAGGCTCACTGAAGGGGACCGATTTTCCCTCGATCGCTGTTCGCGTAACAACTTCAGACCCGCCAATATATCTGACCTCGACCTTAATGTAGGAGGTCATAGGTATCAGTCATTCTAAGAAAAAAAAATTGTATGCATGTGTGTTTTATTGGTTTCCGATATTTTGCGCGCAGTACTTCCAATTTGACGAGCAATAGTTTTTGTTTCTGGCTTTGGATGAAGAGTGAAGTGTACAGAAGAAGAGTGGAGACACGAAAGAAACAGCTCGGTAAAGTATTCACACTCGAGATTTTTCTGTGTGCAATATTCTACATTCGGGAATTTGGAAAGCATTTTACCATTTCTAATTTTTTGTTTGCACATCACTGTTTTTTAAGCTGTTGAAATTTAATCTTTTAATTTGTCCCTCCCCACCGCAACTTCATCTCAGAAACCTTTCGCAATAGGACACATACCTATAGATATAAACTGTTTTTATTAGAATGTCTGATATTATGGCGTCTCGCAATCATGACCTTTCCTCTTGGGACACCCTGTACAAGGCCACGTTAATAGGAGCAGCCTGTATATCAAAACTCCTTTGAATTTTTATTACAGATGAAAATTTAATAATATGATCAAGTGGCACAACCACTTACCTATAATCGGGCCGATAGCGATAGACAGCACACCGTTGCACACCATTTGCATTCCAGAAGCAGCCGGTAATCTCTCTAGTGGAACGTAATCAGGAATTATCAAAGCTTGAAAAACAGCTTTCGTCCCTTTCGCGACGCCAATAATCAGCGCAACAAAGATTACAATAGCGTAGGTGTCCCCCCATGTGGTTAGTACTGAAATAAGCAACAAACATTTGATATTCGGACACAAAATACAATTAATGACTATAGAAAGTGATTAATCATATTTGTCATTTGAATCTGAAGTTGTTGCACAAGTCGTATTTATCAATCATTTATTGAATGCAAGATAAAAGCTGTATCGTTATTTACAACTTGACGCTACAGACATTATATGCAGACTGTCAAAAAAGGCAGCTAAAAAAGATGGTTTAACTTTGAAGTACCTATATATTTTCTAGCTGATAGAAATGTTTTTGCAACAGCTGTATGTGATGATTATGTATAGATCTGTTTTTTTAAAAATTTATTCAATGAACAGAAAAATAATATACAGCGGCTCAACAAAGTTTTCGTACACTATTTAAAATCGAATAACATTTTTAAAATTGGTCCAAACGGCTTAAGTTTTTTTTGAGAAGCTAGAATCATTACTTAGTTTACTAGGTGACGTTCTACGTCGTTCTGAACAAAATTACAATTGGACAGAATGGCGAAGAAAATAGTGAATGTCGATTTTTCGAACTTTTTATTTGAGCCTGTGAAGAAAATTTTAAAAATCCCGTTTGTAGATATAGGTAAAGATCGCAGAATCTTTACGGTTATTATAGAAAAGCATGAAATACTAAATTTTGTTCATAACCATAATTTATAGTTGATAGCAATGAATGTGAATGGACATTTTGCAATAAATTATTTATAATTAATCGATGCGTAATGTACTGTTTCATTCAATCACTACAAGATTCCATATCGAGATACTTTATAATATTTCCATTGTAATCAAACATTGTAAATGAATTTAAGATATCAAGTCAATCCATGAGTTCATGTCTACTTTCGATGGTATTCCCAAATATGTATCTTAAAATACACTTCACAAAGATACTTGTCATACTTATACAATATTATTCTGACTCCGTGATTGCATCATCATTTTTCATGTCAAAACAATTTTGGAGCCCTCTAAAACGGAAGTGTGATCACTTGCAGCAACCAGCTAAAAGTACAATAAATAAAAGATAAGATTCATTTAATTCTCTCATTTTCGTCAATGTCATTTCACCATTTTAACGAAGCGTATCCTGCTTAGCTTCGTCCAATTTACTTATTGTTAGCTGTCCATGCAGTTTCAAGTAGAAGTTGTTTATCTCGGTGTCAGTAGCTCAAAATAAAGTTTTTAAGAAGTTAAAACTATTAAAGATGCCGAATGTAAATCCTACATTTTTGACAAACGATTCTATTGTGTAAATTTACAGCGGACCGATATCGGTAGTATCTACTATTGATGACGTTAAATCTGATAACAGTTACTAGAACTGATACTATGTAGGTACACAATGACACAAATTACTGACAAAGCTATCTGTAGTGCTAACAACTCGTTGGAATTACAATTTCTAAACGAGAAAAGTCGATTTATATTCAAAATCAAAAAGATTTCAATTTTGCCTGTAAGAATTCGGTTACAAGAGCCTTATAAAATTTAAATTATTTTACACTTATCCCATCAAATATAGTATTCAACGATCCGTTCATTTCCTTCTATTTATTATTACTAAGTTCTAGTAATTTTAGGAAGAATCCTAACTTGCATGATGCGAAAGTACACATGAATTTATGGGGTGTATATACAATCCAATATAAAGAAAAATCTGTTGAAACGATGTCACTGTATCGTGTTGCGAGATAAGATACATTCGTCAATGATTCCGAACATCGAATGCCATTCATATTCACTGAATTTACATAAATTACCGTAATTTGAAATCAACCCACCCAGCAGATTGTACATTCGTTGCCATGAAGGGGTCGATTTCTCATTTTCGAATATTTTACGTTGCTGTACGTACTAGTCCTTCCGATAGTGGATCCTATTAAGGATATTATGTAAAGACTCCTGGACGTCCAGCCAGCTTTATGCGCCAAAAGTGGTACACACAGGCGTCCAGTAATGTCTGAAAAGGCTTGGATCGACATCACAGTCGCAATCGTAGTTCTGTCGAGTCCTGAGAGCTCGGTAAGGACGAAAGGAATCATCGCGTTAAAATTCGTTTCGGCGACAAAGGACACTGCCATACCTGTTACAAACGAAATATTAGTCACAAACTAATACCTACATTTAAACATAAAATTAAACAAGTATGAAAACAAGTTAAATAGATTATAAAGTTTCTATAATAATACATACTGTTTATGTATATGTAAAACAATAGTAGTAAAATTGAATGCTTAAAATTTGTTGCATGAACCTTGTAATTTTTCAAAATGTTAATGTAAATGATTAAATGACACCTGTAAAGTGTTACATGTAATGTGCTACATTTTTTTAAGCGTGATTCTACATATCGAAATAATGAAAAAGCACAAACCTAGACATATTTGGTGATTCATATTTGTGAAGTGATTTGCCATAATTCTAAATAAATATAGATAATTTACGTAATTTATTATCATTTTTACCACTATTTTTTATCAAATCGGCTAGGAGATTTCGACATTATTGGTAAAATTATAACGCGCAATATGTCAATTTAACTTAAAAGTCAGAAAAGCCAGATAATATTAAACAAGTGAAACATTTTGTTACCAACCAATGTACTCTCAAAGTTTATGTACCTATAGATTACAGCAGAACGCATAGTATTGATTATACAATAAAAGTTATTTACATATACGTAAGAGAAATATTTCAAGTTGGTTCTAATCTGGAGAAATCATTTCTGCATGAGATAATCGTGTTTCCATAAAAGGAGTTAATTATTCATTGGTACGTCCAACAAACTTCAAACGTTTTAAAAAAGAGGCGGATGGTCCTAGACCCTGCTAACTGTAGCATTGAATAAATATGTAAAATATGCAGTGTCCCAAAATTCAGGGACTTCCCAGAATATGCAGTGTCCTGACGAAAAAAGACATCGAAAAGTCCTTTACGGTTTTGGGATTCGAAGCTTCGTTCTCGAGACATTAACAGTTCAATATTAGCGGTGGAACTTGCGGGGAGCACAGTTTAAACTTTAAAGGCCGAAACTGCGGAGCAGTGACCCCTAGCATGCACACGCAGGAGGCACGCGTGGATCAACCACGTTGGTTTTTAACCGTGAAAATGAATCAGCCAGCGCGGTCGGTGCTGTGTGTGCGAGCCTGTATCTATTCGCGCCCCCTGCGTGCGTGTGCGCCGTACGATACCGCGCACTCAACTGACTCGGCTTTAAACTGCGCGGTCCGAAAGTTCAACTGCTAATATCTCGAGAACGAAGCCCCGGATCCCAAAACTGTAAAGGACTTTCCGATGTCATTTTGCATCAGGATATTGCATGTTCCGGAAAGTCCTTGAATTTTTGAACACCCCGTACGTATTTAATTAGGCGTCCTGCGATGCGCTGCCTATTTTATAAATTACGAATTACTGACTCCGAAACTTAGCTGTATACGGCGAATGCAACGGTCGTCATAATATAAAAGTAAATATTTATTTTAGTTACTTGATCATTCTTTAATGTTATATGGGTATTTCATAAGTTATTAATATTTGAATTTTACGATCACTTTCACTACACGTTATTTTCGATTTGTGAGTATTCCTATGAGAAATTTTAAATTTGAAGATGTAACTGCTATTTTTGTAATACAATATAGTCATTACGGCTTTTATTAAGTATTTACTTAGCAAATTAAACTGAAATACCTACGTACCTATCATTTATATACTTCATAATAAACCATGCAGTTACTTTATTCAATTTAGTTAGATCAATTAATGCCAGTGAGGATCGAAAATGATCAATTTAACAATAAATGCAATTACAACATAATTATGAAAAATCTGTAAATCGATTATCAAACAAGCTTATTATACAAAACGGTATCGGCAAATGAATGTACGACAAAATAGAAAGTTTTAACTGAAAACTGAATGTTTTCTGGAGTAATTTAGAGGAATTATTAGCATTACTGGTGTAGATACATATAAGAGACTTACCTAATATAACCGCAACGTAACGACTGTCCTTTAGAAGATCGAGATCTAAATGCTCAGAAATTTTGGACAGGATCGTCCGTTTCCCTTCTTTCACGTTTTCAACAGTCGTGTCATGCAATGAAGGTCTCTCATATTTTTTCATTTCTCCTTCCACTTGTTCGTTCAATAATAAACAACTAGCGACACCATTTTTAAGGTCAGTCTCATTATCAATTTTCAATTCTTCGGTTCCGTTCACAATGCTGCCACCGTTGCATTCTGCGGAAGATGCCGTGATGTCATTGCCCTTTGTTATACTTGTTATCTATTAGAAATCAAATCTAGCGGTAAACGTTAATCAATGCTTTTTCTATGCTGTTTTAAGAAGACACAGAACTAGAGTGATTGTACTGGAAGATTAAAATGAACTTCACCTTCCATTCAGATTTAATTATAATAGGCCTCATTCAAAGTCATTTTAATGAGGCCTATGTCTGATCTATATATGCTGTAATGAAATAAACTTAATCATACTATTGCATAAGTTTTGTGATTACGGAAATTTGGAAAAAAATTAATGGGGTTTAAACAAGATAGCTTAAGTAATTTTAAACTCTCGAATGTTTGATGTTTGGAAACAAGTGGGTTTTATTATACTGTTTTCGGTTTTGAATTAAACATTAATTCGTAGTAGATACCAAAATTGTCTAAATATATTAAATGCTTCTATTATATAATTCACTGTTTACAATTTTCAGAATCGTTTAGTAGAATAGTATGTCGGATAGCAATAATAACTTTGCTTGATTTGAAATATTTCGCACTTTGTTCAGTGTCTTCTTAGTAATGATTGCGTTTTAAATTTTTTCAACTCACTTCTTTTTCTTTAAACGATTGTAACAGCGACGCCCCAATAAATGAATGGATTGCGATGCCAGCAACAATTAAGAGGGTCCCAATAGTTCCATATTCCTCTAATAGATTTGCTACTACAAGAGGCATTACAATGGGACCTAAACCAGTTAAAGTCACTGAGAACCCCATCGCTATATTCCGTTTCTTTCGGAAGTACGTATTGAGAGCTAGGCTCGTTGCTGGAAATGTGATTCCCTGACCAATACCTACAAATCATAATTTAATTTTATTCTCTATAACACTTATAATTTAGAGTAATATTAAGTATAACACTTATAATATTAAGTATAACACTTATAATTAATTAGAGACAATTCAGTCTATGCACATGTGTGAGATGTGCGTCACAAATTCAATTTTTGTTAATGGTTGTAAGTTATAAGTGAAAGCAGACAATGGGAGAATATTTCCCCTGTACTTTTGGTACTCCAGATACTTAATGAGGAAATTATTGACGTATTTTTAAGACATTTTAGAAAATATCAATAATATAATTAATATACCTAATGTTAATTCAATCACAATATCGAATCTTTCAAATATTTATTATGCTTCCTTTTTTTTAAATTATTCTTATACAAGTATGAAAAATAGATCATGCTAAATGTAAACAATATGCACTGTCCTGTGAGTGAAAAGTTATATCTGATAAACAAATAAATACATATAGAACATTGAATTCTATGGAACAAAAATGTGTGAAACTAGGTATTCTATTTTATTATAAATTTTTGCAATGATAGAACGTTTCACTGGACAGTTTTCTTCTACAAGGTCACACGTATAAATTCCAGATGCGCTATGACAGTAAAGTTGTTCTGCAAGGAACAAAGTCAAAACACAGATATGAATTACTCACCAATGATAACACAGTATGTGATAATAATAGAGGGAAGAGAGACAGCGAAGGCAGTCATGTAGATACCAATGGCAATAATCAAACCCCCACAGAAGGCGACCTTTCGAAATGTGAATCTCTTCATCATTGGGCCGCTTATCAGACCCAGGCTGCACGTTATTGTTCCATTCAAGTGAAGAATTAAGGATATCTGTGTGGCTGTGATACCAAGTGACATGAATCGTTCCGCAAAGATCAGGCCGAAACATTGTTGTATCGGAAGTATCGCCAGCTGAAACAATATTTTTGTTTTATAAATGACTACCTGCATACGGGTGTCTCTACGTGATAACTTTTTCAAAGAAGCTACAAAAAGCCTTTACGAAACCCCTTCCAGTCTCTTATAACGATAAGAGGATCAAAGAATACTGGAACATCAAATGGATCCAATCGAGACCACAACTTTCTGACGTTAGAGAGGATGTATGTATATAATAGGATCTATGTATGTATTTAAAACCCCACAACCATATCTCAAAGACCGAAGAACTCAAGTAATTCTCCCTCGTTTGAGAATCTGCCATTGCAAATCGACTCACGAATATTTAATATAAAAAATCAACCTAACATGTGTACGCATTGTCAAGTTCTCACCACGATTATGTAAAACACCTCTTGCTTGAATGTCCTTCTTTACAATTAAGCCGAAACAAATTCAATATTTCCGGAAATCTTCAAATAGCGTTGAACAACGAACGTAAAGCTATAAAGTTGTAAAACGAAGTATTTCGGTTTATAATTTATATAAATTTACAAAATCAAATACGATTGTAAATATATTAGACTAACGAATTTGAAATGTTTTTCAATTCATGATGCACGTTTGGCACATAACTTGCTATTTGTTAAAATAATACTAAACGTTGATCTCGATATCAACTATCAGAGCTTGCTCGTTGTTTTAATGTGTGTCATAGGTACGTGTTGAAAGTTGATACCTTCACCTTAAACAATTTCTGCATATGCATGTATACTATGTAGGATTGCCACCTTTTTTACAGGAAAATAACGTAAATTTGAATTTTCAGTTGCCAAACCGAATTTTAAAAAATTCAGAAAGATTAAAAATGTGGATTTTATACTCAAATTATTAAGGCACCACATTTGTATTTTTACAGTTTTAGCATCTTTGTATATTTATTAATGAGTAATTTTTACAGATTTTTTGAAAGGCAAGAACTATATAAACAAAATTCCTTAACTTTTTGAAATGAATTTCATCACCGAAAAGGAATTAAATTTTTTTTTAAATACGTACAAGGTTTCTAAACTGGATTCAAATAACCGTTCATCTTAAATCCCAAGTACATGTATATCTTACAGTTAAGCTAATTTTCCTATCAGAAAATGTTTGACATGCATATTTGATTGATTGATTTGGACTGTACATAAAAGCACGGACAATAACACAATATACTTATATACTTATTGTGTTATTGCCACTAAATGTTACACATAAAATGAAGTCATAGCTAAGATAAATTTTAATAAATTAATTGAAATATTATTTCGTTCTTGTTGCGCTACGTAAAAGTTAAGTGGCCTTAATATGGCAAGCGCATGCTCATCGAATTAGTGATATCTTCTTAAAAATAAACGTGCAGATCACGATATTGTATCTTGATAAGCAGCTAATAAAATACGCGGACATCATTGATGCTGGTAGAAGAAAGAAAGTTAAGGAAGCTTACGTTAATGATCGTTACGGCGGCGACAATCATCCACGCCCAACCTCTGTCAGTTTGGCCATGTGAAATTATGTCGATCATCATCGACCTTCCGCTTCGAGGACTTCCTTTAGGAATCACGAGAGCACCGCACAGCTCTTTCTTCTCCTTTGCCTTGCCTTGGAGCCGGTGGTAGACTGCAAACTTAACGTGCGACGAAATACAAGTCGGGATCGGGCCAAAGATAAGATACCGCGACAGCGCGAGTAAGTATTAGGCACGTGAAGATAGACAGACGCACATAATAAATGTTTATGATCCTACGTCAGCTGGAGAGAAATCAAATACAGTGGATCGATACCATTTGAAAATCGATATGTATTGATACTTTCAGTGGCGCGAAGATTGACAAAATATTATTTCAAATTAGTCAGGCCTTTATGAGCGATAGCTCCTGCGGGGACAAAATTTAAATTGCTATATTTTCTATCAGATCTTCATGATAGTGCTAATAATGGATAGGCAATATTTTTCCAATGAAAATGAGTCCAAACACAATCCTATTTGGGTTATAGTTCCGAATGGCTGCAGTGACCGATGGACATGAGGTTCGTGGGGAGGGTGTGTAGACATTAAATCTAACATTGCAGCCTCGGGTGTTTAATAGTTCCCGAAATATTAATAAAAATCTTTCAGTACAATACACTGCAGTCTGCCTATACGGACGCTGATAGTCAACTGCTTTGCTGTAGTAGTGGTCGTCGTCAAACGGTCGAAAGCTGATGATACCAATAGCATGGCCGTCCGGAGGGGGGAGGGCAAAAGGGGGCAGTTGCCCTCCTGGCTTTTGAGAAAAATCGTTTAATTTTCAAAACTGATCTTTATTAAGTTTATACCGAAAAAGGGAATATTTTTAAATTTCGGTTTTCAATTTTCAATTAATTTGGCAATATAAAATGGGTAAAAAAGCAAGAGGGGTATCATTCCAAAATTGCCACTCCCCCCTCTGGGAAAAAGTCTGCGGACACCCCTGACCAATAGTGATATCGGCCTCAGTATTTTTAACGTGCCCCATGTACAATTTCGGGGACTCGGCGATTGTTCTAGTGTTATCGACGGAACTATACAATATGTATATGTACTACTATTCGGAACTACAACCGGGAGTACGTTTGGGCGCAGATTTCGGCGAGGATTGTAGCGTTAAGTGTTTTCTGATTCGTAGTTTTTGCTAGAATAAAATGCTGTTATTCCTTTTAGGTAATAAAAAGGAGATACTTGGTAGTTGTTTATACATATTAGTGTGAATTCAATATGTATATGAAAACTGATGCCACATTTTATTTAACTGAAGTTGTTGTTTCATTTTAATCTACGTATATAATTTCGCTATAATATTTTATTTAAATGAGTACTATATAGTGTATTTGTCATAAAATATTATTGCGATTCTCTCGTTTAATACCAATATGAAAAATATTTGAATTACTCTTTCGTGATTTTGTATTACTACAATTAAAAATCACGTTTATTTTATGAAATTAGCATTGTACATATATATTTACGTCAGTTTCGTATGGTATCTTGTTTAATTTGTCACTTGGTTTAGTTAATTATTTGGTTAATTAATGATTAACTCGTGAATATAACAAAATGGTGCAAAATTATTTTAGTTTTATCGGAATAGTTAAGTGAAACAATATGTTTCTGTGTAGTGATGCACGTGTCTTTTTTGTAGACTTTGTCTTTATCTTTTGTTTGCACCCTGAATTTGTAGATTTACTTGAAGCAAAGTCTACATATGTTTCTCGTCAAACGTAAGTAGATAATAAAAAAATATGTAAGTAATAAAAAGAGTAAGTTATTTGCTATATTCAATATATTAAGTATATACATCTAATTACTTATAAGTAATATTGCAATAATTGAACAATGGTGAATCTTTTCAAATTTCTAATATGGTATATTACGTGTTTTAAATTGTAGAAGGAACAGTGTGTAATAATTTTTAAATGTAACTAAAGTGTACATTTTATTTATTATTATTCTGTCAATTCTGTAATCACAGTCTAATTTATTATGCTTGTCATGTGTATCCTGCTTTCGTAACTTAAAGCATAACATTTATGCATGTATGGCATCTAAAATTTAAATGAAAAATTCTAATATATGGTGTTTATATTATTCACAGTATCTAAACTATCTTTTGTTGTGTGACCTTCGTAGTGCAAGTAACTCTTTTCAACCTGAAAAAATTTAAACATTGTACACAAATTGTGATAACAATGTCTAGATAAAAAATGTACTAGAGAAGCCTTGTTTACTTTATCCATTTATCACGTTCATTTAATGTATATTTTAAAAACGTAATGTCAGTTCATATGGTCGATTACCTATCTAATAATAATTTTAAAACTACACATTTCTAAAAAAAAATGAAATACAAAATTTTGAACCACCAGTTCTGCAATATCTTGTGTCAAAGAACGAAAAGAGCATGCGTTTGCTCCAAAGTATCGGCATGGAAGGAATTACGGATAGGTATAATTACGATTTCGTATCCATAACAAAAGAATGCCAGATAAGATATGCGATAATTATCGTGCATAAAGGAGAATGTGATGGCCTCAAGCCTAAGTATTATCACATTATCTTAAAATAAATGCACAAGACTTAAAATACCTTTGCATGCAACTAAATGCATTTCTAATAATATTCTACTTCTTCTGCGTTCTACGTTCTACACTCATTTTCAGTAGACTGCGTCGTACGTTCGTGTTATTTTTTTTAGTAAAATAATATTTGTTACACCAACCAAACGATAAAACTTGTCCATAAATGTTTATGCCAACATGTGAAAAATTGTTGCATAATAATATCTTTGTGTCAATAAAAATTCCGTATAACAATATAACATTTATTAATAAACAATGTTTGTATCGATATGCGTGATTCCTAAGTGATTTTTCGTCATAAACGCAATACTGTATAAATTGATATCGTTATTTATAAAATAGATATCAAAATGCTTGTACTGTTGCATGTGCAATTATGAAAAACATTTTACGCAAAAAGTACTCAAGTTTAGTAAGGACTATGTGAATATTAAAAAATTGGCCGTACAATTCATTTAAAAAATCGAAGTTATCCTCCCTTTCGTACGCTTCGAGTGAGACCGGATTTTTTTGTTTAGAAAAGGCTCATTCATATGATAAAGTTTAAGAGAAAAATCATATCGATGCTATTAATAGATTCGTAGATATCGGCTCATAGCACGTAAAGTGTAAACGCCCTGTATGTATAAATGATTTGTGAATGGCTGTTTATTTCCCTATAAATTTTTGTGCGAATATAAACATGACATTGCTGCAACGATGTTATTGTTTAAAGAGATATCCGGTTAAATCAATAAAACATTTATCAATGAATGCTTGCATGAACGTTCTGATATAAAAGTAATTATAAAATTATAGAGATTACAATCAAATAACGATGAAATAATTAGTTGATTATGCTCATACTTTCATGTGCGTATTGATTTTATCACATAAAATTCCCTTGCATGAAATGTTTTTTATTTGTATCATAATTTTGATTTAAAACTACTGACACATGAAATGGCGAGAAATTGAAGATTGTGCTTTGTGTTACGAGTCATTGAACCACTTATTTATAGGCAACAATTATTTTCAAACTATGTGAAATTTTACATATTTAAATTATTGGTTTAGATACCCTTTGACCTAAAAGATTAGGTAGACGCCTGGTGGACGGGAAAAAGAGTATAGGTCAGAACTGTGGCATTGAGAGCAAAAACTAACTCACACTAGAAAAAAATTAATTGTTTCCATTTTCTATGATTAATGCTATATCAATTTCACAAAAAATGTGAGTTAGTCCGTTTTTGCTAGCAATGCCTCAATTCTTACATTGTCAGGAAGACAGAATATTTAAAGTCTTATATGTGAAATCAGGGGTTAAATTTTCGACATGAAAAATGCAAAAAGAATTACAAAATTTGAATTACATTACAAATTGGGCAAAGGAAATTTTATTTTTAACTCCGATTCACAAAAAAAGAACAAAATAGAAACTGTTTAGCTTGAGGCGAGACATTATTTTCGTCATCGTATTTATCGACATAACTCAACTTACACTGTTTTTCTCATACTGTATTTCTGGCATATACTATTACAATCTCTGGTAAAAAAAGCGGGGGAAAAAATGATATTGAGCGAAGAACAGCAATATAAAAAATATTAGCGTATTTATCTCGTTTTTACAAAAATTTGTGTAAATGTACTAATGATCACACTATTAAATTTATATCTATTAAATTATATTTTGTTGTTATACTATTGTTGTGTACTTAACCTTCTAATACATTAATTCGGGACTGTAATGGGAAAAAATTAAATTATTTGCTAATTCTTTCTATTCGGATAAATCCTAAAATGAGTATAGATTAAAATTATTATTCTTAGCATTAACTGCAAGAGTAGGTTAGTACGACACGTGTCTCGCAATCAATTGAAAAGAATAGGAGATTCTCTTCCATGTATTCTATTTTAGTTAATCGTTTAATAATAGTTTAATGAACCCTCTTACAATCTCTGTTCAAGTAGGTAAGCGTGTGACACAGTGAGAATAACCATTCGCCATGTTCTCTTTTAGCTTCAGGAATTGAATAGGATTCAATTTGCTCTATTGGACGCTTTAAGTTTCCTTATAAGAGCTTTGTACTTTGCATAAAAAGTTTCATCGAGCTAAAGTTTTTTTCAAAACCGTTAAATCATGAGCGATTCTGTGACTCGAATGAATCTAAAAATGTACCTAAATTACATATGGACGTAAATATATCAGCTCGTCATTTAAAAAATTCGAATAACGCATTGGATAAGTTGGATAAAATAAGGAAACGATTTATTTGACTAATATTGCCAGAGTTCAATTTATGAAAATTTACATGAATTTACAAAAATTTGCAATGAATTATATTTGGTAATATCATCTATTTTGTATGTAACCAATATATTTATTTGTTATTGACTAAAGGAACTGTACCGGTATGGGCGAGGTAGTAATGTAAAAGAAAGAAGTTTAATGACTCACCAGTTGTCAAAGGAACCGAAATCTCCATAATTCATCTGTTTTTATTCTGCCTAAGTAGGTTTTCCTTTTCTTGTAAAAACTTAGTTCCATCACTTGGTCATCCAGACTCCATACACTTGAACATAATTTATATTTGTTCAAGATTATATACGATGTTTTTACAATGTTACGGCGATTTTAGTTTTTAATATTCATTAAAAGATGTTGTTTCTTAAATCTTATAAATTCTTTCAATTAATCACCTGACAGTAATGCTTGAATTAATGTAGTAAACAATCCTGGACTACGCTTATTGGATATAACGATTTAATTAAGAACGCAGTAACAATACATGGAAGAAGCTCGATTGTTTACAACGTGTAAGAAATACTTAATATTTATCACGAATCCGGAAAAATATGTTTTCGCCGAATTGTTAAAAACTCGTGATATTATTTCGTAATGTTGCAATATTCCAGATAATTTAGCTCAGGGTAATTGTCAGAAAATTGAAGGTATCTTTAGAAATTTTTTAAAAACAAGCTACTTAACGAATCATTATGAAACATTCAGGATTTTTGTATTGGATATTTAAGTTATACGATTTTTATTTTTAAATTTATTTAAAGCAGATGTACAAGCTGTACAGGAACAGTAACTTAGCGTTACAAAAAATCTGGTTGATAGTTTTCTGACGAAACGTGCTTCTAAAATAAAAAAACCGAAATGTTTAAGGAACTATATGGGGATGGCTATGGCACGACGGGAGATTTTTTGATTGGTCGTTTCCATCTATTTCATTTTCAACAAAAGAAATTAATTCTCACAAAAAAGTTCATAATTTTTTTTAAACGTTTGTCACTTTGTCATTTTTCAAAATTTTCAAAATTGAACCCATCGTGCAATAGCCATTCGCATATAGTTTCTAAAACCTTTAGAGGTTTTTTGATTTCAGAAGAACTGCACCGTCGGAAAACTGTCAACCGTGTCTCGCGAATTTTTTTACAGCGCTGAGTTACTTATAAATCTGCTTTAAGCAAATTTAAAAAAAATATTCGTTTAACTTAAATATCCAATAAAAAGTCCTGAAATTTTAAACAAAATTCGTTAAGTAGTTTGCTGTTAATAAATGTCAATTTCGGGCGCATTACCCTGTTGTCCCCCCTTAAAAGCAGAAATTTTCAAACCACAACACAAACCATAAATGTTCTTCGAATTATAGAAAAAAACGTCACAAAATTTACTTCTGGTACGCGTGCAACCTAAGAATGCTAACCAAAGCAAAAGAGTTTAAAACTATAGTTTCCTATCTGTTTTTACACAACTTGCAACGGACGACCTCGACCCGACTTATCCGTGTACGTAGACGAATAAATATTCCTTAACGCAGACTTTTATAAAGAAAGCTCTTTACGACGCGACGCTATTTTTAGTGAAAACAGAAACGAAGCAGCATTTGGAACATCTGTTTTCTTACCGACACGCAATTCCAGCTTTCTCGTTGATTCAGTTTCAATTGCGTCAACGTATCGCGAGAGTAAATTGTGATTCGCGTCAAGTTCGTTGTCACTTCCGAAAGACTCGTTTACGAGGCCGTCAATGAACTCCGGATAGGCACACCTTCCCGTCAGATCGTTTCACTCGAAAACACCACACTTCTTCGTCAAGTATATCCACGAACTTTTCGCTGGTGTCTTTTTACGTCGCATCTCGGATGAAACGCAAAAATGAGCAGCATAATATGCTCCGAGCGGAGCTGTGGACTACTCGTGACTGGCTGGATGAAGGGAAGTCGCACGATAAAAACCGGCTTCGTGACTCGACTCCAGACCAAGTCTGGTCTTTGACTAGCGGCTTCATTTACACGCATCATCGGACCTGCACCAGCAGAATGCTGCACGCACAATGCTGCAATTTATAAATAAATGTACACGCAAACGAGTGGTGCGAACGAGTGGTGCGATGAGAAAGTTGGCGACTGTATTTGTGAACAAATAAGGCGAACGTAATGGAGGAAAATTTTGTTGTGTGAGGAAAATGACTTTGAATAATTGACAAATATGCGTATACTTGAAGTCAGTGAAACACTTAACATATCAATTAAACCGAGTTTGGCCATTTTTATTGGAAATGAGTGTTACGAATTTTGACGTCTAGTAAATCAAAATTTAAAGACATTGGATAATAAAATATGTACCTACATATTAAAATATGAGGAGAATAAATGTCTTAACACCACAGAATTTTTTTTTTTAATCATTTTACTGCTTTTATTCTATTTGACATCCATAGTATAAGTGTTACAAGTATTTACAATGTACCTAGGTATGTACACAGGTATGTAAAATATCAGGTACAGGTCATCATAAAATTGATAAGATTTTGAACTCTATTATAGCATGGCATGTATTAATAATTATGGAACTTTAAACATACATATCGTCGAAAAAGCACTGAAACAATTAATTAGGTATTAGAAAAGTAATTACGTACTTAAAAATTAGCCCTCAGTATCAGCCCTCAAAGGCTATCACTTTTGTACCTTGATTGTAATCGTCAAGTCTTAACAGAATCCAAATGATTCTCTAACATTTTCTTAAACAACAAGAACCGTTGTTAATGTTACTTGGTGATAATGTAGTGTGTACAACTAACAGATTCACAAAAAAATGAAAGGTATTTATTCGTCACATGTGTAACATTCTTCTATCTATAAAATATAAAAGTACTTAATGCAGGTCGGATTTAACGCTTACTTATCACCAAAATTGTTACTAATATTCACTAATGTAAATTGTGAAAGATAATAATGCTATATAAATTGCTTCATAGATGTATTAAAAATAGATGTAGTTTCTACAATGGATGTTATTAAAAAATGAAAATGATCTTTCAAAACACACAATAATATATGGAAACGTCTTTCTTGAATAATACGTCAGTTCTGTTATGTCAAATATAAAACAAATAAAAAAACTGCAGAAAGTAGTAATAATGAAAATGCGAAGATATCGAGAACGTTAAAATATAATAAATTCTGCAAAAGTAAAAATCAACTATGGTATAATTTACATATAACTATATTTATTTCTAATGTATAGTAATATCGGTACTATTTATATCGACTGATCAAAAGTGTATGGTGTAAACTTTGACCACGTACAATACTCATAAAAATAAACAAAAAGATTAATACACTGTTTGTTACGTATTCAGTACTAATAATTAGTCTTCACTATAAGTATTAATTTCTATCATCTGTTCAATCGATCGCAATCTTCATAAAAAACCAGCATTAATTTAAAACTCGGAAATGGTTGTAAGATAAAATTTGATGTCGCATCAATTCGCTTGTTTATGTCGACGAGTATTGTAAGTCTAAATAAATTTTAAAAATATTATAACGGAAGAACTTCTGATAAAAAAGTTGTCGGCTTCTAATAACTGCAACGGCGCATGTTACAGAAATTTGTTATACATATAAAAGTATTTTCCATGAAATAAACATTGAACTTGGCTACATTTAAGTTATTACATACATTATAAGCATTTTACGCATTTAAAACTATTTATAATCCAAATCGAATTGCATGAAATTATTTTACAGTGAAAATTATATTTGGGGCACAATTTTTTTCTTTCATATTACCAATAATGGTAAGTCAAGAATAGCGATTAAATTCTTACATCAATAAAGCGGCATTTCAAATATTGCCCGTCAGCCAGGAAATGATCGTTATTCACGAATAAAGAATTACTTCGTATATTAAAATGAATTGGTTCGGCATATGAAATTATACCGAATGATGCATGTAATTTTTCTATTAACACCCAGTAACGTTTATTCTACTATGTCGTTTTGTGCTTCATTAGATAAAGCGGATTTCCTTTTTATAAGTGCTGCATGTACAAATTCGAAACTCCATGCAATAAAAGTAATACATATCATCAGTGTCATAACGTGTATACAAACGGTATAACTCTTGGTAACATCTCTCATGTACCCTGGAAACAGACAAAAATTAATTAATATTTGTATAACACAAACAATCACCATCATGTACATTTTAATTTCTTAAAATTTTAAGATCCTCCTATAGTAGGAGAGTAGTTTAATTTCTTCGTGAATTTCGAAATACGTAGCAACGGATACGCCGAGTGTGTTAAATAATATATAATTGATTTGTTAAATTTATTTGTTAAATGTATTGGGGATAAAGGTGGTGGTGCAAATAATATCATACGAATAATACATTATTAAATTAATACTGGAACACTATCATTAAACCAAGAGGGTATATTAAATTTATGTTAGGAGCCGAGGCTGAGGGTAATGAGTTTAGCGGTTGCGAAGCGGAGGATTTGTGGTAGTTTTAGAGTTGATACAAGCAAAGTTAGCTAACCCGAAAATTCAGAACATTATGAAACTTTGTGTGCAAGTAGGGTAGTTCATTCGTAAGATAAATCTATTTTTTGTTGAAACCTAACTTCTGTTGTTAGTAGGGGACGAACCGGTGTCTGTTATTACCGGGTGTCGCTAGGAAGAGGGAAGTCATGGACGAACCGTTGCCTCGATAACTCCGGGAGCCACTAAAAATATTAGTTTAGCCTCGTAATTTCATAATGTAATACACCTCGAGCAGTAAAGATGTAGGTATCTCTGTGGGTTTATCTCACACTAGGAATTCAAATAATGATTGAATTCTAATAAAGGACTTCGAGTAAGAAATAACAAAAAATTTTGTATTAATTCTCTCTGTACAATTGATAAAGTATAATTTATTGTCACGGTACATAAGTCCACCTCTCGGTTTTGACGCACTGAGAAATGCGGGACGGGGGTCTCAAAGAGGATAATAAATATATAATGCCTAACTGCAACTTTACGTACTGTACGGTTAACTAAGTAATGTCATTTGCTGAAAAGGGGATGGAACCCGATCTTACTAAGCCTCTGACTTTTAAGCATATTAAACTAGAAATGAGCCTCCAAATATGTACTCGTGGCCCATTTTATACTACGAAATTGGGTTCAGAAAGTGGTGAGGACATGCGTAACTTCAATTGAATATCACTTTCCTTGGGAAACTCGGCTGCACCACCACTGCAGGAAACGATTACGCCGCGGCGTCATGCGCATTCCAGACACAGAAAGGGTCAAAAAGTCAAGAGACAGTCTCTGAACGTAAGAATTATATCAATTTCAACGAACATGCGGAAAAACAAAGGGGAACGAAATCAGAAAACCGTACTAAAATACTTGATAATATAATAAAAACTGTTATGCACTAAAATGCATGTTAGGCCTTGAATATATAGGGTGTCCTCAAACAAAAGAACACCTGCCTAGGATCCGACAACAAATGTAATTCTGTATAAACAAGTTTCAGTAGGCTCGTGAATCTTTCCTTAAAAAGTTATTGAAAAAATGTTTTCTATTGTTTTTATTGTTCTTACCAAGACCACCAGATCTAACAATTCTGAACTTTATACGGCGTTTCACAACCGATGGTACAAGCGAAAAGATGGTGAATCTACATGAAAAGAAAGTCAAAGGTATAGATTAAAATCGTTGGCACTCGTAGTGCTAATAACTCGCTTTGTTTTCGAGAAAACTTTGTTTGAATTCCGCTGAGGTGCTCGTGCACCGAAGTGCGAAGGATATATTATGTACTTAGTACGGCAAGAAAATAATGAGACTAGTAAAGAATAGAAGCTACTAATACGTACTAATGTAGAGTTATTATTTGTTTTCTTCAAAATAATCTCCAAGGGATTTGATACCACGTTTACGTCGGTCACATAAAAAAATAGGTAATTCTTTGTGAATTTTTGGTACAAAAACGGCGCTACAAATTAATTTGAAGTTTAGCAGGCTGTTTTACTGCATCTTGAACTATTGTTCTGAATTTTTGTGTGACAGTGAAACAAAAAATAAGGCAGGTACAGAGAGAGCGTTGAAAAATAATCGGGTCTTCTTGGCGTTGATGGAAAATACTGTAAGGTCATCTGAAACACAAAGAGGAAAAGAGATTCTTAATCTATATGAATGTGGCTATTTGTGGTGGTAGATTTATTGCGGTATCTTTCTTTTTTATTTAAAGAAGCTTTCCCGATATTAAGACAAAAACTTTTTCAAATCAGGACGCTACATTCTTCAAAAGGTTGCCGTTTTACCATTTTTTTTATTTTTCTTAATGCCTCTATTACCACCGATAGCCACATTCATATAGATTAAAAATCTCTTTTTCTTTTTGTGTTCTAGATAACCCTTGCAATACTTCCCCTCAACGCCAGGACCACCCGATTATTTTTCAACGCTCTCTCTGTACCTGCCATATTTTCCGTTTCACTGTTACACAAAAAATCACAACAATAGTTCAAGATACAGTAAAACAGCCTGCCAAACCTCAAATTAATTTGGCGGAACGTTACTGTGCAAAAATATCACAAAGAATTACCTATTTCCCGGCCAAACAAGGCGCAATACCCCCTTAAAAGAGTTTGAAAATCTATTATCTGTACCATTTTTAAAACGTTTGAACCAACGAAATGTTGCTGCACGAGAAAGTGCATCTTCTCCATAAGCTGTTCTTAACATGTCATATGTTTCACTTGCGGTTTTCCCTAGTTTCACGCAAAATTTGATACTATAACGCTGCTCCATCGAAGATATTGTGACGGCACGGAAAAACAAGACTCGGGAAACACTTCGGTACGGTTCGAAAACGAAATATCGTCTGATGTTTACTAGCGGACGTTTTACTTCATATAGCAACGTATCTGTTTCGACCATTCGCATACCATTGTTGCCGCACCGTATGTTAGCAGATATTCAATCACACTGCTTTCTTGTCGCAATGTGTATCTAAGTAGTTATGTACTACGTAATACATACAGTGGCAGACGAAAGAAAGTGTACATCCTTTTCTAGAATTGGTCCAAACGACTTGAGTTTTTTGACAAGCCAGAAGGATTAGTTTGGTAAGTGACGTGTTTCCTCGTTTTGAAAAAATTGCAACTGGTCAGAACAGCGAAAAAAAATAGTAAAGGTCATTTTTTCAACTTTTTTTCTGAACCTCTAATGTAAATTTAAAAATCCCGTTTGCAGATTTAACTAAATTGCATACATGCCAGTGAAAATTTAATCAAAATCGGTTAAAGTTTCTCTGAGCTACAAACGCTTAAAGATCGCAGAATAAGGTCGAAAATCGCTATTTTCGAGAAATTTTGAGCAAAAGAGATTGGAAAAGGTTTAACCGCAGAGGCTTAAGGCAACTTTAAAAACAATTCACTTTCTTTTCACGTAGAAAATTAGCAATAACTAATATATTTGAGTTGTCATACTAAATTAATTTTAAAATTGCCACAATTCTTTTCAAATAAAATATTTGATAATATTTCACGGAAAGGGCGGCAGACGCTTGTTAGCCGCGGGACGGCGAATCTCCTAATCCGCTCCTGATAGTGTGCCCCTTAATGCAGCAAACCCTCTAGCCACGACAACTACTCCAATGCACTTGTACCCGGACGGAAATCAAATTCGAATTACTTAGAAACGAAGCGAGTTAGGACAAAATTTTATTCTCTATTTTCGACTTATTTTTTCATGTAGAATTATTAGCCTTGGATTTTTACCACTGATTGTATGTATTCTACGTAAAACTAATGGTTTTTAAGTACTACATAAAACTGAACAACCCTTAAAAGTTAGCAGAATAAAAAGGCAAGATTAACTCACAACGACAACGATCTATGTAATTGATTACACATAGAGGAAACATTACGGAAATGATTTATAACCCGGGGCGGCTAGCCTTTGGGCTCACATTTACTTACATATTTGTGTTTGCTTTGATGAGCACTACACGTGTGTACAGTGTGCATCATATTCATGAATATATGTATACCTTGCATAAATGGAAATTTTTCAGTGTTTTATTCGTATATTAACTAGGTATTAACATATTAATAATTTATATGCAGGAAATTTTGTAAGATTATGAGACGTACCGATTAAAGGACTCATCGTTACAACGAATAAACCCTTGGAAACCATGAACATTCCTAAGGCACTTGGTAGTTTCTTTAAGGAACAGCATTCGGAAATGCTGAGATTCAAATTCACCAAAGTCGCTCCACGTAAGAAGCCTATTACTATGAATGTCACTATCATGAGTATTCCCTTGGATTGCAGCGCCAGTACTGAAAACAAGTAACAAAAATACATTAGAATAGTAGTTTTAAGTTATTTCCTGTTCAATTAATTTACAAAGTAATATAAACGATTTTATTAATGAAGCTATGTTTACATACATATATTAGCACATGCGGGAAATTTTATACAAATATTCGTAATTTTTTACATCGCGCACTGTTCTATCCAATTCGTTACGTGTGTATACATTCAAATATAGTCCACCATACTTCAAAGAAAGGATCAAGCATTGCTTTGCAAATTTAAAATTAATGTACGTAATAAACAATAAGTGTTTCATTAAAAATTCTGCAGTATAACTTGGTACGGTTAATTACAAGTTCTATATAGACTACATAAATTTGAAATGTCATGTATACAGTAGTTTCAAGAATTGAAGAGTCCTTGTAGGAAACACTGTAAGTGCCGAAAATCAAATTCTATATATACTAGAGTAGGGTAAAGGACCCAATTACTGTCACCTTAAGCTATTTTACTTAAAATAACGAATAAATAAACTATAGTATATAATCTATAGTATAGATTATAGGTTGAATTACATAATGCTTTTTGTGTATGACTTTACAACGTTTATTTATTCGTTATTTTAAGTAAAATAGCTTAAGGTGACAGTAATTGGTTAGGTGTCAGTAATTGGGTCCTTTACCCTATTACCACAGTCAGGTAGGACATTTTCCGATAAAAATTTTCTTTGTTTAATTTTGGCACTTGGAGTGCTTTCTACAAAGACTCTTCAATCTTGTGTAAGTATGTGATATATGTACCATGTATGTAGATTTTTGTGTGTAAATATGTACTTACCAGATCTTCCAATTCCAACCAATAAGCAAGATATCCAGAAGACGGACCTTTTCCGGAATCCCAGTCTGTCGAAAATTGTTGGGAGCAGAAGTCGGGCAACAATATCGGTGAATGCAGTTATTGACAAACAAAAGGCAACTTCTACGTTGGTCATTCCTATTGACCGTTAAGTTCCTTCGAGATGTCTACCGAAATCCTAAAAAATGTCGCACAGTGGAACGAAACCCGAAAAAAACGCGACAAACGGTCAGAACATCGATCGTAGCAGTTCGTGGTATATATTCCTCTATTTTACATTAAACATGCAAAGTATAACAATTTGTTGAGAGTTCACTGAGAACTCACTATGTTAAGTCTATATTAAATCTCATATACATTAGATACATGTATGTACTTTGACAAATACCTACCCAGATAGCAACGACGTCTCAAAGACGCCTATTTTACGTCTGTTTTTGGTCTGAACATCTCACGATGTTATTTAGACATTTTAAGGACGTACAAAAATTAGGTCTCAAGAACAAAGGGAAAAACCTAAAAATCGCATGGATCCCCAGTCACATAGGACTCAGCGAAATAGCGGTCATAGCCGTCCAAGAGGTATCTAAAATTCTAAACTACTTGTCATTGTGGATATCAGATCAAACCTTCAATGGTTAAATGGAATTAGTTTTTAAGTAAATCTTCAGGTGTGTGGTCGTTGTGCGGAGATGGGTATTTGCTAATGACTCTAGTGTTGATGCGACCACCTTAAAATAAACCTACACACTAGAACTGTTCGAGTACTCGAACAAAGTGAGCCGAGCCTAACTCGGCTCGAAGAACCGAGTACTCGTAAAAACCGAGCGGCTCCAAAAAATCGAGTACTCGAATTTTTTCAAGCGGCTCAAAGGGAACCGACTAGGCGATTTTTTATGTTTTTCTCTTCGAGTACTCGGCTCGGCTCGGTCCGAATTTCAAGCTACTGGAATATTCGAGTACTCGAACAGCCCTACTACACACAAACAAATTAAAACTTAAAATTACGTCTGTCTTATAAGATTTTGAGGGATGTGTCAAAAGCGCGAATGATGACTTTCTATAAAATATTTCGTAAAAATATGCATTGTTTAAGAACAATTAGGGTTATTATGTAGCTACCTAAAATTTGAAATAGTTTACACGGAAGTGTGTTGGGTAGTTATGAATAACGGTTACTTCAGAAGCGGAAGGTCTAGCTTCGATTTCCGTCAATATTAAGATTTTTCCGCACGTCTTCAAGACGATCGTCTTGAGTTGTCATTTGGACGTCTTTATGACGCCTTTCGGACGTCTTCAATATGGTTTACAACGTCTTTAAGACGGTTTTTAGATGTCTTTAAGACTTCATTAGCTGCATTAAAGAGATCTTCTCCCTTGTGAATCCGGACATGTTTAAGGTGTTTTTAACCTTTGCTATCTAGATATAGTATCTATCTTTGTATATACGTAGAACCTCTCACTTTCAATGTTTCCACTAAATTGGTAGTATCATAATTATGATTTCGTAATTTGTGCGGAATTTTGGTCCTATTCTAATTTCACCACTGTATATCAACTATATAATTAATTAATAATTGATTTCGTTCAGTGGAAGTATTACAAAATTAACGGTCATTTTTGGTATATAATTTGAAATGAATGTTTAGTTGTAGCAAGATAATCTGTATTAATATAAACTTATGAAAGTGTTAGAATAAACTTGAAAAATAAGATAGTAGGTAGGTATTCTTTAAACTTCAAAAAACTAGTGTACCTTCTCAGTGTCATATTCAAAACACGAAACAAAAATATATTTTAATAATACTGTAGCAGCTAACACTGCTAAAAATTAATGAAAAGATTGAGGAATTCTGTGATCATATTTTGACCGTTTATCACGTTTTTTCGGGTTTCGTTCCACTGTGTGCCGTAGCGAGGATGTTAACCATGTTTCCCCATATGTAACGTGTGGCGCAAGTCACGCTGAACGTACAAAGAAATCGCTTTTAAAGGTATCTAAAATCTCTGAGATATGGTCTACTTGTTGCATATGTGGAAACGTAGTTTTCGATGTTTAAAACTATAGTTTTGATTATAATTTGGAATCAGTGATTTTTTTAACTGTCACATGAAAATAATAGGCTACCGTTCGATGAAAATTAAATATCTGTACAGGGATTATTTAAAAGTATTTTGTAAGAACATCATTGTTTTCTAATAACATTCCTTGCTACGGTACTCGTTTTGAAGTAATTTCAAAAATATTATTTACCTATACTGGACAGGAAAAATGGAGTCATTAGCTTAAAGTTTGATTCGGCAACGTAATACAGACTCAATCCGATGATTACGTTGAGATAGACACCATTTCTAAGAAGGTCCAAATCGAAGAATTCATTTATTTTCCGCATGCACGATTCAACTTTATGCTTTTCTCCTGCTTTCTTTTTCCCGTTCTGTACAATGTCGTGTCGCGTCACCTCCACGCCATTTCCCACGTCATTTGTTCCATTTTCATTATTAGTTATGTGTAATAATGTGTCGCTTTCAAATGTCTCATTTCTATCCTGGAAGTGACAAAATAAAAGCAAAGTTTTATTCGAATAATAAATAATGGTAACAAGAGATAGTGACTTATTTAGCAATTACAAATCGGCAATTACAATTATATCTTCTACACCGCGTGGAATCCTAGAATGTGATAGTTCTGATGCGATGGTATGAAACACAACAACAACGTAATTTTAATTAATTGAACTACTTAAAATCTAGCATAATTTAGCTGCTAAAAAGATTTCGCAACCAGACATTTTTAACCACATTGCTTTTAATTTTATTATTCCTTACTCCTATTATTAATATTTGTACACTTTTTCCAAAATACATGGATATCACTACTATAGAAAGCAAGTGCCGAATATTCATCATCCGAAAATTCACTTACCCGTACATTCATGCACTCTGATTAATTCCGATAATCGAGGTTCTATGGTACAGTAAATCCTCGTTAGCAGCCCGATTCTACCACGCGTTAGGAGCCCGGCGACTATCCCCACCATTTCTTGGAATCCTTCGGACGAGAGTGGGGGAACCCGGGAACGAGCGAGAGGCTCTTTCGTTTCCTCTCGCTCGCTCATTGGGTTTTCTCACTCGCGCCAGTGGCCGCGCAGAATAGTGTCCACACGCGTTAGGAGCCCGCCGCCAGCCCCGTTCGTCGGGCTGGTAAGGAGTATTTACTGTACTTCATTTAAAAGAGTAAAGCCTTCATTATAATTTTGATTTTAATTTGGTGTATCAAATGTAGATAATATTACCTTTTTAACAATTTTTGTATCTCCGCCTTTAAGTGGTCTTAATAAACAAGCACCAACAGTTGAATGTAGTGCCCATCCACCAATGACCAGCATTGCTCCGCGGAATCCATAAGATTCCAGAAGAAGGTGTACAAACTATAGAAAAAGTAAATGAAGTGACATGTTAGTAGAATTTTCCCAAACTATAGAAGGTAGCACAAATATAACGATGACCGATTTGTGGACCATCCTGCATAAAGAAATAAATATGAAAAGGAAATAAAAATGGGCCCAGGGAATTTTACTTCATACCTGTGGTACTAGCATCATTGCCAACGTTGTTCCTGCCATGGAAAAACCGACGGCTTGTCCTCGTTTTTTATCAAAGAATGTGTTTAATGCTACAAAGGCTGATGCGATGGCTAAACCAGTTCCTAAGCCTATGATAAGAGAAATAAATATGTACATTAAATGAATAAAATAATATTATAATATACATAATGTGATACACTATTTCTTGTTGACGATACACGTATTAACTAAAACAAGAATTTTAATAAAATATAAATACAAAACTCTATGGTAATAATATTGCAGAGTTGTTCGAGTTCCATTGGAAGCGCAAACATTGAAGTGATAATTTATCAAGCAAAAAGATTAATTTTCAATGACGTGCGTCTTCTCTAAATCAAGTGTACACATGAAACATGTAACTTGTTGTATCTTTCTTGCGCCATACCTCCTAAAATACTGTAGGTACAAATAATGTGAAACATGCTGTTAGCCCTCGATGTAAGTATCAGTCCAGTACAACTTAAAAGAGAGCCAAAGAATGCCACTTTCCTGTAAGAATATTTCTTCAACAATGGCCCTACTAAGACACCTAAATTTAAAAAGGATCATTTTAGTTTGGAAAGTGAGTGATGTTTATTTTAATGTAAAAGGAAGTTGTAGCATGCAGAGCAATACTTATAACAATTATTTAAGTTTTATTATTCTAATTGCAAATCGCGATGTTCAAATCATCGTTTATTTTATCATGATTGTGATGAATCGAAATTAGAAAACTGAACAAATGTAAGTTTGATACCTGAGAAATTAACAATTGCATCAAGAACGCTCATTATTAGCGACGTCCCTGTGGAGTCGACATTAAGCCTCTCTAAAGGTTCGTGAAAAAGGAGGCCAAACGAGGGGTCCAAGGATCTTAAAGACAGCTAAACAGAAAAGTATACACGTTTTGTTATATACTCTACATAAAGTAACTTACGGCCGAATGTAGATTTTTATTTACATGGTAAAATCAATAATAATTCATACTTTTTAATGATCATTCAACATTACTAAGCGAGCGTAAAAGTTTTGTTAGTTTTGGCCAATGACAGAGTAAGGTTCCATTAATGTGTATGTAAATCGTACAAACGTGTATGTATATTTCGTTATAATTAATGTATTTTGCATAATTTACTAGAAGAGAGATAAATTGCTCATAATAACAATGACAGAACCTTTCACTTACCTAACACTATTAAAATCATATGTTTAACGCTTGTAATGAGTATTATTAAAGTCTTGAGGAAGTACTCGGCTTCGTGTAATTTATCCTCCATGTTCTCTAATTACTTTGTACAATTCCATACAGATTAAAGGAATTTGTTCATTGCTCAGTGTTAGATAACATAGTATTTCTGATTCTGTGGACAGCGACGAGCAGGCCAGGAAAATGGAGTACAATATTGGTTGTGCAACAGAAGTGTGACATGCGGCATCACGTGCCGTCTACCACATGTCTTTGAGTCTGTCACCCTCGTGGCGAAACTACTTGCGAATTATGGAGAAGGAATCGTTGGTACTTGTTACCGCAGATGCGGTCTTTCATAAATTTTAGCGGGGTAGATACTGCATCCTGCAAATTCATTATCCACCACACTATTATTCATTGTTCTAGACTGATAACACTAAAGATTTAAAAATGACCACGACTCAAACATTAGTCTACGAGGCCCCCCAACTGAATGTTAATATCGAATAACTACATATTAAATTAGAGATTCCTCAGTAGATTTTGGCTAAAACTTAAGATAAAAGTTTGACAAAGCCATTTTAGAAGAGTTACATTTTGAATTAGTTTTGGAAGTAGTTAGCTCTATTACCACAGCACGCCATTATTAAACAGTAGAATTAGCATGCTTCAAAATCTTATTTTCGAGATCTCTTTCATAATTCCTAAATTATGAAGGAAGAAACAAGTTATAACCCCACGTTAGTTTAATGCTATAGTTATTTTCCTCAATATTTATATTTGAACAGTATTCAATATTTTAAATAATGAATTATTTCGATTATTCTATTACTTCACTATTTCAATTTTAAAAATAGTTTAGAATAGGTATGTTTATTTTGTATCAGAACCAAATAAACTGTTTCAGAATAATTTTCAAATCTATTTTGAACGTATCTAAAAAACATTTTCAAGTTCATTGAAAACTTCTATAGCGTTCGCTCTTCGAAATGTCCTGATTTTAGATATCAGAAATTATTTGCTACATCTTTCAGGAGAATCTTATTCAAATATGAAATAAAATAAAAAATCATTATATAATAATAAACAAGTTCAGAGAAAAATCGTTTGCTTCGCCAAATAAAAGAACGTAGGGTAAACCAACCAGTAATTGACCGCATACCAGTGAATGACCATTAGGCAAATAAATGTCAATTATAAATTTAAAAATTACTATATGTTTATAAATGGAGTTTAGTTACACGTTTAATACCCCATATTTTTAGTTATGCGTATTAAACAAACATTAATAAGTACGATTCTTAATAAAAGTTTGCGGTCATTTACTGGGCTTCTCATTCAACAAATCGGTCATTCACTGGTTGGTTTACCCTATGAATATGGGAA
This sequence comes from Andrena minutula, assembly GCA_929113495.1. Lineage (NCBI taxonomy): Eukaryota > Metazoa > Arthropoda > Insecta > Hymenoptera > Andrenidae > Andrena > Andrena minutula. The sequence goes on from OV815994.1 coordinate 41,455,652, forward strand.
ATAATTTTTAGTCAGGTAAGATAATATATTATACATATGTATAATCGTTTATAAAATATTTTATTTAAATGATGTCCAAGTCTGTCCTACACAAGTGCTACTCTAAAACCCGATGAATGAAGCTCTTGACTTGCAAGATATCTATCGGTTCCGAATGTCGAATGCCGTGCAACGGCTCACAAACATACCGCATGCACGATGACCCGGAATATATTACCAAAGATAATCATCATGTTCTGTCCAATTAATAGAAAGCCATTAAATGTATGATTTCCGATTACTCAGAACCAAATAACCATACTATCGACTTATATCGGGAAATACGTGTTAGATACGGATCATCAAACATTGGTATCAATGATCATGGGACTCAATTTGCGTCATCAGCATGTATGTGGAAATGCAAATAACACACCTTTTCAATCCAATAGTTCACAGTCCAACGGATAAGAGGAGCGTATGTAATTAATTAGAAAGTACTTTCACAATTGAACAGAACTGTTTATTCGAATTTTTATATGGCTAACTTCATGTAGCTTTTCTCAGAGTACATATTTGTCAATAAAGCATCTGCAAAACTATTCATTGGGAAACAAAGAAATGCACCTTTTATGAAATTCCTTTTAAAGATACGAAGTAAAAGATCAATTTTTGGAAAAAAGATAGGAAGAGAGGTTATTTCTATGTATACGAGACCGTATTAATATAATAGTTGTCACAGTTAGTAATAAATGAAATTTGAGCAGTATCGCAGGAATTTAATGTGACACTATTTAACTATAATAAAAACGTTGAAACATGACTATGATTATTTTATCGTTTTAAATGTTTTTTTTTGTATTAGCAAGAAATATTATTTATTACGTATATTCGTGTAATTATGTGTACCTATATTTGTCCTTAAATATCATGCTTAACATCACTTATGACCATAACTGAGGAGTGATTTTTCAAAAGGGCACATTTTCACATAGAAAAAATGTTGAATAACCACAAGAAACTGTGGTACCTACGTTTATTAAAAAAAGTAATTTCTCTTTTTATTAGTACACGTATATTTTATTCTTCCATCTGATAGCGGTCATGTTTTAAACTTAGTGACATTGTTTTAATAGTTATTTAAAGCAAACGCTTGAAAATATGTCTTTTGATGCAAACTGTACAAAATAAACCTTTTTGTATGAAACAATTTGGAAATAAGCCAAATCTATCTATCTGTCCCTCTTCCACTATTAAAAACTTGCACAATCTTTTGTATGAAACATGTATTTTCACTTGAATTTTTCAAAAAGGAATTAAATCTATAATGTACTATCTCTACCACTGGGGGATGTAATTTAATATTATTAAGGCGATGCCATCAAAACGTGCTTCAAAGTAAAAACTGCCCTTTTGAAAAATTACTCCTTAACTAGGTTTCCATTTAAGCTAAAACATGATTCACTCATCCTGGGGAAACGCAGAAGGAGAAAATATACCAATACTTCTGTGCAACAACCAGAAGAACAATCACATAGATGCCCTACACCCTATACTCGTCAACGGTGGGACCACTCAGTACGGAAGGTGTTGGATAACATGTTACGTTTGGGTCTGTAGATAGTGATAATCAGTCACAAAATGTCAAGTAAGTATACATTCAATGCCCAATAGAATCACGATACTTATGAACTGTGTGGAGCTATGAAAAAACATCTTCCCTAGATATTATATTTCTATTTTAAAATAGAGTACGTTGCCGTCGTTGCTTGTCGCGCTGAGTTTTGTTGGAAAAATTTGATTGATTCCCAATTCTCAACCGTTATCGTTATATTATTGGTTTATCTTCATGTACATATAGACGTTTATTACAGTACGTTTTTCAGTATCTCGATTAGATTTTCATTAAAAGTGGGTCATTTAGATCCAAATTTTCGACAGCTTCGCCGGACACATCCGCTTACAGTGACTGTCGTAAGGAGGTATAGGATTATATAAATAATCACCATACCGGCACTTTCAACAGTTTTTTATATACGCTTTTACAACTAATTTAAAATAAAAACATTGTCCGAATATTGAAAATTATTCAATTTATTTGACGCTGAAGATGGTCCCGCGTCGCGCGCAGCTGTAATCGGTGTACATAGTCCCAGGTGAACCAATCATCTAAAAGCAAAGTGCTTTGGGATGAGTAATTTCTACATTATATAATAGTTTTCGTGTGAAATTTTGCTAAGTGAATTTAAACAAAAATTGTCAAAGTTGCACACGAATCAATTTTTTCCCCTACATTTTTATGGAAAAAACGTCTTTAATCAGTTATAAAATATTTCACAAACATTCAATTTTGATGCACACATTCCACACGATAGAAAAAGGAATTCTACAGGTCCAGTTAAAATTTTAAGTGAAAATATTCATTCGTTCAAGAGTTATGATGTACACCGTATTTGAAAATGTAGTTTCAAGATTAACGGCTTCCAAGTTAAGTCCCATACGCCAATGCGAGGCTGTTACTCGACAGTGCACTCAATTACGTTCAGCGCTATAATTTTCGTAATTATTCAAATTTCACAAAGCATGGCACTTTCAGAATGAATAATAATACAAAAATTGATTTTTCAAGATTTTAATAGTCCTATACCCCCTTAAGGTCCATTCCCACGGCGCGGCGTGTGACTCGGCATGCCTTGTAGGACGCGGCTAGCCGAAACTGATCATTTCCTCGGCGAGTACGGCGCGAAACTTGGCGAGCCACGCGCCGTGGGTTCGCTCGTTTAAGGCCGGCGAATGTTAATATGGGAAAAACACATGAAGGAAAATACACAGGAATCAGATCAACAGAAACAACAGATCAGAAGCGTCGGAGATGAGTTATATGCTTCAATAATGACAACAAATATAAATTGAAATGTGACAATTGCCAAAGATATATATGTAAAATACATTCTGTATCAAACAATATTTTATTATGTATACAATGTACACAATAAATGATCTTTATTTTATGTTTTACTTTTATTTTATTCGTGTTTTGTTGTTTATTTGTATTCTTTGAAAAAAACAAGCTCTAGTGTTGGAAATATCAGTCGTTATAAGCAAAAATCACATACCTAAATGATAAAGAGAGTTTCCCTATGATATTATTCAGTTTTATTTGTTCCCATTCCCTGCCGTAATTTTTTATTCGTCTTAAATAAACTGGTATTCCAAATATACTGCACTTCCTCTAATTACGAAACCATTTGCTTGAATAACAGACGCGGTTTTGTAGAAAAATAATTCAAAACATAATTGAGTAACAAAAACACTGACGTGGAAATAAAACCCAAAAAATCGTAATACACATAAATCTAGAAACTAATAGTTTAATTTTGTGATACAATCAATCTGCTAATAAAATAAATATTCGTCATGTGAGTATTTAAATAAGCACCGGCAAATATTTTAAATTAACATAGAAATTCCGGAAAACTCAGAAAATTATTGTTATTACGACAGGCAACAAGAAATATCGTTTATAATTATATAGAATAATATTGATTATTCAGAGCGAATAGTGGCCCGAATATTGTAATTGTAAATTTCTTAGATAAACGTAATCAGGGAAATTACATATCCGTTCATAGATCACAAGCTTCGATTATACATATAAATGGCGAGTAGTTTGCACACCTGTGTTTATTCAAATTTTTTTCTTGGACCATATGATGAGTTTTAGTAACGTGGACGACACTTATAATTTTATTAGCATAGATATGAGATATAGTTTCATTAGCACGACATGAACCTATATCCTGGATAAATATGTGTCCACAATTGTAACTTTTCCAACGACATTAATATCGAGAAGCTGTTCAATAATAAAAATCTAAATAACGTAAGAGGAGGAAGCAAAGATCCAAAATGACAGGGTATGAGCAGCTTAAATACGCAGTATGTATATACATGCAAGAATAGAAACAAGCAATTATAAGAAAATTGTTACCGTGATTAGGCTGCTGCCAAGGCAAACGAACCACCCCCAACCACCATCGGGGGCTTTCTTCTTAACGTCTTCACGTTTCGTCATTTTTCCGTCACACTGTTCTCCCACATATGATCGAGTTTAATTGATGGTTTTTCAAGAGTTTAGGAACGATCGTGCGAAACGTGTTGAAAAGTGAGGTGCCCGCAATTGTATTTGGTAATCACATGTTACGAGGTGTAGTTTAATCACTGACGCTTTATTCACTGCTTAATGATCCGATACGCAGTCCAGAAAGACCGGTTAGATGTTTCCCTCACTTCTGGCTTCGGTTATGACTGACGAAGCACTGTCACTCAATGGCAAACCAATTCGTTCTTCGTTCGCCCCTCTTTGTTCCGTCGTCTCGTGGAAAAATACGTATTACATTGTGATGTGGGACTTACAATGCTGAAAGAATTATACCTTCATTTTAAATGGTAATATAACGAAATGAAAATACATTTTCATGAAAATGTGTTTCTTTTGCTTTTAAAGAATGTACATATTTTTGATACGTGTATGGATAGTAGATACAGACACATTGATGCTCTATACTTCGTGCCTACCCAAGGAGGAAAATTGGTAACTGTTCCTTCGATGAAGTTGATTCAGTTTTTTTTTGTAATATATACTTCACTAATACTTTACGTCTTTTAACTCTCAGGAATAATATAATAGATTAGCTTTCATGAGTAATGGGATAAATGAAGTTTTATGGGGGCAACTTTAAACAATAAATGAATCTGCATAATTAAAATTTCAAAATGATCGTAATTGTTTTATGGTTTCAAATGTTCTTTTTATATTAATTATTATTAAGTAAAGTCAAAGAAGTATTTGCAAATGAACAAACTTTATTCTAGATGCTTTTTGTATTTTTATATATAATAAAATAAGGAGGAAGTTTTATATTTAATAATCACATTGACGTCATATGTGTAACTTTTTTTATAGGTAGACTGACAGATTGGAATCTAATCGAATTGTCCAGTGATTAGATAGAGGGCTAATGAAAAGCAAGCTCTCCAGAAATCCTAAAATATTAAGTGCTCTTTACATGTAAGTGAGATCTGAAGATTCGAAAAAACTAATTCTACGCTTGAAAGATTCCGTATAATTTGAAATTTCTCTTAGCTGGTAGATACATTCATCGTAATCTTATCTGCATAATGTGCAGAGGGCAAGAATATGTGATTTCATGTGAAAAAAAACGCTACTCATTATCATAATTCATAAAAGAATGACTACGTGAAGAACAAAAATATGTGAATCATGTTTTTGTTCATCAAAACTGTTTATCTGAGGATCTACATTTTTTTTATATTTTCATATTTCACGGAAGTAATTTGTTTTATTTTTATTTTCGTATAATTATAAATATCAAAACTGTCAATGATATATTAAGAGACAATGAATGCGATCTAGTGTTTGAAGTGGAGTAAATATATTTTTCAGGATTGTATTTTAAAAGGGTGAATGGTCAACCTTTTAGGAAACCGTGTTTAAAAGGATCTTTTGAAATTTGTAAAATTCCCGAAGTTATAGGCATTTGAGTAGCGGTAAATGCATGGGTAACACCTGGCCACTTGGCACTCACGTAAAACTTTAAACGCGGTTTCTCGAAACAGTGTTCTTAAAATCGGTGGAAACTGTATCTCAAAACATTATTATCTGATTCGACTGAAACCCTTTTATTTTGAAGAATATTCTTCTGTGCAGTGGAGAAACCACTAACATTTGAAAAAATTTGTATATTTGTAAATTTCAAAGGCCTTGAAAGGATGGAAAATATAGGGAAAAAGTGATTTCAAACTTCAGGTGTCGTTATTTTCTCAAAAATGTCATTTTTCGTTATTTTTACTGCTTAGTCCCCGAGCGAGTTTCATGGCCTTTAATAATCTGATATTGTTTTTTATTTCAGACAAATAGTTTAGATGCTACAGGTTCCACCGATTTGGATGAATTTTTGGACGCCTCGACTTTAACGACTTCCCAGTGCCGTCTGCAATGAATAATTATAAAACAAAAAATTTATTTCTATAATTTAAGACATCCTTAATATAATGCAAAAAGTCCCAGTAAATTATACGTAGTAGTTTTCCTTGAATTAATTCCTAAAGATCACCTATCTTTACGGGCTCTAAACCGGAACAGCCTCTTAGTGTGACAGGAAACCCATTTTATTTTTTTGTATAGATATAGCCATTTTGGAACTCGTGTAACCCATATCTGTTTCTCTTTATATTGAGTGTTTAAATAAATCACCTTGTACTTATTCGTGCTAACTATACGTTAACGAGTATTCCAATATTCCCAATGGGTGATCTATAAACAACTGATCTCAAGTGATGACGTAATATGTCATTTTTAAAAATAAATGTACATTTGGAAACTCGAAAAATGCTTCAAAATATGTGCCATGTACGTTTACGAAGCAAAAAAGAATGGAATTGAAAAACTACAAGTCACCGACACACAGGAGTCTTCCTAATAGCACGAGCTGTGAAGAATCGTTGAAGACCATGATACAGCGGTGCCCCGTTGTAAGCACGCTGCTCGGGGGACAATCCCTTAACGAAACGGTATGCTATTCGGCTCGCCTATCGTTACTGCCGTCTCCTTTTGGTAATACGATGCCACTATATCAAACGAAATTTATGGTTTGTCGCTGTCGCGTGCCCTCTCGCTCTCGCTAACGCTAGTCTCACACTCGCTGCGATGACTAAGGAAAATGTGGAGGGGATAGAAATGGTCTTTTAACCCTTAACGGAAGGGGGGACCTGTACTTTTAACGGGGCAACACTGTGGCTATTTTATGTAATAATGGTAATGCTGATATGGATCGTGAAATGTTGTTTGCAAATATAGTTTAATAACTAAAATTATTTGAACATCAATAGGTATAGTAATAACTCGGAATTAAGGGGTTACATACACCTAGAATGATCGAAACAATCGATTTTTCCAATAAATAATTCGCAGAACCTACAAAATTAAAGGAAGGTGAACTCTATGACCCCGGAATCGACGATTTTCTGTAAATTCAGAAATAAAAATTATCTGACTGTAACCTGAACTTTAAACTTTAAGCGCTGTTTTCTCGAAAATACATTCTTCAAATCGGTGCCAATGATATTTCACAAACTACCGAATTGATTTGAATGAAACTTGGCGCGATTATATCTCACATCAATATCTGGTCGTTATCATACGGATGTTTTTGTAATAGCCACAGTTTGGCTTTAATCATTAAAAAGCTGATGAAATTTGTCTGAGAAATTATATCAAAATCGAAAGGTGGCGAGTAAACAACGAATATATATAGGACACAAGTGATATAGATACACATTACATAGGCATATGTATTATGCTAATGTCAACGTTGTAATGAACGATTAACATGGCGCAGGTGGTGTAAATGGCTGATTGATATGCCCAAGGTCAAAGAATCGAATCCCATTTACGATTGTAAATAATTTAATTGAATATATTGCACGTATCAAAGGCCGCCTGTCTCTTCCTACATATATCTTCAATCTTCTTGCAACTTCGTTGCAACTTTCGGTATTACATAAAATATTAAATATTTTATTCTAGTTTAAAATGACAACAGTGAACAAACTTCTACATGTGCGTTATAATGACAATTTCAATCATGCATAATTAATCCTCAAATATTTATTATAAGGTATCGCAGGCCACAAGTGTTTCGATAACTTCATCTTAATTCCGGCAGCATCGCAAATATAGTTAACATTTTTTCTCTTGTCTTGGATAATTTGTTGCTTGAAAAATATCTAACGTGAGCTATGCATAATAACTTAAACTATTGTCTGAATACCGTTTCACCTTTGTAAAATTTGTAAGAATAGAATATTGGTTATTAACTCTTAGAGTTATTTAAATACAACTTTATTCCTGACTCGCATGAATGCAGTCGCGCACAGATTTTCTGATAAACCGGGTATCTCAACGAAAACAAGACTTACCCAAGAAATCAAGTTATTCATATTAGTTTTAATTAATACTTTCCCATTTAGCAGAGATTAGCTAATACCATAGTTCAAGTAATTCCTGGATAATTTATTCTAAATGCATATGACGAAACACAAGGATTATTTGAAATATATGCATGTTTTTTAAAAAGTAGTTCATATATATCGAACTATTATTGTTATTTTTTAAGTGCACAAGTTGGTAAAGTTTATACAATGTGTATAACACAATGTGTTCACACAAGCTAAGTTAAGCGTGTACGTACACGCGTGTAGTAAACAAACCGTAAATTACAACTTTCGTCCTGCCATCGGCCAAAAAGAAGTTTTTGCGGGTACAGTTACCTTCAGTAAACATCTGTGCAGGGTGGTCTGGTGCGTTTGAACGCTAATAAGCACTGTATGTTGAAATAATAATGAATTTATACGTCACGCTGGTGCTATGTAGCTACAGTACAACATTAGCGCCACCAACGGTGAAGCCTTGAAGCTTCATTCTGTCAGTTTTCGATTCATAAATTCATTATTATTTCAATGTACAGCGCTTATTAGCGTTCAAACGCACCAGACCACCCTGCACAGATGTTTACTTCACTTAGCTTGTGTGAGCGTCCGCACACATTCAAGGCCCGGTGAGACTGATAATAACAAAACTGATTTTTGTTATAGATGATATTTTTATAGATGAACATTGCTACATTCTATCATTTAATTTATTTCCTTTATTATTCTGCCTGTTAAATAGTCTCCAAATGATTGAAAATACATATTTTTGAGTGTCATAATATTCCATTTTATGTAACTATGAAATTACTACTTTTGTTTTTCTTAGTACTATGTACTTCCAGGGCAAAGGATTAAGGAATACAGTCCAATGACAAACCGTTTGATCAGTATCACTAATGAAGTCCTCAAATGTTGAATCACTTAACTTTTTGAAATAAATTTGCGTATTTCTGTACATTATAGTCACAAATGGTTGTATGTACAATTACGCTTGGGAGCTACATATTTCCTCTCATTAATATTCTATTTAATGACATTAAGATTAAGCACATGTCTAAGAGGATAATCTATCTATTATATATTTTTGCAGAATTTGCAGAAGGCATTATTTTACACCGTAGGTGCCGTTAAAATATATGTACAAAGAAATAAAGGTGACCTTAATTCTTCAATCCCCATCCACCCACGAAACTATTATCACGACCTCCTTGATATCGTAAAACTATTCCAAATAATAGTTTTTCGTATTCCTGAACATATTGAAGATACTTCACGTGGACAATGTTATTATTCTGCCTCGTATATGTTTTCACTAACAAGGAAAGTCTCCCACGTGTCCGCCTCCGATTGCTTTGGTTTTTGGATATATTTTTTCATATGAGGATTTACTCAACACAGTTTTGTACTCCTTATGAACCTTGAAGGGTGGTTTCAACCCCAAAAAACATGCAAACGCGTTGAAATAAAGACCCGTATTTCTTATTATTCGGCCCTCCAAAATATTAAAAAAACCAAAGCGATCGGAGATGATTACCTGAAAATCTTATAACTTTGAGGGGTGGTTTCATCCCCTAAATATGAAAACGGGCCGCTATAAAAAACATGTAAATCTTATTATTCGGTCCTCTAAAACATATCTAAAATTCAAAGCAATTAGAGACAGACACCTGACAGACTTTCCTTGTAAGTGATAATAAGTGCGTTCAACATCCACTGGTATACCCGAATGCTTATATTTTGTATTAGTTGAAATAATTTTATTTCCAATTATATGTTTACTGATATGTACGTGATAATTCATTATGCTTTACATTAGCGAGGGAACCCCATAAAGTGTTAATAGATTAAATATTGCTTAAACTTCTGAAACTTGCTGAAACTTCAAATTTTTGTTAAGGTAGAAACTAGTTTAACATGTAGGGTTGAAGCTTAGTCATCCAAGTGTCCAGGCTCGAAGTACACCGCTGTTCCTTCGTAGGCTCTATTTTTGTCAGACTTTCTTACAATTATTTAATTTAATATTTAAACTACGTTTACCATTATTTGGAAGGAAAACAAACTATTGAATTCTTTATTTATTGGCTATTGCTATGGATATCATATTTATGTATTATAGATAGCATTAACATCTACTCACAATGAGTACTCCAATTTGGCAATTAATATATTCGTTACTTTCCTTTATCGACTAAACTGTGAAGAATAATATCTCACATGTATAGAATGTTGCGTACACTTCCAAAATATTTGTCATTATCAGGAGATTTGACAATAATAGCAATTTAGCATATATTTCTATATATTCATTTATAAAAAAACTTTCACAGTTCCAACAACTTATGAAACAGTATTCAGAAGAACGCAACGTGTTTGATAAGAGTTCATACGGAAAATATTTGCATATTTTCGCATTTGCCTTTCAAATGATAAAATACTCATTTGTCACTCAGAGTCACTGTGAATGTGGCAGAAATAATTACAATACACTATTCGTAACGGAAATAGAAACAGAATATAAAAAAATGAAAGCGTGTATGTACCAGAATAGGTGCTGAAACCTATATTGTCGGATTGCGAAGCTTCGACCCCCAGATACTGGGTTATCGTCTCATTTAAAATCAGTCTGAGGTCGTAAAAATTTAACGTCGCAGCGAGCGGAACACAATTTTGTTGCTAAATATATTATAAATAATTATTGTGTGTTTAAATGTTCTTACACGTGTCAAATATTTTCTACTCTTTTATCTACTTATACAGTTTCGTTACAGTGAATGCATCATACCTCACGTGGTCGACTGGCGAGCGTCACGCGCAGCGGACTGTCACGTATCAGTGAAAGTATTTTTAGAGGGAAATCATTTATTTTTTAATTAATCACTTAGCTTCAGCTAATATCAAGAATAAGTGCAACGTAGACGTTGCGACACGCTAGTGAGTGTTAAACACAGTTGGTGTTTATTAGTGTCCACACATAAGGGTGTGCTTATCTCCCTTTGCAGGTGTAAAGTAAACATTCTAGATTTTTAGCAAAGACGGTATTTCAAATATATTTGCCACAAAAGATACTACTTCTCACTAACATTAAGATATCTACGTCAATTTTTAACTTCGCAAAATAATGAATAAAGACATCGAATGTGGTACAATTTTATTATTTATAAAAATACTAAACTTCCCTAATAATTTCTAAAAAATTAAACGACCCTTAAAACTTACAATCATCTATAAACATTAAATTCTTAACTGCATTATAATCATATCAGTTCAACGTAATTGCTTGCAAGCACAATTCCACTACATCCATACACATATAAATATAAAATATAACGATTAAAGTATTGTGCTTCTGGCTACTTCAAAAAGAAGATTCGGATAATTACCAGCAATGAATATGTCACTCAAAAGAAGTTACTTTCCCTCCACATATATGCACTCCAACTGGAAACAGTATACCCGCACTGACAGTTAAGGTACCAACCAAGCGTACACGCCTGCTTCCAATCCATAGGCTGACTCCACTTTGAAAGTGCATAAGTACACCCACAGCCGCTCGATATTTCATTATCAGTAGCGTGGTTATCGTGCCGCGGGGCTCCGTTGAAAACATTCCCAAGATTCGCCAGGAACAAATTAATCACAGTTCGATGTCCCTTCGAAAAGATCACACTCTCCGCACTATTGACAATCCCTTTCTATATTTTCCCTTCGAAAACTTTTCACTTTCAGGGAAATGTGTAAGGCGAAAGCCGTGGACGACCACGGGCCCCGCATGCCAGGCCAAGAAATGACGCCGCCAGATCGTGCCCCCGTCCCTTTTCTGTATTATCGTGTGCTTCGCGAAGAAAACGGTGGATGATTGTTAGGCCACGAGGAGGAAAGAAAGCGCGAAGAGGAGACACGAGAGATTAGTGATATCTCGTCACTGGTTCGACCGCAATCGCCACTGTCGCGCGTTGATTCCGCGGCGTTTCGCGGCGAGAGCGGACACGGCCGATTTAAGGCGGGTTTTCGTACGACGATCCTTTATCCGAGACGCGGCTAATTTACTATGCCCCGTTGCGGAACGAAAAATCCCACCACCTCGCGCCTAATTGCCGTCAACGTTTCGTGCGTCTTTGTGTGACAGTGAACGGCGACATCGCCCGGAGCGAATCAATTTTCGTCCAGTGTTAATGGGAATTCGTCAGGGGAAGAAAATATGCGTACGCACGCTGTTGACAAAGGTTGATGGTAACATTCGCGTGAACGCCGAAGTGCGTTAAAGCATTTTTCATTCGATGGAAACACGGTTTGTAGCGGTCGTTTTCTCTGCTGGGAATTTAGATCACGAGCTGAATTGATTATGCCTGAAATAAAGAGGTCCTGATACATATGTATAGAGATACATTCGTTGCTGTATGCACGGATAACAATGACACAGTTTTTTGTTATTTTCGCGGCAGTTCTTGTTTTCCTTTTTATCTCGTTGGTTGTTTTTGTGGACGGGACAATAAAAGAGCAATGAGACGGGGAAATTATGTTACTCTTTCTCCTTTGTTTACTTCGGTATAAGTGTTAAGGATATTTGAGGCCCTGGTTTCAAAATCGTTGTATTATGAAGTTCATTAAAATATGAATCGAAGTTGGCTTTCCGTTACATCAGCATAACAATTTCAAATTAAATAATTGCATAGCAGATTCTGTTATCATCTTCACTATTGACATTATTGTTGCTATCGGTGATAATCTAATTTCTGTATTTTATTGGGGCTATTTCTGTCCACCTCTGCGATCGGAAATTTTCTAGCCTTTTATAAATTGAGTTTTGATTTATTACTCGGTTTGCAATAGGGGCAAAATGTAGTTGGTATGTGAATTATTACATCATTGTAATCAGTGAAAAACACGATCAAACGAATATCAAGCTTTGACTGTCTGGGGCAGGTGCAGCTTTTGAAAATAATACCTATTTTTTTAAATTTATTTCCACGCTGGTGATGGGATATAGTACATTAGAAAAGTATTAATGCTTAATGTACATATAGATATATGTATTGAAAGTGTTTATATTTGCAACTTTCATTGGTGATAACAGAAAAATTCTACATTGTGCTGTATCAAGAAAGCATCAACCTTATTTCAGAATTTTCTTTATTATCTCCTTATTTATTGTTCTTATCGTATTGTATCTCGCAGAACACACCGTACTCTTTTAGAATCGATCATATAATAGCGCCCTACTTACGGCCGGATTAAGAAAAATCGTATTCCCTGTAAAATTAATTACAAAATTATGTTACTGCAAAAGCAGAATCTACCCTTAAATAGAAATATATAAGATAATTTATAACTACATAGAAGCAATTTATTTTTCAATTGTCAGTACTCAACAAAGTTAATACGTACAGGGCGCGCCAATAATGGTGCAACGACCTAAACGTTGCGATACGTTGTGGACAAATGAATCAGAATTATAGAATAATTTTTTGAAGAAGCTTTATTTGTGAGAATCTAAATTTCGAAAGTATTTTCTTTTAAGTTAGTGTTCGGATTTTATAACAGGTTTGTATGGTTTCTCTAAATTTTGCCACAGATAAAATCGATTGAAAATAATAGGAAATAGTTTGACAAGACAAATATTTAAAACGATTTTCTGAATAGAAAGATTCCTATGATAAAGAAATAATCCTTCAATTTCGATTTATTTTTGAGCAAAGAATCATCTTATACGCGACTGTACCACTGCTACCTGCGCTCCCTGTATACGTAGGTAATTTACAAACGTAATGACAATGTTCCAAAGTAAGTGAAACTGTAGGGTTTTCGAAAAAGTATCAACTATAATGTGCAAAATTATCTGCTGCTTTATTGAATAATATTTAATGCAGAACTGTTCATTGTTTGCTGCAGTAGTAAATGAATATCAGATGGATTAATTAACACGATCGCAGGGAATATTTTTTGCCAATGGCTTAAATTACTTGCGGTGTAAACTAGTTGCGGCTTCGGAGCTAATTTATTTTCGCACCGTAAATGTACTCTGATGACAATCACCATTTCCACGGTCATTTTAATAATATTCAGTTCATATCGTGGCGATAGAATTTACGACAATTAAATAGCTAGAAAGAAAGAATTTGAATGTAATTCGCGTGTGATTATTTGTTGATTCTCATTGACGTATAAAGGTATTTAAACTTTAAATAATTGCATTAATATAAAGGATTGTTTCAAAACGATTGATACAATTCCTAATATATTAGAAACGATCATTAAAAAAGTTATCAACGTAATACAACAATTAGTGTCCCCGAATTAGAGCGAATAGAGAAAGGTACGTAAAAGTGTAAATTACTTAAGAGTTTTAGTAACCAATTAATAATACTCGTGAAGGAGGTCTATCATGTGTTCAAGTCTATATGTACTGTATTTTATCACGTTGTAACATGATAAACGTATTCGGAACGCGCAAATTATATTGCTAAAAGCGTCGAGAAATGCAGTTTTATTAGTAGCATATGAAGCACGCAAGAATAATGGCCGCGAATTAATCTGTTGAGTTAATTGCAAAAATAATATAGACATTTATCAGTAATGTAAAAAGAAATTAATGCGAATTCGAAGATGTTTTGAAAGATATTTCAATGTTAAACACAGTTCTTTAGATTTACAATTAAAAATAGTATCCAAATCACTTTAAAAAATTTAGATTCAATTTAAATGTTTCGAATTATCAATTATTATCAAAAAATGTGAAAACATTTTTCAAGTATTCCACGTTAATAGTAGGTATATGGGTACTTGCAAATGATTAATGTAACGACGAAATTTGTTTATTGAGTTCCTTATTAGCGACTCTCGTAATAGAAATTATGATTATTACTGGCGTTATGCAGGAAAGGTATAAGCAATTTAAAATAATCCAGGCGTAGGTAAACAATTGAAGAACAAATGAGTAGTCTAGTACCGTGACATATAGTATCTGTGAATTGGCAAACTGGTATTTTTAGTAAGTAAACATCTAGGCGTAAGTATATATCGTTGAACGCTTCTGTTACCAATCAGTGAATATTACAAAAGCTGGAGTTTGCCTTACGAGCCCTCACGCCTTACTAACCGCAACCGTACGTCTCTAGTGAATGTTCCAGTGTATGCTTCAGGGGCATCATAGAATTTGTACCTCTATACATATAACGGGTTTTGATGAATACACGTTCTTATTCACGTTTGTATTCGTACGATTGTTAAGATTTGTGCTTCAACATCATCATTTGCAAGGCTTTTGAATTGATATATGTAAGTGTAAAAACTTATAATTACTCCTGAAAAGCGTATTGAAATCATAACATATGAATATTTTTATATAGACTCAATGGAAAGTTTGTGCATTGTTTTAACTGTTTAGCAATCTGAACAACTATTTGTTAAGGTAGTATTCAAAATGATAAAGAAATAGTTGTCAATGTGGAGATAATTAGACCTCATCACAGGCAACCCATTTTCATTTGTTCCCGAGCAATTTTAATAATATTTAAGATTCCTAAGTAACACGTTATTCACTGTGAAAGTCTTCTTTTGTATGATTAAATGAAGCTTAAAACATTTTTAACAAACATGCATTTAGGAAGAATAATTCATTGATACACAGAATTACAGTTTCACTGCTTTTTATTTTTTTTTTATTAGCTATATCAGAATATTCTTTCATAAATTTAAATATTAATTTGCCAATACGTACAAGTGTGTAGTCAAATATCTACGTTTACTTTAATTTATTTTCTAAGTGGTATGAATTCTGATACGGAGAAATTTATTTGGAATTTCATTTGTTTCTAAGAAAAACATATATTTTTGTTTATTTTCTTGCATTGAAGATAATTATTTGACTAATTACGTATTCAGCTTTGTATATTTCTTTAAGCAAAGAATGCAGTTCAAATCATTTTTCATGTTACAAAATTTGGATAAAAGAAATTATATCCCAAATTTAAATGCATTCTTTCTTCAGATTATTATTTTATTTCTAAATCGAATACCATATTGTTTAATAAATTGTAGTACAAAGCGATCACTTGTACTGTATTGTTTTTATAAATAATACTATTGTTTAGTAAGTATGATATACATGTCGGTGATATATATATATTATTTATTTCATACGCTACAATGAATTTGAAAATTTTTCTGAAATAAGTATTTTAACAAAATCTTTGTAACATTTAAAGAATCTTTGAGCGATGTTTATTTAATTATTTGGATGTGATATTGTAAATATATAGTTCCATATCTTGTATATCTGTCTCGTTTAATATGGCGGTATATGTTTTTATTATTCATTTTGAGTACGTTTCAGTAGTATTAAAGTATTGTAATAATCATAATTGGATGTTTACGATCAAAATTTTATAACCCTGAAAGAAACTACAATAATTTTATTATTCTTTTAATTTCCACTCATTTGTTACAAATTACAGAAACAAGAAAACAATTGGGGGGTAAAAATAATATGCTATATAACTAATAGTTATTTTTGTGTTATTAACGATCTGATTTAATCAGCTCTATACAAAAAATTGCCACGTGCCATTTACAATCTAAACTTTTTCACGGTTGATTCTCTAATTTCAGAACCTACAGTCGTAATATTTCATTCTCATTATGAGTAGGTACTTAGTAACACGACATTGTGTACAGAGATAAGAGAGTCTTTGAAATCGTTTGTACCCAGCTTCGTTCAGTCAAAAACCATTCAGCCGACTGTCACACACTGTGTAAAATTTATTAATTAAAATTGCGGTGTTCCTTTACCGTTTGGAAAAAAAATAAAGAACTTCTGGTGGTAAGACCTTCTAAGTTACACATTTTCGCACGATTGAACCTGTAAACTCAATAAAGTATTTTTTAAATGATCGAGTAAAGTAAATTTACTGTCTGTATTTTAAGCAATGTACAGAATGAAAGAATTATTGATTAATTAATTAAAGACTGTATCTATACATCAATATGATAAAACAAAAGTTGACATCCATGTCATTTTTTCTCAACTTTTGGAACATGTAGCTTCAATCGTGATTCTTTCTCAAATTTGAAATTGTAGATTTTAAAAACAGCTCCATGTAGACGTAATAATCGTAATAAGACTAAATTAATCGCTAGCTAACTTACGAGAATTTAGGTGAATAAGATAATTCCATAGAGTCATCTTAGCTCATGTTTGAAAAATTTTTTGCAAGTGAAAATGAAACTTTTCACTATTTTGACGCATGGAATATTGAAGAAAAATGTCTTTGATGTTTAGTGACAATCGTGGATATAGAGTGCCCGAACATTTTAAGTGAGATGGAGTTGAATGGGAGAAATGTTAGTGATTGCTAATGAAAATTGATTAAACTCAGCATTTATGTACCAAATACTTTCTGTGCGACGCGTGTAGACTCTACGAAAATATGACGGTAGCTAAAAATAATGGAGCAACCACAATGACAACAAAGACGAACATTTTCATCGAGGATGAGAAGAAATTTCAAAATAATGCGTTACTGTCCTACAAAGAAGAAGAAACAGAAGACGACGAAATTACGCTGGAAGACTTGGCCCCCGATGGCGGTTGGGGATGGATGGTTGCTTTGGCCATGACATTAGTATTTGTTAGTATACATATTACGACTTTACACAATCATCAAAAACACAAACTTCAGGGGATACTTTTATAAACTTATTTCCTCTTTTACTTTATTTTTTTAAACCGTCATTACTGTGTACACTGTACAGTTCAGGGATAGTTGACAAATATAGTTTCTACTGCGTACGTGTGAAGTTTCAAACTAGTGACTGACGTGGTATTTTTATATATCCATGGTTTAAATATTACATTATACATTACTTCCACTATATGCTGTATAATTAGTTAAATGCTTCCGATAGTTAACTGTATATTAACTCATTAATTATTATGAAACTGAATATTTAATTTAGAAGGTCCAGTTCCAGCAAAAATAATATTGCTTGTTTCGTGTATTCCAATTCAAGTTTTTTTAATAAGTAATATTATATCATTTAAAATAATAAACGCTTTTTTCTTACTGAATTGATGTTACGTAATACAAGACTTATTTATTTTCATGCACGGAACGTTGCTGAAAGTTATATGTTGATGGGTATGTAAAAACAATTCACTGTTAAAGTTCCAGTTATCAACAATCCTATTTAAACAAATGCGCACGATTTTTACAGAAGTTTAAGTTCAACAGCTTTAAGGTTATTTTTATTACATGTTTATGCTTTTCAATGACTTTTCTAAAGATCATTAAACTTCTCTTGAAAATGACAGCGACAACATCGGTCATGAAAATATAACATTTTGTATGCTATTTTATTGTCCAATTTATAATAAATTCCCATTTGTCTTATTCTTCTTACAGGTTACCACATTTGGCCCAACTGCATCATATGGAATTGTATTTGGCGATTTTCTCGAAGCAACTGGTCAAGCTGGCACAGCAATGACACTTTTTAATTCCGTCTTTATGGTCACTTTTTCGATTGCTGGTAAGTAAACGTATTTCGCTAAAAAATGTACAGAATGCAACCTCGTCGTAACCATAATCAATACGGAAGTTGAATAATGCATGAGCATTTTTTTTACTTATACATGAAAATGTCCTTTTGACATACGTACAATTAATTATGAATAGATATTGTACAGGAAACGTTAAAAACGTATAATAACCCAAAAGAAGAAGGAATAAGAAGAAGAAATGAAAATAGATTATGGTGAATTATAAAAAATTAAAAATACTAAATTGAAATTTGAAATCAATAGTTCAAAATGTACAGCATTATATCTCAAACTGTTTAAAATTTCTAAAATTCTGTTACAATCAATTACGCCAATAATACAAACGCGATGCTAGTTTAATTTCTAACGTGCTCCTTGGTGGAGAAAAATGAAAATCGTACGTTCAGTCGTAAACCACAAAAGAGTTCCATGTGAAAATACCCTTATGTTACAGTAACTCGGCGATATACACGTATAAAAAATCGATCAAATTTTGTTGAAATAATTTTAAAAAAATAAGATGCAACTGCTACAGTCATTTGATCTTATCCACGTGTTGTGGAAATAAGTGTACGTTTATTTGTCACGAAGTGCCTAGGCGCCAGGAAATGAGACTTGTCTGAAAATGCAAGTAATGTAAGCTGCAACAATGAACAATTGAAATTGAAAGCTTAATTTTCTGACGGGTTTGGTTAGGTGATACTTCCAACGTGTCTAAAATTATCTTCTGATAACTATCTTAGTAATTGAAACATACCTGTTAAATTTCATACAAGTAATTATTGAATTTAAAAATAGTTGTATCTCTTCGAGATATTTACGTTAGATATAGTGGCCGCGTGTATATTTATTTCCTGATGTGCATGCTTAGAGACGAACATAACAGTGATAACGTGTCATTGAGAAATTTTGTCCTCCGTTTGAGAATGCTTCAACGCATTTGTGTGTTGTTTCAAATGTACATGATACTCGGTACTGATAACACAGATTTCATGACGATAATTTATAAATATAGTTGGGAGGAAACTATTCAATTTTCCTAGTGCAATGCGATACGATGAAAGAATTTTTTAAATATGGTGAAACCTTGTTTCATAATTATTTATTGCAAAAATAATGTAGGATAAGGGTATAAAAATATTTATTATAGTAAAGAATTTTTCATTTAATAATTCATAATTTCTTCCAAGTTAAATAGGAAAGTTTAGTAACTTTATGGAATTTTTATGTGTAGTGTTCTTTAATTAGTAAATAAGTGATGAGCAATATTCATTACATTTTTTTATCTTTTGTAATCAAGTCTAATGCAATGTTTTGTGATGCGTTTAAAATAGAAAATTACAAAAATTACAATAATTTTCCTTATCACTCTATTTAGTTACTAGAATCAAAATCCTTGCTTAATGTAAAATAGTGGTGATTAGTTCTGAAAGTACAAGTTGGTCAACATTAACCCGTCAGGACTGTCGCTAGTCTCGCTCGTGTGTTCAGTAACTACCAGAAACTTCACATTATGTGGCATAATCATGCCGTAGTTGAACACTATTCAAACTATTAGCCTTGTGTACACATCTCCAACGGCAAGGCTTAATTACGCACAGTGGCAGATGATGAAAACATTGACGATAAGACACCTGCAATTCACGAATAGTTCATGTATATAAATCACGAATAGCTCTGTAGGCGCCAGATAAGAGTGACTGAGTATATACATTTTTCTGGTAAAATGACATGTCCAAAAATTTGAAAGGAAGATCGAACAATGACTTTGCAACAAATAATTTGTTATCATTTCAAGTATTATGTTACACTTTTTACAACATCAACGTTTATACGCAACAGATTTATTAGCAAATCTATTTGACAAATAATTATAATGACCCATGCTTTAAAAAATTCAGTTTCCAGTGAATATGCTTTGACACGATAATTGTTATTATTTATTATATCTCTATGTGAAACTTTTTACGTGCATGATACGAAAAAGATAGAAACACTAAAAAATCGCTATCTAAGCCTTGTCTCGTATAAGAAGTAGTGATAGGTTGAAGTGTATTTGACGTTGGTTTCTAATCTTACTGGATAGTTTCGAACAGTTCACGAGTGCGTACTTGAAAAAGGAAACAATACTTTGAAGTATAATCGAACCCTGACGAAGTAGATTCGAATCTTTTATGAGTAGGTACTTTAACCAGGACTTTTCTATTCCGTGCAATTGTGTGATTTGTTTTTGCTTTGTTTGCGAAATCGCTGTCTTTCAGGGTTTGATTACTAGATACTTTTACGAGATTCGATTCTTTCAAATGTCAAAGTATTTATAGGTAGGTACATATTTGAATCCTACAGGTACTCGTTTCAGGGTTCGAAACCAGCTTGTAAGATCTGAGTACTTAAGAAAAATAGGTAATTCTTTGAGAATTTTTTGTTGAAAAACGGGTCGATAAATTAATTTGAGATTTGGCAGGCTGTTTTATTGTATTTTGAGCTATTGTTATAAATTTGTGTGTGACAGTGAAAAAATAACATGGCATATATAGAGAGAGAGCGTTGAAAAATAATCGAGTGGCTCTGGCGTTGACGAAAAGTACTGTAAGAGTTCTTAAAGTATATGACTATGGCTATGGGTGGTAGTCGATTTATTCCAGTATCTGTTACCGTTTTTTTTTTATTTAAAGAAGTTTTCCCGAGTTTGAGGCAAAACCTTTCTCAGAATCGTATCAAAGCGTTTCAACTTCTTCAAAAGGTTGCCATTTTAACATTTTTTATCTTTCTTAGTGCATCTACTACCATCCACAGTCACATTCATGTAGTTTAAGAATCTCTTTTTCTTTTTGTGTTTCCGATAACCCTTACAGTACCTTTCGTTAACGTGAGGGCCATGCAATTATTTTTCAACGCTCTCTCCCTCTCTCTCTCTCTCTCTCTCTCTCTCTCTCTGTGTATCTGTCATGTTTTTTGTTTCACTGTCACACAAAAATTCAGAACAATAGTTCAAGCCAGAATAAAACAGCCTGCCGAACCGCAAATTAATTTGTCGAACCGTTTTTGCACCAAAAATTCACAAAGAGTTATTTATTTTTCGGTCTAACAACGCGCAACTCCCCTTTAACAAATCCGTATAATTGAACATGATCTTTTACGTGTATTAACCGAAACCTCTGAAGTGAACTTTTTCTATTGAATTCGATTTGATTTCGTGAGTACATATTAAACATGATCCCATCCCTAATAAGAATGTATAAAGTACTGTCTAAAAAGCTCAGACCTGGGAACATCTGCGTAAATATATGAATGCGTCATTTTTTGAATGAATTTCCAGAAACGAGTTATTTTGTTTGTGTAACCGTTACGTTTGAACAATCTTTAAGATAAGATAAGTAAAAATGTTGATTTACTTATCGCATTATCAAACTTCCCTTGATTTTTTAAACTTTTTGGAAAGACATTTATGTAACAGTATTTCTGACAGAGTATATGTACATATTACGGTCTTGAATAATTTGTATATGAGTAATATAGTATTATACGATACCAGCTATAGTAATATTAGAGGTCTTGAATGCGTACTAAAGAGGCATGTGTACCAGTGCCGTCTTAACATAGAGGCGAAAGTGGCAGCCGCCGCAGGGCCCCGGAACTCAGGGGCCTCTGAAAAATTGGATAATTAAAAAAAATAGGCTTGTAAGAGCTAGAAAAGAATTGGAAATGGGCCCTCCAATTATAAGGGAAAGAAAATATCGAATATGTACACGAAAATTTAGATTTTAAAATAGGGCCCTTTGCTAGTGGAATATACCCCACGCTTAATCTTATTTATTTAACTGTTTTAATACTTACTCACTTCAAGTGTTAGCGCAGTATTTTCGATTTTGTTTAATTTAGAATAATTGAGGGGGCCACATATGGAGCTCGCCTCAGGGCCCCCGAAAACGATAATACGGCACTGACGTGTACACGGGATTCCTGCAACGTATACCTATTTTAATCTTCATGTAAACGGATATATATGCACATGTACTTATGTTTGGATTTATTTATTAACAAATTTTGTTAGAAATAATTATGTTGGGATTTGTTATTGTTACTTGTGACCTTCAAATTTGAAAAGCCGTGTTATTGCTTCTCAAGGCACATAAGTATTTACACGTACAACTGTATTTGTTTATACAGTGCCGGACAAAAGTACCTGGACACCCTTTCAAACAGTGAAAAGTTGAAAAAGGGACTTTCGTTATTCTCTTTCACTAATTAATAAACTAATTCTTCTAACTTCTCAAGAAACTTAAGCTGTTTAGGCTAATTTCAAAAAAGTTATTCTATGTTGAAGCGGGTCCCAATACTTTTTTCCGGCATTGTAGGTACGGGTACCTGAGTACTAAAAATAGCACGAATAAGAATACGGATATGTTAGTAGGTACACACGAAATAGAGACTTTTAATTTATTACAATATTATAGTTGTACTTCTTTAACTTTGGAACACCCTGTATATGTATAGTACCTGTTACAATACCGTATTACCAAAGAAATATTTAATTATAATATAAATAACAACAAAGACAATATATTTAACTTAAACTGAATTTCAATTATTAATAATTTATATTATAACTTTAAGCAGTAGGTACTCGACGATAGCTTTGCTCCTTATTTGAAATTCGAATGGCATTTTGCCAATCTCTGCGATCCAATAGCATGAAAATTAAGATTCCATGTTTTTCAACAGGTTTAATGACGAACACGTTACTGAAGAAATTTCAAATGAGGACGGTAGGTGTTTTTGGCGCAGTACTGTTTTCATTGCCGAACGTTGGTTTGGCATTCGTCACCAACGTCTACGAAATGGCATTTTTAAACTTCCTCCAAGGTATGGGGCTCGGTTTGATCGTCACAATTTGCAACACGAATTTCAACGCTTACTTCGTGAAGAGACGGGCTTCAGTACGTAAATACAAGGCCGATGGTAGTCGTTCCACAAGATACTTATATTCTTGATTTTTTAGGGAAATTTTTGCTTTCCAGGTAATGAGCGCCGCCCAAGTCATTGTCGGCTTAGGTGGGATTGCGTATCCTATATGCATCGAAAAATTGATGAAGGTGTACGGATTCCGAGGTGAGATGTATTATAAATTATTATAATCTATATTCTATTTCAACTTGCCACGTGTGGATGCAGTAATCATATGAATCGTTAAGTCGTGAAATTTTATGAATGATTAGAAGATTATACGTAAGTACTGTGTAAGTACTAAACTGTGCTGATTTAATAGGCACTGCATTGGTGACGGGCGCCATGAGCTTAAATTGCATCGTCGGTATGACGATGATGCATCCCGTTGAATGGCACGCGAAGAAACCGGAAGATGTTCGCGCGGAAAGAGCGCGCCAGAGGGAAATACGGAAATTGTGTGGAATGGCAGTGTCAAATCGTTGTTCTACCGATATTACTCATCTTCCTGCGAAAACTAGGTGGAGCAGCTTGACAAGTCTTAAAAACGAAAGCGGAAAGCAAATTCCGCTTTTAATTGAATCCTTGCAAGTAAGCTACATATCCAACATGGAATCATTTTTTACAATCTAATAATTATATACCCGAGGAAAGATATATTTGGAAAAAGCGAGTTACATAATGTTAGTCTTGAAAATTAATCACATTCCAATATTATTACTTTTATATGCTTGTATAAAGACACTGCTAAACCCGTAAATCAAGTTGCAAAATGCAGAATTTTTACTACGAAATTCAAATCTTTATATCAGATTTCTCTGTTCAAAATTGAGAACAGATATTTCGCTACTAGGGTAAACCAACCAGTGAATGACCGAATTGTTAAATGAGAAGCCCAGTAAATGACCGCATACTTTTAATAAGAATTGTACTTATTAATGTTTGTTTAATACGCCTAACTAAAAATATGGGATATTAAACGTGCAACTACACTCCATTTATAAACATATAATAATTTTTAAATTTATAATTGGCATTTCTTTGCCTAATGGTCATTCACTGGTATGCGGTCAATTACTGGTTGGTTTACCCTACTAGGATATATGAAAATGAAAGAAGATAATGTGGGATTTGGAAAATAAAAATTCATCACAGTCAGTGTTACACCTTTGTGGCACAATGGAGTTATTCATAAATTGCAATGATTAGAGGGTGGTACACATTTTTTACTCCTTCTTTACTTTGCTGGAATTTAGGAGCCTGCCAAGAGAGTTGCCTCGATTTCCGAGCTCGAGGATAAAGTTTACAATCGAATTAAATCTGGATCGATGCGTGAACTGTTAACAAGACGCCTGTCAGCACTCTCTTCATCAAGCTTAGCGAATCTAGTGACTGGAATCGGAGGTTTTGGAGATGTGAAACACCCGGTTGAGAAATCTAAAGAGAAACACGCAGAAAAAGGAGTTCAAGTTTCTATGAGTGAAGAAAACTGTATCGGGAAAAGGCAAATAAAGTGAGTATAATATATTGCACTTTAAATTATCACTTGCAATTTCATGAAATTTTACAATATTTTTCAAATTTTCTTCAAAATATTATTTTATGGTAACTATTAAGTAATTACAATTTATATCTTGGTTCTGCACTTGATTAACATTAATGTGTTTTAAACAATACAGAGAATTCTTGGGAGAATTTCTGGAAATATCGCTGCTAAAGAATTGCGGTTTCCTCAACATTTGTATGGGGATCAGTTTCGTTTTATCGAGTGACTTCACGTTTTCATCTCTCTTACCATTGGTGATGACTAACGGTGGCTATACGAAAAGTCAAGCAGCTCTGGCAATTACCATCAGCGCCGCTGCGGAATTGGCGTCCAAGATTTTACTTGCAATTTTCACTTTGGTGGTAAACGTCAAAGCGAAATATATATTCTTCGTCGCTATGATTTGTATGGCGTTTGCAAAAGTTGGTCAGTAAATTAAGCACATGCCAATTTAATAGGATAGAAATATCACATAAGGTCATAATTATTAGAGTCGACTGCGAAAATCTTTCTTACAGACAATACTGCACATTATATAGAAAATGCGTTAACAATACATTAACAAAAAATAGATACACCTAACAAGACGAACTCTATAAACAGACATGTCCTGCGTTTTCATTAATTCAGGCTAAACTTTATTTTCCTAAATATACAGAACACGAAATTGACAAAATTTGTTCAGAATGTAATAATTAGATATAATTGCAATGTTATGAAAATCTTATCGCCCGAATCCCCTTTGTGCAGGTTATTTGCTGTACAACGGCACCTTGATGGGCACATTTGTAATGATAGCAGTTATAGGAGTGGTTAGGTCCTGGTTATTGGTGCCACAGCCATTGGTCATCATAGAAGACATCAGTATTGAGAAGTTCGCCTCGGCATACGGAATTTATGGCGCTATTAGTGGCGTAACTTCCATATTGTTTGGGCCAATTGTTGGTGAGTATGTAATACATATATATTGTGTGCGAATTCCATTTATGCCCAAATCGCTCGTAACGCCCGTAGTTTTTGTTTCAAAATTTATATAAATCTCCTTAAGTATGGAAGAGAAATCTGTGAAAAGACATTATCGGAAAAGAAAGGGCTTTAAATATAAATTGCGACTCGAAAACGGGAATGTATATTAGGGATATTATAGAGGAATATAATTTGTGATATTCATTTTATTAAAAAAAAAGAAGATTCCTACGGTCGTGGGCGCGAGCGATTTGGGCGTAAGTGGAATTCGCCCTGTACAGTACATATACAGCAGAGGTGCACAAGGAGCCGTTTTCACCTCCTAGCTCGGCTTTTCCTTACCAATTCTGCCCTTGGCAACAGGACTGCCCTTGCAGCTAGGAGGTAAAAACGGCTCCTTATGCACCTCTGGTATAGAGTAATTTCTTAAATAATTTATACGATTTCACTCGAAGCATAGAATACATACTTAAACAGGTGAAATTATCCATGTATCTAAATTAAATGAAATATTTCGCGTGATAAAGTTAGATGTTGCATTTTATTCTACGATTTAAAAATGGCGTAAACCTGTATTAGTCAATATGCTTCACGATACTATTTTATATGTTTTCGTCTATTTTAACGCTCCGTGGTCACACTTTCTTTGTGTCATTTTTTAGATACTATATTCGTTTATTGAATCTTTTAACTTTTGAGTGTATTTGTATATTTGTAATAGTCTTTTTCTAGAGATGTAAATTTTTATATAGTTATGGGAAAAAGTGATGATTTTTGTTAAAATTCAATCTTTAAATATTAATATTAAGGTCTAAATTCATTTCGAAGTCATAAAGGCGGGACATTTGAACTCGAAAATGGCCTGGGGTGCGATACACTCTATGTGACCACGAATGAATCAAATTTTAGTGTGTGAAAATTTTAGAAGAAAATATTAAAGAGAAACGGAAAAAGAAGCAACAACTTTTGTTTACAGCAAAGAGTAGGCGGAATTTGACACGTGAATGATCTGTTTCAGGGCTCATGAAGGACTGGACCAACAGTTTCGTGGTGTGCCAGCTTGCTCTTATACTAATGAACGTCATGTTTGTTATTCCTTGGGCAATACAGTTCCTTTCAGTAAATTTACCAAAGAGGAGAAAGAAACGGGCGAATATAATTGCTACCCAAACTTCCAGGCCCCTATCTGCAAATTGACGCCAGCAGAGAAAGAAGGACGGCGCTCTCGCAGCTATTTAAATATAACCTGTTGTACAAAAATGATCCAAAATTGTATTGTTTATAATAGGGCTTCTACAGAATACTTTCATTTATAGAATGTAATGAAAAATGTTGTTTTCAATTTCATAAATATGTTTAGTGCTTACGTGAAGTGAATTACTTTCTCAAATTTATAAACTTGATCTTTTTCGTAATACAAACATTCCTAATTTTAACATTCAAGTTGAATATTCTACATATTTACTGTAAGATATATTGCAAGGAATTGATTCCGATTAAAAGTTTTGGAGATTCCTGTTACTTTACAATCATACGTTATAGCTACACGAAATATTGTAACTGATTGTACATATACGACTAGTTAAATAGTGTGATTAATTTAAAAAATATTTTATAACCAAGTTGATGTAAATATATGAAAATAAAGGAAGCAAACAAAATAAAATACTTTCAATGAATGTATAATACTTTATTATTATTATTTTGGTATCATAATATACTTTTATCCAGATTTAATATTTAACATAATCCGATTTATATAAAACTAGCTTTATTACTCGGCTTCGTCCGGAATTTAGATTCGGATTTTATAAAAAAAAAAAATTTAAAGCAGGCAAACCGTTTGCAGCGGTGCACGCGGGGCAAGTCAGGCGAGGGGTCGAGCAGTGGTAGGTATTCAAAGCCACAGTCGCACCGGGGTCACTTACCTCAGGATCTGCAATGAAATTTATCTCTATTTCTTTATCACTTCTATCACTTTATCATTTTGCTTTTTCTAAACCAAGTTCCAATTCCTTGGTGAGGTATTTCAAGGTATCGAGAAATTACTGCATGCAGTTGCATAACTCCTTCGAAAATAACCTTATTGAAATAAATGGGTATGTGCATTCTACTTTATGGGTATATACATTCGATCTTTAAAATATTCCTCTACCACAAACATTTGTGAATCGCGAGTTTCGAATGACTTAATTTTGCCCGTGTTGAAATTTAATTCCTACGACGTACAGCGTTACAATCTGTTTCAAAGCCTTCCCGGTAACGTTGCATGTGACACTAAAATGATAATGGGGACCTAGGTCCTAGGACTATATCGCTCTTTTGCTGCAACAACGACGTAACTAAAAATTCTCGATTCTTGGGGAAACGGGTTTAAAAGTTTTGTTAGACAACAACCAATTTTTCTATGCTAATAACTAAAAAACTGCAATTTTTTACTTGAAAAAAATGAGCGACATGTATCTGTCTTGTTAAACTCACGATATTTTTCCAGATTGCAATTGTAATTGTTTTCGGTAAAAGAATGACTCCTTCTTTTGTACGAATGATAGTATAATTGTGTATGAATTTTTGTTATTGTTTTTATATTACATGTGTAAGGTGGGGACAGAAATGCTAGTTTCGAAGATTCCGATTTATTTTATGGATTTTGAATCGCCCAGTAACATTAGACAGTACTAAAACTGAATTTCCAAGAATGAACGAATCCATGACGTAACTGAATTTATTATAAACATATATATATCAATAAGCGTTGCTATAAGAAGCTGGTGTATTACTCGATATTATATTACTTCACTTAAATATAGTTAATTACTAAACAACAAAAGCCTTTTCTTCCACGAGTAAATGTCAATTTCAATCTAATAGTACGTTGATCCACATCTATGGAGTTTTGCATTTTTTCGTGCAGTGTTCAGTTATTGTGTGTCATTCATGAGAACTCCATCTTAAGCACGAACCCCTTCACTGCTTTTATTTCGTGGCTCAATTTTTATTCGGAACCCGTCTACCCTCTTGAGAATAATGTCCATCCTCAGCCGGAAGTCCTTTTCTGTGAGATCCGACAGGATCTTGTAGTTCCGCAGGATCGTCGACAATAAGACCTTCAACTTTAACAGCGCGTATTTCCTTCCCACGCACGATCTAAAAAAAAATACGTAATTTAATCGCGTTAAACGTATTTCATAAGACCTGACTTTGAAGAAACGTAATGCTTCTGAAGGGATGCCTATTTCTACGGTGTTTCGTATCTACACATACATTGATATTTATAAATTTAGTATCGTGTTTATCGTTGTTACATTGTGATGTATACATATTTTATACAGAGTGCTGTTATTATAACATTCTCCTATTTATTAACTTTATAGTTTTAGGAAATGGTTACTTGCCTCGGTCCTGCACTGAAGGGAATGAAGGAATAGTAATGTCTCCTCGCCATTCGTTCTGGCAAAAAATTATCAGGGTCGAACTTTTCGGGGTTCGGATAAAATTCGTCTAAACGATGAACCCTGTACGGTATAATTAGAACTGTACTACCTGTTGGCAGCACGTGGTTCTTAGTTACTGTAAACGAATGAAACATTGTCACGTGAATTTCGATAACATGTGCCACGCGTTACATAAAAAACTTAAAGTACATCTACTGGACATGAATTGTATATAGTAATTATTCTTTCAGTTTCAAGGATTTTCGAATTTTGAATACTTAATATTTGAATTTCAATAAAAACATACAATTTTGTTAAAATGTAACAAAAATCGTGGTACATTATACATGCTAAACAGACTTCAATTAATATTATTGATTATTTATTGGTAAATGGAACTATGTATTTGAAAATCTAAACTGTTAAAGAAGTTTTGAAAAATGTTTAAGTAATAATCTAGAAAATATTTAACCTTTATTAAGTATTAATTATGAACTGTGTGTATAAAATTTACCAAGTTTAACGTCTTCCTTAAGTAACCTTGCAATGGCTGGCACCGGTGGAAAAAGCCTCAGAGTTTCGAAAATAACTCTTTCCAGGTATTTCATTTCCAAAGTGTCTTGGAACGTGCAAGGTCGGTCAGATCCTTTGAAAATAGAATCCAATTCCTCGTACACGCGATCCTAAGATACAAGCGTTGCTATTACATTCTATATATAATCACTGATTAAACAAATAATAGTAACTGAATTTTTTATTTGGACTTTTAATATTAAGATATTAAGGTATAATACATATTAATTCCATTAAAAGAATTGAGTTTAGTGCTACTATAAACGCAGAAGCAATAATGGAGAATAAACTTTTTGTAGATGAAACTAAATTTAATAAGTTTTACGAGGGGAATAACTTGTGTACTATTTTATGAATGGTCTATTACTCTACGACCTGTTTGATTTGCTAATGCGAAGTCCAATATAAGGAGATATAGTACTCTCACTCTCAGATTTACGCAGTACGCACAATTTTTATAGCAATATTATCGATAAAATGATTCGTATCCATCTTATTTTGGCCAAGATAGTGAACTACGCATTTTTGTAATAAATAAATTTTGCAATAATATTTTCCTAAGTAGTACGTATAATAAGAGAGATATAAATGCTTAATAAGTACCTACTTATTCGAGTGATCGATTAAATAATTGCAATAGAATAGAAGTGGACGCGTATGCACACGAATGCATTCTCAACTTTAGCTATTCTAAACTTGATTATCTCAAAATTAAAGCTTATTAGACAAACACTTTTTTACGAAATTTCGACTTTCTTATGTAGAATCATCCCATTACTGATTATAACATAATTATACTTATCTACAACCTTTAATACACCATGAATAGCAGAAAAATATTTTAGCAATTAAAATAGATACTACAAAGATATTAAGTTCTATCGAACGAAATTATTAAAAACTTCAAGTGACATCGAAATCGATAAACATCGAGTGACAAAATGATACTTCACTATAGTGCTCGATGATTGCATACATAATTGGCATAACCTCCGATATTGAGAGTAATAAATTCTTTTGTAAAAATGGGAGATGCAGTCAGAGGAAAAGTTCTATTCGTAAGAATGTGTGCAATGTGCCACACCGATGACAAAAATGGTAAACACAGAATAGGTCCTAATCTTTTTGGCATTATGGGCAAGACCTGTGGTAGTACGTATTCATACACTTATTTATGAATTTTAGAATATTTAGGCTGATAAATCGGTATATTAATAGAATCTTCGTTTACTACCTTTGTAATTTGAAATTTGTACAAATTGTTGAAGCTATATTTACTTTGCAATTAAATTACATAGGTTAAGTTTTTGAATTACAACACTGTGATTTTAAATATTTATAAATCGTGCAAGAAAAATTGTTTGTACTTCGAAAATAAGGTTATTTGCTGACGTTTATAGATCGAAATACTTTAATCATCTGCAGCTTGAATTGGACTTCTGTATTTAAATATATATTCTTCATCGTACATACTAGTTGAACTTAACCCGGAACTTGCAAATGAAGAAATACAAAATTTGCTTCCTGTGGTTTAATCAAAATTCATAAACAAGAACGTAGCTGAAATTTAAAAAATTTAGGAATTTTATCAAATATAAATTATATTTTGATTTATACTTCTGTTATAAATTACCAGTTAATAGAATTTTAGATCAGTGATTATTTATAGTATAATTTTCATAAGACTATCACAATATTTTTATATTACTCTGATTCATGCTAATTAGAACCATCTCAGTTTTGCAAATAGTAACTTAAGCAAAAATTATTTCGACTAAAGCAATATAATAATTGAAAACTAACTTTGCATTTCGGGAATGTATTAAAATTATTTCATATAAGTAAGTATAGATTCATAGAAACAATATCAAATTAATTATCCTCTGTAAACAATACACTATTTTAAGTTTGAAATTGTTTACAGTTAAGGGTACTAGCCAGTCGTTTTTGTCGAAAATGAAGCATTCCTTTTTCATTTAATTACAAAGAAATAACTTCATACTGGAACTTGTCCTTTGACACAAAGTTTATTAAAATCATAAGTTTAAAAAAAACGTGTTGTTCAGTCAAACAAGTTTTTTTTTAAACTTATGATGTTAATCAACATTGTGTCAAAGGACAAGTCTCCGCTTCAATTCATTTCTTTGTTATTAATTGAAAATGAAATTCTGCATTTTTGATAAAAACGACTGCCTAAGTAATACCCTTATCCCTTCGTTGACACACTTTTTTCCGATCAATTTTGACATACCTGGATGGCTACACCCAGACCAATTTTTTAATGACTGCCATTCCCATCTAAAGAATCCAATCGCAATGAAAAAAATTGTGGGTCATTCTCAAGGTCTCTAGAATGTATTCGAATAGTTTTTTGATTGAGATTTTACCACAGTTTTTTGAGATAAAAGTCTAGATTATTATGTATCTTTAAAAAATTGTAACTTTTAGGAATTTCAATACGAGAAGCTAAAAATCTACAGAGTGTTTGTTCAGATATAATATTTTGAAAAAATTAGTTTTTAAGTGGGCTTTGGAAAAAAAGGTATTCATTTTGCATGTTGACGGTACAGAGCGTCAAAATCATCTTATGGGTGGCTCATACCCAGGGTGTCAACGAAGGGTTAAACAAGAAAGCGTATTTTTGAAAGCAATAATTCATCAATTTTATTCGCATATATTATTCTGTATATTTTTTTAAATACTATATATAATAAATAAAATAACAAATTTAGCTACTCCTGGATTTAAGTACACGGATTCTATGAAAAAGAAAGCCATTACTTGGGACGAGGCTCAGATGAATGATTACTTGGAGAGCCCCAGGACATTTATACCCGGTACAAGAATGGTATTCATAGGTGTCAAAAATAAGGAACAGCGAAGAGATATAGTAGCTTACTTAACGACGTTAAAATAAAGATTCACAGCATTGCATTTTTAATGCTAACCATTGTGTACAGTGTCCAAAACGTGTTATTTATAGTAGTAGCTCGACAATTGTAAAAACAAACAAATTTTATCATTAATGAAATTAGGAAAACTATATTCATCTATATAGGGTGAGTCACATAATTTGTCCACCCTGGATAACTTCTGAAATGTGTATTCAACAAACTTGTATTATACAAAAGTGTTTTATATAGAAATTGCACGGTGTCAAAGGGAACATATGATACGGAAGCGTTTTCTATAAGATTTATTTGTTCTAAACCTAATAATTAGCGAAATATTTGCATAAACATTGTTCATGGTCTCGCTTTTGAGTAAATAGCGAATAAATAGTATTTACCTTAGTTACAGTATCTGTTATTAATCGGTTACACCTTCTATTAATATTAGGTTTGGGAAAAGTAAAGCTCAATACTTCCTTATAGAAAATTCACTGCTCTTTCAAATTTCATACTTTAGAAATTATTTTGGGTGGATGAGTTAGGTGACTCACCTTGTATATTCTCTACTTCTTCCGTACTTACGTTGTTTTGTAATGAGATGGCCAAAAAGTTTTCTCATACTTTTTAAGAAAATTCAAAAATTGTTATTACATGTAGGTAGTACCAAAACTTGTAATATATTTAACTAAATTTTAATATATCGACTATCTTTTGAATCTCCCGACTCCACTTTCAAATTTCATTTGCATGCATAAAGTTGAAAGAAACCGCGTAATAGCATTAGAATCAAAATGTTTCATTACAAGTAGAAGAAACCTGTTCATCCATCCTAATAATTTTATTAGACTCACCTGGATATCTTGATGTATACCGAGTACGCACAGAACAAAACTGGAACCTGCAGCGGTGGTGTCATGCCCCTGAAAAACAAAAATGCTATGCATTTATGGAGTGTTTCAGCTATATTAGTATTCTGCATGTATTCTGCAACTGCTTTATACTATTTCGAATGGTTTATCAAATTTGGATGATTTCTGTCTAATTTGGTATAAATAATAATATTTCTTTTAATTAAAAATTGTAGGGCAACTCGATTAAATTATCACATAACTGTAATAATTTCACAGTTATTCTGATTAAATGATTTTTTTCGAATAAAGCATAAGAATAATGTTCAGGTGAACTATGAAAACAAATTAAAAAAATGTATTCTCTACTACTGTGATACTCGGCAATACTCTTCGAACAAAATGCAAAACTGAAAATTAAATTTTTTTTTATTGATGTAAAATTGACACTTTTTCAAGAATCGTCCGAAAATTTAAATACGCAGCGAAAGTGTTAAACACTTTTGGAATCTGAGACATACATTAGTGTGTTGATTAAATTCGTGCTTCTTTCTCCGAGTATTAACTTCGACAGTTAAAGTTGGCAGCAGCATTCTCATGTTTTCATTTATCATTTAAGCAATAGTAGAGATGAAACCATTGAATGTACGTGCAAAAGATTACATTTTGTTCAATTATAGTGCATCTACATTTTTATGCAATTCTAAGTAGGTAATATACAAATATGGCTGCCAAGTGTTTTTTTTACGTGCGAAAACCTATTTAATATTTAATATTCAACAATACCACTATT
The DNA here is from genome assembly GCA_929113495.1 of Andrena minutula. NCBI lineage: Eukaryota > Metazoa > Arthropoda > Insecta > Hymenoptera > Andrenidae > Andrena > Andrena minutula. The sequence goes on from OV815994.1 coordinate 41,490,179, forward strand.
TATGCAGATTCTGGACTCACCTTGAACATCGACGATTGGCTTAAAATTATCCTTTTACCTCAAACATGATGGTGTCGACTTCTTCCTTGATCTCGTTGTCACTGAGTTGCGCGCCGTTTCTCGAAAGTTCCAGCATGAGATCCAAGAAGGCGAGTCTACGCTTTTCACCTACATCATTGTCGTCAATATCATCAAGATCGTCCCTCACGTAGTGCATTTTCGTCGCTGCCTTATCTTTCTGGTTAATCGAATTTTTCTCCGTAGTATCTTGTGACGCCGCAGTTTCTGTCGGCCTCTTCTGTTCCTGCCCAGTACTCGCACAGATTTTTCTATAAGCTTCTTCCTTTTTCTTTTGAATTACTCTCGAGGTTAAGCTATGAATGGTGTTGAGCAGATTCTCTTGTTGCTTCGCGAACTTTGTGAATTGGAAGATAAAGTCGAATCTCAGATTCACGTTGTACTGTCGTCGATGAATGATGTCGCACATACTATGTTAATAAAAGCATGTTAAAATTCCATGTAAATGAAACATGTATATTTACATGTTTCACGAAAGAGAGTCAAAGTCATATTGCCGCCTTTGTGCAGTGTCATTTTAGCTACACAATTTAGGTTTTATAATTAATGATTAGGGTCACATATTTTATTAAATTTAAAGACTCGGATCTCAACTGCTTGCGTGGAAAAAAATTTCCATAGTATACAAGTGGATAGAATTTTTGGAATATGTAACACACCGTTTTTAGAAGAAAGAAAATTCATTTTGGAAAAGTGTAGAGTAGCTATTAATTCTGTACGAAGGTTTCTTTGTACATGTACAAATACATCGAACAATTATATATCACTGTATTATTTAGTAATACTATATAAAAATAATTCAAGCTAAAAAATTTCTAGAAAAAAATAAACACAAGGGTACGTTTTAGAATTTAGATAATTTTGTAATGTCATAAAATTGTTAGAAAAAACGCGAAGCTACACGTGACTTTAATGAAATATAGAAAAAACTCTATTTCTTCATTTACTACAATATATGTATTATGTAGAAAAGATTTTAACAACCTAAGTGTAAATTCAACATTAATTAAAAATATGTTGTGTTATATCCACTTACGTTATTGTGAATATTTTATATTAAAGTAATAATCCACAAAAGGTAATGTAACTTGCTGACACTGTAATTATAAAATACTTACTTCATCACAGCCATAGCGTAATCATAACCAGTTTTGTGTTTCTCAGATTCCCTTAGACCCATTGCTGTTTCCAATAAAATATCAACGGTGACTGCTGATAAATAATCATGACAGTCAAATTCTTTTCCTATTTGTTGCCGCAGACGTATTACTAAATCTCTGCTGTTTTCATAAAATAATGGAACGAAGGTTTTTAGTACGTTCAAGTGGAACGTAGGCGCAATTATTTTTCTGTGCGATCTCCATTTTTCACCAGAGCTAATGAGCAAGCCGTCTCCCAGCCAAGGTTTGAAGTATCTGTAATGTAAAAATTAATGAAGCGTCTTTCGAAAGCAAAATATGCAAAATAATATTTAAATGTGTACATATTTTTCAGCACTGTATGTTAATATGTAATGGTCTTCAAAATAGAATTTTTTAATAGTTAGATGCCAAGTGAAAATGATCAATTTGTTAGTTTTCTGCCATATTAAGACTTCTTCAGGTTTTAAAATAATCAATTTTTTTTCTATCCTGTATTGTTGTACTGGCTAGATGTTATAAATTAAAATCATTTCTTTTATGTTGTCAACAAAATTGGAAGTTACAATGCTACTCGATCATATAAAAAATATTCTTCTATTTCGAATTAATACTTTCAGCTATAATTACAATTTTTCCAATTCCAATCAATTTTAATGCCTCCTCACGCGTGGAAGTTAGTTTTTGTTTGTTTAAAGAGAAAATCCCTCCTTCCTTGAATTCAATATTCACAGAGTGATTCCAAGCATTTGATAGGCAGAGTATATTAAACAATTCAAGGCAGTTAAATCGAGTAAGAAGTTTTATTCAGAATATGATTAAAATATTCTTGGATGTAGTGTAGGTAAAAATACTGGTTGCAAAATATGTACCTGTACTCTGGAGACTTATCGATATGAACTGAGCTGCTGAGAATGATTTCAACATCACGAGGGTGATACAAGAAGACCACTAATTTCCTTCCCAAGAAAGCTCGAACTACAGGCCCGAACACATCATATTTAAGTATTTCCTCTAAAACATGATCTGGGTGCACACCCAACGTGAGTAATGCATTTCCTAAAATTGGCACTGTTTTTGGTCCTAGAATAAAACGAACCAGATTTTATTTGCAAACCTGATTCATATACAGGGTGTTCATGATATTACTATTCAGTGTTTTTCTAGGAAATTGCAAATATATGGAAGAAATGGAAACAGAAAATTTTTCACTACTTTTTATAAGCCACTGAATTGGTTATTTTAATTATTTAAATGTATAATAATTTTGAAACAACGAAAGTAAATTTTGAGAGGTATGCCATTTTTTAAATGGAAAGAAATGGATGCACAGTGGTTATTTAATAAAACAAACGAAACCTGTGGTTCATTAGTTGACTTTAAACATTTAAAAAAACATGTGTATCAAGGTATTAGAAAAAATATATTTTCTTCGATATCCATATTAATTGCCTCCCAACTTATTTTAGGAGACTTATACACTAGATTTGAAAACACTTTTCATGCATTTGATTATATTAGAAGTGCATCAAAGAGTTTAAAGAAATAAATTAAATACACTATTATGCATAATTTTTCTCTAAATTATTATGATCTGCAAGCTAAATGTTGCTTCTTTTAATGAAGTGAATCTTTCCAATATTATTCTTTGCTAAATTATAGTGAAAGATTGGTTTACTTAAAATTTACCACAAATCTATCTAAATGTTGAGAATATATGACGTGTTTCGTATCATATGTGCATATTAAATTGAATTTATATTTATAGTTGATTTTTAAAAAATGTAATTATATTTCTATTGTGTTTACCCACCTGGCAGCTTATTTCCGAAACGCACTACTCGTAAACTTTCGATGTAAAAGTAAATACCAAGTAAAATGGTAGATACGGAAAGCAGCGTGTAAAAAAGAGCTGTTTGCCAGTAGGTTGTTGTTATCGTCGCCACCTCCATCTTCGATTCTACTCGAAGATAAACTCACCTATATTTCCTTTTTGGCAAAAATGATTCATAAATATTTCCACAAAACAATATCTATTACAATTTATATTTCATTTCTATAACTTTAAAGCATGTGGATTGGGAATAGATATTTCAAGTATTTACTGTTGATCTTTTAACAAACAAGAAATATACGTTATAACAACAGATCATAATGCTGTCGCTCAATAGATTTGCACTAATAATTGTATTTTGTTCCTCATCCGAAATGACTATTTCATTATACGAATATAAAAAATACGAATTTCCACGTTATTAAGCACGTATCACTTTTATAAATAATATCTCCACTGTTTCTTTTCTTCCTAAGATGTTTATAATTAATGATATTAAAAGATTAATAAATTGACACTTAAATTTCACGCGCACTGTATAATTCACGAATACCGAATTAACAAGAAAATAAATAATTTAAAAAATTTTCAAATTATTTTCATTAAATTATTTTCCTGGGAACTTTAGTAAGAGTACACATTAAATACCTTGGCAAAAAAGTTTGCGCGCGTCAAGTCACAAGCGTCGAAATCCACAACGCGATTCGCTGAGGCATCCACTCCTTTTATATTCTCGATTATCCGTCAATGTGGGTGTCTGTAAAACTTTCTGGTTTTTTTAAATTAATTATACGATGACCCGTCTTTCCCAGTCTTTCATTTGCTTTACAAATTTTCATTGTCGAGTAGCATAAATCAATTATAATGGCGTGTAGTGAAAACAGGTCATTCGATAAAAATAAAGATCCGAAATAATTAAGCCTCAATTGATCGCGAAGCAGCTTCGCCAATTACTTGGTCTTTGTAATCGAAATTACTTTGTCACTTATCTTCCTTCGACATTAGTACACTTTTTACATTTTGACTTTCATCACATTTATTTTAAATAGTGATAAGTAACATGTGCTACGCGTGCCAAACCCCCCGAGGTATAACGAATTTGTATCGTAGGGGGTAAAAAGACAAAAAGACGGTTACAACGATCGCTCTTTGATCGTCGAGGTGGAAACGAGTACTTCCGGAAATGACGTAGCAACCTGCTTCACCCCCTACATGGAACGTGTCCGGAAATCGACCCTCCAGGATAATAAAAAAAAGAGACAGGACAGAGGTATATACAGCGCGGGAGACAAAGAGAAACAAACTTCCCCTCAAGTGAACTTAGGCGAGCGGGACCAATTTCACGAAATTACGAAATTATCGATGGGCGCCAAATCGACCACCCTTTATTACCGCCACCGGCGCCATATAGATTTCCTAGCCAACTGAATTATTCACAGAACACAGGCATGCATCAAAGAAAACAATTTTTCAATCTATTTAATCTATTAAGAATGACATGATACATTCTCATTTTCACTGTACAAGGTGTACATTGAGTTGTGAATAATGTGGATATGGCTATATGATTCCTTGGCATAAAATTACAGAGCGAATTCAATTTGTCAGAAATTAATTTTCGTAAATTAATGAATAATCTGTATTAATTGTAAGTGGAGATAAAAGAAATATATTGCAGTGTCCAATTTCAAAATTATTGGCGACGTGTAATTACATTCCTTATAGTGGATTCCTTATAGTGGAGGTCCGCGAAATGAAATGCTGAACGATATTAATGATTGTGCAGTATAATGGATTTCCTATTTTAAGCTGACCACTTTAAACATTTCAGTTGTTTTTGTCAAATAAATTAAAATTAACATTTCCTCAACCTGCTTCGCGTGACTTGAGAATCACTGGAACTATATAGTAGGGTGGTGCTTGAAATTTAACATATTGTTTATGCTGCAAAACGGGCCTCGTTATAATTGTATTACACATCATAATGTTTTAGAGGTTGGTACCGGCTTATTAACATTTTAAACAAAATTGTATTTTTACTTAAGACGAATTCAAAAACCAGACATTCTGTAAATTTGAGAGTTTATATTATATCACGAATTTCACCTCCAGAGTGGCAACCCGCCTTGCCAGCCCTCCCCCTAGTCTGGCTAGTAAACATTACTACTAGACTTTCATAAATATAAATTGGCTGTTTTGAAAAGTTGTTGGTTCACAAATTTACTTTGTAATAATATTGCAACATTACGCAAATGTGTTTAAAAAATATAATACGTCGAAAAGAAAAGTACATTTTTATTCTTAAAAAGCACAAAATTCTATGCCTGGTAGCAACCTTTAATATGTAACTGACAATGAGAAAACTAAAATGAATACCACGTTACTTAATCATAAAGGTGAATACATTAGCAGAGAACCCCGTGAAAATATTACAAAAATAATTGTTTGAGATCAAGTACCCTACTACACATATAAGGTAGTAGGTATTAAATGTGACTCTTATATCAGTTTTATTCATTTTTATAAGAAAATCTTAAAATAATTTGATTGAGTTTACGGAGAAGCAGCATTGTAAAGTACTTATTCCATTTGTAGATACATTGAAAGCTATTGAACATTTACATATTACTTGATATTACGTAGGGGGCAAATGCAAAGTATATCGTGCATTTCACAAATATGCATATTGTTACCAAGTGTATACTATAAATGGTGATGAATAAATATCTTACTTCTTCGTATTGCTTTCGTGTACATAATATTTATTATTCAGTGCGGAAATGAACGTTGAATAGATTACGGCAGGCAAATACTTCCATGAAAAATATTTATCATTTCTTCCGAAATTAATACTGAATTTTATGCGAAGCATATTTATCCCATACTTCAAAAAAGTATTTAGAATGAATTTTCTTGTCAAATTATTATCGCTATGTAATTGTATTATTGAGCATCGTGACATTCATAATGGTGCAACTCAAATCAAGAGAATATTAATGTTTCATTGTGCCCCTTGCACCAAGGTGCCCCAACTCCCCCTACAGTGTGTCTCACTGTGCGGTGGCGCAGGGAGTACGTTCCCCTTCTTGCGTTGATTGTGAGCCGTAGGAGAACAACCCCCTCCATATCTATTTGCCTCCTGCACTCTATACTGGCGGCTGGCGAGTCGCAAGGAGCTCTCGCTCCTACATACCTGCTGTTGCTGATAGTGGGGGAACCAGCGGACTGAGTGTGGGGCTCCTGGGGTTCCTGGTGAAGAAGTTCCCCCGCCCTTCCTTGAAGGATATTAATATTAACACTTTCACTGGCAACGACATATTTTCATGTCGATAGATTTAACAACAGAAACATATGAATAAAATAAAAATATATCAAAGTATGTAAGTTTTTACCAAAACATCTAATAGATATTAGTTCATAGAAAAAAGATAAGATTAAATAACAAAAAATGATTTTTACTTACAGTATAATATGCTACCTTCTTCTTCAGGCTAACTTGTACAATGAATCGAAATTTCTTGTTAAAAAAATAAAAAGGAACGTAGTTACATTACATTGAATCTAATAAAAAGTCACTAATTAGTAAATACGGTATGCACTCGTTATAAGCCCGACGAACGAGGCTGGCGGCGGGCGCACAGCGCGTTGTGGATACTATTCCGCGTGGCCAATGACGCAAGTGAGAAAACCCAAGAGCGTGCGAGACGAAACGAAAGAGCCTCTCGCTCGTTCTCGGGTTCTCTCACTCTCGTTTGAAGGATTCCAAGAAATGGTGGGGATAGTCGCCGGGCGTACAACGCATGGTGCAAACGGGCTTATAACGAGTGCCTACTGTATAACAAAACTGCAAAGTTACTGTTGTAAATGATCTTCAAATATAATAACATTGTCCACTTCTCCCTGGGAAGAGCTAATTATTACTTTTTATCTTTTCAATTATTCTTTCATTCCTAAATTCTTATTACTTTTCTAATTCATTATTTACTCAACTTCAAAACTTCTACACAGATAAAATGTTAACGCCATCATAAAACTGACAGCTATCAATAATTTTCACATTCAGGGTATGATAAATAAATCACTATAGTATCGTATAAATAATAAAATGTATTTTAAATATTTCATAAAAAGTGTTACAGAAGATACAAGTAAAAAATGCTTACTGTAGGCTTATTCAAGGCACTTGTATTTACAGAGTTTCACTCGTTGTACTGCATGAACGTCGACTAATCCACGACTGATATGCATCTATCCCCCACACTACCGCGTAAACATTCCTGCACGTCTCACAATTAAGTCAGGAGGACGTCATTGCATCATTGTTAACTTAAGGTCTCGTTCAATTAAATTAAGTTAGAAATAATCAAGTACGTTAGGCTAATACAACAAAACCCTACTGTCCGCCATAATGCAACGTATCGCGACAAGATATATACAGTGTAGAAAAAGGAAAGTTGCACGATATATATGTATATAGGTATAATATACCAGTGTAGTATTAATTACAACATAATCGATCGAGAATGACGAAATAAACTTTATAACAATATTATACAGTTTCTTATTAAGTAATTCGTTTGTCGTTACGTACTCCTAATACTGAACGAATGAGAATCAGACATTTGTACAAGAACTCATCTAAATTTATGGCTTAACATCGACGTAATTCATACTGACCGAGAGTTAAACGTAAATAATTAAATAATATTAATCGCAAGAAGATTAACCCTTTCCTCCTTGGCACGCAGAATTACTTTCCCAAAGCGTATTGTCTCGCGTACATCCTAATTACTCACTGAACCACATTGTCAATGCAAGTAGCGAACAGTTTCTTAAACACTCGTTAAAAAATATCATGTAGAAAAAATAGGGTTCGTCTTAATTTTACGTAAGGCACTTTTATACACACAAATCCTTTGATTTCCTTTCACAGCGACAGAACGTCCTTGCGTTCTTTTGTCTGACACAAGCGTTCGAATCTTTATATTGCTTTTATTCTTACGATATTTTACATAACGTTAATACAAGGAAGTCGAAACATTATAATATCCTCGACACGAGATTGTATCACATCTTCGTGTCAATTTGTTGGTTACATTGGAAGTCAATTTTGATCAGGAATCTAATTTTATAGATTGTTAAAATTACAGTCCTTTGGTCACGCAAAATATCATTATGGTAGAATTTTAATAATTCTCTAAGGCTACATCTGTTTAACAACAATTTAAACTATCTGCTTCATAGGAGAAATAACATAGTAAAAATTTCTTCTTTCTTATTTCAAAACATCTACAAAATCCCTTTTTCGTAGGTCTCTTGAAATTTCAATAAAAGAGTAGGAAATTTTGCTGTCACTTTTTAGCGCTTATATCTATCGAGATGTGCGTTACTCTTAGGTAAATCTTAGTAAGTACTGATTTGTTCGCTGACGTTGGTGTGTGAGAAAGAAAGAATCATTGAAAATTTATGAAAGTCCCACGCAAAAGTATTTCTTATAAATTTTGTTATCAACTTAGAATCTTTTCTCTTATAGGACAACATTGCTTAAAAAATTTCTCTCCACTGTCAATAGCTGGGTAAGATCTGGAATAGGTTTCACGTTTTATGTTCCAGGAAATCGTGTTTGATATAGTAAAACAATTACCAATTAGAGTAAAGTATATTTAAAATATGTAAAGTACTTAAAAATTGGGTAATAGCAAATAAATGTATTAAATGGTGTTTATTAAATTTATTGTTAAAAACTGTCCTCCATGTTGTCCTACAACTGAGATGATCCCCTGATTCAATATAATTCTGTCTTTCTTCAAAACCAACCTTTAATTTTACATGTTACATTGAGCGTTTGAGGATGAAAGTGGTGTAGCTCAATATTTCCTTAGTTACATCACTCTCACTTTCAGGGACTCAATTGTTGTTAATGGAAGGAAGTTATGGTTATAGTGTGGCAAACAATTTCATTCTGTTTGTGATCCTTTGGTTGCAATTTAACATCAATTGCCATGACGCACCGTGAAGTCAGAGTCCTAGGAAGTCAGCGTGATTAGTTCAGGAACGAAGTCAAGATATTCAAATGAAATGTGTTGCCATTGATTTGCGTTAATGGTCTCCTGAATGCACTACCAAATAAACAGAGAGGAAAGACATGATAGGCAGTGCTGCGCATAGAAGAAGTACTATGGGCGATAAGTACAGTTTGTTGATATCCTGCATTAACAAACGATATCTTTGGTGAAATTTGAAATCGATTGAAATTCCTTTCCAAAACAAAATTTTGCCCTAGCATTATGAGATCACTCCAGCGAGTTTTGTGCCAAAGCTTCTGTACGGCGCTGTAACAAAAAAGATTAAATAAACATAGATTAATATGGTGGAGTAATACAAATTTCATATAATAAAATTAACATAATTTGCAAAAAAGTATATTTAAATTTAACTGCGTCTATTAATTCCACCACAATATTTTCTGTCATTACAATAACTGTTCAACTCAATATCATATCACTTCATGATTAATACTGTTTTTAATGAAGAATGAATTACAACTTTTTCACAATCAACTTTCTCGAAACAAAATTCTTACTTTTTGTAAAATGAAAATTATTTCGCACCTAAATTTTTTATTTCTTATTGAGAGTCCTGCTAACTATTAAAAGAAAAACAGAACGTTTGTTATATACAGTTACGTAATCCAGCGAATCTTTTTCTGGTAAAGAACCGTTACTCTCTCAAAACCCCCAAAATTTCCCCTTTGTGATTTATTTCAGAATAGCAATTCCCATTTACTATCGAGATGATTTCAGGATTCTTCCAGGGGAAGGAAGAGGGATCCTGCATGGCGTTAGGATATTGTCCCGCCTGGCTATTGTGTTCCTTCCAGCTTGATCGTGAAGATCCTTATTTACCTGGATCAGCGAGAATTAAGCAGGGAAACGGACGAGCGAATCTTGCAGACACCCTATCATGACCCCAAGGATCGTGGGAAAAATATGTGTATCCGGGAAAAATTTACGGAAGGTTCGGTAATAAAACTGCTGAGAGAAATTTCTTTTATGGCTGGAATAATCTTTTCTTGACTATAACCCAGCATTGAAACGAATAACCCATAACTCCATAATATCCATAATATTTGCTTCTAAAAATCTTAACGGTTGCAAATTTAGTATTTATCGCAACTATTTTGCAGTTAATTGTTTTCTACGGTCTATTAAAATTTTTACATTAACAACAACAATAAGGATCGAATACTATCATATACTATATTACAAGAATTTTTTTTCATTTTACAGTCGATTAATTACACAAAAATAGAATATTTATAAATATAAATTTGAAGAATTTATTAGGCATAAAAATTGTGTTATATGTACCAGTAAGTTTTATTATGGTATAATCGATGTGCTGCAATTTTATTTTTATTTCTAAAAGTATCGTAACTATCAGTCACGCGAGATAAGTGACGAAGAAATAAAAAATTGGTAGAATTCGAAGAGAGGGCGAACTAAATTATGTATGAAGAAGTAGACCTTGAGGTGTATTGCCTCCAGATAAAAGGATAAAAATTAGAAAAGCACTCTTCTGTAAGGACGTTCGTTTATCAGCAGCAGGGCGTGACTGGAAATCGTTCTCAAGAGGGACACTTTGGAATGTTAAAGCACGCGCTGTCCTTTGGCGGAAATCTGTCTCGAATTTTTGTTACTTTATCACTCGCTATACAGGGTGTACCCCAAACGGAAACCCTTGAGGGTAATGGTTAGGGAAGTAAAATGAGGTTGAAAAAGTGTTGTAAATGGGGTGTTGAATACGTGTACTGAATCCCTAAAAATGATTTGCATTATAATCAATAAATTGAATTTTGTTACATTCTGTCAAATGTTATTTTATAATCATTAATTTTGAAACATTCCCCGTCATCCACGGATTCGTTCCCAAGTTCTGTCAGTTCGCGTAGTTGCACGGTCTCAGCACATCCACTGTCGAGACAAAAATATCATGTCTCACATGAGATTGTGATCTCATGAGACTATTATTTCATTATTTTATTATTTTTTAATTATTTGGTTATTAGTTTAATGGAACTAAACTCTCATGAGACAAGTTTCATGATATATTTTTAAAAGTCTCATCTCTCGCGACTATTCTCATTATTGACATGTAGTTAAGATTTTTTTCTTATAATAGAAAAGTCTCATGTAAAAGTCTCATCGCGGATTCGCACATTTATAGATTGTTTTACGCGATATCAAGGTTATTTACGATTCTATAAACGTAAATCTATAAATTCATCACATTCGATAGCAGATGCTGCGTTAACCTGTGGGTGGAAGGGAAGAAAACAAAAAAAAACAACAATTCATTGCTTTACAAAGCATGATTGATAGTGTTGAAGAAGAATTCGACATGCAATTGTACTGAATCGTCCCTAATCCTTTGGTATTTTGAATTTAGCTTAAGTTTTACGATTTCTAATCGCTACTAGTGCTTTATATGTCTGCCTTGTAACTTTTATTTTGAAATATTTTCTCATGCAGCAAGTAATTTATGAATAATTTGAAGGTGTCAAGTTATTTAAGTGCCTCCCACACAGCTTCTTTTTTTATCAATTTTTGCTACAGCTTATATTCCATTATTCGTATTTCATTTCTTTCTTAATGAACTATCATCAGTTTGTTTCCAAAACTATTTAAATTTCAAAATTATATATCTTTCAGTCTAAAGACTAGCTGTGTAGAAGTACAATATTCAGGTTATTCGACCTGCACGCTAAACAATTTCTTTCACAGCGAATTTTATAACATAACTAAGAAATAGTTATGTGCAGACAGTTTAGATCTTTCCGCAGAAAAGGCTTAATCTTCAGACAGCATTACCAGATCCAAACCGTCGCCGATGCGGACGCGGTTAGTACATTGCCATGCTGGTAATGTTTATTGATAAGATACTCAGCATGCGGGTTACCAGCATAACAGTCCTTTAAATTCTTTTGTTCTTCACGAAATAAGTCGAAGAAGAAAACGAACAATGGTCGGTGTAAACCTGGTCGTCATTATATTTTACAACGCAGTTTCATTTCTTAAAATGGGGAAAATGAAATGTCATTTAACCGCGTGAAAGTGAAATACAGAAACTGAAACCGCGATACAAAATTTATACAAATCCTTATTATTTTTTCTATCGTTCTCTTTCTTCATTTCTTCAAATTTGAGAATGGTTGACGATTAATTTAATGTTCATACTAAGATTTCATTTATTGACTGTCTAACTAAGAATCCATGTATGAGTATAGCTTTTAGATTATTCAAGAACGGGCCATACTTTTTCTAAATAAATGGTATGTGGTTATCATCAAACACAATGCAATGCAAATTATAAATGTTTCAGTTTTGACAATTATTTACCATCGGCCTGACCACGAAGTCCAAAGATTGTATATATGTAATACTTTTGCACAAAGACACCTTCATTCGAGTCACAATAACAACATTTCAATTATTGCTGGTGTTTTGTACTCCATTAAGGTGTCTTTCCACTGTGACGCCCTGACAAAGTTCCGCTGTTTGGAACTTTTTTCGGCACAAAAAGAATGTGTTTACTAAATTGAGGTTTTTTCTATTTATTAATATGTGTTTTGAGAATACACCAATTTTTTTATACTTTTTTATAAAACAGACAATTTTCGTTGTTTTTTCTCATTTTTCGGGTCGCGGAATGATTACAAAATTTAGCTAATTTCAATAGTTCAACTTTGGACGTATGCCTTAATTCGTCGTCGTATGCCTTAATTTCTTAATTCTTCATGAATCTAATTAATCTTACTTTACTGCCGTAGCGACAGTCATATCGATTGCAAATTTTTTTGTTTTTTTTCTATTTCAGACTCACGGTTCCACTAAACTCGACCACGCAGTCAAGGCGTCTTTTATTTTACAGCTCATATTACACTCCATTATTTTGGGGCAAGCAAGCAAGCATTAAAAAAATTTAAAATTTTATTTTTGTATTCTCAAGACACAACATTAATAAGTAGAAGAATGTTCAATATAGTAAATACATTCTTTTTGTGAAGAAAAAAGTTCCAAACAGCGGCACGTTATCAGGGCGTCACAGTGGAAAGGCCCCTTAATAAATTTATAATTTCTAATAAGCATTCCACAACTTGTTATACTATTTCATTATTACAACAACAACACAGTACAACGTTCTTTGTATTAATCTTAATAAATACACCCGCAAAATTATAAGTGATATTATTCATGTCTACGATATTTATTGCTCAAGTATCACATTAAAATAACCTTTCCAATTAGGTTTACTTGAATTCCCACAATAAGAGAAGCTTTAGATAAATTAACGCGATTAATATCCACCAATGAAACTCAATCGACCATACATCTTCCTTGCACATAACGCTTAAGATAAACCCACCGTCATGATTTCGTTACACTTTCGCGCAATAACATCCTTTACGTTCGTACAAGTGACATTTGTAACTATAATTTACAAGTAAACGTAATCGCGCGGTGTATGTCACACGTCTCGAAGAAAAATTTAAAACGCAACCATTCAGGCGCCTACCAATAGCCAGGCGCACTTTTACCGAGGCCGAGAAATTTCGGTCGACGTATGGAGGCAGGTGACCATCAGTTAAAGAAGAAATTTCATCGCGTAGCTTCCGGCTTTTCGTGCGTCCACCCAAGAGAAATAATCGCGGTTAAAGCGAGGTTAAAGTTTCGCCGTGCTCATTACGCGTGTTACAATAAAGGGGGCGCGGGGAGTGGCACCGAAAGAAGTACGATGGTCGCGCGCGCAACAGGGCGATACCAACGTGACTCGGGAGCCAAGGAAGGAATTTATTAAATTAATTTGCCGCGGCGACGCATCTCGTAAATTTCGTAGATGACCTCACTTTATAATTGTCGAGAATTACTTGCTCGCTCGCTCGCTCGCTCCCTGGGACCCTCGTGCGAGACTTCTTGCTCCCTAGGGCGCAACATTTTATTGGTACTTTCTTCAAGAACTACACCGCCGATATTCCGAATTCCCTGCGAAACCGCCGCCGCGTCGGAAATTGTAAGAGAAGGTGGACTCGTTATTGCCAGAAGCGGAACATCGCCTTAATTTTTATGATTTACGCTGGGGATTCGTTTTAAGGACAGAGTAATTGAACGGAATTAAAGGACAATAAATATACATTATAAGAACCGGAGGAAGAGGTTTGCTTTTAAACGCGAATTTTATTAATTGCTTTCGGTGTACCAGTATATGTTGTTTGTTTCGTGCGATATTAAGGGGTCATTTTACTTTGATCGGCTGAGAAGTTAAGCTATTTGTAAATATTTTTTCTCAGTGAATACAGCATATAATGAAATAAATCTTTTTGGTATTTATTAAGCTACTATGTTTTTCTTACAGTGTATGTTCATGGCGTAGATGATTTCCCGGCTCAGCCTTATCTGAAACTAAAAATTCCTAAAGATTCATAATCTGTATGAGTGTCACTACAACCCCTAGCTCAATTAACAATTTTTGTCGAGAAATAACCAAGATTTTTCTCATGGAACACCTAAGAATACATTCTTTTAGGTGTTTTGTCAAACTTTTTTTCAAACCGAGCCATTTTGTTACTTTTCAACAAAACATTGTTTATAATTGAGCTAGGGGCTATAGTGACACTCATACAGATTATGAATCTTTCCGAATTTTTTGTTTCGGTTAAGCTTGAGCCGGGATATCACCTACGCCATGAACAATACTTCTTTTTATTTAGGCGCCATATTGACACAGTAAAAAATCAATTGATACAAATTGCAAAATCTTTTTATTTTATTTTTTTGTATAATACAGGAGTAGTTTAATAAATACCAGAAAGATTTATTTCATTATATGTTGCATTTACTGAGAAAAATATCTGTAAAGATAGCCTACATTTTCGGCGGTTCAAAGTAAAATGACGCCCTAAAGGGAGGTTGTGTGTACTTTGTGAAAGCAAAGGTCTGCATTAATTAGAATGCTGTAAAATGCTACAAGTTGGATTTCTTCCAGGTTTGTTGAATAACACCAGTTTTAGGAATCAGCTCGATTCTTGAGAGCCACTTGCAGTGGAAAGTAGAAAGAAACGTTACACACGAATGTACGGTTTGACATATGGTAACCGTCCACTCACGCTTCTTAATCGCAGTGCTACCCATATGGCCACCACCAAATCCTCAACAACTGCCTTGAAAATTGTACATATTATATATATTTGTAGGCACCATACTTGTTATTTAAAGCTGAAGTAATTCTGATAAATAAAATATTCTTCGTTCAGTCACTTGTTCGATAGAAAGTGAAATTATTTGAATCAGTTCATCCTTTTTTGATACGCAGTGTAAAGCTGTGCATGTGGAACGCACTTTTAACAATTCGTTCAGTAACAAAATATTGTATACATAGTTTATTATATATAAAATAATTAACTGTATACATGTATTACTATATACCTCTCTTAATACTTTATATGCAGACAAAATTAATTTTCTATGATTATGTATCAGCAAAGGGGTGATTTGTAAGTATAATTTCTAATAAACAAATCGTAAAAATAGTACGACCACTTATGTTAAGTTTCAGTCTTAAAATTGTTAGTCGTATACTTTTCTTAATGATTGCTTGCTCGCTACCCATATGTTGAGCCTCTGTCGCCTTATGGGTGCCTGGAATCGCTCGAGTTTCATACCGATATGTGCACATGCATTAAGTATTATATCTGACTGGCTGCATGGCACGTGGGTTACGCACGTTTCCTAAGGAAACCATGATTTCTATTTGTGGCCCGACGATTGCACGACCAGTCGATCTTTTTTCAGCTTCTGCACTGTGGCTCTGTCAACGTCCACCGCCATAATGGCAACGAGCTTAAACGCTGGCAGAAAGTAAAGATTCACTTCCAAAAATTATTCATTTTTGGTTCAGTGTTATCACAGTATTGCATTCAATTTAAAGGTAAATTCATCTGTTTTTAAAACATAATTTCCTTTTGTACTAATTATTTTATAATATTAATTATTATTACAATACAATGATAATTAGAATATCAGTTTAGGAGAAATTAATAAGCGACAAAGTATTGTTAGTAATTGAAAATTTATTTAGACTGCATAACCTTAAGTTAAGATTTAAACCATTATTAGCATTTTTCACTGTAGAATTGAAATTATTAATATTTACTATTTACTCACTGTAATATTATAATTATGCGAACATTGCATCATTCTCTTTCGCTGAACTGTTAAAACATCACAACGAAAGTCAATAGTGTGAATAATCAGCTTTTATCTGTGAGTTACATAATTATTTTTTACGAACATGTGTTCACTGTTATTATTGAACTTATTTTTAAAGTCTTCAGACTACTTTTTTTTTGACATCGTATGCAGTACTTCTAGTAATTTAGCAGTTAATCTCCCAAGATCATTCTCCATATATTATGATAACATTCCTAAATAGATTACTTTTCAGAAATTATATACTGGTTGTCGCCTCATTTCGACAATGAGAGGCAAGCATGCGCGTGATCTGTATGAAGAGAAACGGATCAATGACGAGCAATTGGAGACGAAGAAGATTGGGAAAGGTCTGGACGAGAGATGTGTCGAGGAGGATACCTAACATATGGCAAAACGGTGAACCACTTCCGTTTGTGGGAGCTCGCTTTTGATGTAGCTGCCGCAGTGGCAGCATTTCGAGACGGGGGAAGAAGTGGAGTAAGCTGGCGTGAACTTGAAATTTCCCTGACACGTGTTCGCTAGGATGCTAAGCATACCCCATCGAAGAACACTTTCTTACTTGGCAGCAATGTAAGTACACTTCAGTAATCTTATCGTGCGATAAGTAAGAGTCTGCACTAATTTCTCTCTTCGTTTGAGTCCATTGTACATAAAGTGAACGATGTGAAACGTGGAAATCAGAAAAGCAGCCGTATATCTCGAATTTTGGTTTACTTCATTTAATCAAATTTAATTATGAAGTCCTTTGTGTGATCTTACTTTTGACCTGATAGCGTCTCGCAAGAATTTTCCGACCAGTGGAACTCCAGAGAAATGAAGTGATAAGATGAAATAAAAGTGAACTAAAATTATGAATGGAAAACTGTGTTGTGACTGGAAGAAACTTTAATGTGGTTCAAAGGGAATAAAAAAGATATTACAGCGTGGTAAAAACGCATATCAATCAATTGCTGTTATCTAATTTTCCTTGCAAATTATAAATGATATTTCTCTTTCTGGCACCGAAGGTAATAAAATACTTTAAACAATGTTACAAGTATATAGAACCTTTGAGAAAATATGGAACTCCGCAATTTAATTTGCAATTTTTTAAACATGTTGGGGTGTAACTTCTGGTAGGATGAGAAGAAAAATAATTTCTTGAGAAAAAATAAGGCAGGAGCACCTAATAGATTTTTTTATACGATGTTTCATTTTTTAGAAAATCGAATTCAAAAGTGGACTACGCGATATGTTCGCTAATACAAGTATCTATAGATAATATCTATTATGTATACTAATACAGTTACCACTTACTACCAGAATTGGGCATCAACTAAATAAAAAATTATTTAAATAACGGATGGAGTAAAAGTTACTTTAACTTTAGATTATACGACGAATAAAGTTAATTATTTTTATTCGACGAATAGAGTTATCTTTTTTATTCGTCGAGCGTTTCAACTTCAGCGCCGAATAACTTTTCAACTTTAACTTTCGAATAATTGACGCGACACAAATTTTTTTTAATAATTTTCGTTAAATTTTCGCTAAATTCGCTAAATTTTCGTTAAATAAACACATTGCCCATCTGTGCTTTCTACCATCTTTTTGTCTTCCAAATAATTTTCTAAAGGAAGCAACTTTTCTCGATCAAGAAGTTGTAGAAATATATATTTGAGTAATATTCATGTTAAGTTGAATATGGAGTTTACAAGTAAAAATAAATTTACAAGTAACCAAATAATATTTCCCCGACTAAACGTGTAAGTAGTTAATAGAATCACATTTTTTTACACAAAGAGTGTCCTCATTTTATGCAAATAAAAAAGTTTTTATAACTACAATAATATGATAGAGTTTTGAAAGTATTACTATTATCAATTCGTCTCAAACATAAGAATTCTACACTTAACACATTTTTATTACTGCCTGGAGGCTACAGTTTACTCAGGTTGTAAGTGTACCGAGCAATGGTGATGCACTCAAGTGTCACGTCGGCACGCACTTCGCAAAGTGGTTACAGCGCGTAAAGTTTATTTTCGGGAGCGTCGGCGCTTAAGCATGTGTTCGAGAGGAAACGCCGAACACGAGTTTCCACTTGGCGACGCTTCCTCGGAGTAGTTGTCACGTGCGCCGCTCCGATCGACAGCCCTGACGGTTTCAGGCTACTTAAAATATTTCAATGACACTCTTCCACCAGGACTATAACGCGTTTTACCCAACGAGGAACTATAATACACCGCTCGCTATTGTCCTTCATCCGGTTAACTCCCTGTTTAATCACAGCGCACGTGCAATATTCCTAGTTCTTCACGAGGACACCTTTCCACCCAGTTTAGTTGAGTAAATACTCGATATAGTGAAACAGCACGTTAAGTACGTAAGAAATTAACACGTACTTATCGCGCTATTAATCCTCGTGAGAATGTAAACGCGGCGAAGTTAGCACTGGTTTGTGAATTTTGATTAGCACTTG
This sequence comes from Andrena minutula, assembly GCA_929113495.1. NCBI lineage: Eukaryota > Metazoa > Arthropoda > Insecta > Hymenoptera > Andrenidae > Andrena > Andrena minutula. The sequence goes on from OV815994.1 coordinate 41,508,956, forward strand.
AAGTAGCAGGATCTATCAAGAACCGTTTCCAGAATATTTGTTTGCAAAGGAGCGATAATAAGGAACCCTTTAATGAATTCAAATGTTTTCGAAAATATTTGTGTTCTGTTAGTAGGCAAGTTGAAAGTAATACAATATTAACGTTATGAGTTTAAAATGATAATATAAAATAATATATATAAAAAAATGTATGTTAAACGATTTTATAAACAAAATGCATAGTATAAAAAAGAGCTGCTCGTAAAAAAGAACCGTTTGCTAGAAACGGAAGATTCTAAAAATAAGCGACTTGTCAAAGTTCGACAAATTAACCAGCCGCACATTTTGGAGCAAACTTACACTCTCTGTCCATCTTTTTCTAACTTCCGAACCATTCATTGATTTTTGAAAACCTTTGCAACTGCATGTTGTAAATAGACTAGAGATATTTCGATGACACAGTTTTATCGACGAGTAATATCGAAATAGGATTAAATTCTCAGGCTTACGCGTGCTAATAGATCTAAATTGTGCAATTACAGATACGTGACAGCGGCAGATAAACTGTTCATACGTTCGAGCTCGCGCTGTTTCAATGCTACGCTTTTTAAAATACTATACTGTTTTCAAAAACAATAACTCATTAAATTCTACGAATCATGAATTTTTTTATTATCCCCAGGCCTGATATCGGTTTGTGACTGAAATTTAACCTTTGGTGTGTCTAAGAAACCACTTGGACTGCAAATGATTAATATTCATATGATCTTAAACAAAGAAAAATAATATCGCTCATATATACGCTAATGTACTTTTCCTTTTTGCAAACGGGAAACGAATAGACATGACTCCTCACCGTGTTAAATAATCGTGCAATTTGAAATATTATATTTCTTAAGAATTTATAAATAAAGCGTAGAGAACTCACCTTTCTATTACACGTGCGTGAGGCGTTGGGCGTGTTGCTGATGAACCAGTCTGCCCTGCTCCTGTTCCCACCAGCTGACAACATCCATGAATTCACCGGATTCGGTGATCTCCTGTTTATAATAGAGAGCTCCGGAAAAGGTTTCCGGACTGGCCGCGTAAACGGTGGCTGCACCCTCTTCACTGTCCCCGGCGCCACTGTACGGCGATAGAATTTGAGGTTCGAGGTTCTCCTCGTTTTGTCCATAATACTCCGAGGGTGGAGATGCTACCGAGTTAGGGGATAGCCGAGAAAAATTCTGCGTGCCCGATAAAGTTCTTGGCTCAAGATTCTCTTCGTCACCCACAGAGGACGTGTAGTAGTCATGAGGAGAAGGCACAGCGGTTCGATTTGGCGATAATCTGCAAGCATAATTGAAACAACCACTATTAAGTTGTTTTATTTAACTGAATCCATTTAATTCTATCTTTTGTTTTATATTATTTTATTATATTGTCAAGTGGCTATTGTTCAATCTGTTGTTTAAAATATGAATGACTTGATTCTTGCTTAGTGCGTTCCATATTATTAAGAGCGAAAGAAGACTAGGATAAGTGGTTCTTTTATCATTTTCAATACTTTTTAGTACACCACGTATATACTTAAAAAAGCTCCCTGCTGAACCTTGGCGGGGACCAATATCGATTAATTAGAATGGAAGTTGACACCTGTTGTGGACAGGTCCTTTGGGGTGGTCACGTAATATAATTTCTTATTTAATGTTAGACTTTGTAACTTACGTAAATAAAAGTTAATATGCATATATTGCAATCCGCGAGAAATGTATTTTTAGCTGCCTTGAGAATCTTCTGTGCAAGTTTGTGTTAGTGAAAAAAGATGCACTGCAAGTATAATATTACTCTGCGCTAACACTTTACTCCTATATTGGTTGTTATACGGGGGGTAATGTTACCTGGACGTGGATTTTTGTTTCCCATGATCCTCGTCCTCCTCCAACTGTTCGCCATCATCGTCTTCTGCAGCGAGGACGTCGTCTTCGAGGATCAGTCTTTCTCCCGATCCGTTGTGACTCGAGGAAACGATGCTGCTAGTGGGTGAAGGAACGCACTGAGTAACACCAACATTCGAGTCGTATTCAACCCCATCAGCTTCAGCAAGCAGCCTCTGAAGCCCCCTAATGTACTCCACGGCCATTCGCAGTGTCTCTACTTTTGACAACTTTTTGCCCCGGTCTCCGTAGCCTGCAGCGATGTGGCTTGGTATGTGCTGCCTCAACGTTGCAAATCCGTTGTTTACCTGTTTAACCCGGTTCCTTTCGCGCGCATTTCTTCGAGCAACCGCGACTGGCGGCGGTTGACCATTCTTCCCGTGTTTCTTCAGCCTAGACGGGTCGTAAGGCGGCAGCACCGTCGCTGAATTCATATTGTTATTGTTGGTGTTGCTCTTAGGGGCTATCAGGTGAGGCTGATTGCCAATTATGTTACTTTCGTTGTCCTGCAATGTCCTCAGCAACATCAACTGCTCCTGCTCGTTACCGTTTATTTGTACTCTGTTGCAAAACACCGTAACACCCATAGTCGTCATCGTGATCACTCCCCTATGGTTTCTTTAACAATTCAGCCAGAAAGTGTTGTTCACTGAACGAATAGGACTGATACGTTGGAGTACAATGATCGTCGCTGAGGTGCGTTCTCATCAGTCTTTCTCAAGCGCAAAGTTCTTCCACTAAATATTTAGCACACGATGTTTCCGATAAAAAATAAGGGATTTTTTATTGTGACGATTGCAGAACGAGCTTACGTCGTGAGAATAGCAAAGTTGACGAGTTGCTTATCGACTCTAATGTCTTTCGAGGACAAGTCTAATTGATGGGCTTATAAATAAAACGCACTCTCCCCTCGAAGACAGAGATGATTATCGACACAGACGGTTAGACGACTGTTCGATTTAACGTTTAGATCTAGGTCAGAGTATCTTGCGTGAATTGTATTGCTGAAGTTCATTCAAGCTGCCTATTAGTAATAAACTTTACAATATACTCGTTAGTAGTAATGAAAAGAACGCCAGGCTAAACATTTATTTGTCAGAATCCTGACACGTGCACCCCTAATTGTTCAGCTTTATTTTGCAATGTACGTTAATTGTACTTTATACACTGCTGCTTTGATAGAGAATGGTAAAACATTTATTCAATGTCGTTCCTTTTCCGAGTTAGTCAGTTACTATGCTTTCGAAGAAATTGTACAAGTCAACAACTATGCATTCAATAATTGGTGACTCTAGGAATATGGAGTGTACTGCTGAATAGCAGGTCTAGTTCTTACGATCTTCAGATATGCGATAGGTCTTTGCCAATGCTCTCAATGGTCCATGGCTTCTTTCTCTACCAAATGACGAAGCTGATGACCCGAACCAAGATCCAATTGTCTCGCCGGTCACAACGGCTTAAGTAAAGCATGAGGTCACCGTCTATTCTTCTCCACGACGGTCGTCGACTTCTTGAAAATTATTCTTCAGAATCTTTCCTAATTATCGTTTCTGCACCAAAACGTGAAGCGGAATCAGCTTTTTATCCACACGCTGCATGCCAAGCTCCCGACGCTGGATACTTGAAACTCCAAAACGTTTCTGCTCCAAGGGGTTTCACTCAGAGCCGAGATCATTAAATTGTGTTATCACAATATATAGTTTAACGAATTGTTTAGCACCAATGTTTCTATTTACAAAGAAAGCACTTTAAAGATTTTAGGGTGGCCCCGAACGATCTTAAGGATATGTAACGGTACGAACAACTATCATTCACGTTTAAGCACTTATTACGAATCAATTCATTTATCTCGGTTATTAAGGCACTTGCAACCAATTTTCGTTGCTCCGCTTGTACGACTAAGGCCACTTGTCATTGAATATATAAGATACGAGTTTGTTATAAAGTTCAGCGGAGAACATTTCACGAGATCAAAATTGGTGTTTAATACTTATCGAGCACCATATTAATCGTACACTTTCATACAGCTCCTACGTTTAAAGCACGCTCGGTGTTGATCGTTGTCCAAGGCAAATATATTAGCCACTATTTAACTTCTTCAAAATAATCAAGATTCATGGTTGTATCACTGACATGAATCCACCGAAGCGGCGAACTTCTGACACCTGGCATTTGTTACCGATCAGAGTAGCATTGTCTGGACTGAAGGCACGGTGTCATAGTCTGCATGGCGTTTAACGTGACAACGAGTTGAAAACTCCGATGGAAGATTATCTATCGTTTAAAGTATCGCTAAATAGCGAAGTGGCACGTAGAGATGTCGGCAGATACGAGTTAAAGAAGGGTAAGGACGAGGCGGTGGAGGTTTTAAGCACACGCCGTGGTCGATGTCTGTCTAAGCAAACAAAGAAACTAACTCAACGATCCTGAGTACAGATTACAGAACGACTTTGTAAACCGTATCGTCCATTCATTCCAATTTTACAGAATCCGCAGATTCGTTTAATTTACAATTCACTCGGAGGGAATGATGGAATGTTCACTTGGCCGCGATCTCGTTCAACAGACACGCGACGAACCCCCCACGTTTTATTCACTTCACGGCTGCGTATCCCGTGGGTGTCTCGAGCCGATCGAGTAGATCCCGATGCGCGGTCACTTGAACTCGGTTCGAAATTCCTCAGAGCTATCGGGGTTTCCTCGACACCGTAGCCGATCGTCGCTCGGTATCCGTCGTCATCGGTCACTTTTTCACAGAACTCTTCCCGTCGAATGGCAGCAGCTCCCGTTTCTGATCAGACCTCCGTGCTACGCACCGCATGGCGTCCGCGTTGAGAATGAGCGCGGACATCCGATAGATGGGTTAGGTTTCAGCATTTTGCCACACTACAGAGTGAGACGGAGGGCTGGCTCAAGGGGGAGAGCCACGGGGGGATTTAGGACCTACGAGGGGAAGAAAGAACGACAAAGGAGCGAGCAAGAGAGGCGTCGAGGGAGACGCGTGTGTACAACGCGGGCAAGGTGGTGGGGATTTTGAGCACGCGCCGCAGCCCCCTCGTTTCTTCTCCCCCGGAACTGAAAAGGGGGACCGTGCGCGCCATATGCCGGGGGAAGCGCGTGTGCCAGTTGCGTGGATCGGTGCACGTATGGGTGCCTTATGCGGCTGCGCGTACGCGCGCCTTGCTGAGACTATCTATCGGCCGGGCAACGCGTGCGCGCGCGCGCGCTACGCATTCACTGCCCGTTGATGCTTGACTAGACGTCTACTGGGCCCTGTTATTTCGAGAGCTTTGCGAAAGTGAATCCCATCGACATAAAATGTAATAGGAAAGTTCCGGAAATTCGCGAGGGTGGCTTGATGGATGAGAACTGCCGTCTTCAATGACGTACAAATTGTTGGCCACTTATTCGTGAGCCCTGCTTTGGTTCAACAGTTTGCGTAACCACAGATGGAATTCCATCAATTCTACGTTGCGCGGTTGAAAAGAGCAATGTCGCCAATGAATAACGCGATTATGTTGGAATTCAATTGATTAAGTTCATCGCCATGGAAATTTAAGTTTTATGGAGGTTTCTGAAGATTATTTTAGTTTTTCGTTTTTTTACAATGGTGTTGTTTTTCATGTAGGCGTTGAAAGTGTTTGTAGCTCTTGAATGTGAGCATAAATTCTGTGTACATGAACAATATTTTTTAAACGATTTATATTAGCTTCGATCCTCTGTATGTTTGTTTGTTTAGTGTATGGTTGAAATCGTGCAACTAAATCTTCACTCACTTCCACCAATCCAATTGTCTTGAAACTTTGTAGGTGTGTGTTGATAATACAATTTTTTGTAAAAAATCTCAAAAATGAAAGGGAAAAAAATAAAACAATATAAATGATATAAAAAAAATGTATAATTTCGTGCTGAACATGCTGGCCTAAAAAAATCGAGGGGTTTAAAAAATTACAGTCATCAATAAATATAACCCATAACCACAAATCCGAACGCCTTGAAATCAGCCTATAACCACAAATAAACGTTGGGCTCTAAAAAATAATATATATATATATAAAAAACTTTTTGAGTTAAACGATTCATAAAATGTACCAAAAACTAAATAATAATTCGTTTATTGTGTTACAATTTCGATGGTGTTTTCTTGCTTTAAATAAAATCGTGGCGCGGGTTATTTCATAACAGAATATGAATCAATTTAATACAGCGCCACGATTTTATTTAAAGTGAAAAAACACCATCGAAATTGTAGTACAAGAAAAGAATTAGGTTTTAGTTTTCAGTGCATTTTATAATTTACAAATTAGTCCACGCTTGCTTTCACAAGTAGAATAATTGATTAAATATTGCGATCTAGAATTAATTTATGGTTTGTCCACGGAATAATTCATTTGTAAAGATAAGATACCAATAGCAGAATAATGGAAATGTTTGTTAGAAGAGAGTTGTGCAATCTACTTGTCGTGCTTTTGAAAGATAATCACGCATCTATCCCTTTTCACAGATACCATTAATGTAAATACTTATCGCAATAAAAATTGAAATTTGAAAAGTTTCTATTATAAAAGCATTTGTTTTTATTTATTGCCAAACTTACTGTTTTCGCCGAGACGCAATACAAAATTTAGTATATGAATACAATTATAATTTTGCCTTAAATTTATTTTCATTTTTAATTTTCCAAAGGGATTCTACAAAACAATAAAAGTGTGAAGTATTTAATTTTTATTCTACATTTATGTTTTGTATATAAAATACGTGACTATTTTTTAAAATTAGCTGAATCTCACCAACAACTGTATAGGATATGAAGAACACTTATCTTCAACTATATTCCTTAGTTGTTAACAGACGAATGAAACTGCACGTGAATGTTCATGACGTAGGTATTCCTAGTGATAAAGCTGACCTTACGTTTTATAAGTTCTAAAGTCGTACTTGTAATAGATAACACGAGTAAGGAGAACACATGAGTTTTATCATCATTAAAAGTATAGGTACTATAAGTATTTATAGCTTTGATTAATACTTTTCAGATCTATTGTTTTAATTAGTTATGACCGAGATTTCTTCCACTGATACCGCCTGCACATATCCATAAACATAAATAAAGCTTCTAAAAGGAATTCAAACACGATTTCCTACTAAAGTAATTTAAAATAATATAAGTAACAAATTTAAAAAAAAAACTAAAGCACATTTTCATCTTTCTTCAGCTCACATACCATACAATAGATATGGAAACGAACGCAATGAAAAAGATTTCCATTGTATAATCGAAGTCAGTGTCCGTAAAACTGATTGGATCAATCGCATTTAAAAATATTTCACTGCAACGTAATCTCGTATGCCTGTCAGTCGCAGATTATGCACAATCGCATACTATATGTATACTCGAGCCAGAGGAACGTATTTGGCGATTTGCATTCTCAAGCAAGAAGGCTGACTGCACTTTCCCGAGTCTACAATTAAAATTTCCCTCGCTAAACAGATTTCGAAGCTAGAGAGAGGATTATTTCGTTGATCCGATTTTCTCCATCCCTTTGTGTAGGTACTATCGTCGGTTACGTACGAGACGAAAACGATTTTTCAGCGCATCTGCCCACCGCTGACAATTTCATAAGAATCAGATCAGATTAAGTGATTTACGTTTGTAGATTACGCTGCCCGGGTTCCTTTGAGGTATGGTAAAATATTTTTTGAATGAGACCGAGCCTGTACTAATTCTTAATGAAACCTATGGTACAGCGAATTCATTACATTTTTTCAGCACTGAAAGCTTCACAGCGCAGAGCAGGAAGAGCGACATCGGCTTGCCGCGGAAGTTTCATGTTTCGGGGCGGTGCACTCGCGAAGGCTGGTAATGTTCCAGGCTTAAAATAGAATTTCCACTATGCTTCAATAAAAGTTTAACGATATCTAAGGGATTTTCACACATTTGTCTTCGGAATGTAGAATGACAATATTGCGGTATTGTTTAACGTAACGTATGTCAGTAGAAGAGCGCCCGTAGATGTTTTCCAGAGGGGAAGGGACAACTTTGGGGTGATGGTAAAGAAAAATATAGTAATGAAAAACGAGTAGCCCGTTGGTTTTTCTGAACTCATTTTGTAGAGCCAATTTAATTAAAAATTTAAAACCGAAATTTAAACATATTCATTTATTTAGTGTAAACATAATAAAAATCAGTTTTTAAAAATAAGCCATTTTTTTCTCGAAAACCAGAGGGCGGCAACTGCCCCTGGCTTTTTCTACTTTATCAAATAAAATATTTCAGAGAAAACTGTAACCATATTTGCACTTTGATACAAATAAAATAATAGGTTTTAATCCCATTCCTCAATTTTATTTAAATTCTGACTATTCGTTATTTAATTTTGGCAGGTGAGCTTTAAATCATTGTGTGATTAAGAAATGCATAAATAATTCGGTCGACGAAATTCTATTTCGAATAAAAATTTATTCGTCATCCACATATAAACTATCATTCTCGTCTTTTAAATAACTACAGTTTCATTCACTCATTTCAGGTGTACCATTATTCACATAAACATTAAATGGCGAACATATCATTCCAACCATCATACAAATAGAAAGTTATTTAAACAATAAGTTAACTAAAAAGTTACTTATTATTCCCAAATCAATCAGCACTCATTCTTATTTGTTACACGCCGTTTAAATACAATTTGGTGTATCTGTAATGCATAATAATTTAATAATAAACACCAAAATAAACAATACATATCACAACCAAGATACATATATTAATTTAATTCTTGTACTAAATTATAGTGTAACGGTAGTTTCTGCTCGTAAATTGCAATTTCAGAAAAAAAAACAGCGTGAAATAAATTCTCTCACAATTCGCCCAAGGGTTGCTGCCGTGATTGTGCCGCAGGAACGAAAGGTTCAGAGGGATTTGACCTAGATCTAGTTTATATTCTGTATACCTAAGCTTGAGAGCGCAGCCCCAACCCTGTATGTATAATGGGGGGCACGATTCAATTTATAGTGTGAAATATATGGACAACATTCAGTCCCTTACGGTTCCCATTATAATAATAATTTGTGACTGGCTGTTTCTATTACAATTTCTGTGAACTCCGTGTGTACGTTTGAAACTGAATCCTACCAAAGCCTTTCTAGTTATAAATAACCATTTTTTTATATTTGTACGAAATAATTCCATTGTTTTAAAATTTATAAAAATGTTATGAAATCAACATATGTAGGAAATCAAACAAATGTATAATGTACGTACTACAAAGATGCGATATTTCTTGACCTGGCCAAGGTGATCTAACCCCTTAAACGAAACGCGTATTGATAAAGACCCTATATGTTTAGATTAGTGCACCCTCCTTTACTCTAGATATGGGGAGTAAGGAGAAACAGGGAATGTCCACTTTGTCGTGGTATTGCGATTTATAACATATTTTGTTGACGGCAACTGGGATTACACAACTGTCGAGTCACAAAGGGTTATAAAGTTCAAATACCCCGTAAGATAACGTTGAAGATTTGGTATACTGGTTAAAAACAGGAAACATCCACTCTGGACTGGAACAAAATACGGAATATCCCCACTCTTTGCTTTTGTCGTCAAGGTAAAACAAGAAATTATTTAAGAAGAAAATTATATAACAAAATTAAATTCATTGAACTTTACTGCTTTACTGATGGACTCAAGTATTAAAACTTAATTTTCTCGATAGAACTGTTTTGTGACATTTCCTGTTTCTCCCTTCACCCTTCATATCGTCTTTCATAAATATCGCAGGCACACTTCTGTATTAGTAGAAACAATTATTAGAAAAATTCGTTGTGCGTTTCCCTGCATGATTAAATACCTTGAGAAATGGTGAAGAAACTACATATACTACTCATACACTTCCTTATATTCCACACAAGTTTCACACTTCACAAGGCATACTGTCCGTATGCCAATGCACTTACCGCAAACTATATAAAATTGCGATCGATGGCAGACAGTACCCTTTGTTGTGCTGAAAACGTTGAGAGATGAAGCGCAGAGATCTGATCTAGATCTAGACCACGTCCTGTGAACCTAAACCAGGGCGGCTAAGTAGACCCTACAACGAAAGCGGGGACCCTGGCGAATATATAATACAAAATATATAGAATCGAATCCAATGGACCCTCGCGGGAGAATCTTTAATCTCCAGCCCAACCGAATACAACAGGGAAAAACGAGCGCATGAGAAACGACGGCGCACTTTCCGAGGATTATGCACACCGACCAATTTACAAAAAAGAAAAGTAAAAAGTCTTTGGCGGGTACACCGTAAGAGGAGCCACGAGATCTTCTGTGGCTCCGTGCATTTTCGTGCGAGTTGGATAAGTCCAATGCGGTATAAACATATAAAGTTATCAAACTTGGAACGGCCATATAATCGTATCGATACACCACGGATAATACCGAAATTCCGTAATATATACGTGGTGTGAACGAGGCCTTAGCCTCGAAATGCCGATCGGATTCTCGAGTTCGTTTGTCTGGATACGTAAATCCGGATGATCATAATTTATTGAAAGACCCCTTTTTATTCGACTGCTTGTCGCGTTCTGGGAATCTTTTCCTGCGCTGCGAACCCATTCAACGTTCACGGCGGCAAGAATTAGTCGAGCCCGCCTTTAGAAATTTTTCATTCTGTTTGTTGGTGGATCGGCAACGCCGGATCAACATATCATGGAGTTTTATTGACAGTATTGTGCTACGGTCTTCGACGCGTGTAGTACGCGGATTCTGTTTGAGCTCGTCGATGTGAAATTTTCGCGGGGAACTAGATGGCGCTGGTTATTTCATATAGTTTCAGCTGGAATAATTTTGAACGAAATACAATAAGATTTAGTTAGCTAGTTTGATATTGTGTTGTTGGATAAATTTTGTTCTCATTTTCTCTTTGTTTCTTTGATTTTTATACTGTAACTATTTGTTTGAAACGTGCGATGTTTTATAAATTAGTTCCAGTTGTCTTCATTACGGAATTGGATTGGTTGTGCCTATTTTGATGATAAGGTCAGCTTTTGTGTTGCAAATCAAATTTTGTAGTTAACCCTCGATTGTCGCACTGTGTCAAAATCATCCACAATTTGACTTTGAGGTAAAATATCTTCGAGGTATTACTGAAAATGGTACTACCATGTAAACCTGATGATACTGTAAATGTTAATTTTCAACGAGGAACATATGTTCTATAATGTTCAAACATTATCTCAAAATTTTTGCGAATTAATTTAACGGATAGTTTTTAAAAAACAGCTGATTGAAAATTGGCGTAGGTCAAATCGACTCACTACCTACAAGTTCGGAAAAAATATATAAATTTTCGTTTTAAAATAAAATATGTCCCTTTAAATAAAATTGTGGGGCAGGCTATTTTATCGCTTATTCCAACGCTTGATTCTGTAATCTGTATTAAATTGATTCATATCCTGTTATGAAATATCACCATCGTAATTGTAGTACAAGAAAATAATTTTTTTTTATTTTTCAACGCATTTCGGATCAAATTAAATAAAATCTTAAATATCTTTTTTAATACATTTTTTATTATTTAATTTTTAGTGTTTGAGTTTTGCAACTACAATCTTGAAAAAATTTAACTATTTGCACGTGATGGATCATTTCTCGATAAATTGTGTATTTACAGAAATCGCAATGCTACTATTAGGCAACGCAACGACTTTTTGTCGTTTTCGAGAAGAACACGAGATGCTGATTTCAAGTCGATTCGATTTGTGATTATGAGTTAAAATTGTAGGGGATGCGATTTTTCACCCCCAAATATGTGTTTTTTTAAACGATCTTATTTGGCTTCACTCCTCTGTCCGTTTCTTTATGTTTGGTTCAGATCTTGTAACTGAATTTTTACCCACTTCCACCAATTCAATAGACATGAAACTTTGCAGACGTAGGTACGTAATTATGGTGACAATACAAAATTTAAAAAAAAAAACACCCGAGGAGTGGAAAAAATTGCATTCTCCACAATTTTAAATTTATGGGAGCAAAATTGGTACGTATTATAAATAGCATTAACAGTTAAAATTTTTTCTAATTTGAAATTATATTGACACTTAAATCTGTTTCTTTTTATATTCGATGCACTCCCTTTTATATTTGTCCTTGTCTTTCTTCAATACATGTTAAGTAGCTGCCAGTGTTCCTTAGTTTGCGGTAGTAGGGGCATTCATGGATTTTATTAATTTCTTACGTTCGAGAAGATACATAGAAACAAACGACAGTACTTATTGAAGTGTATTTATTCTTGTATTTATTCAAATGCGCAATCCAGAAACAGCACTGATTCATTCAACAATCATTTAATACTTCTTGCAAAAGTGTACAAAGTTTCAATATATAGACTATAATAATGTGTGCAACATAGGTTCATTACCGCTGTGTTGTAAAATAAATCCATTTGTTTTTAATGAAATCAACATGCCGCTAGATCGATTCCACTTTTCAGAAAAGCAGTGCGGAAGTAGGAAGATATCTATTTAGACCGTTCATTCATAAATCACTGTTTCTACAACCGTTACAGTATTCTGTTAACTAACGCCATATGTAAGACATTTCGCGTGAATGGAATCAGTGTGGCCCAGAAAATTTAATCTCCTTCCTCATAAATACTATCCTACCAAAAAATGTTGTATAACTTACTTAATTTTAACACTGCACATAAGATCAAGCTGATAGTATATGGTTTTTTGCATCACTTGTCACATAAATATATAAACATTAAATGATGATGACAAATCGACACATCGCCACTGCAATCAGTATTACTAGACGTAAGCTTAGAAATTTGTATTCTATGACAAAATAGATAGAAGAAAGTAGGTACTACTTAAGTAGCACCTATTTACACGTTCCTTTTACAATGATTTCTTGATTAACTACTACCCTCTAAAATGTTTACTGACGAACAATAAAATTATTATTAAATCTACATTTACATTCAAAACGAGAAGAAAATACTTTTTTCTTTCAAAAATACCACATAATATATGATGCATAAATAAAATGATGCATAATATAAAATCCATATTCATGTAACATTCTCTAATCAGAATAATTTTTCCTCAAAGAATCTGTCAAACTTTTTTTCAGCCGTTCTGAGTCACCCAGGATGCAAAAACCACAAAATGTTACAAAAACCATTCACGTAGAGATATGAATACTTGCGATTTCGATGAAATCCCTTAAACAAAACTGAGAGGCCCAGAGCCAGAGACAAAGAAACAGAGCGATTAATACCATTGCATGATCGTTGTGCACAGATCGGAAGATCGTGTTTAAAATCTGTATGAGACACAAAGATATCCCAGCAACCCATTGGTAGCATAATCTGTTGCGCTTCTTCTCTATGAACATAGTCGCGGCGGAAAGCACCGCGGGAGCTTGAACGCTGAAAAAGCGCTAATAGCGCGACGAGTGGCTTTGACTAGGCCGTGTCAAGGGACCGCTGCGAGTAGTCGACGGGGCCCTAGGCACGTTAGAGGGAAAAAGGGATGGATAAAGCAAGGCAGAAAGGGGGTGTGCCGGTGCGGGCCCTTTGTTAGGACGCGTGCCCCTGCACGTGTGCAAGACCAATGCCTACGCACTTCTGTTACGCACCATGCCACGGCGCAGGGGCGGATTCCGAAGCCATAAATTTTTTTCTAAATCGCCGCCACCGCCGCTGCCGCTACTTGTATGAAACTTTGCTCCAATCGCTTGTGAAAGCAACAAGTATACAGGGTGGTTCAGAACGAGTGTAAAAAAACGTTCATAGATTGTTTGGGAGGTGATTCTGGCAATGAGAATAAAAGTGGTATACTATTTAAGAGTTTCTAATTTTACTGCTGTAATAATAAAATCATAAACTCGTTCCTTTTTTATGGAGGATATTAGGGATTTTGCAATGCAGGACTTACGAAGCTTAGGGCACGTACACATTACTGTTAACTTGTTTAATCATATTGTATTTTACGATAAGTATTTTTCGATGGTAGTGCTTGATAGTATTGGGTATCTGTTGGAAAATTTTCAAGAAACAAAATGCATAGGGCTGTTTGAAAACATATTATAAGGACTTGATTAATAAATTTAGAAAAAAAAATTATTTCTACCTATTATTTACTTTATATCATTGTTTCAGTGTTCGATAAGTTTTTTTTTCTTTAATAGTAAAAAGACTATGCAGTGTTCAACTTCTGGTTGTTTATATAAATTGATGTACCTATTAATTTGATATATAACAGTAGACTTTACTTCAATGTTATAGTACCTGGTTCACCCAAGTGTTCTTTTAATATAAGTGCAAGGATGAAGTTTTTTCCATTCGACAGAAGAAAAATAACGCGATTTAGTTTACAACAGAAAATCTGAGCGGAGAATCAAATGAAATAGATTGGTTGTAAGGGAGTAAGCTGAGTAGGGTGATTGTATAATTTTGCACAATATAAAAGGTATTCAGGGCTCAGGGCACAAGGGGGAATAGAATTACATTTCAGTAGTTGAATAGAACGCACCTACGTAGGTACGTAGGACGAATTGCACGCAATTGTGCGTGAGTGCGTTACGAATTAGGGACAGATTAATGAAAACTGGACGAGGCTTCTGGAAAAATCAAGCGTGCAGCTTTCAAGTAACAACCTATAATATAATGTACATTGTGAAAAAAGAAAGTAATTCCACTAAATAATCTGAAAAGGAAATACTGGGATAAAACGTTTTAAACACATATTTAATTTTTTATTATACATGCCACACTATCGTAATTTATAACATACAATTATGTCCCTATGCTTAAAGCTATCGAAAATATATAATTTTTAGTAAAAAGATGATCACTTGATAAAAGTAACAGATATAGCACCTCGATATCTTTTCAGTAGTAACTTTAACCTCGTGAAGTATGTTATTTTAATCGATATTTTGACTAAAACCTTTCCTTGTTGTACCTACTTATTTCCATTTTTAATAACCTTACTGTACTGTTGTACACAAAATTAAAAATAAGGAGTATTTCATATTATAATAGGGGAGTTATTTTTATTGATGTACTTGATTGTCTTCATTTTTCAAAATGAAGGCTACGTTGTATGTACATCTCTTGTTTTCTTTTTTAGTAACCGTATTTTACAGAAATTCATGTCACATGCTCAGATCTGGCACGTACATGTGATATTTTATTCTCAGGAAATAATTGGTTCATACAATTCGAACTGGCAGAAGCTAAAAATCTGAGGCGTTTCCTCTCCCAGGATTTGCCCGACCGCAAAAGGAGCAGAAGAAATTTCCTTTTTTGCTCGTTGCAGTCGGAGCTATACGGTTTAATCCGCACCAACGGATCTAACGTGAGTTTTTTACACCTCCAGCGAAAATACCACCGCGAAGCAAAAGCCAGGGTTCTGCGAAGAAGTGTGACGCATGTGCGACAAAATTCTACGAGGGTACGTGACTAATGATAATAATCAAGAGACCCAGGCTGCAGTCTTGCCGATGGATATCATTTGAGCTACTTTTAACGCAGGCCATTCTCACCCCAATTTAACCTAGGAATTATAAAATTTCGTAGAAACGAATTGTCACATTTACTTGCCCAGATTATATAGTTGTAGCCGGATGACAATCAGGAAAACCAAATGAGAGTTAAGAGGAGAGTTAGATTATTGTGTCAAGTACAAAATGTAACTTTGTGTGACTGACAAGCAGTTTTTGTACTATTTAATGTCTTTTAAAAAATCAATATTTTTCTTCTTTTAAAAATATCAAAGTCTTTAATAACGAGTATGCGTAAAAACTCCAAAATATGTTATCCTTTGATTTCTTTCACATTAGCCAAGATCTTTTTCAAAACGATGACCACTTCTGACGACTTCTCCCCACTTGTGTCCCATTATTACCTTTTTAATTTCTTTCAGCAAAATAGAAATGGTGACACGTCTATTCTCACGGAGCAACGGCATTGCTAACAAAAATTGCCGGCTAACTGAAGCATACGCACTTACTTTTTGACTAACAAAGAAACCTACCCAACCCAAAACCTGGACTATGCAAGCAGCAATTTTTGTTTCTGCAGAAATTCACTCTGAAGCGGCGAAAACAACCCTTAAAGTTATTGTGTTTTTCATTTTGTAATATAACTTTGTACCGGTGCCAGTTAAAATAAAATTGTGAACATAAAAATTGCTCAGGGTTTCAAGCTCTATCGGACCATCAAAAGAAAAATAAAGCGATACTAAAAGAACGAACAAAACGCCACAATCTTAAGGGTTGATTTCCGCAGAAAAAAATTGTCCCTTGCATGCTGCGTTATGCTCTACATTCGCACGAAGTGTCACGAAAATCATAATTTTCTGTTTCAAAACTTGAATCATCTTTCACTCGCACGTCACGGACAACGTTTCACTTTTCTGTGACGCAGAAGTGCGCGCCAGTTGCTAAAACTGCGCGGCTGTATTATATGTCTGCAGGTCACCCGTATTCGTACTTTAACGTACATATATTAAAGAAACGGTAATTCATCCGGTTTGCCATCGAAAAGGCTCGAGTCAACTGTTATCGAAAATCACCTAGTGCCGCAGGGTCCACTTACGACTTACAACCGCACCGTACAAGAAAGAGAGTCTCCCATATCGATTGGAGTCGCGTGGCCGAAGTGTGGCTCGCAACATCATCCGTCTCCTTTCAACCACGCGGCCTCTGCAGCGGTTGGAACGAGAAGGCGCGACGAGGAACGGACGTCGCGCGACGTATGCTCGAGAAGGATACTCGGCCAGACCACGGTGGACAAGGAGGAGTGGGAAAGAGAGGGACAAACGTTTCAGACACGCTTCGCTCGTGTGCCTGAAACGTCTGACGTGAGACCAGCTGCCCTTTGGCGTGCTGTTTCGTCCAAACGGAATCTCGTTTGGTTCACGACAATGCGATGATCGTCTTTCCCTTCTGTGAGTTTAAAGGGAACGAGACACTCGGGCAGATCGGGTCGAGCTCCTTGGTCATTCAGGAAACATCTGATCAACAATGGGCCGGTACTCCAAGATTTTTAACCAAGGGAAAGCATCACAACATCGTACGCGAGGTTAGGTTGCGCGTATGTACTTCAATTAACCCTACGGTTGCAGGTTGTGAAAGGGACATGTGTTTTTATCGCGATGATGCTGTCTGCGATATTTCGAGATAGGAACATGGCAATACGGGGAAAAATGCGAGGTGAATTCAGAAAGCAAGGTGTGTGGAAGTCAGTTTTCAGGTTAGTCTGCCTAATTTCGGGTAGTTTTAGAAACCGAGGGGCTTTGAATGGACGAGTTGTCTCTTGATGTCATTTATGTATTTGGAAATTAAATATTACAAATTCGGTGTGTAAAGGATGGGTTACAGGTTGTGTTGTATTTTTATCAAATTGGGATACCTGATATATAGTTGTGATAGTGACATACAGAAGTTTTAATAATTTCTACAATTCACTTGTAGTATATTGATGAAAACAATGTAAAAACATAATCATGTATCCATGTACTTCAGTCTAGGTATCATTGTCCTGGTGTGCAGGTAAGTACCTACCACTGACAGAGAAGTAATTATGCATTTTCTACGTGTACTTATGATCCAATTTGTCAATAAAGAGCGAAAAATGAATTCAACTTTTATTTCTATTCTTTCCTGGACTCTGAGTATAATATCATGTAATTATAAAAATGCTCGAGGTATCCATCTATCATGGGAACTATATTAAATAATACACTTATGCTCCTGAATTTGAACAAAAGTGTATGATACGAGAATAACCTGCAATCACTTCAAAAGGATAAGAAGGATAAAAACAATACAAGCTTGTCAAGAAATGCTCATAAATTAGTATGAATGTAAACAATATATACATAAATCGATGTACCTAAATACATGTTAGGCAAATAAATTTTCCACCGCGAATTAAATATATATACATATATATCTATAAGTTGTGCAAATGTGACACAGGAGATAAGGCAAGAGAAGCTAAAAATATATTTTACTTTACGTAATACCTTAAATAATTTCGCACTGATTTGAAGGCTGTTTACTCATGAACGATGTGGATAATGAAATGCACTTTCGTACGTGGTGACTTGCAGGTACTTCGGTGCAACGCAGGTGAGAGTGACCTGCACCTGGATTCGCCGAAATTAACCAACACGCGACCGACAATCGCTTCGACGTTTCATCGCAAACACAATCCATTTCGATTAATTAACTAATTAAATAATCATCGCCCTTGTCACATCTGTGAATTTTGGCTCTGTGTCGACATTTGCATTTGCGTCATACGCGCCAAAACAAAGCATTCATACGCTAGGTTTACATAAATAATACTTTGGAAGGTGATCGAATCAAATCAACGCCAATAAAATGACCATTCAGTTTGGTGAAAAATCTAAAAATACGTTTCCTTCAAATGTTTTAATACTGAAAGCAACAACATGAAAGTAATTTTGTCAAGAATTTGGCGAGCAACTCTAACAAATAACACGATATAAAAATATTTAAAAGAAATAATAACATTCAATCAATCTTTTACGTTACAATTTCAATGCTTATAATTCTTATTATACTATTAAATTCGTATAATTACGCAATCCTAGTTGTGTTATTATTTGAAAGTTATTCATAAACATCGTTTATGAGCTGAAAATCAGGAGGCAGTGAACGGTGCCACCCTCCCATGCGTCAGTGTAAAATCCCCAATTTTTCTTCGGGCCACGTTTCCTAATTACAAAAACACTCGTTTCCTAGAGCTCTGGGGGAGGTGGGGTCGCGGCTTCCGACTTCCTCCGCTAGCCGGACAGATAGTCGGTTCCTGGTTTCCAATGTGCGGTTCTCTCTTATGGCTTGCGTCCAATATCCATGGAGCATAACATATGCGGGCAGATGGTTTCTGCCCCCTTACAGCTCCCCCTTCTTTTACCAGACCTGGCCACATTCGATTTTGATCTTCCCCTCTCTCTTCCGCACACTTTCGTTCTCTCTTTCACCTTCCTCCTGTTTCCCTTCGTTCAATCGTACGCGCAGCGACCCGATCCAAAAAAGCCCGGGGCACCCTCTACGTAGAGTGCTCTTGCCTGTAGCCCACCCCAAAAATATCCCGAGACTCATCCAACCACCCTGTGCACCCATCAGCCACGTGCACAGTGGTTCTCTCTTCCACTGGCAACCACTTGTGGAGCCTTGCTTTTTATAGATTGCGCCAACATACTGATGCACCTCTAACAGTGACCAAAAACATAATGGCATTCCTATCATTGTGTACAACGTTAACTGTGTTGTTTCGATTTCTGTAAATAACCATAGTCGCTTCCTGTTTCGTCGAAGATAGCTAAGTAGTAATATCATCGCTGAAACTACTTAGCAAGAAGCATGATTTCTTTCATTCTCAACGCGCTTTGTTTCCCTTTTACAAAGAGTATAATTTATTTCAATATCTTTACTGTAAACATACGTAACTTTCTTCCTCTAAAATTCCAACCGTAACCGGCACAATTGTTTAAAACAGAGAAACCTGAAACTTGTTCGTAGAATCAAACACTTAAACAGCTTAACCTTAATAATCAATTTATAATTTTGCTAATTTGCAGAATCAATAGACAAGTTCGACGGTCCCTCTCTTCCTTCACTCGTACACCGCACGTACATGTACAGTCTCTCCCTGCAGTGGTGTATTGCAATGTTAAGGCAACCTTGCACACGTGAGAGAAGAGCAAGAGAGTGAATTTTAGGGGTGGATTCAGCCCCGTGGCATGCGACGTTATTCTTTTGTGTCTTCGACCCCGTGCGTTCGCACCGGCACACACGCTCCCCCTCCAACCCTCCCTCTCGTCGCCACTCATCCCCTCTTTCTCTGTTCCACTTTATTATATTTCTTTCTTTCCCCCATGTCTGTCCTTGTCTGTTTAGCACGCTCGTGCGTGAGGGGTGCCACGCAACCCTCCATTTATCTCGGCGAGTGCCTGCACATGCGTGTTCGCACGAGGCCAGTGGTTTTCAAGCAATTAACGGCCAAACAAATGCCCGCGATTTTTTAAATCCCGCCGTTTACGCGATCACTTAATGATACTCTGTAGGAACGAATGAGTTCTGCACGACGATATCTTACCGCCGCTCCCGCAGGGGTTGCACTGTTATTATCGAGACGGCTTTTGCTTTCCACCGTTTCCAAATTACACCCTTTAATCCCGTAGATCCAGCTGAGAACCAACTCTTTATGTAAATTGAATATAACAGTTTCTTTACGGCGCGTCGGACTTTTTGATTGAGTCCATATTACTCTTCCGCCGGTAATGCCGGGCGGAACACAATACATCATCCAGCAACACTACGAAACTTCCAGAATAAAATACCACGTAGTTGTAGTTGAATAAGAAAATATCAACTCGAATGTCACTATGGAGATCAAAATTAAAATATCTTCCCCTTTATAGCATCTGGAAATTATGTTGAAACGAGTCTCAAGATTGATGCAATTTATCCTCGTAGATTTATTGGTAAAAAAAATATGTGCATATTTCGGTTGAGAACCACTGTGTCACCGCACGAGATCAGTGCAGTTATGCCGGATCACGGTCCTCGTATCGGCGTACGTTTCGGTCGTAAGTTCTGGCAGGGGCGACATATGCCACCTGAATGCCGAAAATCAGGGGAGCAGTCAGGTTTTTGGATCAAGTCGAAGTTCGGGGATGCAAATTGGGATTAGCCCTTGCCGGGCACCGTGCCGGTTCGCTCTGATATGCCTGCATACTCCGTGTGTATGCATTAGTCGCGTATGCATACCTAATTTATCATTTTATGCGCCGATACGGCTCAAAGGGTTTCTCGTTTCTTTTTTATCTGCGCCCAGACTCGATCGCTATTTCAATAGGATAACCATATGTATGTAGGTGAACGCGTGGTAAAGAATGTATCTTAAGTGTGCGTAAAGTACATGTGTATGGGGAATGTAACGAAATTAGCGAATGTGCCCTGTATTTTCTTATGGACATGTTTGCATTGGAAATGGAAATATTCTGTGGGGAAGAAATATTTTTTGTTTCAACGGTAATGTAGGTACTTTATGTTGCTGGAAATTGTTAAACATGTTTTATTGATATTGGTGTTTTTTTAGTCAAGATGATAAATATGATACACGGTAAAAGTATTTGCACTTTCAAAAATCTGTATTGGGATATAAACACAAAATAAAAAAATATCCTTCTTTCTGGGAGTGAAGGTAAGAGGCATTTTAAGTTCACTAATTTGTATTAATAATTTCAATATACGAATGTAAAATTCAATAATAATCTGTAAGTAATCGACTATCAAAGGTTTCACAGCTAAGGTTATAGTTCTTATCTGAAACGAATATTTTAACAATTGATTGTTAAGTTCGTCTCAAGCTTCAATATATTTTTTCACTATTTACTTTTGCTGTATTTTACGACGATATTGCAGATATAATAAAAATACCTCAAAAATATATATGATATGCCAAAATTGTGTTAGTATGTTGAACTTTTAGAATACTAATAAAGAAATAACTTTAAAGTATTGGATATGCAAATTAAGTATACCTGAACAGATTAATTTTTGAACATATTTATCAAGCTTGAGATTAACACTTTTTACTTTATTCCTAATAATCTTTATAATATTTCTATGACAGTTTAAATAATATTACAAAGATTTATTAACAACGTTATAAATGTTTTTGAAGATTTTATGTGAACATACAATAAAAAATGTAACATTGTATATTGAGAAAGAGATACATGTGGTCGCGATTGAATTAATGGCAATATTAAATAATTAGATGCAGCCAGCCGTCCACGCGTGCGTATGAATACATAATTCACGGTTTTGTCCGTGGATATGGGGAAAAGGGTCTGCGGTCTGCTTTAATTCAGCGCGGTGCTGATGCTATCTCCAAAATAATAACAACAACCTCGTGTATTTATTGCATCTATCCTCAAATTTAATGTTTTGGTCCTATCATACTTGTCAATGCGAACTACAGTCGAGTAACACCGAGAGTAGTTAAAACAACGCATAAATTGTCCCCTCGTTTGTTTTAAAAATCTAATTATTTCAGAAAGTTTCTTTAAAAATTCAGTTATTTTAGAAATAGTGAACTTGTTTAAAAAATTGAATTATGTTATAAATAGTAAAGTTTACTCAATTTCTTGCTGAGATCCCAGAACTTTCTGTCTATCTCATTTGTCATTAATAGTTTATTTAAATCTTTAATTCCTACTTGAATATTAACATTAATAGTCCCTTGTGCAAATTGCAATTTTGATACAGACCTAAGTGTCTCCTTTAGAAGAATTCCCTCATATGTCTCAAAATAGAAGCATGGAGCGTAAATATTGAATATAAAAGAAATGCAAAAACTAATTGCTGAAAGGCATAAATTTGTCTTGACTTTTAATTTGGTTAGATCTCAGGACAGGCTTTGAATTGAGAAATTAGAGTGCTCGCAATTGAGTAGAAAACACTCGTGCAACAAGGACACTTTAGCAGAATGCGAAAACTAATGTATCAAAATACGTAGAGCATTATAAATATTTATATAAAAAGTACATTTCAATATTTTCGTCCCATGCTTTTATTTTTAATCACACGAGGGAATTCGTCTAAGGCAGTAAGGCCGGTAACAAGATTACTTTCTTCCTTTTTAGAACCTTTTAATAAAAGCTTGTTCTTAACAAATTTTTGTTATAATTCTGGTACATCGAACATCATACGTCAGCATAAACAAAATGTTAAAACAGCGATAGACTTCAAAAGTTGCCAATTTATATACACATACTTCTACCTCTCAGGCTTCCCATTATTTAGATCACATGCAAAGTGCACAGATTAGATACCTGGAATCTTTCCTGCCAGAGAATACAGGAACGACTTCATATACCTAGTGCGCGCGTGGGGATTGAAAGAAAAGGAAAGTTCGCTGTCAAAATCCGATGAAAGGTACGAGATCCATCGTAAGAAATGGATATCGCCATGACACGATCGATTCCGGACAATAAGAGTTCGCGTTCCTCGAGCTGGAAAGCGTAGAAGGGGGAGGGGAAACGAAGGAGAAGGACGCAGCAATCGTGGAAATAAATCTCCATATCTGACACGAGGTGGAATAGATCGATGCTTTTCTATGAAAAGCCGTGGAAGAATACTCTTTGAAATCTATGGAGGGGGAGAGGGTGATAGGACGACGAACGTAAAAGGAGAGGGAGGAGGGCTCAGCCTGGGTTGGAGAAAAATAGGACCCGATGATTTCTGCTTCGTTATGAAAGAAACCCTGCACGAGCCGTTGAGGGTAGAGAATGAAACTGCGGAGTGAGAAAGACGAACAGAATGAAAACAGAGTATCAGAAAGAGAGGCGGAGACTACTGGAAGAAGCAGTTCATCCTCGGTAGTACAGGGACCGTCTCGAATCCGTCTCTTCAAAGAAGATCCCGAAGGAAAAGAAGTGGAACCCTCCTCGAGGCTGACGGTCGTTCCGAATTCCCTTCATCGCTCTCGCTTGTCCTCTCACTTTAATGTTTTATAGCAAAATGTAAAAGTTGGTACGTAGATATCTTCTGATTTCGAAGGAAGAAAAATGTCGTCTAGGAATATTTTATGACACCTATGTGACGCAACAGTAGTCGAATTACAATTAATGGAGGAACAAAGACATATTAACGCTTAGACAGTGGATAGCTTGATAGTTGATGACACATACAGGGTCATTTTTAACACATAATACCTATAATTCGGTTCTTACAGTTCTTGGAACACGTTTTTCTATCAGATTTTGATCTAATTACGATTAATAATTCTTATTTTTTTAATGCAGTGATGTTGGTAAGTGGTGAGAGACGTAAGTGTTTTTAGATGGATACAAATGCGCCCCGTATCTGTCTGGAAAGGGTTAAGGTAAGTATTTTATTGTGCTGTAAGCTAATCGGCAAAATGAATTTGATAGAGTGAGTGAGTGGTGTAAGAACGGCTGCATAAAAATAGGAGCGGCGTAAGTAAGATTAGATTGAGAATTGAATTAGAGCCTTTTTACGTAAGACACTTTTGTGGCTCACGACTGATTAGTCGGATATATTTAATTAAAGGAGATAGTCCTGGGTTAAATACGATACAATGAGATAGAAATTGTCTAAACAGTAAGTATATCCGAAATACCAGTCGTCACTCACAAAAGTGAGTTCTGTATGGTGGAACGCTTACCTTAACATTTGTGTGTTTTGTTATCAAATAGATTTAAAATGGCCATTCCTTAAGAATGAATTCAATGTTATCTGTTAAGTCTATTAACACCTTTCAAGTTAATATTTCTGATCAAGAATCTTAAATATATAATGTCCTTCTTTTACTACTGTCACTACTTTTGTTATGATTTATCTATTACAATCAAGCTGAAAATGTTAATATCACTCTATAAAAGTGTTTTACAGAAGTGTGACCACGAAGGATTAAATAACTAGAATAGAGTAATGCTCTTTTCCGGGAAAACTAGCAATTATCGCCAAATAAAAAATCAACAAATGTCATTAATTTTAACATATAGGTAGAATGCATGTCCTCTTTAAACTATTTTCTTATAAATCTACTTTTACCTTTAAAAGCCTTGATTATTTCATTGCACAAGCGTTGTTGTTAAGGTACAAAATAATAAAATATATGTACAGGAAAAACGATGGGAATAATAGATGAGCCGTAGCTGCGGGATAATGCATCGATTCCGTTATTTACCAAGGGAACTTCTTAAGTGCAGTATGTGTTTGAACTTGAGATTTATCGAGGCGAAATGAAAGAAGGGATCGAAGAAGTTCGCGCAGGTCAATTCGGACCTTTCATTCGATCTAATCCGCAGGAACGATGCTTGCGTAGCTGAATCAACTTCCGTTGCCGTCGCGATATTCTTCGGCTGCGATTTGTCAACTTCGCTACAGACTTACGTAAAACTCAAACGTTGGAGAACAAGATTACAGGTGTCAATTTTACTTTCCTTATTTGAACTGGCTACAATTTTGAACGGCCAGCTGCCCCGTTGGCGTAAAAAAGAATTAAACCGATCCCAGTCGATAAGTGCAGGCTTGCTGTTGCACAGATTTTACCGTGACATGAGGTAATAATTTATGCTCTGGTAGTTTCCATGTCTTGAGTCCCATTTCGCTTATTGGACGCTGCCGTGTACGTCACTTGCGAAATAAAAGACGAAACTTAATTACGCTACTAGATATGAACTCTAGATACTATTTAATTTAACTCTACTACGTCCCTGGGTCTTTTTTACACGATGGTGCGCTTATTTCTTTTTTTTTGGTCCACTCACATTTTCATTTCTTTGGGGATTTCTTCCAATTTTCAGGAAAATGAAAGCGTTTGCTGTTAATAGGTATAGTGCTGGATAAAAATATTGGGACACCCTTGAAAACAGAATAACTTTTTTAAAATTATCCCCAATGACTTGAGTTTTTTTTTGAAAAGCTAGAAGGATTAATTTACTAAGTGACGTGTTTCGTCATTTTGAAGAAAAATTTATAGGCCGAAAACTGTGATTTCACCCATTTTTAACTATTTGTAGCTCAATTTACTTAAATCTACAAACGGGATTTCTATATATTCATCGTAGGCTCAGATAAAAAAGTTGATAAAGCGACCTTCACTATTTTCTTCGCTATTTCAACCGATTGCATTTTTTCAAAACCACGGAACACGTCACCTAGTAAACTAATTCTTCAAGCTTCTCAAAAAACTCAAGTCGTTTGGACCAAATTTATAAAAGTTATTCTATTTTAAAGGGTGTTTTTTGACATTGCCTGAAAGATTCAGTCCACTGTGACGATTTTAAAAATTAAGCTATTGTTAAAGATTTTTCTCCATAGATACAACATATAATGCAATAAATCTTTTTGTATTTATTAATCTATTTTTATATTATACATACACAATTTAAAAGAATTTTTTTAATTTGTTTTAAAACTTTAAACGAGGTTATCTCAAAACAATATTATTCCAACCGGTGCAGGTGATGGCAAAAAAAGTATTTAACCAATCAGTCTGAAATCTTTACACGTTATTTTTTTTTTGATTAACCATTTCATACTTTTTACAAAGATAAATTATTGAAAACTTCACCGTATTTCGACACTTAAACTTCAAACCTCCGCCATTTTGTTAATTTTTTATCAGTAAAAATAATCCTGGCCCCGGCGGTAACCACACCCATAATGATTACAACACACTTTGAATTTTTTGTTTCAAATGCGTCGTTCTCCCCGAATCACCTGCACCAGCATTACATCGCTTTCTCAAGGCGCCCACATCAGTAGGATATGTATTTAAAACAAACTGTTAAAAATTTAAAATAGATTTTTTTATACTGTCAATAAGAGCATTAATAAGTACAAAAGCATTATTTACGTTGCACATTCCGTTTACTAAAAATAAATCCTAAAAAATGACAATTTTTCACGACTTCACAGTGTACTGACTCCTTAAACGTGTGACTGACCTGGATACCATAGCAATGTTAAAGGAACTAGGGTAAAGGACCCAATTACTGGCAGTCAACCCAATTACTGTCACGTTAAGCTATTTGACTTAAATGTTTATTTATTCGTTATTTTAAGTAAAATACCTTAAGGTGACAGTAATTGGGTCCTTTACCCTATATTACACTTGTATGCATATAACAATAAGCCAACTATTGGCCAAATTCAACCAACACACCTGAAGCATATTTGTTCTATAGCTATTATTTCTTAGCGTTAATCATTATCATTGAACAAAGACTATTTTCCAAAGACCTGCCATTTTTAGGCAAACTTCAAAGCAGCGCTAATCCAGCAGTGCATACACGGAAATTCCTAGAGGGACACCCATTAAAACAAAGACTGCACATGCGCTCGTTCCCTTCTAATGAACTTCTTGTTACTAACGCGATCAAGATTTGGCTTAATGATAGCGGCCACTCGTAAGCTCCGGCTCAAACTGCCTCGATGACTGTCCTGACGATTTTCTATCGTGTTAATTTTCTGTTGCTGCGAGCCCATGCACCGTGTAACCTTGTGACGGCTTGCGAAGCGTATTTCGAGTAAGTGTGGCACGCGCCGGAATACGTGGAAGTCGATATCGTGGGATAAGCTGGAGAGAAGTTGCAGTACAAGAAGTGGCCAGCAAGTAGGAGACGCGAGAGGGGTGCCAAGGGGGCTGGAGGCGGAGGGGCTCAGAGAGAGAGAGAGAGAGAGAGAGAGAAAGAGGGGAAGACAGGTGCATCGCACCGCCAATTATATTTCGGAAGGGAAAAACGAGCAATGCATAAAAACATGAAAAAAGTCCGCAGGCGCGCGCGCGTACACATGTGAGAGCGGGAAAACAAGATGGGCAAGGAGAGAGAGAGAGAGAAGCAAGCGGCCGCTGAAAGAAATTAACTAAATGAAGAAAAATAAGTACACGCCGAGCGAAAAGGGACAAGCACGAGGGACATCAGCATAATAGGGAAGTAAATGTTCTAGAAAAATGAAGCAATGCGAATACGAATGGAGAAATTTAATTAGGGAAAGAGTGGATGCAAAAGCAGTTAATGCTGAATGGGGTGGAAGTAAAATTATATTAAATCAGTAAAGTAGAAGTAAAATGATGTCAAATCAGTTATATTCATCTGCTGTTTAAGAAACATTCATCTGTTAGGGGAGACCGGGGCAAGTTGATAGGTTTTTCAGTTTTCAATTTTTGTCATTTTTGTTTGAATTAATTACTGAATAACAAATATGCTGAAATATACTTTGGTCCTTCCTCTTTATGGTAAATGAAATGAAATGTTGAGAAAATATATACAAAATGAGTGAGAAAATGTTATTTGGACGAAGGTAAAATGTATCAACTTACACCACTGCGGGGCAAGTTGATACTGCTTTGGGGTATGTTGATACATCTGTAAAATATCCGTTTAATGAGTAAAGGATGGATGTCTGGAATATCCCATTTTAACATGAGGTGCTTGTTTCTTTTTATTAATGTACCTTAATAAAGCTATTTTATCTATTCCGTTTATTCTCGCGCTTTGACGTAATGACATTGACTTCTTTTCTACACCAACACACGCTTTTTGAAATATATTTTGTGGCATTTTTCCGCGATTCGTGTCTCTGACATAAATTCGTAGCACTTTCCTATCTTAATAAAGCTATTTTATCTATTCCGTTTATTCTCGCGCTTTGACGTAACGACATTGACTCCTTTTCTACACCAACACAAGCTTTTTGAAATATATTTGGTGGCATTTTTCCGCGATTCGTGTCTCTGACATAAATTCGTAGCCCTTCCCTAGAAATAAAAGGAAAAATCCAATTAAAAGTAGTCGAGAAAAATTGATACTCCACAGGAAGTCATTATGCACAAACATCTTCATAAAAAAATGTACAGCATATAAACAAAATAAAAAAACGTAATTACCTTACCTTCAAAGGACTCAATGTCAAAACACATGTTCAAAAACACAACTATTTACTTTTTCTCTATAGAAACGAAAACAGTCTAAAATCGATTGCTAAAGTCAAGGTACACAGACGTACGCTAGATGGTAGTAAAGAATTGTTCAAGAAGCTTCACATATCTCGCACACAAGGAGCTACATATATACAGTGTCGAGATAATTAGTGTGTATCAACCTGCCTCAGTATCACCTTGCCCCGGTCTCCCCTATAGATTATATTCTACAATGCTGCAGCAAACTTTGTTAATTCCAAGTATGCAAATTCACAGTATCAGCGAGTGCACATGTGCTGGGCACAAGAGATTGCAAAGAGAAGAAAATACTTTACGATTTAATTTATTTTAATTTCTTAATTATAAATGAACGTTTACACGCGGAAAAGTCTAATGGAAAATAATTGCATAGTAATATAGATTCGCGCCATGTGATACGCGTAATGTAAAATGTGCAATCGAAGGTGAGGTATAATGTCATCGAACGTGTTATCACATATGGAGCAACATATGCAAAGTAACAGTTGCCTCGAAAGCTACGAGGTGGTGAAATTTTTTGCTTCAGATAAAAGTGAATTTCTTTCTTGGAAAATCGCAAGGTAAAAAGTTTACATAAGAGAGGAGAACAGTTGCGCATAATTAAGCGTACAACCCGCAGCAAGGAGCGAAGCGAAAATAAATGAACCTAATTATTAATGTACTTTGGCAAGTTCCCCTGACATTTGCACTGGCAACAAAACCTGTAATCGTTTTAACTGCTACACATACCTTCCGCGAGGTAGTATAAATTTTCATTAAACACTGTCCTTGGAACAAGAATTTGCGCCGCCCGAACCACCTGTGCAGAAGCAAGAAATCGAATTCACCCGACTTGCCCCCCTTTCTTTCAAAAAAGCGTTGCGAAAGCGCTGATAAAAGGAGACAAACGAGTAAGAAGACCCAATATATACGTCAGAGAGGAAAAAAGTTAATAAGCATGGCACGCGCCCAGCCTCTCTTTCTCTCCCCGTTCGACTCGCTACTTTGCAATACCTTACTCTTTCCCTCGCCCCCTTCTTTCTCCCACTCAAATCTCCCACGGAATTGATGAAATTTCTAATTTCTCATGATGGGCTGCAAAAAATCATATTACCTTCCTATTGCAATAATGATACTGTTGAGATATTAACAATGCACTTGGGAATGGATGAATATATATACATTTAATGTCACCTTATTTATTTTCAATTGTGTTTTACATATCTAGTGTGTTAACACACTTTAATTGGAACCGCTCTCTTCCGTTGAGAAGAATTTAATTTTTGAAATAAGTGTTCATTGGAAATAGAAATTGTAAGATGTGCAAGTCTAATGAGCATTGGCAAAAGTGTGCTTCTTCCTGTATGGTATTGTAGAATTAGGACAAATTATCTGTCAATCATTTTTAACGAGTACTTACACGTTGTACTGCCTCGCGTTGAAAATTATTAATGATACAATATGTTGCATTCATAATAATACATGGCCCAAATATACTTTGAAGCAATTTTGCATACTTTCAATTCAAAGCTTCGAAAGACACACTTTGTATATTTAAAATAACAATCTTCGAAACATCCTTGCACATAAAATACATAGAATTACACTTTACACTTTATACTTCAGATTAACCCGTCAATTCAGATTAATTTTCTCGTGGATTTTATTGCTACTAGCAATTTTAATTTATATATTTACGAATACCAATGATATAAATAATGCAGTTCGTATTTACAAGCTTCTCCAAAGTAAAGCTTATCGCGGAATTTCCATAAAAAAATGTTTTTTATGACAATATCAAACGAATAGCAATCATAATTATTAAAGGTGGTAGGTTTCCAAATTCAATAATTACTTTTTAGAACTTATGTAGTGTACCTACTGGGTTCTATATATCATACATTTTGTCAATTATAGAATTCAGTTCAGCATACACATAAATTTCCCCAGAAATAAAACTATTCACATTTTCAACTTATTTCTTCACAAGAAATCACCACATCAGGATTGTGCCATCTACCACCTACATGCTACGAAACACTGTACAAATTACACAGTACAACAAATTTTGATTTTTTTTAGGACTTGTAACATTCAATACCAGTTCCTTATAGGTTTTCGTGCCCTGAAAACGAATCCGCAATCCGTTTGTCGCCATCACCCTCAGTTTTTGAGAAAATCGATTTTGAAAAAAACTGCAAATTTTCAACTTTGAACATTTTTTGTGTCGAAACGGTAATAGTTATTCGATTGTTCGTTGCGTCAAATTATTCTATGAACCCTCCCGAATACAACGATATAAGTTATTATTGCATTATGAACATTTTAATATGTTTAAATAACGATAAAAGGGAAAAGAACACCCGAAATGCACCAATTTTTACGGATATCTTTCAATTTATTTCCAAAACTAAGGGTCTGAGACGAAATTTGACCATCCCACGCGATGCAGCAGACATTTTTCCTTTGGAAAGCATCGACAGAAGTGGTAAGTCTCGTTTCGTTTTCAATACAGAAGCGAAATAGTTTGGCAAAACGCGCCGAGCCGATAGAGGTAGTCACGCGCATTAAGCGATTGTGTTACGTTGAGCGGCAGTGGCTCGTGCGCCGCCGTTGACTACCACTGTCGGCTCCGCGCGTTTTGTCAAACTATTTCGCTTCTGTATTGAAAACGAAACGAGACTTACCACTTCTGTCGATGCTTTTCAAAAGAAAAATGTCTGCTGCATCGCGTGGGATGGTCAAATTTCGTCTCAGACCCTTAGTTTTGGAAATAAATTGAAAGATATCCGTAAAAATTGGTGCATTTCGGGTGTTCTTTTCCCTTTTATCGTTATTTAAACATATTGAAATGTTCATAATGCAATAATAACTTATATCGTTGTATTCGGGAGGGTTCATAGAATAATTTGACGCAACGAACAATCGAATAACTATTACCGTTTCGACACAAAAAATGTTCAAAGTTGAAAATTTGCAGTTTTTTTCAAAATCGATTTTCTCAAAAACTGAGGGTGATGGCGACAAACGGGTTGCGGATTCGTTTTCAGGGCACGAAAACCTATAAGAAACGACTATTGAATGTTACAAGTCCAGATGGCTGTTGTACTGTGTTATCACTGCCTGGCAAGGTAGCCACGAGTCTCCCGTGCGCAATCCGTAAACTGCAAGGGACCAAAACAGCGTAAGCACGGAGGAAAAACAAGGAGCTAACCGAACATGGTACAAAAAGTCAATTCACGAGGAGTTAATTAAGGTTAATAAACTTGGCTGAAAGAGATCCGAGTTTCATCGAGGCTGACATGGAGGAGGTAGCATAAGTACATGTCCATTCCCCTCGTTTATTGTCCGAAACAACGCGACATCGTAGATCAATCCGTGTCTCGTAGCGGCGGCGGCGCGGCGCGGCGACTGTTCTCCTCCTACGCCGTGGAAAGAAGGACGGAAGAAAGTGGCCGCGGTAGCACGTGCACGGGGCCAGGCGAAGAGGAAGACGCAGAGTTGGATAAGGGAGAAGGAAGGAAGAAGAACGACCGACTCGGCGGCGTGCGAACAGCAGGTGCACGACCTCTTCATGAAAACCGCCGGTCTTCGCTCTTCCCTCTTCGTCTTACCTTCTCATCCCATTATCGATTTCTTTCTGCGCCGATGATCGTTCATGTTGGTCCATCGTCCTCGCGTCAACCACTTCCGAATCTCTTTGTAATTAACAGCTGCTGAAAGAACCAACCCCCGTTGACATTTGTAATGAAGAATTTAATGCACCGGCAGCCATTGTCGGTCACCGTTGCACGGCTCGATGATGTCGACTCGGTAAACATGTATGAAAATTAACGTCCACCGGAATGAATCTCTTCTCAGTTGAGAGACCCCGTCTGTTAATTATAGAAATACCGGGCGGTGTTATACATTGGCTTCTTAAGGTCGATGGTGGTTATTACGGCATGGAGGTACAGGTAAATTCGTACTCTTGCGGTGTACATGACCGCTCGGGATTCAAGTGATTTTTACGTTGGATTGCAAGAAGAGATGGACGAAATTTTTATTTGAATAAAATTTCAAGTAACGAATGAAAGTTACAAAAATTATTCGCCATTCGTTCGTTAACCCGAGTCAACTTTATTCAATATATGACGAATAATTTCTTTAACTTTCATTCGAAGTTTTATTTAGGTAAATAAAAATTTTGCCCATCTCTGATTATAGGTACTATATGACGAGCCAGAAAATTGTCATACCGGGAGACCCTGGAGTGAATGATCGTCTTGAATGGAGACTGTCTTCGGTTCGACGTTTTTGAGATAGAGAAGTGGTGCGAGTATACGAAAATTAGTTTCACCTTCCGTGGTCAGACCTTCTTATAATCAGAAATTGGTCACACGGAGTTGACTGCATCCCAGTCTCAATATTGAGTTACCATTTTCGTATATTTGAATCTTTTAATTTTTGAAATTGTACTTTCGTAATACTCATACAATCATGCTCTAATAGTCTTTTTGTATAAGTGTAAATTTTGATATGATGAAATTTGTAATTTAAGTAGAGCCATTTTTCACGGTTGTGGAAAAAGGCGATATTTTCTTCCCTGCAATAAATCCCCTTTGGCAGTCGTAAAGGCGCGACATTTGAACTAGAAAATTACCTTTGGAGTGCGATACATCCCGCCGGAAAACGAAGGTAGAGTGAGAGATTTTGTTACTGTTTTTGTACAATTTTTCGGAGTTGTTGTGATATGCAACGTTTATTAATGTTAAAATCATTTAGTAAAGATTATTCTGTTTATTTCACGATGGAATGTTTTATATGTTACTTAGAAGTCTTAGAACAGAGAAGTACATTTCTAGCATAAAGTTTCTCGGCGATAATAGGAATGAAGTTTTGAGTACTAAATGCAACGATACATTCAGAGTCTGGTCTTTTCAAGGTGCTGGGCACCATCCTGAGCGATATCGTCATTGGCGCAAGTAAATCCTCGAATTCTTTGAAGCAGTACAAAAGTAAATGGTTCTTCTGTAAAGGACTGTCGTTTACGCAGGCTTGTAATGTTCTCATCTTTATTATACAACTTTCTACGAGTAATACACCTTTAAATGAAATTAATGCGAACATTAATTTGGAAAGTTGTACGTTTGGCCGGGATTAAGTGACTGTCAATTGTGTCTTAAATGCTGCCATATAATACGTGAACACGCGGAAATACTATTTGGTAATGGTACGTGCCTGTTTTCTCTCGAAAAACTTTTCTTCGTGGCAATTTATACGTTAAATTTGTTTAAATATGACTTTGCGGGTTACAAGCAGTACAACTTCCTTCTGCGGAATAATTTCAATACAATATTTTAAATGATGAGAAACGTTGGAATGAAACCATCGAGTCCCTTAATTAAAAAACGAATTTTTAATTGGTATCTCAATTTTTTATCATATTTTCAGTATTCCTCATTTAATCTAGTTTGGGCGATAGCCACACTCATACAGATTACACAATTTTTTAAATTTTCTATTTCAGACAACTACAACGGTTGATTTTATGATAACAATGCGGATATGATTTTTGTAAGGCGCTCTATTTGAAGCACTATAACTTCGGATATAACCACTATTTTTGCATACAATTTTTTTTTCGTATTCTCTAAAGATTGCCAAATGAAGCCACAGAGCTGGAAGTAAATATATTTAATGGTTTTGTTTTAAAAAATTCCCAAAGCTCGAATCTTTTTTCGTTCGTCAAGATAGGGAGACCCCTTAAGCATGATTTACTAACTACTTCATATTTTCTTATTATCCTGTTCATTAATTTACTCATGATCATTAATCTTACTTTCGTAAAAGAAAGTAATATTTATACAATTGAAAAGCAACGTACCATTATTTAAATATCATGTACCTCTACAAAAAATTCTGAAAGAAGGCACAATAATAACACAACTTACCTTGCAAACAACTACAAAGCATAAACTATGCTGAAGCATCGAATTCTCTGAAATTAAAATCCTACGATATTAACGGAAGCTCAATAATTTTAATTCGCTCTCTCGCCTCGTACGCTTCTGCGATCTTTACGTCTTTCGGCCCGTTTGCTTGCTAATTACGGTTGCCAGCAAGACAATTAAAGCCTCAATATCGTACAGCGTTAACGCGGTTAATTGCAAGTCTCCGCTGTTAAGCCATTATCAATAAAAAAACCCGAGGAAAAAGTGAGGGGGGTTTGGCGGAGGAGTGTGTGTTGGGGGGGGGGGGGGGGGGCGTTCCTCCTCTTTACTCTTACTCTTTGAAATAATTAAAAAAGGTAAAGTCGGAGGATTACTTTCGCGGTTTCCGTCTTTATCTCGATGGTGTGCCAATCCATCGCGAAGCCCAAAGTACACCGCACATGTGAGTCGGTGCTGGCAGAAAACGTATAGCGGTTTCGCCGTGGCTCATTAGCTCGCTATCGCGGTTGGCGCGAGCGAGTGTTGCCTTCAGCCTGGCACCTTGCCTTCGCGACAGACAGGTGCATCGCCGTATTTTCGTCCTTGTTTCGCGCGTCATACGCGAACTGCGGGCATCCTTGTCCGCCGGTCCGATAACGAGAGCGAAGGGGCAACGAGGAGGGGGCATACGGACGAGGGAGAGGTCCGAGGCACGTGGCACCGAAATAATCGTTCGAATTGCTCTTGCGACCTACACGATATGCAGATGCCTCGGGGAATTGCGGCGTTCCTGAGAAATCGTTGAAATTACTCCACTTGCCGAGTTTCCCTTCCACCGGGCTCCGCGTCTAACAGATCGCCATTATTGTCACTGCGTTACTCGTCATACAGCGTCTTACTAAATCCACTATCATTGCGTGTAGTGTAAAGGACCCAATTACTGGCACCTAACCAATTACTGTCGCTTTAAGCTATTTTACTTAAAATAACGAATAAATAAACGTTGTGAAGTCATACACAAAAAGAATTATGTAATTGAATCTATAATCTATACTATAGATTATACACTATAGTTTATTTATTCGTTATTTTAAGAAAAATAGCTTAAGGTGGAAGTAATTGGTTAGGTGTCAGTAATTGAGTCCTTTGCTCTATATAGGGTGGGTGACGAAGGGTGGTGCAACCGAGTAGGGTGCAATTAATTGCCCAAAAACAAATGGAAAATGTAGAATAAGGTACAGTAGCGGATAAAATAGTTACCAGTCTTTCGATTTACTTTATTTTTGTTGTTTTTTAATATCGACTTGGAACTGTGGTATGTGTTTAATATACGTAATCTGATGGATAAGTGAAAGCTGTATAAAACCCAGTTAAAATTGAATTTATGGAACTAACAAAAATAAATTATATGGCATTGAACAGGTTAACACAGTTTTGGGTCCGACAACGGAGTTACCACTTTTGGTATTCTTTTAGGCCGTCCTAAAAGCAGAAGGCGCCCTCACGAAATATCAGATTTTTTATTACTTTTCAAAAGTGATAACTTTATAACAGCTTTAAAAGGGTGTTGTCGTGTTTAATGTTCTGCAGGGATTTTGTTTATTAGTTAAATAAATTCAACTTTAACTGGGTTTTATACAGTTTTCAATTCTCTATCAGAATATGTATATTGGGCACATGTTGCAGTTTTGAGTTGATCTTGAAAAATAATAGAGGTAGAGTGGATCGAAAAAATGTTTTTTTTTTACCCGCTATTGTATTTCTATATGAGGTATCGTTCTCGAAAAAATCCAAACCAAAAATTAAGTTAAAGACAGCATAGTTTTGTCAGTAAATATGTATAATTGCGAGTGAAATAAGTTCATTAATCCTCGTGTATAAATAAGTTGGCATCGTAGGGTAATTTTCTTAATGAGGTGGACAATGTGGTCGTCCACTTTAATAATTATAACACTCTGAAAATTCTGCAAACAGTGTGGATTTGTGAGTGACACAGTAAATATTTGCAGTGGTGGAAATGTAAAATATGATTTCGCGTGCGAATATGTGATCTGATGTACTACCTAATAAGGTAATTATTTTCAGACGCACGTATGTATAGATGGGAGTGGAGTTTGTGGAAGCTTCACACAAAGATTGTAGAAACGATAATACACTTTGGAGCAATTTCACTCGATCATAATAAATTTTGCTTGAAGTAAAAACTGGTTCGGGCAACATTTGTGCAGAACACGTAGAAAGTCATTGCGTCTGAATAAAGATTTCACTCAGAAGCAGATTCTTCTACTTTAAGGGCGATACATGTCACTTCGTATATTTTTCTGTTACAATTCTACATTGCAGACATATGTTTAATACACATTTTTAACGAAATAAAGTTTATTTACATGTTAAAAGTAAATTGTCCAAAAATAACACGTTTGTCTTGTGAAAAATATGAGAAAATATCTCTAGTGTTTGTGATAAAATATATTTTATTACTTATTTCTCAAATTTTCAATGATTAAGGTATTGTAATAGAATAAGGGTCGTATTAAATTGCATATTAATTCTGTTCGAACGAAACTTGTGAGAGTGCCATTGAATTCAAGGACAGTTTCTGAACATTATGTTTAGCAGATGTTTCGTGGTTGAGACCGCCAGCTATTGGAAAGCAAAACAATCACTCTGAAGTTCTAAACTCACCCATGTTCATCCGTGAAGACGTTTCTTGCACATAAGTTTTTTCTATTTCCACTAAATTCCATTCAATGAGATCACCATACTATTGTACATTAATATATGTATATTAATTTAGACTTAAACTGTGAAAATTATGTAAAAATCAGTTTAACTACATTTTGAATTTTAAACATTGAATCTACGATTGTATATTGAATTATAAAATACCACAATTTATCAATTGGTTTTCATAGTTATTCTTATTTACGATTGGTGTATCAAGAGTAATCTATTTGTAATTATATTTTAATTTTATTTAAATTATAATATACATAAATATCCTATCGACAAATATTCGTGGTCATCAGAGCTTCAATTATTTGAAACAGGGAAGATTCTCTGTGATGATCACCAAATGGTCAACAAGTATTTCAATACCTTTGGAAAGCATGCCTTATACATCTTAAGCTTAATTGACATTATTCGTTATTTTATATCATTCAATGAGATATACCGTGGAAATGACAATCAATTTAAACTTTAGCCCTAAATATTATTATACAAACCATAACTACGTACACTATTGCCCTTTATTTACGGGTACGGGTTATAGTTGTAAACATCAAGTCAACACAAAAGCACGAAAGTTAACATAGAACAAAAAAGGTGCATTGTTGCACATTATGGTTGACCCAATATACGCAATTACGTATCTATACTAATTTCTCGTAATGAACTCATTGTGCAATGTTCTTTTTCCTTTGTAATTTGCACATCATAATTTTAAAGGAGAGCATATCCGATTTTATCTGCAATACATAATACACTGGAAAAAGTTCTGCAATGAGCAATGATTATTTGCTTCGTGGTGAAAGTAGTATGTAACGGTGATGGAGAGAATATCAATTAAAACGACAAAAGAAATCGAGTATCTCCAATTACATACAAGCAATTAAAGAACATTCAATTACTACTCATGGAATTCATCAACATGTCAAATTCGAAAATGGTAGATTTAATTTAGTTTCATTGTGATGTGTGATAAATAGATAACTATAGAAAAAATTATAGAAAATGCTAATTATTCAATAAATCATGCAAAGTCTATAACGAATTTAAGAATTATTATTATTATTCCAAACAGTGTTACAATTCTTTGATTAGTGTCATTTGTTCAGAGATAATTATTTTTACTAAAAATTATGTTAAGACTTAAAATAATTAGTAAAAACACAGTTTGACTAAAAACTCATATAATAATTATTTTAAGACTTAAAATAATTTTTATATGAGTTTTTACTAAAAATAATATTTACATCTACCCAGTGATACTCTATTTTCCCATGTAATTTCCGTAGTCGTTAAAAGAGGGAGGCTTCCAAGCTACTTAGAAATGGTGGCTGACTGACCGTCGAGGCTCTCGAAGACGAATTCGTTGTCAAATTGTCTAACAGCGGGGTATTATTATCAAGATGGTGTTGTTGGAACCCTATTGGCCGAGTCTACGCTCATCTTTCCTCGGCATACACATCGAAAGTGTGTTCGATTTATCGCTGGCAGGGATCTCCGCTGTGTTCATGTGCTCCCTACCCGCGTATTACGCTGTTTGAGGGTTGCTAGCGAATGAAAAGGAAAATTTGTCTTCCACGTTGTTCCTCCATTGTTTCCTAAGATTAATTCTGGCACTCAGCTTGAAACGAACCACTCGTACCAGCCCTTTGTACTTGTTCTCGTTGATGTATCAATTAATTAACAACAAAGAATCCTATGATTCCTTTTTAGTTTCACGCAGACATCGAAAATAAACCCCAACGCAAAACACCTTTGAAAATCTGGTCGAATATTTCTGTATGCATATGTGCGCAACTGATCGAGCAGAAAATCAAGTACGACGCAAGAGAGTAAAGACATCTAAATGAAGATAAGTCAGAGTTGACTGTCGTTTTATATGTAGCTGTGGTAGAGGGGCTATAATTAAAATCACTGACATAACGCCCCGACAATCGCAATTAAGTTATCGATCACTTTTAAGATATATTGTAAGACTACCGGCACCATTGAGCCCTGAAAGACGATCGTCCAAGGTTTATCAAGGTGGAGGATCTACGGGTAGAAAAAGATCAAGCTATCGCCGTGGCTCTCGACTAACCAGAGAAAAACAGAACGGTGAATTTAACAAATAAAGTACACAAAGGAAAGGAACGGGCTCCCATTATTTTCTATCTAAACGGATCCTTTGAATCTGGTATCCTGTGTCCGCCGTTTCTCAGTTCCAATATACATACTCCTGCCAAAAGGAGACTATTATTCGCAGATTCAGATAAGATCTCCTTTTTACGATAAATCAAGTTTCGTATTTTGTCTCTTCCAGTTGCAATTTCTTGGTGGAGAATAATTCTCCATTCTTACCTTCCACATCATTGAAGTGTATTTAAATTTAAGTTTAGTATAATGTTGCATGAAAAGATAATAATTATCTTGTAATATTTTTGAAGTTTTTGTAGGATCTTAGGGTTGCAGCAACAGTTTCCTTTGAATCATCGCAAATTCTTAAACGTAATAGTAATTAGTAATATTTATTAGTAAATAGTAATTATTTCATATTTAAAAGTGTGCTAAAATATAAGACAATAAATTAACGATTGATTTTTCATTCATTCTAATAGAACATATTACATATGTAGATTTAAATTTACGTTGCGTTTGAAGTACTGACTCGTGTCAAATTCTGCAGAATAAAATTTATAAGCATGAATTTAAACTGTTCCAATTTGTTCAAATGTAAAAAATTTCAATCCTATATTTCTTGTATTAGCTTCACTAAAAATGATCTTTTTCATTAGACTACTGTCAGTAATTACTTTTATCGGTCCAGCTCGTGATTATTACCTATTACTGTATTTCAAGGTCTTCGGTCCACTTCACCTATTCTTATGAAATTTGAGGGGTGGTTTCACCCTCAAAACATGCAAATGGATCGAAATACCTAAAAGGACACGTATTTCTAACTTTTCGGTCCTCCAAAACCTATACAAAACCCAAAGCAATTGGAGACGAACATCTGAAAAACTCTTCTTGTAAGTAATACTGTCTTCTTTGGCTAAGAGAAAAGAAGTGCGTTATAAAACCCGAAATAAATTTATTTAGCCTAAATAGCAAGGAGCAGCAAAAACGCAACCACGTTATCAATATTTATGTTCAATAACAGAATTTTCGAAAACAATTCACAAATATCGCAGCATTTACAAAGTTCATCGGAATTTGCATTATAGTTCACTGATCCAGTACGACATCGAACCGCCGTGGGGCGAGGCGAGCATTCGCGCACGAGATGGAGCAATTACTCAAATCAAACCGTTTCGTCGATCTACTTTCGGTAATTGGTTCTCGCGTTTCTCATTTATTATTCCAAATAAAAGTAGCCGGTGCCCCGTTCAATGGCTCGCTAAGTTCTCCCGTGCGATCAGATGGCGTTTGATACCTGACTGGTATTCTCGGTCGACGTCGGGTCAATTCCTCCGCGCGAGTGCCGAAAAAAGACGAGATTTGCCGGGCGCTCGTGTACGCGTGCGCGCACGCACACGCTTGCGCAGGAGGCGCGGAGGAAGAGAAACGCGGCGGATAGAAGAGGAGGGAAACCTGCTCGTGATGAGACGAGAATGACCGGGGGCAGCGCACGCGAATCCATAATGATACACCGTCCAGCGAACAGGGCCAGATATTGAGGGCCTGGACCCGCTGGTAAAAGCGAGTGGACACTCTCGCGCGGAGCTGTATCGGCGCCGACTTACGGCCGAGGACGTGCCGCTGGCTCATTAAAAATTACCCAGCAAAATCGATCCAGATCCAGGCTGCTGCCAAAAATTCAATCAACCGAAGAGACAGTCTCGCCGGTCATACGTTCTCCTTCGAATAAATTATTCGGATAAGTAGAATATTCTTCCACACGGCCGTCCCAGCTGAGTTCTTACTCTCTACTCGTCTCGTGCCACTTGCCAATTATTTGCATAAATTTTTGTGGATTTGCACAATCCACTTTTCAACCATTCCTGCAATTACGCGACCGATGAAAATTTCACTGTTAAACACACGAAATAGTTCGGAATTGTTTCAGTTGTAGTTCTTTTTAAAAATTAATCTATCTAGTTATTTATGTTTTTTGCTCTTCGTGTTTAATGTTCTAGGTAATTAAGTTACTCCGCATGATCCACTAACCTGCGAGTACAGATTGTTAATTGCTCATTTGTTATGAAGGAAGACGGTTTGAAGTCTTTAAAGTATGCTCTACAGTATAATTATAAAACTTGTTCCTTTAGCTTTTTACTCATTTCGTATTAAGCCTGGTAAGTCCATTAGCACAGCTTAATTGACACGAATGTCATGGCCTCTATGATTTGAATCGGCTTATTACCCTTTCCGAAGCTGTAAATGTTTCGTTATGTCATTACTACGATTGCTTCATCATTTTTTATCGCTGTTACCATCTTAATGCCATTAAATGCTCCAGTACTGATTCAGATAGGCTGTGGAGATGCTCAGCATCTACAAGAGTTTGTTAGACGGATTACTTATTGTCCCATTAAAATAAAAAAGGGGGAATATTACAATATTTGTGCACTATTGTCTATTATTATAGAAAGGAATAATAACTATGCATTATGCTTAATTAATTCTAGGTTTTGCTAAGTCTAACTAGCTTTTGAATTCAAAATTGTAGAATCTGCAATTATTATACAGGTATAAATAAAATTTTCACTTACCACCAAGAACGGCTCTCTTTCAATATATTATGCTTTTGCACCAAATTTGTAATTATCTAAGGCAGCAAATATTTCCTTAATTTCTTATTCTATGCTGGTTATTATCTACTGGAAATATTTATTCCATCACTCTCAAATTTGCGCAGAACGCACAATTTTCATAGCAATACACATTTTTGTACTATATAAATTTTGCAAAATATTTTCCTAGTATTAATAATAAGATAAGAGAGGTATTAGTGATAACATGTTTATTTGAGTGATGCAATAAATATCTCCAGCACTGTACACTCACTCAGAAGTTCAATGTGATTAATCAATAAATTCTGGATTTCCGAATTTTCTTTCAAACTACTCTGATTAATTGTTTGCCAAAAATTGGATCTTGACAAACAAAAATGTGGAGGAAATAAAAATGTAAGAACACTTATTAATGAAACCCCTGCGCGCATCGCCGCGAACAGTTTGGAAAGTGGCTTTTAATATACGATGCGAGTTCGCTTGCATATTGCACCCGTGCAGAACACGTAGTTCCGTGATCATCGATCGAAATTGCCGATCGATTGATAAATATCGATCTGCTGTTCGCGAAAACTCTTTTAAAAAGTCCCGGCGAAATCGCCCGCTGGCAGGACCCGGTTTTTATCCTTTCGCTTCTCATTTCTGGGCCAATAAGCGAATTGTATTTAAAGAAAGTCCTGAAAACGAGGATTGCATAATCCTCTATAATAAGAAATTTGTGAACATACAATAAGTTATATTTTTAATAATGTACGCTCAGTTTGTAGGAAATGAATCGGGAACGCGTTGTAAATATATTTATAATGATGAAGTATTAATGTAGAATTATTAATTGACCCTAAAATGTTTCTCTATATATTTCAAGCACAAATGCTTGTAATTTTTATATTTAGATGTTTGACAATAATATACCATGGAAGCTATGAATTACATATTTACTAATTAATTTTATAATAAATAAGATATCTATTATTAAATGCTCTGAAAGGAAAGGGTACGTTGGATCATTCCAAATATATTCACTTCTAGCATTTCATGCGTGTATAATGCATATGCACATAATTCTACATAATATTGTAAAATATTGCTGTCATCCATCTTATTCCAATATAAATTATACATAATTATAAATATTAATATTTATATAGCACAGTTCAGAGCAAGGAAAATGTATATAAATATGTGTATAAGCACTAAAACAAACTTTAGTCAACGAATTAGAGTCAACATGGTTACAAATTCCCCAAGACAATATAGGAAAACAATTGGAGTCATGAAACATGA
Organism: Andrena minutula; assembly: GCA_929113495.1. NCBI lineage: Eukaryota > Metazoa > Arthropoda > Insecta > Hymenoptera > Andrenidae > Andrena > Andrena minutula. The sequence continues at coordinate 41,552,020 of OV815994.1, forward strand.
AGCATCAGCAGAGACTACCACTTAAGCCCCATTCAGAGCACTCTCCTCCCACGTTTTAATTGCTCAGATAACCAATTAAAGAGGCCTATGATTGGTAATCAATGATCCTTGGTATGGACAGTATGCATTAAATAGATGCGTACCAAGATCCATACCAATATCAGTGCATCAACGTTACTCTGACGAGACTTAATATAAGCGTAATGTTGAAAAAAGTGTGGTAATAATACACTAAAGAAGTAAAACTTACACTTGAAAGTCTCAACTATAGTAGAATAAATCTCTTTCGTATGAAGTTTTATTTATGAGAAAACCAGTTTTGAAAATTCGTCGCGTACCTACACGTGCACCATTTAACTTAATCTATGTCTATAGTTAAATACATTGCGTATATACTTATTTTAAAGATATCGTGTACGGTGGCAGTATAAAGAATCTATATTAAGCAAATACCTAAAAAACAAGATTTTCTTATATGTTCTTGAACCAAATCAATCATGATATTTTTATAAATTTTTAGTGTAATCGGGAAAGTATCATCCAATAAATGTAAGTTTAGGTAAGTGCATGCGTGTTTGACGGATGTTCGCAATCGAATTTCTAGAAAACAAAGATCATATGAAAAACTTTTATTCTGCATTGTTGTTTCATATTTGCGTAAAGAGTCGCTCTTTTTCGGTTCTATCGCGAGTTCCTCTATGACCTACACGAGGGAAGCAATTATAAACTGTGTAGGTTTGTTTGTCACTGACTTGCCTAAAATTAAACAATATTGTATATTAAACGAATTGGCTATATTCGAATTTTTTAGCTTCACGATCCAAACATAGTTAGCATTTGAATGTCCTTTAGCTCTTCGCCAGAAGAACCCCAATTTCACTTTCTTTGCATGCAATCACTTTCCCTCTTACACTTCAATCGTCGAACAACAGATGCTTGTAGATTAAAAAAATAAAAGGTACTAAGCATATGAGTTCTTCTTGATCAAAGTGTCGCTTCGAAAAAATTGGTCATATCTAACGGTCATACAACAATTTGATATATGACTCATTAGAAATTGTTGTACTTAATTACAATTAGTGTACGTGATGTAAACGTTTACCGTAATGTGGAATGTAATAAATGTAATTATTTGCATCAGAAGTCTAGAAAGAATTATATTCCACACTATTGTTGCAACTACATATGTATACGACGATTATGGGGTCAAATAGATGAATATAAATAAAGGTCAAGCAAAAATGTACAAATAAACATAGCCTTTTCAGGGAGAAAGTAAAAAAGGAATAATATATTTCACTCCTCCTATATTAGAGTAGTTATTACATTTTGTGAAGAATTAACCCATTTTGCCCAAATGCATTTTTGAACAACGAAATAAGTCATCCCTATCACTTAACAGGTTAATAAGAACTGTACCGTTCTCCGCGATTGAATGAAATTATAAAAATACGGGATCGATAAACAAAGGCTGTTTAGGACACCTGAATTTGTATGAACCTACGCGTTTGATTATAAAATTCACTGAACTTCAATTGAAGTGAATAGAAAGGATTAGGGCACGCGTTCAAACAATTCTCGTGGAACCGGACGAGGAAACGTGATCGATCACGTCGGAACTGATTAAATTGTTAGTAAATTATTTTTGTTTACAGCCAGTTGGTGGAAGGTACGCGAAGGGGCGTTGCGCGAAATGAGTTACGCGCCTCTGTCTTCGTCTATTTTCTTTCCCTGTGGCTTCTCTTTCTGCCGATTCAACCTCCAAGCTCGTTTATTTTCACGAGGCAACAGTGTTTCAGTCGCTGAACGGAGGGTGCACGCATGCCGAGAAAATAAAAGACAACCGCCTCGGGAGCGTGTTTCACGATACACCGGCTCATCGCTGGAGGAAAAGATCGGCCACGCGGCAGGCCAGACAAAGACGAAGAACCCGGGTTCGGTGGGAACCCGAGAAGTTGTTGCTGCTGCTCCCGCTGCCGTCGTCGTTATAGCGATGGCCACTGATCGTCCTCGAAACATTTCAAATCCACCGCGTCCGTTGATCGGTTGACATTCAAGTGGGACTAGTTCTTCGATGCTAGCTACGTATACGTATCCTCACTGCGAATCCTGTACATACTTTCTTTCTGGATCAGTGCTAGGTACATAATTGAGCTTGTGCTTATGACGTCATATGTGTTTATTTCTGAAATTTTTGTAAATACCAAATTACAAAGTAATATGGAACGTGGAGCTGCTTTAGGAAAATCGTTAATTTAATAACAGACTAATTACAATTGATAAAGATTACATTGTTATTGTAAAGTTTCTTAAATTTAATAATTATAATTATTTAGACTTCTGCACATTGCAATTACCTCCCCGTAAATTTAATTTACCAGAATTAACTGGCAATTTATGAAAATTATACTTTGTGCGCTTGTAACTGTTTTGTGTTTAAAATATCTGTGACTTTGTTCAAAATTGCAGAGAAGGATTTGGCGATCTTGAAGATTCAAACTGTACACAATCATAACTTTATTTATCGCGATATCAGGGGCTCAGGGAAAGTTGTACTGAAATGAAACTTATTGTTGGTTTAAAACAAACTGTTCTTTGTGAGTCCAAAGTCCAAACTTCTCCTGGTGAGTTAACCAAAAATTGAAAACTAAAATTAATAAAATATCCACACATTATAAACCTTTCATTGGAATTAAAACTAAGAAAAAGAAGAAACGTGATTTTTATTTCTACCTTTCTGTGTTTCTTCTTTCACTGAAACATTCACAACAGGCTCAGCTTTGAAGCTTAAATATTACCTGATAGTATCGATTTGCATTCGAACGTATGTATGTTGTCGTATCTATTGGCGAGTACAACTTGAACTGTGTAAACTGTAAACCCTTCTTGTACGTACATATCTCATCACTGGTGGAGAACAACTGAAGAGAACATGAATAGAATGCAGCCGCGCTGCGTGAGTACATTGCCTCGAGTAAGTAGGTACTACAATCATCCACAGACTGAACGAAGCAACTCGAGAAGGCGAGTAAATCTGGCGGCGCCCGGGAGAACAGAAGGAGAAGAAGGAAGAGGAAGAGGAAGAGGAAGAGGATGAGGATCAGGGCGAGGATGTGGATGAGGCTGAGGATGAGGAAGAAGATGCAAAGGAAGAGGAGGAAGAAGGAGCCGGGACAAGCTGGTGTAAAAGAAAGAGAACAAGAGAAGAAAGAGGCGCTCTTTTTAAGAGAGGGTGGAGATAAACCCTGATACTAATCGGTATGCCTTGATAGCGAAGGGATGGAAGATAGAGAAAATTGGTGGGAGCGTGAGGAGGGGGAAGAAAGATAAAATTTCAAGATAGCAAGCGTGGCGTTCGCGTGGTCAGTCCAGTACTGCGCATGCGCACACACTGTCACGGTCAATTTATAACCACCACCTACTTGGTAATCGTGAAATAATTTTGTTTAGCGCGTACCAATTGCTTTCTCGGATTTCGCTTCTTCGTAAATTACTGAAAGTATTTAAATTCAATTTTTATATTTATAATACATACAGTGAAACATTTATCAAATGGAAAAAACAATTTTGCAATGCAGCGTTAAAATCAAAATAGTAGAAAAGAAGCTAAAGGTACGATCCCACGGCGCGTGGCTCGGGCGTTTCAGCTTCGGCTTCCCCCCCGTTGTCGGTAAATGTGGCACGAGTCAAAGAAAAGCTTATCTGGCTCGGCTAAAACGACGGGAAACGGGGAGCCTTGCCGCGCCGTGGGAACGCCCATGCCTCACCCGACGACTCTACAGACTCGCCAAGCCACGCGCTCACTTCGTTCAGTCAGATGGGATCGCACCTTAACGTTATAAAGAATTTGAAACAACCACCATTTATCTATAATTCAGTATTGCGCTCTGATTTGTTGCTACATTGTGATCCCGTCACGAGTACGGGTTGCCTGTTTCGTTACGGATACATTTCTATCCCGGCTACTTCTTTTGTAGTCGCCGCGGCGAGTGCGAGATACTGAGAATGGGCGAGAGGGCACGCGACAGCGTCAAGCCCTAAATTGCGTTCGAGATAGCGGCGGTATCGTATTACTGAAAGAAAACAGGAAAGAAGTAATGCGAGTCGAATAGCATACCGTTTCGTTAAAGGCACAGCTTGTCCTCAAAGTTTCCCAGTTATAACGAGACAGAGCTGTAAGGTAAAAGACCCAATACGTGGACACGTCCCAGTAGCTGGACGCTGGTGCAAAATACTGATTAGTACATTTAATATCCGCTTTATCCAAAAAAGAACTATTTTATTTAATTATTCAAATATTTAGTAAAATATATTCGTATATATATTTTACTAAATATTTGAATAATTGAATAAAATAGTTCTTTGCACCAGTGTCCAGCTACTGGGACGTGTCCACGTATTGGGTCTTTTACCTTACTTACTTTCTAAATTCACACCAAAACTTAAAATTCCACGACGTCGCGGAAAGCGTGAAAAATTTATGTTCTAAATTTACCCGTAGAACTGAGTTGTTTATTCTCTTTATTCCCAGCTTACACATTTCACTACTTCAAACTTATGGAAGCTACACCAACAGTCGATGCTTCAACGGAACTTTCGTCCGAAGGAGAAAGACCTTGTCCACGTTTACGCATCCTTTTCACCGAGAGAAAAAGTGCCGCATAAGGGTAAGCGTCCCCGCATAATAATGTTTATCGGGGAAAGGTTTTGGCGGGACGGTACTTGCAAGAAACACAGGTGAAACGAAAGGGCCGCGGTCGACCCAGAAGCGTAGACGCCGAAGAGGGACGGTGGCACGCGCGTTACAGCATTCTCTGATGGGATCGCAAAAAAGTATCGAGGAAACGCTACCGTACTTGGCGGCGGCTCCGAAACGAGTCGCTTGCTCGTACTTACAACGATTACAACGGTACCAAGAGTACTACGACTCCTGTGTATTGCCTCGTGGCTACATTGAAGCCACTGGAACGCGGTGAAAACGAAGAAGAACCGGTGTATACCATGTTCGGTAACTGTTACCACGCCGCATCGACAACTCATCACCGCGTCAGCGCCTATGCGCGTCGAAAGTACACGCTCGTGCGCCGCTTGAAATTTGAATAAGTTGCGCAGAAGGTGTGCTCGATTTAAATATATGCGCACGTGCATATGTGCGCGGGTACACCTATGGCGTAACAGGTGTTACATCGTTGAGCTTCCCTCCACTCGATCGTGAAAAGTATCGAGCTTCTATAATGTTACTCACCATCCTTTCGTTCGTTACGCCTGTGTATCGACAATACAGGGCGAGACATTAATTCCAAGATGCGCTCGAGGAGCGAAGATGATTTTAAGAGGATCGTGCTTTTTACCAGCCAAGATTACCAACTTTCACGGAAGCCATCCAAAGTAGGGGGATTACCCAGAACTGTTTATAATGGTATCGAAATAATTAGAGAGAAGAGAAGAATTCGCTGATCACGAACTTCTGATACGAAGTGACGACACGATCGGCGCAGAGGCGAGTTTTAATTTTTCCTGCGACCTCACGATGCATCGAACATTTTGGGAGCCCTCATTACAGAATCACGGGGTACCGAAGCGGAGGTATTGTTTATCCTCGCGTGTACCCATACAGAACGCGTATGCACGTGCGCACAGAGAACGACGAAAAAGAGAGTTACAGGTTTCTGATGGTTTGTTCTGGTCAGGCCCAAAACGATTGGGAGCGCTGGATTCGGTTTGTAGGTTCGTGTGCCACGGGGCCAGTAGGCTCTCTTACGTGGAACGCGCATGTGTGGATGCACGCGCGCGTGCGCCTGGGGTTGCCATGTGAGTTTGCGCACGCATACAACTACGGGACTCGCGCGAACGAACGGTTCTACAGTTTCTTTGTAATTTTATCTGATTTGTATTTGGTAAATCTACTTTGGTCCTATAAACAATATTTTGTTTTTTAATTCTTTAAAGTGTGCAGCAGACATTGAAGAGACATTTGTCACTTCGTACCTTTCTTTTTGGCAGCGGCAGTGAGTGAGAGGACAGAATATTTCTTTGATGCCGTTTTTTAAACATTTCATTTTGCTGTTATTGCATCTATCAGTGTCAGTGTGTCATTACTCATTAGGCCGCTTGATGAACCTAGTAAACCTCAATTAATAATTGTAAATAATTACTCACGTAGAAGTGAGGGGAAAATTATAATAAACACGCGAAAATGCAAGGACGTAATCGTGTTCGTAGCTGACCTAGCTGCTATGCTCCTTGCTCCTTTTATTTTTATCGTGAATCATCTATCAACTAATAATTTAGAAAAATATGTGTAAATCGATGGAGGATCGGTATCGAAAGAAACTATGAAATTATTTCCACGTGGGAGCAACATCCTACAATTCTTTCGCCGATTTGCACCCACACGTGTTTCCTGTAATAGCATCAAGCCCATTTTGACTTTTGTCTAATAGTAGGTACCGGTAAGGAACTAGTTTTTGATCAGTTTAGAGAGTTTCCCGCTTTAATATTTATTTTTAATCTAATAAAACTTTCAACCATAGACTTTTTTTATACTAAAAGATGAATTAATGTTTACACTTTAAGGAAAAATTTTAAAAAGTTGAAAATAAGTATAATTTAATTATTTATAAGGTTGGGGAATAATAAGGTGACTAGGAACTAGTTTTTGATCATCTGAAAATACATGGGAACTAATTTTTTATCAGGTCAGGAACTAGTTTGAATTATCCTTTTTTATGTCAGTAATTATTTCAAACAATTATTTAAGGACATAAACTGAAAAGAACGATTTATTTCATGAACTGATAAAAAATTAGTGCCTGATCAAGAACTAGTTCCTTAACGGTATATAGATGAATTATGAAATTCCCCATGTAAGCATAACTTTATAATTCCTCGGTTTTACTGGATACCAACGTATCGTAACCTTTCCCAATGATTTCCCGAATGAATAATCAACCAATAGGCATTTTATCCGTAGAAAATGAGAACGAAACATCAGCTCCTAGGTGAACAACACTCACGATTGGATTTCTGCACTCACGCATGTTTATTGTAACTTTCCCAGCATTTTTAACACAGATAACCATTAATTTCAGATTCCTTGAAATATACAGAATACCACAGTGAAATAATTTTTTCAAAAGTTTCTCCCTTTTTTACCATTGTCTTTTCCTACTCCACATCTGAAAATGAAAGTCATTAGACAAGTAATTGGCAAATCGTTTCCTGTCGAATTACTACGAACGCCAGCTCACTCATTAATTGGTTCTCTCTCAATTACGATGCGGTTGCGTATCGCACCCCGGCGACCGTGTGCGCACGCATGTGTACATAGGCGCAGACGATTCTACACGCGCGGATTCGATTAAAAAAAACTGCCCCGCGCCCTTCCAGCAGCGGGACCACCTTGAGCATCCTCTCTCTCTTATATTAATAATTGCGCCGCCGAAACCTGTCCGGTTTATACTCGGGCAGAGTATGCCGGGAGGAGCAACAGGCTGCTCGTTGCTGCTCGTCCAGGTACTCGTAATTGTCGGAGCCTCTCTTTGGATCCACTCGCTGAATACCACACAAATATACTACGGCTTTATCGACGGAATTCGCTTCTCTCGCTCGTTCCAACCGAAAATTCAGCACGTGCTTTTTACGGGAACGTACGTGCCGTCAGTGGCGTAGAGCTAAAATTTTGAACTCACCTGACACGGTGATTTCGAATCCCCATCCTGGCGCTGGGTCCTCCTGCTGTGCTTCTGTTTTCGCAGACAGCGTATTTGAAAACTATAAGTGTAAATTTAAGTGATGAAAACGTCTTATGCCACCTTAAAATTTTAGGATTTCGGTGGGACGTTAAAAAGTGATCGGAAAATAAAGCTGTTTAATTCAATTATAGAGACTTACAGTAATTAGTAGTACCTAGTGTGAGAATGTCCAGATTTTCAGCTTCTTTCTTCTGTTTTTTTTTCGCCGATATCTCACGTGGCACGAAATGCAAACTAATCGTTTTTAAGATTGGTGATTGTTTATACTGAAAGTCAATAGTCTTTTGTATTGTCATAGTGTTTGGCACTGGGGAGACTAGCCAACAGTTGATAGGTAGTGTTGTATAGAATCAGAATGCAGTTTACGTGCTTTGAAATAAGTACAGAAATGTAGGGTTTCATCACACGGACCGCGTTTGTGATTGATGTCTTGTTGTATTTATACTTTAATTCAATCAACTTTAATTTTTTTTCTGTCTTTTCTGCCTCTATTAAGGGGTCTTCCTACCTTAACGGACGAAAAATGATGAGAGCTTTGGGAATTTTTTAAAACAAAACCATTAAATATATTTACTTCCAGCTTTGTGGCTTCATATGTCAATCTTTAGAGAATATGAAAACAAAATTGTATGCGAAAATAGTGGTTAAATCCGAAGTTATAGCGCTTCAAATATAGCGTCTTACAAAAATCATATACACATTGTTAGCATAAAATCAGCCGTTGTAGTTACCTGAAATAGAAAATTGATAAATTTGTGTAATCTGTATGAGTGTGGCTATCGTCCGAACTGGATTAAATGAGAAATACTGAAAGGTAAAAAAATGGGAGCGTTTTACAACAGACGTCGGTTTCCGCAAAAAATTCGCGGGTTTTTTAAGTCGCAAAAGACTAATTTTGCAAAAACCGACTTAGTTTTATTAGCAACGACAATGGGACATCTACTGAATATATGTATATAAAGTTTAAAGTAAATCGAATGATTGGTTTTTAAGATATAATGCTAACCAATTCGAAAAACACCGTTTTGAGAAAAACGCGTTTAAAGATTCAAGTACCGATTTTTTTATTTAAATTTTTTTTACAAGGTTGCCTAAATATCTACAAATATGGGCATACAATTTTAAATTAATATAGTTTGTGCCTTGTTCGGCCCAAAAATAGGTCATTCTTTATGGAATATTTTGTACAAAAGCGGTTCGACAAATTAATTGGGGATTTGGTTGTTTTAGTGTATCTTCAACTATTGTTCTAAATTTTTGTGTGACAAAAAAAACATGGCAGTTACAGAGAGAGCGTTGAAAAATAATCCGGTGGTCGTAGCGTTGAGGAAAAGTACTGTAAAAGTTATCCGAAACACAAAATGGAAAAAATATTCTTAAACTGTATGAGTGTGGTTATGGATGGTAATAAATTTATTGCTGTATCTGTTACAGTTCTTTTTTATTTAAAGAAGTTTTCCCGATTTTGAGGCAAAACCTTTCTCAAACTCAAAATCAGGGCGTTTCATTTACTTCGAAAGGCTGTCATTCTAACATTTTTTATTTTTCTTAATACATCTACTACCACCCATAGCATTATATCCATTTACAATGGCTCCTTATAGTTATTCAATTACATATTTTACGAATATTTAGTGAAAGTATGGAAGCACAAACAATTATCAAATTCTATTAATAAGCATTAAAAATGTTTATGAAAATACTAAATATCTTTGAAACTCTTTATGAACTTTCTTCATTAAGACTTTATTTCCTTTTATGTATTCTATTACCCTATTGATCATATTTACGGTCTTGAAACATTCTACATATGTTTAACACACAGTAAATACGAGTTTTACACACAGTATTAATTCTCTTGTCCAATTAGTAAACTACTATGTACTGGGAATCGATTAAACATCAAGAAGTGCGATAGGTAAAAGTTTTTCACTTGCAAGTTGAATCTCAAAGTTGCATGTGCTTCTTCAGCAATAATGTGGCAACGATGTAGTTTAAAGGTACTAGTTATGTAAGCTTTTAAACATAACATTCTGTGCCGTTTCATGTCGTTCGCCGAGGACAGTGTCATTTAACTGACAATGAATGCGTTAAGACGAATGTAAATTTACTTTATGTTATTTTCGTGCGTCTTCGGAATAAATTTGGAAAACATCAAACACTTGGAAATACCTGTTGCACAGCCACTGAACAATTTTGTTTCGAAAATATGGCGGGAATATCTTCTCCTTTTAAAGATTTTAAAATAATTCATGTACTTTTTATAGTTTTTAATATGTTAAAAACTATAAAAAGCACCAAATAACTCTCAATTATTTAGAATTATCTTTTTGCATGATAATTTTACTTTTGCAGGTACCTCTTTAAATCTATTGAAATTTTAGTTGCAAATACTGTCATATAGACTTGTAATTCAGAAATAATAAAGCTTTCAACTGCAAAAATTGTTATTTTATAAGAAAATAGTAACAAACATATTTAAACTAGAAAATTGGAAATTTCAGAACTCGTAAAAAAGTTGCTATCGAATATGCATCTGGTTAATATACTTCTGATTTTCCTGAATGATTATTTCGTATATGGATAATATTCATAACATAGTAACTATTAAACACGTACACTCGTTTTTAGTAACATTCCCAACACATGCCAGATTAATAACTATGCTTTTGTGATTTTCTCAACTTAATTGTTCCGACAAATCTAATTCTACGTTGAGTTAACTTTCACACAACTCTTATACTCGTGCAAAGTCAATATCGTAGTCCTGAGTTATGTGTTAACTAATAATTTTATCATTCGAACTTTCACAATTGACATGGGCAGTATCGCAAATCAGCAGCCTGAAACAAAACAGCTAAGTGCTGATGCATTCTGATTTAATTGCTACTCTGATGAGTTCTACGGTATTGATAGGATGACTGGTATATTGTGCATAATATAGATATTGCTTCTCGATTAAAGATATCGTACCTTAAATACCTAACTGATGTTTCTTTCGTATCTTCCACGCTATGTTAATGTGTTCTCACAATATTGTTTTTAATCAAGTTTATCTTTGATGTCAAAATTGTTTCGTTTGGTATTAGGTACCGTAGGTATATTAATATTTTCTGAATAATAAAATGTTTACATGATAAAACTTGAATTTATTTTCAATACTTAATATGGAAAATGGAGTACATTTAATTTCTGAGCAGAAAATGGTACGGAAGTTTATACTAGAGAGATCCAAATGTAACTCTTTTATTCAATAGTATGAGTAACTAATATCCCTATGCGACTTATACCAATTTGTAGAATTTACTAACAATGAGTGTTATTTTGTTGGAACTCGTAATGCATAATAAAATGTTAAATGCAATTTCAATTGGCAACTATATGCATTGAATTTCTTCTAATAAGACCTTAACATGCATATTTTGATGGCTTACTGCACAAATATTGTATGTTCACTTTTTGTGAAATTGTGTATTTCTTTAATTATGAAGTATCTATCCTTGCAGTTTTAAAACTGTTTTTCTTGAAAACGCTAAAAGTGGACATACAATATTTGTGCAGTAATCCATCGATTTGAAATTGAGGTGAAATGAAGGAAAAATGTTCAAGAAATAACCAATATATTATTTATGTACCATTACGTAATTTTGTTACAGAATTGTGCAATATATACATTACAGATAGCCTAGTACCTATTTTTTAATAGTAGGTAACAATAATAATAAGTAGATAAAATTAGTGAATAAAATATATTTTTCATTTTCGATTTCATGAACAAAACATTATATTTCGTTTGTTAGTGTAATACCTACCCCTTATTTCAAGTGTTCACAGATAATTGGAATTATTTTATTTAATAATCTTCGCTGGTCGATAAACGCCTTCTTGTATTTCCATCTTGGTACCAAAAGTTAACTAAAACTAAAACAAGTTTTACATTTTCCCATCGTACTTACTCCTTACCAAGAAACTTAGATTATTTCAAACATTAGAGCTGATACGGAACAAGTATGTATTTATTATTTATTTATTTATTTGACATTATTATACCACGTTTAGAAAGAAAAACCTTTATTCAATATTAATGTTGTGTACCTAACACGTTCTTGAAATCTATGAATAAATCCAAAAATACTTAGGTACCTGAATAAAAAATGTATCCCAACTAAACAAATATTTATACACAATTTATATAATACTGGAAATATTTGTCACGTTACCACTTATACCTCTCTTATTATTAGCACCAAGAGAATCTTATTACAAAATGTATTTATTGCAAAAATGTGTAGCCCACTGTCTCGGCCAAAATATATTAAATACAAATCATTTTATCAATCACATTGCTATGAAATTTATACATCCTACGTAAATTTGAGAGCTATGCAATAAATATATCCAGTACTGTACACAAATGAAACTCAAAGCTGAAAGTAAATTGTTAAAAAATTTAAACCGGCGAGCGCAGAGCCGGCAGAATTTCACGGAAAACAGTGTTAAGCATATCTGCAGAATTTGCGGTGAGCTACCAGATTCTCAATAAATCTTGGTGTCATTGTGTGAAAGAGGGCGTGATTTCAGTAAAGTAGCTGTAGTATCGACACACATGAATGGCTCGAATCTCAGCATTCTACGGGTATTCTATAGAACACCGCAGAAGCCCGCCGTCTTCACGGTCCATAATTCCGCGGCTCGAGCCATCTCTCTCATTTTTCCACCGCAAAACTCACCTTCCTTTATTTTTCACGGTCTCTCTGTACCACCCCTCCGCCCTCCCTGCCGTCGAACTCCGTATCTCTGAGGGGGGTGACAAAGAGTCGCTGTCGAAGGAAGAGAATGAAGCAGTGAATGGTAGCGGTCAATGCCGAGGCGTGAGACCCCAGGACACCGTGGATTGTCCTCGGGAGAAAACGACAGAGAACTGAATGGCGAAGAATGGGGGTCCAAACGAGGCGAAGTTAGTCGACCTGGCGGTACCTGCAGGAGGGGTGGGGAAGGGGGGAGGGAGGGCAGATTCATGAGGGAAGATGGACGGGGATGAGGACGAGACCGCGCCATAAAAACGTTCATCCACGGGAAATCGCATTGCCTCCCTTCTCGGGCTGGTACTGTGATAATATTTTCCTAGGGAACCTACGAAAACTCGATACGGTCGTTTGGATCCCGGAGGCCCGTTCTGCGATCTCGTTTTTCACCGTCGCATATCTCGAGGACTTTTGGATTCTTTCGTCAGCGGATTAACTGTTCCTTGGCTAACCATGAAAAGTTTCGATCACATGCCCCTCATCGCGTGGCGTCCCAAGTACCTTTCGAGGTAATTCTGTAAAAATAAATATTTTGAAGGGCTAATTTCTGTTGGTTGAATTCAAGCGTTGCACGGATTTTTACCTAGGTCCTAGGAGATGATTGAAGGAAACGCCACTTGAATCTCGTTCAGTGGCGGCGTAATGTAGGGAGAGTGAAGTTATGAGATGCAAAGAGAGGGAAGATTGATGGCATCGCAGAATTGTCAGAGTCTTCAGTCTTCTTTGTTATCTATAGAAGGTGGTCAAATTAATGTACTCAAAATATTTTTGTCAATTTTTGGGATCATTTTAAAATGGATTTAATGCGATTGAAAATGAATCTTAAATTGGCAACTAATGCTTCTGAAAGGAAAGTTTCTTAGCTTTCCAAAACACTCATGAAAATTTGTCTACGATCATGAGTTCGCAAGTTATAGGTGTTCACAGTGAAAAGTACCTTTTTTGCTTTGATCGCGAAGAACTCGGTCAATAAAACCATACAGAAAACCAGAAAAACGAAATTATAGATTCTAAAACATTTTTTGGCCCGTGCACGCATTCAAACTAGGCAAAAATTTCTGAAACTTCGTTTCCTAAATCTCGATTGTTTTGACCGTGCTTGATTATGCAAAGATCCCCTTCCTTTTCAACGCTCGTTTACGGGCAATGAACGTAGGAAAGAAAAACAGGAGAAAAACGATAAAGCATGGGTGGATTCGGTTTTATTGTAATACGAGGATCTTCTTAATTCTTGCAGGCAGATCAGCGAGCCTCGGTGCTCCTTTTTTAATCCACGTGGCCTTTTTAAGGCCTCTTCTGAACTTCCATGTCCGTCGACATGTATATTTAGGCTGGTATTAGGCCCTGCCAACTTCTATGTGGTTGCTTATTAGCTCTGCTCGAGCATATTGGCTTCGTAATGTAACCAACAACTGGAATCTCAACCTTCACAATCCTTTTCATCCCCCTCCCCCTTGTTATTCTTTTTCTCGTCGCCATTAATGGTTTCGGAAGCATGACTAATTTCTTTCTACCGTTCTGGATTGATAAAGTAATTACGGTTCAGAACTTCGATATTGATTATTTTCACAAGCACTTCTTACTGTATCTATTCGCAGTTTGCACGCAGCTAAGGTATGTGGTGTTAATTTTGTTAAGATTGATTTTGCTTTGCATCACCCTTCATTTTTGTTTCCAGGTGGAACATTGTTTAAGCCTATGGAAAAATTGGTATTCCGTATTATCTTCTATTTTATTCAATTGTTTTGCAGAATAATTAACTGTGTATTATTCGCGATTTAGTCATGAGATAATAAATTTATCTCTGAATTGTAAATTACTCACATGTTGTTCTGAAGTTTTGCTTTTACTGAAATAAAAATTTCGGTATTATTTTCATCTATTACTACGTAATAAACAATATGTCTTCACATATTACAACAATATACATTCTCAACAATGTATACGTATAAAGGATATCCCACTTAATTATGAAATTTCAGAGCTTTTCATTTACAGAAAATTATCTTAAATAACATTAACTATTTTTCGGTATTGTTTAATTTACGTAAATCTATTCTACATTCCTGTTAGCTTATCTCTTGTTATACCTCTATATTTTTTAAGGGAAATATGTGTTGCGTCTTTTTTTGGGCCAATTTAAGACAATCCCACAGGCTACGCATAAAATATAAATGGAAGTGAAAAGATGAAATGTTCAATTGTAATAAGTTTAATATTGCTATTAAACTAACATTACAACTGATTAAAAGAGATAAGAGTAACAATATCACAATATGTATCAAACATCTCATGATGGTTTAGCCAGCGTATGTATGTCAGCACTTCAAATAACTCTGTAATTTTTTATAGTAAAAACAGTATCAGAGATATAAAAAAATGATAATATATTTCCATAGAAAGTAAAAGCTTCCTATGTAAAATTCTAACTTTCATGAATTACTCATAATGAAATGTAGTCAAATTTCATCTTCTCATCAAGCAAATATTTTTCAATAATTATTTGCTGAATATTTGTTATTTTAAAGTACGTTCCAATGTAATGATCAATTATTGCAAAATTTCCCTCATGGTATTACAATAGCTTGTAAATCGACACTCCCAAATCAAAGGCAGGCTTTATGCCGCAGTTATTTCTGCGTATCGTTGAACCTTAAAAATATCCATGCAGGAGTTACATTAACGCCAGCAAGAAAGGAGAACGGAATATTACGTCACACGAATACAATCAAGCTCCAGTCAAAGTGAATCGCGGCGTAATCGTACAAGACGGCTAGCTAGGCAAATATTTGTAGTCACTTCCTGCCTTAGAAGTTTCTCACAGGCGTGGGATTCCAGTATATAGACGTAGAAAAATGATCTCTGGAAGATCGGTTCACGAGGGATCGTTTTTGCCATGAAAGAGCTACGAAAAAACTGAAACTTGATCAGCGTTATCAGTTGCACCTTCGAGGAAACCTAAAGTAATTTTAAATTGATGTATTAAAAAAATAAGGTTCATGCATTCCTTATTCAGCCTTCACTACAATAGATCTAATCTTTTCCTAACGATCTATAAAATCAATGAAAAGTCGATGCCTACTTAGAGTACTTACTCACCATCCAAAATATATGTGCCTAATTAAAAATTGTATGACAGACACATTCTTCTTTTTATCCTTCTCTTTCATTGAAACTCCTATTAGATTTTGCTTGGTGTAGTGTAGGAACATGTAACGTTGTGATCTTGTCTCTGTAATAATACTACTAGTAAATTGCAATAAGTATGAGTAAAAAATTACGTATTAATTTTGCTCAGAAAATCATAAATGCTGAAATTTCATGAGAGATTCCAACGTTGTGTACAGTACATTGTATAATGCGTTGATGTAAGGATTTAATTAATAAATATAAAGAAATTAATCAAAATTCATGGAGAGAAAATTTCGGTGGCTTTTCAATCTAACGATTGTGGAATCTATGATTCCTTTTAGTCGAAGCATCCTCTTTTTTATGGTTGTTTAATATATCCAGTTTTTGCGACCTCCCAGGAAGGGTACCAGGTGGTCCGAGTGTTGAGGTTGATTTTCTTTAATCCTGTACAGTGATATGCCGATTTTATATCGGCAAAAATGGTAATCGAGATCAAACGATCAATAGAACGGAAGGGAGGTACGATGAAAAACATCGGTTTCAGTAGAGTCCGACTTCTCCGTTCATTTCTTTTTTAAGTAGGGTTCGACAGACGATTAGAAAGTATTTAACGCCTCGGTATCCTGTGCATCATTAAATTGGACCCCCTGCAGTTGTTACTCATCTCCAACCGGATACTCAATGTTTCAACGGAGGCTCTATTGTTTTCTTCAAAACGGCCTTCTCATGATCGATGGGGAACGACCACTGTTAACAACTCTGACAAGTTAGTATGGAAGAAATATGTATTGATGATATACGCAAACATTTTGAGAGAACTGCAAATGAGACGTTTCATTTGTTTACCTCGTATTTAATGGTAATTTAGTTTCTTTTTATAAATCACATGAACAAATCACAGATACAAACATAATTTCCAATAACCTAGTCGTAACGCGATATATTATTATTATTATCAAAAGGGACTTTTAAAACGATTGCAAAATCTTAATCCTGCATGCAATGCTGATTTTCATCCAAAATATATAAACATTGATTTTTATATGCGCGAGAATCGAAAGCAATTGCACGTGATTCGCTAAAAAGGTGGCATTACGATGCAACCTTCTCACTGTGCTACCTATTGAAGTGGAGTAGACGGAGATCTGCCTAAAGGAGAATTTAACGAGGCCGGATCCAACGCGTAAGATGGTTTTTCCGCAACAAAGGTCCAGGTTTCAGGCATGAAAAAAAAGAAAAGGGAAAAGGGAAGAAAGACAGAACATTCATGCCGAGTCCCCACTCTTTGACAGTGCCAGCAACGAAATGAAAGGGAAGGCATGGTAATTGAAGTTAAACGAGATAGCCAGCCATTCATGGGTTACGGGATCGTGACAATGAAGCTCGCTCTTCGTTGAACCGTCGCCTCCGGCGACAGACAATGGCTCTGCTGGAGTTTATACCGTGTCGAGGAGTTATGCCGTAACACCGTGGTCATCTTGGTAGTTTTCTACGGGGTTGACGCAGACTCTTCATGAACTACTCCCTTCCGTTCACAAAACTGTTCACCATTCTTGGATTCATCCTGTTGTTCTCGGCTGACCTTTGCTCAGCTTCCTCCTATTTTACTGCCTTTCTTTCATTGAGTTCCTGCAGCCCAATTTAAAGGACTAGACTACATAGACGTATGTACGTACAATCGGCTCATTCGATTGTGGCCGCGTGCCTTCGATTAACACTTATGTAGTTGGTCTCACATGGTTGGCCTCTTCCTTCCTGAACACTTTTGCAGTATGTCGTAAACATGGTGTAGGGCGCTCCTACGCATTTTTTTTTCGTCTAGAATACTTTTATTTCGATAAATTATTTACTTTGGATATTTCAAATTCACCATTCGCGATGCATCGTTTTTGTTTCATTTGAACGAGGCCACCAATGTATGATGTACGTGCTTCTACGGAAATCTAATGATTGACAATAAGTATACTTTTACCGGAAAGGCTAGTTGCAATTCTGGTATGTTTTCAAAAGCGGGAAACTTCATCGAATGTGAAACTGTATCATGCAGGAATATTTTATTTTTGGATACGTATGTAATATTAAAGTTGAAGTGTTGATGGTATTTTTAGCGTGAGTCATCAATTGCTGATAAGGCATCAACTTCTTCTTGTAGTTGGCGATGAACATATAATTATTATGACTTTGTTAAGGTTCAGGTGGCGTAGATTCAGCCACAGTAATATTTCCTCATGAAATAGATGTGTTCTAGACGGGAATCTATAGTGACAATGCTTTAAAGTTTAAAGTCAAAACCATGTTCACGAAATAGGTACATACCTATAGTAGAAATGTTTGCGTAGAAAAAGAGGAACCCTGTGAAGTCGACTAGGTACACCTGTACGACTTTTACTTAGAATTATTGAGATAATAGTTGTTAATTCTACGATGTAATTTATTAGTAGTACTGCAAATTATAGACATAGATGAAAAAGGAATCCTACTTCGGTCAGATGGGGACTACTACTGGGTACAGTTATACTTTAAAATCTGTAAACAGTCGGTTTGAAGTCTAAACATAGTATAAGGTAGTTGACCCAGTCGTCGATCGGTACCCAGTCGTCGATCATTTGAATTAATATTGAGATTTTATAAGGTTTTTGAACAATATTGTGTATAGGACAAAATTGCAAATTAATATTTAAGAGTCTTTACCTACATATATCATCACAATATTGTTCAAAAACCTTATAAAATCTCAATATTTAAGTGATCGACGACTACGTCCAAACCGATCGACAACTGGGTCAACCACCTTATGCATAAATATATTCAATTTGTTATTATTTTGAAAAGTAGGAGTTTTTCTAGTATGGCAATGCGACTATACAAGAGTTGAATCTAGTACTCCTGGAAGAAAATTCATATCATACCTTTAATGATAAAATAATGAAATAACAATCAGGAACTACTTCAGATACAATAACAAAATAAATCTCTTCCACGCGAGCTTAGCAATGTCTCCACTTGTATTACTCTGTCCTGTACAGAAACTATTGAATCTGTAAGTAGCCATACCAATTGTAAATACTACTATTCTCTAAAGTAAAATGCTAGGTCACATTTATCAGATATAACTGTCAATGGTATCAAGAGACTATAACATTGTTAACACGACGTTTATTGTCACAGAGAATATGTTGGATCGCGATAATCATCATCTTCGCCACTTAAATCACTACCATTCCGATCTGGACGGCAACGATCGCTTTGTTCATAACATGGCTGGGGTTAGACGGACATTATTTTAGAGATTTTATCCGGATCCTGCCACAATCCTTGGGAATCTTCCCAGACCATTGGGGCTAATGTCAAGCGAGCGGGTCATCGGTCATCTCCTGAAATTCGATCGGTCACAGTGGGACGTTGTTTACAAAGCTTCGGCTTTGTCTTCTGTTGGAGAGAAAATGCTCGAGCTGACTCTATCTCATCTTTGACCGAACGCGTGCATGGTTTTTACGGGAAGGGAGGTCGCCGCGGGAGACTCTTCATCTACATAGCTGTAGAGTAGAAACTGGAGTATCGGTCTCGTTATCTTCTGGCCTGTATCGTAGCTGCTTCATCGAAGTTTATCTTTAAAGGGAAGGTGTCGCTATGAGACGTCGCGTTGTGATGTCTCACTCGAATTCGTCGTACCAGATGCTGGCCTTTACCTACCCTTTTTACGGATGGAATTTATTGAAAAGAATGTTATTCATGAATGAGTAAACTAAAATGACTAGCGTATATTGTTCAGAATTAATATTTGCATTATTTTTTAATTATATAATAGGAACAGTTAATCATCGAAAATCATATTTTTAGGGATAAAAAGAAGTATTTTCTGCAAGTTTAAAGATGCCTCCTTATATCCCAAAAGAGTTTAATACAATATGACCAACAGTTTTTTGAATAAATATTCTTAAATACCAGTTATTTTTGGAGTTATTAAACGAAAATCCCCAATTAAGGCTATATAGCCTGAAAACTTATAAAATGTTCAAATTATTATTTTCATCCCAGACTTCATATGCTTTTGAACATAAATGTCCTTATATTCGCCTTGACAATCTATTTAAAAAATTACATGTCATTTTCGTTGTCTAAAATTGATTAGAAATTTAAAAATCAGGTATAACCAATATTGCTCATAAAAAAATAATGAAGCCTTTCCTCTTCCATTTTTCATCCTGCACTTGCCATTTGCAAAGAAAACGGTGTGTAGCAATAACGTGAACACCCTGTATAGTTCTACGGTAAACTTTGATACATGTAGCATACAGCTGATGCTTGAACAGGTACCACATACCTTACCGGGCAATAAACATGTACGCACGATCATTTAATCACGCTGAGCACTGTACATATTTAATTCCTTCCTCGTTTCGCTGAAGAATCCGCAATTGGCGGCCGAATAACCCATATACCGCTAGTATATTTAACCGTCCCGTCTGATATTAAACATGGTCCAATTCGTTTTTGGTTACTCCGAATACCTCGCAATTAAGTTGGTCAGTGAACCATTATGGTGGATACATAATTCCCATCAGCTGTGCGCGCGGCGCAACTGCGTGAGATCGTAAATGTCTTCGTGGCAGCGAAACGACCGGTCAAGTTCGCCAAGGGCGATCTCCGGTGATCGTCAGCATCTCGATTGTATCTTGTACAGGAATCTTTCGTGGTCGCACGTCGAATTTCACCCGAATGGAGAGGAATCCCCGGCGCGTTCCCCGAGGAAGCTACTACGCCACGACCACCCACGATACTCGTGGCGAATTTGTAAAACGTGGGGGCACGAGCTGAATCCCTTTCCTTTCTCGTTCGAATTCCCGTCGCCTTTTTCCCTCGCCCCTCCGTTCACAGGAAAACTCACCGCTGCGACCACTATATGGAATCGAACCAAAAAGGAACAACGGCGCCCGAGACGATTGCTTATAAAATGTCCTATGTCACGATTCACTTTGTCCGTCTTTCAAGGGATACCACTCACGACGACTTCCGGCCGTCGAGTTGACGATTTTATTAACCTTGACTATGGGAATAGCTGCGTCAGGTGTGTATTAGTAATATTGTGCGAGAGCTAGGTGTGTTTAGGCGTCTTTGGAAGAGAGCGGGACAGTAACTAAATAAAAACTTAGTTAAATAACAGACAAAGTAAAAGTTACTTTAACTTTATATTATTTGGTGAATAAAGTTAATTATTTGACGAATGAAGTTAATTAGTGCCGAATAAAATTTTCAACTTTAGCTTTAACTTTAAATGTAACATTAATTTTAACTTTATTCGACGCATCACGAATAATGTTTTTAACTTTTATTCGCTATTCGAAATTTTATTTGAATAATAATATATCACTTTAAACTACTTTTTATAAAAATGCCTGTCTAAAGTACCTAAATTCCAAAAATGTTTTTATTCTCATTTAAATCAATATTTTGATCCTAGATTTAGACAGAAACCGCTACATCTGATTGGAACCTCTTCACAACTATTAAAGGCCTAACATATTCACTTCACACAAATTAATTATTAAGTATTCCCACCGTTACCTATATCCTCGAGAACTAAGTTTTCTACAAAAAGTGGCGTTTCACACATTCGACTTCTTTCCCAAAAGTACCATTATCTTCTTCCATATTGTATTAAGAATTATATTACATCTTTTATTCGTGGTTTTAGGAGCACGATTGCAATAGAGATATTGACAACTTTTTCTGATTTCCGTTGCCCATAAGTTTGCACTTAACGGAACAAGTTGTCCGATGAGTGGATAAGAATTCGAAGGGGCTGGAAAGTAAAACTCGCTTTTAATTATTCGACTGGATGCAGTTAGGGCGCGTGCATACGCGACGCGTATACGCTGACGCTGAGGCATGATCGTGAAAGGGTGAAGAGGAGGGCTGTACTGCAGCAGGGAAGAGCAGACGATGCGGAATATATTATAGACTCGTTCCTTCCGACCTGGCACTCGGTTAAAATCTCGCTTTCGAGATAAACGATGAGCAAAATGCTGATGAAACCGACTCGAATAAATTACGCGTGCGTGGTAATTAACATATTATTTCTTGTAAAGCCTATCGCTTATTACTTTTTGGGAAAATATATCACCTGCAAGGTAAAGGAGACAAAAGATTAGGTATATTCAATTAAATGTTACTATAGGATAAACAGCTGTTCCACTTATGGACAACTTTTGACCCTGGTTATAGAATTATGGTACATTCAGTTTTGTTCAATCGAGGTACTCAAGGTGTTTGAGATTTGAAGAATTTTCCACTTTTTGTTTTCATTATTAGGTACTTTAACGAAGAGTTTGTACTAACACTGTTTTAATTATGTTATTTTATTGTTAGACTATAAAGTATCACGGAAACGAATTAGAAATGAATAATTTCTAATACATTGTTTTAAAAAATATATGTACTGAAAAGGATGGATTTAAATACTACATACTTCAGGTAGTTGAATTTAACATTAAAAACACTTTATATTTGTCTTAAGGATATTTTTCCACATCGAATAGTTCGGAGATATTGGAATAAATATATTTTTCACATTTCGCACTTTAAGGAAAATTTTTACCCGCTTATATTTGCAGAACTATGTGTTGTTAACATCTGTATGAGTCATTTCAGTTTTGTCTTTTGTAGCCGAATGTCAAGAATTTGGTAATAGACATGTTTGTAGGTAAAGTGCATATGTGATTAAAAACCAATGTTTTGTGTACAGTTCCAACATTAAGACTCTGTATGCAATTCGACAGAGGGTAATCGAAGTAGGCAATGGAGATTGCAATTTTGAAAATTCGTCTGAAAAATTAGCGTACACTGAAAACGGAGTTGTTTCCGCGGCCCTGCTAGAAGATTTTTACGATAACAATTTTTACGTAAAAACATTTAACGCACCCTATTCAATAGCTTTAAACTATATACAGTTACCGTCATAAATTTATATTTCGTTTCGAATTTTGCAGATGAAATAGTATATTTTAAAAAGCAAATTTTACACATTATAAAATTTGTGGTGAGTTGGACAATATTCGGCGAAATTATATGTGCTTATATTAAACTGGTTTCGATACACATTGGCTCAAGCATTTTCGGAAAGAGACCTGAAAATACATATCCGTTATTGCATGTGGATGTGTGCTTACTGAAGAAGCTGCGAGTACCGTAGAATTTATAAAAAGTTAACGCCGTGAAACCCGGACGAAATTACATGCGTCCTCGTTCCTTATTGCCGCTCGAGTTAACATGACAATCTCGCTGCAGGTTGCACCTCACGGTAATAAGCACATGTGCAACAAAGTTAAACTGAAATAAAGCGAACGATTATAGTAGCCAAGAAAACCACGATCATCTCTGAAGAAGCTGTATTCCAGAGGTGTGTCGATTTTATCTGATACGAGGATAACGTTCTAAAATAACAATTCAGTCTTTTATTCGTAATAAAGTCACGTGAGATTAAATAAAACATCGAAATATATGAAATATGAGTAGTAGTTTGAAGTTTCCGTTTCAGTTACCTATTGATGAAAATTAATTCTGTTTTAACACCTTTAATCCATTTAAATAATGCCCAACATATTCTGTAGCATGTACACGTAGCCTCGGATAAAACATATTTATTCTGCATTTCCGATTTGTTTTTGCCAGGGAATTGGAGCAGACTAATTTTGTATTTGCTCAGCTCCGACATCAAAATACTTGCTCCTGACTCGCTCCAGCTGCTTTTTTTAAATAAAAATTCTTTTAATACTTTCAAACGTGATCATTTATTTGCAACAAACTGCACCTTTTCAGCTTCTCATTTTCATATAGAAAAAATTCATAAAGAATGCTTAATTGTCGGTCAAAGAAAGTAGTATGCCTCCTTAACACCGAGTTACGCGGCCCTAAGATATAATATTTTTTCAATGATAAAAATTTGAGAATTGATATTTATTAAAAACATTTAATTCATCTGCTCTTATAAAATGAAAGAAAATTCAAATAATAAAAAAAAAATTGGAGCAGTAGGGCAGTAAAAATTCTCCGTGCTCCGGGCAAAACCCCATTACTCCACTGCTTCGCGCTCCAGCTCCGAGCTCCGCTCCAATGCTCTGTTTTTTGCAGAAGGAATCGTTCCTTACTGTATGTACATAGTCGGCGTATTTTAAGGCTGAGGGATTTGTACCTTGTGCAGAGTTTTTTTGATTTTTCAAGTATTCCGAAACTTTTACTTTAAGAACAATGCGAGCTTGAAAATCGTTTTGGACTTGGCTACCTCGGCAACTCTTCACTCACCCGGAAATCGAGCCTTTCATAATTCATTTAGCAATACAAAAGTATAATTTCTATATTCTGTAGGTGCCTATTAGAGTTTCATGAGTGTGTTCCCATTGGATTGGCGACATCCGAATTACGTATTATTAAAAATAACTACAATGAGACTATACTGGGACCCATTTTTATCGGACAGATCTGACTGGTTTGAATTGGTATTTCGCTAAAGCTTACACCACTCGACATGTTAATGTAAAAATCTCTTTTATTTAATAGACATACTAAAACAGGTATATTTGACAACTGTTTTCAAAACATTATCCACATTTACATTTTAAGTAGTTTACAAAACTCAGCACCGACGTCATCAATTTTCTTTTAATGTAAAACCCTCTTTTATTCAATTAAAATATTATAGAAATTTAATTTTTACGTAGTTCACGAAAATCGCCATCAACTTCAGCAATTTTATTTTTGTACTCGTTTCTGAAAGGAGAAGAGTGATTAGGTATACAACATCATTACATATCAACATCGTACATTTAGATGTCGATATCTTAATGTCATGCATTTGGCTTTACTGAAGCACTGGAAGCTTTCGTTTACTGAAAGCTTAACTAATCTTGAATGTAGGGAAAAAAGATGTAGGTAGGTACATTTTAAGTAACTCACTTAATGGAACATGGAGCGGCAGAGTTCCATTAACGGCGCCTTTTGATACGCTACCTATCGAAACCTGTCACCGAATAATGCCAGATGCGTAATATAATTCAAAGAAGTTGTCCTGTAATTAACACCAAAAAATAAATTCAAAGAGTTAAAACACACACTGTTAAACGTAAATTGATAAATAGATAACATATCAAAAGTGCAGCATGTCTTATATTTGATGCTAAAACTGTCAATGGATGAGTGAATCAATTAGTATTCCATCTTTCATATAACAAGAGTACTAATATTAGTAATGGTAATAGTAAATAGTAGGTACTTGTACAGTAATTGTGATTAATTCATCTGAATTGATGAGACACTTCTGTGACAATTTTATTAGTCGCTTTTTGTAAGTATTTATATTGTTAAATAACAGTTAAATATTACTTTACAGCTTGTTACTTTACGAAGAAATGGATGAAGATTTGCATTACTATTTTTCACTCCTCATTAAACATATGGGTATAGGAATATACATACATGATTCCTTTCATTTCAAGAATCAGCTTCTTGTTTATTCATCTTCATGAAAATCATACTTGATAAAGACATAAATGTCAGAGAACGAATACATAAAAAAAATTTACGAACATCAGCAATTATATTTAGACATTAAAATGTGATGTCAAACAGAAAATTGATTTTCTTGGAAATTAACTCTCGTAAGGAAGAATTGTATTTTACATTTTCGACTTAATTTTGCACAACGAATCTCTCAATTATCTCACAAAATTGGTCGCATCCGAAATTTAAGACAGGATATGTGTACTTATAAATGTGTATTAACAGTTGAATTCTTTTTTTTCGTCTCACTACATTCTTCGTCTATCGAACAATACACATATATGATTGATTAAGAAGTTTTTTCTATATTTAACTGAATTTAAATATCAAGCAAAGTTGGGCATTATCTAAATAACAAAATAGTTAAATAACGGATCAAATAAAAGTTACTTTAATTGTTTTTCGAGGTTCTAAAATCCAGGTTAACTTTATTCGACACATGACGAATACTTTTTTTCACTTTTATTCGATATTCGACATTTTTATTTAAATAAAATTTTGTCCATCTCTGCTATCAAGTCGACTTTCAACTTCTATTTACCTGCATTCAGCTAAAATAAATCACGCTCAACATTCCAATAGAAATGCTCCATCGAAAGAAAACGAGAAGACTTTTTAACCAACTAAACAATTCCAAACATGTACATTATCGAAACATTATGATTTCTAACGCCACTGACAGTATACGTTTAGAGAGTCGAATGGAGCAGCCGGCGCAGGAGCGTCTTGGAGCTACGCGCAGCGAGAAGATTAAAAGAATCACCAGGACAGTTCTCCGAAGAGGATTCACGGTGGTGTTATAAATCTCGAAATTTAAATCCAATTTAACGTGGCCTTAAGAGGGGACGGGGTGGTAGTAACAAGGCACAACGAGTGTCGTCGGTTGTTCTTCCCGAGGAACCTTACTGGCTAGACGGATCTGCGTCTGTATGGTTAATGTACCCTCAAGGAAGAATCTCGTCCTTTTAACTCGTTGCGCCGACCGGTAAGGCCAGTCCGCGATTTCATCGTTCTGCGTACGTCTTCGTACACTCCGACTCGCGTTCCTCTTCGTGTTCCTCGTCTGGTTCGGCGTCATCGATGCGGATAAGAGGATTTACTTGGCCCAATGCTCCACCTCGACGTTTCCAAGTAACGCGTGCCTATATTACGCTGCCGGCTAATACGGTATAACGCGATAATGACAGTGGCCAAGGCGACGAAGTCTGCCATCTTACATGTTGTCAGAAACACGATTTTTGGATGCAATCTACGGAATTCCTTCAATACAATTTTCTCACGGTCAGTTCTTCTGGTAATTATTTACAAAAGGACAGTCCTCGCTAATTTTATTCACCTTGCAATAAGTTGTCAGATGCAGGATTCTGAACAACTTTTCCTATACTATTACATGTTACCGTCACTCGGCTTTAGTTTTCAAACATGGGCGTCCGGAGAGGTGTGCGAAAGGTGTTGAGAAAAAATCGCTTATTTTTCAAAACTAATCTTTATTAAGTTTCTACTAAAAAAGGGAAAATGTTTAATTTTCAGCTTTAAACTTTTAATTAAATTGGTATTACAAAATGGGTTAAAAAAGCAAGAGGGATATATTTTTCTCTGCCATCATCCCAAAGTTGCCCTTCGCCCCCCTGGAAAAATGTCTCCGGACGCGCTTATTTTTTAGATATTTACAAAAAACACTGTGGTCGGTAGTTGGTTCAGATTGAATGGTGTAGCGCCCCCCTCTCCCCGCCAACTTTTGGGAGATTTAAGATAAAAAATGTGTGAACCTCCCAGGATTTGGCGGACCCTCTCACGGCGGGCTACATTATCTTGACCCCCACCATCTACGGATCACAGGCTTTTGCGAATATCTCGAATACTAAAGCCGAGCGACGGTAATAATTTTGTAAATAATTATCGTTTTTTTATATTACCCGGATTTAAATCTGGAACTGCACACTATATGAAACATGACATAGATACTCCAATAAGGTTATTTTTTAGGGGAACCATTTTGTTGGGTGGGAGAGCAAGGTCAATTTTATAATTTGTTTCTTGAGTTCGGTAATGGCTACTTAAGGCAGGCATCGTTATTACATAATAATCTTATGTCAAGTTATTTATCGTCAAAGTTGATCTGTAACGAGAAATGTCGTTTTGTTATTAGATTTTATCACAGTCTCAGGAATGAAATGACTAAAAATCTTGACAGTACATTCTAAGGTACTTTCTGTCGCTCCACTGTGCTCGATCTGTTTTTACTTTTCCACCTGCTCTCTCTCTCTCTCTCTCTCTCTCTTTACGTTAACATATGACAATTTTACACCAAAAGTAAAAGTTCCAAGTTTGTATCGCATCTATAGCGTTATAAATTATTTATTCGCAAATTTTGTCATTTTTACAGAATTTCTTGATTAAATCATTCTAATGATTTTTGTTTTATTTTACTCTCCGAAGAATGTATGTCTAGAGTGTAATAATAAATTGCAATGTAAAAAGGTTTTACTTTCGAAAAGAATATGAAAAATACGTCAGTACTTTTATAAATACAACTACTAATATTAAATTGATAGTTTTTAGATTACTGTGAATCCTTTTCGAATTTGTTTTCACATTTAATCGACGTATGTAACCAGTTACAATATTCATACGGTTTAAAGAAATATTTTTCCCTTTTTTCATGTTCTTTTCCAAAACTTCATAATGAAATCAATTACTTTTTAAAACAAACTACTTTTCAAATACATCTAAACTCTAAAGGATATTCTATTACCTTCATTTCTACTGTATCTCGTATGCCTCATTGAATTAATTTAAAATAGAACAAAATTAGTACTAAACAATTTTTAGTAGCACAGTGTACGAACACGAATCACAGTTTATGGAAATCGCATTTAATTTGTCAGTTAGCTTATACTTGTACATTCTTTGCGTATTTCATATTCCATAATTCAGTGTTCATAAATCACAATTCGTTTCCAGTTTCATCAAATATAACAGGTACCTTCGAATAACTAACTTCATCTACGTTGCAGGGTAATATTATCATGACATTAACAATATGTAATAATACTTAATTAATGGTGCTACAGAATGGCCCATTTTCAAAAAACTAAAATCTTTCGCCTGACGATTTTCCAAACCACAAGACGCACGCCCTAAAATGTTGCCTTTTGCGACAGGATACTTTAAAAATACAGCGCAGAGGGGCGGAGTTCTCCCCCATTATCTCTGTCAATGTCCTTGCGGTTTTAGGGTAAATAACCCACCAGAATTACAGTAATTTTTCTGTCAAAAGACTCCGTTACTTATTTCCCCCAGTTTCCAGAACCACAAGGGGCGCAAATCAGTCGGTGCGTCACTGATTTCGAATGCACGGTAATCAAACATTAAACGTAACGTATTAATGAGCGTGAAGGATCATTGACTATATTTTGACACTTCGATGCTTTCGTGTAAAATTGTAGCAATAAATATGTTGTGAAATAAATAAAATCAAACACAATAGACGTTCTGGTCAGAATAATTTTGGTCCCTAGTTTAGCATACATATCAGTCTGAAAATGTGAGAGTTGCTGTAACTACTGTCTGTGACTTAAATGCCTGTATATGCAAACAGACGAGAGTACTTCATATTACAGTATTCGTCATTTGCGTGTGTCAGTCCTGATATCCACAAACTTGAACCAAAATTTACCAAATCGTAGCTACATATGTATAAAGTAGAACTCTGTTTCATTTTTCTGTTCCCGATTACCCGGTAGATAAATATCTTCCGGATCTTTTCTGGATCATCCATATCTCCTATATTTATTATTCAAAATAATAAAAAAGAAACAGATACTTCTTCAAAGATGCATAACAAATGCATCCAAATTTCAGATTAATCGAATCGTTAATTTCTTAAACTAAAATCCCCAATTTTGCTATTTTTAGCCCTAAAAATAGGATTCTCCACCTAAGGCAATATGTACTTTCAATGTACATATATTTCTAAATTGTTTATCATAATGTACAAAGACATGCTAATTTAATTCTGAATTCAATAGTATATAATATGAATATATACGTGCACGGATTTAAACAATTTAAGGTTTCGAAAGTATTGTACCTTGAAAACAATTTAGAAGAAAAGAAATATACATTCTGCAACGATTATTGGAAATGTTTGCATTAACAAGAATAATCCCTCAGTGATACTAAATGCTATAAACAAGACATCCTTATATTGAATGACAATGCTCGATTTGTCCTTTGAATTTACTCTTCCTATCAGAGTAACAAGATATCAGTCACCAAATATGCTGATAAAAATATAAAAATGTCACAATGATATCACTTTTCACACGTATAGTAGTTCTCAGTAATATACATAGAATAACTGTAGTTACATGTATCTTGAATTACTATAATTCTTTTAGATTCTTTTCGATTAGAATTCTCTTAACAGATAACAATTTTAATTCTTACCACTTACAATTAGTTTACTTCTAGTATTTACATTATCGAAATTGTTTACCATTTATTGTCTATCGTTTAGTTAGTGTCAGTATTGAATATTTTCTTATAACTGTGCTTATAATTCGAAAATGCATTCGAGAACTCGTTTCCATCAACTTATTCTTAATCAGTGTACTCATAGTTCTCGTTAAATTAACACGTTAAAAACAATCCAATCTATTTAGTCCTAGCATGTAATAGCGATTTTGAATAAAATTTTCCTGACATTAAAATAATTGTATATAAATCCACAATTCCGACAGTTAAAGAATTTCGTAGGAAAAATAATTTTGTATATTTCAAGGTACTCTTCGTAATACGCTATGGCATTTTCGTCCAGCAAAACTAACCTACCCGTCGAAACGATCGATCGATACCTGCCCAAGGGATTTGGGCCTTAGACTATCGGGCCCGTTAGGACAGGTTAGTAACCCGAATCTACCTGAGAACGAAATGA
The DNA here is from genome assembly GCA_929113495.1 of Andrena minutula. NCBI lineage: Eukaryota > Metazoa > Arthropoda > Insecta > Hymenoptera > Andrenidae > Andrena > Andrena minutula. Next base: position 41,582,205 of record OV815994.1, read on the forward strand.
CACCAGTCGTTGCAATTCGTTTATTGAAAACGAAGAGGATCGATTCCATGGTAGACGAGCATTGCTAGTGATAGGTACCGTTACCGTACAACAATGAGTATTCCTCGAGGATTCCGCCTCGGCCGGTCAAATAATCACGGTTGTACCTGACTCTGCTTCGAAGTCAGGTGTAACGAAAATTTCGTGAAAACTTTTACTGACCACCGTGAAAATAAATCTCCGTATAGCTTGACACCTTTCTGCGAAAATTAACTTTTACCTTACCGCGTTGGTACCCTTGTCCCACAATAAATAGTAGCTCTACTACGGTACAATATTATATATATTTTTCTGCAAAGGAACCTGAAATAAGGAAGGCACAAGGTAGGAATATTTACAGGGAGAAATAACGAAGCTATTCTATTATTTATAACGTTATCCAATATATTTAACGAATTATTTGTCACGTTGTATTTACAAGAAGGCACTGGCATGATACAATCATCGTCATTTTCATTCTCAATGAGAAGATCGATGAATTCAATTTATCTGCTTCAATTTTGCTCAACATACATCATTTACAATATCGTTACAAGTCGTTATATTACAATGAGACCATCCACAGTCTGTAGAAAGATTGTCTAAACAGTTCTGCGAATTAATATAAATACTTGAATTGCTCAATACTTGCAGTTTCGATAACAATCATAAAATTTACGACAAGTCAGTTCTTGCAGTACTAACGTTTGATGGTTTACAAATATTCCTAATGGAGTTTTATTCTTACTTTCAGGGCAAACAAAGCAAGTGATTGGGAGCTGTAAACGTGTCACGTTGCCCAACACTCTGTTAAGCGTTCAACTAAAAGTTAAAAATTCTTGTAAGGCACTCTGGAATGCTGAGTACACCCTTTGAGGATGTGTGAACGATTATATAGTTTCCCTTAATGTCGATACGACATCATCTTACATTCTCTGCGTAATTAACATGTATATATATACAAGCCGACTGATAATAAAAAAAACTTTGTCAACGATCGCACCATTAACTGCTTAAGTATCTCAGAAGCAAAGAAACTACCCTTAACATACTAACGAAAGTGACGCGCGTTTTATCGATTCGTAACATTACATCTGCACAATATTGACATGACTAGATCACAGTTAGTGGAACAGCCGCTGTTAGTCGTCTCCTTCTGGTCCTCTCCAATACCCGTGTCTTGCGTTTTCATCCCAAACACTTCTGTAACATTCACAAGGAAATCGACACGTTAGCGTATGATCACAATTTCAGGATTGGTCAGTTGCAAATAGAAACAAAGACGTGAACTCAATGGCAATAAAGTAACTTTCGCCAAAATTTCATTTTTGACCACCAGTTGCCATTTGTTTATTTCCTTCAATTACCTGTATCTGTTGCAGTTTAATGTCAAATTTAATCTCATTCCCGTTTCTGCGTGTTTACATTTGCAAAGAACAACGACAATTTCTAAATCCATTCCCAACGAAATCAGAACTCTCGGTGGTTGGTAAGGAGACGCTACAGGTATACAGGAGAAGCAGGGGATGATTTCAGGTAAGGGCAGTTTTACTGGAAGGGACTCTACCGGTAGAGTGAAAAAGAAGAAATCGAAGGAGACAGATAGAAAGGGAGAGGGAGACGAAAGAATAGCGTACCGGTTCAAAAACCCACAAAAGGGAGACTGAAATATCCTGAAAGATGTATTCAAGTTAAACGCAGCAGACGAAATCGTCTCTTGTCAAAAAGGGGGAGGGAGAGGGGGTATAACGAACCGAAAAATGGAGTAAGCCAGAGAGCAAGAGAGAAAGAAATCTACGGGAAGGAACGTTAGAGGGTTTCAACGGGACAGCAGGAAAAAGTTATGCCTATCGAGATTAAAGTTGAATTCGAATTTTAACTTGTTAGGAGATTTCCCTCATTCAAAACAAAACAGAGAATTAATTTATGGGGCACAGCTCCCGCGCTTTTAGAGATTGAATATTTCTGTAACACTTTAATTTCGTACAGATTCGATAGATATTGAAATCGAAATGTAAATATGTATTGTGAAATCGATCATTCGTGATTTTAAAGTGCTGGATATGAAAAAAATATTTCAAGGATGGCGACTGTTAGAAATAGACGATACGTGGTTTAGAAGAAGCTTTCAAAGTTGTATAAAAACAGGAACTGTAATAAATTTTTCAATTCTGGAAGTTGTCAAATTCCCTCGTAGAAGGTGGCAAAATTTTCGGTGGAGACGAATCAGATAATTCGGGAAGTCTGTGTGTGAGGAGGGGGGAATGAGAAAGCGGTAGGGGGACCAGCTCACATACACAGAGTGGCGTGCGTTTTGTAGTACACAGTGAAAGAAATCGGGCACAAAAGCGTCGCTTCTCGAATGTATACTCGGTGCCCCTCTGAATGGAGTCTGGGATTTGAATGGCTGGAGTTTCAGCGAGGGGTCGCGCGCGCCATTGTGAGGGGGCAAGGTCACAAATCTGGTCGGAAATTTCTTTGAACTTCCTCGGTAACGCGGATGTTACCTCACGGGCAAAATTTACGGTCGCTGAAAAGTGAGGGAGGTGAGAAAGTTTCGAAGGAAAAAAAATATTCCCAATGTGACGTAACGTTGAATAACTTTGATCACTTCCAATCTTTAAATCTAATAAAAGATATATTCAGATGAAAATAAAATGAAGTAACATCTGCTCTAATACAATCAAAGTATAAATTTTTAAGTGTAAATACGCGAGGGAAATTCCAGAAAAATGTATACGTTTACAGGTAATTTCGGTTATAGGCACTGGTAGTCGCAGAAGTTTTGCATTGCAAGGAAACACTTCTAATTATACTACACTAAATCAAATAATACCCTGTATTTTGAAGAAGTTTCGAAATTTAATCTTCTTGCATTATTTTCCGTTTCAGGGAATTAACTTGATAGTATCATTACCATTAAAGTTGCAAATTAATATCGAAACTAACCTTTGAGAATGAAATAGGACCAAATCGGAGCCGATGTAGGCACCGCTCGTCTCATTGACTTTGTTGCCACCAAGAAATTACATCTAATAGTTCTTCGTCCTCTGGACTCATCGGCTCATAATTGTCGTAACCATCGGAATGAGTGGCGTAGAGGGTGCCCGAAGTCCCGTACCCTTGACTACCAGCTGACGATGCTTCGGAAACAAAACTCGGCGTTGGCGAACTCGAGGCTTCCGAACAGGGTGCTGGTGCGAAAGCTGGGCTGGGATTTTGCCTGATATGTTGATGTCGGTGCAAGTCAGGGCTACCGTGATGCCGAACTTCATTGCTGACATTGCCACGGAGTCTTAATTCGGGAGAGTGGTGACTGCCCTCTAATCCGATTCCATTACACGTGGACGAGGAGGAATTAGACGACGGTGGTGACGACGTTGGCGAAGACACACTCGTGACATCTGAACCACTGTCGTGCTCTTCTAAAAGACGTTGAAGGCTCCTAATATATTCAACTGCCATCCTGAGCGTTTCGACTTTTGATAGTTTCTTGCTGCCGGCCCTAGATCCGCCGTGGGTACCAGCCGTACTTCCACCGAGAGCTTGCGCTACACTTTGGGGTATGTGTTGCCTCAAAGTGGCGAAACCATTGTTCACCTGCTTGACACGATTCCGCTCTCGTGCGTTTCGCCTTGCCACCGAAGCCGGCTGATGAGGAACGGTACCGTAGGGCCCAGTCGCTTGGCCGTATATCTTGGATCGTTTGCAACCGTGTTGCTGAATTGTCTTGATGTCATTGGCTGGCATACTGCTCGTCGAAACAATCACGTTGCCACGGTGAGTTTGAGCACTGGTTGTAGAACCATGGAGGTTATGGTGATGATGCTGCTGCTGTACGGTCAACATGATGGGCAATACGTTCCCCTCCTTCGATCTCACTAAGGTCATATCACTGATCCGATTTCCCCCCCACCACGAGAGCAGGAGTGCGCGGCAGCGCGTGCCAGATGACCTTGGGAAATAGAATCCCCGATGTATCAAAATACTAGGCTACCGACCGATCGCTGCGACAGTTTAACCCTCTCTGACGGATACCCCTTCTCTCGCGACACCGTGGATGAGTACGCGCGAACGTGTCGAACGAACGTGAAAAAGGAAATAAAACTTCCGAAATAAAACGAGTTATTGTGCGAGTTAGGAATGTTGAAAACTAAGCCGCACCCTCGATGCTGATGGTACGGACCTGGCTCCCGAAATGCCTTACCAAGAAGGGTTCGAGGCCTTATATAGCCAGGGCGGGCACGCGCCTATCCCCTCCATGGGGTCCCATACTCGATCTCGGGCCCTAAACCCCCATCTTCTCCCCCTCCTTCCCACCCTACCGGCTTGCAGCGCCTCATACCCCTGCACGTCCCCACCACCACGGATCCAAAGGCCCTACAACGCCCGAGATTCTCATCTTCGTGAATTGCCCTCGTGCTTTTGCGTGCTGCTTCGAATCTATTTGCTGATTTGGATATTTAAAGACGATACCCTTCGTCGTTATCGGCGCGATAACTTGTGGTTCTCGTTTCTTGGAAGTTGTAGAAGCTCGTACGTAGGATTCGATTCTAGCGGTATGTTGAGGTGTGTTTGAAGCTAACTTGCCGATTCAATAATGTTAGCAGCAGGAGCAGAAATAAAGTTTCGTATATTAGAATTACAAGACAGTGCAAATTGAATAAGATAATACATAGTGTTGTGCAGGTTTCATACAGCTTGAATACTAGGGCGGAAATCTTATGTGCCTCATAATTATCATTGCCATATTTCTGCGCGTTAGGAAATCAGTTTAACAAGCAATATTCAGAATTACTTTAATTAACTATTACTTTAACAGAGAATCTGAATAAAGAGAGAGAGAGAGGGACTTCGGAAGTTATAAATTGAAAAAGCGTAATTGTAAAGCTTAAATATTGAAATGCAACTTTTAGCTATATTTAATGTCCTCGGTAAGGCATTGATTAATCGAATCAATTTGCGCAACGTTCATTGGAATTTTGTATCACCTGTATCAAAGTAACACCCCTTCCACGCGCATATACTTTTAAATCTTCGACCTCCTCGCAACGATCCCCGAATTCGTGTACGGGTGAGAGACACTGCACACACGTAAGAAGGGTCCATATCCCCACCAACCGGCCGGTGTCTCGGGGATCGAAATTTGAACAGTTACCGGGAGAAAGAAAAGCTGGTCCAGAGATCGAGCGAGCCGGCCGAGTGAGACACGCGCACGTACTAAAAACAAGTTAGAAAGAGAGTATGATCGGAGAAAGAAGAAAGAGGGAGAAATGCGCTGTGGAAGAAGACGAAGTAAGAAGAAGAAGCAGGAGGAGGGGGTGGCGGTTGAAGAGAAGCTATGCAGCAATGACGGCTGGGACTGACGGTGGGGTAAGGGGATATGAAGGATATGTGGGCCCAAGTGGCGGCTGGGAAGTTCGGAGCAGGGGGTGCAAGACGTGAGCCGTTCTCCCCACTTTCGCGTCGTGGCGCGCGCCGACCCCCATCCATCGACTCTCTCCCCACCAATCCGTTGGTTTCATCCGCTCCGTACGAAGCGTGCGCGTGCGTACGTGCGTGCGTGCGTGCGTGCATGCGTGTACTAGGGCGCACGCGTGCTTGCCGGGTCTCGTGCTTAAGGGGAGTATGCACGGGGAGGATGTGCGCGCGCACAGACGCGCGTGGATCTTCATTTGTGTAAGTGCGTGAGCGCGCTCCGCGTGGAACAGGTATATGCCCTGTTCTTTTCCTTCTCTTTTTTCTTCTTTTACCGGCGCTCTGTCTTCTTTTTTTCTACGTTTTTCACATTATCCTTCTCTTTCCGCCTGTGCATACCTATCCTTCTCTGTGTTGAGAAAGCGGCGCATGAGGGGTACTCGAGAGCCACTGGACGTTCTCCCCCTGCGCGGAGCGCGCGTGGAGTCTGTGATAAATATCCGACGCCTGACCATAGTCTGACGTTGGATTTCGACAGATAAAGAATGCTTTGGCGCTTTTAAGTAAGCCTCCGCCGAGGCATATTTGTATGGCTGATAGTACACGATAAGATGGAAGTATTGCACGAACTTTCTGATGCAGCGAGGGTCACGTATGTTTTAAGCGGGCGAACGTCTGTAGACGTTTTGTTTTCTATTTTAATAAGATGTGTGGTGTTTTCAGTAAAATGGATTAAAAGGTACTACTTTTATACGACATGCAATGCCATCTGTGAAAATATTGTGCAAACGTTACTAAACATTCTTAGTGTCATAAAGCGTTATTATTACTAAAATATATCTCAAAATATAGCATAATTAATACTGTAATTCACGTTAAAATATTCAGTTTTAAAAGAATAATATTATTTTCTATGATTTACAATAGTAACAACGTGCAATTAATGCACCCTGTTGCGTATAAGCTCCAATCAGATTACTTTACAATTAGAACTAATTTTGCAACGAACATTATCAGCACAGCATTGTGCGCACAGTGATCGATCTAACTAAATCGTGAAATATAATTCCATTAAAAACTTAAAGCGTACCGGTAATAGTAGGGAGCACGAAAACCAATTCACTGGTAACATTTATAAAATAAATATTTTCATAAGATTATCTATTGAATTGCATTAAAAATAAATATATTATATATCATTGTGATCAAACCAAACGTTTATTAATTCTTACAAATTGAGAAAAATGGACACAAAAATTATCGCACTTTCTATAGTTGTTACGTGGCAAAATTAGTAGCTATGTCTAACTAGCCGCATTAAAGTGTGAAATCGTGAACACGATTTTATTTTAATGCACAGTTCCTTTTTGGGGTCAATTACCCGCAGGTAGTTTACCCTGTAAGCTCACGAGTAGTCCTTCCTTCTTAGGATCGTTGCTCCTCGTTCAAGGATCGCAACGGCAAGGTGCAAGAGTCTCGGTTAATAAGATTTACGATTCCGTCATTCTTCATTCATACGAACTCTCACGGCGCGACAAATTTTCGACCGCAAAGTTGCAAGTACCGTCATTATTATTGTTGGAAGGGCTTTGCTCGTTTTGGCAACTTGTTTTAAGAAGCATAACACCTTTGCAAACGTGAATCCTTCGAGATCCCGTTATATTAACTACAAATTTTCGCTGGTGACGTTTCGAAGTAGTAATTATACAGCGCATCTTCCTAGTGCGGTGTACTGAATTTTAAAGAGTGATAATTACCGTATTTTCTCTGAGATAATGACATTCGTACAGTAATTATGCCCGATACATTATCTTTGCGATGCATTGCTTTATATATAACCATTACAAAAATTGTATGTTACGATTACACGCTTAGGAAATACTTGTTTTTCCATTCCTTATACTGGGTAGCATAAAGAGAGGTGCTATAAGGGATGAGCACTATCGACATCATTTTGTTATGTAAAAAAATAATTTATATTCGGAAGAATATATAATAATAAGTTTTTTATCGTGTAAGAAGAGACTGCATAATATATGTAATTAATATAAAAAAAGAATGTATAGAAAAATAATTTTTCTTTATGAATAGGGGAGTAAAAAATTAATGGCAATTAACTATCCTAGTTGCTATATATACTATATACATGAAACACTAAATATGACTTAACAAAGAAGTTGTTAAATACTACATTATGATAATATGTATTATGAATTTTGATGGACTCCAAAAAATGTTTTCCTTTTAGTTAGCTTTATCGAGTGAGTTCCCCTTTGTCAGTAAAGATTTCTGTTTTAATCAAAGAAATGCTCAAACAAATAATATAAACGTCTGAATAAATATTTAATGAAAAATGAATATTAATTTTCTGAGTAAAGAATTATTTATTCCTCGAATTAGTTAAATTATATGGTATTTGAATTTTTTATGATCTTTTAGTTTGATGAATATGAAAATATGTAATACTTTCTTTCACCATTTACTCTGATTTTTATAAACGCTTAAATAAAATCAATAACTTAACAATAAAATATGCATGTACTGTAAAATTGTATGTAGAGAAATATGAGCCCACAATAAACATATTGATAATTCTGAGTGTGTAATATAAATAGAATGTCATTCTATTGCACACGATATTCGTCTCTGTCATTGCTCTAATACCATTATGTAAAAGACTTGACAGCATAAAATTAATCAAAACAATTTTTTATTAATAAACAAAATTAAGTTATTTGCGTTACATACTCAACGTATTAAAGAAAGCGCAACGTAGTTGTTAATCGACATTTTAGAAAATAGGATCACATTTATTATTCTTTCTTTATTCTCTATATACTTATAAAGCTGCCCATACGTATATCCACTTGCACACAAAAAAAAAAACGGTACTAACTTCGCTATATTTTAGCAAGCAACAAACGAATTAGACGCTTTACCCCTGGTCTTCTCCGTAAAGTAAAACTAAATTCTTAGTGACAAATATGTAAAGGCCAGGAGTAAGAAAAATGGAGAAAAGAAAGAAAATTTTCCTGGACACTGAAAGTAGCGTCATTATCTTCAAACTTTGACTGAAGAATTTACTCCATAATTATATTTCTGAACCACAGCGGTTAGACTAAATAGCTGACCACCGCGCCGCTAATTATCGTGAAATTAATTACCAGTTGTAGTGGCGGAATGAGCGATACCAGAGGCCAGGTAACTTGAATTTTCTACTTTAACCCACGCATTACGTTAGTTCTCTGTCTTCGTATTAGATATGACTTTGATATTCGCCCCGGGCGTCATCTTAGTTAGAACTCAAGACCATCGCTACATTTGATCATAGATATTAGAATCTTTTTCATTTTCCGGGTGAAATATGAGCTGCCATGGTAGTCAATGCTTTCATTACTCCTTTTTCTTTACTACGAATTTTTACTGCCCTAGTATTATACTAAGTAGCAACAGTGTTACATACCGGTTATATAATTTATTAATATTTTTATCTATTTATATTATATTTTAAGATTGTGGGGACATACATTCGTTCATGTTTATTAAACAAAAAGTGAGAAAGATAATGCATAAAATATTATTCGTAGTCATTTACTGTAAATTGCCATAATCAATTTTATTATTTGAAGCATAAATTTTACACTTTTTTTTAATATTTTCAATTGTTCTCATAGAATTTTACCTTTGCAAAATATATACTCCAGTTACTAGGAATTTCTTTTATATATAGATTTCACGTGTAATAATAATTTATATAGCATCGTTAATTTTAAAAAATCTTAACTCACTTGTCAATAAATTACTAATGATTATTTAAATATTAAGTATTGCGAATAGGAGATCTTAAACCTTGCTATATTTGCATACTTCATTCTTGCTAAATTAGTAACTAAATAAAATAGAGACTAAGAGTAAAATAAATAAAACAAAAAGGATAATCTTATTTGCAAGGTATATCATCAATAAGAAATTAAAGATGAATAAATGACACTAAAAAATGTTACTCTCGATATTCGTTAATGTAAATTATAATTGACTGCCACGCTCTATAGTGCATATTACCAGTCCATTTGTTCCTTATTAAAATATATAAAACGTCCAAAGATAAATGAAATTGCAATGTGTCATTTATGTCTCGAGTTTTACTCTTCTGAATACATTTTTATTATACTTTCACGTGTAATAATTACGTACTGCAAGAGAAACAAATTTCATTGCAATTCTTCGTTTAGTGAAAACAAGATTTCCGAAAATCCGTATATAAAGATAAATCGTATGATTAACTTAATTGCATCACTTTATGATATGCCCCTTCTTATGACAAACAAATTGGATATGCATGCAGTTGGTGTAGCTGCATATGCGTTCAGCAATAATAATAAATACACGTATGAATAATGGTGTCTGACGTACATTACACGAGATCGATACTAGATATCGCGGCTATTATCCGAGGCGTTATTATGACTTGGTACTTTTTCCATGAATGAACGACGCTCTTCGAGGTCGGCGAGAATCTTTTCTGCCTCTCAGGTAATAATAACGGCGCCGACTAATTAAAGGACCAAAAAAGCTTGCTCAAGAGAGCCAGAGGGCCGAATTATGAGTTTCACGAAATTGCAACGTCTTGATTTGCATTGCTCTATATGGGAAATTACAAAATACCTGGTGATAGACAGGTAGCAATCAGTGTTTTGCAATTTCAGATACCACGATTCAAAAGAGAAATGCTCGATATGGATTGCAATTTGCAAATTACATGAGGTATGTATTTCTATAAGCGTTTCAGTTTATACATTGCACGATGGCGTGCTACTAGCGATTATTATTATTTATTATACATTCTAAGTGTATGTAATAGTCAGTATTTGTATATGTGAATTCTTTTAATAATACCCGATTTACTAAAAAAATAAAACGATAACTATTATAGCGTGTGAATAGAAAAGTGAAACACTACAAAATTAAATAAATATCTAATTAGATGGGTTCATAGAATTAAAAGTTCATGGTGAATATTCTTTTTTCCCCTGGTAAATTTCAGTAATAAAATATCCAAGATAATAAAAAAATTCATTAGCATTTGAAATAGTTACACGAAAAAAGATTGTCTTTGAAATAATATTTTCTGGGTGTTTCGTTTGTAATTGTTAAAACGAGTGTCGCTCACAGAAAAAATAAAAAAATATGTTAACACGTGGAGAATATTTTAACTGCAACTTTTTCTCAAGCGATTTGAATTTTACCAAAGAACTTCTTTTTGTTTGTTTGTTTGTTTAATTTCGCTGGTTATTTATAACGTCATCCATGATTCATTATTCATTTTTATTTAATATTTAAACTAACTCTAATTGAACATACATGACAAAATAATTTTGCACAAAGCTAATTCCATGGTATCGTGAAACAAAGAAAATATGAATCCAACTGTAATGTAATTGCAGTAGGTATATAATATGAACCTCCTTTAGGAGTTACTAACTTATACATTACTTTATATGTAACGTTTTTTTTATATTTCTCTAATAAAAATTACACAACTATAAATAGATAGTTAATGAAAATTAAGTTTGACACTGTTTTAATAAATTCAAATCACAATCAGAGATGCAATTATGTATAGGAATATCACTATAGAAACATTATTCACCTAATTATTTAAATAAAAATTTCTCTACATGAATATCGAATCGAAAAAGTTACCCAACGAATAAAATTGCATTTTTTTGTTACAAACGAATCTTTACTCTCGAATAAATATTTGCAATTTTTTACATAAAATATCAATAATAATAACTATAATTATCACCAACAGGCTAGGACTACATGAAAGAGTTAAGGTAATTAAAGACGTGATTCACCACAAGATGTAGAACGCAAAGTGTTGAATGTGCAGGTCTACCTTGGGAATATCGATTTCCACGTGTCGGTATTCTACTATCGGCTGGCGTATGTCGTACAATAATGCGCAGGTAGCTTTCGACCAACGCGGAGGGGGACCGAGGGGAAGAATTTATGCGTGTGTATACCGACTTCATGAAGAGCCATGTGGGGTTGCTACCCATGACTTAATGGATGACACATATGGTGCTTTCGTGATTGCACCCTCAGAACGTTAACAGGTACGGATATCGGCAAGGTACCAACGTATATCGCATATGCCATTGCAGGTTCATTGAATTCCACGGGATACTGGTGAATTCCTGGCACCATTCTTCTATTTTCGTCACGGCACATGTGCACGAGCAACTGATTTTTGTACAGTCAGCCGATGCGTATCAAAACTGTCCAGGGAATTTGAATACGCAGGTGTTGAATTAATTAACCAACGAAACAAATACTACAGATTACCTTGATTGAGGTACAGATTGCCTTGCAGGTAACTGACGTAATTAGTAGTTTTTGACATTCCACTTTTCATTCTTGTTCATTGTTAAACACCATCGAAAGTCTATGAAAGTCTCGTGGAATAACATATGTATTCGATTGAGATTGATGTATCCACTGATCTTAATTAAATAGTTGCGTATGAAAATTAAGATAGTTGTATAAAATACTGTGAAAGCGTAAACATTGTGATGTACCTACTGGGTTTTATTGACTGTAAAAATAATGTACACATTTTGTTAAGAAATTCTGAATATTTATAACTTATTGCGGAATATTTTTGAAGTGTTAGCATGTGTTTCTAGAATTTATGTCGAAATTGGTGATTATTCTTTTTATTAGAGTTAGATGTAATGGCTTCGATCGCCGATAATATTTCAAGTTTTTATGTGGTAACAGAAATTTGATTTGTCGTGAAGTATACGTATTTATATATCATAAAGATAAGTATCAACGAAAGAAATATTTATTTCTCACATAGGTAGGCACACCAAGGTAGATAGACGTTTAGGTTTCCGGTGCAATTCTATAAATCAATAGCGAAAACCACAATTGGCAGCTCATACGTTCAAGGGGGTTGCTGTACACGTCATGTGAGTGTACAGTAAATATATTCTTAATTATAACACAAGTAATTAATTTCATAGTAATAAGAAACCGAAGTGTCTTCATGTTTTATTAACTCCAAGTTGTCACACTGGATCAAAATGACCCATGATTTAACTTGAGGTAAAATATCTTTGAGGTGTCATTGAAAATACTGTTTAAACCTGTTGATACTTTAAATGTTAATTATCAACGATGAACATATGTTCTACAATTTTCAAACTTTATTTCAGAATTTCTGCGGTTTAATGTAACAGATACTTTTTAAAAAGCAGCTGATTGAAAATTGGTTAGAGTCGAAACCACCCAGTGTGCCAACTACGTGAAAAAAAAATAGATGACAACCGAGGTTTACTCTATAAAAAAAAGAAGTCCTGACTGACTGACTGATTGACTGATTGACTCGTCCACGCCCAGCTCAAACCGTTTAATCTAAGAACGTGGTATTTAGAAGGTACGTTCTTTTCATGACGTAGGTATCCACTAAGGAAGGATTTTTGGAAATTCCATCCCCAAAGGGGTGAAAAGGGGTAAAATGTATTTTCTCGGACTCCTTAATATCGCTTAGACTCTATTAGATATCAACTTGTTTCTTACTCACAAAGATTGCCCACATAAATGCCTAAAATCCAATTTTAGAATTTTGCCCTAATCAACCCCAAAAGGGGTGTTGAAAACGAGTGAAAAATATTTTAACATAGTCCGTAATATCCCTTAAGCCCAAAGCAAAGCGGGGGTATTTTGGTAGTCTTACATAAAACCATTTGATCTTTACCTTCAAAAAACTTTCACCTATTCTCACCTATGAAGAAAACGATTTGTTTCCCTTTTACCGATGCACCATTCTGCACTCCCCAAAATCCATCGAATATAGCAACTACCATATCCACATTCTTAATTTTATTGCGTAAAACAAGTATAAATAGAAACCGTGTCCAATTTCATATTATCGTTTAATAAATCACATAAAATGGTAAAGGAGCACGGTGTACTCGTACTTTGATTACTTTAATTGTACACATTCCAAAGTGTACGGTACACACCCGTAGTTTGCAAGCAGCCGATTTGCATCATTCGGCAGGAACACCTTGTCCGGTAAATGAATTTATCGTTTCACGAATCGCCACGCGTTCGAAACACCGCGAAGTACAACTTGCCTGGGACTTAGCGGCTGTGCTAAAGCTGCATTGTTCCAACAGGTTTGCCTTCGCCGAGTATAAATCGCGAAGATATATTCCCGATAGCCGCGTGCCTCCGTCCAAGGATTTTTCATCGTTTCTCGTGTAAAAACATACAACACAGGTGTAATATACACGTATCGAAATATCAAGGGGACTTTAATTAGCCCATAAAGTATGGTAGTGCCGCGCGCCTTAATAGATTCTACAAAAAGCATTGCGCCGCGAAGAATGGGGGAGGTGTGAATCTGGTTTGCGTGCCTGTCCTGCTTCGCGATATAATTTATTGTTGTACGTGGCGGTCCACGTATTATAGTGCGGCATCTTGGTGACTATGGTTTGGCAATTTATTGGCGTGCCAAGCCTGCCAGGAAAAATTCGTTTGTAATCAAGCGGACGATTATGCGGCAGGTTACCGGTCGTAAGCAGCGACAGCGGGAGGAAAAAAGGAGGTACTCGTCCTTAGGCGACACGCCGCGCAACGCGTGCAACGTTGCAATTACTCCGTTCGTTGGTGGATAAATGTATTCCCAGCCGCTGAGACGTACTTACCACGCGACCGCTCCGACAGCGATACAATGTCTGTTTAAATGAAAAAGAACTACATACAATTTTACGGCTCCATCGCCTGCCAGCGTAGCGCTACACTGATTAATGACACGGGACACGTCGTTCCAGCTTCCAGCCGTATGGTTGTCGCTCCCCAATCCCTATGCCTCATGCGCGACCTTGCCTGGTTTATCATCGCTGCTGTCTTTTCCACGAACTGCGCGAGACTAGAATTCCGTGGACGGCCGTTCACTTTCTACGGCGATAGTGAACAGAGTCGAAGCGAAATTTGGATCGAATGCTAGGAAATCTTTCTCGTAGCTTGAGGGTACTATAGGCAGTCATTAATGTCGAAAATGAAGCATTTCTTTTGCAATTAATTACAAAGAAATAAATTGAAACTGAGGATTGTTCTTTGACACGAAGTTTATTCACATCGTAATCTTTAAAGAAACATGTTTGCTTAGTCAAAAATATTCATAAACTTCGTGTGAATGTAGAGCATATGGATTTTAAATATGATGAATACCTACATTAAAAATGAATTACTTCATTAATAGTGATGGATGTAATATAGTAAAGTGTTCAAATTTTACTTCTTACTTTATAAGAAATATGTTACAATTCAGAAATTCTATCCTTATAATTTAATTTAATTCAATCTATTTTTCATAAAAAATAGGGTCATTATTTACTTTAGCGATTCCTCATCGATTGTTATGAAATTTGGTTACATTGCCGGGGACACGATTCTGTACAATTTTTTCCTATACATGTTACCCCCGCTCGGCCTTAGTTTTCGAGATGTTTGCGTAAAACTTCTGTTGATACATTTCGACGCAACGCATTCTACTTTCCAACTTGTCCCGGGTATTAGTATTGGCGTTCAAATCGATTTGAACCAGAAACTTGCGGATGCTCGTCAACACCCTGACTTCGGTTTGAAATCAGGCTTTACGCGCCCGCCAGCGGGCGCGCCCCCCGCACTAATCTAGCCCCAACCAGTACTAATACACGATACAAATTGAAAAGTGGAATTGTACTTATATTTATTTATTCTAATCCTAATCCAACACTAATCCAAATTAAAACACCAAACCAAGAAATTTAAAAAATATTTTTGCGAATATCTCGGAAACTAAGCCGAGCGGGGGTAACATGTATAGGAAAAAGTTGCTTAGAATGTGGAGTTTTACAACATATCCAAATTTCATAAAAATCGGTGAGGAATCGCTAAAGTAAGTAATTACCAAAAATAGTGAAACTTCCGTCTTTTATATTTTATCACGTAATCTTCATTTACAAGGAAGACGTTGTGTAATAATTAATAACATCCGCACCTATTATATGGGTAATTTAATTTGAATTACTAGCTTCCCTTGACGTATCTTTACCATTATGGTCTTCAGATAATTGAACGATGCTGGTGAGTTGCAACGATGTATCTTCGATCTTCGACGATCGTCAAAAATGCGCACGTAAAGGACGTCGGCAGTGGCATGTCGTTGCGCAGGATCGATCAACGACGGCTACACGAGATCCTTTGCTGAAAGATTTATCGGGTGACTCGCTCGGTCTTCCCTTGTCGGTCAGGGGAGCAGCATCTGGACGATAATGCTTTCCACGGCGCCAAGTGAAGAGAAAAACTGTGGCACGAACGACGAAAATTGTGCTACCATCAATCAAAAACGCTATACAAATATGATAATTGTAAAACAAGAATCTAAAAACACGATTGGAACGATATTTTGAAGTAGTACCTGTACGAAACATTTAACTATTAACGAAACTATTTAAAAATAAATCATTGAATGCATAATTACATTCTCTTTGGTGCCTTGCGTAGTGGAACAGTATAGTAGTATTTGTTAGTTTCTTTATCGTTGGATTCTTATTATAAACTAATTCAGAACAGGGTGAAGAAATTTGTTTAGCTTGTAGAGTTTATATATTCGTAGAAAAAATAGACACATTATTTTTTCATGTTTTCTACTTCTATGAGTTCAAACTATTTCCCTCTACAAACTTAAACGCATTTTCATGCGATTTTCCAAAATAGGTACTACGAGATACACAAATGAAATTAATGTACAGGAGGACGTATCCTATATTTCATTTTTTTCTCTTTCTTCTGGTAATCATTTGTGCTTCCCTCTCTAAGTAACTCCCTTTCCCTATACTTACGTTTCATCATTCCTCAGTTTTAGATAATGCAAAATATTAGAAAATTTAGAAATTTTCCACTCGAGTCTACAAAATCATTGTCATACAATCGCACGATATAAACAATTGTATGTTTCCTTATTGCTCCATTTCTTCTAGGTACTGAGTTGCAGCTGTACAGTGTATAGCATCATTGTGTCGGCCTCTGAGAGATTCTACAAAACTATCTGAATTCGATTTCGCGGCGAGTTGCGCGAAGTGAAATAAAGAACAGACGTGGCATCTTATCTTTCAGCTTCGTGTAAAAACATACGTAGTTTCTTGTCACGAGGCAAGGATCGATCGACAGTGACTGTACACACGCTTACATGGGCCAAGATTTATCGTACGACTCGTGGTATCCTCCTGTCCTTCATGTAATTCCGTGGCTCTTTTTCCCGTGGCGGATCATTCGCCGAGTCATTTTTCACGTGAACGAACAAAGGCAATGCCACGAAGGACGGCACACGCTTCCACGACTATCTGGCAGGATCTATCCAGCGTTCGGTATTCGTTAGGAATGCTCCGTCCCCTGACAAAAGTTCGAGCTGTGATCTCTGAGTTTCTGGCCAAATCGTTTGTTCGGTGTTACTCGACCTTTTTACTGCGTTACGGAGCTTCCAGAGGCGACTATTGACCGAATACCTCGGGATCGATAGCACGTGAAAGTGAGTGGCAAGGAAAACATTGTTGTGCATTGAACGTTTACAGAGGTTAAAATTTATTTCGGTTCGAAGATATTATACTGATTGTTGTTGTGCAATGTGTCATATAATAATGGTTGAATTCTCTGTTGACTTTGGTATTTATTGGTCGGAAGGAAAAGGCAACTCGGTTCGGTACCGAATCTTGTACATTTGTGTATAAAAAAAACAATAATTTATTGCAGATATAGGTACGCTGTAATTAGGGTTGCCACCTTTTTTTATAGAAAAATAACGTACATTTGCTTTCGTGGGGTATTCCAAAAAGTACGCGCAACAAATTAAAAGTACGTTTTAATCTTATAAGTTTTTATTTCTTCCAAACATATTTTCTATTGCTTTCAGCATTAAAGAGTAAATTTGTATTATTTTGATATACCTCAATGGCATTATTGCACTCAATATTCATTTTGAAATAGATAAATAATTCGTTTTTTATTAGATTGAGAGAGGTCTTGTTTCTTTCATCCCGCCACTTCACATTCATGATAGAGAAAACTCTCTGAGTAAATGCTGAAGTGGCAGGAACAGATAGAAGATAATAATATTGTGTTGCGTTTCACGTAATATCATTAATTGTAAAATAAAATATTTTTGCGTACTTTATTGTTATTCAAAAGTGTAGAGTACATTTACCTATAATAGCGTGAGATACTTTATTTTAAAGTACGAGTGGCAACCCTAGCTGTAATGCTTTCTGAAAATTAGAGTTTATTGTGTAGTATGTTCGAAGTTAAGGACGAACATAACGAAACTGTTAAACTTACATTTACTGACAATTATGAAAAATGTCATTAGAATTAAGATCGTGAAATTTTATAGAATTGTAAATGCGGGAACACTTACGGAAAAAAGTATGTTTTTGTTTAACTGTATCAAAAGTTTTCAAAATTCATGAGTCAAATATGTTCATTGTAATGTATTTAGACTCGATTAGAAAAAAATGATACAAACAGTTCTGTTAAAAAACTATTAGGAAGGAAGATAAAATGTATTGTTTCGCATCTTAAACTTAAGTGTTTAATGACATCAACATTTTCAAAAACTATTGAGAATTTCTTCCTGCTTTTCGAAATAAAATGCCATTTCGGTTTTACATTCTTTACTATTTATTTCAGAAGTATAGTACTCACAGTTACTACGTACCATAGTACACATAGTTAATTTAGCTAAAAGAATAAGGACAAAATGACGGAAGATGCAAACACAAAAATTCGTTTCGTCGGTGCGTCAGTAATTAATTCAAATAGTACCTATATTTTTTACATATTTCCTTAGCTAAGAATAAAAGGAGACATATTTAAAATAAATATTATTTATTTAAAAAAGAATCAACAAAAATTCATATGAACATTTTCATGACCATTCATTTGTAAAAATAAGGACCTGACATCTACATCCTCGCATGTTCTGGTAATGGTGTCGTACGTACAATTTAAAACATGTGAAAAGCCTGAAAATTTGAAAAACACCATTTTTGACAAAATAACTTGAAATTTTTTTTATGATCCACACTATAGAAATAATTCTTATTAACAGAGTGAGATAATAAACTATTATCAATTATTATTTTCACTGTATTTCTGTGCCTTTAATAATCGTAGATTTCTAAAGTACCGACTAATTAATTATGAACATGAAACATCGCGTACTGCTCTGTTGAAAGAATATCCAGGGGTGAAGAAAATTAATTATCAAGATCCACCATTACATTGCGCATATATGTACCTGCATAATTTGCAGGATACAGGATAAAGGATGTATTATATCCTTTGCTGGGCAATTTGCGTTTAAGACAAAAGCAATTGCATTTAGTGTGAAATTACTTTCTACTTTAGTCCATAAATTATCAGCTCGTGATGCCTTGGAATGGTAATGCACTCGAAGGCAATAACTGTCGATAATAAATATTTAGTCTGTCGTGGAATTTTATAAGCGAATAAACGGTCAATATAGAAGTTCACGATCAGATAAGTTCGCCAAGTGAATTCCCTTTTTCTTTTTCCTTGATCGATCTCGCTGAACTTCGCCGCGGCAAGATTTGTTGAGTTTTCGAGCGAAGGCTGTTTGGTCGCTTTACGACTTCCCGGATTTCGAGTGCCCTCCGCCTGGAAGGGAGCCTTTAAGAAAAATCTCGGTTACAACCATCGGGCAGAGGAATCTGTATGGTCTTTTTGACGACCTTATCTAAATTGTCAACGGCCGCGGGGTCTTTGACGAACTCGCCGAAGGATATCAGATATTTCAGATAACTTTCAGATAACTTTAATTACGGATACCGAGATTGCAGGAACACATTAACGTCTTTGGTGGCACACGAACGCTTCCTGGTTATTTACCAGAGTCCCAAAAAACGCGATGCTGCAAGATTGAATCGCGACCCCACGAACAAGTTCATGAATTATAGGATGGTGTTCGTGATAAGTAAAAATCAAGTGAAGAAAATATGGCATTAAGTGGAATCGAAGTGGGCAATATTTTAGAGGCGAAATGCTAATAATATTGTTTTCAATTTTTCGGACGATGTAATGTGTCAGTTACTTGTTCATTCTTCTAAGTAACTATATTTGCAGGTACTTTAGAAACAGTTACATGTATAATAAAATGTTCTTGCAAATAGACAGTTGTTTAATAGAAGGTTAAATAAACGAAGAACAAACTGAATGAAATTCGAATAACTCAGAAACTGAAATACTGTAATTATGCGTACAGTAAGTTGCAATAAATTATTTCAAATTGGACTGTTAGCTGGTTAAGGGGATTAAGCAGTCAGGTTTGGTAAAAGTTTAATCGTTTTGGGAGAATTAATTTAAAAGAAATGAATAAAAATTATGACTAGTAATTTTAGGTAATGTTTATTAATACTATAAATTATAAAAAAAAATTATTTGAATAATATATACATACATATGACGGCGCCGCAGTTCGCTGAAGTGTAGGCGTCCTTTCTGTGGTTTTGCAGTGATTGCAAAAAAACGTAGTATAGGATCGACTTTAAATTTTTACAGGATGCTCAGAATACATTCTTTTCTGCCCTCAACATCAACATTAGAGTGTAAAAAGTCTGATTTCCGAGATAAAAAAGAAAGCAGATATCTGTACACCCCGAAAATCGACATTTATCGTAAAGGTCGCCTTGTCCTTGCCGGTATTTTTATAATTTTGGTTCAATTACTTTTTTCAAGGTTGTGTGGCGCCTTTATGCAACATAGATAAATAAAAAATAAAAAAAAAATTACATTACGTGATAGTACTAAACATTGTATACAAGGAAAAGTCTGTGCTAGCTTTCATCTCCTTGTAATTACTTCTCAAAAAATACTTGATTTCCGAGCGATTTAACTGCCTAGTCCCCTTGGGGGTACAGGATTTTTGAACGATAAGAATCAGGTTGTTCTTTAAACGCATATTCTGAAGTAATAAATGAATAGGTATAAAGATAATTTTTGTTCTAATTCTTAATTGTCATTTCGTTGACTTTAATGCAAAAAAAAAATTTTTAAGTATATTTACAAGAAAAAAGTTATAAATATAAATGTGAGAGCGTGTGAGCGATGCACCGTCTGATGGTGAACACGATTCCGGACAGGTGAATTACCTAAAGCACTCTTAACAATAGACGAATAGTTATTAATAAAAGTATAACGGTTTTTCTAGAAAAAAAATTCCAAGTGGGTCTCCCCTTCCGGTTTAGAGGCCATAAAAATAGGTGACCTTTGAAATTAATTAAAGGAAAACTACTGGATATAATTTAATGGGATTTATTGCATTGTATTAAGGATGTCTTAAACTATAGAAATATATATTTTTTATAATTAATCATTGCATACGGCACTGGGGAGTCGTTAAAGTTGAGGGGTCAAAAACTTCATCCAAAACGGTGGAACCTGTAGTCCCAAAAGCATTGGTCTGAAATAAAGAACAATGCCAGATTATTAAAGTCCATGAAACTCGCTAGTGGACTTACCAGAAAAAATGACTTTTTTTTTTAGAAAATCACGACGCTTGAAGTCTGAAATAACTTTTTCCCTATATGTTTCGTCTTCCAAGGTCTTTATAAATTGCAAATTTTCAAAATTTTTAAAACGTTAGTGGTTTCTCCACTACACAGAAATAAAAAATAAAAAAAGTTTCAGTCGAATCGGATAATACCTCGAGATCTAGGTTCTACCGATTTTATGCACACTATTTCGAGAAAAACGCGATTAAAGTTTTACTTGAGCGCCGAATGACCGGGTGTTACCGATGCATTTGTCGCTACTCAAAAGCCTGTAATTCGGTAATTTTATAAATTTCAAAAAATCCTTCTAAACACGTATTATTAAAAGGTTGAACATTCGAAAAATGAAATAAAAAAAAATTGATTTTTAATCCGGAACCTCCCTTTAGGTGTCGGAAACTGTCTTCATTTTATACGTTCACATACAGTTGCGTAGGTAATAATAGTTATGGAATGAAACACACTCCTCTACATATATCTTCTTCAAGTTACATGTGAGAAAGTGTTACGAATTATTTTTTTTTAAGAACTGTTACTAATAGAGTTAAAATTCTTGTCTTAAAGCTAATTATCATGCTAATTATATGTTCAAATATAATTATGAAGATTATTTTAAAAAATAATTAGGTAAGAACTCCCTCCTGATCCTTGGAAGCGAAATGAAACGAGTGTGCAAACGAACGTGTCATCAAATTTTGGAATGAAAGGAGGACAAAACAAGGACGTCTCGGTTTTGCAAAATGACGAAGTCTACTCTGTGAGGTTGAACAGTCGCGAGGTGTCAAGGTCTTCTGGGCAAGGACGTTCGTATACGAGCCCAACACTTCGCCTCGCTGGTGACCTACGACCTCGCCTCACCAGTCTTTCACAGCGGCTCGTGGATTTACCGATCAGGGATAATAAAACGTTTAAATAACTCTCTTCTTCTTTGATACCTCTCCCAGGTGACTTGACCAGTGTGCATGGCTGAAGATAATAAAGTATACACGAAGGTATCAAAGTCTTGTGCGCCAAGAGCAGCAACAGCTGGTTACAAGTTTGCGGAAAAATCAGCAAGAATTTCAAATAGAGCGAAACAACCTTTCAAGATGTACATACTTACCTAACCGTGTATCGAGTACGGAAGATTGCGCGGGATTACATGTCTCTAACGTCTTTATTTTTAATTATGATGTATGAAGAATATTCAGAATTTACGATCTTATTTCAGCATCCATATAATACAACACACAATGAAATTGCAATTATTAGAACATCGATTAAGAAAACGTTTAATTATCAGGACACTAAAGCCGGGAATCCACCTAGAAGCAATGCTATGCGATGCTATGCTACGTCATGCTACGATTTAAAATATTAGCTTCAATACATTTTTGTGATACGGTTTCTACCAAAAGCTAAGCTAAAACATAGCATAACATAGCAGAGCTTAGCTTAGCTTCCATGTGGATTCCCGGCTTAATTAATTGAATATTTGATTATCCGAATGCTTGAGTATTTATCAGAACAGAGTTTTCTGAGGAAGAAAACCAAACGCCTACATATCATTTTATTGTACATTAAATCTTTATTTAAGGCGTTGTATTTCCGTTTAGTATGGAAATGAATTATTTACGTAAAAACACAGTCATTTGATTATTTGAAAACCGTGTACAACTACGATTGTTTCGGATAATCAAGGTTCTCCTATAAAATAACGCAACACTGCGTTCACTCGTGTGACGTGCCTACACGAATATGTATACTTCAAAAATTTGGTGAAGGATGCACGTTTTTCAATTATATTCGAAAACTCCTTGTTTTCTTACTATTTCCTTCACCATTCCTTGTGACCTTCAGTCAATATCCTTGACGATGTCTCGCCACACCCCCCATGAAAGATTGAAGCTTTCCTCCTATTACGTGAGATTTCTTGGTTTATCAGTTTTATATCGAAATAAACGAAAAAGGAAAACTAAGGAGACTGTAATTGCTTTTACGCTTTGAATTCATACTGGCGGGAAAACAGATACTTTGCATTCATAATGTTTTGTAATATTTAAGATCACGAGGATATTCTAACAACTTAAAATTAATTAGTTTACTATTCTTTCGTGCTATTTTATAAGACGATCTGTAATAGTAATTGCGTTTCTATTTTTTATAAATTTCGTACAAATTGTATTTGCAGTTAATGTTTAATGCTAATAACTGCCATCTGGTATGCCACTTTTACTAGAAATTTTACTGGCATAGTGCAATTAATTATGCTTCATTTTCAGCGTGACAGTATTTGTAATCGTTCAAATTTACTTACATTCATTTTCATTTCAAGCTTTTGATACTTGGGTGATCTACTCACAGAAGAGTCTAATTTTTTTCTTGGCTTATGATTAGGTATATTTCATGTTATTTGGCGCAATACTGACCCAATATTATTATTCTTCTAAGTATTAATTAAGAAGGAATGGAAGTATAAGAATTTTCCAAATATTTAGGGAAAATGAAAGACTCTATTTGTCAAATAAAAATATATTAATTTACGAATTGAAAGGTTGAATTTTAAATTTACCCTTTCACCCACACATCACCATAACATTGCAGCAACGTCTCTGCAATATTGCGGTGCAAGATTGCAATCTTGCACCGTATCATTGCAGAGAAGTTACAGGTTCACTCCTATGCCCGCCTTAGCAATATTGCAGGAGTATATCCCCGCATCTGATCAAACGACAGAGCAAATAGTATGGGCGTAAACGCGACGAAAGTAAAACAAGCAATCGTGAAAACTGTTTGAAGTAACACCACATCAGCGGTAAACGATGTTTCCTTATAAGTTCCGTATGCAAATAGAGTACTGTTAAAACAACGTTCTAAAACAAAAGCTTGCCTTTTAGGCTGGCCAAGGATGACGAAGTGGTAGCGGCGACGGAAAAGTTATCGTTTTGTCGTTCAACCCCCATCTTTGGTAATCGACTCATTATCTGCCAGGGGATAATTACGATCGGTCGAGGTGTAATTAACGAGGTACCGGCGCTAAGAACCTCAGAAAGATGCACTATACCGGTGTTATCTTGGAAATCTCCTTGTCCGTTCTTCCTCTTCTCGTTCCTTTCCTACTTTCGTTGTTCCCTTTCACTTAACTCGATTCGCACTTATCTTCCTCCTCCCCTCACCCTCCCGGCCCTTTTTTGGCAAGGCTTCCCTGGTCGAGGGTTCCTCTGGGGTTTGTTCTTCGTTATTACTCACCGAGATTATCGCCGTTTTTAGCACCTCCGAATTGCAAGGATCCTTTTTTCTCTATTCTCACATTTAACGCCGCAGACTTCTTATATTCCGTTATTAAAATATGAAAGAAGATGATTACCTCGGTTGACCGTGGATATTAGGAGCGTTTCAATCAAACCTTGTAAATTGCTTCGAAATTACTCGTCTTTATCGTTTAACCAGCTCCAATTAGGATACACATGGTACACGAGAGAACGGTCAAGTGCTTAAATAGCTTGATGAAAAGTGTGTGAAATATAATTTTATCAATTTTGAATTGGATAGTGTGCATATTGATAGGTTATAGGAATATTTGTGCCGTTTTTATGTCAAAGTTCAATTTTTCAGGGTTCGCGATATTTAATGCATTACATAAATTTGTAACTGAAATGAGCTTCAACTCATTTCTTTTAAAACGGAACTTATACCATTTTCCAAAAAATGGCACATTTATGAATACCGGAGAATTTGCACATTTGCTTTTGTGTGGCGTCATGTGTGTGTTATCTGGGATTAAAAAACGTGTCCTTTTACGAATTATTTTTTATGTAAACTTTGCATTACATGTAGTTAAATTATTACTGGAACTGTTTTACACGTTGAAATATATTTATATTCGTGAATTTGCATTTTTATTAATGCAAATTTTTCATTTGCTCCGAATGATATAAAAGCCGTCTATGTATTGGACACATTTGAAAGTTTTAATTAACAATATAAAATTTGTCTGCTTAAGCAAATGTGGTTATCTGTAATGTTTCTAATTCTTATTTACTGTAACGAGTAGGGGAGAATGGGGCAATCGCGGTCAGTGGGCAATGATAGTCAGTATTGTTATTATAAAACGACATGTCCGAAATGTGCAATTTCTTTTCCTTACGTTCCACGACATCATTCGCTATATTGTCGACTGACCTCGCCTTAATCGTTGGTAAGCAACCAAGAAAAACAACCCTATTTGTGTTTTAAACGTCGTTGATATTATATTTTGTGTGCACCACGTAAGAGATAAATAGAAATTTTGAAGCTTTTTTTACATTTAAATTTTACGTAAATACAGATATAGGTACTATCAAGGCAATGGATTAGAATCGAATTGAATATAAATATATTTAATTTATTTATGTAATCTTCAATTTTATCAATGAAAACTTGTGCGGGCATTGGTGGTCGCTTGACAGTTAACGCCCGCAACGTGATGACCATTATTCCCCAGTGTAGAATAAAAATATCTTTCTTCATTAGAAGAATTTTATTCTGTAGATGGCAAAAATACGCCCTATAACAACTGGAAAATCCAATTGGGGTTCCGAAAAGCTTGAAAAAACAGTGTACAAGTGTATTATTTGCTGTCAGTTTGGGCATGATAATAAAATATGGTTTCGATGTATCTCGCGTGGCATCTCGGCTCATTCTGAATGTTGTGGATGGCACTCGGCGGATGGATACATATGCAAAAAATTTTAAATTAATCGTCCGCAACGTGACCGCTATTACCCGCAGGTGTGAACGATGACGGTAAAACACATATTTTCTGTATTTTGTAATTTTTTGAATAAATCAATATAATATTAATTATTTTCTTATCCTAGGCATAGGTTGATAGTTTAAGTTTACAAAAAAATCATTTTCAAGAAATATTGCACCTTACATTTTGGTTTTATTACACTTATTGCTTAAGTGACCGCCATTACCCATTCTCCCCTAAACATCCCCGTACCGATGCTTTATGTATTTATTTCTACCGTAGCGAGTGAAATGACCCTTTTTCAAAAGTCCTATATTTTACGATGTATTTATAGCAAACAAATATACCATTTAGTATAATTTGGTGTGAATGAAACAATTTTGTCCAAAAAACGATCGTAATTTGTTTATTTATTCAATTAAAAAATGCATACGAATAAGAGAACAAAATTTCCATTTATTTCTGAATTTAGAAATAAACAATATGCATCGTTTTGGATGCCACATTTGCCACACATATATTTTTTGCATTTGAAATAGATGTTTGTACAAAATTATTCATCGAGTCAAATGACCCGTCGCGATAGGTAGGTCAAGTTGAATATATTTCTCGGTAAAAAAAAAGCAAGAGAGAAATAAATATCGAAAAATACATCGAATGTAAATTATAATAAAATTCGTAAAGGTAATGTGATAATGTTGTATGCAAAAAATACTATCAGAAAGTTTAAAAAAGGTCATTTCAGCCGTGGTAGGTTTAGTGTTAATTATAAATTAAATGTCAAATTAGAAAGCATAATGTTGCACGATATCATAATTGCACAAATTCATTAAATATATTGAATGCTCGTGGTAAAACGCACGTAAGTAAAATATACCTAATTGGCTGTTACAATCTAAGTGGTTTGATAAAACTGTTGGATAAATTCAAGCAATGCGCGTATTCGAATTCAAATAACACTTTTCATATTGTGCTCAATTCCTAGATGCTTGATGTAGTAAAAGAGCAGAAAATCCCTATGGAATAAACTTATAAATCTTAAACACATGCACCAAATTACTGTTAACATTTCAGTAAGCGTAGATCCACCTGTCTTCCATAGGGTTCAGAGAACAGTTTAGAAAACAATGCAAATGTTGTTTGATGCTACGAACAACATTCCAAAATAAAAAAAGTAATAGCAATCTCTAATAGAATTTGCTAAATTTAAGCTAAGTTTCCTCAATACGTTTATATTATCTATTGTACAACTTCTGTTGCAAACGAATTGATGTTCATTTAAAGAGTGAAATTATCTAGAAATTTCGAAATCTTATTGTGACAAAAGACAGTGCGTACAACTGCACTTTATTATCTGAAATGAATTCAATTGTTTGCTTCAGTCGTTAACATATAAAAGAAACACCTATGTATATTCAATATAAAAATTGAAAAGTCTATTTCTACCTTTGAAAAGACTTCGGTATACGTGCGAGAGTGGCGAGGTAATTTCTTGAGGAGCAAAAATCTTCGACGTTTCGATGCCGGAATAATCAGGTACCCGAAGATTTGATATAAGGGAGTAATTCTTGATTTAAGTGAAAAGGAAGGGGAACACTAAATACAGAGGAACAAGAAGCCCGCTTGGAAACAAAACGGCAGGTGGATCCCACTCGAACTTTACTCACAAAGCAGAAAAAGGATTTTCAAGGTTGGGGGAAAGGAATACCATGTATTACCAGAATGATAGCTATGTTTAGCCTGCAATCGTTATCTAAAGATCAAACACAATAACAAATTCCTTGATTTTTACAATAATTTCTATGAGTTTAGCGTATATATCGTTGCTTTGTAATCAAAATTTCAGTGAAAACACGTAAATTTTTATTATACAATATAACCCATGTGTTTAAGTGAACATTCGATTATGCGATCAGTCAGCTATTACGTAGATAATACTAAACCAGTTTAGGAACTGTTTGAAATTGTATTGCATAGGAATGGAAACAAACCGTGAAATTGCAATTCGATATCAAATAATGAAGGAAGCCATATTCATGAAAAGTGCTTAATGGGACACATAAGAAATTAACGGATGCGACGATAGAAAGGAGGGATGACGAAGCAGATTATATTTTTAATGTTCCTGCATAATCTAAAGAGTTATTAGTACCATAAACAAATTTAAGATGATATGAAATGCCACAGAAAACAATTGTAAAAATGGTACCTTTGAAAAGAATAGGTATGCGATTTTCCGTAACTTTTGCAATTCCAGAGTGGAGAATTCCTTTCAAAAAACAGTAAAAAAGAACTCGACATTTCAACCGTACCTGCAGTTTAATACGATCGCTCGAATAAAAATAGCTACGTGTAACAGTATTCAATCGTCCCAATTAATTTCATGATGCTTGTGGACTGCCTTCGTATCAGGCAGCCTCGTTTGTGGTGCCTCATTATTCACCGTATAAACCGCGATTGCGGGCAAGAATTCCGTGATACGGCCTTACGTTCCGCACAGATCCAATGCAAATCGTACCGAAAATCGGGAGAAAAAAGCAGACCGCAGATCGTTTCGTACCTGAGAATTTTTCATGTAGTTTAATTGATCGAGATAGAGAAAGACGCGTGCCTGCGTGCCTTTTTCTGAGTGGCTTCTTATTTTCGATGCAGAATACATGTTGACACTTCGAAGATGCGGGCCTCCAAGGGTACCAATTACGATGGGCAGCTGCAGCACTGAAGCGTTACATTCACAAATATAGGTACTTGGATTTGAATTTACTGGAAATATTGCCATCGGGATGCTTGGGTATGACCTATATGTGTCGGAAAATTTCAGCCCAATTGCTTTCGATTAGTTTGATTCGAGCTTCATAATTGTACACTTTCATTACATATTTACAAGATTTGAATCAATCAAATACAAAGTTGCATGCTTCGAAGTATTAATAACCGAAGTAATTTTCTTAATAAATGTACCTGTTTTTCCTTCGAGAAAATACGTAGGTATGTATTTTTATTTTTATTATGTATGTTTACAGCATTGAGGAAAAAATAGGTGGCAACTTTCTTACGTACCTACTACTATTACTCACTATATTTGAAATAATATTTTAAATTAGTTATAATGCAAATTAAATTAAATTAAAGAATTAATCGTTACACAATACTATCACAACTAAACAAAACTTTTTTATAACAGCTTAAAGCTTCAAGTATCAGATGTCTGAAGTAAACATGAAAAATTGTTTTTAGATAATCCTGATTCAAATGTGAATAAAACTTTCAACAAGCACAAGTACCTACACGATTCAAACTAAAATACTGCATTTTTTGGTCAGTAAACAAACTTATTATTTCAATACACGTATATGAATGTTTTAGACAACTTATGGTTTATTTTATTTCATAATACATAAGTAGGGAATGGTCCACATGAAAGAGAATATTGAACCAATAAGTGACGTTAAAAAAATTAAGAAGAATAGAATCCAAATACAAAATACGCATAAAGTACTTGGAAAATTTATAGTTTGCGACTTAAACAATAATAAGCAATTCCACCTATAAATGAGGCGAAACAGGAAGAAAGTTAAATTTCTCCGAAATTGAGACAGTATTTTGTTCAGAAAAATTTTGTTAATGGCGTGGCTATTAGTATGTATCTCTGGCATGTGCGAAAAACGTTACGTGTCATTGCGTTTTATGATTCATAAACGTTTCTCAGAAGGTTGACATATTAGCCGCGCGCATTTTCACTGAAAAGGAAGGTATACAGGCGCGTGCTCGATTATGATTGAGCACGCACGCCGCGCCGCGCCGGCCGGAAAGAAATATCGTGCTTGAGAATTCGTCTTTGCCTGATGAACCTGCACCTGTCTTTGGTTCAGGAGCTCGTTTACTGTCGTACGTTACGTCAGAGCTCATCTTTTAGTGGGCTCCAAAGCACGCAAGAACTGCATGGAAGTGAGTTCTTAATTTACTTTATTTTTCCCGCGCAACTGCCATCGGTCCAGCTATGTCACGTTATGCGCGATTTTATTATGTAACTACCAATAATTAGTATTAAGATGTTCAATACGTTTTTATTATACGATTTTAATTAAACGATTTTTATCAGCTTTAACCCTCCGTTTACAAACATACATATTTGTATGTATGGTTCAAATCTGGCAACTTAAATTTAACCCACTTCCACCAATGCAATTGCCTTGAAGCTTTGCAGGCGTAAATAGTTTGGATGACAATACAATGTTTTTAAAAAAAATAACCCCTCGGGGTTGAATAAATTACCTAGTCATCAATAAATATAACCCATAACCACAAATCCAAACGAATTGAAATCAGCCGCTCGCGTTCTTCAGGAAAACAACAAAAAACCGCTGCGTTCGAGTCGCTAGCCGCATCGCGATTTGAAAATAAATAAAAGATAGGTACCTATTTGTAATAATGTCCGAGCTGCAAAATGTAAATCCATAAATACTAAAACCTAGAAAAGAAGAATATATAAAAAAATTATGTTAAAGGATTTTATTAAAAATGCATTAAAAATTAAAATATAATTCTTTTCTTGTACTAAAATTTCGATGGAATTTCATTTTAAATAAAATCGTGAAGCAGGATGTTTTATAATAGAATATGAATGAATTTAATACACCATCAAGTGCCGAAATGAATTTGTTGGGAGATATCCTGCTCCACGAATTTATTTAAAGTGAAAAAATTGGAAGAAGAAGATTTGGAAATCAATGATTTCATATCGACAATTATTTACATTAACAATAAATAAAATTCGTTGTACATACGTAGAAGCGACGTTCTCTTAGTCTTAAAATGAGTACAAACACAAAGCATTCTCTTAAAGTAGAGCGTAAATATCGAGGGCGCAGTGATTGTATGTATGTCGGCCCATTGCGCTCAATTTCGCAAAACATCAATGCTTAATATCTTGAAAACCATTCGAGCTAAGTAGTTCAAATTTCACATAGGTAAACTAGATTCTCGAGACTATCAATAAATTGTCTGAATTTTTCTAGCGTCCCTAAATAACAACAGATACCAAAGCCAATTGGGAAACTCCGATTTCTGTAAAAATTGACACATGTGTAGAGTATCAAAAAATATTCGGCACATATTCTTCTATGAGGTGATATTCATACCCAAGTAGTAAAAATAAAAACTGCCTTCAAACTTGAGGATGGAAAGCCTATTTATCTAAATCTCTCGGAAACCAGTGAAGCTAGAAGAAAATGTTGAATGCGGAAAAAGCGTGATATTTCATAGATAATAACACGGGCTAAAGAAAGATTTCAAATCATAAGTGGCGCTACTGTATCCTGCCCCATCGCCTTATAAATACTTTTGCTCAAACATATTTCTTTTACCTAACTGAAAACTAGACGACGTCTAACCTAACAGGATATAAGGATAAACAAATATATTTTCCCAATTTTCCAATTTACCTGGAAATAAAGAGAAGATATAAATGTCCCGTGAATATCAAATTTTACTACTGCCCCGTCTCCGTTTTAATTTTCAAAAATGCTAAGTACCCTAGTAGCATTTCTGGTTGGCCCAAAGTATCCCCATGTTGTGAATCAGTTGGCCATCGAAATACCAAGAATAAATGCGTCCAGGGTAGCTTATGCAAATTAGAGCTAACTTTCTACAAAAATTTCCTGCTCAAGGAATGTACCTAATTGCCGTTCTTCTTACTCTTAGCAGATACCTTCTAACAAGAGACGATTACGAATTGAATAGCCTCCATACATCAAAAATGCCTAATACTTAGCATGTCTATCTTACTATCTATTAGTCAGGAATCCATTTCCGGACACATGTCCGTACAACCTGTCGCCCAGTGTCGGAGCGAACGGAATTCATATACTAAATAGTATCGCACCCTCCGCAAGTTTCTCCCATAAAGTAGCGAGTAACGCCAGCAGGGGACGTTCGCCGTTGGAAAAGCACCGCGTCCCTCGCCATCGATTATCAGAAGTCCGTTGCTATCGTCGAATCGATTTCAATCTAAGGATTTCGCTGGTAGCCCCCACCTCGTGTCCGAAGAAGTTAGGCAAGGTGTCGACGGTGGCCGTAGGACCGTTGGGAGACTGCTGAGGTGCAGGTGACGAGTCCGGTGGTCCTCTTGGACACACGACCCTGCTGAAGTATGGGTGCGTGTGTGTCACCCGCGTTCGTGAACAAGGACGGCGAAAGACGGCGTGTGCCCGCGAGACGAGGAGGAAAGCCGCAGGGTGGACAAAGTAGGGGGAAAAAAGAGGCACCGGCGAAGTGAAAAGAGAAAAGGCGAGGAGGCGAGGGAAGGGAAGGAGATGTAACGTCGCGGAGCGGACCTGTAAAATGGTATCCGAAGAGAACCGAACGGCGGAGGGCGCGTGGCAGCGCGCAGTTGCAGCTGCCGTTTCTCGTCCGCCGCGTATGCGCGCACGAGAGAGCCCAGCGGAGCCGCTGAGCTTCGTCCTTTCCCTCTCTATCCGGCACTACTGCCCGGTCCTCGTCGCGGTCGCTCTTGTCCTCCTTTGACGCGCGTGCGCCTGCCTACGATCCGCCACCGTCCTGGCTGATACTGTGGCGCGCGCCAATACTCATTAACGCGAAACTCCGTCATCGTACTTTCCCGCGTTTCGAGGCGCCGCGCCGTTCTAGCCGCGTCTCGTCTGTCACCGCCGCCGCTACTGCCGCTGCCGCCAGCGATACAGTTTTTCACTGCGCCGAGCCGCTCCGCGGGCTACTTCTGCCCGGCTCCAATTGTCATTTTTCAATCGCCTCGGTTAAATATAATTTTCTTTCTTTCGTAACGACACGCGCAGCAGGGACCCGTGGGAGAAATAAGACTCCTTAAGGTTTTTATCGTTCGGGCTTGAAAGATGACCAGATACCAAGTATTTCTGTAACAAATTTTCACCGACTGGATCTGTTCTTTTAATGTAAAAAATTAGTGTGTTAAGAATGAATACTATAATGCCCCAGTGTTTTGTTATCTTACGTTGTATCTTTCAACGTAATAGTTCGCTGTTAATTTTGTTATAAATTTTACAACGCGAGTTCTTGTAAGTAAAAGACTGTACAGAATTATTTATCTTCGTGAATGCACAGCCATTTGCAGGACAAAATTGTAGTTAATTTTAATTAAATAATTAAGATGTCTTAAGAAAAAGTAGTTTGGGAATTGTTAATTTTAATTTGCTCCTTTTAGACATAGATATATTCTCTCAATCTTTCAGGAATGTGGTGTTTTATTGATAGCTGTTATTAATTGTTTCGTTATTGTAATTAAAATGTTACATTTTTATTCGTCTTGTCTGGACTATGATCGTACGTGGATCTTTATTTATACCAACATCGCCCTTTGAGAGTTGTTATACGTGTATGTAATATGCATTGTATGTAGTTTATATGCTTTCGTAACAATGTTGGTATTTATTAATACGACACATCACTATATGCTACTGCGGAACAAATTGCCGATTCTTTTTCACCTTTTTTGAGCCACCTTATTCATAATGATGGGTAGCACATATGCAACAGCTTCTCCTTTCTCCTTTGAGTTATATATAGCATACTTTTCGACAGCTACCATACTGATAATAATAATAATAACAATAATACGAAGTTCTTTGAGGACATATCTTAATATATATAAAGCAGAAAGTGTTTGTTTGTTTCAAAGGGTAATAATCTCTGGGGTCACGAAATGTCTCAGCTCATTCTGCCTAGCTAATCCATATGAATGTGACTGTTTTTACAAAAAAAAATAAATAAATGAAATTTTTTTTATAAAATCAGAATCTAAATTTCAGGCGATGTCAAGCACTAAAGCAAGTAATTTTATAAATGTGGTAAATTGAAGGTCCCCTTTAGGCAATTTCAATACAAAATAGAAAGGTCAATAATATTCATATAAATTTATTATTGGCGAATACGATTCACCAATTTTCATTTTTTATGCCTAAATTAAACCATAAATTACTCGCATTCCTGCTTCTACTTACTGCTTTTTATATTTACAAGTACACAATAGAACAGGTAGGGTGATTTTTAAAAAATTTCAAGATCCAACTAATAGATTGCTGAAATTGTTGTTTGTAGTGCTCTACCGCGAGGATAACCGTGTAATAAAAGGATGCTTGTATTATTGACAATGCTGGCAAACGTTTATAAATAAAAACGTAACTAGGGTCAGTCTATTATAATTACGTTGAGTCAGGACCGAAGAAAGTAATTTTACGCTTGTATTTTTACAAACATTATTAATTTTCCAAAAAGCCAAACCTCAAATGTAAATATCTCCTTCGAAATTTTTGCATTCTTTTGCACGTACATCAACAATCAACTGTTTTGTCGTGGTACTAATTACACACAGTAAATTTTGTTTCCTAAAGCAGATCTGAAAAATACGTGTTTACGACGTCTTTTGAAGTTCTTCAAGACGCCTTCTGGTATTTAAGACGTATTTTGGAAAGAAACCTTGAGTTGAGTATAAATAATTGGGCAATAGTAGGAAAACCTAGCTTGGCCATCTGTTGTTGGCCCAACCTGAAAAAAGTGCCAAATCTAACTGTTGGCCAACTAATATTATGTGCGTGGCCCAACTGTATGCCAACAACAAATGCTACTGGGTAGGGAGAGCACCTTGTGTAATTGCAGCAGGGTACAGTTTGGGCTATGGGTCCTTGAAGTAGTTTTTAATGTGAAGTAATATCTACGTTGCATACATATGTATGAAATACTGCAATGTTATACCGCCATATTTATGAAAATATATTATATCCCTAAAAACTAAAATTATAATCGTTTGTTTAAACGTGCATGACTATTTAAATATGAGCCTTTGGGAACTTTCCATTGGTGGCTTTAAACAAATAAAGAACAATATATTAAGAGAAAGTAATGCTACCTTTTATTTAAAGTAGACGAGTGTATTACAAATATTTCACGCCTCCGGACACTTTATTTAAAGCATTTGTAAATGTATCACCAGGTGACATTTTTATCGTCACTTCAATGACACGTTATAACTATGTAATCTATGTAGAAAGAAAATTGCTACTTCAGAAGTTTGTAACTTATAATTTCGTGTAGTTTCATCCAGAATAATTTATTCGTGCATACAAGATAACCTATTATTATGTAGCACTTTGCATTTATATTCAATAATGGTCTTTGATATGTCAATTATATCATTTAATTTTCGATATTTCTGTACATCAATGTTTCAGTCAACAATAATTGAGAGCTTTCTTTGCCCTACAAAAATACCGTATTTTTCCCGGAAATTCCGTGTGGTGTAGGTCTTCTTCAACTTAAATTCAAGTAAGTTCTGATTCAGTATTATTATTCACAGCAGATTGTATTCATTTTTGCTTCATAACTTAAGTGTAACATTTTCGCTTCATAACTTAAGTGTAAACATTATATTTTTTACATTCCTCTTATAACAGATTTTTCTACATAAAAACACACTGTATCTTAACAGATTTATTAGAATCTATATAAATAAAAGAATAAACGTCAGGATACTATAATTATTAATGGATAATAATTGATATTATTTTTATAATGCTATGCCACTAATCTGAGTGGCATGAACTTTAATAGAGTAACTTAGTTAAAAATAAAAAAAGTGCGAAAGACATGAATTGATTTGTATTTTATAATAACTCTTTTGTTCATAATCCATCAAGATGAGGGGGGGGGGGGGATTGTAAATATTCGTGTTCTATCACCAGTATTAATACATTATAAATATATTCAATTTCGTATCACTTTAATAAGGGCAAATAACCTTATACTGCTTGCCTGACATAGAAACAGAATCATTACAAACAAAAGCAAACACATACACAGTGAAATTCTTGAATACAAGAATATTCAACCACTGACAGACGTACGTAACAAAAATACCTAACAAAAAATGTATTGCATCTGAAATAAACAGATCTTCGACAAAATTTATTTTTGAAGCAGCCATCAACATTCTATAATCTATAAATATTGACAAATATTGCTGCAGATGGTATCTTTTTCTCATATTCCTCATACAATTTTGTGACACCATCTAAAGTCAAAGTAATCGCATAGTTCAGCCTCATAAAGAAATACGCTCTGATTAAATTTGTAGTTGATGAGGCACTTTTTAAAATTTTTACTTTCTTTTTCTCCGACTCTTAATTCAATCAAGTGGTATTATATAGCTCGTCCATGTATGGACGCGCAGGAATTAATACCCTGATCTCTGTTATTTTTTATATGTCTCTGTATCTAAAGGGTCGATGATAATGATAATAATAATAATAATCATAATAATAATATGATGTTGCGGAGGGTTCAACGAATTTGGGTGTCCGCCAAAATTCTGTGGCGGTCTCTCGTTAATGTAAATTAAATTTCCTTGTAGAGGGGAGAGAATAAAATTATGCTCTAGGCATAGTCACGAGATAAATCATGGTATTCTATTGTTTTAACTCTTCGTGTTTTGAGCCAGTGTCTCGCCGAGAGGGACGGATTGCCACTCCCTGCAACCGTTTTTCATAACGTTGCCTTAATTAAAACGAACCATCTGACGTGCAGCCTGATGTGTTTTGTAACATCCTGCAAAACTTTGGTAATAACGATACACTCCAGCTGAACGTTTTGTTACTTTATTAATCTACGTTGAAACATTCGCCAACGTAGCCTGCGATAAATATTTGGCTGATGGCGAAGTATTCTGGAACGTTGAAACAATTTTCAATTGTCATTATCTGCTAATAGAAAAATTAAAATTAGAGAAGGAAATAAACAATTTTTTGTTATTCCAGTTTTTAAATTAATCGTTTTTGAAGTATTTAGTTGTTTATTGAAATGTCCGTTTTAAACTTTGTGATACGATCAAACAATATGGTATTATCTTTGTGCATGGATTAATCTGTTTGTAGAGTTTCAAGAAGCATGAGAAGCACCTTTGAATTAGAGTTGGAATTGAATAAAAAATTTACTTTAACTTTAGATTATTTGACCAATAAATTAATTTCTTTATTCGACAAGAATTTATTCGACACATGTCGAATATTTATTTTTAATTTTTATTCATTATTCGAAATTTTTATTTAAATAAAATTTTTGCCTATCTCTACTTTGAATCAGTGCAGAGACTGAGACTGAAATGAGAGAATTTGTGGCAAGTGAAGGAATGTTTACGAAATAGGGATACCAAATTTATTCGATTTATTGAAAGTATAAACAAAATTAATTCGTCGCCTGAAATGGATTTCATTTATTTTTGTACCAATGGGAACTCACAGAAATAGGTACCCACCTATCTTATGTTAAAAATGCTTTTAGTTTTAATTAACCA
Organism: Andrena minutula; assembly: GCA_929113495.1. Lineage (NCBI taxonomy): Eukaryota > Metazoa > Arthropoda > Insecta > Hymenoptera > Andrenidae > Andrena > Andrena minutula. The sequence goes on from OV815994.1 coordinate 41,619,319, forward strand.
ACTTAAGTTCTCGGTCGTTGCCTTTTTCGATCTGTGAAGGTTTTTCATTAATTTGAACAGTTTCATCAACTTTAACATTATTTTCCTTTCATGTGGAAAGGAAATATTATATTATTATAAATATTATTATATTATAAGTAATAATATATATTTTTATAACTGCGATATTAATTTATAAATTCAACTCATTAAGGTATGTCTTGTTAGTTACATTTTTTATTTCTCTGTGACAAATTTCCACAATTCAAGTGTTAAATTGAGTGGTAGTTGTAGTTACGTATATAGGAATTCTTATTATAAAGTGGTATACGTTAAAGGTAATATCATCCAGTAGAAATGTCTAAATTAAATCGGGAATCTTTTAAAAGCATCGTTCATTTCCAAACAAGATTCCATAAGCGCGTGCTGATTAAGACAACGTTATGACTGCGACGCGGTAATGTCTTCATCAGAAGAGTGCACTTACGATGTACTTATGTCAAAAGAACCAGCCTTAAATAGTTGCCTGAGATTATTTACTACAATGATGATGTCTGTATTCTCTCATAATTGTACAACAAAATGCAGTCCCGCTGTTTTACGTGGTTTGCCAGAAAGCTCATTAAAGACCCCTTAATTTCAGACGATTAAACGAATCCGTACTTCATGCACATAATTCCTTCGGTTTCAGAATTTTCTGCTGAACGAAATCTTGCTTAAATATCTTCATTATGTTTATATAGTATGGTTAACGTTTGATAACGTCCAAATTTAATATTTGATATGTTCTAAATTTAATAAGAAATCGTCAAAGTTACTATGAATCTGTACACTATCTCACATAAATATTACCGCCTTGCCTTTCTTCCTGATAGAGAAAAATATTGTTTTAGGAAAGGATCCACCATTTTTTAAGTCTATAATTTTATGAAAATTTTGAGCTCTCTTTTGAGAAATATGAAACTCGTGTATGCTCTTTTAATGACTCCCTTAATGTAATTCAAAGCAAATCCAGAGATATAATAGTATCCTATCTATTTAAATTCATTTAGCTATATGTAATGAAACAATATCTATGTCATGATACGTAAAGGGAAAGTAACATTAACTTACGCGTCATTAGTTATTAATACAGTCAATAAACAGAAATTGTATTCTCCATAAAAATTAAAATAATCAAAGCAACTTAAAATCTTGGCCTACATTCAGAACTCAATTCTTTATTTTAAATCTAATTTCTAGGTTTGTTAAAAAGATATTTAAAAATGCACCGCAGACGTTTACTGCTAACAATAATTAACGTTGAAACGCCCAGGGAAGGTAGTAACATTTATATTTTACAACGTACCCCGAGCTTAATATTATAGGAATTTCATCGAAAAGTATTCCGTTTTACTGACTCCCGTCAGTCATTGTAAATGTCAGCTTTGGTGTGGCCGGCGATAAACTCTTTTCTTTACACATATGATATCCTCCATGCGCTCGTGATGAAACCAGGAATTAGGAGAATTCGCAGGCCCCCGTGACGTCCTGCAGCGTCCAGCATCCCATCCAATTTCGATATTAGGGGTATTCTGGAGGTTTAGCTAATTGAATTAATGAAAGTTTACGAGATGTCCATCTCCATGTAAATATCGCTTTCGCCTTTAACTGCTGCGATTTTAGAATCCAGGCTTAGCAATTCCGTTTCTAATACACTTCTGCTCATTGATGACATATTATAGATATTTCATATTAGAAATGTACGTAAACACTCTTAATTTTGTACTTATAAAATCAGTTATTAATAATCTTAATTATTTTGCCTGTGAAAAGCTTAAAATATTGTTTATGATCTTGAATCTTTCGGCTAGTAGACAAAATATTTGAAGCTGTAAAATTAATTTTCAGTTTGAAAATACTCCCTTCATTTATAATTTTATTGTCGGTGGTAGTAATTTTATTTATCTATTCTTTCAGTTATTACTTTTTTAATTTCATATTGACAAGTAGAGTATTTCAACGCTATTTTATAGAAACTTTTTATTTTGGTTGATACAATTCTCGGAAACGAACATACATAACATTGTAGTGTAATCTATTCATTGCAATGCTTGAATCCTAATAATTAAAAAAATTAAATTTTTGTAGCAGTGTATTGTGGAGTTGCAACAGTATTTCATGTGCATAGCGACAATAAGAATAGACATGCGTGCCAATTCGTTCTAAAATACCCTAATTGAGTTTATTTTTACATTAGATACGAATTTCATTTACTGCACGCGTTTTTCGCGAAGACGTGTGATTAACTAATTTCCCAAGAATACGCTTCAAATCTATATACACAAACGAAATAAATAAATTACTTATAAACACTACTAATTAAAATTTAAATTACATTGCTTTGATCTTTATCTATGAACCTAAAGCATCTTTAACTACTCTCGTTTACATGCCACGATTAGAATCTTTTAAAATTGCTTTTACGAATAATACAAAGCGACGCATTCATGCGTTAATCATTCACTTATGAAAGTTGAGCACGTCATAAATTAAAATTGGTTGGTGTGAACAAATTGAGAGATAGGATTCGTTAAAGAGTGTGGGTACTGTCACCATCAAGAGCGTACGATGTTAACGATTAACGGTTAATCGCGCAAAAATTAGTGTAATCTGTTCCTGCATGCATGGCAATCAATCTTTTCCCACGTACGAAATACTCTATAAACTGGTTTGATGCTGGGCAGGTGACTCAGTGTTACCAGAACGGCTTGAGCCTATATTTCTTCTCTTTGTCCTTTTACCACTTATCAACACGATGATCCATTGACCCTTAATTAATGCAGATGATTTCTCGTTCCCAGTCGATAAGGATTTTTCTAGCTGTCTAACCCGCTCGCAGAACTCGCGTGCATGCGAGATTATAGTAATCAATGTACTCGACGCTCTTTGATCTCGACGCCACGTACAGCGTATAATTAAAATCATGACAGCGCGAAGTTTACACACCTAATATTTCTCCCAGCACTTTTTGCTAACCGACTAATAAATGTAAGTTAATAGGTTAGTAAGGGGCAGCCGTGGAACAACCTTGGGTGTACCAACACCGTGCTCTACATTCTACAGTACAGTGTCAAGGGGGTATAAATCCTCTATTCTCTTTAGGGACGACCCACAATAAAATTACGCAATTTTTATCGATAAGCATTATCCACAGGTATTTACTAACATTTCAGTAATTTATAAAAAAATTCAGTTATATATATTAATAATTATTGTAGATACGGGTTTTTCTCAAAACGGTATTTTTCAACTTCCAGTGGGCCAAACTGGTCCATCTTTTTCGTACACCTTCAGGAAACATATCATTCTAGCCAGTAGCAGAATCAAGTTGAAATAGTTTTTTTTCACAAGTTTAAGGTCGTTTAACCCTTCGTTGACTCTCTGGGTGTGAGCCACCCATAAGCTGATTTTGACGCTCTGAACCTTCTATATGCAAAATAAATACTTTTTTTTTCAAAACCGAGTTACAAACTATTTTTTCACTGAAAATATTATATCCAAACATCAACTCTGTAGATTTTTAGCTTCTAACATTGAAATTTGTAAAAGTTACAATTTTTTTAAGATTTTCTTTGCTTTTTCTCGACATGTGGTAATCTAGAATTATTTTACAAAAGCTGTGGCAAAATTTCAATCAAAAAATTATTGGAATACATTCTAAAGACCTTGAAATTGACCCATGATTTTTTTCATAATAATTGGATTCTTTGGATGAGAATGGCACTTATTCAAAAATTGTTCTGGGTGTGAGCCACCCAGGCGTATCAAAGTTGATCGAAAAAAGAGGTGTGTCAACGAAGGGTTAATAAAAACACACGGAAAAGATGACTTTAAATTCAAAGTCTCGCTATTTTGTGAATTTTTAATTTTTTTCATAAATCTGCTACAAAACTAGACACTTTTGCTAAAACACTGTCTAATCAACCTCGTCTGGGATCATTTGTTAAAAGGATATGTAGACAAAAAATATTTTCTTACTCTACGTGATAGTAATAAATATTGTGTAAATGGAAAAATTTGTGCTTGCTGTCATCTCCTTGGGATTAATTCGCAACAAATATTTGATTTTCCAGCGATTTTACTGCCTAAGTAATCCCCTTAAAACAACAGCGGAGCATACCTTGAATCTGTGGGATATCTTCCACCATACATCACGCAAGTGCACATTATCACCCTGTAAACGATTTCGTCTCCTCTCCTTTTCCTTATTTCCGCGGCAAAACGATTTACAGCATGCGTCTGGCTGCGTCGCAGCACGAGCCAAGGATTAAGTAGACTGAAAATTTATTTACAAGAGACTGTTGCAGAAAGTTCACGTCGGCGATACTTTAATCCCTGATTTATGCCTGTGCGTGCGTATTTCGTACATGTCATGTCATGTACGTATATTACCAGATGTTCCAAAAGCAGAATATGTACAGTCGCAGGTAAATGCGGTTACAAGGTAAAAATTACTCGCCTGCATAAAATATGCGCGAGCTCTGTGCTGTTTCTGACAGATTTTGATATAGTCGAGTATTCAGATATTTTGTAAAATGTCCGAGCGCACGTACGTTAAGATACGTACGCGCGGCGTTATATTTCACTGCCTTTCTCTTCCAATATTGGGCATACCTTGTACGTCAAAGGGATCTTTCGTGCTTGTATTGTTGACTGTTATATATAACTCACATGCAGACCTGCACCTTTCTGTTCTTTCCTTAACGATGAGATTTCGTGAAGTCAATTTTACGCTTGAGTTCGACAAATTGCATGAAGAAATATTTCACCGACTGATCCGTATAAATGTATAGGTTCTGTATTGGAAACTGTGTGTATTTGACTGTAGAAATAAATGGAAAATTTCTAATAGATAAATAGAGCCGGGAAGGAAATAATTCCTTGTGTAAAGCTGAGTAAAAAATGTAGAACAAAATGTTTTTATGTAAAGCTTCGTTTTTGAATTGGCAAAATGCAGCTAGGTAGGTAGAAATGGGCAAAATTTTTTGTATTAATACAAATTTCGAATAATGAATAAAAGTTGAAAAAATTATTTGTCATGTTTCGAATAAAGTTCATCCGGATTTCGAAAATCAAATGATGAATAATGTGTAACTTTTATTTGATCCGTTATTTAATTAACTTTCTATTTGTTTAATGCACAACTCTGGTATTTATAATACTGAAGATCAAATAAATCCTCGTGCAAAAAAAAATCGAAATTGGGGACTTATTTTCCCTAACCAAGTTTTATTTTCGTAAAAATCAATTTAAAAAATCCCTCAGGACTGCCCATTTGATTGAAACTGAGTTGCATGTAGAAAAAATTATTCAATATCTGGAGAATGATATATTTCAAGAAATAGTCCTCTATAAAATAAATGTACAGCAAAACCATCAGATATCTTGCATATGAAAAAATGTTATAAACTTTGAAGATTTAGAACTACGTTGACAAGAGAGCATGTTACATTTTACAATTAATATTGAACAAATTTATATCATAGCTCCAGTTCGTTCGCAATTTTGAGACTGCAGTACCTACAACACATCACAAACGTAATAGTAACAATTAATATCAATTTCACAAGATATAATGTAAATAATATAAGTAAATTGAAGAATGATTATGATGTTCGAATCACTTCAAATTTTACAAATAATAAACATAATTCTGTTTTTATATGCTAGATGTATTTCCGAAAAATCAGTGTAAAAAACCATGTAAAAAAGATACACATGAAGAAAATGGAGCATTGTGTACATATAAACAATCATACAAACAAAACGTTAAACCTCGATCACTATTTTTTCTAAATGACTCACTTTCGCTCTAAAGTCGAAATGGAAGACTGATTGTCGCTACACACGTTCAAATAAGTTGTAAAACAGAGGCAAATCATTTACTTGACACTGTGTGGGGCAGCCTTAAATGCAAGCTCTACGATTTTTTTTTAAAATAACAGCAATTTACTAGAAAAATAAGCGGGAATATTCTTTCTTAGAATTAAAATTAAGTGACGACTTTTAAAAATACAAATTTATCGGACCTTGTTATAACAACGAAAATCGTGCAGAGAAATGAATTTAATTTATTTCTATCCCGTTTTACCTAAATCAAAATCATGTAGAGTCAGACTTAAATAAGTGTATTTCACAAAACAAGATCAATAGCTATCAGAGTGAATCAGACATGTTCAAAAATTTTGCGACACATGAATAAACGGAGTGAGAAATCTTGCGGCCGCTGTAGACGCGGGCACAGGATGGAGATCTCAGTGAGCGGAAAGGAGAGAACGCCTGGAAGACAAAGGTTCGTAGAGAAATCGTAATCGTCGGAGAAGCCGTAGAAATTAAGTTAAAAGGGCTTCCAGAAGTGGATGGACGAGTGGCGTCGCTCATATCCGGCTGATTGTAGCGTCGGCGGGGCAAGCATTTTCTGCAGCATTGTTCGCCATGACGCGGCGGCGATCATTTATCAGTGCGAATAATAACGGCAAGACTGTACGTACGCACACACTCGTTCACCAGCGTACTTTCGCATATACGTACTTCTACCCTGATGTATAGTTATAATAAAAGCCGATTTCATGCGCAGGAATAGCGATTCCGGAGGCGGTTCAATGCTTGAATGCATGGAATTGAAAATAATGCCAGAGTGGGCGTGCATTGTGCTCGGTGCCAGAGCTTTTTGTCGGTACTTCTCCCTGATTTTGACATGGCCAGCCACTCCACGTCCTTTTCGTCGCGAAACGTAGCCCTCCACCAGAATGAGACGCTCGAACCAGATGAAAGGAACGCTGAAAGGAGAGGAAGGATCTGTGATATCTGGCGGTGCCAGAGATACTTCCGCTGTGGAAACGGAAATGGGACAGTCCATTCTCTGGTATGCGTTACTCGTTGAGGATGGTTGTTGAGATTGAAATTACTGCGAGCAATTGCTGATATAATTTTCATCATTAAAGTGAATGTGGTGTAATTTTGAAATTATACCGAAATAATTGTATTTTTTTTATTATTATTTATTATTGTCGTATCAACTGCTACAGGCTATTAGCGATATATATATATATATATATATATATATATATATATATATATATAAGTAAGGCATACATTTACTATTACAATAGAATATCAAATAGAATTACATATTTTACATAGTACAGATTCATAAGAATGTTGAGATACCTACTGATTCAGAACTAGTTATAGGTTACTTACAAGCAGCGATGGGCAAAAATTGTTTGAAATAAAAGTTTCGTACACAAATTTTTATTTCAAATAATTTTTTTACTCATCTCTGCTTGCAAGGGAAGTTAGGAAACCCGGAAATTCAGAAAATTATGCAATGTTGTGTGCAAGTAGTCGTAATTCCATTAATAGTTTTTAAAGTCACAAGGTTCATGATTCTTGTATCATTTTCTCTGCTCCTTGCCTCTGGTTTCTTCAAAGGAATCCTCTGCTGATAACATCGTTGTGAGGATTGCCGCTGTCTTCGACGACATCGCTGGTGTCATAGCAATGGATTACTATTTCGTCTTACGATCAGTTGATTTATAGTAGTGATCACTAATATTCATCGAATGATAAGTTGTCGCGTATGTGTACGATTTATGTGACAAAAACTTGTCTCGCCTGAGGTCTGTTTTACTTAGTTTTATTGAACCAGTATCTTTAATCCTTGAACGTATTTCTCCCAGGAAGTCACTTTTACACCTCAATAAGTATAATGCTTTAGAAACTGACACCTACCCAGATTCATTAATGAACAAACCAGTTCACATGCTGATCTATTCAACGATAAATGACGTTATACTAGCTGACTTGACGTGTTGTCAGAAAGATCTACAGTCAAATAGTAAGGTGTATTTTTTCTAAGCTAAAATTTGTAGTAAAGAATATTTACACCGATGATCTAGTCCCTACAAGTAACCATCTCAATCCTAGCCCATCCCCAATATAAATATTTTAAACATAAAATTTAATATGGGGAATCTAATAGAAAATATTCGAATATTTCTAATAGAAAATCTTCGATAAGTATTTCTCTATAAACTATAAAGTTACACGGACAAAACACAAGATTGTAATTGCTTCCATATTCTATGGGCCTCTAGCGCAAAGTACTATCAGCTATCAGATTGGGGGATTGCGTGTTCAGTTAGACGGAAGTACGTATTTTGAAGGAGCCGAGGAATCTGCACGACTACTATAGCAATTGAGATAGTAGAGCTCACGTAGAGTGTTGGTAGATGTGAAGAAGAGCCGTAAAAGGGGAAGAGAAAGAGTAGAGGGGATAGTTGGCGCGTGGCTCGATCCTCTCCCCCACTTGGCTGGGCCTCCGACAATCTCGAACCCACGCGCCTCGTCTAGAGAGAGAGGCAGATGCTGGGGTACTTCTTTTGGGTCTGGCTCTTACTGAGGCGGCATTAAAGGTACGAGAGGAGCCGACACCAGTGAGAAAGGCTGTAAGAGGCAAGCACCTGCCGTAGGCGCATGGTGTCGGGTCACTCGGCTGCTCCAACACGATCGTCCATAGCGCCTAACTTGACTGGCTGCCTGCCTTCTTGGACGGCTTGACTGCTTGACTGGACTGACTGCCCCTATGCCCACATCTACCCACCACGAAAAATCGTCAGATGGAGAAAGAGAGAAGTCACGCGCTCCTGTCGCATAAAGTAGCCACGTCATTAACTAGTCACCCCCCTCTGTGTGTCGCCTGACGGCTCTTCTTATATCGTGATAACGGTCGAAAAGAGGATTCGCGGGCTCTCAAGAGATCCCTTCAGAGTCCACAGGTGTACGAGATTGTTTTATCCGTCCCTTTCGTTTTGCATCCTGACGAAAGGCTTGAGTAAATTATTATTTCAGTTAGAATGTTACTGTGCAACGTCCTTCACGGCCGCGTCACTGGCGCTTCGCGTGATTTAATGATAAGTTTTTTGCCGGATTATTGAAAAAGATTATACGATAAACCGTGATAAATTGTGACAAGTCGTATGAGGGATTAGTGGCGGTGAGGTTGGCTCTGTTTCCATAACATGGTTATTGATAAATTGATATAATGAGACATTAATCTTGTATGCACGCGGCTGCAATGTCTGCAATGCTATTCTGGTCGTATAGGTGGAAAATTATTAAGTATCTTTTCTTTTATTTCTCAGATATAGGTAATGAACTGTAGACACTTAAAGACAGAATCATAAACAACTTAAAGGCAGGCATTATTTTCAAAATAACATTATGTTTAATTCATCTTGAAGGAAATTCTAATTTCTTCTGAAAACATAGACTGAGAATAAGAATCCTTAATTTCTCTACAATTTCTGGATGGCAGTTCATCGTCAAAAAACTCACAAGAAAAATCAAACTAACAACTTGGTCAAAACTTAATCTTCCAGATCATAGCGCATACGTTTCTCGAAAGTCACATAACCAAGTGAAATAAAATTTTATAAAATTTCAATCATTTTACAACCTCTTCCTAGAAAAATACTTACTCCATCGAGAATAAGTGGTACTGAAACACGTGCCAGAATTTCGTGCGTCCCTCATCATTGCAGCCGCGTCCCCGCGTGACACAGTCAGTCCGCATGGATCAGAAGATCAAAGGATTAAAGGACAACGATCCTTAGTAGATCGTAAGATGCGCCGTCGCAGCGGACATAACCTGCGTTTATAGCCGACGAAGTGGAATAAGAAAGAGGGGCGGTGGGGAGAAGGGAGAGAATCAAAGCAGGTTGCCAGGCCAGCGCGCTGGTGTAGGCCAGTGGGTACGAATTGTATACAGGGTGTTCGACTGGTGATGGTCATCCTTTCAGGGGGTGATTCTACGGACCAGAATAGGACGAAAATATAGAACAGAATTTTCTAGCATCGCGCTCTGTTTTCAAGAAAATTTACATTAAATTTTAATTACAGTTTTTCGGTTTCTTAGGGGCACGCGGAGATAATGGAAATGCGTCGCGGTTTCCATAAATGCTTCCTATTACCTCCGCGTTCACCTAAAGCACCAAAAACTATACTTCAGCGCACGCATATATAGCTAGAATTTTCTAAAGCAATTTTTCTTGAAAATACAGCGCAATGTTATAAAACTTTATTTTATATTTTCCTCCTACGTTGGCCCGTGGAATCACCCCCCGAAAGGATGACCATCAGCAGTCGAACGCCCTGTATAGCTACGGTACGCCAACAGCGGACCCGCATGATCAAAATGAAGAAATAGTATGAGAAGGAAAAGGAAGAGGGAACAACGCTAAGGAAACTTGGCTGCGCCGATCGGCAGTACTAACCCAGTGAATGCGACACTCAGCGGCTGCTGAGGCATGCACAATCCCCGCGATCCTCAATGCCGTTCGAGTGTCCGCTAGCTTTTTATCGAAGACCGGTCTAACATCGTCTAGCGTTAGTCTGCTGTCCTCGCGGATTTCCCCCTTTCTTCCAGTACTAACACACCATATAGTGGGGAGTGAAGGAGAAATAATGCAAGCCCAAGGATCCATGCCATTTCTATGCTCATTCAGTACAGCGCTGGTTACGATCGATTAAGCTTCTTGAACAAGTCATGTCTGCTCGGATCGCGAGACAACGATCGAAACATAGGTCACAGTCTAGTTTCACCTTGTTAATTGTACTTCTCCTGGGATTTATACTATGAATTTTTTTTCTAACAAAAACTACAATATGGCGGAAAGTCACGCCACTGTGATAGTAATTCATCGAGTAATCGAACTCGCGTGAAATATCCTCTTGCAGAAATATAATTAGTGCTGTGATGTACACGAATATTGAAATCGAAGACACCTATGTGGTTGGGAAAACGAAGTAGCAACTTTTCTTTAAGAACGAGTTCTTGGAACGATAATTATACACCTTCCTGCAGTATATTAAATGTACAGGTGAACTATTGAAAGTAACGAATTTATAGTTCTGGTTTCTTTGAAAGCAAGCATGGGAATAATGAAGTAGAAGCCTTGATTATTGTAGATAAAATTGTTGTCGTTAATTGGGCGATGCTTACTGAAACCAGATGTACTTACCAAGTGTATAAATTCTGAACTGGAAATGCCACTCTAAATGTTCGGGGTAAATATAGCACGGGATAAGTAACCAAGAGAATTGCGGTAGATTTTTGTTACAATCTTGCTTTACCTACATTATCGTGATTGCATCTTACACGTGTACTTTCACGTTCCATGAATCACCATTGCACATTGCGACGCACGAAAGAAACAAATGTTGAGGACGAGGAGAGGGTGACGCAGATTGGCGCCCAGTTCTGATTATGTCTGACATCACCTGCCCCCTGCAGGTGGTTGCCTATCCCACGATATGTAAGTATTTATCCTCGTGCCCGATCGATAGCCGACCACCGACCAGCCGCTCAACAACCCTATGAGAGATAATTTCCATACGCACACCCCCACCCTAATCACTCTTAACACCCTCTGAGCGGCAATAGTAGTACCGTCCTGTGATTTCACAACGAAACTGCAAAGGATTGTTTTCAATTTGTCCTTATTGTTTATGTATTTTCACGTATTGCAAGAATTGGGGAAAATTGGGAAAGAGAGCGCTATAGAAACAAAAATTTGCAGAACTATCGATAGGGGTAGGTACTGATTGGTACACTATATTTGTCTTTATATTAGACATAATAAAAATTATAATAAATTATTCTTAGTACATACTGATATGGTAAAAAAAGTGCAAATTATTAGTAATAGATTAGAAAGTAGTTACATGCAATAGTAATGTGTAAAGGACGAGGTCGAACGACTTAAAAGTATGCTACTATTATACCTGAGCCTCTAATTATGTCAAGAAACTATATTTTGACAAATGAGTCTCTAGATGTAGATTAAATTATTGATAATAGTTGAAGACTTATTGTAATTAAAAGCTTGTACCAAAAGCAATTTTATTTTTTATCGTATTTTTTAGTAATACAATTAATTATCCTTTTAGTAATACAATTAATTAATTATCCTTAAAATAGTGAAAAAAAAATTAATTTTGAACTGTTTCAGCGTAGTAATCAAGGTATCAGTGTAGTTAATTAGGTCCCTGGTACTTGAATAAGAAGCTTAGGTATATGAATAGGTATCCATGTGCAATTTTACAATATTCATTAAACAAACTATTCCGTTTTCATTTCAGATCATTACATTTTTTAACGATACAATATCCACAACGTGATTCATAAGAATTTGTAGAAGCTGATTACTGTGATTTTAAAGATCTTTGTATATTTATTCACGTTGGTGAATCACAGTAAACTTGCCTTCGCTTCACATTAAAAACAAATTTATATATTTTTCAATAGTGCTCCTTTAGCAATTTCTAGTATTACATTTGGCAAGTTTTATGGCTGCAGCAATCTACGCGCCGATGCATCTATACGTTCGGTAAATTCTCGATTATCGGATGTCTAGTATCATTTTGACTTGTTTGATCTGGTTTTATCACTGACCACAGTTATGCCAACGTCCGGAACACATTTTTTTTACCCACCCTCGCTTTCCCGGCAATCCCTTATGCGGGAGTACACACCTGGCCACCCCCGCACGCGCTCTTGTGCATTTGACCACTTTGCCTGGCTCTAAAGCATACTTACACACATGTTCAGTATCGTAACCATCTTCTATTCCATTTTTACGGAGTCTTTTAGAAATTTTGGCGACTGATACATTAATTAAACGAATATTATGTTTGATTTATTAAACATATTAAAAAGAACACCTGGTGTTTTTTACAATATACAACTCCAGTATATTTAAACGTGTACATTATTACCTTTAATTGTTCTTATGTTTCTCCGTGCTCTGGCTAATAAGCAGTAGGTAGAGTCCTTGATTCATACCTTTCCAAGACCGCCTGTCAGTTTTCATAACATTATAATAATAATTAATCGAACATTAGAATAATATTAGAATAATAATTTCTTCTTCGAATATTAATTAGAGTAATAACATACACTTAAATTATATAACTCTTCAATTTCACTTATTCATCAAAACGAGTGATTATAATATATACATAAGAAAAATTGCCCAAAAATATGAAATACGAATGTGTAACGAAATCATTTTCCTTGGAAGAATGCATGCAGACTGTTCATGTTTGACTGAATCACGTTTCAAGCAACACAGTAGCATATATTTTAAATTCCTTCAGTCGTTCAATTATACCTAATGATACGATATTTGAAGTCTTTAATTCATTTGTATAGTCGGTCGTAAAAAATCGAGGTATGTAACGAAGAGGACGTGGCTACAATGAACGAAGTTGCCGAGGCTAGCGTTCGACGAGCAAGGGTATAGGTTAGCACCAAACAAACTGCGGGGCATTACAGTGCCACGATACGCGTATGCATGCACGTAGGCTGGTACGAAGAGAAGAGACGTTGGCCACCACATTCGCCACTTCCAAAGAGAAAAATTCAAAGTAACGATCGCGGCAGATGCGAGCACCCATACGTGAATTTGCTTCCACACCTACGAATCCTTTCTTCAATACGGATAACACATAATCATCAATAATGCTTCTGCGTCCATTCGGACCTTCAACCCTTTTTCGATCTATCCCGGCCACGGGAAAACAGCCACTGAAAACCTGGAATCATCCCTTTCCCGCGTTGCTTGCCCCCTCGTCTCGTACGCAGTCGACCGACCCTGGGTTTATTTGAATAAGACATCTAGACGATCTGGCAGCTGCGGGGATAGTTCGGGCTTTTTTCCAGCTTTCCGCTGGAAAGTTTCCGGAGATTTTTGCATGGTGCAGGTGATGCGGGCACGCGACCACCCTTACTCGCGCTCTCGGCCCGTCTCTCCTCAACTATTCGTACCCACAGAAACCCCTTTCAGAAACTGTCCACAGTGAGTTACGGGGATCTCGGTTCTTGGAAAGAAAGGGTATGCTGCGGGGAAAAGGAGACGCGAAGTAACAGATGCTGGGTTTCCACGATTGTGCATGAACGACGCGGTACCACCAACTGTGTACATGTCAAAACAGGATAATCTTGCTTTGTGCGGAGCCTTTTTCGTGGTGTACTCGGTGCTCTGTGTATCCCATTTCTGCGATTTAAATTTGAAATTAAATGCACTTGATGTACTAATGTTATACTGATATATGGTATTAGACATAAATATACGATATAACAATTATCATAAACATGTGACGAACACAGCTGTATGTGTTAACTAGGAAAGACGAGTTAACTTGTCATGTGGAAATTCTTTTGCGTTGGGTAAGACAATTTGATGGAATCATTTGTGAGGATTTTTAGGACTTTTTATATTATAATTAATCGGTTTTTTCAAGCATTTCAGTGCAAACTTATATGTAAACAATTATAGTTAATTATTGAATCTGCTATAATTTCCAAAATAATTAGAATTTTGAGAAAATCCTATGCTAGGTGGAGGATAATATATTCCAGTTTATATATCTTTTTTTTATTTCCTTCCTAGATGATGCAGTCATTCTCGGAAGTGTGGGCCAGTTTTTTTACAATCCTCCGGGAAGCTATTTTGCCCGTCGCCATTTGGTACAATTTTTCATAAAAATAATTTTTTTAGCAAAAGAAAGTTGCTTTAAAACTATATTAAAAAATCCAAGCCACTATATATTTTTTTATACGAAAAAAAATCCCTAACTTTGTCTTTTGTTAGTGACTTCAGGGTGGGGTGCTCCCTTAAGGACACGATGAGACGTTAGATGAGTAAAACTGCTTCGAGTCTCTAGGATGACTAATTTTATTTTCATACAATAGATCTGCATTATAGCAAATAATTGGTATGAAGTGGCCGCAATGAAAAGTGAATATTCTTAAACATTTGTTATAATCCTCTAAGTACGGCCATGTATTGTGGCATTTGTGTTTATTAAATGATGAGCATCGTGCTTTCGTTGAAGTCTACTTAAGTAACAATATACTGATCTAAAAGTTAGAATGCATTATATTTCTAAAATGATTTGGCCATTTAAGGTATGAAGCTAATAAAATGCGTGTTTATACGCAGTGTGTACAATTATTGGATATTATTCAGTGAACAATAATTCTGAGGTAAATATAATATTAAACTCACGAACTTTTCATGAGGTATAACTCTCACAGCATATCATTTAATATGTAATCAGTAGGGCTGTTCGAGTATTCCAATATCCGCCCAACTTGAAATCCGGACCGAACCGAGCCGAGCGGCTCGAAAGAACCAAGTGACTCGAAGAAAACGAAGAACTCGAATTTATTCGAGCGGCTCGAAGAGAACAGAGTACTTACTCGAATTATTTCGGGCCACCCGAATGTACAGTGGGTACAGAAAGTATTCGTACACCCTTTAAAATCGCATAACTTTGTTCGAATTAATCCAAACAACTTGAGTTTTTTTTAGAAGCTAGAGGGATTAGTTTGCTAAATGATGTGATTCGTCGTTTTGAAAAAAATGAACATGGTCGGAATAGCAAAAAATGTAGTAAAAGTGGTTTTTGAAACTTTTTTTTGTGAGCCTGTAATGAAAATTCAAAAAACCCGTTTGTAGATTTCAGTAAGTTATATACGTGCCTAAAATTTCATCAAAATCGGTTAACGTTGCTCTGAGTTATGAACGCTTAAAGATCGCAGAATAAGGTCGAAAATCGCGGAAATTCCCGAAATCAGCGATTTTCGACCTTATTCTGCGATCTTTAAGCGTTCATAACTCAGAGCAACGTTAACCGATTTTGATGAAATTTTAGGCACGTATATAACTTACTGAAATCTACAAACGGGTTTTTTGAATTTTCATTACAGGCTCACAAAAAAAAGTTTCAAAAACCACTTTTACTACATTTTTTGCTATTCCGACCATGTTCATTTTTTTTCAAAACGAAGAATCACATCATTTAGCAAACTAATCCCTCTAGCTTCTAAAAAAAACTCAAGTTGTTTGGATTAATTCGAACAAAGTTATGCGATTTTAAAGGGTGTACGAATACTTTCTGTACCCACTGTACTTCGAGGAGATCGAAATTTGGGAGCAGTCCGACTATGTTGAGTAGCTTGCAGCTTGAATGTTTCGAATATTTTAAGAATTTTTTTCCTGGAATGTAAATAATGATTCTTAATAATGTGAGTAATTAAAATGTAAACTGGAAATAAAAATATTCTGTAGAATATCTCAAGAGAGCATATCTATATATCATTTTAACTGCTTAGTAATGTTATTTTCGTAAAACTGTATTTATTAAGTCCACAAGTTAAATGCTTATAACCATAATTCCTTCCCAGATGGTATGAAACTTCCTTTTAAGTATATACATATTTATAATGGTAGTATTTTGAGTCTTTAAATGTGATCCAACAACTGCAATATATACGTAGAGTTTTTTACAACAGAAAACGCAAAACACTTTATGCGGCACACCGTGCGCGTGACTTACACCACTATATTTCGAAACGCTCTGCTCTTGTTAGTCGAGTGCTAAAGAGAAATGTTCTTATTTCTCAGTTAAAAATGATGTTATAACTTTATTCCCTATGAAAGGAAATATATGGAGCCTTTAAGACTTAAAAACTGTTATTAACTCAAATTATCAAAATTTCGACTTATACCACTATGATCCTCAACCCCTAAATACTGTCATACATATAAAATTTGGTTATTGATATATATATATAGAATGTTTAATAAAATAATCTTTATACGTCAATAGTCCATACCAACATAAGTATACAAAAGAAAATAATAAATTACTATTGATATCTATCTAGGAGAAACATATTGTAAAAGAAGATAAACTGAAATGGAATAGTGACAGTTAATATACGGTACTGTTTGAAAACTCATGTACATGCATAATCGTGCAAACATCTCGGTAGGGGGTTGTCGTGTTTTTATACCATTACCTGTTACGTATCGGTGATTCACATTCGGAATGCACGCGCTGAACACCCCTCTTGTTTTCCTTTCCCTAACGTACAAAATAGAGAGCGATATAATGATATATCGCAACGAGGCATTTTATTCCCACGCATTTTGGGTTGCGTGGCACAGTCTGGCACGCATAAACCTCCACCCTCGCGTCGTTGCCCACTGACGTATGTAGTTCGGCGTACCGGTTCAATGAGAAAAAACTCCCTTAAATCGTGTTTGCATGGGACCGCGTGGTGTAATTACGGGCTCGGGGAGAACCTGCTAATAACAACAACAACGACGACGACGACGGCGATGGCATCACCTATGCCCTATGCCATATGGTGTTTTCTCGTAAAAAAATGCAACGGTTGAACTACATAGTGATCGTGGGCACCATGAAAAAATAGTTGTATTCCAAGTAACGTTCCTGCGCTAACGCATAGTTTTCAAAAACATCGTAATAAATCAGCTTTTTGAAGATTTATTTAATTCATTTCTCTGAATAATGCTACCTATCGTAAAAGGGGATCTATGATTTTCCATTTTTTATAATATTTATCATAGCTCTCTGCTCCAAAGCAAAGCTTAAGATACAATTTTTTCGAGAGTTTGGTGCATCGTTATTGTACATTAGAGTATGTGCAAGTAGTTACACTAAAAGTTATTATTTTAAGACTGGTAGAAAAAAACGGGAAAAAATTATTTTCTCATTTTTTTAACAAGAACTTTTAGATTTCATTTTTACGCTCTGCCTTATCGCTTTCGAACGCCAGATATATGTAGGCAAGAAGCTTCAATGAGTTCTCAGCAATAGGTGGGGTAGCGATGAACTGTGCATACAGTATCAATTAAAGTTTAGCAGAGAAACTAATAATAAGGGATTATCTGCGCTTGCGTTAATTTTTAAGATTGCAAAATTATAAACTGTCACAATATGAACTTAATTGAATTTAATTACATAGTAAATGCAACTCATAATTTTTCTCAAACGCACAAAAAAACTGTTTTGTAATTAAGTTACCGACTATTAAGATGAAAGGATGGCCGTTTATTTGGAGTTCTTATTAAAAAGTTAGGTAATTAGTATTACAAGTACTCTTCAAAATTAACTCAGGCGATAATTGCAATAAAAACTGCCATTGCATTGCACACATCATTGACAACATCGCTGATATCACTGTAATTTAACTGAGGCTGCTGAATCCATTCACCACACTCGTGGGATACTATTGTCCCAGATTTGAAACCAAGTCTTACAAAATTTAATGAATGGAGATTCATACAAGACCGTCAGTTGACGATAGAAATCGTGTTCCTGAGATTCTTATTAGCAAAAATGAACGCTTTCACGTTATAGAAGTGCCGAGATGACTGTAAAGATGGTAAAATGTTACAAAACACAATTACGCATTTGATGCTAATTAGATATTGTTCGTGTACATAATATTTGTAAATCTTTACTCGTGGTAAGTGATTAGTGCAAATTAAGTCTTACACAACTTTACTATAAACAATCGTTGGCAATTCAGATGTGGGGAGAGTGCATCTAATATCACCTAGCATGCAATACATATCGCCACTCGTAATATCTCGTGAAGAAAGTGCTGACATGTATGAGTAATGAACTGAAAACTAAATACAATACAGTCCTGGGCAAAAGTATTAGGATACCCTTTAAAACAGAATAACATTTTTAAAATTGGTCCAAAACACTTGACTTTTTTTGACAAGCTGGAAGGATTAATACACTAGGTGACGTATTTCCTTTTGAAAAAAATTGCAATTGGTCAGAATAGTGAAAAAAATAGTGAAGGTCGGTTTTCCAACCTTTTTATCCGAGCCTTTAATGAAAATTTAAAAATCCCATTTGTGGATTTAAATAAATTGTACACATGCTGAAAATTTCATCACAATACTTTTGTCCGGCACTGTAGTATCCAAGCATGTGTAGGAAGTAGGAAGACATACATAGGTACTGTGATTGTAACGTCTAAGGAACAAGAAGCACCTATGTGTACATATTACAGTGAATCTTGATAGTGTAAAATTGAGAAGGTAAGTTAAAAAATTGAGAGTCCTAGTGGGAAACAGACACATGCCACCGTTTTGCTAAATAGCAGAATTATATATTAATTATATTATATATATTAATTACACATATAGCTACATATATACACACATATATATATATTAGGAGGTGGTGGAATTACACTACATTGCAGGAACGAATTAACGGTACAAAGTCACGAAAATTTATGCATATGTGGCATGTGCCTGTTTTCCGCTGAGCCCCTCAATGCTATGATTGCATGAATATTTACTGGCAGTATCCAATTAATGGCATATTTAAGCAATTTAATCGGGTCCATAATTTTTGGTAACGGAAACAGTTTTTATGTGTGTTGACCAGAATGCACTTAATATCGCCTACCAGTGCTTTCAGTGTGTTATTTGCTACAACTGAGAACACGAAATGTTTGCTGCGCTACAGAGCTGAACTTAGTTTGTCCAGTATGTAAACGTGATCGTCCCAAAAATTAATACGTAATAACGTAAATATTTTGAAATTGCATTTCTTTATTTTTAGAATCCCTAAATATTTTTTTAAGCATGATCTGAATAAAAGAAAGTTTGCAAAAAGCCTCCCAAATATTCATAATATGGTTAAAAATAATAAATACATATAATAATATATCTTTAAGAGCTCATAAATACATGAATGTATCTTAAATTATTATTATTATCTCTTGCCTTGATTTTTCCCACTCGTGATTGGAAATCTTTAGATTTCAATATTTCCACAAACAATTTCTTTTTTATCTAAGACTAATTAGATGTACAAATATCAATTACCCTTCAACTAAGAATCATTTGAATTTGAGTATGCGGAATTAGATGCACTTACCCTAAACGCGGCTCCAACAGAGACCAGAAAGAAACAGCAAGGGAATGAAAGGTTCGTTGTACCGTAATATCTGGTAGCAGAGTAGATCCGAAAGGAGACAGCACAAAAGACATAACTATAAACACTCGTCTGACCGCCAGCCACATGTCATCAAAGACACCTATACGCAAAAAGAAACGCAAAATGTTCACCTATCGTTCCATGGGAATAAACAATAATGGGTGGTCACCAGATATGAAGCGTTGGTGCCAACAGCGAAGGCGCTGCCCGCGAAAGCCAGGCTGGGATGGATACTGCCAAGAACGAAGGGGGAAAGTAGAAGGCAAGCGTGGTAAGTGCCTATTGGGTAACATTTATGTCGTTTACGATCTTTCTGGGCGCGAAGAAGAAGCGAGCATCCATAGTGCAAAGCGAAAAAAGGGCGAGGAAAAGGCTGGCTTGGCACGAGAGTAAAACCGTTGCGGTTTACAGGAGACTTTATGGTGTAACCCATGACTACGCGGCTATTATTATCTATCCTGACGATAGAAATTGGCTGCCTTTTAATAGATACTCGCCTCTCATTTTGGAGAGCTTTAATGATACCCAACTCGATCGCGGTCGGTGGCTCCAGTGATGTTAGCGTGAGGGAGGCTTATACCTGTCGTGATGGTGCATGACGAAATTAGCACACGTTGGAGGGACCCACCGTGATGTTAGAAATCGACCTCGAAAGAGGACCGTCCTACCGGTTTTCCTGCGTGAATTCAGCTGAACATTGAACCTGACATGTAATTAACTTCCTTCGACGTCTTGTAAGCAAGATGCAGTATGTAACGTAATTACATTTGTACGTAAATAAACACGTGGACTTAATTACGTTTACGAAGTTGTTAAATCAGACGACATATTTATGAATAGAGTAGGTACTTGGAACAATGCAACTTAGATGTCTACTATTCTAGTCTCAATAATTACTCAGCTAACGTTTTCAGATATAACAGATAGAACCAATTTTCTTAGTTTCTATACTTCAAACTTTCATGTTATCTACTTTGCCCATAAAAGATTAGGAGGATCGAAATTACCTAAACAATAATAATCGTCACTTTCAATTGATCGAATTATTCGAATTCCTCTGACATTTGATCTCGAAAACTTATTTTATACGCAAATGCCAAGAAACAGTGTTCAGGAAGAAAATTCTAGACATCAATCAATCAGAAAACTTTAATCTGGGAAATCGAAAATAGCTCGCGTACAAAGATAGGCAAGACTCTAACAGTTACCAAACACCCATTCTTTATCGATGACAATATTAAAAAGTACAGAAACAAAACCAAATCTTTTTATCGTAAACAGATTGTTCGATTAAATGCAACTATACCTAGGTATATTACATTACGCGAATTCTGAGTGTACAACTTACATCTATTGGATGTCAATGTGGACATTGCATACAAAAAGCGTTTGCTATTTACAAAATAAGTTGGGTTCAGCCCTGTGGTATTAGAATATCCGTATTTCTACTATATCTTTTTAGATCACGAATGAATTATCGATCAGCGGGACCAAATAATTCCTACAGTGGCAAGGTCAGGAATCTTGTTGGATGACTATATCCCTGTCTTCCTCATACAAACGAGGACTGAACAGAGAGAGAGAGAGAGAGAGAAGAACATGGCCACATTTCGTACTTGCAGAATTTATTTCACGACCAATTCGGAGCATGAAGAAACAATGCGAAAGTTCGGCATCAGATGGCAGAGCCGCCGAACCAGACGATCGTGGACCATCTGGTGGTCCACCCTGGCATACGGCAAGCATCCAATGTATAAGCGTACGAAAAAAGTCCAAAACCTGATACCCTGGATATAAGCCGATAGGAATTTTAAGACAACTAAGGCAAGTAAGACGGAGACAGCTGTACAGGATAATCCCGATTGAAGCAAATGAAAACAGAGCAGATATGTCAATAAACAGTACTAAGGCAGTTATCTGAAGCATCAGGACCCCCTCTAATCCAATAGGTCTCACCTTGTCTTGCAACGATTTAGTTCTATATGGCAATTAGTACGATTCAGTCATTTTATTTACAGTATCATTTCAACTGAAACAGGTGAATGTTTATGATTTTTTTTAAAAACGGAAGCATATATATTTATACATCTTTTGCACTTAAAAGAGCAACATTTAAAGAACATTTGGTAATTTTTTGGTAGAAATATATTTACGTTTCTAATAAAGTAACAACCGACATCCAAAATATTTCGAGGATGCACAAAAAAATTTGTTTATAGCAGGGTGGAAGTATTCTCGCTGTTGGTAAAATTGAAAATTACTATTTTGTTTATAGATAAATAAATTACGAAACGCGTTCCTATTATTGTAATTATTCTACTATTTGTATTCAAAAGCACGAACTCGATAAGTCATAAGACGTTCTTTTACATTACGGCTTTCCTAGTCTTGCATCAAACATCCACTATCTTACTAGCATCATTCTTCCAAAATTTCACAGTGAAAATAAGACTGCAATCCATCAGAAATTAACAAATATATACGAAGGGTAAGTGGGAAAAACAAGGAATACCACAAAACAGCTTTATTGAGAAACTCAAGTTTTAATACTTTTGTTTATCAGTAAAGAAACACGGTTCAATGAACTTAACTGTGTTGTTCATAAATTGTCC
This sequence comes from Andrena minutula, assembly GCA_929113495.1. Lineage (NCBI taxonomy): Eukaryota > Metazoa > Arthropoda > Insecta > Hymenoptera > Andrenidae > Andrena > Andrena minutula. The sequence continues at coordinate 41,641,800 of OV815994.1, forward strand.
AGTGCCGTCTGGAATGATTAATTATAAAATAAAAAATATATTTCTATAATTTCAGATATCCTTAATACAATACAAAAAGTCCATTAAATTATATACAGTAGTTTTCCTTTAATTAATTCGTAAGGATCTATGGGCTATAGACCGGAACCTCCCCTTAAGAGGACATTTCTACTTTATAACCCTTTGGGATTCGACAGTCCTGTGGCCCCAGTTGTCACCAACAAAATACGTTATACACCGCAAAATCACTATAAATGGACGATCCCTGTTTTTCCCATTTTCTTCATACATACTATGAAGTATACATACCTACTACAGGTGCACTAGTTGTAATATTAGTAAGTACGTCTATAACACATATCCCCCAACACATTACGTCTGCCTCTGAACTCTGAAGAGTTATTAGTATAATACAATGCATATCTCAGACCATGTACATATATATAATAAAAGTACAGTTTTGAAACGAGAACAAGAATATCATATGTTTAAAAGTATATCTGCGTTGCTGGCCGTTTGATCAGTCTGCTTTAAATAAGTTAAGGTCCACCCCATTCATTAGGGGTACTCAGAGGCCGTTGGCTTCTCAATTAGGTTTCTTGAATGAAAAAAAAAGCGGACAGCTTTATGAGATGTAAAATGTGACCAATAATCATCAAGAATATTAAACGAGATATTTAGGTCAGACTTATGCAGTGGGCCGATGCAATTTCAAGCCTGGACTACCGTAAGCAGCAGGCGAGCACAACGGCTTCGTTTTTCAGGGTGCGACCAGGGCAAAATAAGATGGTTAACTAAATATAAGACGAAATGCTGACCGAGTCACGTCTGCAGCAGGGCACGTGCAGCACGCGTGCTTCGACTTCGCGCACCGACAAAAGAATTCCGAGTGCAAAACCGGACTCTGCAACGAGACTCTTATAGTTACGAAAATATAATTCCGCCTTGCAGTGTCAAGGACGATCGGTAAATGACTCTTTCCTGACCTTGTACGCAGAACTTTGTCGCGTTTACATAGGTTGTTAATTAATTAAGCGCACTCGTCTGGCAAACATGGCCTGGCTGGCCAGACACAAAATATCTACGTAATCAGTTCCATTGCTGTTTAATATCGTGCTTGAAAATTACACGATTTCATAGTCTGAAGTAGAGCTGTGAATATTCGAATAATTTCGAATACGAGTAATTTCTTCGATTATTCGAATATTGTTTCCATTTGACGATTTATAAATTTTCGAAAGATTAATAAAGTTACAAATTTATCGTTTGAAAAACATGTTCTGATTCCTATTTGGTCCGAATTCCTCCGAATATTCGAGTACTCGAATATTATTCAACTTTCATCCCCAACATTTTCTTCCATCTTCAGTAATAAAAAAATAATTCGATGACTTATGTGATACATCATTATACTAATTTATTACTAATTCCAAGATGATTTATTACTGATTCCAACTACTGATATACCTGGAAATAGCTATAAATAGCTGTAAACGTATTGGTATAAGAAAAACAATGTTATCCTGACTGGCACTGTTTTGCTTCAATTAAGTATCACGTTTTCTTTCCTTTTTTCGAGGTCTTTCTTTGTCTCTCATTGCGGCACGTACCCCAGTTTTGGTGGAGTGATTTACAAGTCACTCCAGCGTGAAGGCAGGTGACCGTGCCGCTCCAACGCTACTTAAAGCACTTGCACGACTCACGAACGCGAACACGGCTTCACCAGGAAACGCGTGCCGGTGCCGATAATAATAATTTCGCCATCAGTCCACCACTTTGATCAGTGTGCCCCAATGTATTATGGAAATCAGCTGGATACCTCGACCCGGGATCAGTAAGTAATAATTTATACATTAAATTTATAAACGGTTTCAAAGATTTCGGTTGAAAATTTTGTGAAAAAGCTACTTGGTTCATCCTGATTACAAGAACGTCATGCTCCCCAAGGGCCTACACGGTTAATTCGTTGAAAAATTGATTGCATGTTTTTACAAACAAGGGAGGAGGAGCTGCTGAATGTTATTGCATGCATATTAAAAATTGGGATACTCTTAATGTAAAAGTCAAAGGAAAACGAAAGTATGCCGAGCTTTCTTTTATCAATTTTTTACACAGCATCTATCATTTTTTTAAGGTATATTTTAGTTTCTACAGGAAAATTTGCAAAAGTGTTTTTGGCTAATATTCTCTACTCAGTAATGCAGTATGATCGTAGAATAGTAGAGTAGTATGCAAGATAACAGAATAGTAGAGAAACAGAATAGTAAGATAGCCCAACAATAATAACACGAATAATAAAATAATTGTAACTAATGCATAATTATATTCTTAATCATATTTGAATTAATAATAAGTAAAACGTTGGTGAAAATAAACTGAAAATTCAATAGCACTATTAAATGGCATTAACAAAATGACACAAGGACTAAATTCTGCATTTAACGTGTCATTATGAAAACTTAAATCGCTGTGGGCGGTTTCAAGAGAAAAACAGCATCAACCTCCTCCACCACTAAAAAGTAAAAAATCACTTTCCTGGATTACGATCATTTATCCTGGTTCCGGTAAAGGTCGAATCGGTACCGAAGCGAGCATCAAAGCGAGTCAGTGGACCGTAAAATCATCGTCTGCGGGGGTCCTGCGTTTACCCCACTCCCCCTGTATATTCGGAATACGAGATGTTAAAATCGTTGGATCGTAACGACTCGTTCTATAGTAAAAAGCGTACTGACAAAAAGGAAAAAAGGACATAGGCGAAAATCATCGAAGTTTATAACTCAGAGACCTTTGTTTCAGGAGTACTATCAAATATACTTCTATATCCTTTATGTGATCTTTGATCTAGAGTTGTGGTAATTTTGGTGTGTTTAAAGCTTTTACGCATTATATACCCTATTTTAAAGTTATTCTTCCTTCAGTTCCCTGCCCTTCTACAGACTGTTATAAAATTCATAGTACCTACTTGTTGGAGCACTTATTAATAAAAAAAACAAGCGTTTTCAAATCCCTATTAATATACAAAAGTGAAACGTTGTCTGTTGGTTTGTCCTTCTTTCACGTCTAAACGGCTGAACGGATTTCAATGAAATTTTGAATATATATTATACACGTCCTAGATTAGATGATAGGCTATTTATTTTTCTTTTAGGCTTTTTTATTTCATCATAAATAATTCCCGGGTGAAACCGGGTAATGGGTGGGCTAGTTATGAAATAAAGGCATTGTCAATCCTAATAGAGATTATCGTACACATCTACAATGATCCATAATTTTGAGGACTTCTTGAACATGTGTTCATTTCTTGAAAGTAAAGCTTTAGTTATTATTTTAACACTCGTAGTTGCATAGAGTTTTACTATAAAGAAATTTTGGAAAAATCATCTTTTGGATACTGTGAAATAAAAAAGGAACCAATAACATGTGAAACGTAATACTAGAATCTAGATTAATATCTTTTATTTTAGTATTTATGTACATTCTTTATGCATACTCTAATGTAATTATTTATTAAATTGGTGTCCGATAACCATGCGGAGGTACAATTGTCAGATAATAATAAATAATATTATAGGATTGTTCGTTATATATTTAACAAATGAGTTATACATTTACAAAAATTATTTTTTGCAACTCCATTTTCGAAAAGCTTCATGGCGTTTATTTAGGTATCTACTTCCTTAAAAAAATATTCCTCAAATGATCAACATTAAAATGTAAAACATAGTAAATTTTAATACAACATATATGCAGGTAGGTAAAGTATGAGAATATTTTGGATTTTTTTAAATTTTTAAAAAATGTAATATATATCCTGTACTCTTAAACTCATATCCATTTAACGTGAAATCGCAGTAATACAATATACAAAAAGTTACGAAGCGTAAGAAGTTAAATATGAAACTGTGAAACGTATGAAAATATGCATTGAAATTTCGGGTTACGACCAGCAGTAATATTTCACTTACTAGCAATGAAAAGGTCGGGAAAAGATAATAAAAGTAACGGAACGCTTTTGCACTAACTGTAATTATTCATTTAAAACTCGGTTTGAAGCCGGGCTCTCGACGTGCAAACGAGGCAATGTGTCAAGGTCGTAGGAAACGGAGTTCAGTTTCGCGCCTCGAGAGACCAGGAACGATCCTTAATACTTGGCCGAAGAATCGTTAACACGGCTGACCCGTGCAAAAGTACCGACACCCTTCAATTACTTCTCACGTACCAAAGCGAAACCATGCTGGATGGATTATGGTTTGCGCTCACGCACTCTGCACCGTAATGTACAAGCATCGACACCATGAGGGTACCATAAATATCAGTTTGCACGAGAAACTGATCGTTCGAGCGCTGGTAACGCGAAGGTTAACCTGACCGCACTCGATGGATTTTCTCCATTCGGCTCATCGCGTGCCGCGCGAATCGATGATAATTTGATTGTATGTACGTTGATTCGGGACTGCACACCGAAGTACTTACTTCCGAAAATGTAATACTCTACAATCTTCAGAGTTTTATTTCGCTATGTAAAGGTCTCCCGAATATAACTGCGTACCTACCGCGCGGAACATGTTCTCTTTACATCCTTGTGCCAATTGTTGTTAATTCGCTATGTACTATAGCTACTTGGATTATTAGTTTGTATGTACGTGGATCTACGGGAATATTTAGTCCTTGAATCTGCTTCTGAAATGATTAGTGCGATTTCATTTCTGTTTAAATAAATGTATAGGTACAGTATTATGTCTGTATTCACAGTTTCGTGTATCTCTTTTTGTAGTTCTAAATTATATTTATATTTAAATTTTATTATATTTAATTGTGTGTTGAAATTCTTGAATATCTATGTTATTTTCTATGTGCAGGAGGACATGTTTTATTTAAAGCATCAAATAATATGATAGAAATCGATTTTACTTCAATGTAATAATTTCTGAAAGTTTCTTTGAATATTTTTAAATAAATTTATTTTTAATTTATTTAAAATTGTAAAAAGCAATAAAAGGATTGAATATTTTATTATATACATCATTATACTAATTTATGGTCAAGGTAACCTAGTCAATAGATTTTATAAAAAAAGTAAGTAAATTTTCTTAAAAACTAATATACATATAAACACATTTTCTTATTGCCTAGTCTAGATGATCTAACAAAGTAGAGTGAAGCACACTATCATTAATTCTGTTGATTATCCACTTTCCATTTTCCAAGCTCATAAGTAATTTTCTCCATTATACATTAACAACCGAAATAATGTGAACTGAATAATTGTCTCTCCACTGGTAGAAGAAGAATTCCGACAAATTCTGCAAAAAAACTGAAACCGTCCATCGAGGAAACATTTAATTTCACGATATTCAAAATCACACTAATCTATAGTCCTCTGTAAACTCTACACAGACACATTAAAAGCCTGCATTGGCTTCTAGATTAATGTAAAGGACTCCTTTAAACATATATCAAATTCTCTTTCATTTGTCGAATTTTCAATTCACTCTAGGGTAAAGGACCCAATTACTGGCAGTCAACCCAATGACTGTCACCTTAAGCTATTTTACTTAAAATAACGAATAAATAAACGTTTAAGTAAAATAGCTTAAGGTGACAGTAATTGGTTTGGCTGCCAGTAACTGGGTCCTTTACCCTACATACAAACAAAAAGTAATAATCAAATCTCAATGTCCTGCAGTTACTTTACTGCATTGAGGAAACTGTATACGTGATCCTGAGTGTAACACCAGTGTGTAACGTAAGCGTAGAGGCACGTGCTATCACGTTCGTTTCACGCAACTTGCCGTTCTAGTCGTGCGGGTGTAGACGCGGCTCAATGTTTGTTCACGAAAGGAAAAAAAAGTGCCAGGATCGGTGAGGTTGGAGAACGAAGGGACAGGGAAGAAGGTGTAAGAGCCGGGGCTTTGCCGTTGAATCGGCTCGTTGTTAACTTCCCCGCATGTCCTTTCCTTTTCTCTTTTTATCTGCTCGTATGTCGCTCTCCCTTCCTTCCCTCTTGCCACCATTTACCTTTCACATCTCTTTCTCGCCATTCGTACAACCGTAAGCGCGTCTCCTTTCATTTCCGTCGGCCGCAGGAAACGCTCCTATCTGCCGGAGTTATCTCGTAAAGTAGAGTATACACACCTCGCCGTTGTCGAATCGGAAGACTTTTCAGTAGAATACTAGCTGGGAGCCGCTAAAAGATTTCGTCACTTCTCCCCGTTTTTGAATCGAGGCTATTCGGCATCCCTCGTGTACGAGGAATAGAAACCTGTGAAAGAATTGGAGCACTCCAGCGGCTGATAGTTAGTATCGTTCTTCGTTAAGGGGAGAAGTTTGTATAAATCGAACGAAAAATAGAAACAAAAATTTTTCCATAAATCGCTTCGAAAACATTTGAAAAATATATTCTCAAAGTTATAAGCCGAAATTCAACTCCGTATGGATAATATAAGAATTATTTTTTGGTGCATTTTAAAATCGTTTAACTTAATTATTTTTATATATTTTTTTGTTATATGTATATAAGCACGAACGTATTGGTAAAATATTTAATAAGAATTTGAGTTATGATGAAGATATTGGTAGTAATAAATTTATGGTCAGTTATTCCCATAAACAATGATAAATATACTGATCGTGGGAATACTTATATATTAAATATCTTTCAGCGCTCTAGTAATCGAGTACTGCTATCTGAATTCTCTTAAGAGTATGCATGCCGATAATTTCCCCCAGATTGCATATAATTTCTGTATTAAAATGAACGATACGAATCACCGCCCGAGGCTGCAAATAGTTTATGCAAAGTGTTCTCATAGTCTTGTGCCTCCAGTCTTTTCGTGAAACCGTTAACGACAAGCTACTCACTTAGGCATTCAGCTTTGTCAACAAGCTACTTTGTCACGTCTTTATCATATAACGTTCCTCACACTATTACAGAGACGCAATATTTTCTTATATACATAATTTAAATTATGCATTATTAAAATAATTACACAAGTATTTTCATTCAGAAATTTCAATCGACAAACTAAAATCATCATAAATCTATACTACTGAAACTAAATATCAGAATCATAATAAAATTTCAAAACTGCTCCAAATGAAACAAAGCCTGTGTAATAAAAAGACACATGGAACGTCCAAACATTCGAAAACACACAAATGTAAAAATCATTATTTATAACAATTCTTTACTTCCACTGTTAAGGGTAAAGGAAAACGGAGCAATGCCTCTGTAGCAAATTTTCGACAAACCTTGAAATGGTAACGGGAGTGTCGTTCAAAAGTGCCTATGTGTGTAAGAATCTTAGTTATGCCGAATACCAAGTGTAGGGTAGCGTTTAGAAAATCTGCTTTGAATCCCAAAAGCGGGGTTGGGTTTTAAACAGACAACCCTGCGCTCTGGTGAAATTGAAATTTCAGTCCCGAGGCCTGTTGATGGGTATGACATTACCAGCCCGTCGTGTGCGCAAACAACGGCTACCGTACGCGAGATGCCATCGGCCATTCGTGACAGGATCCCCGATAGAGAGGTCTCGTGCCATTCCAGTCCTTCCAGAAATTAGTAAATCCCACACGCAGCGCGCACAAGCTGTGCAACTGGCGCTTGGTCAGGCTGGCTGTCCTTCCTAGTGGATGCACCGGGAATAAGAAACACGTGCTTGCTAGTACGCCCACGCGCGCATTATCGGTATCTGAAAAGAAAATATCGATTCTTTGCAAATATTATACTGTAAATACCAGCGTGTTAACGCACGCCGCAGGCACCGTTTTAACATATTTACCGTAGAGCTGGAGAATCGTTGGGTTATTCTTAAATATAGCAGAGATATGAATACATTTTTGTAAAATATATTAAACGATATTTTCTGATAATTTATTCATTCTTTATTTATTTATTCTTGCACGTTTTATTGGGCTGTGCTAGAGCATAACTTAGATTCCTAAATTATGTGTTTGCAAGTATTGTTAGGTATTGTATAAGATTTATTATGGTCTAAAATTCAATTCAATTAATTTGTAGAACAGTAGAGTGGAGGATTATTTGTTATTTATATATATTTATAATTAATACAGCTGTATTAATGTAAGAATTCATTTTACACTAAGTAAAAGTTTTGGTGAGTTCATAGTATTTTTAAGAAATATTTTTTATTTTTTTAATTGTTTAATGTACTTTTTAAAAGGTCAACTTTGAAAATTGTTGCAAATTGTGTATATCTTCGTATTTCTTGTTCACCGTTTTGAATCTTGCGAATGCAACAGAGAAAGACAGGAGAATATCAGTGTCTATTTAGACTCATTACACTTTCTATAAAAAATCAGAAGAAAATGGTTTCATTGCCAAAATTGTATTAAAATAAAATTCACAGTCATATTTGTTCTGGTCGCATTCGTTACACAAATGCTGATGCAAGTGTTTCGTTACATTTCGTTTCTTCTAATACTTCAATTATTTCAAAAGAAATATAATCCTTATATTTTTTTATTGCGGAAATGAAATTTATTTTTTCTGTGTTCGATATATTATCTTTGATTAAATCTGAAATTTCTAAAATATTTCATTAATTTTTAGTAATATTAATGACATATTAATGAAATTGTTTAGAATCTACAAGAAAATACAGGATCAAATCTATCACTAGATAGCATATAGTCTTCGACCTCCCTTCTTTCCTTATCTACCTTTCTTCTCCCCTTCTTGAGTCCAAGGTGGTGACACCTTGCCACGCGCCATCTAAATGTATGGCGGACTTTTTCCTCTTATCTTTCTGCGCAAACGTTTCTCTTTCACGCTCCTTACGCTGACTATAGATATCTCCATCGTAAATTTTCTTGCCTCTTCCTCGTTTGCCTCTACATTTCCTTTGCTAAACTTCAGCCCAAATACTTCATGCAGACGAATGTACGCATATTGGAGAATTTTAAGTGACTGTGACAAGAGGAATAAAATTGAGAGACATGCAATAACTGTAACATAATTTAAATTTTAATATTATAATACTTACTAGGAAAATTTAAATAAATTGTTAGTGATTAAGAGTATACATATGTTGTACGTTATACGTACTAATTATACAAATTATTGCAATTTGGAATTCATGCTTAAGTTTGTTTTGCATCATTTGATATTGTCTATTAGAAAATTTCAGAAGTTATTTAAGTTACCATGAATTAATCACAAGTATAATGACGAAAACAGTTGGAAATTCTTGCACATTTTACAGTCTGCTAATAGCACTTTAATATATTATTAGTGTTTTAACTTTAATACGTGCCAATTTGTATTACGTGGAGAGAAACGTTAATTAATGACGTTTCAAAGTACACAGTGTTTTTTTATAAACTGGTAATATTCGAAAAGCGGTTTTTCAATTTAAAAAAGAAACTGCTTTATATACTATTAGATTTAATATGTAAAAATAAATTAATTATTTAATTAAAAACCTACTCAATGAAAGAAATATTTATAATTTATATTTTGTACGGATTTTAATTATTTTTTTTTTTATTTATGTGGTAGATAGAGTATATTTTATATTGTTATATTCTTGTAATTCCAAAAATATTAGAAAAACTATACAATTTTAAAATGACTATTTTAATTATACTTTTTTGTGAAAATTCGAAAACCTGTTTTCTCAAAATTTAGGTTTTATATAAACCCTAGTGTTCACTACCGCCATGAATAGACGTTTAATCTGAATACTTAAATAATCCTGGACGTCGAATAATGAGTACAACTCATTCCCACAAATGTAAGCAATCTACGCGTCGTACATCTGTAATACAACTCGTTAACACAGGACTTACCGCAAACCGAATCGTTTTACCTCTTTTTGCATCGGCAAGTGTTTTCGGTGAAAATGAAGGAGTAAATACACGGGGCTGGAATAAAGTTACTTCGTTATTCGTAGAAATTCTCGAGTTTGCCCCTCCCCAATGGCTCCTCGCCTTCGGGGTCCTCGTAAACCCAGACGCAAATAAATAATTTCTCGCGCGTGCCTCCCTCCCCCGTTCGAGCGGAGGAGCGAGATTAGACGATTAACGTCCAGCCCCTGTCGACAGCCGACGAGATATGCAAAGTTTCTTTCATGCGAAAAAGAATACGGCTTCCCTCGAAGCTATCGCGACGAGAATACCAAAATACCTTTTTTTCTTCTTTCCCATTCCTCCCTTTTTTTTTCTTTTCCGAGGAAAGACTCCCTTTCCCTTCGTGACAATTATGGAAGTTTCCGTAGAAATTTTTGGTCCCATGAAATGCAGATTCTAGCGCGATACGTGGCGGGATAGTTGGTTAACTCGTGTTTGCCATGTACGAAACTATTCATTTGGGAGAGATTGTGGCCATTGAATATTATTATTCGCCCTTGAATTTTAGTGTTGTACGTCAGTGTAGGGTGTAGACAAATGGGACAAGCTAAAAAGGATGCACTGGATATAAAAATGTGTTGCAAAATATTTGAATGAAAAAGGTAATACATGGTCGAAAGGCACGATGGCGAATTTACTCTAAACGTTATTTCTAACTGTAAATGATCAGAAGTTCATGATTTAAATACTAGATATATTTAAATAGTTTAAGGTAGAGGTAAGGTGGATGTAAGGGAATGCGATGTAGGGAATTGTAACCCTGAGAGGATTAATAAATAATTATATATAGTTCATTGTCCATTTAAATTTTATGTTTTTAATTGTACAGAGGGTGGCCAAATTATTATACTCAAAACATTTTCGTCAATTTTTGGGATCATTCTAGAAATGGATTTGATACGAGAAAAGAAAAATCTTAAATTGGCAACTAAAGGTTATGAAAGGAAACTTTCTTAACTTTCCAAAACATTTATGAAAAATTGTCTATGATCATCAGTTCGCAAGTTATAGATGTTCAAAGTGAAAAGTATCTTTTTTTGCACTAATCACGTGTAATTCGGTCAATAAAAATCATACAACAAAATCAAAAAAGAAACAAAATTAAAGAAAATATTTGCCCTATAAGAGCTTTTCGTTGAATTTACTGGAAAAAATTTTTTGGTCTGTACATACGTTCAAACTAGGCAAAAATTTATCAAACTTCGTTTCCTGTGCTTCATTTTGATAAAACAGTATCAGAAAGAATGAAAAAAAGTTTGCGTCCTTGATTAAAAAACTAGAAACTTCAAGCGTTACTATCTTTGGAATTTTGTATTAAAACAGTTTTTATCCTAAATAACATTTCATGTTATATTACGACCACTGTTTATACAACCCCTTCGAACTGTGCAATATTGATCAAAACCAAGTTTTAGTTAAAATGCATATCTATATGAAGTCACGAAAGAGTCTCCAGTTGAGTCGATTTACTACTATGAAAAACTATTAAACAAGATGTAACTTACACAGTCCGTCACAATATAATTTATTCTTTCTGGCATTTCAACTTTGCTCGCACAGTCGTAATGCAACTAAATGAATACTAAAATACGCTTGGTTTTACGGTTATGGAAAGCTTATATGCTGTAAACAGTTGAATAATCGGAAATCAAAGCATAAGGTACAAGGGAATATTTTGCGATTAAAATGGTAAAAAGAAGAGGCAATAAATATGGAGAATGAAGGAGCCCCGTTGGAAACAAAACGGCAGGTGGACCCCCCCCCCCCCTCCCCTAAATTCGCTTATGACGCAGAAAAAGGGTTTTCAAGGTTGAAGGAAAGTGGTGCCATTTATCGTAAGAATGATAGATACTTTCAAAAGTTGCGGACTATAATCGTTACCAGACGTAATAATTTCAAGTGTGTGGAATTATTTCAGTGCTTATATATATTTTACATTCTGGTTTATTTTACATAGCAGTAATATGTACGGAGTTAGCACATTCAACAATCAATTTCAGTTGTTTGATTGGTTATTTTTAGTTTCATAGTATTCGATAAGAGAATTATTATCAAGTAGGAATTGAAAATTGAAAGTAATGCAGGTATCCAGGAGGAAAATGTAAGACGAGTAACAATATGTAACAGAAAGGAATTAATAACAATTATCTGCTGATTGTTATACTCATTGTTAATATAATAGCATCTTGTTAATTTTCTTTTTTCTAATGACACTCACTCAATACATATTTCGTTCAGATCCTATATCACTTTCTGGTAAAATCTTTATTTCCCCGAAATATTGAACTTATTTGGGCTATAGGTATGTATGTATGCTTGGACCTTTAAAATGAGTAGGTATTTCCTTTTACTTGATGGTTAATTAAATATTGATATTAGCTGGCATCCAAAATAATTATTTACAACACTATATAATTGTGCACAATTATTTAAATCGGCATTTCACTAGGAATATGTAAATCGGGTCAAGGAAACCGATATTCTGTAAGAGACTGTATACTGTGTACACGCGCGTGAGTCCGTCGTATTTCCCAGGTATATTATACTTTTGGCGGAGCAGCACCCTCCGTTCGTGGGAAAATATGAAAATTCTGAGAGATTCCGTCTGTATTCGATCCTCGATTACCTATATGTAAGTGTCCATATAACCCAGATTTCTAAACGTCCTTTCGGTTCCTGGTGAATTTTCAATTTTCCCACGACCATGAATTTTCTTTAAAGTGAGGAGTATTGGAATATTGTCACAAATAACCGCGTAGAAAATAATGAAAATTTTTCTTTCTCAAATGCAATTGAACTAAGAAAAATGGAATCGTTTTATTATTAAATATTTAAGTCAAATCAAAACATATTTTTCCAATAATCAGGTGTCTTTTGCAGAAACACAAATGAAAATTGTAACACTAAGATATTCTGTACTTGCATAGGTACTTATTACCTACGCAATGTAGAAATCATTAGTAGAATCGTAGATTAATTATAAATTAACATACAATTTGTAATTTACTGTGATTACCAGTAAATAATCTGAGTGTCAAAAGTAATTCATGAACATGGTGTCAAAAAGGGCGAGATTTACAAGAATTGTGTGAAGATACGAGAAATTTTAACGGATCCGGCGGATTTTCGAAAAACAGAGATAAATCGGTCCGTCAAATTCAGCTGCTTCTAACGGAAACGTATCAAATTTTCTTATGCCCGTTCTCTCCCTCTTTTTTCACCTACCTCTTCGAGTGCTTCTCTCTCTCGCTCGTTCCATTTCACCGGCAAATGGTTACGTCACACTACTGTCAAAACTCGATCTTCCTTACCTGATCTCAAGAGATTTTGATCAAGGCGTGCGGAAAAAATATAAAACGCTCTTAGCGTTTTTTTGGCCGCGGTTGTTCATCCTCTTCGTAGGTCTTGCATTGTTCCGCAGCTTCGCTGGTCGCTACGCATTGCTTACCCTACCTCCTTCTTTTCCGTTACGAGTTTTCATCTCAAGGACAATTTTTTGCAGGATTTTTTTTAAACCAGATAAAATCCGATTTGTCTGCATGCATTACTGTGTCGAAAGAGAAGCAGCGTATAGTTTAATAACTTCTTTGAATATTCCATTTTTTCTGTATTTGATGATATACATATATGTAAGGGACAATTATAACAGTTAAGTGGGAAATTCAATGGGACATCGATTAAATATTGTACCTATAACTGCATATAACAAGTAAATTGAATGAAATAAGTTTTTATTTACAAAAATTCACAGTTTTCCTTTTTATATCTTGGATGTAAAATGTTGAAATGTGTTTTAAATAATATGGATTACTGATTGATAAAAAATAAGAACAGATGTTTAAAATTTAAATAAATTAATATCCATAAATAACTGATTAAATACGTTATAAGTCAATTTATATTCTATAAACAACATAGAACGCTAAAGGATTTCGATATTACATTATCATTATGTGTCTTGCTGTAAATAAATCTTCAACATTCATATACGAAGACGTAGGTAGTATGTGGACTATTATTTCCTTTGCATAACTTCATCATTATGACCATTTTCTTCAATGAATGAATAAGATTATATACGAAGGAATTCCATAGTATGATGTTAAATGTAATTAGCAGCAAATTTTTTCGCCCTTTACAAATCTGTTCTTGTAAACTATTTTTTGTAATTTTCTACTATCATATTATAAAATATGCTATATGAAGATACAAGAAATTCTTTTTAGCTACGCTGTATTAGAAAATAATAATTTCCCATTCACCACATAAAAATCACGAAAAAATGTTGATCCTTTTCCTACAATTGCCACCGCCTTCCACTAATCACATAAGGGAGAGTGGGGTAAATACGAACGCGGGGTAATCGCGAATTCGATGTTACGGCGTTTTAATAAATAAAGACGATGTTCCCTCTCCACTAGCTAATAGTTTAGGTCGCATCCTACGCCAGGCAGAAAATAATAAATACAGAACGCTTATGCTATTCAAGATAACACAATTTATTATTTTCATCATGTTTCAAGTAATATTTTGTCCATTTCAATTGCATGTAATTACTGTTGAATTAATGATACAATTGTTTTTCTTTTAAGTTGAAATAAAACACTTTTTTACCAATATTTTGTGACCACGACCTTGCTTGAATTATGATTCTAACCTCTGAAATAAATACTTTTTATTTTTTTATGTCGTGGGGCAATGACGAACAACTCGGATGGGGTAATCTCGAACCTTAGAGATTAGCAACGATAACCGATTTTTATGAAATTTTCAGCATGTATAGAACTTACTTAAATCTACAAAACGGATTTTTGAATTTTCATTACAGGCTCAGACAGAAAAAGTTCAAAAAACGACCTTTACTATTTTTTTTATATTCCGACCAATTGCAATTTTTTTCTAACGCACAAGAAGATGAATTTGAAAAATACATTAGGAATGGGTTGTAGCAACATTGTTTACGAGTTGACGATTGCAGGCCGCGTTTTCTGTGGGACTTCTGCGATATTTAACACTGTGTTCGTGATTACCCCACGACAGTCGAATAATCACGGACACCAAGGGTTTTTATTTTTCACTATAAAGTTGACTGTTATTATAATTTCACAAAAATTCGCCACAGTACCTTATAGATGAATAGTTTAAGTATCTTTGTAAATAATAAACAAATTCATTTCTCATATAGTTTTCGTTTTGTTTGCTTTTTTGCTTAGGTGTTCGTAATTCCCCCACTCTCCCTTATTATGCTCGCTCACTTCAGCAACATTTTAATGTCACAAATTTTTTTTTCTTAGTTCTACGAACCTATATCAAATCGAAAATTCGCGTAGAATTTTTTGACAGGACAGCTGAAGAAGGGAGCCCCAGGATCTAAGAGGCCGCAGGAGAAGAAAAGCCTCGCCAGGAGGGCGCTGGTCGCCGAGTGAAAATAATTAATACAGCTTGTTAGCCTACGGCCGCTGCAATATGTATACTAACCTGGCAGGATACGTGTAATGGATACCGCGGGATGGCTCCGTTTTCTTTTGCCCCTAACCTTGTCTCACCGGGGAGGATCTCGTAATCCACTTTCCAGCAGGAAACGATTGGACGATGAATAATTAGGTGTGCTCACCCCCGGCGCCAGACTTTCAGTAATTGCCGCCGAATAAATCTTTACGAGTGGTACGCAGGTGGACGCGTCTGTAGATCGATCGATTGATTATTAACTCTTAATGGATACCTCAAATGAGAATTAAAGCATGTTTAATTCATATTGCAGCTATATTTTATTGAGAGAGGACGGATAATTGAAAGTTGATATTTCCATTTGCTGTCGCCTGGGCAATGTGGAACGTATTAGGTCTTTGTAGGACTGGATTAGGTAAAGATAAGTGGCACTTATTCTAAAGGTGCAAATCCACAACGAGGCAAAAATATCGTGACTTATATGAGACTTTAATCTCATGAAATAATTATTTTATTATTTTATTACTTTTCATTATTTTGTCATTAGTTTCGTGAAACTGGGCTCTCGCGAAACAAGTTTCGTGATATTTGACTATTTCTATTCTTTAAGGTGTAAACCCACGATGAGACAAAAAAATCGTGTCTCACTTGAGACTTTAATCTTCATTATTATTATTCTTTTATTTTCATTATTTCATGTAAAATTACTTCAAAGTTTCATATAAGATCTCATCGTGGATTTGCACCTTAACATATATAAGGTACAACGAGTCTCACATTGCGATTGCATTGGCATGTTATTATCATCAGTTTAATGGTGCAAAGTTTTAGGTCTGGGTTAGGTCCAGAAGACTGCCGAGGGCCCAAAAAAAATTATGATTTTATCTAAACACTATATTTTTTTCTGTACTAATACACTTTAGTAAACTACCTCGTCATTTTTCCGATAAAATGGGTCCCCCAGACAGTTTGCCACATAGGTGTTTTTCCTTAAATCCGCCACCGCATTTTTACTTATACACGCTTACTTAACTGGGCAATTAGTGATCAGTTATATTATTAGTAAACAATTCTATATAATCTGGAATACTTAATTTCTAATAATCGCTAGTCGCTAATTAAATGCCACAAAATCAATAAAACTTTTCACATTATGATGACAAATTCTGTAGAATTCCAGTTTGAAACATGTACTCAATGCAAATCACACAGTGCCCTGGACTGCAAATTTAAACGAGTCCAGAAATTAGCATTGCACAATAAATTCGACAGTCCACTATTTCATACCAAATAGGAAATTTTCTTCCCCTTAAAAATATGTAGATATGTACCGTGTATCTTACACAGGATGATCTATTGTTTCATCGGTTGCACATTCCTTAGCTAGAAATGCCTCAGTCATTTTCGATCCGGCTAGGTATCGACCGCAGGAAGACTGAGAACTCGAAAACGTCAATTCGTCGAACGAGTCCATTTGTGGAAACGACGTGGGTGTACACCTGGTCTAACCCTTTCTTCCTGGCCTGGGAAGGAATTGTAAAGGGCCAGCATTCGAGGACGGGATGAATGGGTTACCCGCAAGAAATGATGCGTACGTCGAGAACCGAGGGGCCGAAGGAAAATCGCGTGAAAGCCGTCGAATGGTGGCAAATCTCGATTCCACGGTCCGTGAGACACTGTTTCATTGACGGCGACGAGAACCACGGTTGGCACATTTGCGAGAGTATCGCGGCTCTGTAAAAGGAAAACCAGCGAAACTCGAGAGCAAAGAAAGAAGGAACACCTTGCTGTCCTCGGGGTGCGCTTTTGACACACAGAAATCTGAGTGTATGTATATTTACATCTTCCACATGTTTCTTGCAAAAAAATTAACGCATGTGTGGTAGTGTAACACTTATAGTTTATACTGTTATCTTTTATATGCAGATGAAATCTTGTTGGTTAATGAAATAAATAAAAGTATTGTCGATTATTGTGTTCAGTAGTAGAAATATGAGTTTCAAAATTCATTCCACTTAGGTAAGTATGTATGCCAATTGAAAGAAGTTGCTTTTGCAGGTTATATAGTTTTACTAGCTTTACTACTCGGCTTCCCCAAAAATTTAGACTCTGATTGTGTAAAAAAATTTTGTCATAGTTTCTTTTGTGAAAATGGTCACATTTCTCTGGATTAGTCAAGCATAATGAGCTGAGGCACGTTTCCTGATCCCAGAGTTTACCGTTCCAAAGCTTTTAGGTGACAAACACACAAACATATAAAAGCTTCTGTTTTATATATTAAGATTGAATTTGAATATATTAGATTGCTATGTTTTGTGATTATATTTAACTGTTACATATTTGATGTTTCATCTTATGTTCTTCGCTTTGATAAACGAATGAAAATAATTTGTAAAGAAACATATTTTTCACAGCATATTTTCCGTATTCTTATATTCGTCCGCTTTGCCATGATACTTTACGATTTCGAAAAAAGTCCCCGCTTCTATGTGTGAATTGTGTAAGAAGGCTGCACGTGTCCGAGTCCTGAAAATAGGTTTCTAATTTTCAAAGGGAACCGACATTGCACCTTTTCGGGGTATCGATTTCCGAAGGTACAATGGATTCAAATATGCCGATGTTGCATCGGCGTGCGGTGTTTATCCTGGTGGTTTATGCCCAGTTGTTCTAGGCGCAGGGAAGTGGCTGACGCGGTCTTTCAGAGTACACAGTGTGGAAAATCTTTTGGTCAGTTCCCCTAATTTCCTTAATCCTCATTGCGGCATAGATCGCACAGCGGCGAGTATCGGTTTCCGTAATGCGATATCCCTTTGTATTCAAGTTTAAATCCTAAAACTCAAAAGAATTGCGGCAGAGATTGATGTACGAGTCACTTCGACGAATGAAGTTCAAAAATTTTTGTAATAAGGAGTAGTTTCACTAGAAATAAAATAATTATAACTTTGCGCCTAAAAGTGTAAAGAAAGTTTAACGGAGAAGTTTAATACTTTCACATTCATACCCATCGGTGTATTAATCTATATATTGACCTTGGGAAATACAATATTTGCAACATCATATTTTAATTACCATATGAACTTTCGGTCTTGTTTTTTTTTTGCAATTTTACATGCAAAAAATGTACAGTGCTGATTGCCTTGCTCTAGAATTTTTTTAATGTCCTCTGCACATATATCGAAGCCCCTATTGTCACATTCGTGTTGTACTTCTTTTGCGAACACACTTTAAGTACCTACAGCCAACAGAATTTTCGGCGTACCTCGCCATCTGCAACTTGCGAGTAATGCGATACCTTGTGAAACAAAAAACCAGTGAATTTTTTTAAGCACTGTTTCGACAAACTGCAGTATTCGGTGAAAGCAGAGCGTATAAAGGATACATAAAGACTTTTATTACTTCCCGCGTGAAAAAGCAGAGTAGCCAATGGATACGAAAAAGCAACTGTGCGAAACTGTTTGCCGAAATAAACTACAGGCAGTAAATGAGAATTGACGAAGAACAGATTGAGCAATAGATCTTATGGGGATATATATGTGTAGTATAAATTTTATGTGATTTATACTATACTTTTTATTGTTACGAGAATTGAATGGCCGTGCAATAATCGCGAGAAAGATGTTCGACATACAGTGGATCACACCCAAAATCGTAAACTCTTTAAAATCGCATAACATTTTTAAAATTGGTCCCAACGACTTGAGTTTTTTTAAGAAGCTAAAGAAATTAGTTTGCTGAGTGACGTATTTCGTGGAAATGAAAAAAAATTGCAACTGGTCGGAATAGCAAAAAAAATAATAAAGATTGTTTTTTTTTAACTTTTTTCCAAGCTTGTAATAAAAATTAAAAAACCCGTTTATAAATTTAAGTAAGTTGTATACACGCTAAAAAATTCATCAAACTAATCCTTCTAGCTTCTCAAAAAATCCCAAGGCCTTTGAACCGAGTTTAAAAATGTTATGCGATTTTAAAGAGTGTACGATTATGGTTGTGAGCCACTGTAAGTATGTGTTTATGTATTTTTCAGAATTTACCACCTGCAGTGATTCTATCAAATATGTTTAAAAGTGCCTATAGTTATTACATAATTTGCCTTTGCATCGCAATTATAACTATGACATTATACTATTATTCCTTTCAACTGCTTCTCCCTTGATTCACTTACTATTATCATTTCTTACTCATTTCCAGAAGATCATATTAGAATCTCCGACTGTCCTCTCTTCTTAATAATTGTTACATAACTTGCCATTATCCTTTTACTTACAAATATTATTACCATACTGATGTAAAAAAAAAAGTTCCTACCATCCCTTCAACGCATCGATTGCAAAGTCCCTTTTTAGGTAACGTAACACCGCATTTTCGCTTGGTGGATTTAAGAATTGCGAAATGTCTACAGAATATCTGTTACAATATATCAAAGTTGATGTATGACTATCATGTGCGTTCGGGAGCGACATCAAGGGAAGATCACAGAATCGTGAGTGTTTTTCAGCAAATGCTAGAAACATAATCGGTTGGTGTGCGTTTAAGAGGGTACGAGAGAGTAACGTAAGCCGTCATTATCGTCTTGCTTAACAAACCGACTAATGTGAGCGAGGAGGGAGACCAGTTCTGGAATATTTTACGCGTAAGGCAGGCAGCTGCCCAGGAAGATCGGATCGCTTTCAAATTATCCGGGCGACTTGCCACGAGTGCCCCCGTGCCTACTTTGCGCGTACACGCGCGCACGCATGCGCACTTACACGCGGCCGAATCGGCTGGTCGCGCGCGCAGCGCGTACGCGCAGGATCTGATCCCTCTGAAAAGAGAGCAATCAGAAGCAACGACACGAGGAGAATACGACCACCTTTCATTATTTTCGCCACGAAATCGTGACCAAGCGTCGGGGACACTTTGCTGAGCAGAGTTCCTTTGCACTTCGCCGTTTTCGTCTTCTCTTTTTTTTTCTACCCCTACTCCCTTTTCCAGTACTCATTGTCAGTATGTATTCCCCGAAGGTAGACCACGGCAGAGACGTCGCAGCGTTCAGCTTACTTTTTTAGTGGTTCGTATCAGAATCTCATTGCAGTTATCTACGTTTGCCCGGTGTTGTCAAAGTTGTCAACATGCTTCGATGTACGTCAGGCGCGGGAAAGGATCACTTAATCAGTTGATATTGCGAAGTTGATTATACAGTCTGTTTGCCCTCTATTTTTAGAGAAAAATGTTTTATTTGTCAGTGTTTGAAATCAACGGGATCTTACTTTGTCAGTTTTTTTTTTAATGTGAATACATGATGTATTATTGAAGAATAAATTTTGTTAATCGTCCTTTTGATCTTACTCTTACGCATGTACGTGCGGTACAGAATATTCTAGAGAGTAAATATATTGCTGCGTCAGTTTCATTCTGTGGCTCGACAGAAAATAAATGATTTACCTCTCTTCGAAGAAAGTACTTTGTATTAGTTTATATTAATCGTGTCTAATAATAAAAAATATGTGCTTTTACGGAAAAATTAAGGCATTATTCGGATAAATTTTTATGTTAATATGTGTACGCGCTACTTGTTGTTTCTAACATTTTTGTAATTAGTATTAGTTTATGACTATAAATTAATTGAACACTCTACAAAAACTTGTCCAAATGACAGGTAATAACGTACATAAAAAATAATGAGTTATGATACGAGTTTTAATTTCTTGCATTATTAACCGCAACTGTAATAAAATTATCCCAAACATATATATGTTTCTCTTTATTTTTAATCTATATTATTATTTAAACTATATCGGGCATCTGTGATTTGACATATAAATCACAGTTCTCATGAAAAATTTAGATTTTCTATTGCGAAAAAATATTATATGATATATGTAGTTAACTATATAAAAAAATCTTTAAAATGAATAGAACTAAATAAATGTTTGTCGAGTTCATTTAATGTCTACTGTACAAAAATTTGACTTATTTCTGTTTTAAAATATTTCCTTATAAATGAGCAGCACCATTGGTATTTTATCTTGTTTTGCTTAAAGCTGTAATAATAAAAAGAATTACAATACACCCTTGTGCACCAAACAAAATAAAGTACAATGATATGTACATACGAAAGATAAATGACTACAGTGGCTGAACATCTCACAAGAATATCCACTTCTTTCCAATACGCATGACACTTTCTTCTCGTCAACTGCAATTCCCGCATAATTTTCGCAAACGATTTTGCGGTGTGCCGCAAAGAACATTGTTGCGTGATGATTTTAGTCCTTCATTTTCTCTTCTTTTCAGCTGTCTGTCAAGTGCAGCGCTCAGCACAGGACTGTAATTACGTCAAAATACTCGAAAATGACAGTTTAATCACGAAATGACGGAAAATATACGTTATACTTACATGCAGAAGTATATCTTGCGTGAATATACATATACAACTAAGCATTCTTAAAGAATTAATCTCAGATATTATTTTAGCATTTCTAACAAAAGTTAATCTCCAATTAGATTTCAATAGTTATTCTAAAATCGTTACTAGTCTTATTGTTAGTACTTTTATACATATGTAAGTAAAAATATCCTCATTAAACGTCAAGTATTCGTGATAAATTATTTTTATTTTTTTCACTAAAATGGCAAATAGAAAAGTGTTTTGAGTGTTTCGTAAAAGATTTAAAATTAAAGTTAAAAATAAGTCAACTAGTGTTGAAGTCGTTAATAGGTTTTATGCATATAAAATTTGAATGTACTTTATATACATGGAAAAAATGTAGTATAAGAAATTCATCGAGCAATAATTTAATTCATTAAGACTAATAAAGAAATAAAACTAAGATCTATACTAGAAACAAAGTTTTGAAAATTAATGCTGAATCAAAAACCAATTTATTTTTCGGTTAAAGAAGCCAACAGTCCCGACAATCCACACTTTATGCATATTTATTATCCACACATACTTTATTTATCCACACTTATTTTTATGTATGAATCACAGAAATCGTTTCTAAACAATTATATTTTTATACAGCCGGCAATGATAGCATTTTGTATTGAAACATAACATTGTTAAAGTTCTGTTAAAATAAATGCTGAACCCACAGATGTATCATGATGAATTTACAATTAACAATTAAATAATACTTGTGATGGTATGGCGTTCATTGCTGTTTTCAAAGTCAAGTATTTTAGAAAAAGCACGAACTTACTTTCATGGGCGAATATCAGGTTTGTTTCCTTTAAGTAAAGCAGTTTATTGAACAATACACATAAAGAATAAATCGAACATGGAAACTATTCTTTCTTAAATTCTGTGTTCTTTTCTTTTTCACCTTCACATACATATAAGTCATCTAGAATAATAAATTTAGATAACCGTACTGCTAATTCGAATTCTATCCCTTCCTATCAGACAAAACACTATAAATATAACTAGTAAAAAAGTAGCTACTAGCAACGTTATTCAGGAACTGTTTCAATACGTCACTCGAAATTTCGTACACGTAAAAATTAAATACATTGATTCGTCGAAGGTATAGATAATCATTAAACGAGGAAGAAACCCTAGTAGTTCAGCAACAAACAGATGCAAAAGTTTAAAAGTAGCTACTTTAACTTTTAAATGCCACATTTTCGATTAAGAATTAATTAAATAAACACTCTCTTATAAAATTTAAAAGCATTCGTGAGTATATAGTTAATACAACATGAAGAAAAAATACCTATTTATGGAAAAACTAGCTATTTTCAATCATGGTAGAGTATTTTTCAATTAGTAACTCTTTTGTCAGCAATAGCGCTGCATCATTTCCTTCACGAGAGTTGGTACTGCCGTGGGCTGTACCCGGCACACTCTTAATTAAAATGTCGAACAACTGAATTTTTTCCCATTCTTACCAATAAACATATTGGAAAACGTAATCGCGGCAGTTTTTGTCACGATGTTATCCCGTTTACGTTTCTTGGTGGTTTTTGCAGGACTTAATCTACATGGGTCACCCTCGGGGGATCGCGATAATTATCAAGATGAAAAACGCAGCTCCGAGAAAGTTGTCGTGCACCCAGCCACGTGCCTCGCATGAGATAATGAAAGGTGTCGTTCTCCTGGTTTTCCCCCTCCCACCGAATTGTGTGCCCTGCGAAAGGAGCCGAATTTCGTGGAGTATCGAATTTGGAGGCGGACGACGTATAAACTTCGCGCGTAACATGTGCAATAAGCACATTCGCACGTATTGCACGGGACATTATCATTAACCCGATAATAGACGCGCGAAGAAAACTTGTACGAATGCATGCTCTACTTCCGGAAGTGTCTCGTTAAACTGGACTCGCAATTGCATCCAAGTGATAAAGTTATCTATAAAAACTAATGTTATACTTGTCAGCATTAGATGGGTTCCATTTGGACCTAGTTATGTAGAAAGCTACCAACCCTCAAAATGAAAAAAAAAATAGTTATTCTTTGTGATCATTAGGTGCTATAGTCTCATATTAGGCTTAAAAACAAAAGCTACAGAATAATTATACTACGCATTATTAAATAATCCACTAATAAACATTGTAAAACAAGAACATTCAATACCCAATAGAAGTAATGCTACTTTTTTTTAACAATTAAATGATTCAAACTTTTACTCAATTTCAGATCAATGAGGGTTGGTAGCTTTCTGCATAACTAGGACCATTTGAATGGTAGCGTACAGTAGTTATTGAGATCGTAATTAATATGTGTGTGTAGCAACGGAAAATTGCAAATGTTCGTTACTTAATCTATAGTTATATAATTATTGTGTCATTGATTCATCACCGCCCAGCCCAAATTGCTGACCCTAGAAACATGAAATTCGGAGGGTATATTCCTTTTGCGACGTAGGTGTTGAATAAGAAGGGATTTTTTAAAATTTTAACCTCAAGACGGTGAAAAGGAGTAAAGTGTGTTTTTACGGATTCATTGATATGTCTTAGGCCCAATTAGATATAAATTTGGTTCCTACATAAAAAGTTACCCACACAAATATGTGGAAACCAGATTCAGCATTTTTCCCTAATCAACCGCTAAGGAGGTGAAATGGGATAAACCGTGTTTTCACGGATTTCTTAATTTTAGGCCCGATTAGATATTAACTTGGTTGTGACTCACAAAGATTACCCACACAAGTGCCTAAAAACCAATTTCAGAATTTTTCCCTAACCAACCCCTAAGAGGGTGAGAAGGGGTGAAATGCTTTTGCACGGATTGCTCAAAATCTGTTAGGCCCGATTAGATATCAACTTGGTTCTGACTCACAAAGATTACCCACACAAGTGCCTAAAAACCAATTTCAGAATTTTTCCCTAACCAACCCTTAAGTGGGTGAAAAGGGGTGAAATATATTTTCATGGAGTTCTTAATATCTCTTAGGCTCGAAGCGAAGCACGGGGGTATTTTGCTAGTATGATATATTTATTTTAATTCAATCCTTGTTATGGAGAGGAAGCCAGAATGTGCTTGGACAGCACATACATATACGTAGGTAATTATAGGACGTGAATATAATTTCATTCATTCTTCGTGCGAAAATTGTAATTTGTTTCTGTCGTAATAACATTAAATCAAGTTATGAAAATCAGCATGTGAGAAAAAGGTAAAATGTGAATGGAACATTACGAACATTTATCTTCTCTGACTTACAATTAATAGCGTAATAACATGTTAATTTTATTTTTATTGGTATTTGCTTGAACCACATATAATTTGCCAAATAAACCTACCGCAATTTTCACACATGTGCCGACACTTATGTAGCTTATTTGCATTTCTGGCCTCCGGGCATATGCGCCAACGTAATCTCTTATCTGATTTCGAGAAAGCAAGGATGATAGATATTTTCTAAGGATTCTGAGTGTTATGAACATTCTAGTATTTGGAAGTTTGTTTCGAAATATAAGCAGGTAATGGGTTTTCAAATTCAACAAACAGTAAATTCTTACTTTTTCGAAGTGTTGTCCGATTGCAATATACTTTTTCAGGGATTATTTTCCTATGAAATGGTATCATTCTAGGGGGTGAGAGCAAAGAAATACGGGAAAAACCGAGATTAATAAAGCCGAACTATGAAGCTACCTGCATTAAACGTTTAATAAAAAAAAAATAAATATTCTATTACCCGAAAATTCGCTTACCCGCGTCCTTATGTCTCCTTATTAATCCCGATGATCGTTGTTTTACTGTAATTTTAACAACCCTCATATTGATCTACTAAAATAGTAACATACAGTGTATTTCATTGTAACAATTTATTATCCAGCAATCATACCTACTGTGAATTAATGAATTAAAAGATTCTTGCGTTACAGTTCACCAGTCATTCAATCCTTACTTTTATTATGCGTCGTTAAATAGCTTTGGTTTTGAACGAACTAACATGACAGTCGGTAATAAAATAGTTTAGTGCAATATAATATCTTGCGGGAATATCTGCAAGAAAATATAATAGCACAAAAAACGTGGTCAGGGAGCGTCGAGCCACGCGCCTCGAATACAAAATCGCGAAAGATTAATTACCGAATTCCCCCTATTCTGGGTAATTATCAATTGGCTGAGCTCGTGGTGCCTTTCTTTTTCGATTTGCCGCTTTTTTTTTACACGCGATTCTGGAAGGCGTGTCTGGGTCGTCTGGCCCATGCTGCCTCGCCAGTCTCCGCCGTTTCTTCGTGATTGCGCCGCAAGAACCGCGCAAGATCGAGGTCGACTTTCGTTCCTGAAATGCGATCAAGTGGCGTCTTTAAAACGGTAGCAACGTCGACCGCATGGAAAACACTCTGGCTGGATAATTTTATACCATCCAATATAATTAGCATCGTGAAGATTGTAATTTTATACCTCACGGAAACCATATAGTCCGTCCTTTCATCGCCCTATCTCTCGTACCGTGAATTCGTGTGCAACTTCTCCGTATCTGGAAATCTTTCAAGTACGAAATACAATGGAAACGAGAAAAAGTGAACATGGATGGTGATGTTCAATATGTCGTGGTCTCATTAAATAAAAAAATATCGATGCAACCTTAAGTTTTTCAACATTCTTTTCTCCGGATTTTTGTAAATATAATAAAGCGTGTTGTATTTCGAAACTGAGCATGTATAATAAGACAGAGTTAATTGGCACGTATTGTGTCTAGATGTAATGCAGTGAGAAAACTGTCAGATTTCCTTATTCCAGAATTAGTAAAAAATGATGTAAATATTCAATTAAATATTTTATTTACTATGCATTACTAACGGGATATTTGATATATTTGTTTCGTTGTAGGTACATACTTGTATAATAGTTTTCTATTTATATATAGAATTCTTATACACCGCTAAAAAGTTATAGTGAATGACCGTTTTAAAGTATAATTGGATAAAATTGTAACTGTAAAATATTGAAGAACTTTTTGTTAAAAGGTTGAATATTAAATGAGACGATTATGACTGGAAATAAATGAAGAATATAATCGTTATAAAAATTTATCTAACAATTGTATGTTTTACTTGAATCGAGAAATAGTAGTCCATATATTTATGTAAATGTATTTATTTTAAATACAGTTCCCTCGACTGAATCATTGCGGAAATAGGTCAACTGAAAAACTTGCAGGTTGTAGATGAATTTCAAAGGACGCCGACCGCTTTGAGGCTTTTCTTTTAAAATTGTTACGTAATTAACGTATACCTATTGTCCAAAATTTCGAACATGAGGATTGGCGGCAATTATGTTGGAAACTTTGACGGGAAAATGAAAGTGTTCTTGACTTTCTTTCTGACATTTCCTAGATCCCTAATTACAACTAAGACTTCTTCAAAACTGTTGGAGGAAACGATATGTTTAGTGATCCACCATTTCCGGAAGCTTTTGTAAAATAATATCTGAGATTTTACCGTAAAAAGACCTGTTCTTTAACATTTTCACTTGATCATTATATTTACTTTTATATTTTTGATCAAATGTAATGATATAGTCATTTCATTAAAAGGGGGTTTTTATTATTTCAAAAATTGGAAACTTATAAAATTGAATGGTTTTCAGATTATGTTTTTTATTATGAGAAATTAATATACTAAAATACTATAACTAATAAAAATCAAACCGTGCGGCGGCGACAGTGGTACTCAACAGCGGCGCGCGATCCACTGCCGCTCAGCGTAACACAATCGCTTAACGCGCGTGACTACCACTGTCGACACCGCACGTTTTGCAAAATTATTTCGCTTCTGTATTGAAAACAAAACAAGACTTACCACTTCTGTTGATGCTTTTCGAAGGAAAAATGTCTGCTGCATCGCGCGGAGTAGTCAGATTTTCTCTAAACCCTCCGTTTTGGAAATAAATTAAATGATATCTGCAAAAAAAGGTGCATTTCGGGTGTTCTTTTCCCTTTGATCATTGTTTAAACATATTTAAATGCTCATAATGCACTAATAACTTATACCGTTATATTCGGAAGGGTGCATCGAACAATTTGACGTAAGAAGCAACCGACTAACTATGAATGTTTCGACACAAAAGATGTTCAAAGTTGAAGATTTGCAGTTTTTTCACAATCGCATTTTTCAAAAACTGAGGGTGATTGCGACAAACGGTTCGTGGATTCGTGTTCAGGGCACGAAAACGGCTATTGAATGTTACAAGTCCAGATATCTATCGAATTGTTTAATCGAAGAACATTATCTTCAACAACATATTTTATTTCCTTTGACAAAAATTCGCACGTTAGGTATTAATTTTCCAAACGAAGATAAAATTTGATAAATTTTCATTCTAAGGTGTTCATATAACTGATTCATATTTTCCATACTTTGCATAACATTGCTGAACATAAACTACTTCCATCATATTTCCCCCGAACCACTAAAATAAAAAATAAGCAAATTCAGCTGCCACTTTTTGAATTCATACTGGTTCACAAGTAACGATGTCCTTCCTTTTTCCTCTGCCTTGAGCTTCCCCAAACTGATTAACAACGAACGTCCATAACGGTTCTCCACTTTGATCTGAATTTCATCCCCTTTGATTATGCGAAGTGCATAGCCCGTTCATTCGTGACCCTTCTTAAAAGGACGTCAACGGTGGAAGAAAAACGTTTCAGGGGGATGTTCTTAATGGTATGATGCATAATTATGCGGTAATCAGTTTTTTGCCCATCATTTATTCGGTCGTAAGCCAAGGTGAACAACGAGGCAGGCATTAACATATTCCGAGGTATCTCGAATAGGGACCTGAATACCACGCACGTCTTAGAGCACAGTTTCGGTGCCTCGCAATTCGCCGTGTAATTTGTTCGTCATTAATTTGATCGAACGCTCGTTTCTGCGTGCTGAGTAATGACGTCATGTGGATTTCGTTTGAAGAGGGTCTGCATATTCTGCCTGGTGCAGTTTTTGCGGAATATCCGACACTGGCCGAAGCTGTCTACATGTATTCTGTATGAAATGAAATGATCGTAAGTGAATTTATTTCTGTCGTAGGTCGGCAAGATTCTGTTAAACGTTGCTAGTGAGAACTCCAATTACGTATGCCATGATCAGAGGCACGAGAGTTTGTCGTCAATTCATTTTCTGTCTCTCCTCTCCGCCTTTTTGAGGTAGAACTCACGGAATTTCGAGTTTGCCGGTCGGCATTTCATGGTCGAAATTCGTCAAGGGACGAAATTCAGGTCGAAAAGAGGGATCATTGTGCCATGCATTGTTCGCGTACGCGGTAGCCTCACCCAGGCTGGCATTAAACCTTGATTCTAACTCCAAAATGATTTCAGGCCGACGAGGGAGACGGATAGAACGGTACCTGCATTATATCGTTCGCTCTGTTTCGTTTTGATGTTAGCATAGGAAAACCAGTGGAGGCACGGCTTAAAAAAGATCTCTGAAATGTGGGCTATGTGTGCCCATCAGGAGGAGATTTATATAAGGGGTGATCTTATACTGTGTGCACCAGAAATTGCTACTCGTTTGCTTTAACATTTAATGGAGTGGCGATGAACTGTGCAAGCAACTTGTTGAATAAAATCCTGCTTATCTAATAATATAGTGTAATTTGAAAGGCAATTGTTAACACAGATATATTGAAAGGGTATTTTGTATCCTTAATTATATTTTCGTATGACCATTGATGAAATTTTGGGCTTACAAATTTAAACGAGTGGTCATAATTCTTGGCTAATTCTCCACGAATCATGCGAGTGGTTCCCTGTTATTTTGCATCACCCGTTATATCTGGATCGAGTTTTTCTCATCCCCACTCGAGCAAGGAGAAAAAGAAGACAGAAGTAGCAGGGATGCAGGTAGAAAAGTCGTTGAATGATATCGCATCGAAAAGGAGTCCTGCCCTAAATATCCGTGATCGACGAGCGGGCTAGGTCAGGCCCCTGGAAACTGGTGCGCAGGTAAAACCGTTAGCGTCGTTCGCAACCAGCTCACCATCAGTGATTCGTTAATGGTTTATGGGACACGTCTTGGGGCGTAAGTCTCGAGTCCTATCGTCTATCATCCTGGTTCAAATAATCGAGCCCTAAAAGGGCGCAGCGTAGGGTGCTTCGTCAGCAACGCGATCGAGGGACACTTTTTCACTCGGATAGTGTTAAAAAAGTTGCGTGGTGTTCAACTAGTTGTACATACTTCTTTTACCTTTGGAAAACTTGTTGCCAATTTTCTATATTTCTTAACACTTAAAATTTTTATTAACGTAATGGTGTTTACTTCTATTTAAATGAAACATTAATTCTGACTACTTAACTGTTTTTACTTTTTCGAGATGGAAACTTTGATGGGAGAAAATATTGTAAGCTATCTTTGCAAAAACAAATAGCTTGTGGCTTAAATGTTTGAATGAGTAGGTTTTCAGAAATATATATTTGTTGGTGTTTAAAACAAGCGTTTGACGTATTTCTATTGAAATTAAATATATATAGATTTTAGATTATACGTTTAGAAATTATTAGATTATGGTAGAACGTCTATTATCAAGGATACAGTATTAGAAATCAACTGAAGAAATCCTGTAGGAATAGCATTCCCCCTGATTTAAATTTCAAGTCATAGTATTTTGTAGAATTCTAATATAAGTGATTTCATTCAAGAATATTTCGTTAGACTACTTCGCACACATGTAACACTTCCTGCATGAATCCTACCTATTGGTAGTACAGGCATAAAAATTTATATTTGCATTCTGTTTGAAGCTAGTTCAACTTCACGCGAAAGCAAATTTAATATGTTATACAATTTGAGCTCAACAAGCTCAAAATCTAGAGACGTCCCTGTAATAATGGGTACCTAGATTAAAACAACTATAAAATTCAGTCAGTTAGGTATCTATGTTCCTTATACTGAGCACCACTCTATGAACATTGATTTAATAAAATAAATAAAATTCCCGAACACTATCCCCATTCTGAAGAAATCTAAAAACAGTAAATGTAGGGTTTATACAAAAATCGCTTTTTTAAATAACCGGTTTCGAATTCCACTATTAAAAAAATATCGATTATACCGGTTTTTGAATTTTTACAAATAAAAACCAAAAATAACTAAAACAGCAAACAAATATTTATACTTGAATATTTTAAAATTTTTCCGTTTATTTAATATTTATGGAATTACACAAAACAAAGTAGGTAAGGAAAAAACTAAAACACCTCAAATTCGTACTAAATGTAAATTAAAATGTTCATTTCATTTAAAATTATTCTTTTGTTAATATTAACTCATGAAGATTAGTATTACAGTAAACTTACTACAATATACTTGTGCCCGAAGTGTTTTCAAGACAAAATGTTAACGCTTTTAATTAAATTATTCATTAATTTTAACATATTAATTCTCATATCTAAAACCGTTTTTTTCAACTTAAAAACCGGTTGTCGAATTTTACAAATTTCTAAAAATCACAGTTTTTAAACCCGGTTTTCAAAAGCGACAAGCCCTAAGATTTCGAAGATATTTCATAAAATAATCTCCAGTACAAAGACACACGCAAGCCCACGCAAAGTTATTGCCACGATAAGCAGAATATTATAGATCGCAATTACGATTCACGTTCGCCAAAAGGACTTGCGAGTACGAAGGTATCTGAGGTATGGAATCTTCTAAAATCTGCTCGTAGAAGCCGGCAGTTGATGAATTTGGAAGATCTGCCGGTAATAGATGCTCTCTGAGGTATCGTGATCTCTAAATTCAACCCCGGGGCCGTGTAACGGGCAGGGTAGTAGTAGTCTACGAAGCCGCCGCTGGATTTACGAGCACCGCCACGAGAAAAGAGAGTCGCGTGGCTCAGTCAAATTCACCTCTCTCGCTTCGATTCTCGTTCGCACGGATCTGCCTGTCCTCGTCCTCGGTTTTATTCGTTGAACCGGCTCGTAGGAGCCTTCGGGACAAGCTGGGGTAAAAGAACGCGATAATCTATGGACGTTGCGGAGCCCTTCGGGGCCAGGCCGATTCGTTTCGAAATTCAAGCTGGCTGAATTGAAAATTTGTAAATGAGCCGGCCCCGAGCGGGCGTCTTCCTTTCTACGACGATTTCCACGAGATTTAAAGCGCGCGAACGACATACTCTTTCGCACTGAATGATCCTTGCCAGCCACCCTGCCCCGCCCCTCTGCGGCGGGCTACACAACTTTTCGTTTTGGTAAAAAGTGTTTTTTTCTAAGCGATATATGGATGGGCCGAACCTCTCGCCTGCGCTTTGTAGAATGCTAAGTTATTCATGGGGATGGAAGTGGTAAGCGTTTTTATGATAGAAACGTATCTATTAGGTTCTGTCACAAGTTTCAAACAGAACTTCTATTTTATGGTATTCTAATACGAGTAGTGTATACTAGCAGGGGGTCGTTGCAATCTGAGGTGGGTAGAAAAATTAAGTTAGTTGTAAAGGTATTATTTATCAGAGATTGTTTAAATAAAAAATATTTTGTTTAATACAAGAATTGGGATTATGGAAATGTCGCGTTCTATTATAGCTAACCCCACTAAAATTTTGAAGATGACCTTCATTCCTCTGGTCTGGTATAGTTTTAAAAAATCGCGTTTTTTACACTTTTTGATAGTGTGTCAAACGAAAAAGATGCAAGTTTTTATTGTTTATAGCTGCAGACATATATATTATCTTGTACAAACTGTATGTTACGGATAACGTCTGCAATTCAAGTTTAGTTATTTAACACATTAACCAGCGAAAGTGGATAATTTTGGATATAAATGAAAAGTCATCACACTCTTGACATTATTTTGATAATGTCGATATTATCCACTGACATCTTGCTTTTATTAAAATGAAAATTACTGGTATTCATATATGAATAACATATTGTTTTGAATCTTAAAAGAATTAATAAAAGCAGATCTGGATTAGATTTTCTTGGTTCTAATGTTCCATCTTCAGAATTCTTTCTTGAATATTTCTCAAGAAATTTTATAATTGCTTATTTCTAATTTCTCGAGAAATTACAGTATTTCACGAAGAACTTAAGTTTTGGAAAATTATTATAAATCTCATTTAATTTCGCAAATGAATTTTCAGTTAGTTCAAATTGTGTATCACTAGATAATCGCAAACGTATAACACATCTGCAATTTATAATAAAGAGTAACATAGAAAATCTCAGTAGAAAATATTCAACAGTAAGAACTGCTGAAGGCAAAACTTCTTAAATTCCCACTTAAAAATTTAGAAAAATTGTACACTGATTTAAGTAATGAGTTTCTTGTTTTTATTAAAGAAGGAGTATCGAAAAGCAGAGATAAAACTATGGTATCGTCTGTAAAACTTTTCCATATACTTTTGTACATTATACTTTAATTAATTTTAGTCGCATATATATGTAAGCATGTCCCAGACACTGAAATTACATAAATAATGGAATTATATAAATTTTTGTAGAGTAAATAAGAATATCGTTGCTTTCGGTGTTAGAACGTGAAAGGGACTCTGCAGCGGCATCCTTTGAAGATTTTTGAACAGTTTAGGCTGGGATTTGAGCCTCGATGTCACGTTGATAGATTTTTACGACACTTGAAGTTTCTCTGCTCCTCCTTCCGTCTTCCGCCTCTTGATTTATATCGTTCAGCCAGATAAAGATGGCTGGTCTGAACGATGCTACAGCTGGAACCTCGCGAGCTGTGCTCTACTTTTAAAATTGTTTGCGAGGCCTTACTGTTTTTATACCTAAGAGGTCTGGTTCAGTTTCGTTTGCTGTGTTTAATATAAACATAGAAGAATGCAAATGAATAAGTAGCCATACACGTCAAAATGAACCCAAAATATTCATTAGGAATGTATATTATTACATATTACATATTATCCATACCACCATTACGAATACTCAAACTTACTATAAATTTATTAATCCATTATCAGAAATTGCTCATATGTCAGTCACTAGATTGAGTAGAAACATTGTTCTTTATAAAATATACTAATTATAAGTACAGTTTGAAATATTTCAAAACGAAAATAAAATAAAATAATCTTCACTTGCTCGAATGGTGAACAAATTCACTTCTTTTTTATACATATACCAAAATCAGGTAACGTCGAACGTGTGAACGAAATGTTGAAGGTAGAAGTTTGGAAATTATTTCAACAAAAGGAAGGAGAAATCAGTTCTTATAAACTCAATTGTAATTAAAAAGATTGTAGTTAACACTAAATATTTATACTCATCCTATCTTCACGAGGGATCATTGAGGAAATCAAAGCATGCCGACAATAGCTGAGACATTCTCACAGGGGTGCTTCAGAAATTACTTGACAAAACTGTGAAGTAGCGAAAAGAGAAGTGGAAAGGCGACGGGGGGAGAGGAAAGGAACAGCAATCCAAACTGTCGCGACTACTGGAGAGTCCATTAAGCCAACAGGAGCGTTCCTTCCGTCGGACGTCCTGGAAAGTGGACACTTGGTGTGTACATACGTGCAGGACGCGGAACAGGATGAGAAAGGAAAGGTGGGGTCACCATGAAATTTGAGGCCCACAACGAGACGAGAAACAGATTTCGGCGTTTCCAGGACTGGACGCCATGTATCCTTATTTATGCGCGGATACGGGAAATTCTATGTATTGACCCTTGTACGCGGTTCTTAGCGCATCTATAGAGACTGAGACGATACATACGCTTCTCGAACTGCGATAAATCTTGACGTATTTAACGGGGGAATCCTATTTTATGGGCTAAAAACAGAGTACAATTTGGGATTTTTTTTTAAAAAACTACCTATTCGATTTGTCTGAAATTAATACCATGTTTTCACACAATTTTGAAGAAGGTGTAGTTTTTTTTATTAATTTTCAATGATAAGGTAATCTGAAACAGAAAATGCAACGACGCTTTACTTCACAGTTGTAGCTTCAGTTTGATGAACCAGAATACTGATAAGTTATATATTTCTTTTGTTACATAAGAAAATTGGCATGAAATTGAATAGCAACAATTAATGGTTCAGACCATCCAGTTAGAAAACTCACCGCTCTCATCAATAATTGTTTTTTGTTTTATTTTGTTTCACCAAACTGAAGCTTTATAGGCATACGTATGAGTAAAACACCGTTTCATTTTTTCTGTTTCAGATTATCTGGATGATAAATATCATGAATAACTGCTATATTTATTATTAAAAATTAATAATAAAAAGCTGCAACTTCTTCAAAGATGCATAAAAACATGGTCCAAAGTTCAAATAAATCGAATTGCTAATTTCTTAAAAAAGAAATTTCACATTTTGCTATATTTTTAGCCCCCAAAAATAAGATTCCTCCTTAACCACCAATGTGAAATATCACATTCAGTTATGCGTTGCGTTTCGAATATATTTTTATGATTGTTCATTGAGTTGTGGACAAATACATGTATACCTAAGAATAGCATTATTCAATTAATTAGTAATCGCAGAAGTGCTGCTAATGTCGAGTAGTAATAGCCCAAATACTGATAATAAGTAGTAATTGCCAAAGTAGTGGAAATATTTATTAATTATAAATAGAAGTGCTGATAATAATTAATAATCATAGAGATGTCGATAATAATTACACGCTAAATATGTATATTCCGTCTGCTGATAGTTTGTGGCCTCTTACGTATTATAATTTAATGCAAATCGATAGTTTGAGAAATAAATTACTCCACAGATTCTACTATTAACGGCCTGAGCATCATCCACTGAGCACTTATTTAGTTACTGTTACGCGATGTTAATGATTTTTTAACAGATTGAAACACAGCGAAGTAAGCTAGTGGTGTTTGTACACGACTTAAGTTCACTTCCCTTCCGGAGGAAGTCAAATAGCAAAGGGTCAGGAAGCTCCAGAAGAAAAAAATAAATTACCGTTTTCAGGACATGGCGCCACGGTCCGACACATACAAACACGCCGCGGGAAACCTATGGGACCATGGACATTTTAATTGATGCGACAATATTTGTACCGACTAAAAGTCGTCCGATTTATTTAGGACGAAATGGGTCGTTTGTTCATATATACCTACTTTGTTCCCGCTTAGTGCATACACGCACGACGAGCAACCGTTTTCTGGGTTGCTGAGGTCGAGCTTTTGTTCATGAATAAATCGCCAAATATGGATTTCCCATCGGGAAGATTCGGTGTGCTGCATGAGAACCAAGTGTTTGTTATTAGTGCGGATTTAAGCCTGCCTTTTGAAGATTAAAGGGGATGTATGTCTCACTTTTGTCAAACAGTGTTGATGTTCTTTGAAACCTCTAATGACTTTCGCTTATTGGGTTTTTCTTAATTCTTTAAGTGAGTACCTACAGAAATATTTTTCATGTTCTACTTTACATGTAGAACATTTCTGATGTATACGTTTTATATAATATACTAGCACAGATTACAAAGCAAATTACTTAGTAGGTACTTCTAAATACCGGAATAAAAATTACAAGAATTGATTTTTTCAAGATTTTTATACACATCACAGTGATTACAATGTTAGGGTTCAATGTCCTTTAAATAATAGGCATAAGCTAAATTCTTCGGTCCAATGTGGCTATTGAAAGAAATGTTTGAAACTTCTTCAATGAAAACACAGGGAAGTGGATTTTTTGTAGAAGTGGAAGACTGGAGAAACAGAAAAGTGAGCTAGTCGGTTGCACTTGGAGTCGTTGAATGGAACTCCAACCCACTCATCGAACTATCCCACAAAAGCAGATACTCTTCGTGTCCAGTCTTTGTAGTAGCCGACTATTTAATGGTCCATTAATACAATTATCTCGTAATTACTAGACCGATGAAGAAGAAAGGCTTTGCCGCTACCTGTTTTCGATTTTTCAAGATCGTCGATAACACTTTCTACTCCGGAGGTATTTTTCCTTAATAGATTCCATCTATGTCCGTCACACGGGAAATTTCGGTACTGCTTCAGTATAATGAAATGTAATTAAAATGTAAGATAAAATAAAATACACTTTTATTATTAATTCAAGATATCATATATAATTTCGACTGCGTATTATAAAAAAAATTATAAGTACTTGAAGCTGTACAAAATGTTATATTTATAAATAAATATACATATTTTAAATATATTTATTTTTTAAAAATAGATTAAAAATAACTCGCTTAAGAGAATTAGCAAAATAGAAATATTAAATTTAAAATAAATGTTTATAAATAGCCATTTTTTATATTACTTTACCTTTTTAGATAAACATACATTCAGTAAAATGTTTCTGCGGGTTCTAATGCATAATAGCTACATTGATACGCATCCGTAAACAACTTATCATCATTTTTGTACATAAGAAGCTGCAATCTATGTGATTTTTTTATACGAAAGTATAAAGAAGTTGGTTGCTTATAAAGAAATTTCAATCCTAGTACCTATACCCACGAATTTACAATTTTGGTAGTTCGGTTCTTTTCTCTGTCTACTCAAAATAATTGTAATTACGTTTTATTTGGGATTACTGTCTCCTTCAAATGTTTGCTACACATTACTTTAACCATTCCCATTTTAAAAGTGTCTTTTTATTATTATATTTCTTATTTATTACTATATTTCTCTTTTATTGTATTATATTTGTCTTAAAAAACTTTACTTTAATGAATTTATTAAAAATGCTGTTAGGTAATTGATATGCAGTCGACACTTTTTCTAAACGCAATTAATAAAATTGAAATTATCAAACTGCAGTCTTTTTAATATCGATGGTTAATAATTTCCTAAGAACTTTACGGGAAACACAGATGCTAGTAGTCACCTGAAAAGGGTAAGAGACCTACGTCAGTCGAATGAAAAGAGGGTGATATCCACTTGAGCACGTGCTGTGTTCCACGAAGGAATCTTGTTTTTCTTGATAAAAGCAACCCTCTCTATGAATGGGTTACGCAACACTCGATGAATATTTTCATAGCTGTGCAATTTGAGAAAAAGTATCGCATTTCTGATACTTAGATCGCGTGAAACGACAACCGAAGTTTAACAATCTCTTTGCTCATTCATTTTACTGTTTCGGACGTGTTTACTGACTTCTGCATTCCTTGAGCACGCTCTTAATGTTAACATTATGTTAAGTTACACCTTTAGTAATATCCTTCTAGAAATTCAAGTTTTGCGAAAAAAATACCAATATACAACATTATTAAAAAATAAAATCCATCTATATTCGAAATTCTATCGAACCTTGAATCGAAAGATTCTCACAGCTTTCAGTGCAAAGCTACTTAAATCATTCTGTTAGGACGCAAAACGCAGATAATCCGTTAGTAAAAGATTGAGAGAATATAATGGACGTGGAATCAGATCCCAATCATGTTTCATTTTTTTCAGTGATGGAGGAGCATTTCTTTACGATTCATTAACTATGGTTGCTTCTTTGACAAGGTTACAAGCAGCCAGTCATGTTGTTGAGTAAACGCCAACTGTAGCAGTTTAGCGTCGGTTCAAATGTCTCATATAAGTGACACCTGTCATATCTCACCAAACACGATATTATATATATGAGGCATTGAGAGCAACAACAGACTAACGCTAATACTAGACTAACAACATTTTGTTTTGCAGGCGTTGTTGCCAGTGCAGACATAATTTTTAGCTCTTGATACTATTCGATATACTTCCTAATGAAGACGTAATTAGTTCTCTATTTAATTTTATATGATAAGTACAGACTACAGCCAATGGGAATACATTACTGGTACTAACTCAATTTCGCAAAAAATGTGGATTAGTCTGTTTTTGTTCTCAATGCATCGTGTGTAGCTACCAAAATATGTAATATCTTATCTGCAGGGAGTTCAGATTTTGTATTCGATACTGGTGGTTTACAACAATATTCAGTGTTTGTGCTGAATAACAATTAAATGGTAAAATATACGTGTATATTTCTACTGAACTCATTTTACTAATTTCGCCACTTTTCTCATTTCTTGTAAATGGTGAAGAATATTACTATTAGTAAAATTAGATTACTTTGATACTTTTTGTGCAATTAGGTTTTTAATTAAATCGCGTAAAACTTTGTTACCAATATTTGTCGAACAACTCGACTTTCCGTTTATCAATGGGATTAAGAAATCCCTGAAAATTTTGGTAACTACCACTGACACTTTCTAACTTCCAAACATGTTCCCTGTATTTCTCAGAAATGTTTGCGACACTATTACCCACTATTATGGATTTTAAGTAAGGTAACGTTTAAAAACACAAATGAACATTAATGCCGTTCATTTTTTTAATCTTTTTTCATGTGAAAATATAAACTGCGAATGTTTCTAGTACTGGATATAGATTGAAGAAAAAATAGTGTGACAAAGATACCTATATTGAAATAATTTTTACATGAACGTGATAAACGTTCCATTAATTGGAACCAAGCCAAGGAACATTACTTATGAGTTGACATGATAACATGCTATAAACTTGATCCTTCTACTGTTTATTATATTTATATTATACATGTTACGGTATTCACTGTATGAGTGAATAAAGTGGATGAAGATATCTTGAATAATGCAGTGCGCCCCAAGGGACCACAGTAAAGTAATAAAATTGGGTACCATACCACCCAGTAGGTTGTTCATGCGTAAGTTAAATCTGTATGAAAGAAACTTGAACTGCATATAGGAAGAGTCCATTAGTCCGTTAATTATAAATTAATTAATCAAGCCAAAGGTAACAGAAAATCGTGAAAAATTATTTAACTACACACACGGAATAAATATTAACCCTCATTTTACAGAAAAAGCGTTACTTTTCTAATTTTTGTTAGCTTAGAAATGGAACTGATTGTGAGCTCAATTCTCTAATTCATATGAGAAATAAAATGTGTAGAAACAAATACTTATAATGATTATTTGAACCACTCAGAATAAAGGATTTCCAAACCTAATACTTGCAATTTTGAAGTACTTTCATATTTTTGCTCCTCATGTTGGATAACATATTTTAAATTATATATTCTGAAAAATTTCCTACAAAGAAATTTTTTCCCATTTACTCATTCCACGCGTTCGAGTAATTTACTAACTCTAAAATCAAAAACTCTTCTTAATTAGGAAATGAAAGAGTTATTTTCATTACGCGTTGGTAAAAATATTCATAAACTGCCCTGGTTAAGCAGGAAGTCTCTCTAGCAGCCCCATAACATATGATATATACCTACTCATGAAAATAGTGTTGCAATTAATAATGCAACTAGTCAAAATTCCTAGCAACAAAACATTATGTTATCAAATGTATATTAATGTGAATAATTAAGTATTAAATATTGTTATTATTAATCGCCTTTATTACACGGTATAAGGAAAGAAACAATTATACAGAGTGAGTCACGTAAGACAAGCCACCTGAATAACTTCTACAGTATAACTACAGAATAACATCTCAATAATTAAACCTGTAATTACTTGCTAGCTAATAATTGTCGACTAATTCTTTCCACTCGCAAAATACTTATAAATTTTATTCTCTTTATGATAGTATCGACACAGCCATTGTTATCATGAGAGTGATATCACCTATAATAATCACTGTGTCATATATCAAGCTCACACGTTGACGCCAAATACGTTATCTTTTAATGTTTTAGTATTATCAAATTGTTCGAAAATCGTAGGAAATTATTGAATCAGTTCTATCACTAATTGCACCTAACATTTATTACAAAGCCCCTCCTTAGTGTTGGCTTGTTGATAAAACCAGCCAAGTCCATATTCCTTAATTTTCAATAAATGCAAATTGTAAGTTGAATCCGTTGCAACAAATCCAGTAATATTTGAAAGCCACTGCAAAATACACGAGTTTGCCCCCACACGAATTTATACCCATCTATCATTGTAAAAACACAAAAAATCAATTCCTTCCAATTTTTTAAAAAAAGTGGACTCAGTCAGTTTTGCCAAACAATCCAACGCCATGTTCCCAACACAAGACTGCCCCGTTTTTAACGGTGATTACCGCACACGGAACCCCAATGTCGTACATTGAAGGAACCGTTTGAAAGCTCGTAATGTATGTTTCAAATCGACTAATCAAGGGCTTGGCGTAGTTGGCCGAATAAAAGAAGCACTCTAATTGGGCAGTATCGGGGAGCATTACATCCGTTAAATGGATCACATTCGAGAACGTTTTATTCCCTGACTGGCGGTGATTACTGCCGATAGCCAGGAGGGCCAGATGTTCGAGCGGCGATGACGGGGTAAGATTCTCAATCAATTTTTTTACGTTTCAACTGCCGACACCGAACGGTCGCGTGGCACCTTGGTGATTCGGTTCTTTATTCGGCTGCCCTCTTCACCTCCCCCCGGCATCCACCCACGTCACCCCTTTCCTACGTCTATCCTTATCTATTCGCCTATCTTCATTTTTTTTTCTTTTGTACGCTTCCCCCGCTCCTTACTCTTCTTTATCTTCTTCTTCTTTTTCTTCCTCCTTTTTTTCTTCTCTTTCGCGATCCTTATCCCCGTATCTTTCGATGGGCTTTT
Source organism: Andrena minutula (assembly GCA_929113495.1). NCBI lineage: Eukaryota > Metazoa > Arthropoda > Insecta > Hymenoptera > Andrenidae > Andrena > Andrena minutula. The sequence continues at coordinate 41,683,037 of OV815994.1, forward strand.
CGAGGATTAAAGACTGGACATGGAAACGAGATGGACAATCGTACAGCTGTTCGCTCGCGGGGGCGCATCTGCCTCCCGCCCGACTCGCGTGCAGTTTGAGAAAAAAGTAACGTTCGTGTGTAAATTTACCGACCTCTTTTGGTTGCCACGGCACAACAATGGCGCCATCCGACACCATTTCACGACGAACATTGTTCATGCTAATCTACTCATGCGCTACTAGGAACTGGCAAACGTGCGAAGTATGTTCATTGCATTTCGACGTGTTAAACACTATCCTTGATATGAAGCCTATGAATACGGAAATCGAGATAGGGTAAAGGACCCAATTACTGGCAGCCAACCGAATTACTGTCACCTTAAGCTATTTTACTTAAAATAACGAATAAATAAACGTTTAAGTAAAATAGTTTAAAGTGACAGTAATTGGGTTGGCTGCCAGTAATTGGGTCCTTTACCCTTCTCCTAATAAGAAATTTTGCCAATATACTTTAAGTCGTTTCAATGAAACAGAACTTCAATAATGCATGTAAAATCGAAATTGCTTTTGACGGTAAGAGTATGAGACACCACATTTATTATTCACGATATAAAACTTTAAATGTATACAACTGAAATTTCAGCCACGCGAGCAGTAGCGATTTCCAGAAATATTACGCAAACGGATCAGTGAAAACTGTATAAATTAACAAATAACTCTTTACGTAAAACTGGTAACCTCGTTCTGTCACATTTATCGCGACTCTATTCATCGGCGTGTACCTTTCCTTCATGCAAATATCGCAGGTGTCCTTTTCACGCACCTTAAAATATGTGCAATCGCGCGGTTGGCAGACGTACCCGCGTCGGAGCGTAATTCATAAGTATTTCATAGTATTTCATCCGTAGTGTAAGCGGTGACAATCACCGAGGGTGAGATGTAAATTATGCCGGATGATGAACGACGACGCACGTGCTGCGGGTGTATTTTAACAGGATCTTCTGTTGCCGCGCTGTCTTTCATGAAATGTGGCTGCTACGTTTTAAATTTAAATCATGCTCCGTTGGCATGCCAGATCGTTGTGAAACAACAGCCGCCAGGATTTTACTGTATCATTGCACAAAATGTGCTATACTCATTGGTGGATGCATATTCGCCATTTTGGATTTATACTGTGTCCTTCATGATAATTAGAAACACTTTGTCACTGTGCCATACAGCACCCCAATGTTTTCTAACAACAGAAATTCGATAGCCAATTTTTAAGTTCATAGGAGACTAATGTTTCTTTCAAGTGTTGTGTTTTTAGTTAAAAAACGAGATTCGCATTAAACCTAACTAAGGATTTGATATTTGTGAAGGTGTTATAGAGATGAATCTAGATTATGTGAGTTAAATGGTGTCTGTTCAGATTTTTTGTATAATCTACCGATTAAGTTTGAACACTCTCAAAAGTTAATTCTTCTTGCTTCAAACTCAAACACATAGTTTTACATAAAAACAGACTGTTCATTCCAGAAACAATTCGAGTTTGGTGAATATATTACATGTCATTGCAGAACAGGAAGATTACACATTGTACATAAAACTTGGCAAAATTTGACTAAAGGCCTCAGCACCAATTTTAGTATTTATGTACAATATACCAAATAATGCTGTTTGCCCAGAAAAACCTTGAGAGACATTTCAGATTTTTTCCTTAACAACTACTTAAGACATTCAAATGCTACAAAATGGACGTATTAAGTACTTTTTAGCTCTACTACATATATTTTTTTCAAAATTGCAGATCAATCATTAAGGGTGGAAATAAAGGAATTAATTTTGGGGAGTTGTTTTTGCAACTAAACCCTTTGAGCGACACCTAGGAAAAAAATCTGGAGTAAAGCGTCAGTACTTACCTATTATTTACATGTAAAAATTGCAGAACGATCGGACTGGTAGATTTAGTAGATGTGAATTTCGATATATTAAAAAATTTGTGAAAATCTTGAATGGTAAAACCCATTAGCTTTCGCACTGATTTCCGTTTGCATTCAAACCTTTTTTGGGGCCGTACTTAGTCCTATGTAAACTCGAAATGTAAACTCGAAAAAGATGTATTCAGCAACTTAGTATTTCTGAAGCAATATGTGATAAGTTTGCACATTTAAATTTTAAACTGGACCAAAGTGTTATGCAATAAATTAGTCAGCATTTTGTGGTTTTGTTACGGTGTATGTATATCGTGAGTTTGATGTTAGGGGATAGATCGCGTGACTGGCACAGCTAGACGTAAATAAGCGCGTAACCGCTGACCACAAATCACCCCTTATCCCATCGTCACATCACTGGAAATCTTGGATGTCGATGAAGGCTGTTAAAGAAAAACGTACAAGTCTTAAACCAACAGGCCGAAGCCACAATAGAATCATATACTTTTGGGTAGCGGGTACAAATACATGTAATTTAGTAATTATACATAATCACACCAACAGATAAAATTTTGTATCGCGTATACAAAGAATTCTTTTGCAAGGCGTTTGTAACTTTGATATTTTTCTATGTTGCTTAAATAATTATGTTAAATAAATACTTAAATAATTAAATAAATATGTTAATTAAATAATGAATATAAGTGATTTATATTAAATTATTTGTTATTATTCTAAGCAATGTTCAATCGATCAAGGACGTGAGTTTAGTTCTACGTACATACGTGGATAATCCTGCAAGTAATAAAAGATTTTTGTACACAAACTCAGCTGTCTAGAAGCATGTATAACATAGTTATAATGGATGATAATATTATGCAAAACTTTCCGATGCAAGTTTATAAGGATGTACATTATATTTAAACACCGCACGATAGGGTAACATTACTTAATTGCGCTCGCAGTAATTGATTTGTAACCATCGACAGATTTAATTGCAGTATTATTGCTTATGAATATGTATAAGCTATCAGTTTATGAGCCTCTTTTACTTTCACTACAATCCCTATGCATTTATCAGCAGCCAATTTATTAGAGGAGTTTAATTCGAAGTTAGTGGGTAGGTATGGTGTCTCGCGCCAGGCGCGACGTTCTTAATGCCATGCATCTGTTAATAAGTTACTGAAAGGGCCGTGAATAAGTCATAATCGTCGAGCAGACAGAGAATACATCGCGCGCGGCGCCATGATAGTGAGCGTGAGTTTTCGAGCACGCATGTCTCGTAATTTAAGGAACAAGTTCTTGCGCAGGGCGAGTTACGTAATTGCACAGAAATAAGTAAAGCAGCGATGTGCTTCATATTTGTTGTCAGAAATAAGGCGGCTGTTGTATAAATGAATTTGCATCTGTAACGTGGTTGGAGAGAGTGCTAGGAGGAATTCACCAATGCTGGAGCGAGTTTTACATGCTAAAATAAGAAGAAATGTTGATGGAAACGAAAATATCTCCTTCCATGGCCAAAAGCGTGGAACATACAGAAATAGGGAAATCGAACTGTTAATACTTAATTTAATTATTGAATAATAGGTCTATTAATACTAATGTTTATTAATTTAATACAATTCTACTGCGATATATTAAAATGTGCACCCAGGCAATTCTCATTTTCAGCGGAACTTTATATTTAAAGTTAAAAAGCATCGATGACTTCGAAGCTCATCACGCCATATTACACATAAAAAGATACTTGAAGGAGGAATTCAGAGAATGTCCATTTTTCATGATTTTGCGATTTATAGCATATTTTGTTAGTGGCAACTGGAACTGCGGAACTGTCAAATGGCAAATGGTTGTAAAGTTCAACTACCTTCGTACGATAGCGTAAAAAATTTGGTATACTGGTTAAAAACGGGAAATGGCCACACTGGATCAAAGTATTTACAAGTCAAGGAAAAGCGAGAAATTATTTAGAAGAAAATTATATAAGAAAATTAAATTCATTGAATCTTGTTTCTTTACTGATGGACTAAAGTATCAAAACTTAATTTTCTCGATAAAGCTGTTTTGTGACATTCCCTGTTTTTTCCATTATCCTGCACTTAAGCTTATGTTAGAACGATACTGGGGTGTCACCGGTGACCCCAGAATATTTTAATGTCCTCCACAAACGTGTCAATAAGCGCTAGACTATGAAGCTTTCGCTTACCCTTCTAATTTATATGATTTAAAAAATGACAGGAAATAATAGGGCAACCCTGCGGCGTCTTCAGATAATGCTCTAATGTCACAAAATTACATCCCAGTTTGGGGGCAAATAACAGATTATCTTCTATAAGTTATCAGTAATTATTTTAATTCTTCTAGTAACATAGGATCACATTCAGCATAAAAAAATAATCATTTTAACTGATTGTGATTAGACATTTTTTACTATTTATTAGTTGTGGTGTTACAACTTTGTCTTTTGGAAGCGTTGCTTTCTTTTTTAATGAAATATTAAGGACAATACTAAACTATGATTTCCAGCCGTCAAGAATTGTATGTAACGATTGTATTGGATATAAGGGCACTATAAAAAAGGAGATATAATGAGCAAGGACTGCTTTAGTAGGCATTTCATAATAACTCCCAAATTTCGATTTTCTTCCTGTAAATAGAAACCATATCCTGTAAATATTCCCTCTAAAGATATCTAAAGAGAAATACAAAAGAATTTTTGGAATATAATAAGTGAATTTTGAAATATTTAAATTCCAATTTGGGGTCGCTCGTGACCCCAGAGATCCAAGGGGTAAATATTTTCTTACCGAAATTGGTATTTAGTGTTTACTGGCTATAAAGAGTACTCTGTATTTACATAACAATTACGTTATGAAGAAAAAGTAAAGATACAGTGCCGAACAAAAGTATTGGGACACCCTTTAAAACAGAATAACTTTGTTAAAATCGATCCAAACGACTCGAGTTTTTTGGGAAGCTAGAAGAATTAGTTTACTAGGTGGCGCGTTTCGTCGTTTTGAATAAAAATTGTAAATAGTCGGAATAGCGGAGAAAGCACTGAAAGTCGCTTTTCCAATTTTTTTATCCGTGGCTACAATGGAAATTTAAAAACTACATTTTGTATATTTAAATAAGTTGTATATATGCTGAAAAGTGCAGCGAAATTGGGTAATGTGGCTATGATCTACAAATAGTTAAAAGTGTTGGAAATCACAGCTTTCGGCCTATAGGTAACTGTAATAAACCTGAACATTTTACATGTTTCGATGCTTATCGCTCGTTCCTGCATCAACCTATTTTGATGAAATTATCAGCATGCACACAACTTAATTAAATCTACAAACGGGATTTTTAAATTTTCATTACAGGCTCACAATCAGATAAAAAGATTGAAAAACCAATTGCAGTTTTTTTCAAAAAGACGAAACATGTCACCTATGTAGTAAATTAACCCTTCTAGCTTTTCAAAAAAATTCAACTTATTTGGACCAATTTTAAAAAAGGTATTTTGTTTTAAAGGGTATCCCAATACTTTTGTCCGCCACTGTATACCTACGAATATACACGTCTGTCGAAATAAATCATTTGAATGTATCTGTTGAGGCAATCATAAATCAGATCGATTTCGAAGTAGGTACTTCCCGCCAATTAACCTGGCTGACCTTCGAAATGGAGAAAAGGGAAAAGATGCGCTACCGTGTGGCGAAACGCGGTTTGAAGGGTTAATAATAAACACACGACGGAGTACACATTCTTAACGAGAACGGAGAGTCTGTGAATGAAGATCAGCCGACGCGAGGGATCGTACGAGCGGTTTCCCACGAAGTCTTCTTTCTCTCGTTCCCTCTCCTACTGGACTCGTCGGAGGAGGATGCGCGGTGCCAGGTCCATTCGTCCTTCCGTACTGAATGGGAAGGAAGGATAAGCGGTGGGCCTCGAGGCAAGTCTCCGCGAAGAACTGCTAAACTCTGCGGGGGAATTTATCAACGTCCGGATACGAATCAGCGTGGCTTCGTTTACAAGACAAAGATCAGCCGTGTGGTCGGTGCAGGAGACGCAGCGGAGTAGACAGACACACGTATGCCGTTCATAGGCGTCGATTTCATTCTCTCCAGGCAAATATTCGTCCTCCTTCTCGCACACTACATCGACGATTTATTACAACGAAATTACGATCTGGGAAAATGTCATACTTGGTTAAAAACGCGCTATGTCAATTTCACTCCTTTCAGGAGAACACTCGTGCTTCTCCTTGCACAGAATATGCTTGATTTATTACAAGGGAATTAAGACCTGGAGTAATTGCCATGTTCGACGAGAGAACGCTATGAAATTGCGGATTTTATTATCTCCAGGTATATTGTTGGCTTGTTGGTAAAACTAACCAAGTCCATCATTTCATCCTAAAATTGATAAGGATTAATGGAAGCAATTACCGTTAAGGAACTAGTTCTTGATCAGGCACTAATTTTTGATCAGTTCATGAAATAAATCGTTCTTTTCAGTTTATGTCCTTAAATAATTGTTTGAAATAATTACTAACATAAAAAAGGATAATTCAAACTAGTTCCTGACCTGATAAAAAATTAGTTCCCATGTATTTTCAGATGATCAAAAACTAGTTCCTAGTCACCTTATTATTCCCCAACCTTATAAATAATTAAATTATACTTATTTTCAACTTTTTAAAATTTTTCCTTAAAGTGTAAACATTAATTCATCTTTTAGTATAAAAAAAGTCTATGGTTGAAAGTTTTATTAGGTTAAAAAAAAATATTAAAGCGGGAAACTCTCTAAACTGATCAAAAACTAGTTCCTTAACGGTACCTACTGTTTAAGCTTTTTATAACAATAGATTAATAAAAATCTATATGGGGAAAAACTTACGTATTTTGCAATAGCTATCAATTATTAGATACGTAATTTATTGATTGAATTTTAAATTTGCATTTGCCGGAAATTAAAAAATATAATCTGGTCAGTTTTACCAACAAGTCAACGAATCCAACGATATAATCGCTCTCCTTTTTTTTATTTATGGAATACTAACTGATCCGTTATCCGATTTCACCCGGGAATACATTATTGTTATTATTTTTTATTATTATTTTAGATAGCATATTTATAAATAGCCTATAATCTAATCTAGGACGTATGTGATTTATATTAAAAATTTCATTCAAATCCGTTCCAGCCGTTTCGACGTGAAAAAAGGACAAACAGTTTCAAAAGATAAATATTCCAGATAAATATTCGCCCTCCTTCTTACACGTATTGCGACCTCTTTGTTAAAGGGAGGTTTCTTGCAAGATTTCCGATGTTTCTGGGAGTATCTGCCTTTGGTCAATTTTTTACAAGCATTTCAGTGCAAATTTTGATGTTAAAAATTATAGGCAATTCTTCAAACTGCTATAATTGCGAAAATAATTCGAATTTTGAAAAAGGCCTACGTTACACGGATGATAATATGTTCCAGTTTATATATCTTTTTTGTATTTCATTCTCAGATGATCCAGTCATTCCCGGGAGTGTGGGTCAGTTTTTTGCAGTGCGCCGGGAAGCCAATTTGTGCGCCGCCATTTTGTACAATTTTTCATAAAAATTCTTTTTCAACAAAATAAAGATTGCTTTAAAAATATATATGAAAAATCGAAGCCCTATATTATTATTAATACGAACAAAAAATACCTAACTTTGTGTTTTGTTAGTGGCTTCAGGGTGTCGTCCACCCTTAAGACTGAGTGAGGTCTAATTTTGGGTTTTATGCTCCTAATGAATAAATAATAATTAAATTGATTAAAATATAGATTATAAATTTATTTTTTTGATCATACATAATTGAAAACATTATGTAGAGAACACTGTAAGTGCCAAAAATCAAATTCTATACTAAGTATTATCATTGGCACGTAGAATATTTTCCGATAAATTTGTTTTTAATTTTGGCACTTACAGTGTTTTCTACAAGGACTATTTAATTGTTTTTTGAGAATAATTTTGCGTACCTATATTTGATATAATAAAGTTATGTACGATATAATGTACGTAACTATAGTTTGACTATATAGTAACTATAACCATGACTTAACTGATTTCGTTTCATGGTGCTGACACATTTCTTTTAATATGAATAAACAACAGTTATTAAAATATTCGATCATTTGAACGGATTCCCCAATGTGGATTCCCTGATTTTTAATTGCTACGTCAGTGTTTTGTTTAGGAACTAAGTTTTCTTATTGCATAGTTTATACACATGATAAAAGATTTATTCTTCGCTAAAAAGGAGAGTTAATCCTGCTAAAGAGAATTTTATTAACAGATTGGGTGGCGTCGGCGTGAATTCACACCGAGGGATTTGCATCGTGGGCATGGTTTTGGCGTGTTTCCGCGCCGATATCTTCTGAAAAGCACCGAAAGTGTTGTCCGAATGCCCAGGAATGTTTGCTCGGGGCTAGTTAAAGGAAACTCTCTCGGCAGGAGTGGTCGCTCGGAAAGGGCTGACTGATTTGAAGGGCCACTTCACAAAACCTTGCGGTACTCGAAGTGTTAAAGTTGAAAGAAAAAGAAATGGTTAAATTTGGAAATAATGCCAAATACATTTGAAGCATTGTGAAGAACGAAAAATAAGTGTGAATAAGTAATGAAAAATATATTCCTTGATATACGTATGTACAATATTCATCCAGTTAATAGAATATTTACAACAATGAAAATATTTACATGTTTATTACGAATTAAATATACTTGCATTTACAGCTACATATTACACGATATTATTCAATAAACCGCAATTTCAAGATTTAAATGAGACAGAATCATCTCTACATGAATTAGAATATCTTTGTACACAAATTAATATATTGTTTAAATTAAATTCACTATTTTATTCTCTTCAATATTATTCGACTTGTCAATACGTCTGAGATTAGTTATTATCCTGTTCTCTGTTTCATTCTTCAATTACAGAGGCGGACAAAAGTATTCGGCCATCCTTTAAAATAGAATACCTAATTGTTTTAAAAATGGTCCAAAACGACTTGAATTCTTTTGAGAAACTAGAAACACATCCACCTAGTAAACTAATCCATCTAGCTTCTCAAAAAATCTAAAGTCGTTTGGACGAATTTTAAAAAAGTTATTCTGCTTTAAAAAGTGTCCTAATACTTTAATCCTGCACTGGACATAGGTACATGTCATATGTATATTTCAAATAGCTGAATCTACTATTTCTAATACTGTGTCAACTATTTTGTGGCATTTATAAATCGAAACTAATTTTTGTGTAGAAAACATATCAATCTGTACTCAATACACATTAATTCGACTATAAATAATGTAAACCGCTACACAAATTGTGTCTTGACACTATATTTATTTAAATGTTTTAATCCCATGTCACTCGGGGACCAATAAACCCCATTTCTATACACATGTTGCTTAAAGGATCTACATACTTTTACAGATATTCATACATATACAGCGACTGGACAACATTTTACGGACCACTGAAAAAAAATGCATGCTAATTAAAACGGTACGAATTTAATTTTTCGTTTTGCACGTTTAGATTCAGCTTCTACGAAGGAATTAAACATGCAAATGTCCTCTCGTTTATGCTTATTTGTGCTCGGCGCTTTTGCACGTGCGATAGAGCCGGACGAGAGGAGAGTCAGGACGACCCTTTGGACCTTCTGATTCTCTTCGATTGGGTCCACCCACGCCGAAGACTTAATTCGTTCGATCCGACGTGCTGATTTAATCACAAACACTCGAACGAAACCGAACGGGGAGCGAAGTGTGTGCAGGTTTTTTTGTTAGCAAGACAATGGCCGATCCGCCGGTGTCTTAATTAGTAACTCAAGATCCGCGGGCCTCCGTGATAGGGACGATCGAATCCTTCCTCTTCGTCCATCTAACCGTACGACATCTGTACGTCCTACTTACATCCTCGATATATACATACATCCTCGTTATTATAATTTTGAATTCGCTGTGCCCCGAATATTTTTTTAAATACTTCCCAGATAGCACCGTGCATCCCAAGGACGTCCGTTTCAGGTCCAGTTTATATCCGAACGTCCTCCGTCCATTTTGGGCATACCTATTTAGGATGTTCGTAAGACTTAAATTTCGGATGTTGTAGAAACGTCCGCCGCGAAAGTCCTGCGGATGTTTTCAAGACTTAAATTTTGTATGTTCTAGGAACCTCCGTTTCTTAAGTCAGACGAGTGTTCTTAGGAATTAAATTTCGTATGTTCTACTTATGAACATCCGTTTTTTAAGACTTACAAATGTTCTTAGGACCTAAATCTCGGATATTCTAGAAACGTCGGTCTCTTATTATCCACAAAGTTTCAGAATTTTTTTAATTTCCGGGTTCGGAATCTTCTCTTGTTAGCGGAGAATATAAAATAAAATGCTATGTCGTTTATGAATCGTTAATACCTACATTATAAATAATTCGAAATATTTTTAACTCCTATTTACAAACGAGTCATACATTTTTCGCAATTTTAATTTGCAGATAAGTTCCAATCGACGTTCACACGGATTAGATTTTTTACACCAATACAATGTTAAATGCACTAAACTCTTATGCTGCATTAAACGTTTGGAAATGTATTTAGGGAACGTAGTAAATGTATAAGAAAAGAACGTAAAATAACCCACAAATAAGGGAGGGGCGTTCCTTGCGAGAAAACAGTAATAAATTCCAAGGGCTTTTATCTAACCAACCCATCCGAGCCGTCCTTATCCGACTTCTTGAAATTGTACCTTAATAGGGCAATTAACATTATCTCATTTATCTGAAATAAATTGCATCAGATGTACCGATGATTTGTTACGTTTATTCATTTCCTTTAACATTTATTTCTTTCGAAAACATTTCGATTTCTTATGAACGGTATATTATGAACTGCTTAATATTAGGTATTACAAAGGGGGCTTCAGTCATATATTTTTCGCTTTGAGATATTTCAACTCTTGTGTTTGTGTGTTCTAAATATAAAAAGTGATCAATTCTATTTTTCAAAATTTTTTACTTGATCTACTTTCGTAATTACTGGCAATACGATGCTCTGTATTCGTTGACAATAGGATAGTGACTTGTAACTTTTAGCTACTTAACAATGTCCAAAGAGATATGACTATTTCTTATAAATATGGCTAATTGTTTATGCAGTACCTATAAGTACATATTATCCATAGGTATTACATGATTTCCATTCAAATAAAAACAGCTAAAACTTTAGTAATATATTTATAATTTCTCTAAATTTAAATGTGTCGTAAAATTGATTATTCTTTATTACGTTATAAATTACACTTAAATCTTTTTTGTAATTTATAAAATACAGCATTCAAATTTGATCACTCATTTAAAACATATAAATCAATTTTATGTGACTCTATTGTAATTATTAACTACCTACGTATATTACGAGCGTATTTTTACTATGTATTAATATGTTTCGGAGATTTTAGGAATTTGTTTTTCGATAATATCTTGAACAAGGGAATGCGGTATAGCCGCAGCAGAGGAGATCTGACGTTTCGATCACGGTGGCTCGTGGATCGGCGTACTAATTAAGACGTTGAATCCCCGATTGTCCCCGGGACCAAATAGTATCTCTGTCGATCTTATTTTTCGAGGGACGACGATTAAATTCGTCTCCGAAAAGACAATGGAGAGTCTACGTCTTCACTGGCGCCACTTCCTTCAGCTAAACTTATTTAACGTATTCTACTGACTGATTTTAAACGTGGTATAGAGCTTTCGTTTTCCGTATCGACTTATCCGAGCACCAGAAATTTGGGCAAACAATTGGAATCCATTATTCCAGAGACTGCATGATGTTTTTATTGAACTATGTTGACACTGTATTGACAATGAAATGCATAAATTCGATATTCTTTTCTCAATTATGTTTTTATGTATTCAATATAGGGACATAATATTTTTCCGATTTGTTATTGCATTTATATTATAACAATTTATTTATTTAGTTGTTGGAGGGGGAGTAGTTAAATATAATGCGGTTTGTGAAAGTACTCTTATATCCATTTTATATAGAAATATTTATCATTATTGGATATTACTATTGAATTACAGTCACTTATTGATTCTTCTACATGAATGCAAAGGATTAATTAATCGCGAAAACTTCTGTATCGTTGTGCCAGTTTCTCCAATTTCAATGCAACGATTAAAACCATCGACTTCTATAAGAAATAAGTGCACAGTCTGTTTGCAATAAGTGTCTCAAAATAATTACACATTTCATCGTTTTTGTTTTTAATTTTTGTTAATACAATTCTGAGAGCTACTTAGCTATAATAATGTTTCATTAAATGTCAAATGTGACTTGTACGTATGTATCTCGCTTGTCAAAGTTTTGAAATACTCTTAAGGACCTATCGGTAACCGCACATTGATCGAATGCGCCGTGCACTATTCGCTGCACCTATACAACTCTGTCGTGCAGGTCACGAGTGAGAAGGGGCCATGAAAGATATAATGATATGATATGTTATCGATATATGCATAGCTAACATCTTTTTTTTATTGTAGTAACTATAGAGTTTGATTACTCATAAAACAATACTATGTATTTAATATTTGATTTCGTTATCAGAGATACAAATTTAATAATTAATTCTATTTAAAATACATGTATATAGCATGCAACATAATAGTATATAAAATAATTTAAATGATGTGTGTCAAGTTTATTATATTGTGAAGTATTATAATATAGAGGAAGTCGTAATTACTGTTCAGTTTCATAGGGAAATTAATAATACTGTATGAACTTAGAACCTAATCCAAAATAGTAGAATGGCATGTTAAAATTTTTAATTAAAAATTTAATTAATTTTTTTTAGCGTTTTTCTGAAACACCTGCTTGTGAGAGATTACTTCAAAAACTTAATTTCAATGAAGAATACCTGTTCCCTCCGTATTGTTCCTGTAAAAGATACGAAAAATTTCGATTTGTTCAGCTTTTCTACCTTCATTTTTTCGAGTATAAAACTGTTCAACTGAGGAGTCTCGCAAAATGAGGGGAAATCTTTGATTTTCCGTGGGGGTGTGGCGAGACGTCGTTAGGGGTGCTTATTGAAGCTCTCAGCGGACGATGAAGAATAAAAAAAAGAGGTTTCGAATGTCTTCGAAAATCGTCCACAACCGATAGATTGAGGTGCCGGAAGAAGGGTGTGGCTCTCATATTCCGGTTATATAGAGTGAGAATCCCTTTCGTGATAAATGATCAGCGAGGAATGCTTCTTCTTTTTTCCCTTTGTCTTTTTTTCATCTCCAGCTTCCTTCTCCCTAGCAAAGGGTCCTTTAATGTCCATCCTCCTTTTTTATTCAGTTCATTCCCCTATTCCTCCTTAATATCGATGAATGGGGGGAACCAGAACAGGATAAAAATTATAAAATAAATTAAGCGAGGCTTGAAAATAATTTAAAGTTACTTGGAATTTATCAATACATAATACTTTCTAACACTATTTTTCACAAGTAAAAATTATGGCTATTATTAAAAATATTTTTGGTATTTCATTGAAAACTTTAAAAGATGCAAGCATATTTTACAAAAAGACAAGTGATTATTCCATAGAAATCTTATTTTCCAATACCTTTTCTCGCCACAATAGTGCTCGCATATAATTTTCGTGGCGTGGGGAAGTAGGAAATAAGCTGAAAAGTTCGATTAGACACACTACCAAGCATTAGTCTATGGTTTATCCTGGTTAGCCTACTACAGAAAGGCGATGTTTTGTATTCCTAAATACCTTGAGACTTGTAGTTTGTTTAGCCAAACCCTGTGATTAGTCGCGCTTTTTCCGGACTCGGCACTTCTATTCATTTCTAAACTACTACAGTCATGTATCATTAAGGCGTCGAAATTGGCTGAAATTCTGAGAAGCCAATGTGTTAACGCTCTAACGGTTATGTGATTGTGTGAAGTCTAATAGAGTCATAACCACAGAGCTTCATACTATCAATATCTTCTTTGATATAATGTTTTGTTGGAGACATAATCTGTTCCTTTTGTATGATCTTATTTATTGTTTTCGTCTGTAATCTACAATTTGTTCAATGTTTGTTCAATTTTTACTTTAAATTTATTGAAGCTGTATGACATGTGCGTACATATATAGTAAGTGTAAACAAAAGTTTACATACACCAATCTTTATCACAATGACTGAAATTATTATAACTGCTTTTTACAGTATTCCAAAGTTGTGGAGTGCATGTGGGAAAACAAGAAATGGCCCAATATTTAATATTTTAGACCACCAGTAAAAAAACAAGGTTCAATGAATTTTCTTAAATAATTTCTTGTTTTACCTTGACGACAAAAGCTTATGCTTAGGCAAAGAATGGGGGTCATTTTGGTATGGACTACGAGGGTAGGTATATTTTGTTCCAGTGTAAACATTTTCTGTTTTTAACCAGTACCTATACGTTATCTTACGGGGAATTTGAACTTTATAACCCTTTGTGATTTGACAGTTCTGTAGTCCTAGTTTCCACCGACAAAATATACTATAAATCACAAAATCACGAGAAATGGACATTCCCCTTACCCTTCATATAGTATATCACTGAACAGGTAGTCCAATTTAAGGGCACATTCTTACAATTAGTTAAGCACACGCCTACTTAGTCGACGGATTTTGAAAATCGATTTTCTTGATATGCTACGTCATAGTTTATTAGAATTTCGAGATAAATAAGTGCCGAATATTATACAGAGATTTATCTTATTCGTCGTGTATTATATATTACAATTTAATGCGAGAGAAGAAAATAAAAGGCCGAAAAAGAATCAGAAGAAAAGGTACCAAGCGTCCAAGAATTACTTAAGAGGGTAGGTACTCTAGTGTAATTACCCGTTTTTCAACGCCATCTTTGAAAATTTATTTAATAAAAATTATAAGGTTGTACTATCTGGCGTTTTTCCTGCACATTATTAAAGTATGTTTGAAATAATATTCAGAATTTTTTTATCTTTTTCATCGTACATATACATAGATTTAGACGGTGGCTCAAGCTTCATCTTCAGAAAAAAATCTTTTCCGATGGACGTTGGTGTGGGAACGGTTCTAGTGCTCCAAAATGGAAAAACTAAGGTTTATTTTCTTAATTATATTTGTCGCTATGGTTGGAACCACAGAGGTCCCCTAACAATAAAAATTTGCCGAATGTCAACAGTTTGAGAAAAATGTTCGACCTTTGCTCATAAATTTAGCTATTTTCGTTCTGCAGAATTAATTTTATACAGGATAGAAACTCGTCTGAGGTTCCAACCATATCGACAAACATAATAAAGAGAAGGAACCTTAGTTTTTCCATTTTGAATGACTAGAAAAATTCCCATGCCTACGCCCGTCGGAACAGAATTTTTTTGAAGAAGTTTGTGCCACCGACTATATCTATGTATATGTGCAACAAACTGGCTCAAAATAATTCTGAGTATTACTTCAAACCTACCTTAATATGCAGACAAAACGCCAGCTAGTATAAACTTATAGTCTTTGTTAAATAAATTCCCGAAGATGGCGTTGAAAAACGGACAGTTACACTAGAGAAGCCCCTTAAAGCACGACAATTAACATAAGAATTCCCGGTAAATGCAATAACTCACATGAATAACATACAATTATATACAAAAGTAGGAAACATTAATGACAAAAACCTTGCTGCAGCCATCCACATTTTCAGTTTATTATAGCTTTAACATAAGAAGTTCCTTGAAACTCCATCTTTGGAAACTTATATCCAAGGACATCTAAACCAAAGAACAAAATAAACCTAATCTATAACTTTAAGCTTCCTTTTAATACCACCGATGTGAAAAGTTCCGCTGACTTTGGAATGTCAGCCACATAAAACTTATTCTCCGCCCAGTTGTATTTGAATCTCAGCACGAGGAGCAACTGGTCAAGCGTGATCCGCCAGTTTACCAAAAATTGTCAACGCCGATGGAAGGGCACGTGTCGGCGGTAGATTCAAAGGAATAATCGATGAATGAGGCGACGCGACGGTCGTTCAGTGACCGCACGCGTTACGGTTGGAAGTTGGACGGTGAATGAAATTTCAGCTAGAAAATTAATGTTTCTCGGCTCTTTTCCGATACTTCTGGACAAGCCCTTCTGACCGCGTCGAAGGGACGCGCGAAAATTTGATGCGAGTTCTCGCTGCTCTCGACAGCTTTCCCGCTAAAGCCTGTAGGATAATCGGCTATTAAAAACTAGATTAAGCCGGTGCCCAGACGCAGTTTTAATCTCGATTTAACCCAGCTTTGCCGAGACTCGGTTGGGGATCTGTCGTCTTAGGGATCGCTCTGACCGCTAACGAACTCTAAGCTCGAATTAAAATGCGCCGGTACACTCCTGCTTCGCGACTGGCCCTTTCACAGCCGTTCTGTGTGTCGTTTTAAGTGCACCTGAGTTTTTGGTGTCGAGTTAATGCGGATCTGGTAGTTTCCACCATTGCTTTCGTCACGCACAAAGGGAACAAGAAATGGAACGTGTTGATCGTTGTTGTGTCGAGTGCGTGGACAGGCTTGCTCGAGGGCTAAGCAGTAAATCTAACGCTTCCGAGGGATGAACGGTGAACGATCAATTGGCATCCTTGGAAGGATTAGTGTAATTACCCCTTGAACGTGGAAAGGTAGGTATTGTTACGCTTGCACCGTTCGAAAAGTTTAACGAGTAACTCCACGAAGTAACTGGATTGCAGGTTTCTTGTTCATGAACCTGATGGGTTTTTATTTCGAAATTAATTATTGATAATTAAATGTGACCTGGGATAAAGAGATGTGGTTAGGGTTGAAAACCTTGCTTCTGAGAAAGCGCATAGAACTTTGATCTTTTGTTATTTTCTCCATTGCCTGCCATATTTAAAATCGATTTGTATTGTAAATCTGTAATGTTTCAGTGGCAGAGCATATTTCCTCTAAAATACTGCATTAAAAATGAACAATTAATATATGTGAAAATTATGATAGATTGAAGACCACGAAATAATCATGCATTTACAAAATGTTGGCTATTATTACGTAATGTTAACAGTATGAAATAAATATTTTGCAATTTTGACTTTTTTTAGGTAAATAAGAATTAAGCCTAAGTGGTCACACCTTCTTATAATTCTTGTTCTCATAAATTGGTCTCATGGGGTCACTGCACCCTAGCGTCGTTTTTATTCGCTATCATTGTACTTTTGAATCTTTAATTTTTAAGTGATAATTGTATTTTCCTAATCTCTCGGATAATATTTTTCTAGAAATGTAAATTCTGATATGTTGAAATTTGTATTGAAAAAATGGTTGTGGATAAAAGCGATGCTTTGTTTTGTTAAAATTCATTAAATTTTTAAATTTTATAATTAAGGTCTAAAAATTTCAGAAATATTGGCAGAGATATATCCTAGTGTGCGATACACCCTGTGTGACTACGAAGGGTTAAACCTGTAAGTATGCAAGTATAGAGGATTATGAAACAATTGGTACATTTACGAAATGAAAAATAAGAAGAGTTAAAAACATATTTTTTCAAATATTGTTGCGAGCACCCTGCAGCCTAGGGTGGCAAATATGTGTATAACTTCATGTCGGGTAAAGTCGGGTCCACATTTGTTACAGCCCCGCGTTCCGTTACCGCGACTTGTTACCTATCTGACCGATTGTGGTAACAAGTGTAGACGATGTTGGACGATTCCGAGATATTCTTCAGAACGGTCGAACCAAGTGACGAGTCACAGTATGCAGTAACAGAATATCGTTAGATAGGTAACAGGGTGCGGTAACAAATATGGGCCCGCCTTAATGATCGACAGAAGTTTTGGACCAACGGCCGTCTAACCAAACCTAATTCCAGGATGCAAAGTATTGTTAACGCATCCCTACACCTTGTCAAATTGATTGTACGGCAGATCTGGGTCGTTTAACCCTTTTAGCAGTAAGGTTCAAGTGTTCAGCCTACCCGTGTGTGGAAATCCTCCAGTTCGTATTTCTTACATCATGGCTGAACGACTATAGACCTACCTTGCACACACTGCGTGTACTAACTCGAGGCATATATGGGTTTATAGCACCGAAACAGTTACAAATAATTTAACGCGTATTGTTTACTCCACCTGAGCATGCCCTCGCGAAACGCCTGTCGCAACCAGTATACTTTCAATTCCGTTTTCTTGGAAATAATCGTGGAATTCGGTTGACGTAAATACTGACCCCTTCCCTCAGGGGCGGATTTGGGTATAGGCAACATAGGCTGCGACCTAGAGTGATAAATTTTGGGGAGCGACCAATTTTGAGAGTGATAAAATTTGGGAAGCGGCAAATTTTGGGGAGCGACATTTTGGGGGTGGAAAATTTTGAGCGAAAGAAATTGGAATTGGTTTAAACACGGAGGCTTGAGGCAACTTAAAAAAAAACCCAACAGTTTTTCCACATAATAAATTAGCAATGACTCAGATGTGAGTTGCCATATTGAGTTAATTTTAAAATTGTCCCGACTCTTTTAATTGAAAAGATTTGATGATATTTCGTGGAAAGAGCGGCAGACGCTTCTTAACATAGGGTGCCAAATCTTCAAATGCGCCCCTGCCCTTTTAATACTGAATATTTATCCTGCTATATTCCATTCGCCAATGGCATTCACCAATTTACTGTCGTTGGATGTTGAAATTACTAATAACTTCTTCGTGTGAATTTTGCAAAGTCATCGATTATAATAAGAACGTATTGATAAGCTTTAGTATACATATAGTGTTTGTTATCTATCTCACGCAACCTATGTAATAGATGCATAATGGAAGGCCTCCCTATTGTATCAAAGTCAATGTTTCATTGTTTTTCCAAGAGTTCTTTTCAGCTGTCATACATGGAATAAGTATAACAACTAATCTTCGATATTTTCTCTAACAGCGGAGTGTAATATTTGACTTCGATTTGTTCCATATTTCTTATTTTTCGGAGTAACGTATCGCACAATCATTCTTATTAGTACTCAATACTTAATACGCTGCCTAAATATTCGATTCATCTTTTGGTGAATTTGATGTTCATGTCAATTTAATTTTAATACTTCTTGTAACTCGTCAATCGAATCTTCGGTGACTAGTATCATCTACGTATACAACTACTATTTTATATTAAACATGACCTGGAAGGATTTCGTCAATGAATCTTGGAAACCTCGTTGGGCTAATAAACAAACCGAGTGGTATTTCAAGAAATACGTACTGCCCACCAGGCGTGACGAAGGACGTATACTTTCTACTACTTTTCGCAACTAGCAAATGGAAGAAACCGTTCTCCAAATAAATTAACGAATATGCACACGCATTCTTTAATTCGTCGATCTCATGTTGGACGAATGGGATTGGGAATTGTGTTTGCTTTATTTTCTTATCTGACTCACGATGATCTATGCATACTCATACTCTACAGAATTCATTCTTTTCAGAAACGATTGTGAAGGAATTGCAGAGCTTATTTGAAGGGTAAGGGGGAACTAGAGAATGTCACAAATCATCGTTATCGAGGAACTTAAGTTTTAATACTTTAGTCTATCAGTAAAGAAAGAAGGTTCAATGAATTTAATTTCACTTTATAATTTTCTTCTTAAATTCGTGTCTACATTTGTCACTAATTGATACTCTGTAATTAGTCTCTCCATTTACTGTTTATACTGTGTCTTAAATATAATTCACCTATATTGATATATCTATTGGTGAATTGAAGAAGGACCAATTGACACCTTTTGACTAATTGGTGTCAGAAATTTTGCAAAATCATTATATGTTACTTTTTATTCTTAATCAGGCAATTTTTCAAAATTAAAATTTACATTGACATTGGCCCTTCCTGAATACATCTTGAGATCATCCCTCATCACGTATTTCATATTGCCTTTCTTGACTCGACATGTACTGATATGTCTATGGTCAGATGGCGAAATGTGATAATTTTGATGATATTCGTGTTCTTCCATGTGTGTGTCTAGATGAAATCTAAGTATTTGCAAAATATGACATCTCTACACTGTATATGTAGTTTAGAAAAAAGCAAAGTCTTTCGTATTTGCATCCTGATGTCTTATCATATTATTAGTTTCCTCAAAAAGTTCTATCCGAGTAATACAACATATTGGATGGGAACTATACGTAAAAATGGCTAAAAAATATCGTTCCATCAAACATAAATTACATAGGAGAAAAGATATCTAAAACTTTAAGTGTTAAGGTTACTTTTACTTTAGTTTATTCCTCACATTTTTTATATTTGTTTGTTGCTGTGTGCATTTTAGTTTAGTTTATAGTACACTATTAGGCTTCCCAACAGTGTTACCACTGCAGTCTTGCCTTTTCTCTTATTGTCTATGGCCCCTGTAAATATTCAGACATCTTCTTTTCTGAGTAATAAAGATGATTAATAATAATAATAATAATAATACCAAACACAACTCTCTATTCTCCACTCATTCACCAACCACTCCAAGTACACATCTCAATTTTATTAATCCGGCTCTGACATGCTAAAAATAAAAGCAAACTTTCCACCTTTAATACTCCCCCTGTAATCATTACACCCTAATATTACTTCCAAACAGAATCTGCCGATTGCTCGCTAATCTTGATCTATTCGCAACAGGTCAATCGATTTCGCTGACTCGCAGATAACAAGAGTCGGATCAGAAGCAAGAGTAGCCAGAGTATCCTCCGCGAGGAACGTTCGAAAGCGATCTGCAAGAATTCGTGCCACCCACGTGCAAGTACGCAGGGGCGCCCATATGATCGACCGAGGTCGACGAACGCAACCAGATCCACCTTCCACGAAGGTGGAGAAGTAGGAGGGTGGAGCGCAGACCGATGCATTGGCGGTGCAACGCTGCCGTTGTTGCTGCCGCCGCCGCCGCCTCTTCTTCTTCTTCTTCTTCTTCTTCTGCTGCTGCTGCTGCTGTTGCTGCCGTTGCTGCTGTTGCCGCCGCTGCTACGGGCGGACGGTACAAAGAGCATTATGTACAAAGACGTAAAGCGAAATGGGAGCGAGATAACCAACGGTGTCCGGATGAATGGAGAAAAAAGGGGGCGGAAGTGGAGAGGGAGGGGACAAGGAGGGCGTGGGATGCAGGAAGAGGAGCTGTGAAAGATCGAAACTATTTCATCGGGACGATGTAACAGTTGTGCCACTTCTTGCAAATAAGGTCCACGCTACTAGAATATTTATTGCATTGCCTACAAGTTCACGCGGTGTGCATGATTATCATAGATAACTGATTCATAACGTGCTTGGACGTTTCACTTAATTTGGCTAAGCAGCGAGCCGTGAATATGTCGTCAACAATCATGGAATATCTACACTATAATATTAATATCCTACATAATAAGGCGCTTAAGGTATCTGTTCGTTTGTTAGCAAAACCTGTCCAGAGGCTTTTTTCATAATTCGCGTCGATCTAAAAGGTTTAAATTCAGCATGAAGATTCCACGTTTCCTGGGTGCGCATAGATACCGTAAAATATAAAAACCTGAAAAATTTGAAAATGGGTAGTACCTGCGGCCTAAAACAAGTATTCTGTTTATTTTTTGGACCCTAAGGGTTTTAAGCACTGTTGTACAATGAGTTTTGGTAAGTTTCTTTTCCTTTCTTTGCAAATACCATGCCATAACACAACACGGGTACCTACTGTAGGTACTGTAAAAGTACCCGAAAGTTGGAAAAATTGATATATCGTTTCTAGGAGAGTTTCAAATGGCGCAGGGCACGTATGTGACTTAGGCCCGTCGAAATGTCTTTCAGGTGACCAATTAAATAGGTACCTACCCGTCTGGCACCCGAAAGTTGAACAATTTCGTATTTCGCAGGGAAACTTTTTTTCTAGGGGGGGGGGGGGGAGGGTTCCAACAAAAATTGTGCTTACCTTAGGCGTCTTATTATACAGGTTAGTAATACCTGGTAAAGACATGTTAAAAAACTAGCGTTAAAAAAATAGGACGTCGATTATATTATCTCAACTATTTATTTCCAAGATCACTATACAATCGAATTTTTCTGATCATCGAACGACTGCCATTGTGACTACGGTTCAAATGAAAAATGATAATTTAGGTACTACGCATTATTACGTTTATGCGTTTCATATTTCCCTTCTTTCAATCTTTCGGTTGATCTGACAGATTTTGCATAGAATATGAGGAAGTCAAACATAGTCACTCTTTTCGCTCTCTTTTGACATGTAGGTATAATAGAGAGCACATTTATGACTCACTTAATTATGAGTAGAAGCCAGTATATTACGAAAATACACGTAATTATGAAAGGAAATGTTTACTGAAATGGTTTCAAAATATTCCAGCGCAACGATGTGTGAAGAAAACAATTATTCTCAACGAAGTTACGCGTAGTAGTACAAAACAGAAACTTTTGCAAAGAAAAAGGAGTAATTTCCAAATAAACAATGTTAAATACTTTTCAGCTTTTCACATTACAAATAAATCAGCAAATGTATTAAACAGTAACATATCTCTCGTGTCTCACACAATACAGATTCTATGGAACTAACAAAATCAAAAAGTACAAAAAATACCTCTAACATGAATTAACATGTGTTGTGTATAATACTTATAAAAATTAATAGTTTAAATACTAGAAATATCTATATGTGCACTCCTAATTTACAAAACAACTCGAAACATATGAAAATAATTGGCAAAGTCCCGAGGGAGCAAAGAAAAATAAATGTGTTCTTATTTATTCGACGCGTCCCAATTTCAATGTGCAAGAACATTGTACAAGAAAGGGCTGTAATTTATTATAATGAATTCCCGGGCGATGCTCGCAATATTTCCGCGTGCAGCACGAGAAATGGCGACGAAAACAGAGAGAACGAAAGTAAGAGATATACCAGGAAGGGTGCCAGACCACAGCGAGGGAGTATGTACTTTCTTACTTTATAAAGGATTGGTGCAGTGCATCGAGATTCAGTTTCTTCTGGTTCCAGCAGTACTCCCGGAGGCATTAAATCAAGTTCGTACTGCTTCTCTTACATCTTACCAACGGAGCAGTTCAGTGTGTGACTTCACCATCTTAGAAGTGTGCAGTGATACGCGTCGCGTTCAATTTCATGGGGATGCACGCCTCTGAATCCGTGAAACAATTAATGGTTTCAGAACTCGATTCTTCAGCTTTTAATTTCACTCATTTCCAACACAGAAGTAATAGTTCTGTCAAAACATATACAGTATTGTTTTTCTGATATTTTTGTTGTCACGTTTCCCCTATGAATCGTTTTCGTTATTTAAGATTTTAAGCACTGTAACGGTAGAAATATTGGATATATAAAATTCACAATTGTAAATCTTACACAGAAGAATATTGCTAGAATCGTCTGTAAAATTTGATTTTTATAATTGTCCAGTTTTTCTTTGGATTAATAATTTCTGTAATATTTTGTGTATTTTTAAGATCTTATATGGAAAATAAATTTATACTTAAATACCCCAAGTTCAAAATTTGTAAGCATGAAAATAATCAAGGACTTTGCAGCGAGAGGAGTGCAGCTCCATTCTACCAACTTCGAGTGAATCAGAAAAAAACTGTCTATTTAAATTTTTATCTCTATTTTCGGCGAATTTTTCAAATCTGGAGCTGCCCAAAACAAAAATATTGCACAAAACAGTAATAGGTGCAGGTTCAAAGTTTGCAATAAATCGCTCATTTGTTATCGAATTTGCATCGAAGGTGCACCGAACGATGTAGAATTTTTGTTACATATATTGCACTTCAGTAATCAAAAACTAAAAAATGGAACTTCACCCCTCTTTCTGCAAGATGCGCAATTATTGTCATCGGCCAGATTTGTAATCGACGTGCATCGTTTGTCACTGTTCTAAAAATTCCGTGTTTTGGAGTATAGGGAATAAGATGCAGAATGGAGACCCAAGAGGAATTGAAAAAGTAGAAGCTTTCGCGGACAAGTAAGGCGATGTAAGCGGTTTGCTCGTTCCCAGGCTCGGCTGCGTTGCATCCGATCGTATCTCCCCGAGGATTTATTGTTTGGTAAATCATTTAGTCGCTGCCAACCTGCCGCAGGGGAAGTCGAAGTGACGGTGCTCTTGGCTCTTCCTCTCTATTCGTTCTCCCCTTTCTACCGCCACCACTGTCTGCGGTCCTCTTTTTCAACTTTCTTCTCCCGCGAACTTGCTCGAGTTTGCCACGAGTACTTCACTTATACGAACTTCACTAATACTTTGAAATCATTGTTCCACAAACGTATTACTTTAGAATTCGACTCTTAATCAATATGTATGTTGTATACTATGCCGTGTATTGCAATCTGAAACGCATTTTCTTTTCATTGTATGTCGAGAAGCGTACCTCTATTGTATTTTGAAAGTGTACATAATTTTGGAGCATTTGCTGCAGTAGGTGGAAAAAATATATACTTCTCCTAAAGCATGAAGAAAAAGAACTGAATAAAAGGAGTGTAATCTATAATTCCCGGTGTAATCGAGAAGAACATATCAGTTTGTTCAAAATAGTGACATTTTTTTCTTACGGAACTTTGTCTTTGAGAAGATTTCATCATCGAACAGTAAATCTTGTAATTAGTTTTTATAATTACCAGTAGACATCGTTCAATTAACGTTAGACAGCGGTAAATTAACAATTTAAGCGACAGAAAGTGAGAAGAATAATAAAATATTGCCAAATATTGAAGAAGAAGTGTGATCGAAGATTTGTTGGAAAATAGAATGTCAAAGAAGGAAGAAAACTTTGAGTAGCGGTGAACATGAAAAAGGTTGAAACTCTAATTTTAATAAAATTTATTCAGCCTCCGAGGAAACTGGACGCAGAGCATTAAAAAGACGAGAAACCCCGATTTTAATGGGGATGAGGTGGGGGAAAAGAAGCACACGCCAGGCACGCGTCTTCTCCACGAGGAATGCTTCGTCGCTCGCGCTCTTGAACACGAGTAGGCTCGTGGAATGATTTCGAGACACGAGGCGAGTGTGGTCAGCTTTCGGTTCAAGCAGAACAAGGAGAAGGAATCGTGCTCGGAGGAAGAGACGGAAGAGGACACAGGATCGATACAGAGGAGAGGCGAAAAATGCAGAACCTAACCGTGCAGGGCACAGGTGCATCGGGCGATGGCTTTCAGGAATTCGTGCTCAATCCACCCTCGGGGAATCTTTTTTCCTCTGCCCCGTTCACGAGTCCTTTTCTTCAGTTACACGTACCACCACGATAGCCCCGATTGAAGACAATGTGCTCCATTGATAGCGAGTGCAAAGTTAACACGTCAGCGAGCGGTAAATAAAAAGGGACCGTTTTTGGAAGACTCTTTTATTTCGATGCTGAATGATATTCATGATTGAGCAATCTGTTACTAAATAACTTACATAGGGCCTCGCCAAATTGGTGATACATAGAATCCATAAGGATGAAATTCTAGATGGAAATATTTTTCGAAAATATAGGAAACTATTTTGATTTGAGGCTTTGTGTTCGAGGAAAATAAGTTTCCTTGACTATTAACTTTGTTAAGTGCGTATACATGTAGGAATAGGTATTGCCAGAAGGCAACAATAAATATGGAACAACTGTGGATGAAATAAAGCATCGTGGAAAAATAAGTCGAAACTAGAATATTTGTCTTCGATCGAGGTATTGTTCTCGAGAAATTTGATTTAATTCTTTTGTTAGTCAATCTAGTTGGATTTCCAAACACGATTTTCTGAAAAATAACGCTTTCTTTGAAAAAAAGTTATTGCACAATTACGATTTACTTTTGCACAAGGATTCGCATCATATTTACTGTTGCAACCTGCCAGTTTCTAGTCAAATAGACGCGTAGCAGGAGAATATTCAGAACCAATTTCCTCGAAACCGTAGATCTTGCATGATAATTTTCTTTTCTATTTTCTATTGATTTATTCGTGTAGAATCATCTCTGCGTATCGTATCTGTATATCAAGTTATACAGTAAATGGGCTAATACATTTACTGTATAACTTGTTTCATTTGGCTAATAATTAGCCAAATGAAACAAGCTTGTAATATTTTTTATGCAAACAGAGATATACATGTCGTGCAAAAGTAGGAATATTATTCACTCAATTGTACATGTAATTACATACTACTTACATTAGAAATTAAATTTCAAAACTGTCTTATTTAAGATATAAAATAATCCATAAGTTTACCACAATAACTTGAAAATGATCTGATAAATATATTATAGTGCACAATGGATATAATATTTAATAATTGACACTTGTGACATGTGTTGCAACACATTCTCTGTTGCTTCGTTACAATAAATTCACTGTAAATATATTATAAGTTTCATGCATAAAAACCGCCGAAATTGTTTAGAAATTTCAATAGTATGAATAGCATTCGTGCAAAGTTTCATTGCTTTATTTTATTGCAATTACTTTTTATAGATATCTATAGAAAGACGTAACACTTTTCCTTCGGACTGCAGAATGACATGGTTTGGCTACTCTCCGAGGACTTCCTTGAAATCGAAAGCTGTATTTCAGCTGTTGCGAAAGAACGGGAATAGGTTGAAGATCATAGAAGCCAAACAGCGATCGACTCTTGAAGCAAATTTTGCCGAAATGACATAGTACTCTCCTGTTCATTTCCGTTCGAATGATAGGGTCTATAGTACAGTTATCCGAGAATTAATTTGACTCTGTGAATTTTACAGCTCATCCAGTCATATAATGTCCTTCGAAACAGGTAACCTTGTGTTTCCACAAAGGTTTTGCCCTTCTTTAGTCACCGAGAACCCGTTAATTTAAAATTGTGCTAGATACACCTATCATTTCTGTAACCACAGATGTAAAACATTTACAATCTTGCCTGTATCTGTAATATTATAATTGGGGACATTTGGTTGAACGGTTTGCGCGGGCTTATTTTGCGGTTTCTCATCACTGTCGACGAACACACGATGAAATCCAGCAATTATGGCGCCACTGTATATTATTTTAAATAAGTGTATCCTACCAGCTAAATTACAACAGAATAATCTGTACTGTTGAAAGTCCTCACTTTCTTACACTTTCCATTTTTTTCCAAGGGTCATTCGAATTTAAATCGATCACTTTCTGCAGTCGACATGAGAGATTTGGATGATCTCTAGTAGCATTTTATTTGCTGATGCAATAGTTTAAAAATCCAATTAATTCGCAGGGTAAATATACGTAAGTAAAATATTATTTAATTTGTTAAATTTCTATATTTCCCATTTGTTGTTATTCCGCCTGATTTTATGTTATTTACTGCAAAATAAATAGGAATAATACATGAAATTCTTTAAATATGCATTAGCATTTGTAACCTTTACAACTCAGTAGTGCATATTCAAATAGGTATATGTCTGGGATTGAACGAATAGTAACAAAATATGTCTTCCTGTTTCATGACATAAAGAAATACTAAATATATACACGTATATGTACCTAGTGATTTCTACTTATTCCTCTTTTCTCGCTCTCGTTCCAGACAAACATTACACGCCACGCATCACGCACAGTAGCTTTTTTCCATTTACAATTACTCAAGTTTCGTTTCGTTTCCGTTACTAAAAACCACGTGCGAATCCAATTAATAGATAACAGTGCTGTGGAAAGTGAATCCTAAGTATTTTCAACATACCGTGTGTCAGATTTTGAAATTCTACCAAAGTAAACATCCCTACATAAATGTATACAATTGCCAAAAATTTGTTTATTTTGAACGAAAACTGTAGATTTTTTACCCACAGTTATTGCTAATTTTAGAAAGCTTCCACTTTTCACTTTTTAAAGCTGTTATAAATATAAATTTCAAATGTACATCTACAATTTTATTTACTTATTGTTGTAACGACAATTAATGATAAATGTAATATAATGATAATTTACGATTCCATTATGTGACTTTCCAAATTTATTATGCTAGAAGAGAGAGAGAACACTCTAAAAGATTCTCTCCTTTCAGAACAAATGTATGTACAAGCTAACTATATTGATCTTATCTCTAATATATGCATCTTCGCAGATACACCTGGATCTTTTTCACGGATCGCGTGAAGTTTTTAAGTACTGTTTAATTGAGCAAGTCGCGGAGTACATTAGAGGAAATATGTACTGCATCACGCAAATATTTAACATATTATCGCTTGAATTTCACTTAATATTAATATTGTGAAAACATTAGTGTATTATTGTTGACTCCGTCTGTCTAGGACTTGAACAGGTTGAATTTTGGTTATTTTCTGATGAAGTTTTTTATTATTTCCAAGTATTGCATCCATCCTTGAAATGGTCCCTATATATTTTAGGATACCCAATCTTATGTTGTGTTAGATGAGAATAATAAAGTTTTTTTTCTTTGAAGCATTGTGATTACAGGAAGAATATACTTTAAGGATTCGTATTCACAGAATAGGAGAATCGCGGAACAGCATATCGTTTTTTACTCTTCCCTGAGTTTGGAATAAATATTTCAACATGTTTAGCAATAATGATGAAATGAAAATTAATAGTACTACAGTAGAAACTGTTAGTGCAATAGTTCAGTTTTCGAAGATTGTAACTATGATGCATCGGAAACAAGAAGTATTTGTCATACAATCATTCATACTTCAAAATATATATCATTCTACTAATTTTTATAATACAATTCTAGTACACCTAAAATTGCACCAAGTTATGCCACAAATATTATTTTCCCCTAAATGTATATTCATCGAAAATTCAGTTTTACCGCCCTGTCGTTTAGAATAATCAACCTCGTATCATCCTACAAAACGTACTAAATGTATTATCTAGTTATTGAATGTACTATCCGCTTAAAAATTTCGTTCACAAACAAGAGAAATCCATTTCGTTGCGCAAAGCCACGTTTCCCACGTAGGTTCGTGATTTTATCCTACCCGTATTCCCAGTTGATCTCATCAAATTCACCATTGCGGCACTTGTTACAGGATTCTGATAAATGGCGGTCGCATGCGCTTTCCCCTTTCTTGCGCTCGACATAATTCAATTTCACTAAACGGCGCGCAAGATTCCCTGTATACTATCATACATAAAAGTGTAATACGATACGACAAGTTGCTGTTAATGGATGCAAGAATGCGGACATCGGCACAGGTAATGAACGAAGAAACAACGGGTTTCCGTGTCCTGTAATTAAGTAAAATGGCTGCATAAATCAACGATTCTTGAACGGCTTTTGAGGAACTAGTACCAATCCAACAATCGGTGCCGTTAAATAATACGTTTTGCTACAAACTGCATTCCCACCTCTTGGTTTTGTGCTGCCACCGAAAGGGGAACTGGGGAATCGACTTTAACATGTCTTTACACGTGAAAGTAATTCCAATTAGTAACTGCTAATTAATGGAACAATTCTTAATGTAACAACGGTTGACCTAAAGGACCTCGAACGGATTGTTAGGAAATAGATAAATGGAAAGTTATGAAAGTAAAAGAAATTCGTTTCTGCCTCTTTTTAGGTACATATATTGCTAATAGATATTTGAAGTGCATCATTTGAAATAAAATCGTTTAAAAATAAAAGGGACACGTTGCGTAAGAAGTGAGAAACATAATCACATGTGTTAAAATATAATCTATGTTAGGTCAGATTGCAAAATAGTCCTACGACTGAAGGGGAGAACAGTCCTCGCCTTCGCGCTGTTTTTTTTTAAGAGGGGAGGTACTGTGATGGTCGAAAATAAAGCCAATTTTCAAGGCATTCTTTTATAATGAAATCTAAGTTTCTACGAAATATCTTTATTACCAACTGAAAATACATATATTTAACTAATATTGTATACTTCTAAATTGAAAAAAAATTGGGTAGTATGGCCACAGCATACGATAACGTTAGGCTCTGAAAAAAAAATTTACAAACCGGGCGGTCGTGTAATTTTCCAACATTTGCTCTGAATTGAAAAATTCAAACGTTTTCTTAAAGTATAATACAATAGCTTCAGTTAAGCGTATAGATTTAAAAAAATATTAATTTTTGAAAAAATGGCGATCTTTGGAAGAAATGGGTATCAAAAATCAATATGGTTTTTCAATGTTACGATTAGATGAATTATTCGATCAAAGCACTTGTACGCTTAACTGAAGATAATTTCATTACGAGTATTCCTTGAAAATTTCAAGCGAATCCGATAAAAATGGACTAAGTTATTAATCCGCCCAGTTTGAAAAATGCCGTTTCGAGATATTCACGTTTAAAGCTTTGACCGAAGTTTCTGCAACTCAAAGAGCTGTATACGGTTTCGTCGTGGCCAGTGATTCTCTACCTAGTTCTATACAATATATAAGCTCACAATCCCTTTTGTTAGATACATTTGGATTCTTGGACATAAACATTTTCGGCGATTTTCACCAAGTTACCTATGCGTGCACTCGATTCTGACAATGAGCGCTGCGCTTCCTATATAACACCTTCCCTAGCTCCCAGAATTTTTCGAGATCCACTTCGAAATTGTTCTGGTATATTTTTGAGACCCCAAATATTATGAAAATGCACAAAAAGAAAAATCGGGAAAAAATTTCACAGTGGCTTCCCCCTTAATCAGTTTCTATATTTGTGCAATAAAGGTGTTCAATAATATTAATAATCGGTATAAGGATTATGCAATTGTAGAAATTAGTTTTCCTTTTTTTAAAGATGTCTCAAACACACTGTATTAATTGGTACATTTATCGCAATTAAGGGATAATATTTTAGGTAGGGTAGGGCGGGGCTTAAAGGCCCACGGGTATAAAGGTCCACCATAAGTAATCGTAAAACTAGTGACGTATTGTTCTTTCTAACTATACGAGGGGTGAGAAGGGGGCGCGGGTTGCGTAATGAGGCATCGCTGGCAATCGAGCGACGCCGCTAGCAGGAGATACACGACCGCGTCTTAAAATTTGTACGTAAGTCAATTTTTTCATTATTATTCTTTTTAGTTTCGAGCAGTGTTATTTCGGTTACCATGCCTAAACATAGTTTATTAGTATACGTGATTTATTTGTTTTTCACGATTTATTATTAGTTTTTAGCTAGTTTGAACGGTAATTTTTTTATAACCTCTTAAAACACTTACACGTGGTTGGGGTAAAAAGGTCCAATGTGGACCGCTACCTAAACCCGGACCACGAAAGTCAACTATTAATAGAAAACGCCGTAAAATTGCTATTTTAACAGATACACCCGAAAAAGAAAATCTACGTAAAGAACAAGAAATCGCGAACAAGAAAAAGGCTAAAAGTGTAAACAAGAAAAGCAAAGCAAATAAAAAACTTGAGCAAGTAAAAAAAGCTATTTTACAAGAGGTTAACAGTGATTCCAGCTCTGATGATGAATACTTCTGTTTGATTTGTTGCGAGAAGTACAGTGACAGTGTTCCAGGTGAAGGTTGGATTCAATGCACTCTTTACAAACAATGGGCCCATGAAAAATGTATTTCAAACAGAGATTGCATTTACTTTGTTTGTAATAATTGTGATTCAGGAAACGATAAGTCTGATTAAGATAAAATAGAGATACCAAAAAATATTACTTAAGTTACTACGTTGTAGTTATAATTAAAGAAGAATTTTATTTTTGTGTTACGTTTATAAAAATATCTTTTGCTTTTTGAATTATGAAAAAGATTTTTTTTGTTAATAATTACAGTACTTTTGACGTTTTGTTTTTGGAATAAAAATAAACTTTTGAATTTCATTTAATCAAATATTGTTATTATTTCATAAAACCTTTTTAAAATTAAAATTAAATACTGGACCTTTTTGCCTCCTGGCTGTCCCTTTTTACCCCTGCTATGGGGCAAAAAGAGACAGACGACAAGGTCTAGAAAAATTGTAAAATGACATATTTCTATTATGATAATTCAACCAAAAATTGAGTTAAAATTGAGTCAGATAACTGTTTGTTTGATTAGTGTTGTATATTTTGATATAGTAGGCTCGGTTTTCACAGTATACTTCGAAATAGTCAAATTGGACCTTTAAGCCCCGCCCTACCCTACATTGTCATATTATACAGACTACGCTAGAAATTTTCAAATTTACTCGACCATTAATGAGACGACGCTACGAAACCTAGAAATACTTTGCTAATTTTCTCGAATGTACATACAACTTTAAAACGTTATAGCTAAAAGCAAAAGGATTTGGAAACCTATGTGTGTTCACCTTTTTCGTGTAATACCCATTAGTATAGCCGTTAGGTTTCATGAAATAAAAAGACAGGATTGCAACAAATCCCCTCAACTATTTTGCGGTGACACGACGCTACCTTGTTCGCTTTGATTTAAATTCATAAAGAATTTTACGTTATATGGTATGTTATACGAAATCAAGGTATCTAAAATGGGCTGAAATAAATTTTGCTCCTAATGATAGTGGTTCTCACCAGAATCACTGTCGTACTGATTGTGTAGAAATAATTGGTTATATCACAGAGCACAGTCGTTCTAGCAGGAGAGTGCACACCAGCATGTCCTTGGTTAGGCCTTCAATTGAAAGGCCCAGAAAACCCTAATTTTATTTTCGTATTTCAAAAGCTATTAGATGTTAAAAATCTATTTTTCTTCAATAAAAAGAATTTATTATTGTTTTTCATGTGCAAATGTTAGTTTAGTTCTTATAGCTCTGCAGATATAGGTACGCTACATTTAATCGCCTGAGGGG
The DNA here is from genome assembly GCA_929113495.1 of Andrena minutula. NCBI lineage: Eukaryota > Metazoa > Arthropoda > Insecta > Hymenoptera > Andrenidae > Andrena > Andrena minutula. Next base: position 41,715,655 of record OV815994.1, read on the forward strand.
TGACATTTTCATATCCTTGAATAACGAGTAAATAAAGGCTATAAAGTTTTTTTACTGCAATTTGCATACTTTTTTAAAAAATCCTAAAAATCACCTATTTTTTTTAATCGATGTGATGAGAACGTCTCCTTAAAGAAAATGGACAAGTACCTGATTCCAAACTTTTTACCAATAGTGCAGGTATTTGAAATCAGTCTATGCTCATTTTCGCAGCTTTAAAAATATGAGTTCCATACATGCTGGTCATTTTTTACTCGAAGACTTTGAGTGTATAGTCGAACGAAAGAATGCACTAGGGTTAAAGTAGTTTAAGGGCGATTTAAGAAAAAAGGAAAACGGAAGGGACCGAAATTTTGTCCCTGCATTATGCAAGATCGATAATTGCGGCACATCGAAATCGCGTGCGAGCAACGCGACGACCAGACGGACAAGGGGCGTAAGAGAGGGCGTAAGAATGCGCAGTGCACGGGGCTTTATTTATTTCGCATAATTAGCGGTACATTGGCAGAGTATCGTCAGCCCGACAGGTTCTCAGCCCGTCTTTCTTTTTTCCTCGCTTCCTCCCAAGTGCCCGTGACTTCTTATTTTTCACATTCTTTATCACTCGGTTGAATTGATTAATGCTAGAGGCTAAATCGCATCGCTTCTTCGGACAAGAGTCGTCAAAATATACGATCGCAGAAGTGTCAAGTTCTTGTCGCGAAAAGTAACATTATATTCCAGTGTTGCTAGTATGGAGTATGTTTATGTGCAAAGGCTCAAATTTAGATGCTGAATAAATTATGTTTCGAATTTTAATGAATGCGTTTCTGCGCTGTCTTGAAACAATTTCAGATGGACGAAGAATTTGAGAGAAAAATATTTTACGTAACTTTTTTTTTAGTACAACAGCAGAGTACCATTTTCTGGTGATATAATTTAACGGGAATATTGCACACTTTTATTATGTATTTAATATCAGTATTCAGTAGCATTTATACGTAGAATTTAATTATGAAGCTTATTTTAATCACCAGTTATTATGATATGAAGGATGTATACGCATTATCTAATACAGATAATGCAATTAGTTTGTAAAAATCAGGCTGCATACATGTGCACTGACTATTAATATTCAATGATCACCTAAACATGCTTATTTCCATTAGCAGTTAAAAATATATAGACGTAACTTAAGGTTAAGTAAATAACGGACGTTAATTATAAAATTACCGAATTAATAATAATATCATTCACGTCAACCGCAACATATGTACAATACACTTAAAAACAAGTAATTGAATAGCAAAGCCCCAGTTCAGTATATCATGTAAAAATGAAGAAACAAAATATAATGCCTCAGGAAATTATCACACGCATAGATTGCTGGCACTTTTTACTATAAAATTCTGAAAATTTATTCGATGATTCAACTAAAAATTGTATATGTAACGTGAATCATGTACTAATATACTAATAGTTTTGTATAGGCAAACATGAATTACAAGAGCTGCAAGCAATGTTGCTTTAAAATACTGCTAACAGTTCGTATTAACAGCACAGAGAGCATGAAGGCAGGTAAATATTATATCTCATAGTGAATCATTTTTTTTATATTTTAAAACAGTTATTCAACCAATAACTAAAGGATTTGTACACAACATATCGGACGCAAGGAACACAACTGCGAACGTTCATTTACATGTTAGTCTGTGGTCAATGTCTGATAGAACCATAACTTTTTCGTCGTACCGAGAACATTTGCTTTCCAAGACCGGATTAAGTGGTAAACTTCCACCTTTCTCTTTAATTCTCTTTCCAATTTCCGTAATTGCGCGGCTCCTTCCTCGGGCGGTAGGTGGAGATGTTAATGAACGCATTGCAAAGTGGAGCATGACCACACATTTCGCAGTTTCCAGACATGATTTACTCGCGCCCTGAAATGCGCAGTATCATACTGTGCAAATTATGTAGATAATGCATATAGAGCTGCACAGCGTTCCCAGAAACAATCATTTTCTGCTTCAAGTTTCACTTGCGAATTTTAGTCGTTTAAGACAGAAAGGCTTTTAGAAATTTAAAATGCAGGATGTTCTAAAAGGAAATGCCTTCTTCTTGTGTGACTATATCATCCAAAAATTTATATACTACTAGCAAAATACCTACTCGCTTCGCTTCGGGCCTAAGAGCTATGACTCCATGAAAACACATTTCACCCCATTTCACCACCCCCTTAGGGGTTGATCAGGGCAAAATCCTGAAATTTGTTTTTAGGCATTTATGTGGGTAACCTTCCGAAGTAAAAACCAAGTTGCTATCTAATCGGGCCTAAGAGATACTAGGGTGTCTGAGAAAATACATTTTACCCTTCTTCACCCCCTTGAAGATGGAATTTCCAAAAACACTTTTTTAGTGGGAGCCTGTTTCACGAAAACAATGTACCTTCCAAATTTCACATTCATAGGTTAAACGGATTGATCTGGGCGTTGCTGAGTCAGTCAATCAGTCAGTCAGGACTTCTTCTTTTACATATATACATTTACCATTACTGTTTTGATGGTTTTAAAAAATCACTAAATTGTTTACGAGAATACGTTCCAAGGAATCAAAAACCAATAATTATCATAGAAGTGATGGGAAAATTATAATAAACACATATAATTGAAAAACTGTAACCATGATTATAGCTCACCTATTTGTTTCGTCCCTATATCTACGAAATAATTGTATAAGAAACAATTCGAACAAGTATCGAACAAAATCAAAAAACAACAAAATTATTTCCATGCGAGAGCAACAACCTATAACCCATTCGCCGTTCATGCTCCCGCACGTGTGTCCAATAATAGCATCAAGCTTACTTTTCCTTTTATCTAACAGTACGTAGACGAAATATTTGCCACTGTTTGAATAGCGGGAGCATAACTGATCGTGAGCCTTGAACGTTTTCACTATTGTATGCAGACGCATGAACGGCGAACTCGACATCGATTGTTCGCAGGTAACCATAATTTTATTATTTTCATATTTTACTGGACATCAATCTACTATAGCCTTTCTAAACGTCATCCAGGATAATTATTTTGCCAATAGACTTTCATCAGAGAAAAGTGAGAACGAGAGACAGCAACTAAGTAGACGATCAACGATCAATGACCATTGATCATTACATTTACACATTTACTAATTATTAACTTTTATTTCTTACAAATAAAAATGTTGTTTTACGATGACTCGAAATTCCCGATCTTCTACTACTGTCGTCATGAGTTTGAAAGAAACGGCGATGCATGCTTCTTCTTGATAATGTGCTTTAAAATAGCGAATCAATTAACGGCAGATCATTTTCTTGCCTGACTTAATCTTAACGACGGGCTTCGATGGAAGGTATCCTGGGAATCGACGAAAGGCGGCCTGTCCCTGGTAAGAGGTCTGAAATTTGGCCGGACCCAGTTCGAAATTAGTATTCATTAGAGGTCCACGCGAGATTTCCGACGAGTCATGTGGAAATAATTAAGGTAAGTGTGGGGTCCGCGGTTCGACTCGGTGCACAGTCGTCTAATGGCCTCCTCTTTCGCTCATTCAGACTCGCACACGCCTCGTTCCCGTTATCCTTCTCCTTCTTATACGCGCTCCTTATCCTCCCCGTCTTCTTACTCTTGTTCATTTGCGTTGCGTCCAATCGATTTCTCTTTCACTCGTTGCAAGTTATTACTTATCCTTCGCCCTGCTTCCTCGTGGGCCCTTCCTCGGTATCTGGCTGTCGTTCCAGCAATTAATGCTTTTCATTCCATCGATGGCTGATCGAGCGAATCCTTCAGACGTTCGCTCTTCCGTTTTACGTCAATCCTTTGGACGCTCTGTCGAATCAATTCTCCCCTCGCGTAACATATATTTCAGTGGCGTACGAAATTGTCTTGGTCGTTTCTTTCCATCGTCCCATCTTCTACCTTTGACTTGAAGTTTCACTTTTTCCACACTCGCCTTTTCTTTTCGTTCCTTTTTTTTTCTACAGAGGAATACATGCCTGCGTCATTCTGATCCTTTTTTGTTCTTGGTCGGTCCGGTGATTAATCATCGATCAACCCATCAGTTACGCGGAATGAAATGAAATTGAAATAAAATGGCTTCGATACATTCTTGTGGGAAAAGTGATTTCGGTTTCACTCGGATGGTACGTAGCGGAGTTGGGCATTAACTAAATAAGAGTTTATTTAAAGAACGGATGAAATGAAAGTAATTTTAACCTTAGAATATTCGGCGAATAAAATTGATTTTGTTATACGACGGATTTAACTCGGGAAAACTTTATTCGACACATGATGAATAATTTTTTTACTTTTTATTCGTTATTCGAATTTTGATTTCAATTTTGCCCATCTCGGGTATATGGGGATAGTTTCTACTTAAACAATTTCAGAGAAGATTTAGAAGATATAGGGTGAAGGTCCCGAATTTAGTCCTCCATGTGTATTTCACCCAGTAGAGGGTGTAGGGTAAAGGACCCAGTTACTGACACCTGACCAATTACTGTCACCTTAAGCTATTTTAGTTAAAATAACGAATAAACAAACTATAGAATATAATCTATAGTATAGATTATAGGTTGAAATACATAATTCGTTTTGTGTATCACTTTACAACGTTTATTCATTAGTTATTTTAAGTAAAATAGTTTAAGGTGACAGTAATTGGTCAGGTGTCAGTAACTGGGTCCTTTACCCTTTATAATGTTAGAATGAGCTGGCACTTGGCATGAATTTTCTTTAAACGTTTCTCTATGTATCCACGAATCGCAAAATGGAATTATGTCATGTCAATACGAGATAATAAACAAAATGTGAGATCTGAAAAAGTATTCCTAAATTTCGTCCCACAAGAAAATGTTTTTTTCCAGGGTTTTTTCCCAAGAAATTTATTTTTGTATCGATACAAGCGATCTTACAGTTTATGTGTGCAAGCAATCATGGCAAATGAACGCCTTCTTTTCGCATAAGTTTATTAACACCGCTAGTTATATGCAAAATAAATACTGCACGCACAGCTCATAATATAGCATAAACGTTGTGTATTTGTAGTAATTATTCATTTCCTACAATACTGCAAGATAAACAGAATATTATAAAAGTGGCCGAATAATTTACTCGAGTAATGCAATAAATACAAAAGATATGTTCGCTCACGCTGTTCATAAAATATACGGTCTGTTGCTCCGTGTATTTCACACGTACATATTGCACCTGTCGCCCTGTCTCTCTTCATATTCGGCGCTTTTTCTTAATTATCGTCTCGATTCTTTATACACGCACCTTACCCTTTCTTTCATCACACGTTGTTTTATTGGAGTACTCTCCATTTCCTTCTGCTCTAAATTGATATTTCTTATTTCATTTCACGTTATTTCAACCATTTCATTTTAATGCCTTTACGTAACAAGCGAGGCAAGTGAATTATAGTTTGAAAAATGCTTCTAAACTCATGAATAATGTATGAGGTATACATTAACGGTTAAAATGTATGTGAAATAATTCAGCATATTACGATCATTAAAGTGTTGCAAGTATCTAATGTGCAGGATTGGGTACAATTTGATTTCAATGACGAAATCTTGTACTTGCCACGAGCGAATAAGTTCTTGATCGATTAAGAATGTATTCAAATAGCACAGGAAGGTAGGTAAACTTTATCCGCGTCATCTGTTACTCATCTAATAGAACACCCCACATTTATTATTCGCAAAAACAGTTATCAGAGAGCAGTCAACAAAAATGATGAAATTTGGAATAGTTATTCAAACAATCTTATATATAAAGCAGAAACTGTTTGTATGTTGGTCTGTCGCCTAAAAATTTCCGAAAGGTAAATTCTAGGCTCACGGAATGTGTCACAGCTCATTAAGCCTAGCTAATCGAGATGAATGTGAATATTTTCACCAAAAAAATAAATAAAATTCTTTTATAAAATCAGAATCTAAATTTCGGGCGAAGCCGAGTAGTAAAGCTAATTAATGAATAAGTAGCGAATGAAGATGAATAATTAATAATGAATAACGGATAATAAACAGAAGAGAATGCATTTGCATAAATATCTTTGAAAATATTTCTTCGAAATAGTTTAAATAATACCGAAATCTGTTAATGAGTAAGAGAATAAAAATCTATTTCAACAGAGTAATTGAAAAGAAATAGTTAAACGGAGCACAGGATTAATATAGAAAAATCTGATTTTTTATTTAATAAATGGCATCCAACATTCCACTTGCACACGAAACTTTTATTTACGTTACTCAACTTTTTCCCCGAAAACCCACTACACATCGCTGTATACCTGTCTGTGGTTGAATGAAGTCTTATTAGGCCAGACCGCCAATGCAAAATTTCGCTGTGGTGGTAACGAATTTCGCCGATGGCCGACCGTTTGATCTCATTTCAGCGAAATAAAGCAACAAAACGGCTGCTCGCCGGTTGCCAGGGACCGGTTGGATATAAACGGCACCGCGGAAGCTTCATGGGCGCGTGTCCAGCCGACCTGTATCATTACTCCTTGCTGAAACGTCTCTATTGGTCTGCATTCTTGCGCACCTCTGCATTTTCTATGCTATTGAAATATGACGGTGTTATAGTTCTAAGCAAGAGGAAAACCTTTGGAAAATGAACCTTAATCACAGTGAATGCTCAGAAACCACGTTTCCGTGGAAACGTTGCAAACTTTTACCAATAGAAAGAAAGTTAAATCCTCATCGTAAACAGGGTTACCACCTCCCCGGTTTTGGCCCGAAGACACCGGGTTTTGAAGCAAATCTCTGGGCTCTGGTTTTACTGGAAAAATCTTCGGGTTGTAGAAAAAAATGAGATAATAAGAAATTGTGGTATTATGCAATAGTATAAATTTTATATACAATAAAAGTTATTAATTAAAAAAACAGATGCTTTTAAATTCTGAATTGTATGAGCTTGAAAAATTGCATTCCGGGATTTATATGGTGATAAGGTGGCAAGTCTGATCGTAAAGCGAAATTGTTTTACATAGATATGTGTTACATGTAAAAGTTGTAGGCACAAAAAGCTTTTTTTGGGTAACAAAGTTAAATATAGGTATACAAGTTTAACCCAAAATAAGAATTTTTTTAGCTTCCTCAAGTATTTGTTAGAACTTATTTCTATTATATTCATAGAATTTATCAATGTGATGCACAGTGTTGAATTTCATTTGTCAATTTCAGATGGAAGTTATTATTACGATAACACTTTGTAAACATTAATAACAGATCAACACACTCAATAAAAAGCATCTTCAAAATCAGTCAATTACAGCATTAAGTAATGTGCAATTTGTCCATAGCTCATTACAATGTAGCTAACTACTAACATACCCTCTCGTGTAAACATCACTCCTGTGGTTTCACATGTAGGGAAATCTGATATCGTATTTGGTTGCCTTAAGTATTATTACATGTTGAAGTGTAGAGTTTCATATTTTTTGTACAAAGTACAAACAGGTCATGAAGCCAAACATATAACGACGCATTCAATATAAATACTATCTAATTTAAAGTGAGTACTTAATTTCGATGAGAAATGTTTGTCAGCAAAGATTTTTCTGACGTTGAGAACAGAAATGGTAACAATATAACTCCATATAACTGTCATTTGTCCATTTGTTATAAATACTAACTTGCGCAGGGATTTATTCAACAATGTTCGTTAATGAGCACAGATCCAATATTTCATCCTACTAATATAATAAATGGGACAGTGTGTTTCGATGTTTGGGTGTTTGTTGCGCAATCATGTCGCAACTACGCAACCGATCTTTCTGAAATTTTGTATATACGTGATCTAGGACAAGGAATAACATATAGGGTACTTTTTATCCGATTTTTATCCTATCTGAACCAAAAGCATAATTGCTATCATGAAATCTGGGCATTCCACCCCTTCCCCTTTATTTTACCCTCTTGACATTCCGTGATAATCGAAGTTTTATCCGGGCAACATCAGGTAGGTACTTTAAACTAGTTTATTACAAACGTGTAAGGCGGATGTGACAAAAGAACATATTAGGTATGTTATAGGAGTTTAATAAAGAAAGCAATGCAGCAATTAAATAGTGAAGAAGGTGTGTAATTGTTACGGTAAAAGTATAAAATCAGTGGATGTACACATTTTCCGGTATATGTAGGTACACATTTACCAGTTTGATAAGTAAATGTGATTACAGTTTCTAAGAAGACCTTCTTTCCGTAGATTTAAATGTACATATTTACCAACGTTAAATGTACACATTTACCAGAAATGAAGGGTAAATGTAATTTGTACTAACTTTTACCAACCAAGCTGGTGTATGTATACATTTTCCGGTAAATGTGTACATTTACCTAACTATGTACTTTTACTGTAACTAAAGATTGGTAATAGTTGATGTTGTTTTATTCAAAGGACTTACACACATAGGACTTACACACAATCCAAATTGACGAGTTTGCGACCACCACTTGTAAGCCCTTCAAGATACTCCTATTTGAAGTTTAACAAATGTAACGTATTTCTTGGACATTTTTACACAATGAAAGTGCCGTTTGAATGATACAGGGACGTAATTTGAATTTAATACCACTAAATGGCAGAAACAGGGTTTCCTAGGGAAACAAATGACCCACAAAATTTGGAATAAAAAACAAGTTTCTAATATTCAGTTATAATATAATATAAGTGTGGTGTCCCTAATATTTTTGCCTCCTCTTTCAAGTATTCCCAACAGTTTAATTGTAATAACCAATTGTAAGAGCTGTAGAAATAAAAATCTTGTATCAGAGAGGGTGGTCTTATATTTTTGGCTATTACTGTAAGTGACTGTCAGTACTGTTTTAACAAATAAGATCAAGAGAGGAAATCCAAATGCAATTCAAGAATTCGTTTGAAGAACATCAAAGAAATTTTATAAAAGGGGTATAAGAAGCTTAGCATAAATATGTGACAGGATTGCAGAAGATGAGAGGAAATTGAATTTATACTGCTGATCGATCATTCCGGGAAGATCTGATAGATGTTAGTCTTTCTATCGATGCAGCTAGGTAGCAAAAACCATTTCTTCAGATCGCATAATTCGTGAATGTAACAAAGTCCTGGTCCCTGGAAGGAAACGTGAAAATGGATAGTTCAACGCCTGACGATGGACGGGCGCGTAAGAATCCCATCTTCTTTGTATCGGAATTTTAGAGACTGGTATGTCGCTTCTAATAAACCCTAATCATTTCTTTTTGTGTGGAAATCGAGACGTTTCCCGCATAGAGATACCTGGTGCCGTAAAAGTGATGTACGATGCATGCCGGCACCTGTCCCTTTAACTTGTCCGTGGGCATCAGGTCCTCTTCCCGTTTCACAACAGACCAATGAATTTTATGGGTAGTCTAATGAAGTCGTTTTAAAACTCGCCACCCAGGACCGCGATGATCTTATCGCAACTTAATTGGACGAACCGTATTTCATCGAGCAAAATCCGCAGGCCCGGGGATCTTTCCTCTCTTCTTTACCTCGGAATATGTATGTATGAACCACCCTTTGAAGGCAATGTAGTTCCTTATGTATTAGTTCGGATTAATTGTGGGTACATAAGTATGTATTACAGAAGAATCAGAGTCTTTGATGTCGCATACTTTATTGGTGCTATATATCAAAATACAATTGAGCACCTTGCAGCAAGAGAGGTGCGGCTCCATTTTTGCAACTTTTCAGTTATGACGTGTAAAAAATATTGTACATCGCTTGGCGCACGTTTGATACGATTGCGATTACACATGAGTGTTTTTGCAAATTTTAAACCTGCAGCCATTACTGTTACGCGCAATACGAATGCTCCAGATTTGAAAATTTGCCAAAAATACAATTTGCAATTACTGTTCTCTGTTTAATTTTAAGACAAAGCAATTTTGTAAACAGTTTTTCTAATTTACTTGTAGGTGGTAAAGATGGAGCTGGAACTCGGTTGTTGCAAAATCCTCAATTACTCATAAAAATATCTATCAATTCTATACTTCTATTTGACATCCATAGTAGCATAACTCAAAGAATGCGAATTTTACAAGAGAAGCAGTATAAAATTCGAATTTGACTAATAAGTAATAGATGAATATTGATCATACATATACGGTTCTGTCTCGCAAAGTGAAACTGGCTCGGGACCGGCGAGTATGTATCAATTGTCAAATCGGCAAATCTATTCGGCTTGCCTTTATCCTCTGCCGCGGTGCGTGAGAGGGACTGAGCACGACCGAGAGGGCAGGCGACAGAGACAAGCCATAAATTGCAGACCCTCTCACTCGTACTCATTGCCAGTCTCTCTCACTCGGCGCGGCAACTACAAAAGAGGTAGTGGGGATGGCAGATTTTCACTCTTCGAAACATGAAATATATCACTTTTCGAGACAATACTGTAATTTCTGTAGTTCAATCTACTTTTCCATCTATCCAGATTGAAGATCACAAATAGCATGTTGATCAAGAAATTCAACAGAATATCAAATCAACCCTAATCAATCCTATATTTTACACCTTTTTTCGAGTTGCGCCGTTGTTGAGAAAATGTAATAATTCTAACTTTTCAAGATCTAACTGCTTCCCATAAATAGTTCGCCTGCACATCATTATAATCTGTATTCCCTGCTGCTCTCGTTTTAGCTAGTTTCAATTTTCAATATTAAACTAGTACGAGCGTGATCCATTTTCAAACAAAAGAAAATAAAATGCCATCAACGAAGTGGTCGCAAAAATTGACACAACACAACTATTCGAGAAAACAGCATATCCTACACCTGAAAATTACTCAGTGTTGTGAAAAAAAAACATGACCACCTTGATAACGGCTCTCTGGTGTGAAATAAATTAAGTTAGAAAAGTGCCGTTTGAAATCACAAAAATACTGTAGCTATGCAGTCTATTTCTGCAAAAAACTAAAAACTGACTTTTTCTTAGTTATGCCACTATCAGTGCCCAGCAGCGATATGCGTATAGTACTTTACACAATTTAATCAGGGTTAAGGTTAAAATTGCCAGTTTTAAGTCACATTAGCGGGAACATTGAAAAAGGGGTACAATGTAGATTAGAATGAATTCAGTTGAAAAGTTATGCATAGTTTATTAAACAAGGTATTATTTTCCGTGGAAGTAGCAAAGACCGCAGGCAAAAGTGCCCACCTAAATTGAATATTTTTTTATAGGTTTAATTAAAATAAATTAATACCTATCAGTATCGAAAATTGATACGAAATACCTAAAATTTCAATAAGTATCAATACTGCCCATTGACTACTTTCGCATCGAATTGATTGAATATCATTAATAGTATCGGTATCGATCCAATCACTAACCAGGGGGTCGGCTTTAAATTATGTAACGCTTTGGGGAGTGGGGGTTGCAATTAAAATCTTACGAATTCTTATATTCGAGAGTAAAAATCGCCATAATTACCCTCGCGTAATTTAAGGACAGCCCCTTGGGTGTATAAATTCTGCCAACTGCCATGCAATTGAATGGCTAAATAACGATGATGTAAATGACATAAGTGACAGTGAAGTTATGGAACAAGTATACCAATATTGTAATAAAGTTGAAGGAAAGGAAGAAGAAGAAGAAGGAGAGGAGGAGGAGCAAAGCGAATCTAAAAGTAATTCCAATTCTATCCCTACACACTCCGAGGCATACATTGCTTTGGAATTGAATGTAGTATGATACGAAGACCAAACAGAAAATACCTCCGGTAAAATAATAACATTAAAAAGAATTGCTTAGTTGGTAGCTAAAAATGATTGGGAAACAAGAACAGAGACTAAAGAAAATTGATAAATTATTGTTCAAAAGATCTCGTTTTTGTTTAATATTAATATTCATAAAAACAGAGTTATTTGATTATCCGGAAAATTCGATTATTCCAACAAAGTGTGCCATGATTATATACTTCGGATAACCAAGGATCTACTGTACTCCGATAGAAACCGTGCCTCCAAGAAGATCATCGTTCCAAACATCAAGTATCTGTAGTACTTGAGAAAAATGATAAATTTCAGCCTCTAATCGACGAAATTATTCCTGTTCGGCGAGAACTACACCGAGCAAACGACGAATTCAGGCTTAACGCATCACAGACGACTCCTCTCGATTTCTCCAGCCATTTAATTGGAGCCTCGTCCTCTAGAGCCCATAAATGTCTTGAGTTTTTGGCAAGCACGCGTTCCCAGCGTCTCCTCTCGATTTAATGTCAGCTCATTTTCGTTGTGCATCACCCGCGGCTTTTTGCTCGTCGCTGTAATATTCGGTGTTTGATAATAATCTCCCCGATTCCTCTCTACACGTAAAATTTTTCTGCTCTCTTAGTCCCCATTCTTTTAAAAACTTGTTCTCCATCCCCTTCTACCATCTTTTCTGTTTTTGTTCTCCACTGGTTTCCCTCTTCCCTTCTCCCGATTCCCTTTTCACTGTACTACTCCGTCTTCCATTTATGCCTTCCTTCTTCAGCGGCTTCTTTCCTTCCTCTCTTCATCTCTTTCCAACCACAGCGCGTCCTGTGCTCCTCTTTCGTCCCTCCTCTTCCATTTCACATCCCTTTATACTTTCCTTTTCTCCTTTCTCCTCTCCCTTCTCTACTTCTTCCCATCCTTCTACATCTTCCCTCGCCCCTCTATCCTACCTGACAGAGACGGCAAGACCGCGCTCGTTAACCCATGCACCTGTGTTCGCCTGGGCGAGTACGAATTTTTCATACGGGGTCCCTACTTGGGCCCTAACTGCGTTAAAAAGAGAGACGTAAGAAGAAAACTGTTCACGTGCCTCACGTCAGCAGCGACATCCATGTTTCTGGAAGCGGCTAATTTATTCGCGGCACTGATTTAACTTTGTAGCGTTAACTTTGTACCGATTTAAATTGTAATAACTTACAATTGCAGAAGCTTTTGTTTTAAATAGAAAATTTGAACAGTATTTTGCAAAAAGCGTTAGACAAACGATTATATACGCAGAGATATTTTTGTGTAAAATTTTTAGCAAGGAATTTGATGAATAAACGAATGTAATAGGAAGTATAGTAATAGTTTAAGTTTCTATTACTTACGAATTAGCTGCAACTGTTTTGCTGCACGAGCAATTTCATGAATCACATTTTATATGATAATTTATATGGGACCACGAATCCTACATACACACAGTGGAAAATAAATATAAAATAAATTGTACACGATTGGTTTGGGTAGAGACAGTAAATGCTACTGAAAGAAAATAAAATAAATCTTATTTTAAAGCTTCCAAAAAGAGTTTGAATCGATCAGTATGTAAAATAACATTCGGAAGCCTTTCATTATTAATCCGTGAAGCATCCCACGGAGAAACGATACAACCCTTATACTTATTCATAGTGTGCCCTTTTATTCAATAGAATTTGAGATTTGGCATATGAGACGTTTCAGGATAATATCGCAAACAGCCGAATTCCACCTCACCTTTGAAACGAAACTGAGGCTGTTCGCCGGAACACGAATGAAACGCGCGCACCTGCCCGTTCCCTTGGTTCTCCTTTCTTTTTCTTCCCTTCTGCCTACAGTAACGTATCATTCGTGGACCCTAAAAATAAGCAATAATAGCTATCAATAAAATAAAAAACATGCTTTTATCATATGCTAATGTCTGTACAAAAAATAAGGTAATATACTAACTATTTCTCGAGCTCTCGATTTGCCAGTGCTAATTATCCTCTTAAGAGTCAGAAGCTGCGCATAAATAATTGTTTAGATAAATGAAAAATGTAGGTATATATATATTTCTCTCAGTATTTAATATTTGACGATAAATATCTAAAATGTCAACGGTCTAAATTCTCAGCTAAACATTGCCTCTGTATAAAAAAATCTATCGGACAAGTTCACCTAGTATCATCTACAAAAAAAATAGTTCCAAAACATCTGCATGTCTATTAAAAATAGGCACTAAATTTTCATAGACACTTCAATGCAGCAATCGATTTTTAAGTGACTACAATTCCATGTCCTCGATAACCGACTGATTAATACTTTCCCTACCAACGTGTGAACACCATAGAACATCATAATCAGTGGTGTAATACCCAACACCCTTCCGAAGCCCACCACTAATGGGTCTCCGTTTCGAAACTACGCCACTGCATTGTTCGTCCTTCGTCTCACGCGACCTCCTCGCTTTCTTTCCCTCCTAAACGGACGGGTGTAAAATATAACCGAAAGAATCCGCTGCATTACTACATAGGTACGCACACTATCGCGGCCCTTTCGCCCTGAAGAAGAGCGCCCCGAATCGCGGCGAAACGTTGGCGTGCACTTGAAACACGGCTCGTGGCGAACGGAAGAAAACTTGGCGCGGGGAAGTTACGCGAACCCCCCCCCCAGCCCCCCCCTTTCCCCCTTTTTCCGCCCCTTTCGCTCTCGTGGGACCCACTCCCATGGACCCTCGGGGCATCATAAGCTTCCCCCACCCATAGACCGCCGAAGCGCGTGCCAGAAAGCGTACGCGCATGGCTTACCACGAAAAACACGCGCCATCCTGGACCCGGTTCTGAATACTCGATTAAATACTCTTGTTGCTTGTCGAGAGATGGCGAGCGCAATTATTGTCGGAATTCCCACACTGATTCTTTTGTTGAATTTTGGACAGTTCCCACCCCTTATAGCGCCATTTTCCGCTACATTTTTTACTCTTTCTTCATTTTTTTTATTAGATATGTTATAAGAGGAGGATATAGAATTTTGAACTCTTTTGCAACTACAGGTACGAAACATTGACATGGAGGAATGTTGAATGCCATAATGAGGATTGTGCTTTCGCAATACAATTTTTTTTATGCAACGGTGTAAGTGCACATTGCAAACCAAGGAGGGGGAATTAAGGAGGAACACCACTGTGACGGTTGGAAAAATGAGTCCATTATTGAGATTTTTTTAAGAATAACTTACAGTTTTCATATAAAATTGTTATTACCTATCTTTAGTACAATGTCTTAAGAGACTATAAAAAAAGAATGAATAGAAAAACATGCATAGATTTTCATATACAGTTAGTCTTCTAGACTCCTCACAAGAAACATAGGTCGCTTATGGAAAAGGTATCTTTGGAACGGCAACTCTGAAATCAATTTTTTTTGTTTTAATATAATCTATATGAGTGTAGTTTCCGTTGTAAGTACCGATTTTTTAAAAAAGTTATTTTTGTAAAAATGGTGCGCTTTAGAAGAAGTTTTGAAAATCCGCAAAAAAATGAATAGTTTTTCGAACGTATTTCACAAAATATGTTTTCGATATAAACATCGGTACGTATAAATGACGATAATCTTGTTTTAAAGATCCTGTCAAAAATTCAAGTCGATCGGATAAAAATTGACAGAGTTATGGATTCGATCACTTAGAAAAATGTCGTTTCGAGAAAATCGTGTTTAAAGTTTGACTTGTAATGCGTTTGTAAACGCGATGCGTTTCACAAAATGCACTGTATCTTCCCTTAAATTTCCAACGCGATGTTGCTCTATTTTTTTTTCAATCCAGTTATTTTATTTATAGAGGCATCTAAACACTTTAGTACTCTAAAAATATTCGAAGCGTCAACCATTTAAAACAAAAATATTGTTGAAGTTTTTGAACAACTGCAAGTTGAACCCACTTTACTATGAATATAACGACTTTGTCTTCCATTCGATATGTAATACTTATGCTTTGTTTTGTGGATTACAAATAATTTTATTAATTTTACAAAATTATTGTTATTATTATTCGTCTTTATTACTTGGTAAATATACAAAGAAGAGTAATACATAGAGCGTAGGAAAGTAAAAAACGAGGCTGCAGTACAAAACTGTTAGAAGCCTAACCGTAACTAAATAATTAAAACTAAAACTACAACTAGGAAAGAAAAGAAAAAAAGGTGAAAAATTTAAGAGAATCAATTTATGGCGCATAAGCAAAATAAAAGCACAGGGAAAGGTGGGATAGTGGATCACAGCTTTGCTTCCTTTTTAAAATAATAATAACGGTTTGCTTCGTCTGTATTTAATTGTTTAAGTTGTAATTGTTAGAGTATCTCAATAAAGTTGTACAAATTTGAGAGTGAAAACATATTTTAAAGAATGCATTTAAACATTTTCTGACAGTGGCGTTAAGTACAAGTATCCCCCACTCAGGGGGAGATATCAGGAGAAAAGGACTTATAATATTGAGCAGAAATATAGGCGAAGGAGGAATCGAAATTAGATGTCCAGTGTGCAAGTATGGAAAGAAGATTTTGCTGCCGAGTAGAAAGCGAATTAGACCCATGATAAGAAAGATTGTTGCCAAGAATATTATAGAGCTAAGGCGGGACTTGAGATGAAAGTATTTTGTGAACGAGGCAATATTAGTGGAAAATCCAATGTTGGGACATACATAAATGTATCCAAATATGAGATGTCCTATTATTTTTGTACCGGACTCTATAACAACACCCTAACTGCGTGCCAACTGGCCACAAATATGGCCGGGACACTAACGTATGCTACGAAAAAGTTAAGATAGTAGGCTTTCTACGTGAGAAAGTAAATACCTAAAAATTCATTTCCTTATACTATGTACGTATGTACAATGTGATATCACGTGCAATGAAACTACAGATATGGAATACTGAAATCAGCTTTCGAGCACATTTAATTAGTGTCAAAAAAAAGTGAACGCATTTATCTCCGTGCATCAAACTGTTCACTTAATTTAGTGCACGCAACTGATACGTTCTGGCTAATTGTTCACACAAATGGTAAATAAAGTCTAGAATGGCGTAACGGAAGGTTCCGTATTTCATTTCTCATTGGGACACGCGATGGAAACCCCTGAAAATGCTTGAAACTTAAATACACTGATTGCCTAAATAGAGTTTTTATTTCGAAATAGCAAGTGAAGCAAAGGAACTAGCGGCTTTTTAGCCAGTTAGTATAGACGATATGGCGATGTTTAAACAAACATTATTTTCTGAGATTTCAATCGCGTTAGGAAATGCATCATAAGTTACTAAATTCGTTAATTAAAGAAAGCATTTTGCAAATAATAGAAAGTACTATGTTGCACAAAATTTTCATGGTTGTGCACATCGTGAAAGTCAAATGTTAAATCAAGTAATAAATCTTATAAGTTAAAATGATTTTTTCCTGAAATTTAAAATGCTATAAAAGTTTCCTTGAGAAATAATTTATATAACGTTTAAGAGTGTTTAATTAATTTCCTTATTGTTTCTGATATGAGGCGATACATATAAAAATAAATAGTCCAATTAGATGCCTTTTCCAGATAAGTGTATTATGTAGTGTAATAAATTAAAATATACGGGTGTTGAAGGAATGGTCGAATGTATATGGTTTGTTGAGTAATATTTCTTTCACTGCAAATCATAATTAAATTCACGTATGTCTGAAATGACAGTAATAAAATCACGTAGAGTCGCGGTTCTTAACCATTTCATAAATGCGTGTCACGGAAACCAAAATCCAAAAAATTCACAATGACCAAAAAGTATGTCTGGTTTGTAAATATAAATTGAGAACTCCCCACTTCGTGGTCACTTGGTGCTGTATCGCACCTCAACAGAAATTTTTAAGTTCAAATGTCGCGCTTTTACGACTTCTAACGGGGATTTATAAAATAAAAAATATCACCTTTTTCCACAATCGTGGAAAATCGCTCTTTTTGGATTACAAATTTCATCATATCAAAATTTACATTTCCAGAAAATGTCTAGTAGACCATGATTGAGTATTAAAAATGTACAATTATCACTCAAAATTTAACATATTAAAAATTTGAATATGGTAACGCAAAAATGCGTCTTTCATTTTAATAGTGTTCTTTAAATAAATTGTAAGAATATCGCAAGATTAATTTCTTCGTTTTCCTCGAATATCAGTTTCTTTTGTAAAGGTAAAATGGTAAAATAACAATGAAAACATTGCTTGCATCAATACCAAGAAAATCTTTTCCCAGCATGCCTAATGGATCATTTTGAACAAGAAATACCATAAACGCTAAAGCTTTATTTCCATTAATTGTTACAGAATTATAGGAAAAATAAGATACCTTATACATGTCCTTACATAGAACAGTGTTTTTATTCTTTGTATTCTGTGTCAAATTCGTGGCCATCTATTTGTACGCACAGTTCTATTCGTCGTTGTAATGAACGCTCCCATCGTATTTTTGAGATGTGACTCCAGATACTATCATTCCCGCCGTATATCGTTTGCACCAGCTGCTCCCATGTTTCTGGCTTACCACGGTTGTAGACTTTAGATTTCATATGTGTAGCCCCAGAACAAAAAATCCAAAGGATTTAAGTCCAGCGATCGGAGTGGCCATGACACAGGCCCGCGTCTTCCAATCCATCTGCCAGGGAAATGGTCGTCCAGGAAGGTCACCACTTTTCTTTGGAAGTGTGGTGGTGCTCCATCCGGCTGGAACCATATCCTTGTTCTTGCTGCAACGGGTATCCCTTGTAAATTCGAAGGCAGGCCATTTTGGAAAAAAATCATTATAATTGCCTGCTACAAATTGTCTCTGTATGATGTGTGCTTCAATGAGGCATTCATTTATTATACCACGCTCAGTGTAAATCTATGTTGAACACCACCTTGTATTGTTTTCAGGTGTACTTAATAATGAACATTGTCGCTATTAATATTTTCGCGGGTGTACTGTATTTCATTCGTGAACAGGATGTACAGAAGTATAGTCCAGTGCTCTAACAATGAAAGAGAGAGAGACCAGAAAGACAGACCATCATGTGATAGAAGGTGTTGTGCTATTTGTGAATGATAGAGATATAGACACTTATGTTGTAAGATGCATCATGGCTTTGAACGTTAAATGTATCAGTTGTAATTAACGTAGACCCTTTAGCATTCCACTCAGTATTACATTATTTATTTATTTATTTAAAAATATAAACGGGAAAATCCCATAGTTTACAAGATAGAAAACCCAATCGAACAACCCAATCTACAATTATCTTATATTAACCCTTTCGGTACGGCGTGCATTTCCACGAAAGTGCTTATAACTAATTTTTTTTTTTTTTTTTTTTTTTTTTTTTTTTTTTTTTTTTTAACTGTTGGAGGTGCCGACTAAAGCCGGCGCTAGGAACGACGGCTCGTTCCGTGCCGTCGGATATATCCGGCAATCGGCCAGGCAGGGCGTCAGATGGCTGCCGGATATATCCGGCATTCGGAGCGAAAGGGTTAAACTATAATAAATTAAAACAAATCAAATGAAATTAAAACCAAATTATTATGTTGTTGTTTTTTTTTAAAGGAACCAATTTCCTTCAATTTTTCAAATAGGTTGTCAAATGTGGCGTTGATGGCTCGTCAGAATATAGAATTAGATGGAATATTGTAAGTAATCTACCTCTTCTTTGAGAGCTAGCGCCTTGGATATATTAGATCCATGGCTAGCACACGTCGCTATATTGGACACCAAGGCTGGATAATGATTATTGCCATAATGAAAGGAAATTGACTGCTGACTGCAATCGACCATTGCTATGCATGACGCTTTTGAATCAACATGACGTGCGAGATTTGTTGGAAAAGTTTACAGGTTTCTATTCGGAGCAGGCTGTAAAATATATTGGGATTGTTTTCTATGCGAAGGTGTTCATCATTCAAACGAATGGATTTATATGAAAAGATTCCTCTTCTCAGTATTATAATGAAATTTGCATAACTAGAATCCCAAACATATTTGAAGACTAATAGGAAACTATCTCCGACACTCAAAGTTTTGACTCTTAAAATAGTTGGCTCACGAATTGAAGTCAACTGAAATGTAATGGTTATTTATAAAACAAGTAATAAAATACCGAAATCAGTTATAAACTTTTGGCAGACACTTTGGAGAGGGGTTACCAATAATTTAATATAGTCTACTGCGGAGATTATGAGCACTGGAAACTAGTAATGAAAAATAAACGGAATGTTATAACCACAATACTGTAAACTTCCAGTATTTTTAATAGTGCTAAATAGTAAATATAGTTTGAAATAGCGCACAAAATATGAAAATTATTATTTATTTATTTATTTCACGGGATAATCCCTTTATTATTATTGACTTAGGTCTTAGAAAATAATTAAAAATAAATAGAAGAATTTGCTACAACTTTACGTTTCTTCCCTCTATTATAACCTATGAAAAAGTTATAATTTCGGAGATTTTCACGATCCAGGTTACTATCAATTCATCTAGTATAAGAAAGTTATCTAATCCCACAATTTCAAATCCCCATAAGTGATGCGGTTTCTTGGGGGTACATTTCAGTATTTGTAAACCCTTACAATACATTTGAGGTGACAGTGGATCGTATATCAGGTCAAATTCCCCACTTATGCTAATTCTTCAATCGTTACTATATTGAACTTTGTTCAACAGTAACCCGTAAAAGTCTGTATCGTTTCAGGCCTCCGGGTACGAGGTTCATTTTTGAAGACCACCGACGGTAGTTCCCAGCTCGAAATTTTTTAAACCGTTTTTGTCGCTGTCTAGCACCTCAGATACTTAATGTTTCACCGCTACAGTTGCATTATTGCATAACATGCCGAATATGTTCTATCCTCGATTCTAAACATTTATAATAACTGCAATACTATTCGGTTTACACTCGTGAATATTTGATACAACATTGTCTGAAGGTTCCTGTTTAGCGTATATACCAAACAAATAAATGCCGATCGTGTCGAGTTCCATTGGATCCAAATTCAGCTCTCAGAAAAACCGTAATACTGGGATGAGCAATAATTCATATTTCAGACAAATATTAACGCACGTCCATTATCATCGAGATTGAAATTTACATGCCGTCTGTGACACTTGGAACGACGCGAGTCTGTAGCAGGGTGACTTCTGTCATTAATATCCCTTCCTTCACAACCGAAGTCGCGAATGAAGAAAACTTTTTCCCCTGACGCGTTATACGCCATAGCTCATGCGAATCGGTTGAAACGGGCAGCTGTGGCCTGCGCACGGCGCACGGCAGCCTTGGCAATTATTTCATTACAATCGGAGAAGCTGGACAGACTAATGATCGCAATTTGCCCGAAAGTTCTGAAGGCGAGTGCGCGCACTTGCCTACCGACTCGTACGGGCGAATTTCAATCTCGGCAGACGGAGGTTTATAATTGCTCGCGAAAGCCACCAGTCAGGCTCAAAATGAAATTAACGAGCGACACGTACCAGGACACGTATTTTCGAGGATTTCGAGGTTTCGTTACAAATTGCAGGGGGCGTTTAAGTTTGCAATCGACTTCAGACGGTAATTTATCGTCCCCGTGGATGCTTCATGCTGAACTTATTACGCGTGATTTCGTTCCCCAACTTTACTGGATAATTAAGTAAGACGCAGACGAAATCTCGACAGAGGTCTGACGAAAGGAAGTGTGCGAGGTTTGGGTCATTGGTTTGTTTTAAATTTTCTACATGGTTGGTGGATATCGCGTATAGTAATGGAATACACGTGTGCAGCGCAGTGTTAAAAATTTCGGGGGAAAATGTCATTCAATGTTTTGTCTGTCTTGAAGCTTCGATACAGGGTACGGCTGAATTTGTGACATAAATAGGAAAAGCGCGAACCTTCGTGCAAAAATAAGTTGAAGATGGACAATAAAATTTTTCACCAGTTGGCTGAACCTACGCTTGCCATATTATCGACTACTTGGGGAGTTAGATTACAGAAAAATAAATGTTATTATGTGTGGAAAAGGATTCGAAAATTCTGATGGGTTAATACAAAGCACGAATGAAGTATATGAATAATTAAAAATTGAGGGAAGGTATATAACAGAAGTTCACATATTTGTAATTTAGCGCACAGAGTTCTGCATGCAGCAATGCATATAGTAATTGCTTAATTAATAAAGGAAAACACTTTTAACTGAATTGATTTTTAATGTAATCACGCGTGAGTGATATCGTTATAACTTGAAATAGGAAATGTTAATCAGAAAAACGTTAGGAATGATATGTGTGAACTAAAATGATGTACCTACGATTCCTATTTAGCATTAGATAGTATCAAGGAAAAGCGATGAGTAAATAATAAAAATGAGGACACGCGTGTCAGAAAATAGCGTGTCATAAGGTGTTAAGGAAGAAAATGATATAAATGGTTTAGCTTTTCCTTTCCTTTTATTCATAATCCCCTGTATGAATTATTTCTCGAGTTTAATGTTACGTTAACAATTTATGTATCTGATGGAGAATAGAAAAGGAATTAAGGAAGAATTTGATGATGTGTTTTCAATAAAATTATACAATTGTAAATTAATTCTATAATTAGTTGAATAATGTGTCATTTATGTTACTAAAAAAATTAATAGATGAGTTCTTGTAGAAAACACTTTAAGTACTGAAATTAAAAACAAAAATTTAATCGGAAAATGTTCTACTAATTTGATTTTTGGCGCTTACAGTGTTTTCTACAGAATTCTTGAATTTACGAATTCCGTGAAAAACTGATTTCTCTATCAACAATAGTTTCGTAGAATCAGCTGTGAAAGTGACACTTTTTGTATCAATTAGCTGCAGTTTCCTGACAATTACTCGCACAAAATGTGACTACCTGTCAATTGGTGACATACATTGTTGAAATTGCATTCCAACACGCGTAACGTTAGTACTGGTGTATATTACATAGCTCTTGAATACCGACAATACATCCTGGAAAGATTAGGAGTGGCTTGCCACATTCCATTTTCCACAATTCCTTTGATGTAAGCCACACTTAAACTACCATTTACAGAAGTAGTTTGTTACTGGAACGTCCTACCTAGTGCATTCATGGCCACTAGAACGTGTAAATACGTTATTTTGTAATTGTATTCGTACCTCTTTCTCTTTCATCTCGCGAGGATTTATTTATTTTCCTTTCATCGCAAAAAAACGGATTTTTTTTTACAGGTAGTCATACTTTCTACGTGTACTATTTGACCTAATCAGAACTTCGGGGACACTCCGCTGGACAGTATGAAAATTGCTCGGCATAAAAACATGCTGATGCAACTCAAAGTACTATCTAACGCTGTCATAAATAAAATTAAGTATAATATTGTTTATGTTATAATAATATTTTATATTCCTTGTAGAATACAAATAGAATACCATGTGGTTCCACTTAAAATACTTAAGATGATCTTGACTTTTTAATGAAAACATAGTGATTTCGATATCTTTTCTATTAAAGACTTTATTCATGATAGATTAAGTTTTATTAATTTTTTTATTAACGCTACGCTAGAACAAATGTGCCAAAATCAGAACTGACTGTTACAATGTACCTATAGTTTACAATAAGAACAACGCGAGAGTTGTAACAAGAGATGTTAAAGTATTGATAATCAGTATGGATTATCACTTTAGACATTCATTATAATTAGCATTATATGTACTCCAAATTAAACACTAGTATTTAATAAACTAATCTGACCCAACAATTTCTTATGCAAATCCCAAATACAGAATTTTGAAAATTTTAACACGATTTTTAAATGTTGGCGAACAACCTCAGTTATTTTTTAATGTGTACTGTAGATGATGAATATAAGTACGGTGAAGAAGAGACGAATAAAAAATTTATTTTAGTGTATGTATTGTATAAAAGTAATTCACATTGCAGTAATAATGTACAAAAATAACAATGCACCTTTTATTAATGATAAAGAATAAAAATATATATTATTTGTAAAGTAGACTAGTTAAAAAATAATTCATAAGGTACCTGAATACTACTTAGAAAGTAAAAGTACACCAATTCCCTTCGAGTTGATTGCACGTACATAGATTGTTTCTCAACGTAGCATTGAGCGAAAGTGTATTGAAGGCAACCAGAAATACAATCCTCACATTAATTCAAATTAAAGGATCACTTCTAGGAATCCGAAAAATAGGGGCAAGTAAGTACACATGGTCATAACTCCGGCAAAAATAGTCGTATCGACATTTTGAAAATATCGTTTAGAAGCATGGAATCTCTATTTCCAGCTGCATTTTTTAGATTTTACTTGCATTGCTTTTCGGCAAAGTTATAGCAATATAAAGAGCACTTGGTCAATTTTAAAAAATTCCTTCAGCTTTTCGGTTTCTAGAAGTGATCCATTAATTAATGTGAGGATTGTATGGTACTTTACACATTGCAACCTTGCTGGCGTATCTAGGTCAAGTTTACAGTTCAATCGTGCAACAAGGTAGACTTGTATTACTTATAATTCCTAGAACTGGTACCTACTTGCATAATAATCTCGATGATGCAAGTAGTTGTTACATATTCGCACTCCAAGAAATTACGTAGTTCCGAAGTCCTTGGGACTTCTAATGATTATTTCTTTTCTCGACAAATTCAAAGTTGTGAACTTGAAAATGTTACGTATACCTGGATACATTGAAAATATTGATTTTTTCTTTTTATTTTTCCTCACTTTATTGTGGGCAGGAGAACATGTTCCTAAAATATTACATTGAAATTTATATAATTATTACCAAAGTTATGTAATTTTACACGATACAATTTCTGAGCACGTGGGACTTCTTTGCCCTATAGAGTTAATAACTAATAGTTCTGATAGAATTTTGAATTCTATTGTGTTCACTGCATAGTCCTCTCTCTTCTTCTTAATCACACCTTTTTTTAATGAGTTCACCTAGATATTTAGTAATCAAGGGACAATAGAATATACAATCATTTTTACTTCGGAAGGATCTATATTATAAGGACTCAATATCTTAAAAAAAATATGTAACTATTGTGTTTACAATTTCCAAAGGATATTCTGTAAAACTATCCGGGGGTTAGCTATGTTCAAGGTTCTTTACTTAATGCTTTTCTTTTATCTAAAATTGGAAAACTAACAAAACATGCATAGAACTCAATACTTGTGACTTCAAAAAAGATCATTTCATTTTAACTAAAAAAGGGTTTTGCTAATTATGTAAATATAGATACTACTATATCTTGAAAATTTGTTCGGTTTTCTTATTTTATTTGAATAGTTTAACAGTATAATATCCACAAAAGACACTACTGAAAGAAACGCGAGCAGCAAAAATAATTATATTTCTAAAATTTGTACAAGAGCTTTTCATAAAAATTTATTTAAGAATACAACACTTTACGTAGATACTTTCGAAAGAAGGTAAGTTTGCTCGACAAAAGTAAATAATTGTCATTTTTCACCCTTTTAGAAATACGACAGCATGACATATTCGGAAATATTATGAGAAAGACTCATCTTTTAAATATATGTAGAGTGATACAATATAATTCATAGTAATAATTTATTTATTTCAATACCGTAACTGCATTCACTATTTTTGTATAATGAACTCCTTTTTCGTTATTTTGGAATTATGAAACTTGCCAATTGAATGACTGATACATATTATAATGTTCCCAGCAATTACATGATTTATGAAACGCCTGTAACGATGTACGATCAATCGACACACGACTGTCGTCGTTTTACATTATGCTATGAACGCAATTAAAGTAAAATTATAGTTTTTTCCTGCGCCATGCAGCTCCGTTAGCCATTACTCATTTCAAGAAACATTGATTACACTGTTCGTAAAGGACTTCCACTGTGATTAATGAAACGAAGTAGCGGTGAAGAAATGAAGGGAAAGGGCTTAATACAATTTCGTACGTCACTCGACGTGAGAAGGTAACGAATTCTACTTGCAAATTTATTCCCCGATGCGGGTCAGACGAAAAGCTCTTGGCATTTTGTTGCCATCTTCCTAACGGTAACCAATTGTGTTGCTGAGGATGCTGCGCCCACACATTTTAACACTAAGTAGTCATGTGTAACAAACGAAATTCTTACATTATTTGATTATTAGATGATAAATTGCTTTTTAATTAAGTTTAAAAGTACAGCAAGTGTTTTTCTAATCTAGGAAATATACTTCAAACTTTTAACACCTTTTTTTGCATAAAATTCTAATGAAACTTCTAATATTTTGTGCGTTTGTGCAATTAGGTATTAAGTACCAGTAATAAGATCGTTTGAACATTTACCAGATCATTAATTCGTATTACATTTACATAAACAATGTATACACGCAAACAGGGGCGAATTTGAAGATCTGGCGCCCTTCGACTAACAACCGTCTGCCGCCTTTCTTGCAAAATTATCCAATATTTTAATTTAAAAGAATCTATACAATTTCAAAATTAATTTAATATGGCAACTCACATCTGAGTTATTGTTAATTCGCTACATGGAAAAAAATGAATTGTTTTTAAAGCTGTCTGAAGTCTCTGTGTTTAAACATTTCCTAATTTCTTTCGTTCAAAATTTGTTGCCCGTAAAAATTTGAAGCTCTCCACAGTTTGGTGTCCCCACAAATCTATCGGTTCCCAAAATTTACCGCTCCCAAAATTTACCATTCCCAAAAATTTATTGCTCGCAAAACTCGTAGCTCCCCAAAATTTGTCGTTCCCAAATATGTCGCCTCCCAAAATTTGTCGCTCCCCAAAATTTGTAGCCTCTTAAAATTTGATGGTGCCCAAAATTTGCCGCTTCCCAAAAATTTAATGCTCCCCAAAATTTGCCGCTCCACGAAATTTATTGCTCCCAAAATTGTCGCTCCCCAAAATTTGTCGTCTCTAAAATTTTTTGCTCCCAAAAATTTGTCGCCTCCAAAAATTTGATAGCCCCCAAAATTTGCTGCTCTAGGCTGCACCTACTTAGCCTATACCCAAATTCGCTCCTGCAAGCAAAATAAATGTAGTATACAATTCCTTTACTAAAAGACATAAATCCTTTCACCCACTTTGAATATTGAATGCCACAAATCTCGTTACTTTCACCGGAATAGTTATTTACGCTTGAGGTTAGAAATAAAAAGTGATTAATATATCTTGAATTCAAAAATATTTACGTATATAAATTACACGCCTTAAAATGTAATCAGCGTTCGTCACGGTAATCTTCTTTTCATTATAAACTTCCCTGTGCCATAAACTATTTTTGCACCTCTATCTCAACAGCACCATTACCGAAAAAAGTAACAATTTAAAAATCTCCAACACATGTTGAAAATCTGAACCACAAGTAGAGAAAGATGGTGAATTCAAACATACGCGTTTGCATTTATGTACACCTATACCACAGAAAACCAGTATTAATGCGTGATTATAACACTTCCTTAACATTAATTGCAGCCTGTCTGTATTTTATCTATGTAGAATCTGAATGCGTATAAATCTAATAATTATTACTGTGCCAGACATTTCTTTAGCTCTGATATACTGCAATCACAGTTACTGTCAGTCCAGAGGGGATTAAACTCTGCTACCTTGAGGAATTACAGTTTGGAAATAAGATGCAATATCAATGAATGTATTAATTAAATGAAGTATGCGGGCATTAATACAGAATTTATTAGTTGAATGGATGTACATTTTTTGTACAAAGCTGATAAACCAGATCGATGAATTATTTATTGTACAATTACAAAATCTTTGTACGTTTTGAAGGTGCAGTTTTACTGACAGTGTGGGGTAAAATGTGGGCTTATCATTTCAAGCATAATTGTGTGTTTTTGTTTCTTTGCAGTAAGATACCCTCTTAAGTAGTAAACAAATTTCGCAACTGAAATGTACGTTCAATCGCCAAAAAATATTAGTACGCAAAAGCACAACATTAAATCGTAAATACAATATAGCAAATTCTACAGAAATAGTGATTTGCATATTTTTTGATTGGTTGTAAAATTATTTGCACTAGAGTAATTTTCAAATATTTGGTAAAGATATAACTTATTGTTAGTGATATACGTAGATACGTACTATTAAAGAAAGACAGGTATACTATTCATTTTTACATAAGATAAATTTTATGGTTTTTTATATTTACTTAGCGACGTCAATATGCAAGGATATGATTTCAGAAAAGATACATCGTATTAAGCCATGCACCGTTTCCCCTTACGCTTTTTGCTTGTTTGGAAAGCAAACGTCGAATATGCCCATTTCCTAATTTACAATTTTCTAGTTACAAGCCTAATACATTAGGTGTTGATCGTGAACCATTACTCTCCGTTATTGCCATTTTAAAATAAATTATAATTAAAGTTGATGACTATTGTTGTCATTGAAATACTCGTGACAATTGCATTGCATTTTGTTTTAAATCCATAATACAATGAAGTATAACAATTACCAAAAACACTGTTTATGTTTTTATTAACTGAATATTAAATTGAGTAAGTAATTGTAACTAAATGGATAGGAACGAAGTCAATGACCGAGAAGTTAAATCGTGCAAACGGAATATATTAATTTGTTCCCCTTTCTTAGTTCTCGACATTTTCCTTCACTTTTATTATTCGTCAACACATTGCGCAATAATAATCCGTCAAGTTTATAGTAAAAATAACATTAGAAAGGCACAAGCATACCTACTCAACGAACGGGTTTCAATTTCGTAACCCGAAGTTCATGAACGCCCGTTTATGACACTTGCTTCACAGCAATTCTAATAGACAGGAGTCATTGACAGTATTAAAGCATATTATTTAATCCTCTTACAATCATATTCGAGGGGTGATAAATTTCCATTAAATAAAGCGTTGCATAATTAACTCTATCAAGCAATGTTCGCCAAGCAAGCATGTTTTATATATTCTCTGAAGCTTCTAGAATAAATACGAATTAAACAACACAAAAATACTCAAAACGTTCATACAGGGTGTTTCGCTACAGGTGGTGATTTTATAGGCCAAAATAAAACGAAAATAAAGAATACAATGTTATAATACAAAAAATTCAATTTGTATTTTACCTAAAACGCAAGGATCAAAATATGGTTTTAAGCGCCTTAAGGGGCACACAGAAGTAGGGGGAATGCCTGCCCCTTAAGGCGTCTAAAACTGTACTTCGATGTACGCGTACTCGGTTAAAATTCAAAGTCAATTTATTTGAAAACGAAGCACGATATTAAAAAATTGTATTTCATATTTTCGTCTTATTTTTGCCTGTAGAATCACCACCTAAAAGGTTTACCATTTATTGAAAAACACCCTCTATAAAGAGTGACCCAAAATAAATAGCTTCTTTTTGATCCCCCGATTTTGGAACTAGATTTTATGCCAAACGATGCCTTATGATGAGATATTAATCACAACAAATTTTCAAATTGAGATGACAATTAGTTTCTGAGATATGGGAGGTCAAAGGAGTGAAGATTCATTAACGCTTCAGCTGATACGCTTCGATGTACGGGCTTTTAAGTCAGTACGATAATTTAAAGAGGACTTCCTAGGGGTTTTGCTGACGGTTGCAATAAATTTGAACTTAGATTTTCAAAAATTGGGGCGCCCCAAGCAAACTTACACTATCGCAGCTAAACAAGTTTCACTTCAATAAAACGACTTATATATTCTATATAATACTATTCGCAGCCTCCGTCCTTTATGTACGTGCACAACAAATTATTATTATTATTATTATTTATTATTATTTTATTATACGGGAAATACCCATGGTTTACAAAAGACAAAGTCAAGAATTAGTTACAGAGTCTGTACAATAAATTAGCCAATGATAAAGAGCTAAAAAAAGCCAACTAAACTACACTTAAAAGATAAACAAAATATTAAGTACTAAATACTAAATACCTCCATGTAAGTAAGTTAGTTACAAGCTTATACAATATCGTCCTCACGGAAGTTAAGGAGCACTGGAAGGGGTCTATGCCATTAAAATTTTGATTTACAATAATCATCGCCCTGTTTATAGGGTCGACAGCATAATGCCGATATTTCGGTAACCTCGAAGCAAAGAGAGGCCTATAACGCATGCTCCTAACCGGAGCATTGAACGTTACTATAGGGCAAGCAAGTCCGGACAATTTATATGGCCATTGATAATCTTATACAGAAAAATCACGTCCGCAATGCGTCTACGATTATTATTGCGCAATGTGTTGACGAATAATAAAAGGGAAGGAAAATGTCGAGAACTAAGAAAGGGGAACAAATTAAATTATTCCGTTTGCACGATTTAACTTCTCGGTCATTGATTCCGTTCCTATCCATTTTGTTACAATTACTTTAATATTCAGTTAACAAAAACATAAATAGTTTTTTGGGTAATTGTTATATTCCATTGTATTATGGATTTCAAACAAAATGCAATGCAATTGTCACGAGTATTTCAATGACAACAATAGTCATCAACCTTAAATTAAATTATCAACTTTGTTGTCTGTCTTGTACTGTTCTTCGCTCGTATTCAGTCCATCTAACAGTCCATGGATAATGTGGATATAGCGAAAACCACTGTAGATAGAGTAGGAAAGAAAAAGAAGTTTCCCCTCCCACACTCTCCGTTTCTGGGTGGGGAAAGCGTTTCACTTTTCGTGCGTCCGAGAAAACTTACGCTACTGCGACTAAAGAAGTTTCACTTCGAAAATTTGAAATCATTTTCTTGCCCGAGCATAAAAATTCCCAACTTTTAGATACACCCTGTATGTACATCGCTAGAAAGCAACAAATACAATTTGAATTTTTCGCATTTTGAAAGCAGCAACGGACCACTTTTTCTGAGTCTTATTTGTGAAAGTGCGCAAACGGATTCTGAAAAGATTTAAATGTTCCAACTGCTTGTAAAGAATCGCCCATCGTGAAGACTGTTTCTTCCTGAACTTGTTATAAAGCGACGATCTGAATAATTCATACCCATTAGGAAGTACTTGGTCTTTTAATTACCTGCGCTATAGGAACATTAAGTCTAATTACACGCATCGGAATATTTGGTTTGTTCAGGGATTATATTAGCTACATAGCAAAACTTCATATGGAACAATGAAATGACATTTTTTCTAAATTGTTTTATAAATTTATAAGAGTTCCTAATGCCAACTATTAATGCCCCAGATAGCACGCAGACGTCTGTTTCAGACTTTCAAAACGTCTTTAAGACGTCTTTTAAACATCTTGTAGAGGTCTGTGTGCTATCTGGGTTTGGTTCAGAGTTTCAAGACGTCTTAAGAGGGAATACCACTGTGACGGCTGCAAAAGTAAGCCATTCTCAATAATTTTTTTTATCAGGAATAATTTACAGTTTTCGGTTACAACCACTATTCGCACCTACCCAATACACTTCCTTGTAAACATTTGCAATTTCTAGGTATAAATTGTAACGGGCGTAAATTGTTTATAATAAATGCGAATTAACGCGAAATATTGTACAGAATATCCTCTTCCGACTTCTAGACTCAGCCCTGTTTCACACATTTACGGCACGGTACCGTTTATTTTATACAGTAAAAGGAACGAAGATCATATGAGATTTTTCACACTTGCCGTCGCAGCATAGACGGAAGACATCTATATGACCGTCGCATTTTTTACCGTGAACACAATCCTTTTATACGGCACCGTGTTCATTGATACATATTATCGATCTGGGGGGGGGATAAAAATGTTTTCCGCTCCGGCATCGAGAACTGTCGCGTGCCAAATGCTGCATTATAAACACGCATGGAGCAATTCGTGGCGTGATTCTGCACGTTTTGCATTCGTATCCGAACGTCACTTTTTCCAACTACTTACAAAACTTTGGTTTACTTTATAAATTACATATAATAGCATACTAGATGGTGTCAATTGCTGTATTTATGTTTACGATTTTCTCAACAGAGAGTTTACTCCACATGTTTATTATTGGCCTTCAAGATTTACTTCTATAACCATAAAGCTATTGTATTTTCTATTGATCAGATTCAATTTCGAATTTCTGTTTTACATTTACAAATCGAAATCAATCTATCTGGGACTAGTTAAATGTCCATAAGTATTTATTTCCCTATCAACAATAATGAAACAAATTTGTTTGCAATAAATATTACTCACGTACATAAAATTATACTGACGTTAATAAAAGGCCTAATAGTTTTGGTGGATATTTATGCGTTTCTGAACGAAAAATCAGAAATAACGTAATAAAAAAATTGTTAACCCCGCTTATAAAGATTGTATGGAAATACAAATGGAAATATTGGTATGACAGCGATGTAAATTAAGAAGAAAGAAACCAATCTGTACCAATATTTAATAAACGCCACGAGATATATAATTCTATTTTACACGTAGCTAGCTATTTCAAACATATTCTGCATTTTTAATTTATTTTATACGTCCTGACTAAACATCTATTCGTAAATTCAAACACCAACACTTTTGAGAACAGAACCAACGTCTGTTTCTCTGCATACATGCGGTCACATGACAGTGATTTAATACACCACTAATAACGCTCAGGTAGTAATAATTTTAATAAGGCAATATTGCAATAATGTACTAAATATTGTTATCTCACGTACGTACATTAATATATGCACAATTAGGCCTGACACAACTACCTCTCCATTGTGTTGCAGCAAAGTATTCAATGCTACTGTAATTTTACTATAAATAAGGTTGTTTTCTTCCGAAAAATTCATAATCTAATGAATTAAATCAATCCTATTGTAAGGACGACTTTTCTCACTATAAATTTAAACACGATCTTCCACAGTAATAAGTCTATGAGAAATTAACAACTAGATTAAATCGTCTTCGTTCTAAAGAGAAAGTTGAAACATATATCTTTCTTATTGTTATGTCTAGCTTCTTATCTGCAGTAGACTACTTTGTTTTTCCCACGGGAATATCCATTTCTTCCAAAATATATCATAAGGATTTTCAAATTGTACAAAGAGATGCACTTATCAATTTATTTTTCACAAGCTTAACGTAAACTTTACTGTGCTTGAATGGTGATGGTTATTTAAACAGTCTGAAGTTATTTACGCTTTCACTGTTGCGTTACAAGTTAGCAATGTCGTCCTTCATTTTGTCGCTGCTTAAGGCAAACGTGAATTGTCAAACGGTGTTGCCGTACAACGACTATTTGTGTTCAACAGACCCAAACATAACAGAAATAGATGAACGTTCGTTTTATGTCAGTAAAAAGTATAGTTAAAAGATATTACAAAATTTCTTGCGAATATGCTTTATTAATGGATGTGGAAAATTGATGAGAAGGAGACTGAAACATCGCAATAGCTATTAAAACTAATAAAAATTAATAAAAATATTGAAGTTAATAGATTTAATGTTTTAACTGAAATTTAATAAAAGTTGACCTTTGAGTTTTCAATATTGAAAAATTAATACCTAAACTTGATAAAATCAAGACCGAAAATGCCAGAAACTATTATTTAAAACAGTACATTCAAATCCTTACTAATATATAAAAGTGAAACGTTGTCTGTTTCGTTGTCTTCTTTCACACCTAAACGGCTGAACGGATTGCAATGAAATTTTAAATATACATTACATAAGCACTATATTAGATTATAGGCTATTTACTTTTTTTTGTTTGGGTTTTTTATTTTGGAATCATCATATATAATTCCCGAGTGAAACTGGGTAACGGGTCAGCTAGTATAATGTAAGAAATCATTCACTTGAGAAATAAATAACGAAATAATTTAAACAAAATTTTTCGTTAGTTCGAATGAACCATCAAATGAGTACCGAAAAATAACATTTCAACACATTTTATATCGTATTATTATGTGCCTAAATCTGGCCCATTTCTTATTATAGTCTTTACATATGATATATGACGTAAAAGATTGTTTTCCTGAAAATTAAGCATCTAATAACAAGCTCTTACTATACTTACTGTGTATTACTGCATCAATACACTTATTACTTCATTCGTACATACTTTCTAATCGTTTCTGTGTATGAGATATGCCTCTTTGGCGACTACGCGGCAGTCTACCGGT
Organism: Andrena minutula; assembly: GCA_929113495.1. Classification (NCBI taxonomy): domain Eukaryota; kingdom Metazoa; phylum Arthropoda; class Insecta; order Hymenoptera; family Andrenidae; genus Andrena; species Andrena minutula. The sequence goes on from OV815994.1 coordinate 41,749,486, forward strand.
TTTCCGCGTACGCTGTTTCGTTTTGAATTGGGGAAAAAGTCATTTTTAAGACGAGTACACTCCAGATCATAAATATCCAGATACTACTTCATTTTTAAGAAGGTGCAATGTGTGGTATGTGGAAAACACCTAGGATCAAGTTCTACGACCGATGTTATGACGATTATAGGTAACGTAAATTGTTACGTACGTCCCCATGCATTTAAATACGTTTCTAATTCACACTTGCAGATATTCAATTTCGACACGTTTATTTGATAAACTGTACACTAATCTCAGAATGTTTCCTCAATTTCAACTAGGAATTCAGAAGTCGTTAAAGCATTCACAGATTAATGCAAGAATGGAACTAAATCGTTATTTTCGGAACAACAGTTATAATAAAGCGGATTTCGTAGTTCACTATTCACGATACTATGACGCAATGTACAAACGTGAATACTCAATCCATAAAAGTGTCACGATTGTTATGGAGAATGATTGATGCCGGCCATGCTCTGTTTCCATACAATTGATGCCGATAGAAAAATGATTTTCAGAAGTTATACTGAACATTAAACTCCTTGAGTACCCAATACCGTATTTAGGCATGGGCACGCTTGGCAGTCGCCAGGAGCCTCATGTCAGTAGGGGCTCCCAAGCAGAGACGGGCAAAGAATTATTTGAAATAAAAATTTGTGTACGAGATTTTTATTTCAAATAATTCTTTGCCCATCTCTGCCCACAAGTCTGATTTTAAGTCATACTATTCCCGTGGGTGGACAGGGGCTCCAGTATATTGCTTTGCCCAGGGCCTACAATACTGTTAAGACGGCTCTGTGAATACCTATTAAAATAAATTACACTGATTTTGCTAACTGAGTGAGCTAAAAGAGTTCCTTCGATGGAGCAATGACTAATAAGTAGTTTCATATAGGGTAGTTGTAAGCATAAAACAAAGGTCGTTATATATAGAACACGAACATTACGTTGTCGGTGGGAAAGGTATTACGGATAGATGAATACAAGTTCCAAAAATGTGATTATGGATTACGTGTTCTTAATATTATATTTAGTGGCTGTTTACTGTCGCATCAACTGTTTATAGTGGCTATTAGAGACATAATATACACAGCTGAGTATTATAATTACATTCCACATTACTTGAGGCAGTGAGAGCAACAACGGACTAACCCACATTTTTTTCGAAATTGAGTTAGTAGCAATAGCGTATTCCAATAGGCTCTAATAATCATATAAAATAGGAAAACAAATTTTTTAATGTGGGTTGATCCGTTGTCGCTCTCACTGCCTCACTTCATTCAGTACCTTCGCTTCTCTAAAAAAGAGTTAATGAATTGGAAATTATCTTAACATTAATTAGGAAAGTCAGAAGTTTAAAGCAGTCAAAGATATCCTTAACTGTCATGATAATATTCCTGTAAATTCCTAAATTCCTGTTTGAAATAATAATTGCACTGTATACATTAATATTGTTGCGAGCACCGAGTGTACTGGTGTACATTATCAACTGGTGCTCGCTTCAGGAGATAGAAAAGGGTCTTCTTCTTCAACGGCCCGAATATTGATCAACTATCTTTAACCCAGTCATATGAGATTGGCTACTTCTAACATTGTATAAACCTATAGCTACTGCTCTGTGCGGCCAAATGTAGTTGTGTTGTTGTGTTCGTTCATCTACTACTTATTCTTTGCGCCAGGAAGGCCAACAAGGAAACTAGAGTTATTCAAGTACTCGAAAAAAGCGAGCCGAGCCTGACTCGGCTCGAAAAACCGACCGAGCCGAGTACCCGTAAAAACCGAGCGGCTCGAACGAACTTAATACTCGAATTTTTTCGAGCGGCTCGAAGAGAACCGAGTACTCGAATTTTTCGGACGGCTCGAAGAGAACCGAGTACCCGAATCTTTTTCGAGCAGCCCGAATGTACTTTGAGTACTCGGTTCTCTTCGAGCTGCCCGAAAAATTCGAGTACTCGTTTCTCTTCGAGTACTCGGCACGGCTCGGAAACCGAGTTTCGGCTCGGTCCGAATTTCAAGCTACTCGAATAATCGAGTACTCGAACAGTTCTAAAGGAAACACTACGGCGCAACAGTGATGTCCGAAGTTGGATACGCGAATCCAATATCTATACACAGTCCTCTTCTAGTGCGGAAGGAGATTCGTCGCTTCAGGAAATGTTTGCGAGTTTTCAATAAGCCATCGTCGGACTAATGCAGGAACAACGAAAGCAGGATGTGGCCTGTTGGCAAATCTAGCGCGATTCGGGACGAGAATGTAATGCAACAATCTTAATCTTTTCATTCATCAAAAAAGGAAAAGACAAAAATTCATTTCATATAATTCTACGACTATTTGATGGTGTTTCATTAGGGAAGTGTCTACTGGCACAGTGAAGTATACTAAAATTTGTTAAAAATGAATTTTGATCAAGAACGAATTTCACTAGGAAATCTGAAAATAGCGTTGAGCAACGGACGAACAGCGACCAAAATAATTCGTTTTATAACTCACATCAATTTACGAAATCAAATATGATTGTAAATCTATTAGAATGACATATAATAGAAATGTAAATGCAAAGCGAAACAAGTGGGATCAATTAGCATTAAGGGGTTATCTAGTCAGGGGCCGAAAAGAGGGGAATTATTGTGAATTTTTTTGAAAAAGCGGAAGCATATACTTTTACAGAATTTTTTGCACTTAAAAGAGGAACATTTAAATAAAATTTGGTAACTTTTTTTATAGAAAAATATTTACATTTATAATAGAAATACACCGACATCCAAGAAGCCTTTTTAAAAACGGTGAGCAAGATATCTAAAAAATTACTGTACCAATCTTTCTGAAATTTTTGGGGATTATTTTTTATGTAAAAATCTAGTGAATGACGCCTAGATTTTTTCCATTGTATAGTTTCGATTTTATAAAGGAAAAATGGTCATTAGTAATAAAAATGAAGACATTTTTCGTTGATATAATCGAAACTATACATTGAAAAAAAAAATTCTTCCGTCATTCAGTCAATTTTTATATAAAAAATAAGCCTACAAAATTTCAGAAAGATTGGTGCAGTAGTTTCTGAGATATCTTGCTCACAATATGTAAAAAGGCTTCTTGGATGTCGTATTTTTATTATAAACGTAAATATTTTTCATACAAAAAAATTACCAAACGTTCTTTAAATGTTGCTCTTTAAAGTGCAAAAAGTCCTATAAAAATATATACTTCCGCTTTTTCAAAAAAAAATCGCCTCCTTTCGGTCTCCTGACTAGGTATAACCCCTTAAGCACTCAATTTATAAAATTCACCTCATGCGACCCAAGTACGGTCGCTAATAATTCATTTTTAAACGAAGAAAATACCTTAACGCAGAATAAAGTTCTTTAAAAAAATTGTTAGCGCATACCAGAACTTCGAACTCTTTAATGATCTAGGTGCGAAAGCATCAACTCACAATTTAAGAACATCTATTCACGATCACATTAAATGTTGCTACACTATATTTATGAATCCGAGTGTACATTGGCGTTCTGCATTAGACGATAACTGCTGCTTACCACTTCAAATCTGTCATCAGTTTTTTTTTCATTTTTCTATTTTTCATACTGCTGTCTGCATTTTTGTTTCCTTTTACTCGGAGAAATACTACCCACCAAGTAAACAGCTGGCTAAACTCAGATATCCGGTATATCCGAATACCAACCCGATGCAGGACTCTAGTGTACACACACATGAGTGAATGTCTCTACACAAACGGCTTAGGAGATACGTGTCACATGAACGAAGCACATATATAGCAGTAACGATTTGCAGGAACCAACAGTTTACTTCCACTGTTCGCCACTACCTTTCTACAAATAGCACTTCTGCTCGTCCTAAAGGCAAAGTCATCGACACTCCGTTCCGACCCTCCGAACAGTTATCGCGTCACATCGATAAGAGGTACGTTGGGGGTAGTGCATCAAAAATCCTACGATTCATATTCGAAATTCTGTCACCCGGAAAAGGGCATGAGATTTAAACTGATCGAGTGCTCGTCGTCGCGTAGACACGCAGCTGATTAATGATGCCTCGAATTATCATACGGTCGGCCCAACTTAATCACGCTCCGCGATGAAATTAATTTCGAAATAAAAAAGCTGGAGCAAGTGTTAGTGTGCAAGTAAATTTTTCATTCAAGATTGAGCGTTACGCGGGAGCTCGAGGGAGAACCTAACGGTTCGTTTTGACTTTTGGAACGTTGATTCGGGACACGCTGCGCCAGCAAGCTGCCCTGTGAATTTGTGCTCGTGGTCGTGCAGCAGAATTTTTTAGTGCACGTACACGAGTTTTGAGGGTTTGAAATTTTTTATAAAAAATAATGCTCGTGCTTTATTTAACGCTATACTACAGTGTGCAATCACTGGTGTCAGGTGTGTCTAGATTTTTTTTATAGTTCTTTAGCTTCTTTATTCTTCTTTTTAGACTTCTCATTACATATTTTTACTGACGTGATAATATTCAAGAGAAGATGTACAAAGAAGAAGTTGAAACCGGTGTTTGAATTACAATAAAAATACGACAGTCATTTAAAAATGAGAAAAGCGGATATATGATAATACCTTTATCGCCTCTTCACTTCGCCAAACAAAAAATATATATGTGATGACAGGGGAAACGTTTTTAATAAATTTTAGTATAATAGAAAAGATTTACACTAGGAAATTACAAATTTATTATGTGAACCACATATGTGTTAGTTTTTATAAATATATACAAGTAGATATAGTAATTAATGAACAGACGTATTAAACTAATTGTACCCCATTGCACGTCTGTCCGACGAATTTTTGAAATCAGTTTTTCAAGACCGAAGCCTGTTGCGAAAGGATTTTATTATATATTTCCCCCTTATTCATAGTCGAAGAATCCCTCACCTCGAGGTTGTACCATAAAACTATTTTGCCGTCTCTATAGTATGATATATTTTAATAACTACTTTTTACTTTTATCATGTATTGCCAGTCCTAAAAAATCTAGTTTTCCTGCTTTATTTGCTATTTCTTTATTAATGCATATTTTCAGCAGAGGAATATACAAACTGCATCAGTTGGAGTACAGAATATAAATATTGATAATTTAAGGTTTTTCAAAAAGTGTCATTCTACATTTGAATATGAAGAATTTTTGGGCACATATAGAAACATGGTTTTGAAATTTAATTAACAAGTAACATTTATACAGAGATTTCTTAAAATTATCAAAAGGATCTATGACACTTTTATTTCGAATGCTTTACTTCATTACGGAATTTCAAATTTCTCGTAAAATACTTCACCAATATGTTTATACTCAGGATGTTGAAAAAGATTGATCTAGCTACCAAAAAGAAAAACATATGGGCCCCTTTAAAAAAAGGTGCGAATAGAACTTTCAAATGCATTGTTGCATTTATTCTTCGAAGAAAGTGCATTCGTAGGAACACAGGCTTATTTTTCCATTTCTCTTTGTGTGTATCATTTTATATCTTTTACGGAACAGGAAATATAATACATACCTGTAGAATTTTGTGACATACTATATACAGGGTGTTTATAAAAATATACCAATGTACTTCGAGGACTTTTTTACATGAAATTTTATTACACAAAAACAACTGTAATACAAAATTTCATATCTATATGTTATAAATTGTTTACACAGTTAGTACAATTATCAAGAAATATAAAATCTGGCACTTGATAATTTCTATCTGACAATTATTGTATATACCAACATATATATATATTTATTTTTAATGTGTTCAAATGACAGTAAATAAATAAGTGGCATCGGATATACGCTTATCCAGCAGATAAAAAACCATTTCTACTCCGAAAAATCTATAACCATTTGCTGCTATGAGAATTACAAATAGTGAAGAAAAGTGGTCATACAAGAATTATAACAGTGCACGGTTTTAAGATTAGGAACAAAAAGTTTATTTCGTGATACAATTGGTATTAAATTATTAATTTGTGAATAACAGAATTATTAATAGACGGTGTTACGTAAACTGTTCAAAACGTACCAAAAATTTGTGGAGTGGGCCATTCCAAATTTCGTTTCACAATATCAATTTAATAATCAACTTCCTTTAAACTGTATATACAAACTATACCTATAAATGCGTGTCGCCTGTGAGAGACACTTTTATGACAGAAGATCGATATTACTACCAATTATCATTAAACAAAATCAGAAGCACAAAACGAAGTTATAGCTTATTACTAAATTCTATATTCTATCTGCTAACTCAAATAACATTGTCACTATACATTTCTTACTAAAACAACCGTTCTTGTGGAGCAAAGAAACCATGAAATTCAACCTCCTTCACGATTTAACGAATTCAATGATGAAAGTACATGAAATATGATTATCTAACACCATTCAATGTTAATTAAGCCAAACTTTTTCTTCACGGAATTCGTGGGTACTAACTCTTTATATCTCATCCGGTATACCTTACAATACATATTACATTATCCACAAAATAAAAGTAGTTTGAGCCATGGGAAACAGCGTCGATTATGCGCGATCGTTGCCTGATGCTATAAACAATTGAGAAATACACACTCTTCCTGGACTTAATTATCAACGATAGAGAGGACTGAAGGCAGTTAATCGTTCAATTAAAACGTACGATGATCCGTGACGGTGACTGTTGATTGATCTATAACGCCGTCGTGCTTGGTATCCTTCACCGTAGCCGTATACCTATAACTTCCAGTAATAATTCCATCCAACACGTAAGACGGTAGGGAGAGCAGGCACGTGCTGTTATTCATTTCTCTTTGCGAGAGTGCCTAGCGAAATGGAATGCAACTGGACGCAGTTGTACGCGTGCGTACCGCGAGATCAAAATTTACACGTGCACGTGTAATTTCCGGAATCCTATAACGCAAATCACCGAGCCACTTTGAATCATACCGTGTATGGGGAATGTACATTATCCTGTGGTTTATTAAGCCAAATATTTCTGCTAATAATCCCGTTGCAGACACATTAGTATAGATGCATTTAGGCAATCTAGTACAATCTTTCGCAATACATATCCATTCTAATTTAATTAGGAAACCTGTTACGAACATTTTCACTTTTAAATATCAAATAAATGGTGTGTACCATTATATGTTAAATTCTGAGATTTTAATATATAAAGATTTATTAAATGTTATTGTAAAACTCTGCTATGAAAATTTATTTAATTTTGCATAAAATAATTTGAATGAAACTTGCAGTAACGTACTTATGTCGTGTTTATTCGAATTGAAGGTTGCCTCGAGAAATTTTACATTTTTGTTAGATTTCTTGTAACTGTAACATAAACAAGAAGATATTCGCTTTTCTTTATTATCTACTGCCATAGGGAGAACTCGATCAATTTGCATAAACCTGTTTTATACGACGCCCATGTTCGTATCAAGCTGCGTGATAATCAAAAGTAAGGAAAACTTGCAGCATATGCTAATTACCTTTCTCTGAGAGAAATGCAACCGATATAAAATGTGGAAACAATGAAAGTATACATTGTAGCACGATTAACGTTACGTTCACTCGATCCTCAAATGTGCCTTCCGCGTTGCTATTTACATAGATCTAATAATTTCAATATTAGATTAAAGATTTTTACATATATATAACGATCAGTACGTACCGTTGTAATAATTGGATACTACTGATACACTAAGTCTTTTTATGAAACATATATCCATAATTCTGTGGTAACACAGTAAGAAACGATTAATGCGGTCATGGTTAAACAAATACGCGTATGCGCGTTGTTTATAAAAATTTGGAACAGTTTTCCAGGATAATATGAAAAATTGGTACACGCATAAAAATAATTATAAATAAAATAATTTATAAAAAAAATTATATATTTTTTTAACGTGGGGAAATCTTCAATAGGATCCCGACGTCTCCACAGGGGAATCCCCCGGAGATGTCAGGGTAGTGTGTGATTTTTACCCACTAAAACCCCACGGCCACTATAAAATGTTTAATAATTTACATGTAAATATCTCTACTATTAAGGCCTATTGGCTTCAACGATCGGACATCTATTTACTTATTTTCGACATAGATCCATCGTGCCAATGCTCATCAAAATTGATGTCTACCACACCGCGTTCTACCCTTTTAATCATTATTTGGATCCTGAAAAAATATCCCACATATTTATAAACATTTACATTAATTTGATCATTGGGTTACCTGGATAGCAAAGGTTTTGCATAAAAGTGTGCATAATGAAATTAGAAAGACAGAAATATACAAGGTGAATATTAACCCGTAACGTTATAGTTACTAATTCAATATACAGCGTTATTAAAGAATTAAGTACGCCAATGTAACTATCAACGAAACAATAATAATTATGAATTACTATGCATAAGCGTTCGAATTAATTATTGTACTAGCGAGCAGGTTTGCATGCACATGAAAGACCAATATAGTGTTCTTCCGTTATAAGTACGAGCTCCGGTTTCGTTAAGAGTACATTCCTAACCCCGTTACATCTTTTGTAGTCATGACAATGAACGAGAGGGCACGCGACATCGATAAGCAATACCTACATTTCGGTCGAGATAGCGGCAGTATCAGCTTACTGAAAGAAGGCAGGAAAGATGAAAGGCAAGCTGAATAGCATACCGTTTTAATGAGGGTACGACTTGTCCCCGAGCGTCGCACTAATAACGAAACAAAGCTGTATATACTTTGCACCTCCCCACTATTATTTATTGGCACGTGTAAACATTCTGTTACCAGTTAGCAGTCTCCCTTATTTAAACATACGTATTAGGTTGATAGATAAGTTTCTGAACTTTTCTCGTGTTTAAACACTTTCTGTTTTCCAACAATTTCTATAGTCTATCTAGTTACTTACAATGAACATCTGCAAAGTAATCTACAAGGACGCAAAGATTTATAGAATAATAAAAGTAGTGTTTCCGTAGTAATTATCTTTTCTTAATGGTGAGCGAATATTGCCAAAAACAGTATTAATTTCTTGAGTAGTTAATTTCTACAGTAATATGTTGGAAAATATATGAAGAGACACGTAGAGGGGTATCTAATTGAGAAAGTAGGAAGAGCGATGTGACATTCTACGATACTGAATATTACCTTCTTCACATAACTATTAATATTATTGATTCCATAACAAAAAATCAAACTTCTGTGTATTATTAACCGGTTTGCGGACCTATATGATGACAGAATTCGGCATCGAAATGGGCTATTTTTTCCTGCGAAGGGAAACATTTACTTCCAGGTTATATAATACTTTTTGAAGATGCGGATTCTAAAATTTGTGGTCATTGGTGCAAAAACAGAAACTGGGTTTCACTCGTATAGACCTTGCTACAACGGCCACAATTTTGATATCAGCACCCGCAAGAACTCCTAAAATATCATTTTTACTTATGATCTACATAACTAGTGACTGTGTCTTCCATTCTTTGTCGGTTTCAAAATATCAATTTCTTTTACAATATTTAAACTAACACAACTTTACGAAAAAAAATCATTAGTGTGGTTAATGTTACTTAAAAGTATAGTTCTTTAGCTTCAAGTTTCAGTTTGGCTCATGTTAATACGATGTCTGGTTCTTAAGTTATGAGGGAAACCATTATCCCGAAACTGAGTCAGGGTGGTGCATTTTGGTGCAGTTTGTTTACCGGAGTCAGACTCCGGTTAATCCGCATACCGTTTAAGGAAAGATAATTTATGGAAATGCGTCTGATTGAGAGATGTTACCAAGCTAAACTAACAGAACCAAGACGTGCCAATAAATGCCAATGCAGAGGCGACTAGGTCTTCCATTTGCAACCCTGCTTTTTGGTATAATAATTAGTTAACTTGTTAACCCTAAGTCCTACCCACATTACACATAGAGGAACACGTAAAGGTACACTTACATCGAAATGTCTCCAATGTATTCTAGCATACAAAAAGTGACCCCTAAAAAATAATTATTTTCACTTCCAAAAAAAGATCATCCTTCTGAAGATCATAGTTTGTGAGTTTAGTTTTCAAGGTAATATCTTTTACGTTTATTGGAAATCACTAAGTTGTAATTAGCAAAAGATAAGACAGGCAAAGGAGAAAATTAAGAAGGAGCGCGCGTTCCGTCCTGAGCCAACTACGTAGGTAGTTGAACTCGTCAGTAAGACTTTTCCTAGCACACCATACTTTAGACGGTAGAAGTATTAAAAAAAGGACGAAACCGGTGTATGTAAATTGGAATCGGTAATGTTGTGAAAACTTGCGGTGGTGGAACTATCTGTAGCGAGAAAGGAGACTGCAGTAAACCATACAAAATATATTTCCGTAATGCTTAAGTAGAAGAGAAATTCAAAGCATGCTCAATGATACAGATATTCAAATATTGATTTGAAATAGAGGGAAATAATGTAAGAGGAAGTCATGTAGAAATGGCAAAGTTATTACTAGGTATATTATAATCAATTGTCTTGTACATTACCAAAATTTATAGTGCATGTACATATATAGTAGATACATAAATATTCACAGTTCAGGTCTATTTTTAATTTTTTTCACTTAAAAAACATATGATTCATTTTATAAAGGGAATAATGACGACCTTGATAAATAATTTCTCTATTATTACATCTGTCCCTCCAAACTGAGCAACTTTCATTCTAATCACACTTTCGTAAGTTCAAAAAGTAACAGAAACATTTAGGTACCTGTATGAATACTTTGAGGGGCCGCACCCTGTGTACCCGGACGCTAATCTATTAACCGGTCCAGATAAACTATCAGATAAACTAAGAGCACTTTCACTGACTCTAAGCTACTGTAAGTCGTAAAATATCAAAAAGGAACATTTAATCGCTATATTGAGCGAGGTAAGAGAAAACGGTTCACAGACGTCACCAGTTACCTGTGGTGCTTTCAGCGATTCTCCCTAATGGGTGAATGTCAAGTTGACGTAGAATCATTACACGATGGTACTAACTCACATCGATTATCGTTTATCTGCTATACAATTTACTACCCACTGTTCTATGAATGTTTATCTCAAGGGTGTCTAATCATAACATAGATATCTACATTATTTCTAGGGTGTGCCTTGTGTCGAGTTTTCAAATGATATTTATGACGTGTTTAAAAAATATCGAAACTCAAATGATTATTTTAAAGAGGGTGAATGATTATGTAGAAAATAGGGGGTGACTGTTAAGTCATTATTTTAGTTTGTTAATTTCGAATTTCTTTAAATAGTACGAGTCATGAAAATATACCACTATCACCTATGTTTATGAAAATGTGAAAGGTGTTATAAATAATTTTTTCTCGTCATAAGAATGCTGTTTTCCCTACCGCACCCGCCCACGGTACAGAGTATGACTTGCAGGTTTGCACAGTGGAAATGTTACAGGACACCTGAACGAAATGATTGCGACTCAGTCAGGGCGAGTAACCGGTTTAGCTGTAATAAATCATAGATTCATAGTCTGACAATTATTATTGAGAATATATTAACAAGACGCTAATGACTCGTGTATTTTATAGAAATCACAAAAATCTTTGTTAACCGGTTAAGGGTTTGGCTTCAGAGTTTAGGTACACTTTAAGGCAAGTGGATATGGAACAGGTGCTTTTAAAAAATAACTGTATTTTTAGCGACTGTATCAAGGAACTGTAAAACATTCAAAGCTTTGATAAAAAAGATTCATAAAGTCGATACTAATTACAGTGCCGGACCTTTGTATTGGGACACCATTTAAAACAGAATAACTTTTTTAAAATTGGTCAGAACGACTTTTGTTTCTTTGAGAAGTTAGAAGGAACAATTTACTAGGTGACGTGTTCGTCGCTTCGAAAAAAAATTGCAATTGGTAGGAATAGCGAAGAAATTAGTGAAGAAATTAGTCGCTTTTTTAACTATTTTATCGGAGTCTGTAATGAACATTTTAAAAACCCATCCAAACCTCATGTAGATCGGCCATTAGGGCCATAAAAAAACTACAACCAATTATTATGACTATGTATAAATAATACGTAATGAACGTGTGTCAAGATGAGGTTTTCAGATGTCCGCCACGGATTACATTGGTTTTCGGATATTTTAAAGAACCGAATCAAACCAAATACGTGTTTTTTATTTTGACCCGTTTGCATATTTAGAGGGTGAAACCACCCCCTTAAAGTTCATAAGAAGAGTCGCAGAAGTGACTGACAACAAGAACATCATCCATACAGAAAGTTGTGATGCAAATGAAATTCATATAAAGATTTATTCAATATAATGTTATAATTATCTTAAACTAACAATAGGCACAATTGTACCTCTTCTTATGAACTTTGAAGGGTGGTTTCGCCCCCTAAGGATCAATTCAGACGAGCTACACATATATGTACCTGTGCGAAATCACAACGACACCGCATCGCTCGTCTGAATTGAGCCTTAATATGCAAACAGACCAAAGTAAAAAAAAACACTTATTTATTATTTTTCAGTCCTCTAAAACATATGTAGATATTCAAAAACCAAAGCAATCGGAGGCGGACACCTAAAACTTTTCCTTGTAAATACCTACACTGCCCATATGTCGTAGATACAGTAATCTGTAGAATAATTCGGCATAATTTTCAACAAATAATTGCTAAATAAAAATATCCAAATCCTGAAAAAAGGGATACAGATTACTGAAATACGAATGAATACTATAAATTGAACAATTTGTTTGTTTTTTAGGTACATGTATACCACTGGGTAGACAGGCAGACATCCTAAGTTATAGTGAAAATGCTTCGGGGATTACTTTTCCTAAGCTTGTTGTGTTTGGGATGTGTTAATGGAATTCAAAGATGGGGCTCGCAGTTCGGGCAAGCTCCACTCCTGGAAAGATTTTCCTGGAGAACGATGGATTTCGCCTATCCGGATGAAACGAGTAGGAGACTTGCCATGATGAAGGGAGAGTATATTCCAGAGAATGCATTACCCGTTGGCATTGAAATTTGGAGAAACAAGTTATTTGTCACGGTACCAAGATGGCGCAATGGTGAGTGGTCAAAATAATTCAGAATTCTCTACTAAAAGTATTTCTTCTCCTTATCGGTTTAGTAATACTATTTTCTTATGCACTATGACATTCATGTTTAATCTGATTATCATTACTGCTGTATGTTCAGTTACCCAAATCTTATACTAGTTTTACTACTCGACTTAGCCCGAAATTTAGACTCTGATTTCATAAAAAAAGTTTTAATATTTTTTGTGAAAACAGTCAGATTAATCAGGATTAGCTAGGCACAATGACCTGGGGCACATTTCGTGACCCCAGAGTTTACCGTTTGTAGGTTTTTAAACGACCGACAAACACACAAACACTTTTTGCTTTATATAGTAAGATAATAATTGTAACAAAGGACTCCGAAAATAACATGCTTTGACTAAAAATATATAGAAAGTAATAAAAACTAATATATGGAAAGTAATAAAAATATAGAAAGTAAAGAATATTCAATTCATTTGTCAAAAGAATTATAACATTTCTGACGACAAAGAAAAAATAAGAAAATATCAATGAAATGAATTTGCAAATTTATATACACCGATATGCTCCTCTAAAGCGGCCTGTAAGTGACAGAACAACTCAGAGAATGATACCTATAATAATACAGAGCGACGAAGCGAAAATCTAAACGAAAATCTTAAGTCAGAAACCGGAAGCTGCTATAAACATAATGTACAGAAAATCACCGCGGGCGGTGCTCGCCCCGAATCTCGTCTGGCCGACTTCCGGTTCGCGACAAAAAGTACCGAAAACCGTGTGAGCGATTTCAATGGAGCGTTTCTGTCTTCGTCGACCTCCTCCTCCGCTGCCACTAAAACCCTCCTACCAACTTCACGGTCCAGAAGGGAACTAGGGGTGAATGGGCTTATTCACTTCTGTCCTCTCTTGTTTCCTATTTCTCTTTGCTCTTAATGCTGTATGTTTATTATGCGCGATGGCGCGCGCCAAACCATTGTGTATAAAATAAAAAACGCCGACAATTTCAGCGGCATACCATATAGTATCTTCCACATTTCGAGCCTCAACCCTTCATATCGATACTCGGTTTTTTCTTCCGTCATTCGTTCTCGTCTCCTTTCCTTTCTACCAATTGGCCGCTGGAAACTTTTACCTACTTCCGTGTACAGTTTTGAATTCGTATTTCACTTAATTAAGGTTTTTATTTCATTCTATGTAATTTACGTTTCGTCATTTTTTGTACATTCAGTACATACTACTGATACGTGAAAGCAGAAAGGGTCTCTAGATTAAGGGAAACCGAAGTTAAATTGGTTGGGGAGTACGTAGGATCTTTAAGTAGATAAAAATTCAGTTTTTATAAAGATAATAGTAATTGAAGTTCTATGAAGTCAATGTTTGAAATTTCTATTGGGAGTAACTCGGAGTTATATGCCTCGTTTAACATCTATTGTTTCACTTATTTTATTGATCGGCGAAAAAGTACCGTTTTGGAAAGGTTTAAGTGGTTTGTAAAAATAATTCAAGCATTTTTAAACCTAACACTTGTGTGTCACTTCCTTATTACCCCTTCGTTGACACACAGAAGGTGATCTATTTCAGTAATTGAAAAGAAAAAACAGATACATTCCACGAATATTTACGATAGGTATTCTGCGTATTGGAAAAATGTACAGAACTTTCAAAATCAGTGAAAAACAGCTTATAGGTGGCTCACACCCAGATTGTCTACGAAGGGTTAAAATTAATTTATGAATTTTAACCCTATTTATAGGTCGTGTAATTTTATTATTCAGTTAAACACTTAAAAACATTTGACTTACAGTCACGACTTTTGAAATCCATTTATCAGAAACGCAGGTAAAGCCGATAGGAACAGTCTGTTCCTTTATATTAATTTATATTAATATATGTACATAGAAATTCTGTGTTCTAAAGTGCTTGGGGAGATTTTTAAAAACTATTGGCAAAAACTTTGCGTACTATAATTCCGAAATAAATAACACTAAGTAGGAAGGAATTCTTCAAGTGTGAATACCTACATCATTATTTATGAATCCGCACGCGCTAATAAATTTTAGGCATCGCATTTACGGACGGGTCTAGAACTTACGTTTATACATGGGTATGTAGCGTAACGAAACACCTTACAATTTTTTCAGCACCACACTTATTTACTAACCTTTTGCGATTTATTGGATTCAATTTACACAGTTTAACGTTACCTAATTCTTAACGAAACAAAATATGATAGATAAATATATGGGTATTTATAACGCATAACTTTCCACAAACTAATTTACATCAGTAGCAATTTCTACTTGATAATTGCTACATTTATTAATTTATTAAAACAATTAAATATTAGTTACATACAAATATTAATTAATGAATAATTGTTCTCCTTTGTCAGCAAGTATAAGTACAAATATATTTCCAAATCACTGAAATTACTGGTACAGTTATATTGAAACTGAGCTTGCCAGAAGTTAATAGGTATATTGACTGCTATTGCAATTTTAAAGGTGTCGGGGATTTTTTTAGAACGTATTTCGACATGTAATGCGGATACAGAAAGTTAAAACATCGTTCTAGTGTAACTGATTCATTGATAATTTTGTCACGCGAAGGTGACATGTCACAAAATTTTTGTTACCGTTATCATAGTATTATCAATCTTGTTGCCTTTTGTGTCAGTCCGCTGGTCAACATGTACATCGCGAAATTTAAATGTCTTTCAATATTATCTCAGGTCAGTACCTTCTGATTAGACACGCGATTTAACGGCCGTAACGAAACGTAGATATTTTTAAACACTTTTACCTTGAGATATTTCTGATGAAACAGCATGAGGACAATCACTTGTCCACATACTAGGTGACATAATTCTCTAATGTTAAAACCGCGTTTGTTAGTACAATATGAATATTTATTTAAAATATAATAACATACGTATTTTGGTAATTATAAATTTTTAGAAATTGTAAACCGAATGTTAAACGCAATTTTATATTAATCAATTATTAACCGCGTAGGTATATCTTGTTTTGACGTAAAACGAATCACAGATGCATTAATATATATTATTTTCAAACAGTTAAATAATGTTTAACTTCACCTATATCCCTTTCTTTAATTTGGTATGTCAGAACCCCAAATCATTGTGTAATTGCTTAAATAATTAACAATGTAACCGTATATGAGTAAATGAGATAGAATATAGGTTTATAGGAACTTAAAGTACCTGTGTGTGCCAATTAATGAAGAATTAAATTGAGAAATTTTAAATCGTAGGAATTCCAGCAACGTTGAATTATATATCACTTGATGCAAATCGAGGTGGTTCACCCAAACTCACCCCTTATCCCAATTGGGCGCAAAACAAAGCTGGGGCTTGTGGTAGCGCAATCACTACTGCTTACAGGTATGTATAAAATTCACCTTAAGAATTATACAATATAAACATCAATATAAATGTCGATATAAAAGATCGATACAAATATGTCAAGAAGTTTTCTAAATTTCACATTAAATAGGAATATTAAGAAAAGACGGGATATTATTGTAAGTATATACAATTTTGGAATTACACTTTTCTTCTTATTCCCTCGAAATATCGTAGAAAATTCATATAAATATGTCAAAAACAACATTAGGTCGGACCATCAAGAGTCCGTACATATTTTTAATTTTTATATCAATTTTTTGGGAAATTTATTTGACATTTATTATGGAGAATTCTATCAACCGATGGGCATTGCACAAATTTCACAAAAACATAATGATTCGGTTTTTACTTATACTATAAATATACTTAAAATTTGTGATCACTTAATTCTTTATCATTTGTTTGTGAATATACACTATACTAAGAGTTATAATACGTCTGATGTTTTCTTAAATAATTCAACTTTTTATGAAAATTACATTACTATCTGATTGTTTTCAATAACTTATTACAACATATTTCAAAATCTATTCAATTTCTGCGTCTGAATTTATTTAAAAATTTTGAGTTTGAATTTTTAAAAAAGTTTGAATTTATTAAAAAAGGATGTAAGTTTTCTTTAAGCGCTATAATCGATAGTTTTTAAATTAATAACACATAAGAAGTTATTGTGGAACTATAACCGTGCCTTACGCAAGGCACTGTTTCTCATCTACAAACAAACAATATTTTTTTTGGAGAGTAGAATGAATTATTGTTACCGCATCATTCTAATTTACATTCTACCGTTGCGAATAACAAAATATTATAGGCTTAGTTGGACCCCAATTTTCCATATATTTTATGTCGTGGAGAATGACCAAGGCATATGATGTTAATTAGATAAAACTTTTACATCGTGCCCCCATAACCTTTGATTAAACAGGAAATGTGTGCAATTTTGGTTCCATTTTTACAGAATACACGCAGACACATGTGACAGGCTTTGGGTATTGGATACTGGCACTATAGGCATAGGAAATACAACAATACAAGCCTGCCCTTACACGTTGAACGTATTTGATCTAACGACAGATAAACTTCTGAGGCAATATAGACTTAGAGCTGAAGATATTAACATGGTATGTGATTATATGATCTATGATGTGACTGCAAACTGCAGTTGTGACTCGATGCCGCGTTTCCACAATAATACAGTATAATTTATATAATGACTAGCGATTGCAATAATATTACAATGCAGCAAGTTTATTATTATTTACTCGTTGAAGTGTCGACATAAAATAAAATATAATAAAATATAAATTAGCATATAGGTGCACATATCTTCACTTCTTAAACATTTTTTTTCCTTTTGCATAATGCAATATTAGTGGAGACATTAATCTGATAAACAATAATACTATTTTTGTAGATTTTAATTTCTGTAAAATCGTAATAATCTTCCCAGAGGCGAATTTGAAAATTTGGCGCCTCTAAGCTAACGAGCATCCGTCACCCTTTGCGCGAAATATCATCAAATATTTTAATTTGAAAGAGCCGAGTCAATTTCAAAATTAATTCAATGTGGCTACTCACATACGAGTCATGGTTAATTCGCTAAATGACAAAAAATGAATTGTTTTTAAAACTGTCTCAAGCCTCTGTGTTTGCCTTTACCTCCAATTTCCAATTTCTTTCGCTCAAAATTTGTCACTTCCCCAAATTTATCGTCCCCCAAAATTTGCCGTCTCCCGAAAATTTATACTTAGCCTATACCCAAATCCGCCCCTGGATCTTCAACTACCGAATACTAATTACACCAAATATTTGGCTTGTGTGTCAATCGATTGAAGTCAATAACCATAATAGACTATGCACCCTAGCAGTTCACGTACACATACGTTAAAAAGAATATAATTCTAAATTTGGAAAAAAAATAATAATTTTATGTAATTATAAGTATTGATCGAAATATTTAGATACTTCTTATTGTTAATATTGTCTAATCTTACATCCACTTGTCACAAGATGATTTTCTAAGAATATTAACATTAATATTGAATTTTCATTTCTAAAATGTATTGCATTATGTAATTTAATAAAAATTCTTGCCACAGAATACTTTCATCGCCAATATTGCCGTCGATTTGGGGAAAGGTGGCTGCAATGATGCATTTGCTTATATGTCGGACGAGTTAGGATATGGCCTGATAGTTTATTCCTGGGAGCAAAACAAATCCTGGCGAGTCGAGCACAGTTATTTCATGCCAGATCCTTTGGCCGGCGATTACAATATTGGCGGTTTGAATTTCCAATGGGGAGAGGAAGGGATTTTTGGCATGAGCCTGTCCCCAGTCGCTGTAAACGGATTTAGGACACTGTTCTTCCATCCTCTTAGCAGCAGGAGAGAGTTTGCAGTTTCTACGAGAATTCTTAGGGATGAGCAATTGTCTCAGGATAGCTATCACGAATTCCAGGTAAGCGCATCGTTGAAACAATACAACCACGGAATAATGGATTAATTTTCAACCATTGTGTTTGTGATTTCGCTTAGTTTATTCAGGATATCCGTATAAGTTGGCAGCTCTTTTGTTTATTCACGAATTAGTTTCAGGAAATTATTTCCTTTATATGATATGATTGTGAACAATTCTTTTCCTGCACTCTTAATGAATTATGTTTATGGAATAGTTAGATAACAAACTATAACTTTGCAGCGAAATTACTTTTAAAGTGGAATAAAGTAACTATATCACGAAACTAACATCTTATTTTGAAGTTATGAATTGTGTTGCAACCACATACAGTTCCATAATTTGAAAGCTACAAAGTTGCATAATTTTTTATATTTAGAAATGTGTTCTAAGTGTTTACTATGCACCACACGTGTATGTGTATATGTGTTTCACACGTTGATTAAATGACAGTGCATCAAAGTTAAATGCTATCATAATGTCTGACATTTTACTACTTAATTAATTGTAACTCTAATAATCATTTAAGTTATCCTTTATTTTATAATTTAATGGTTTCACGTGCAAAAGTACAGCCGTAATTATGAAAAAGCTGATTATCATCGATACCATTAGGTTCTTCCTGAAAGAGGAGCACTTGGACACTGTACTTCTTCCGTCATGGACGAAAATGGCCTGCAATTCTATAATCTAATTGATCAAAATGCAGTGGGATGCTGGAACTCTTTGTTGCCATACGCACCTGAAAATCAAGCAATTGTTGCCAAACATGATGATGCTATGATATTTCCAGCAGATGTGAAGGCAAGGCACTTTATTTATTAAGATATTCTATTTAAGTATTTTTCCTCAGCTAGACTTCAGAAATATAAATGACATAAAATAATATTTTGCACTTATACAACATGCTTATATAACGTTCAACACAGTATTAATATAATAAAAGTTTCAAATGAATTTATTTATAACAAACCACATAATGTTTTGTTAGTTGGTATACATATAACGTTATTAAATTAATTTGTGCACGTTTTACCTTTTATGACAAATTCAAAGCATCAAAAATATTACATAATATCATTTTTTACCTTCATTTCTCGTAAAAATGTATAAAATTCTATATGTAACATTTAGTAAGTCGCATAAAAAAAGGAACGAAATATTATTTGTAGGTGAATCGCGGATTATTGTGGATTATATCGGATCGAATGCCTGTTTTCTTAATATCAACTTTAAATTACACCGATGTCAACTTCCGGATACTCACAGTACCAGTTCGAGATGCGATTGCAGGAACTCTTTGTGAAAATTCACCTTGGGGATACATAAGCAATTCTGTTTGGTGGTAAATATAACTTTTGTATATAAACCTAAGAACCAAATGCAGGAAACTCTACGTTTACTGTAATATGTAATAAACATCTAATATTGATTAGCTCTAATCAGAATTGAGTTGTTACATATCAAAATAAAAAGCACAAAAGGAATATGTATATAGTACACTTATTTTCTTTTTCTATACCTGATTTCGGGAATTTCCGCAATTCTCGACCTTATTCTGCGATCATTAAACGTTTGTAGGGTAAACCAACCAGTGAATGACCGAATTATTGAATGAGAAGCCCAGTAAATGACCGCATACTTTTATTAAGAATTGTACTTATTAATGTTTCTTTAATATGCATAACTAAAAATATGGGATATTAAAAGTGCAACTACACTCCATTTAAAAACATATAGTAATTTTTAAATTTATAATTGACATTTCTTTGCCTAATGGTCATTCACTGGTATGCGGTCAATTACTGGTTGGTTTACCCTAGCTCCGAGCAACGTTAACCGATTTTGATGAAGTTTTCAGCATGTGTACAACTTACTTCAATCTACAAACGGGTTTGTTGAATTTTCATTATAGGTTCACAAAAAAATTTGAAAAAGGAACTTTACTATTTTTTTCGCTATTCCGACCAGTTACATTTTTTTTTAAAACCAACGAAACACATCAGTTGGCAAACAAATCCTTCTAGCTTTTTAAAAAAAACTCAAGTCGTTTGGACCAATTCTAAAAAAGTTATGCGATTTTAAAGAGTGTTCGATTATGGCTGCCAGTCACTGTATATATAATTAAGTAATGATAAACTATCAATATCGAAATTTCGAACTCTTTTATGATGAAACAAATTATTATATAGAACATTTTTATAGAAGCTGATTTCTAGAAAATTTCTTAAAGAAAATTACTTACGGGTCTCATAATTTTGGGCTCCTCTGTTAAAACATTTTATATATTCCCAGCATAATTTACGTTAACATTAATCGTTTATAGTAACACTATACTTCAATGTTATCACTACAAAAAGTAAGAAAAATTTATACACTACTTAATTTAAAGAAATAAGAAAGAGCTGATTTCTGCTCTTAATTCTTAATGAATTATTGTATTTTGTAATACGTCTTCCAAAAATACTACGATTTCTGTGGAATACTTTCTCTGAAAGTGACTACGATTTCTACAAGTCCCAATTAAATAGGTAGATACCTATGTATATCTTCTTTCTCAATTCACATGCACAGACAAAAAAGCCTACTCGTAAGCATGCCACGTAGGCTGCTACTTAGAATCAACTAGAGCTGTAATTACTGGTTTCTACAAATAAATTCCGATCGCGAGAAAGCATGTACCGGATCCCGACTTTTCTTAGTTGATGGACACACAATTTTACTCAACCTACATAGCTCCAACTCTTACACCCCTTTAACGAGACCAGAGTCTCTAACAAGGAGAAAAACAATTTCAGGAAGGAACTTGGATATTTTGCTTTCACAATTATCCCATACGGCTTTCAATTTCAAGGGAATCTATTACTGCAATTGCACAGTAACAAATCTTACGGCCGCCAGTATACCCGCCGTAAGTGACGTCGTGTGTATTTCAATCGAGGACATTTTCGCTCGTTCCTTTGCTGTTTGTGTGTATTGCGAAATATCAATACAATGCTCGTTTCTCTCGTGAGGAATTTCATTATTGTAACTTCTTCGTGAAAAAAATATGGACAGTTTGCTGTGTTCTACCATTCTTGGACCCTTCATTGTGTAAGAAGTGAAGTACAGTGAACACTCGTAATAAACTCGACGAACGGGGCTGGTGGCAAGTATACGACGCGTTGCGAACACTATTCCGTGCGGTCAATGCCGCGAGTGAGAAAACCCAAGAGCGAGCGAGAGTTGACACGAAGTTGCCCCCGACTCTTTGGTTCCCTCTCGCTCGTTATCGTGTTCTCTCACTCTCGACCGAAGGATTCCAAGAAATGGTGGGGATAGTCGGCGGGCGTACTGCGCATGGTAAAAACAGGGCTACAACGAGGGTTTACTGTACTTACATAACCTCTAGAAAGTTTAAAATGTATACCATCCCTTAAAAAGGTGATGTGTGATGTACTGTAAACTGGGATTTCAGCTGCAAATTAAGTACTTACCGTCAAATAAAAATAATAAAATTTATATTGCGCGTATATAGAAAATCTGAGGAATTAAAATGAAATATTGTGATAAAAAATGGGGACTCACTAAGCTTTCAGGTAAGTAATTTTTGTACCAGGATTTGACAATAAATATTGATAACTGTAATGCAATCATTTTGTGTAAAATGTGGGTACAGATTGGAACTCTATACATTAATGTTCGAAAGCTCTTCGTTGCTTTTGTTGACAGAACGAATTGTTTGAGGAAGGAATTTCCAATTGGATGGAAGAGATAAATATTACAACTAACTATATATTTATAAATATTATAGATAATATCAATATTACAATAGTAGCTTTACTACTCGGCTTTGCTCTAAATTTAGATTCTGTTTTATAAAAAAAATGTTAATTATTTATTTTTTATGACGAACAAGATGACACGAGCAATATTTTTCAGAAATCATAAATGGCGCCGGTATACCCCTAGCTACCCTATTTCGTAAATATTTTACACTCTAAAGTACATAAAAATAGCTGGGAATCAATGACACACGAAATCACAACGAAAAAGAAGCGAAGCACTAAATATTCAAAACCGACAAATTTCAAGACGATCAAGTCGTCCAATATCGAAGGTTTTCAAGACTTTAGAAAATTTGCAAGATTGTACAAGGCTCTTACAAAATGTAATGAGATCTCCAGAGTTTCGAGCTTTACTTTAACGTCAACGCATTTGGAATTTTGCCATTTGTAGTGCCAACTTTCTATCTTCGATTGCTTGAAATACGTTCAATTGTATTATCTTTAATTTATTTATTTAATTTAAATTCAACATGGAACTGCTTGAAAACTATAATAATTAAATTTTCCTGAAGGTCTCCTTGTGAGTGAATAGTGAGTGTAAAGTCTCCTTGTGAGTGTAAAGCTGCTTGACCACCGTATAATCTAGGGATTCTAGCGAAAGAACTTCAGGAACTTCTATTTAGAACGAGACGCAACAAAATCGCCTGGAATCCCGTCGCTAACTACATCTGTATAACGTCGACATTTGGTGGCTCGCAGAATACACGCGCGTGATGATTAACGAGACGCGTTAGCAGAGGTGCTTTAAACGTACGGGCTAATTCGTCTGGTATCTGCGGCGTGAAAACGGTGAACGAGTTGGCGTGAATCAGCCAGCCCCGCGGAGCCAGATGGTTCGACTTGGCCCATTAGTTTGGCCCTTGTTTCCGATAATTTGAAGGCGACCGACCATTTCATGCTCTGATATACGATCGGATATCGCTTTCTCCCTCCTTCGAAAATTATCCGTTTTACGCTGCCGCCTGTAAAATATGGCCACGCGCCACCCTCGTATCTTGGAATAAAAGGCTGCCTAGAACTATCTCCTATAGTTTTGTTTTATCCCTTCGCCAGAGCAAAAATGTAGCAACGATCTGTTATTATAGGAATTTTCTAGATAGTACAAATTCGACTGTTTATGTGATTGAAATGGAATTTGCTATAATATACAGCATAAATTAGGTTCTGGTGAATTTTGAGTTATCTCTAGTAATTCTTTCTTAAAAATTTGGAATTATGATTGAGGTCAGGAAAAAGCATAAAAGTTCAGGAATTTTTTTGGGGAATAGTATAAGTGAAAATCATACACAATGTTTTTCTGTTAAAAGATGCATCTTTTAACTATATTATTCTAATTTCTCATGAGATATTATTATTAACTAAAAGAGATATCGGCTGGTATATGATATCGTGTTTTTTTTTTGTATTATCTGGTGGACATTCCCTACCCAAACGATCCAACTGAAAGAAAAAATTCAACCAGATTTTAAAAATAAATATCTGTCAAAAGTACCTGACGTTCTTCGAATTTTAATATTGTATTTTGGTAAAAACGGACGACCATTTGAAGTTGAAATATCGAATTTCGGTGGAAATTTTTTTTCTTTCTTTCAGGAAAGCTTTACAAGTATTTTCATTATTGCAAAATTGTAGCAAAATTTAAAAATTCGAAGAACCTCAGGTACTTTTGAAATATATTTATTTTTAAAATCTGGTTCAATTTTTGCTTTCAGATGCATCGTTTGGCCTAGGGAATGTCCACCAGCTATCCGTAACGAAAAAAACACAACTCATATCGAAGTCGATATCTCCTATAGTAAATAATATTATTTCATGAAAATTTAAAATAATATAGTTAAAAGATGTATCTTTTAGTAGAAAACATTGTATATGATTTTCACTTATACTTTTCCCCCAAAAAATTCCTGAACATGTATGCTTTTTTCGGACCTCTAGGTGGATGTAACCCCTTAATACTAATATGAATATTGAAGGGTATATTGATGAACTATTTTATATTCTACGAAAAGGCATACTTCTATGAACATAGTAATTGATTCGTGAATAACTGAAACGTTGAATGTTGCTATGTTGCGTGGCTAGAAATTAACGCGTGATCGTATATCAAGCTAGATTGCATCGCCTTTTTTCCATAGATCGCATATGCGAGCGTTGCTCAGGGGAGCGCGAAATTGCTTGGAAAGTTGTCGGTGGCCCAGTAAGATTCAGGAAAAGATTTACGCCTCGAATGCTAATTTTGGGGATCGATAGATGGTAGATCGTGATGGTTCACGCCTTTAACTGGTGATTAGAGGGCAAGCAGTGGTACGCCGAAGATCGGTGTCCACGATACGACATTGTTTTCAATTTGGAAAACATACCTTTCGATATATGTGTCTTCCCTGGATCGTGATAAACCGAGACCTTAATGAGCTCTGGAGCTGTCTCGTTAAGATTGTTTAAAACGTACGAACTTTTTGGGAATCGTTTGACGATCTTTTATCATAAATCGAAGTAGATACGTTCAGGGGTTACATACACCTAAACGACGGCAAAAAATTAATTGTTCAAAAATGTTTGTACTTAAGGGTACTAGGCAGTCGTTTTTGTTGAAAATTAAGAATTTCTTTTTCAATTAATTACAAAGAAATAAATTGAAGCTGTGACTGGTTCTTTGACACACAATTTATTAACATCATAAGCTTTAAAAAACACGTTTGTTTTGCCAAAAATATGCATGATAGATGACGCTGCAGATGGATCATTAAAGAGGCTTTTTGAAAAAGTTTCCTTTGTTTTGCAGCGATTATAACGGAACGAAATGAAATTTAGCAACCTACTTGTAAATTCTACTTCAGAATGCCTATAAAAGAAGCATAATTATGAAAAATGACAGCTAGTAATTGACGATTTTTAAAAAAAGTGCGTTTTTCGTTGGACAAAGATGAGGTTTTAGTTTCTTTTCAAAAAGAATAAGAGCTTTTATTAACTTCAATTTAAATTCAGACCGAAACAACACATTTTGTGAGCATACTCGAACTTGTTTAGAATCGATTGGAAGCTCCGTTCTTGAGTTGTCACTGCAAAAAGAAAGAAACTTTTTTAGAAAGCCTCTTTAATGATACATCTGTATATTTTTGACTAAACAAACATGTGTTTTTTAAAGCTTATGATTTTAATAAACTGTGTATCAAAGAACAAGTCTTCAGCACAATGTTATTTCTTTGTAATTAAATGAAAACGAAATACTTCATTTTTTACAAAAACGACTGCCTACTACACTTAAGAGTATGATATTTTTAGAATATTCATACACAAGTTCATGTTAAAATTCTTTAAAACAGCAATGTCGTAGTGAATTATGCGCATCCGGCCAAATTCGGTTGATGTGCAAGTATAATCATAAACTGAATTGAATAACTACAGAAACTGCACTTTCTGAAAATGTTCTAACCGGTATTAAAGTGATTTATAAAGATCTGAATAACAACAGTTTACTAAAGCGGTCAGAAAAAATTTATCCTTATACGTTTATGAATAGTGTCTTCAAAAAGGATATCATAAATATCTCAGAAATTGTTGAACAAAAATTAATTCTAAATTTGAACGATCAGTTCAAAAGTACTAACAAATAGTTTACAGTCAGAAATCTTAAACGAACTTTCTGCCACAAAGAAGAAAAAGTAAAGGTGCAAAGGAAAGGAGGACCCAGGATCTTGCCTTAGGGTTGTTATAAAAAAATTGGTCGAAATCTTATTGATTATATGGTTGGTAGCAAATCTGCAGTTGCAGCGACGTCTCATGAAACTACAGAACCCGTAGCAACAAAGATTGCAAATATTAACAAATTTCATACTTCGCATAAAATACATTTTCTAATTCGCCTATTTTTGCAATAATTTATTTTATTTTTTACATTTAATTAAATTTACTCACATAAAAATTTCACTGATTAACAGGAAGGTTTAGTATAATTGAATATAAAAATAAAATTTAATATTATTTAATTGACGAAGTTCACGTCGAAATGTAATTTAATTAATTTAATAAACTATGATTATACCAACATCGACTTTTTAAAGATTCAAGCTACAGTTTTCCAAATACTTCACCATATTTAAAATATTCTGTACCTTCTATTTTCAAGATTGAAATATATTTCATTACAACAGAAGATTACACTGAATTATAAACACAAAACTTAAAGTAATTCGTGCATACTAGTTCTGTACATACACATGTTGCAAAAACCTTTAAAAATATTACATTCTTTGCAAAAATTATTTTTCATTATCTTCTGAGTCAAACCTAGTAATAGGGACTTAAACGTACTTTCCATTAAAAGAACAAAACAATTTGACAAAACGAAGAGGAAGAAGACTCAATTTCTCCTCAGTACTGCTTTCCTAGCTATATCCGCAGTGTACTTATTTGATACGTTACTGAAGAAGCTCTGGTTTACAGAGCCAAGGTGTGTCTCGGGCAAAAATATGGGATAGTGAGCCCCCCTTAGATTCGAAATCGCGGCTATCCTTTGGTTTGTTTTAAATTAACACCTACCGATGCGCGCTCGCGGCACGCTTTAACACCTTTTTAAAGGTGGCTGCTCAGTGAGCCTCGGTTCTTTCACCGGCGCCGGTAATTATGGGTTTCGAAGACGAACAGCGTCGACATCGAGGTGATTCCTGTTACGAGTTCCTCACGGCTACTATGGGATACGCATTCCGTGTTATTTAAGTCTTTTTTGCCAATCTATGGTTCTATCGTGCGACTAGATTTCTAATCTAGATTCATGCATTCGAACCAGGAAATTAAACGTTCGTTGGATTATGCAGAGGTATCAGCCTAACGAGTCAACTTTTTTAGATGAATGCATTGCTCATGAATTTCGATATTAATAATAATAACTTGTCACGAGAAAGGGAGCATTGCTTAAATCTTTTTTACAGCTATGTGGCTGCATGAACTTTAGTCATTTCGTCATGTGAAGTAGGAATGCAGTTAGATTCTGCAATAAATAGATTTGTTTAAATTATATGTTATTATACAAGGTAATTCATCAAAGTCAAATTCACGTCGTTAAGAATATAGACTGATTGTGAGCACTCAACATTTCTCAGAACTGAAAAGTACTTCTGTCGTATGTATGCTAATAGTGGTGTATCTATACTCAAGATTTTCATTTGTTAGTTGAAAGTTGTGCCGAAACGGTGGTCAATAATCAATATACTATGAACTGTAATTTACTGTAATCATTGTATGCTAGTATACGCCGCATATACTTGTAGTAATATGTACATAAATGATCAGAATACTTAACAAAAGAATTAAACGTAACATATACAATATTAAAATACTCTTCATTCTTCTGCATCCAAGTTATTATGTTTTTACCAATCATTGGAATTGATAATACCTATGTAAATGCAAGAACACAAATATTATTCTTTTATAGACAGAAGTGACGATTCCTTGTTTGCTATTCTCACTGACTCTATGTCTGCTATTGAGGCATTTAAAGACTCGAGCAAATTTGACCACATCATCTAAGAGCTTCAAGAGTCCCTTCTTAATATAAAAAAAAAAACAGGGCAAAGAGATGATTTTAATTTGGATACCATCACACGTAGGTTTCTGAGGAAAAAAGCTGATTCCCTAGCCAAGTCAGCATGCTCACTCCCAGTGCCAGAAGTTCCTACCTCTGTATATTAAAATGACCTCAAACTGTAAAGTCCCAATTTGTAATGCAACCAACGCCCCATGTGATAAAAAATGGAAATTGGGCGAAACCACCAAACTGCACCTGATCAAGAAGGATATCGCTGAAAGGAATCGAATTTTTTTAGAAACTCGGAAAGACCAGGTGACACTCACTCGATTGAGAATCGGCCACACTCACTTGACCAATTCCTATCTCATTACCAAGAACGAACCCGCAAAATGTGATGTGTGTAAAGTACCTCTCTCCATTCAGCACATACTGACGGAATGCACCAAGTACACAATAAACCAAAACCAACATAAAATTGGCACCGACCTAAAACAGATGCTCACCTATGCGGATATTTTCAATAATGTGCTCACCTTCCTTGAAGACATTGGAATCTGACAACTGATTTAGTGTCTGTGCTCACCATTATCTGTGATATCTGTACTCCAGGAACATTTTTTGTTAGTAATTCACATTATGATTAATTAACCTTACGTATCCAGTAGTCGCTAATGACCATAGAACTTAATACGTGCGACTTAATACACGACTTAATACGCTTAATTAAAAAAAAAATATACTATTCTGGCAGAATTTAACTTCCTCTCGGGAGATACCTACATACGAATGAGTGTGAAATTGCTAGTGAAACGGAATAAATAGCATACTCGTGAAACAACCTCATAAATCTTGTATGGTACTAAGTTCGATAGTCAACAGGCTGAAAAGATATTGTTAAGATAAAGATCATTAAATTAACATTATTAAACGTTTCGAATACGAAGTCGTAGAAAGTAAGTAGGCACACTTGCATTTCAAATTTCAAGTGGATGTTTACAAAGCACTAGAAATTACCACACGATTTTATGGTAGGATGATTCTATGCCACATTAATTTTTTTCGCACAATGTCAGGGATTTTGATGAAACTGAAATATAGTGTCGTCCACGTGACATTAGGGTAAGTCCATCATTTTGCTGATTGTGAATGTATTTGAATACTAATACAGGTCGTCAGAGCCTGCAATTTTTACTGATTTTTGCAGAATCAGGCTTTACAAATGAAATTTTATCTCCAAATCAGAGTTGGGCATTAATTTAATAAAAATTATTTAAATAACGGATAGAATAAGTTACTTCAATGTAACTTTATTCGTTATTCGAGGCTAGAGTAATCTGGGTACACTTTATTCAATACACAACGAATAATTTTTTTATTCGCCGAATGAACGAATAATCGTTTGCAAATTTTATTCGTTATTCGAAATTTCTGTTTAAATAAAAATTTTGCCCATCTCTGCACTCAAACCTACGAAGCTAATTCCACTTTTATTTTATGTAATTGTCAATTAATAAAATGCAAAGCGGAGGCGGTGATAGGATTAATGTTCACTCTTGTTACATAAATTCAATACACAAATGAAGCTTTAAAATAGAATTTTATTTAGAGCATTGAAGAAAACAATTAACTTATGCTTTTACATACATAATTATCATCGCTTACCAAAGCTGAAATTAAAAAATTCGTATCACAAAAACATGTAATAAATCTATAATTTTGAATATTTAGCAGAGCGTTGTCCTGTATATAACAAATGGTAGAACAAATAGTTTCCCCAATAAAAATAAATGATAATATATAAAGCATGCTTAGCTTGAGCAGAAGTACGCATAAAAACGCAGCGCTATATTTAATAGTATCACGTTTTAGATAAAGCCTGCCAGTTTATAATAACGCAACGATACTGTTATATACATACACTTTCATAATTGATGGTCTTGGCTGACTAAATTTTGCTATTTTTATTCTGCTATTAACTATACCTACATTCAGAAAACAAAGTATGATGATTAAGTTATGCTAACGCTTGTGTACGAATATAAATAATAACAATAAATCTATTCGAAATGTATGATACCTACTAGACTATATTATGTTTGATTACAATAATTTAAAAGTACTTCATTCATGTTGCTTTTATTATGTTAATTACAACATTAACACAGGAAGAAAGTGTTTTTAAACGCAATTCTGACCATAATATATAAATACTCATGAAAAATATTAAAGAATAAATGATTTATGTTACAATTCAGTTGGATGCATGTGTGAACCGTGTAATTTCGTTTGCTGCATTTGAGTTATTTTAAGTCACGTTTATAGCTTGTGTTATTTACATGCAAAGATATGTAGTACACATCCTTAATGATCTACTAAATTAAGGTTTCTTTATAATAATATACTGCTCCTATTGGACACGTTGCATTTATAGCCGTTTTAGTACGTAGCGATTGCGTCTCGATAAAGTATTAACACGTTCGTTTTCTTGTTTAACACCTTATACGGAACAAGGGTTTTCTATAAATATTTAAGGATACACCAATGAATTATAATTAGTGCAATACACTTTCCTTTCAACATTTCTTTATGGTTACATGTATTTTAGATTTATTTAATGTTAAAGTTTCAAATATTCAGAGTGAACATAGCATTAGTACTTAACCGAAATTATATATTTATCTGAGAGGACATGTCACTAACAAGGGAGGTATAGAGCTTAAAGAGCCAGGCTCTCTTAAATTAAGTGTACGCAAATCTTCCTCCGCCTTATTGTTTTTCAGCTCTTGTTGCGTGTACAAAAATTTATTCCACTCGTCGATTCTTGGATGTGCTAAATGCTGTATTTAAAGAAACATATATATTAGTTCTACCTAACCTTTATCAAGTATATTAATAAAGGGTTAATATTATCTAACAATTTAATGGTATAACATTAGGGGGAGTGTTGGAAAATGCTTTCGATACTTTCCAAAAAACATCGACGCAAAATATATCGACACTCCAAGTGGTCATATTGATATATTAAATTCTAGGCAGCCAGTACAGACATACATAAATTGAAATGGACTTACCTCAGCAACATCGTACACCCAAATCTTTCCAGTATCATCACCAACTGTAACATGTAAACCGCTGGGAGTCCACGAAACTCTGTTAAGAGCTGGGCACCCTTCGATCATAACACTAGCAGTAGGCACTTCAGTATCTTGATTAAGATTCCATAGGTCTAGTCTTCCTGAATCGTCTACAGCAGCGAACAATGCCGGATGGGTCGGGGACCAGGCAACGTTGTAAACATAATCTCCATTATGTTCGAATGAGTATAGAGGTTTGTTCAGCCTAAGGCTCCACAGCTTAATCGTCCAGTCGATGGAAGACGTTAAGAATAAATCCGAGAAATCTATTCCACCCTGTACAGCATGCGCGCTAATTCCAGTGACTGGTCCTTGATGACCTTCGTAATAAGTTTCTAATACGCCAGCTTTCGTGCCGTGACGACAAGCTATTAAATAAATGAAGAAAATTATATTGATTTCTGTATAGGGAATATAATAAACATACGACGAATAGTGTAAAACCTCGATTATCAGAACACGGATTATTGAAATTTTTAATTATCAAAACACCGATTAACAGATTATTCGATTATCGAGACCCCGATTAACCGACCGTTCGAATACCCAAAAAGAATTTTTTCAGGAAGAAAAAGAAATTCGCACACAGTACTCATTTCGCGTGTATTTTCATTTGCCCCAAATCACCATTCTTTATGATACAGTCTTTGTCTTGAGTTTACCACTTAGCATTCACAGTTTAAGCACAATGTGTATCTAGTGTTTATATAAAAATGTCAGTATAACACAAATGTATCGTCTTGTTCCTAAACTTATCCAAAGCTACAACGCACATAGAAGGAGGTATGATGAAAGACAAGAGAAAGGAGGAGAATCTCGACAAAATTTGAATACAAGATTGGGCCCGATAGCGTCTAGATAATTTAATATATTATCTAAAAATTTGAATAATATCCTGGGCCCAATAGCACCTAAATAATTTAATATATTATCTAAAAAAAATCGACTTTTCAATTTTGGATGATCCTGCACCAAACTACGATTGTCACCACAAAGCGTCTAACAAAAGAACGTCTCGGGCATCGTCTATAACTCACAAACCTTTCAATACTTTTTACCACAAAAAATACTGAAATATCCGTAGGATATCTTTCCAATAAACTCATATTTAATAATAAAAGTTCATCGGTTTTTCTAGAAAAAATTTTCAAAAAAGCATGCTGTTTTGACCGTTGTAGGTAGGCCTCCTCCTTTAAGTATTGAAAAAGGCGTCGAGATGATATGGAGACTAAACAAAAAGTTCAGTTACCAGAGTAATGACATTAAGAGGTACGTGAAGGAATCTGTCAAGTTTTTGTCAAAAGCGTCCTATGTTGGTTGAGTATTAAAATGCTTGGAACTAAATAGCCCGCCCTTTTTTACGTAAAAACAGACATTCGGTGATCCCCAAAATTCTATTGTTCCAACACCAACACCCACCATTGATTTAGATAATAGAGGTTCTACTGTAATTATATTAAATATAATTAGAAAAAATATTTACCAGGGTATACAGTTCCATCTTCACTGCCTACAACGAAATTGTTAACGTCGCCATGCGGAAACGCTAAACAAGTAGCAGCGATTGGTTTCGATTGTTTAGTATGCAGCTCTAATGTCTCCTGTGGTTGTGACAACATGTCTAAACTCCATGAGCACAATTTTCCATCGGTTGAAATACTTATCAAATTATGTGCGTTTTGTGCTCCAACAACGTTTAGACAGTAGACAGGATGCTAAGAGCAAAGTCGTTGGAACATTAGTAACATTTGAACGTAAAATGACTGTTAAAGGTATCATCGACTAACTTACGGTGTGCGCGCTTGCTGACAGTGGAGTACGTTGAATGGGAGTTCTCTTTTGCACTCTATTGTCCCAAAGCACAATTTGCCCAGAATAAGTACCTCCTAAGATTAGGTTAGGGTGAAATCTCGCGAATGTGGCCGACAGTACCGGAGACTGACAGTGGAAAATGAATTCGGGGGTTGTTTTCTTGAACTTTGTGTTCCAAATTAAACAGACACCGTCAGGATCGTTTGGTGTGTCGTTATTATTGTTGTAAGAAGCCGCAAGAAGTTCTGGGAACTGAGGTGACCAATCCAATGAAGTCACGCAACGGTTACGTGACCATCGCTCACAGAAGAACGACCGATTCAGCCATAAACGTTGATGGCTTTTCTCGTCCCTAAAGAAAATGCGAGTTAGGAGTGCAAGCAACCGTTAACCCTTTGCGCTCCTACTTATTCGCTCGTCGATCTACCAGAGATACTGTTACTCAACGCGGCTTTGACTGTTTGCAATGCTTATTAAAAACTAAGTATGTCTGCAAAATGTATATCTTTTTGTAAAGGGATTAAATGTTATTTGTCTTCACTCACATTCCATCTTCCCCATCAATAGTACCAGTATAATCCGTATAGATATCGACGGACTCTCCTAATGCCCTTTCCACAATCCTACTACTACGATCAAGAAACCGTTGAAAGTCCTCGGACAGTATAATCATCTGTTTCTCCTCTTCGCTCAGCTCTCGTACTATAAATTCGTATTCGATATAGATAATTTTAGATTAAGTGTAATACATGATGAGTACAAAAGGACCGAATGGGTCAGGGTGGTGAGGATAACTGGAGAAACTATAACAGAGATGTTTTTAGCTGAGATTTATATAACAACTTCCCTAAAATCAAATCTTTACAGTCCCAAATAGCAGAGTTTGACATTGACTAAATAAAACATTATTTAAATAACGGATCTGATAAAAAGTTACATTAACTTTAGATTACTAGACGAATAAAATTCATTCTTTTACTTAACTTTATTCGACACATGACCAATCTTTTTTTTTTTAAATTTGATTCATTACTCGAAATTTTTATTTAAATACAAATTTTGTCCATCTTAAATAGTTTTAATAGATATGATTTTACTGAACACCCCGAAATTTTGAAGACAACTCTATCACTTACCTTAGAACAATCAACTCGTCTATGTTCAGGATTGATAATTGGGGAAGGAATTTCACTAATGAAGGTTACGGTCAAACGTAGTCACTTATTCCAAATATGTATTTACCTTCTACAGGCTTCTCCTTTTCCTTTTCCTGTTCCACTTGTGTAACGGCAGGCTGCACCTCTTTAACTTGCGGCAAACCATGGGGAAGGATTCCAGGAGGAAGTTTGCTTTGGAAACCATCCATGTGCGGCAAGCTGTTCTCTTCATCTTCGGCTTGACCATCGTCAAATGTCAAAACTGTGGTGAATAAGCTGGTTTCGCCTCGAATACCCTAACTGCGATACATCTATCTACCTCTGGCAAATGCCCTACTTGATCACTATTCAGTGAACTTTATAGACATCTTGCACACAATACTCTATGCAGCATAACGTTTTCACGAACCTATTGCACCAGCATACGTACAGAACAGAACAGAATGATAGAATGTGACGCGACTTCTTCGCATACGTCTGCGAAACGTGTTAGATGTTACCGGAATTAAAATGTATGCAGCAAATCTCGCACGACTGCGTGCAACGAAGATTTATCTCGTTCGGATACTAATTAAAATAAGATCAAACATTCTCGCAAATAAATAAACTGCAAAAAGCGTCAGGTTTGAGAATAAGGGATGCAACTCTCTTTCAAAAGCTCTTGTAAAAGTGTATTAAATTAATAAAAACGTAACTGATCAGAAAATGGATAATCATACACAGTCTTGAAAACACGGTTAGAGGGTTGGGTTTGCATGCATTCATATTAGTTACATAAGAAGGTGGTCTGCTTGTTGGTGGATTACATGAATAGAAATTAAATTTTCGTTCAAAAACATTTGCGACTGTGATCGAAATTATCTGATACGATATCTCTCCACCCTTTGTTTTAGTATGAAACACAAGTGAAGTGAAAGAATGGGCCAAAGAAAGTGGCTTTTTTTAGGTGCAGTGTACGTAATGTTATGATGTAAAGTTAACTGATAATTTTTTAATACCATTATCCATTAGCGAATTGAAATTATTTTCTTCGAATTTCGCAATAATAACAACTACATATATCGCATGAAAACAAAACGATAAATATAAAGATGGAGTGGAGGTATATTAACGCAACTTCCCAAGTCTCATGCAGCATCAAATGAATGTGTAACTTATATGTAATAAAACAAACATATCGTGTGAAATTATAATTCGAATGTATAGCTGTGGAACAAACAAATACTGTTTGAGAGTAAAATGAAAATGATAATAGTAGATCATCCTACTGCTTTGTTCATGCGTTGCGACGAACAGTAATGAATACTATATCATAAATATATATATATATGTCTATACATGCATAATAGATGAAGCGAACATTTTTACAATTACATAACAAACCATAAAAACTACCTAACACTCTAATGATTTATCAAGCAATTTTTAGTGGAAATTAATGATTCAAGTTCCCTCCTTTCAGTGCATATAGAGATGACAAATTAACAAAAAGGAACAAAAGTCGGATGAAGATTACTGTCAAACGCAATTTTGTGAGAAGTAAATATATTTGATATATTCGTGATCTAATTAGGTAGAGTGAATCATCTCTAGAGAGGATTACCTACCTGTAAATTCGTCCTCCCATTCTAAACCAGGATTTAGATTGTACTCGTCTTGAAGGAGGGAAAAGAAAATGTCAATCAATCTTGTGTCTCATTATGTTAGTTGTGTTTGTTTCTAATTTCATGTCTCTCGTAGAAATTTGTTGATGTATGCCATAACAATGTGTATATACTTAATCGTATAATAACAGTTATTACTACTTATAATATAGGTACGTAACACAGACGTATATATACGTCAGCTACAAATACGAGTACATGTACTTACAATTGAATAATACTAGCAATTGAAATTCTACGTATAGTCTAGCCGTTACAATTCCCGTTCCACGCAAGATACATCAACAATTAACCAGAAAGATTGAAACGGTAATATAGATTCAATAATAATAAATATACCTATAAACATGCATATTGAATACCCTATCGACGCCATTATTTTCCTCAATGAAATGCTCTAAAGGGATCGACGAAAAATATTAAAATTCTTCCAAGTATTTTAGTCCCATTAAAATGAAGCATTTGTACGTAACTATAGTGGCGTTAATGTTAATTCTACAATCCATTGTTAAAATATTACTGGAAACACACTGACTAATTAGAAAAAACATTGTTCTTCAAATTTCGATCCCTTTAGGTGTTTTAATAAAGTTCGTTTAAAAATCCACATACGTTTATCATAATATGTCATTTGATTTAGTATAACGACACTAATTTAAAAAAGTTCCTTCATTCGAGGAAATAGCATTGTTCTTCAAAATAAACCCATTGTAAAACTCAATATTTATAAATTTTTGGGGAAAAACTCTCATTGTAACGAAAACAACAAACGAAGGCAAGGAAGAATTCGTAAAATTTAAATATTTTAATATAACAGACTGACATCTCCGACTTCGAATTTGCAAAAGTACGTTTCTTTATATAACGTGAACCGTGGGACTGTGATTTATTTTGGAAGTACGCAACAAAATAGTCTTCCTTGAATTTAAAATTCTCCCAGAAGAGCATTTAAACAATTCTTGGACTTTTCGTTGGATAGATATATTTAAAATGTATATGTATATCATCTTTATAAAAGGTATCTCTATGCAAAAATATTTTTCTAATGTTCTCTAATTAATTTCCTTGCTACGTCATTTTCACAAAAGAAACGTGCTGTTAAGAAGCAACATCTGCGCGTATTGTATGTATTCATACTTAATAATTATTCTCCTCTGAAGCAACAGTAAATTGACGTTTTGCGACACTAAAAGCTGAAGCCACAGAGCCATTTACCGAATCCTTCTCCCTATTTTGACACGAACTTCGTGTATAGTATTCAGCCCCAATACGGCCCCAGCACCATAATACCATCTTCCATGTTAGTACACCGTACATGTAATCCCAGAAATTACCGAAATAACCATAATATCGCGCGGAGAACTCTGGAAGGTGCGTTAAGTTGTGACAAGATTTGCCAATGGATATTTATTCATTAAATATTTGATCTTTCAGACAGTCCCTGTTTCAAACAATATTGAAAATCTGGCAAATAAATACAGGTTTATAAATACCAAATTTTTCAATACAAAACATGCTTTATATCAATATATTTATTTATCCAAACGGTATTTCAGTGTATATAATAGCGTTACTGTTACTTCTAACAGAATGACACGAAGAATAGAAATAATTCTTCTAACTGATATCGATTTTAGGCATACAAATTAGAACTATTAATAAATTGATATTAATTTCAAACAAATAGTTGAATACTCCAAAGGTAGTCTGTGAATATTATAAATATATTTATTTAATTCTGATTGTAAAATATATGTACTCTAGATTAAATATTTCAATGTTCAATATTTCTCTTAAAATTAGTACACTTTAATTACTGCTCTTAAAAAAAGCATAACAGCGTTATGCAGACTCACTTCGCAATAACTTAATATTTTAAAAATAGTGTTTCAATTATTAATGTAGGTATATTCAATACTATTAATAAAAATAGTTGAAATCATTTTTCTACTTTTAGAGTAAAAATTTGTACAATCTGTTCACTTTTAAAAATTGTACGATCTGTATACAGTGCATGCCTTTGTGAATCAGTAAATGCCAAAACATTTCCGTTTGAGAGTCGGGATGTCAGATAAATACTTAAGAAGTAATAAATACAGTAACTAAAGGTAAATATACCCAATGAAAGTAGATCAACATAAACAGTAAAAGAGTCAAAAAGTATAAAGCAATTTATAACATAGCAAAGACATATTAGGTTCTGGGTGGAGAGTCATTTACACTTCTGTATTACTCATAAACCTTGAAATTTAGAAATTAATAACTCTTACTCTCTTTAATATTACACCTTTATA
Organism: Andrena minutula; assembly: GCA_929113495.1. Lineage (NCBI taxonomy): Eukaryota > Metazoa > Arthropoda > Insecta > Hymenoptera > Andrenidae > Andrena > Andrena minutula. Next base: position 41,787,840 of record OV815994.1, read on the forward strand.
TTCATCAGTACGAGAAACAAAGAAGAGAGAGAGTGCATTCTCTAGTTTACAAATTTGTATAGAAAATGAACCACTGTAATGATTCTCTTACCTTAAAAATTTTGTTTAAATAAAAAATTTACATTTGCTTATGAGATTTAATTAGATAATCATATGATCTGTATAAACCTAATGCTCAGAATTTACTCCTCACTTACACATATCTGTGCAGTATTAATCCTAAAGAATAAATGGAATGAAGCTAAACCTAAATCTGAACCTAAAACTTGTTGAAAACCAAGAGAAATCATAACTTACCGTAATAGTCGAATGCATGAGCTGAGAAGGGGAGGGAAAAAAATTGCACTTGGTTACAATCTCAGTAAGAATGCACTACACTAATAGCACCTCTCTACACTCAGACCATACGTTGTTTATTAAAGAAAATATGGTTAATTAAACGTTTAAGAAAAATCAGATAAAAGAACACAACACATAGTATTGTTGCATACGTCATATGAAGACTTTAAAATTAAGAACTGAAAAATATATTCCATTCACATTGACTTGTTTTGCAGCATTTACAATTCTCTTCTTTCTTATAAAGTCCACACACCTTTGTGTGTAGCTCCACAGAAAAATTTCGGTGTTTGCAAAAATTATTTTCTATAAATGTATATTATACTGAAAGTCAGAAAGAGTTGGAATTGCAGTTACACTAAAAAAAAGGTGGAAAAAAAATTTTATCCGCTGAATGTAGTTAGGTGAGTACAGATTTGTAAATTTTTATATCGTGCGGTGCTGTGATTCCTACATGTAAGAGGAAACATACATATTCGATGATTCTTATGTTATTGAAACATTATTCAGTTACTGTAGTTTCAATCGTTAACATAATTCAACACTTTCTTTCAAATATATTCTAACACTGACTTTAAGTGATGTGTTATTGACTACCTAACAAAAAATAAAATAACATTTGTGTTATGTGACTACCAATGGATGCTTATGTATAAGTACAGTTTAATATCTCACTTACATCCCTTGTCACACTTATACCCACCCCCCTAAGTTTCTCAGAAACAAACCTCCCTACCAATTTTAAACAAAAAATTTGTTAGAACATTGAGCACCAGTGTCTAGTGCGCTGCATTTTGCACACTACAGCAAATAAAACAAAAACGATAATCGTCGCAAGAATATCTGTGAAAAATGAATTTCCTTTTCAACATTAAAGAAAGCACGAACACAATGGATCTCTAGGTTGTTACGATAACTAATAGAAATATGATAATGCTGCTTTCTACGAATGTTCATACCCATCAATTAAAAAAAAAGCATCAATAATAGTTAATTGGTTCGTTTGATAAATTTAATACTAGCACGCATGAGTCAAGGTACATGACTTTATGTTGCAATAATTTCCACATTTTCCCAACAAACAGGACGCCTAAAGTTAATGTGGTACATAATTTTGATAAACTGTTAGTACATAATTAGATTATGTAAAGCGTGTTAGAAGCTTGTCTTTTATGCAAACAAATACATATTGTACATAGAAGTAAATGGTGAATGTATATCGTAATGTAACAAAATTTAGTAAAATCGCAACTGAAATATTTTATTGAAATTATGCTTAATATGTACCTTTATTTTTAATGTGGGAATACTTTTTTTAAAAAAAATGCGATAAATAATACCTGAACATTCTGAACATTTCAATATACATATCTACCTCCATGTATAATTTTTGATCCATAATTAGGATTGTAGAATCAATAAAATTTAGTCATTGCTTTTCATCTTACAATATTTAACGATATGCAAAAATATAATTATGAAAATTAATAAAACCAAGCCACGCCAAAATCGATTACTTTTGATGTTCTGTGTCGAGGATTTTGATGAAATGGGAATATGATATAGTCAACATGAAATTAAGAGGGAAGAGTCGGGGGAACCTCCATTTTCCCGTTTCAAATCTGTTAAAAAAATACAGACAGTCACAATTAGTAATGTTTGCCCATTTGCGCGAAAACAAACTCTATAAATGAATTTTTATTTATACAAGTATCGATCACACCAAGTTCGTCCTTCTGTTTTTTCCAATCGAGAATTATATGCCTTTCTAAATAAATTCAGTCTTCAACAGAAAATTCGTTTTCAAAAGATGAAAATTATAAACAAATGCTTATTTTTCAAATATCACTTGTGGCTCGCATTTTTAAAAGTCCGAAAAAATATGACCAGATCTTTCAAGCCTTATCGACGAAATATGATTTTATACTAGGATTGTCACCATCGAATTGACTCAACAGGAAGCTATCGAAAACCGAGATGCTACGCTGCATACTGTATTAGGTACATATGTTAAAAGTAGGTATTCTAGACAAGTGTGATTTGTAGAGCAGGCTTGAAAGAAACGTGAAGCGATATTCGAGAAATAAGAATTTGTTTAAAATTATCATGTTATACGAACAATATTTCAAAATAAAAGCAAATTTATTTAGAAAAGACCAATCCTTTTCGATTTAAAATACAAGAACAATATTATGCTTGATAGTTCTGCATTTAAAAATTCATTTACTTATAGAGCTTGTTTTCACACAAATGGGTCAGAGTTGCAAATTCTAGGGGCCGTATATTTCGAAGAAATTCGAAATCAGGAAAATAATGACTAAATTTTATTTCAATTTCATCACCATCCATAAGATCGAGAGCAAATACGATCGATTTGGCGTGGAAAGGCCAAATACAAATTAGCGGAACAAATGATACTGTCAGAATTGACTCTACATCCTTCACCCTTAAACGTTGATAACAATGTATCTACCTCTATTTTATACTGTTGTACAACAATTATAGGAAGGGTAATAAAAAAGAAGACAGAACATACATAGGTAGTTTGGTGCAGACCCACCTTTCCTGGGACGCCACCAGTCAATCTCAAAGTAGCCTGCGGAGTAAGAGTGAGTTGGTGTTGGTGTTGAACAGGAGGAGTAGATGGTATATGCAGAAGAAGATGCGGACAGTCCTTGTGTCCAACACCAGTTGATTTGACCGTTTGTTTCGCAAGACAATGGAATACGCGTATATTTAATTATGCCGCAAGATCAGTTAGATGTAATGGGATACGCATGTAACACGCAATATATCCCATGTTAATAGCAAAAACTTTTAAGCCAAGAGTTATACAGGGTATCGCAAGGGGAAAGGTCCATATTTTGGTAGTTTATAGTATCGGTCATTCTAAGAAACAAAATTTCAATGCATGTGTGTTCTATACCGAACGATCTCTGAGATAGAGCTACTTGAATGTACAGTTGCAAAATTATTGATAACGAAAAAGTATACAGACTGCACCTAATATTTATTCAAGTTACAAATTTGTTACAGTTTATAATAAATTTTCAAAACTACCAATGTCAACATCAACACGCGTTGCAATCTTAAAGTTCGTTTCGTGTGTCCACTTTTCTTTTGTACACTTCACACTTCACCCAACACCACAAACAAAAGTGGACAATGCCTTTTAAGTAAACGATGTAGTCAACTTACGAGGCAAGGAACATATTGCTCGTCAAATTGAAAATACTACGCGCCAAAAATCGGAAATAGCTCGGAATAAGACGCGTGAACATATAAACCTTTTTTTTACAAAAGTTTAGTTCTTAAAATGATCGATACCATTACCTTCCACAATATTAACCTTTCAATCTGATATCCCGTATAAGTATACATGGAAGAAATTATATTATTAGTTTAAACAAATTTCATATTTTGATCAATAACCCATAGTAAAGTAGGTGGTATGGAAAAAGGAGTATTATAAAAACCATACATTTTGTTAGTTTGTAATTTATTGTTATAGTAGTGAAAATAAAAAACGAAGCAAATCAAAAATTGAAAATTGTAAAAGAACTAACTGAAATTGCGGGTGAATGAAAAGGGTGTATGAAATACAAAAAATATATGTAGCTGCCACCACCAGGAAAAACAATATTTGTGTCCGTAACCTGATTATGTGTTAGGTAAGTGTTCCATATCTACTAGTATATTTCCTACATAATATGTAATGTTTATGAATAAAGTTGTCAGAAAATTTTCTACTTTATTATTCAAATACTTTGTTCACGAAACGCGGTATAATAATCAGAATATTCGATAGTATCGTATCAAGCCATGGGAATACAGAATGTTTCATTTGGAGATACATAATGCATTTTCTTTAAAATAATACGAAATTTTATTGTTTTTTTTATTCAAAAATATAGTACTAAATCGTTACTACAATCAAAATATCATTCATCACTGTTATTAATCAATACATCTTTATTGGAAATTTATAATTTCAAATAAGATTTTTCCAATTTCAAAGGGCCGTCAAAATATTTCATATTTTTAAAAATAAATGGTTGTATTTTTCAGACAACTAAAAATGTCATAATCAATAGCATGTATCGCAATAAACAAAAACCTTCTCAGTAACTACTTTGTCTGTTCAAAAAGTGTTGAAAACTGTTGATGATTCAACAAAAGTTAACACACACAATGAATAAATAAAATGACAACAGTGCTACAAATAAGTAACATGCCATTTTTATATATATACATATATTATATATGTATAGATATATATATTTTTTGAGAATATGTAAGTTTCCTCATTAGCTAAAATTAATTATAAAACACAATATAAGAGAACGAATCATTTCTTATCGTTATCACAATAAAATTAATGGTATGAGTAGAACAAGTTGTACTGATATGACTGATTGCAAATCACAATCAACGTGTCTTACTAATTCAAATATTATACAATACTGTTAATACTTGGTAATTGCATTACAAAATTATTAATGATGTAATGTCATTAATAGCATATACTCAAACATTTTTGATTACCATGTACACCACCCACTTTACCATATTCAGTCAATATGTTAAAGGAACATTATGAACATAAAGTGTCCAGATACATAAAAAGGTGACATTTCTTTCAGGACACTTTGAATATGCCATGCATTTGTAAATCTTCAGTTAAATGTATTTTAATCCTTTGCATTATTATATACACAGCAGGTAGATTTGAAAATTTAATTCGTAAAAAATGTTTAGACAAATTAATTCTTACGTACCATCTATAAAGATTCCTGTTGCCTTTGTAATTTTACTAGAAATTACAAACATAAGATCTAGCACATACTACCGAGTACCGAGTGATTGTCGATCGGCTTTAGTCAAACGGATTTAATCAATGTCGTGAATGGTATAGGATTGTATTGAAGCGAGCACACTCGTCGATCGTTCATGCACTCAAAAAACGATTAATTTGACGCTCGTCTGCATTTTCACAAAAGACATAACTCTTGATCGATAGCTCAATATGTAGAACGTGCAATTAGTATACATATCATCGACTACACAGTCAATCACTGACCACTTTGTCGATGGTTGTCAGTTACTTATTAACACATTGTGCGGCGTCAGGTTTAGTGAAACACTATTTCAAATCAGTCAGGCTTTTCCGAGTGATCGCTTCTATCGGGAAAGATTTGCCCAGCTCGCTCGGCGTTTTGAATACAGACCGACACTAATGAAAATTTTGATTTCTATGTATTCTATTAGATCTTCATGGTAGTGTTACGAGCAGGGGCCTTGGCAACGTGAGAGGCCGGACAGGCACGACGTGACTCTACGGGCAACTGTATAGTTCTTAGACACTAAGGATTAAAGTTACAGGGTAGTTTCCAAATGAGTGGGGGATTTACTAAGGAAATCTTTAGGAGTCCTCGTGCCAAGCTCCTGTTTCTAGTTGCTATTCAGCTGGTCGAAATCAGGCTCGAAGTTGCTGGAGATATAACGGAATGGATTCTAGGGCGTTTTCCTGTCTCAAACGCGAGCTCGAAAACGATTTGAGAGAGCGAAGAGAGAAATATTCTCCGTACGTGACAATAGTACTACTAATGAATTGGAGAAGTTTCGTCGATGAAAATCAGTCCAAACACGATCTAATTCAAACTATTTTTAAATATACACGATTTAAATCACTTCGGAACTCCGTACACAAATTATTCAGTACGTATGATTTAAAATAGCCTGAATGAGATCGAATTTAGACTCATTTCATCAGGAAATTCTCGCCAATCCACTTGCAATAGTATTATGAAGATCTAATTACGAATATAAAAATTAAAATTTTCATTACAAGATGAACACAGATGATTTTTCTTTTTTTGTAAACATTCGAGGAATGTCGAACAGTACTTTCGATACTTTCTACAAAATATCGTCGTGAAATCGCGCCAAATAGGTAAATAGGATGCAAATTCCTAGGCGTGAAAACACGCCGACGCCACTCAAAATGTTAAGGAGAAATGTCTCTGGATAAGTTTAATAATTCACCAATTGAGAGTATAAAGAATAAAATTTTCTCTCGAACAATCTTACACTACACAAGAGTATAAACACACTAACATATCTTTCTTGATTTCTTCATATTTTCTCGATAAATTAGTGCAAAAACGAAAGCCTTTGTTTTCAACATCTCACTAAAGTGCAAGCCGTCGAGAGTCTATTGATCAATATTATGCACAACGTGCTCGATTATTACTTGAGTAGATTGTTTAGTCTATGAGAAATCGTGGATGCTGCTCGATTTAACTAAACAGTTTAGTCGATGGAAAATCGATATTATGTGCTAGGTCTAATGTTATAGGCAAAAGCGGTAGCAAAATGCATTACCGAATTACAGCAGTTTGATAACATTCTCGATGTTATTACATCGATAATTCGTATAAAACAAAATACGGTGAACAAAGATACATATGTATTTGGAATCTAAGTGCTGATTTAGGTGTCGTCGACTATATTACAGACGCTTATACTAAAATATTTTAAAAATACCTTTCTCATAACTAAAATTAGAATGAATTTACATGTACACAATATCAACATTAGAATACAAAGGATTAAATATCAATGGCAACAAATCTATAAACCATGTATTATAGTATCATAATATATTTCATTAAGACATATCTTTTTAATATCAACACCTAATTTTTACGTCATTTAATCAACAATAGTATGACGTATATTCTAAAAAGTTGATGTCTAGTCATTTACAAAAAAAAAGCAAACATACAGTGCAGTCAATAAATTATATAAAATAAACACAGTGACTCACCGTCGTGGGATGTGTGCGTTGTCTGAATAGTTTGTGTTTGTTTATTGTAAACCACTGGTTCCTTTGGTGGAATATTAGTATGCGCCACGGACACGATCGTGAGTTCCCGATTTCTTCTCCGCCCGGCACTATTACAGAATAACAGCGGAGATAGTACATTGCAAATGCGAATATATATTTTCTAATATTAAACACCACTTTTCTCTGTATAAATACCTTTGAGCAGAATTTATACTAGACGGCTGCAAACTAGCATCGGGTGTAGCGTTAGCGCTCTGCTCCGGCGTCAAAGAATTCATACTAGATAAGCTGGATAGTACATCTGGAAGCAAAAGAAAATTGTAAACGAATGAACGCTTGTTAAATCGCAGAACTGAAACTGCTTACCTGACACGGGTGCTACGCCCAAAGACGATAGCATGGCATCCAATTCCTTGCGATGGTCATCGTCTGCTCCCGCAGCGCGGACCGTGGCATCTTCAACCTTCGATGCAAGAAGCACAGATAAAATTTATTACACAAAAAAAGAGATTAGTAACATCACATTTAAATGAAGATATCGTACATCTTTTTGTTCTTTTTCTCTTCTGCGCCTTGTCTTTTCTTCTCTCATAACTTGAAGCTTCATCTTTTTTCTTTCGATCTCAGCTTTTCTGTTAGGCACCATTTTGCTGCTTTATTAATACCTAAACACTGTTGAAAAACATATTAGCGAGGAATAAAATATAGAAAGCCGGTAGATACTTTGGGAACAGATTATTGACGATTCGAAGCCTTTGACAGGTTGACGAAATTTATTAACGGAACTTCAATCGGGTTTAGTGCAATTATTGATTTCTGTCCCGTGACGTCAGTTTCTATAGAATCTCTAAGGAACCGTATTGACAAATGTATGTACAAATAGAGGATTCTTATGCTCGTTGAAAGATAGAGAATTTTGTCGGTAGAAAACGTGAAATACGAAGAAACAACACCAGAATTGTCTGTGTCTCGTTGCAGCATCGAACGAGTTCATCGAAAAGTTTTCATCTGTCATTCGGCAGTATCAGGATAAAGGATTGATTTAAAATTTTCACGCTGTGGCTCGTGAAACTTTGGATATATTCACCTTTTGTGTTACAACAAATCCCACAAATTTGAATACCAAAACTGCTGCAGATGTCGATTTCTACATCATATATCTGACTCACCCGACACGGAAAGCTTTTGCATCGCAACAACAGCACCACCTTAACGATACCTTGTACTAACGGAATAGTCAATTCGCTTGCTGTGCAATTTCCTGCACATCCATATTTGTCAGTTACAAATATGCGGTGTAGATGGCGGTGGTACAATATTCTTGAATGGACTGGAAACCAAGTTCCAATATAATGAGGGAAATGATGAAAATTTACATTTTGCTTGAAGTTTTCTGGAGGTATAGAACAGGCCTGACATCCAATACGTTTTTCGGTCCCGGATTTAGGGGATCTTAGGACCCTCTTACCATTTTAGTGTCACATGCAACGTTACCGGGAAAGTGTTGAAACAGATTGTAACGCTCCACGTGGTAGGAATTAGAATTCACCATTGATAAAATTGGGTAACACAAAACCCGCGATTTACAAATGTTTATGTTCGAGTAATAATTTAAAGATCTTCCTATGAACGTATTCAGTTCAATGGAAGAGAAAGAACTGAAAGAAGAATCATTTAAAATTAAAACATATTTGATCTTCCGCCATTCTGTTCTGTTCGAGTTTATTCAACGCAAAATAAATATCATTCGCTATGCAAAATCATTATTTGTGAAAAGAGTGCTTTAATGTATTCTATTTAAAAGCACCTGTTGCTAAACCTCACCCATTGATGATGTGTGTATACGCATACTTTAATGATAGTATATATTATATGATATAATGCAGATACATAATAATAATAATAATAATTTCTTGTACCATATTCTGTAGTATTTTTAGTAAGTTCTGTACTAAAAGATTTTCTCAGTGTTCATTCTTTGTTACTTTTTAAAAATTAATACTAACATAACGTCCGGCTCAGTATAATTAAATTAAATAATTAAATTTCTCGGGACTAAAACGTGGTCAATGTTTGCGAGTGATTCAGAGATAAACTATTAATCCGATTGGTTTAATTCTTTTTGTATTTTATAGGTACAGTGGGAGACAAAAGTATGTGGACACCCTTTAAAATCGTATAACTTGTTTAAACTTGAGTTTTTTCAAGAAACTAGAAGGAGTAGTTTGCCAAGTGGCGTGTTTCATCGTTTTAAAAAAAAAATTGCAATTGGTCGGAATAGCAAAAAAAATAGTAATTTCTTTTTAATTAATTAAAAAAAAATACTTAATCGTCGAGCGATTTGACTGCCTAGTACCTAGTGCCTAGGTAGGAATAATCAAACAACACTTTATATTTTCACAAACAAATCATTATTTCACATATATAGAAGGAAGGGAAGGAACTATTCAACCATCCAAATATGCTGCTTTTCGTAGCTACAGTCAGAACACGCTACATTGCATGGCAAACCGCTGAAACATGCTAGTTTTCGCAGCGAAAACCGAAACATGATAGCTTTGGTAACAACGAAAACAAACCTGCTGTTTTTCGTAAGAAAATTGAAACGTGCTAGTTTTCGTAACGCATGTCGATATGTTTTTAAACGTTACGTATAATACTGATTTTATATTTAATATTTCACCTAATTATCCACCTTACTAATTTAGCAAAATTAATTTTTATTATCATTTATTATTGGTTGTTAGGAGTCAAGGCTGACGGCAATGAGTGACAGCTGCGAAGCCGAGGATCTATAGTTGTTTTTGGAGTTTGTTAATAGCTGACGAACCGGTGCCTGGTTATCACTAGGAGCCGCAGGAAGATGGATGTCGTGGACGAACGGGTGCCTGGTTATCATCGGGAGCCACTAGGAAAGTTAGTTTAACCTCGTAACTTGATAATGTGATACACCTCGAGTGATAAAGATGTGCATATCTCTGTGGGTCTATCTTATACTGGAAATTCAATTATTGATTATGTCCTAATAAAGAACTCTGAGCACGAAATAGCAAAGTATATTCTATTATTTAGTTTGAGATTTTCCAGGTGGTTGAGTGTAATTTGTCGCAGTACCTAAGTCCGCCTCGCGGCTTTAACGCGCTGAGGAATACTGGGGTCTCAAAGAGGAATAAGTTTATAGTATGCCTAACAGCAATTTACATTCTGTATGGTTATTCTGTGCAATTGCTCGTGGGGGACTATAACTTGATCTTGCTAGTCTCTTTTGCCTGAACGTGTTAGACTCGAAATGAGCCCCCGAGTATGCATTCGTGGCCTTTTTTATACTCACTGTAAAATTGGAGTTAGTAGTGGCAGGAACATGCGCACCTTCAATCGGTTATCAATTTTCGTGGGAAAACTCCGGCTGCACTAAACCACTGCAGGAGTAACGACCTCCTCCGGGCGCGTGCAGTCCACATACCTGAAAGTGTCAAAATGTCAAGAGATAGTCTCTGAACGTAACATGCTTATCATTGCTGAAAAGTCATTTCTGACACTTTGGAATTTTTTGATGGTACGTTTCGATTACTACACCAAGGATTAGTTGCAAAAATTATTTCGGAGGGGTATTAAGAATAAAATTTTAAGTAGTAATGTGTAGGTAGAAATAGACTAACATAAATTGGTTTAGCTCATTTTTTTATTAAAAGAGAACTTGAAGCATGACTCTAGTGAATTACTGTACCTTTTGGTTTATTACCATCTATTATTAATGTTTTCAAATTGGGTAAGTGATGTGAATCCCAAATATTCTAATATATCGAATATATTTGAATTGTAAATTATTCAATTACTTCGCAGATAACATTTACACAACTTTAATAATAAATGTAAACGTATTCAATTTAGCATTAAATACAGAAAGTATATTATTAGATTATACGAATCACGTATATTATTAGTTTCAGTTGTTCTGTACCAACAGAAATCAGTATCGTAGCGTTTAAATAATTGCATGCAATGTTTCCTTTTACAAAAGTAAGGAAGTCGAAAAATTGCTCGGTAAGAACTTTCGTAATGCACCTTAGGTTACGAAGCAATTGCTGTTTCAAGGAAATAGCGTTATAGCAGGGAGGTATGGGGTGGCTGTAGCGATCGTGGAGGGTTAGGTGGGCAACATTGAGAGACACGATCAAAGAAAACTTTTCTAAATTCAGCTACGAAATTAGCTTGACACTAATTTCACGAGGAAGCGTGGGCATGGCTGAGAAGTCAAGAAAAAGATTGGCTGAGGGAGGTCGACCTCGCGTGATGCTTCATACCGACTTCGCGTGTCGAAGTCTGATTTGCTTTGTTGAATCAAGTGTATACCGGTTGTTATATCGCGCACAGAAGCGAATGAGATAGTGCATTCTCCCTTCTTTTATATCCTGTTACCTACTCCGCCTTCGTTATTTTCGTCAACAATTAGATTCCCGATAAAACGTCATGTTGTCAGTCTCATCGTGGCGTTTTAAAACCACCAGAATTGCATTCCTAACAATATCTTCATTCCACCTCCCTTTTATATAAAATGTAGCTTCTGAGGCGATTCAAATGGAATATTACTACATGATAGATAATACATATTCCCTAACTGAGTACAACATTTTCATCTAAACAATTGTTAGCTATTATTTTTTGCTTGCACAACACTGTTCAACAACGTTTAACTTCTTTTCGCATTTGTATCATTAAATAACCGAATTTTATAGATTTTTGTGCGCTGAATACGAATCTGTAAACCGCTTTTCGCCATCACCCTCAGATTTCCAGAAATTTGATTTTGAAAAAAATGCCAATTTTCAACTTTTAACATTTTTTACGTGTGAACAGTAATAGTTATTCGGCTGTTTGTTGTATCAAATTATTCTACGAACTCTCCCAAATAGAATCATATAAGTTATTATTGTGCTATGAACATTTAAATATGTTTAAAGTCTAGGAGAGGATCTGACTAGTCCACGCGATGCGGCAAACAATTTTCCTCTAGAAAATATCAGCAGAAGTGGTAAGTCACGTTTTGTTTTCAATACAGAAACGAAATAGTTTGGCAAAACATACGGCGCTGACAGTGATGATCAACCATCAATCCACCGCCGCTCAACGTAAACAGAATCGCTTAACGCAGGCGACTCTCTTCGTGTTCCAATATTAAATACTTTATTTGTAAACTATTTCATAAAAGAATGATTAACTATTAATAATAAACTATATAAAAAATGTGTAACTTACTACTTTGATCTTTTTAATATACAAAGTGTCGGCGCTATGCGAGTACAGACAGGTACATCTGCTCCTAATGTATTCAAAATACAAAAGAATTGTTCATGTGAAAGTCTGCAGCTTATGGTTGTTAGAGCGATATGTTTAAACCTATTAAACGCATATCACTCGTATACCCAGTACATGGTCTATAGAAATCGACTACTTCCAAAATGGTTCCTGCGTCCAATGTAGCAGTAGCCACCGAATGTTACTTCCCCCCAGGACATAGGCGTAGCTAGGATATTTGTCTGGGAGGGGCCAGGCCCTATTCCCCCCCTCTCACGAGGTCTCTCTTCTTTTTATAGGTAGAAATTTTTATATACATACACATTTTATAATAATAATTTACCTACATATTTATTTAACACTAAAAATGGAAATAAATGGAAGTAAACGGAATAAATAATTATTTATTATTTACTCTCGGGAAATGTAAACAAAATTTTTAAAAACAGAAAGAAATGCAGCAGAAAAAATAAATAAAAGGAAGAGCATATCATGTACATCTATAGTTAAAATTTATACAAGCTTTAAATTGCGGTGTTTTTCTAAAAAAATATTTAGGACCTGTTATAGGACAGATGAATGTTTTTTATTTATTTCGATATTTCATAGGGAGGGGTCATTTCGCGTTTAGGGGGGCCAATCCGCATTTTGGGGGGGCCAGGCCCACCCGGCCCCCTAACTAGTTACGCCAATGCCCCAGGAAAAAGGAAACTAGCCTCTACATGAATTTCCTTTCGCATTACGTCTCAACTGTTGTTCATCCTAGCGGAAACAGTATAGTACCAGCGGCTCCCACGGACCCTGTATGTTTGCCAGATAAGTGGAAGCCAGTGACGTAGGTTAAACTTTTGGTGGATTTACGGAATCTCAAATTCGTAGCAGCGTAAGCGGATCTGGCCTCTACGGTCAAACGAGTAAAGGTCACCCTTGTCCGTCTAGGGAAGAACGAAGCAAAGGGGAAAGTGTGGGTTTCCCTGCATGTATGGTAAGAGGACAGGGAGTTGATGACCTCTAGAGAAAGTACGGATGAACGAAGGGATGAAGAGGATAGAAGTGACCCCGCATTTGCCGCAGAGTCCGCCTGATGAACCACCTGGTGGACGTGCACTGCTCCTGAGAGCTAGAAAGCAAAGTTACAACAGCCGCACCTCGTCTCATCTCTCTTAGTCACTTCGTTCTCCGTCCCTGTCTCTGCTGTATGTTTTATACTCTAATGCTTTTAAACTGTGGGCTACTTACCTCGTTAACACGCTGTATCCTAAATAACGAGTCACAGTTTATATGTGAAAATTTGATCCACGTGACTTTTGCTTATACCTATTTGTTCCATGAGATAGATTATTGTGTACTTGTACATGTTTTGCTCCCTGAGAAGAGAATTCTAGAAGAGACAGACTAGAATTTCGTGTCATTACAGACTGGTTGAATAAGTAGTATTTTCTACTTTATTTGGTAATATATGAATATTTGTAATAATTACTTTCAATGACAAGCTTATAAAAATATGTATAATAACTCCATCGTATAGAATATAGATTATAAGCAAATGCTTCAATACAGACGACTTAACTGCACATGTAGGGAACACATTGAATTGGAATATTTTTTCGTTTATTTTCAAACACGATTCACATAAACGTTTCTGTAGTGGCGCTGCGAGGGAGCTCATAAACTTTAGTGAAATTGTTTGCAGTTAGTTCCATTTGCTCAAAGGGCTACCATATACTTTTAGTTTGAACTGTAAAGGAAGTGGGTAGAGCCAGATAATAGCAAACGAGAGGACGGGAAACGTTCAGAAAAGTTTATCGGCGCTAATTCGCCGATCAGACGGGACCTGTTCGCTCCACGTAGTTTACTTAAAGGTTTAGTAAAATCAATACTCCGTAAGTTTCCTGATACGGAATGCCCGTTTACGCGATATTATCGGCCCTTTGAATACTAATTTCCACGATATGCACGGCTATGCACCAGATAGGTGAGATTTTTTTCTATGACGTTATCGGGGCGCCACTATAATACGATGTGCTTCTTGCGTGTATCAGAGATTAATGAAAGCGTACGACCAAGAACCATGGCGAATTTTTGATTAATAGCGCATCAAATTGAACGATGGACTAAATGATCCAGTAAATATGTGCATTGTATCACGAACACCATCACGCTTTGTACTAAACAATTGAGGACTTGAATACAATAAGGGGACTAGCGCTCGAAAATGGGAAAAATTATTATCCAAACGCTAAGAAATATTAGAAAATTAAATGTTGTGAAACTGTATTTTAAAAAATGTAGTATTGTACAGCTCGTCGCGACACACATTTTTTTATGTACAGTTCGTTTATCGAATTATTACTAGTCGAGCTAAAAATTATAAACAAAAAATTTTCATCGTCCAAAATCATTATTTTTTTAAACATAAATTGCGATAACTTGAGTAAATATTAAGGGATCGTTATGAGACTTAAAACATAAAACTCAGAAAATTCTAGCGAAGCCGTAAAATGTATGCACAAAACCCTGAACATCTTGATTGTTCGCGATGTAAAACATGTTCCGCCATATTGGGCACTAAGAATTTTTGTCAAGATGACTTACAAAACGTTTTTTATCATTCCTGGATAGCACATGACGTCTAAAGACGTCCATTTTACGTCTGTATTAGGTCTGGACGGCTTTAAGACGTCTTTTGGGCGTCTTTAGACGTCTATGTGCTATCTGGCTTTCTAACTTGGTACCAATCAGAATTCGAACATTTATATAGTTTCAAAAATATCCTCCATTAGGCAAAGTATCCATTAATCTAGATATCTATGGATTATATGGAATATTAATGAAATATCATAGTGTACCTAGATATCGATTCAATTAATAAAGGTATGAATTTCTTATGAAGAGTGATGATTATAGAATGTACTTCGATAAATTAAAAACTCAATCTATTAAATGTTACAGCGTTTCCTTCATACCGCTTTAACTATAGATTTTAAGGAAAGGCAGAACTCCGCCACTCATTCGTTGGATCTTGCATGTCTGGTAAAATGTCCAATGCTAGGTACTGCCACCCCTCACAGACTTCCTTTGCGATTCCTTGAAAGTGCGACAAAATTACCTTCTCCTTTGGGCGAGCGGTTAATTAAATTTCTTCGTCTTTCTTTTCTTTGCCAACGAGGCAGCACCATTAACGTCGAGACCAGTTAAATTTTCTGCATGTAACTGTTCGATTCGTAGAAGGGTGTGACGTAATTTGTAGTACTGGAAGAGAGACTGGTTTCTCGTATAGAAATAAATTGAAACTGCGGAATGAATATCTCCTGTGTGGAACTCCTTAGTAGTTTGGTCGTGGAATTTAACTTTGAAGATTTATCAGTTCTAATAATTGATTAATAATTTTAAAAGTTTTGAGGGGCTCTCGTGTGTTTTGAGTTTTTAATAATGAAAGGCATGTATCCAATGTAAGGAATAAGGCAGGGCATGATATTACAAAGACTTATAAATATAAAGAGAAGTAATTGACAGCTGGTCGAATATTCCTCTATTCTGTAAAGTGTAAATCTACAAATACAATTTCAATCTAGAAAACTGACAATAAGCTTCATACAAAAAATATTGATTTTACATTTTTAACTTCTTTAAACATTATAGACATGCAAGAAATCAAGCTATATTAAAATGCATAATAAATTATACCACACTTCATATATTTAATATGCTATACTATATAAACATGAATATTGATCGATGCATACAGATATTTTTGTATTTTTACGAATCTTTCGTGTTTTTATTTGAAACTTTATTTCCCATATTTTAAAAGAAGTACCTAGACATATACAATGTGAGTAATATTGATTTCTAGATGAAAAATAATATAATCCTATGTACAATAAATATATAATTGCATTTTGTAAGTGAATCATTACATGTCTAAAAAAATATAATTGGAGAAATATTTCATTGAATGATGTAGTATTTTACTGTGTTAATTTCTTTTTACTTCCCTTAAGTTTATTTTAAGGCCTCGTACACACTCGTTGGGGAACGAGCCTACTTTCACTTTCTTCAAACGAACCTAAACGAGGGGCCCTTGATGATGAATGGAGGGTGGTTGTATCTACACGCGCGTGTCGTTGATTCATTCTGTATCTCCTCTCGTATGAACTCTTACTCCACCGTAATCATGGGAACACGCATGACAGGGACGGTAATATTGTACACGCACGTGAACATGTACG
The DNA here is from genome assembly GCA_929113495.1 of Andrena minutula. Lineage (NCBI taxonomy): Eukaryota > Metazoa > Arthropoda > Insecta > Hymenoptera > Andrenidae > Andrena > Andrena minutula. The sequence continues at coordinate 41,804,556 of OV815994.1, forward strand.
TGTACGGAAACACATGCATCCAATAAACTGTTCCGTAGTACATAGGACACGCTTGCATCGACTAACCGTTATTATTGACACGAGAATGGATCGGAGGTGAATAGGTGACAAATGGGGATGAACGTATGCAGTCACGTGTCTAGAGCGGGCGCACATGCTTTTATTGACTGATTCTCCTGATTGCATTCTATTCTTTATTTCACATCTGACTTCGGTAATACGTAGGATCCCAAACTTTTGTAATGTAACGGCTCAAAGAAGATTTTGAAAGTACCATAAAAGTGGGACATACTACACGTTGTTTTAATCAAGTGAATTACTTGACGGGTAACGCCACTGTAGCGGCACAAAAACGTAGTGTACCTTTGACAATAAAATTGTTTGTGGGTAAAAAAGAAATAAGTCGAAAATTTGTTTCGAGCCAGGTTTTTTTCTTTTCTTTCTTCAAAATCGAATTTTTTATCGAAACCACGTTTTTCAAATTGGCCAGCACCACCATTTGAACAAGCTCTATTCGATTCGCTTGAAATTTTCACAGTAGCTTCTAAACTACATTCTCCATCGAAGTACGTACTGATTTTACGATTCGCTGAAAACTTTTATAATTATGAACCATTGTTTAGCTGAAATGGTGCTGGACGTGGTGGTGAATGGAACTAGAGAGTGAACTTTATGTTCAAATGCTTACCATTTCTAAGAAAAACAATATTTTACAATATCGGTACGTATTTCGATGGAAAATGTTGTTTAGAAGCTACTGTAAAAATCTCAAGTGAATCGAATAAAATTTGTTGAAATGGTGCTGCTGGCCAAGTTGAAAAACGTGGTACCGCGAAAAAAAACGTTTAAAATGCCATTTAAAAAAAAAAAAAGAAAATTTACAAAATAGCTTGAAACTACTTAAGTTGTATAAAATGTGTATATAAAAAAGGTGTTTAAACAGATTTTCGACTTATTTCTTTGTTTACCCACAAACAATTGTCAAGGTACTCTACGTTTTTGTGTCGTTACAGTGGTGTTACCCCTTAATTAAATTTCGAATTAATGATCAAAATTGTTCCAAAATTATTTCAACCTAAATCACCGTATTTCTTTCTTGGAAATTAACGCCCCAATGTAGATACTACATACCGATATTCGACATTCGCTAGAAACATTATCATATTACATACAAATGTCCAGAAATACGTATGTACGTTCATTTATATTGTTTATGCGTCTCATTAACCGAGATATATTTATACATCGATTTATGCTTCATTAGCTTTAATACTCGGCTTCGCCCGAAATTTAGATTCTGATTTTATAAAATAGAATGATTTATTTTAGTTTTTTTTTGGTGAAAATAGTCATATTCATCTGGATTAGTCAAGCATACTGAGCTGAGGCCACATTTCATGATCCCAGAGTTTATCGTTCGAAAGTTTTTAGGTGACAGACAAACACATAAACATATTAGAAGCTTTCTGCTTTATATATTAAGATAAATTGCGCGTGGTCTATCCTTCAGAGAACACGCGATCGACTTCCTCGTATCGAGTTCTGCCTCAATCACTCTCGGCGTGTCTTGTTTACTGTTCCCGACGATTCGACGGTGGGATAGGCCCCAGTCTGCTGTAAAAATTTGATCTTCCACCGAAAATCCTACGCTAGTGGTCCCGAATGGTCGTGCGAATAATGAAACACTAGTCTTCCCTCCGCAGTTAAAATGTACTATCCAGCATTTTGTCAATTTTTCAAAATATGTTCAAATACTTGAAGTTCCACTCATCATTTACCTTTTAAAGAAAGTTAGAAAACCCTACGTGCTTCGCAGAGATCTAAAAATAGTCTAATGTATTTAATTTAGAAGCTTTTCAGATGGTTAAAATATTTTATCTAAAACATTTAATTAATTACCACGTTAATATTACATTATCTACCGGGACCCTTTTACAAAAAATTATATTACGCTGTTACGAAATAAAGGCAACATTTTTTAAATTGAATGAAGAACAACAAGGATGGCAGAAAGAAAATGATTAAACTTCAGTTTTCTCGGTTGTTTCAAAACGCTAGATAGGACATTTTAACTAAGAAGAGCATAACTATATTTATATAGAATTTTGCAGAAAATTATATTTAATGATTAAACGATTTAACAGTTTAATATACTACAAATGCTTAACCCTTCGTTGACACACCTCTTTTTTCGATCAATTTCAACATACCTGGGTGGCTCACACCCAGAGGGTCAACGAAGGGTTAACAAGAATTATAAATTCTGCATGTCTGCATGTCTTTGCAGCATTTCGTTACTCTCCCAACTCTTCTTTTTGTATTATTTTACGTCGCACGGTTACCAAACGAAACAAACTATAGTGCACGCTAACTTTCACTCACCCAAATTAACATTTAACGAATTGTAATCTTTACGACACATTTAGAACTTCCCTACAGGGGCGGCTTTTCGTATAGTAAGTAGGCTGCAGCCTAGGGCGACAAATTTTGGGAGCAGCAAATTTTGAGGAGCGGCAAATTTCGCAGGGCATCCAATTTTAGAGAGCGACTATTTTTGGAGAGCGGCAAATTTGGGGGAGAAACAAATTTTGAGCGAAAGAAATTTGAAAAGATTAGAACACAGAAGCTTGAAACAACTTTAAAAACATTTCACTGCTTTTTTATGTAGCGAATTAGCAATGACTCAGATGTGAGTTGCGATATTGAATTAATTTTGAAATTTTCTCGACTGTTTTTAATTAAAATATTTCATGATATTTCGCGGAAAGGGCTGCAGACGATTGTTAGCCTAGCGACGTCAAATCTTAAAATCCGCCCCTGCTTTCCTACATTTATATATTTAATGCTGCATTTAATATATTCCATGAATAATATCATTCGCTGATAACTTCAACAAATTTACTTTTATTATAGTTTCCTCTTTGTTTGTATTAATATAAAGAATATATAGTTCATTTTTCTTCCACTGTTAGAGGTAGTGTTTTTTTGATTGCATTTTTCAGACAAAATGTAACGACAGCATACATGTGTACCCAGATTTCAAATTTCAACTGTGCAAGTGACTTGCACTGTAAATCCTTAACCGTCCAGGAAATTGGAACATCTGCGGTTGTTGCATGCAAACACGGATTTCTCTTTTTTGAAATTGGCAAAGGATAAACCTGCTAGTGCTCTACGTTTCATGCATTAATGATGTTTCGTGAAATTTTCCTCAGAAAACGCTGCTTTCAACGCTTATTCAAATAAACTTTGCATGCAAAAGGTAGCGCTATATCGAAATTTTATGGTAAATTTAATCGTTATAAACTTTACTTTTCAACGTAAACTATGAACTGTTTTGCTGTAATACATCCTCTATGAGTAATGGTCATGAAATGTTATATTTAACAAATGTTTAATGACGTAATTGGCCAATATCAAATAGGGTCAACAAAAATATTTACATCATGCGAAAGCATTAATCAAAAACTTAATTAATCCTCCAGAAATGCAAAAAAATATTATTTATTTGAAATAGTTAGGGATTTGCAAATTTTTAAATTTGTCATGTTCAAAGTGTTTAATTTGGTAAGAATGAAATTGTGAATTTTTACCATTACTGACTTGGAATTGAGTAGAAAAATTAAAAAACAAAGAAATGCACGAAATATGTATTAAATAAATACGTATGTTCACAGAGCAGACTATGATGCTGACCCTATTTTATCGTTCACTCTATTCAACGACTTCTGATTCTACTGCCGTTGTGGAATTGTTTCAAATCTGGACGGACAGAGATAGGAAAATAACAAACCAAAGGGCAATTGAAAGTCATAGACGATTGGACGTCAAACCAAAAGTTAGAATTGTTTGGTCGCATGTGCGCGCGCGTCTGTGTGCATGCGCATACACATATGATGCCAACGATGACTTTACTTCTATATCACTATTTTCTGCATGACACTAGGAAATATTGAACAAAACTTGAACATTAGCAATGTATAAAAAATTGTTATTTTTACTTGCAAGTTATGCTGCTTCTGTTTTAAATTTGAATGATACTTTCAGTTATAATATAAGAAAATTATTGACATTAAGGATGACCATATTTTATAACTTATTTAAATTATTATTTTTTGGGTACAAAGGAAACCACCTATTGCAAAAAACCTGTAGAGGCAATTGAATATTATTGAGAAGAGAAAAGTTTGTAAAGATACGAAAATTACATGATACGATTAGATTTTTTATCATTTTCTTACAATTATTCTGTACTTATTAATTTCTGTTTATTCAACGCAATATTTTTATTTTATTCTTCTTGCTTGTTCACTTTATTTACGTTGGAATATGAATGCAAAATACAGTTGTAGGTATCTAACATGAATGTACGAGTATAATATTAATAAAATAAATAAAACATTTTGTAGTATGATAGGGCATTACTTTTAACTCTGGAAACATGGATTGTTTTATAGTGGCAATTAATACAATATTAAAAGAGCGTCTGGTATTTTTGTTATATAAGACAACGTACACTGTATTTTAACAATCCTATTACAATAGTTATGTAATTATAGTAAAATCTCTATCTTATTAATTTTATACTTATAAGGTAAACCACAAACGTTGTTAACTTTTATTGTCAACAATAAAACAAGTTTCATAGTTACCTAAAATACTTACTTTCATAGTTTCGTAAAGGGATTTGAATGATATTTTTACTATTAAAATGAAAAGTAAAAGAAAATTGTGGTAATACAACCATGCATTTAATTATTTAAAATAATCGACTTTGAAAATTCTTCTCGTACGTGTGCACCACGGGCACTTAACGTGCCGTTTACACATAGCATTATATAATATCATGCTTAATATTGATTCCTTATCAGTTTTATGCTATTATTTATTTCCGTTTGCTTACAATGGATTTATAAATGAAAATAAGACATAAAGATTAAAAAAATAAAGCGTCAAATGAGAAAAATTTATTCTATATTTTCGACTTATTTTTTTATGTAGGTAGAATCACTCACTCCTCTGTTATATCGTCAATACTGCCAAATCCTGTATATGAAGTAAAGGTTTAAATTTTAAATTAATGTTCAATATAAGGTAGGATAAGCGGATAAAACATACTTTTACGAATACTAAACGATGAAACCGCAAATATGTATATATGTATAATGCATGGGGGATAGTAACTGGCCTCACATCACCTGAGCATAAAAATTCAGCCATCCATTTCTAAAGCAACGAGACAAACTCCAAGTCCGATGCTGGAGTTGTAATCAAGTCTAGATGGTTCGTACTGATTGACAATTTTCCATGGCCTCTTCACCCTCCAGTACCCTTTTCTACCAACACCATCCCTCGCACTATCCATCACTCCAATACCCTTTTGAAATCACGTTTCGTTTCTGTTGCACATAAAGCCGCGTCCATACGAATCGTTACGAGGAAATAGCAAAACAGTTTTACAGATTAATTAAAATCGAATCAGCTTCCCCAAGCGAAAACTAATGGGGTAATTGAAGTTCAAGTAACTGTTGAACAAGTTACAGCTGTCAAAAACAATGTAATACTTTAAAACCACATTTCAGGAGTGAAAGGTAATAAACAAAGTAGCTGGAAGTAAATATTTAATTTTCAAAGCATTTAAACTGGCTGCTTTTTTTAAAAGTAAATACTTAGGATGTAGTTTAACAAACTCTTATTCAAAACACTAACACTGGACGGATTTTCAATTCTCTTAAGTTTGACACATTGTTCCTGAAAATTGTTTTGCAATAGAATACTGGACAAATTTGTTTAGAGGAGTTGAAAAATCCATAATAAAAATAAAAAATACGAATAAACGAGAAGGTATTAGTAATCTAGTTCCCAAAATGGATAACATTTCAGTGAAAAAATAATTTATAGAAATGAATAAAATTTAATTCACAAAAATAAATAGAAAATAAGAAATTTTCATTACTAATGATGAATCATTAGTCACAGAAGATCTTCGATCTTACTGCCTATCTGAATGCAAAACTCGACAAGTTCCTTCTTCGTCACGTTCACTGTTGTCGATCAAAAACATCAAGCTTGTTTATTTTCTATAAATGTGACGAACTTGTTGCAAATCATTCAAATCATGGAATGCTGTGGCGTATACTATTCTCTTCGACATAATATGCACACACAATGAATAATAAACTTTAAATTATTTTACCGATCGCTTTTACATACATTAAGTCGTTTTTCTTTACTGGCGTATATAAACCTATACTATGAATGTATAGAGCTTGCAGATAAATCCCTTTGCTTTTAATTATTAAATCAGTAAAAATACGGAGAAATAGACACTCGCAGTACTGACTACATAAATAATTTCATATTTTCTATTAAAATTATCTTAAGAACCATCTTCCTATTCGAAATGAAATGGTAATACTTTACAGTGTGATAATCCTCGGACGATGCAGTCAAAGACAACAAATGTACACAGTGAAATGCTGTGCAATTAAAAGGATATAACTTGAAGGTACCTGATATTAATTGCATTCGAGGCCATTCCGATCGGTAGCGTGTGCTCTGTAATGAATTTACTGAAAATGAAAATATAAGACAGAACGGAACAGTAGGGTCTGGAAGCGGCTTAATAGAGTCAAGTGCCAGATGAGAAAGAACGAATAAGAAGGAAAAAGACGAGCTGTGTCATCTGAAAATTGGAATATTCGTTCTCTCGATGGGTATCCTCGTTTACTATTCGTTTAGAGATTGGTGTACAATTGAATGTTCCATATCCTGGGACTGGGGAGATTAAATATGACGAAATTAATTAACAGTGGCGCATATTTTTTAAATTGATACGTCAAAACTGTATGTCCTATTGGATTTATATAAAAATGAATTCCATTACAAATTATTAGTAACTATTTAATTCTAGGAAATACGATTTTTATTCGATGAGCAATATGGTGTATCTTACAGTTAACATTTAACTGAAAGTGTTTAATGTTTTCGCTGGAAATCAACAGAGAAAAGGGACAAGTTCTGAAATTTTAGAAACCTTTGAAAAATAGTTTAAATTTCGTTATCGCATAAATATTTTTAATCGTTGTTTTGTTTTCGTTTTCCTCCACTATTGGCAGACCTCTTCGCGAATCGAGTATAAATATTCTCATCCTCTTTTTGCAACGCTTCGAAGTTTTGCTACCCTAAACACAGCGAGCTCTTGAGTAACAATAGCGTGGGACAATGGACGCTTGGATTAAGATGTAAATTAGTTCATAAGTCACAACATTATGCAATTGTCAGATGCCGCGAAAAGCCCATTGTTATGCCAATAAACTTCAAAGATTCGAGCGGTAAGGTACGAGTCGAAACGACTTTGAGGTTTATCAATATTTCTGGACGTTATGTGTTATGAAGGAGCTTAATACATAGGTACTACTGAAACAGACCTAACGATCACCGAGGAATGATTTTAGTTTATTATACAATATTTATGGAGTTTTTTAAGAGTAATTAATTATTCTAAAAGTTTCGCTACTTGCAATTTGGTATTATTGCCGTAAAATTTGTTGTATATTACGTATTATTCGCCAATTTATTCAATAATAGATTATTATTATGATAAATAGAAATTTTTCATGTGGATTTCATAATGCATTCAGTGTACAGTTTTTCATTTACAGTAACAGAATTTTTTAAATATGAATAACATTACGTGAAACAGTATTAATAATGGTTTGTTTAATTTAGTTTACGTATAATAATTCTAATTGTATCTAATACGTAAACTCTTCGTTAAAAAAGTAATAATCATAATGGCGATAAAACCATGAAAGATGCGGCAGTAGACAATATATAATTTCTAGAAGAAACAGAAATAAATAAAGAAGAAACAGAAATATACGTATCTAAGTAATTTTAAGTGAAATACGATCGAAGATAGTGGCGAAAAATTGGATAGAATAACGTGCTGCGGAATAATTTCCTGGATGAGTACATTTATGAATCTGAAAATGCTCTAAACAAATAATGGTTCAGTTTTTCTTATTTAATTATTTTAGTTTTGAATTAAAAATATTAAACATGAAACGAAGGAAGTACATTAAAATTCTAAATGTACTGTTCTATTCTATAATTGTATAGTAGATCCATTTTTATCTCTATAAAACTATCTTATTAAAATTATCTAAACGACATGCCGCTTATCACCTGCCATTGGAAAAAATGCGATAGTGCCACCTACTCTGATACGAGATATTTATTATTACTATGTATACTTTTAATCATATTTATGCAGAATCTGAGATTTCATTAATAATCATAGTGGTTGCGAAATTTTTAATTTTGAGATGAAAGATTAGTGTTCAATCACAAATAATCCGATTACATACTATGAACAATACAATTTTACATTATTAAAAGGAATTTATGTTAATTACTATTGCTTTCCAAAGATAACTCAAATGTATGTTACTCTATCACTGATATGTGCACGCTGATTTTTTTGTACTCTGAAGTCAAAGGTCACTGTGCCGATACTCCTGGTATCCAACAAAGCAGTAACGTACTTGTATCTTGGTTTTCTCACATAACCAGCATCACTGATTCATTAAATTTAATATTCTTTTTATCATTTCACGTACATACAAAAAGTATAATTTTGCGCTCCCCGATAGTATTGCACAATACAAACCTATTATAGACTTCTAATTAGTGTATCAATTACTTTTATGCATACCCATAATTATGTAGATACTCGACAATTCAATGTCACCTAGGTGTTACATACTTTCACTATAAATTTGTTAAGACTGATTATTAATACCTAAAATTAAATACAAATTACGGGATATATTGCACTTCACACTTTTGTGACACAGCCCTGTATTACCCGAAATACTACATCGTATAATCATCGAACAGCTTCAGTTTGTATTCGAAGTGTCTGTGAGTTCCTTCAATGATCTGTCTAGTGTTTTCGTTTCTTTAGTTTCTGTTTTTCCCGTTTAATTTCCAACTATGAAATTATCGTATTCAACGATTCTAATTTGTAGGTACACGCAAATATAAACACTCCATTTTCTTTACTGTATCAGAAATATAAACGTAGATAATATACTAAAATATACATGTTAATAAATTATACAATGTTACTTACGATGGTGCAATATAATAAATGAATTATAAAGGAAACTATTTTTCAATCAGAGTAAACAATAAACTAAAGTGGCATAAATTCTGAAATCATGTTCCTTGACTTTTAAGTCAAGGTTATCGTGAATTTTTATAGATCGAAATACATAATTCATTTTTGTTATTTACATTGTACGTAATATCGAAAGAACTTTAACGATTACAGGAAGTACAATTGCTCACAAAAGTATCCATCCACCACATACATTTGTATCTAACATATTTTACACAAATAATGTTGAAGTTAGAATTACCAATTTGATTCAATTTAGTATAAACATTGATTAAGACACTTTAGATTAGGGTCCATTCAATTTACAAAATGTAAACAGTTTATTTAAGAAAATATTATCATCCGTGGAAGTAATATTAATATTTTTCCCATAAATTTTTTCTTTCTCTATAATATTAACATTTATATTCATTGTTTCTATCAAAATTGAAATATAAATTTATGTTTCTAACTTTTCCTGTTACTTTATTGCTATTGTCGCAGAAATCGATCAAATTCTTACACACGTCAGGCTTCATACCCGTCTCATTGTCAGAGAGGATAAACAAAGCCGGTGCTGGAGGATGTCTTCTTGTGTTAATAAAATCTACTTTCCTCTGATCGTACTTTTACGAATGAATTCTAGCAAAAAATTATAAGTAGGGCAAAATCTAGACGACATTTGATGCCCATTGCTCATTATCGTCACGAGTTTTGATAAATTTTTCAAACGTATATGTGTGTTATCAGCACTATACCTATTTATCACTATTTAATCCAATCTCATTTGGACTGGTCTCCTCAATATCACTGTGAGAAGACAATCTAAATTTCTTTATCCTCCTCATTTCTACTTTGAATTATCTAAATCACTACATCATTCATGTATCGTAAGTGATATAATTGTACAAAAATTAATTTGTGATGATACCTTTTGGATACCACGGAACTATCAACGCATTACAAGCTTGAGATAACATACTTTTTCTATTTAAAGTAACAGTATACGTCGCATGATTAATTCAAATATATTAAATATATGTGCTTATCTACGAATAAATACTGTGATATTTTTTACTTTTTTCGTCCCAATACCCTCACTCAGTTTGGATACTTTTTGTTATATCTTCGAATTGTCTGCTATACCTGTTCTTTCTTCCCGCTTGTTTTCCTTCTCCCTTTTCTACACATACACGTATATCGTTAATGTTTGGTATTTATACTCTACTTCGAACTAATTCCACTGTACCTTAATGTGCGTATGAAATTACGTAGGTATACGTTAATAAATTTTACGGTACACGGTTATTTTTATTTGACAATTTTTAGCACTTATTTAATTTAATATGGTTACCTTGCTATATTATATTATCTATATAACAATAATTTTGTATAAATTATAACAATAATTTTGTATAAATGAAACGAAAGAAATGTTTAACTTACCTTAAATGGGGGAGGAGTCGCATATTATTTGAATATTATAAAAGGGGATCGCCACTCAAAAAAAGTTGGGCACACTGAAATACATGAATCAATAAATCTCTTTTGAATGTTTAAATATTCGTTTCGATAAAGTAAAGTATGACATACCACGGAAAATGATCACTTATGTACATATGTATATTTACCGTTTACATACAATGTTGATCAGAATCAATTAATATAAGTATGATATAGTTGCTCTTTTTAGAGAGATATAAACGTTAGAAGGTGGATCTCTTTAAAGCAATTTCCAAATTCTCCCCTGCCAATTTTGTTTCATCTTCTCTTACAAATGAAAATTCAACACACATCCCTACTATTGCGTTTATATATATACAATAGTGTTACTACAATGATAAAGGTATATTAAAATATAACAATGTTGTTTACACTACAATATGCTGTTCTTTGTGTAGTACTTGCTGTTACAATGGCGTATTCCGATACGCCCTCTACAAACGAGCCTACGTGCAATTGCGAATATTGTGATGATGAAGCGGAAAACAAAATAGAAGAAAAGAATAAAAATACAACGATTCCAGCGTTGTACAAAGAGGACAAGGACGGTGATGGGAATCTTACAATTTGTGCTCGAGATCGCGAGTTCAATGATCGAACCTTTCCAAGCGTCTGTCATATGTTGTGTTACAATCGCTGTTTGATATTACGACTCTCGACTGTTAAAGAAAATAATATGGAGAAACATGTCGTGATCGCATTTAGGAACAGTAAGTAACAATAATAAACCCCTCGTTTGCGTCATTTAATCAGCTTATTTTATTGAATCACAGATTACTATAAATTGCGAGACGGTGGTTGCTGAGAAATTCCTCCAGGACACTGCGCGACTGGGTTGTTATATTGTAGTTCCAGTGGAGGAGAGCGCATTGTAAGGTTAGCATTTAGATTTTTTACAATCCAGTAGATACATGTATGTGTATGTAAATTTGTAAGATTGCAAATGTTAAACACACGTTCGAAATTAAATTTTTAAGGGAGTACCATATTGTTACCCGTATCATAATATGCAAGAGATAAATACTACATATACGAATATTTTAGAAATTAAAAACAGAACGATATTTTGTATTATATACTTTGTATATAGTTCTACTTTTTCTGTTTAAGGTACAAATGTCTAGTGCTCGCATTTTTAAAGTTTAACTGAAATGCCAAAGTGCATAGATTTATTAAGCAATTGTAAGCAAATGTAAATAATAGAACACTTATTAAATAGCTGTTAACAAGTTGCATATTAATGGGCATACGTACATGGAATATAAATAAAGTCGGTTATTAAAAAATTATATTCCGATGAAAACATGAATCAATTTAATACGGAATTAAGCGTGAAAGTGAGCGACGAAAAGCGATGAAATATCCTGCCCCACGATTTTATTTAAAGTGACATATCACCGTCATAATTGTAGTACAAGCAATTAATTATTTTTTCGTTTTACCGCATTTTCGATCAAATTGAATAACATTGTTTAATTAAAATTTTTTTTTTCTATATTTTTTAATTATATGTAGAATGAGAAACAATTATATTATTATGTATATAATAGTGGGGTATAATGAAACTTCAGCACCTTACAGAATATTTATATGTATATTTTATATATTTATTTACTTTTTTCGTAATACTCATTGCCAGTTATTTTATTTATTCTGTTAAGTTATATTTATATCATTCTTTCACATGCAAAACGCAATAGAAGAAAAATACAGATTATTAAAATTACATTATTGTGTATTTAAATAATATTTGAAACAAAATGTAATACCGTAGAGTTTCGTAAATAAACTATGCACTTCATCAGAAAATAGGCGTAACGTAGATGTTTCTTCTCTTTAATGGTAACAGAAATGTAGATAAGTAGTTGTAATGAATTACACTTTTCTAACGCAGTTAAATACATATTTATTTAGGTTTTTGCAATAATTATAACAAAAATATTAGAACACAAATTCCTGTCTACCAGAGAGAATAGTATCTTCCTTCTCATGTTATGTATGTAATTCGAAGGGTGACTATTTAGTTCCCCGACTCGTCGCTATGTAGCGTGCCAGCCGATTTTCTTTCTCGCTTCTGAAATTACTGTGTGGCTATGAGAAATATCATGGACGCGGAGCAGAAAGCATACTTACCTGGCGCAGAGGTTACCGTGATCAAGAAGGCGGTTCCTCCAGGGCGAGGCTCTCCCATTGCACTACGGTTGAGCTGACCTCTGCGAATATCCCTAATGTGGATATCTCGGGCGTATAATTTTTGTTAGTCGGGACTGCGTACGCGCTATCCCGGACAATTAAATAAAAAAATAAATTATATTTCTTATCAAAGAGAAATATTAAGAAAGAAATCTTATTAAATTTATTAATAATTAATTAACCTAGACCCAAGCCACACCACCTTAGGTTGTGTTAAATATTTATCAACTTTTTCTTCATCCTGCTTTTCTCCATTGTGTTGAGTAATATTCGCGGTCTTTATCCTATTATCTTTTTTGTACTTAAATAACTTTTTATACATACGTATATATTCTCCTACTTTTCAATCGCAACCAAATGCGTGAAAATTGTCAAGATAAAAATTGTTTTTCTTTAGTCAAATTTACGAGTTAATAATGTCTCTGAGTTTAAACTAATCATAGCTTGCTTCTTCAACACATTGATTCGAAAAATTTAATTTTATTGCATTATTTTTAACTTTTATTACATACAAGTCCTTAATTTCTAAAATTTATTTTTAGATTAAGGATGTTGCCTATAAGAATATCCTACTAGATAAAATTGATCTTACATTTTTCAATTTCATTTCTATCTTTTGTATATGCATTCCCCCAACTATTTACAGTTATGTCCTTTATTGGCAATATATAAATGTATGATAGACAAAATATGATAGATGCAAGTGGTATGGCTGGAAAGATCTAATTTGCGGTGACATGATAGTCATGATACTAATGCTTATAATTAGCTGCAATCAGATAATATGAGACCCGACGCAGTATGCCAAAAGGAAGTCCGTATTTGTTGCAGTGATGTGCACTGTGAATGCCAATGTGAGTTGTAACTTTTTACATGCGGTAAAATGTAAGCAAGGATTCATATTAATTATAATCGTTTAACTTGTGACTTGTGACACTCGAAGTATACATATGTACTTTGTCGCTTTGACTTCGACATAAATGTGTTTAACATTATTTTAAAAAAATAAGTCATGTACAAAGTATAATTTACACTTTACACGATATATACAGTAACAAAATATAAAGCAATATGATGTATGTAAATTTATAAACACGAGTATGTTCTCTGATTACTCACATTCCTAATTTGTTTAGGTTTGATGATACGTAATTATAAATAAATTGCCATTTTGCAATGGGGAATGAATAACAGCCTATATGACCGAATTAGGAAAATATTCGTAAATTTAAATGTACTGGAAATTTTATTTTTACACCAGAATAACATGGATCACATGAAAATATATTTCAAATATTGAATAAACAGAGTTACTCTTTGGTGACATAGTATTTGTCTCAGAATTATGAAGATATGTATGTACATTAAAAATTTACATTATTAAAATAAATGAAACCTAAAACCTAATTATAAGATTATTAGAACAAGTGAAGTATAAATTACGATACTTTAGTTAGCAGTTCCATTGTCAATTGTCATAATGTACTTATTTATCGTTGGATATTTCTGTAATTCTATTCTAAGTTTTACTCTATTAATGGGCTCTTGATTTTCTCATTGAATGCGTTATGTATTTATTGTTATATGTCTTGAAGAATAACAACAATATAATAATGTAAATAAGCACTTTGCAACATGCAAATGAAACGTTTTTGTTAAATATATTTGAATTTAGAATATTTAAATAGTACAATTTTTAGTACAGTTTTAAAATTTTGTTTACTAAAAATATGAATATAATCTATTACTATAAATATGATGATTTCATATCAGTATATTGTACATAAGCATTCTAGGTACTTGCTCTTCAGAATGGGAATATTACAAGAGAAGGGCAGCAGTTCTGACAGCTACCGTTAGGGTGCGTAGCCGATGAAGAAGCTTCTCGCAGTCAGAATTGTGAGTTGCAGTATTCAAGAGTTGACTAGGAGCGAAAGAAAGCATACTTACCTGGCGTAGAGGTTACCGTGATCACCAAGGCGGTTCCTCCAGGGTGAGGCTCTCCCATTGCACTTCGGTTGAGCTGACCTCTGCGAATATCCCTAATGTGGATATCTCGGACGTACAATTTTTGGTAGTCGGGACTGCGTTCGCGCTATCCCGGACAATTTAATTACAAAAATAAATTTATAAACATTTAAAGTTGTGTTGTTTTATATGGGTTTGTAAAAAGGTAAAAGGTTCTTTCCTGGTAGTCCTGGTACAATAAAATCCAGCAGCCACACCAGAGGCACAATTAAGCAGCAGCTGTGCTCATTTCAACTTGAAGTAAATATTGACTCCCGCGTTAACCAATTTTGGTAAATTCTTAAAAAAAATTCCGTCACTTCAGTTAAATATCGCGTTACACTTCTTCGGTACTCAGTAACGACTAGATCACGACGACCCGCCTTGCTGGGTGCATTTATTAATTCTTTAAATGAGAACAATATATTAAGTTTACAAAATGATTTCGAACCAAATCGCGTGTCGTAATTTATATTATACACCGTCATACCGCTATGAAACTCTCATCAGAAAGGATCGAATGTCTTTATCTTGAAAATGAGACCTTCAGTTCCTTCTCAAATGGATTTAGTTTGTAAATTTTCAGCTTGCAAATAAAGAAAATCTGCGGCAAACATTTATGTAAAAGGATGTTCAACAGTCTTGTGCTCTGTCAAGTATCGCCCAATGACGGTCCTCGGCGGCTTTAACGAGCCAGAAAGTTATTTGACGTCGAATAAAGTTAAGTTAAAGTTAAAGTTAATGAAAGTTTTAGTCAATGAACAATAATACAAATTGGTTAATCTGCGTTGTAACTTTAACAAAAAGTTTTAAATATCTTTATTTTTATTAGCATATTATGTGGATATAAAATATTATAAACTTTTAATCATGCTTGTGGTTATATTAAAAATATATGATAATAAATTCTTCGTTTATATTGATGTTTATTATATAATTTATTTTATATATTTCACACAATGCTAATTATTAACGAAATGCTGTTTTTTCTAAATCTATTTCAATGACATAATAATATTCCTATTTATTTAAAATTTATTAATAGTTTAACTACTTTAAGGACATGCATATTTATTTAAATCATAGACCATTGTTTTGTGTATATACGAAATTAAAAGGATATTTGATGAGCAATTCCAAAATTATAATTGCAGACGATGTGCAATTTAGTTCATGTGAACAAATTACAAATATCATACATACATGTATCATATACTTGAATAAAAGCAAATAATTACATTCGCCATTTTATAATTAGCTACTTCATTCTTGAAATTTGGATATGATGCTCGGAATAGTTATTTAAATCGAGCGTTCTGCCATCATCGGATATGTTGCTACGTTATAAATACAGTTTTAACATTTCTTTATTTACACATTCTGAATATAGCAATTATTGTATACAATATACATAATGATATCCAATATAGTAGTGCTATATACATATGTCTACATGGTGAAACTGTGTTCGCACAAAATATATGCAACATCTAAATTTTACTCTTATCATTAAACACATTTCAAATGTCAGTGAAGAAATTAATTTCATTTAAATAGTTATTCTCTAAATGGGAATTCTACACAGCTGTTTAATTTCGTGAGTGTGATATTTTTATTATCAATTGAAAGTTATGCTTTCATTGAAAGTTGAATGAAGCTGAAGGGTAGAGCAGATTAGTTCTAAAACTCACCGCTACGTGGCACTAACAAACGACTGGTTTCTCGCTGCTATAATTGCGCGCTGTATGCTTAAGTAAGTGCTAGGCGAGGATGAAAGCATACTTACCTGGCGCAGAGGTTACCGTGATCAAGAAGGCGGTTCCTCCAGGGTGAGGCTCTTCCATTGCACTACGGTTGAGCTGACCTCTGCGAATATCCCTAATGTGGATATCTCGGGCGTACAATTTTTGATAGTCGGGACTGCGTTCGCGCTATCCCGGACAAAATTATATTTGAAACAAAAAATTTGGTGTTTGTTGCTCTTGCTTTGCACGATTTGTGTTGAGACTTTGAGAATACGGGTGTTGTTGTGTGGGAAGGAGAGGGGAAAAAGAGAATTAAGTACTCCAAGAGGGAAAATTGTTGAGAGTAAAAGGGAAAAGTTAAATCTTAAAAAGAAGAAGAGAATGCAGAGAAGAGAATGAATTTATATACCGTTTGAAAAATGTCTCTTTCCTTCTTTGTAAAATTATTATATTATTAGAAAGTTATTATGAAAAATACGTGTAAATGCGTGTCGTTCAATTGCTACACTTATTCATTCATAAACTAATAAATTTGTATGGTGAAACTTGGGAAAAAGTCCATCAGCGCTATAACATTAAAATTGATGCTATTTATTTAGGTTGTAATATGAATATGTTGGGCATTGTTCGTACATTACAATTTTTCCATATTTACAAAACGATCAGAGAACTGAACAAAATATAAGTTTTCACTTTCGACTTCCGTCTGAATATTTGAGAAAAGGTGAAGAATATTCGTAGTGTTTTCTTTATTATTTCATTGATGCAAGGGATGATGTATAAGTAATCGGTGGCACCTGTTTGTAAAATGCAAATATTGGAAATATAAGGATTCCAAAAAAGTATAATTCTCTTGCACTTATAGGACTCTTTTTGATCGTGTGTGATATATAGAAACGAGTTTTAAAAATATCGATGAAAAAGAATGTTTGAAAGTTTTATCAGTGAAATATATTAATAGTTGTCATTAGATTATTCAGTTCTTAGAAGAACATTTTATTTTAGACATTATTATTTAAAAATGAGAAATCAATACAAAATGTCGGAAGTTTATAACATATTTTTTGCAGAGTCAATAAAATTGCTCTTCGTAATACAAAATCAGACACTTGGATGTGTTTATTTTACGAGTATCATCCGACGGTAACAATATTCGTTCTAAAGTTATCTCGACGGTAATAAATTATTACATCTGCTATAAAAACGAGAATATTTATGTAAACTAAGAATTTAAAATCTCACAGTGTTTATAAATTGATAACTAAGCAAGGAATAAAAAGGTACAAGTATTTTTTACTCGAAATTTCTTTGTTTCATTAATAACTGTATAGTTGTAAAACTGCGAGGTATATAGTGTGAGCGGTGTAAATACAATGAGTTCCAATTTCTTATTTCGTTACTGTTAGAAAACAGTAATACATAGATGAAAAAGACGAATGATTTAAGGCGATTGTATTTTTTTCGCAAGCGCTAGGATACACTTGTAATTGCACCTTGCTTTTTTAAATAAAACCGTATTTTCCCATACTTAACCAACATTATGGAATATTTTCTATTACTATATCCTTTACTCTAGAAGATTTTCACTAAGATACTTGATTTAGCAATTTATAATAAATTATCCATTGTTCAAAATTAAAACAAGTGCCTAGTAAATAACTGAATGCAGCTACGAAAGCGGGTAGAAAAAACGTAGAAAATGGTTGTTATGTAATACTGAAATGATTATGTACCTTCTGAAACGAAGAATATACAGTTTACTATTGAAAAAATTCGGTATAGGTATCTCACAAAATATGTATTTCTTGAGCGCTGTACCTTAGCGGTTTTATACGAAAAATTTCCAAAAGATTTGATAAATGTAAAGAAGAGAGTATAGTCATATAGTGTCATTAAAAAAAAACTGCACTTGCGTATTACAGATGCATTGATACATTTATTGAAGAAAAAGCGGTAATTGAAAATTATGTCTCTTTAAAGCATTCATTTTCTTCTTCTACCAGTTTTTAATATACATGCTTTGCCACATGACTCACCCTATACAGAGTTTTAATACAATCCGAATTCAAATAGCATAGAAGAAAAACGGAAAAGGCGACCGGTGTTACCTTTTCATAATTAGAATTTTCTAAATGAAATAAAATCTGTTACTCATCTGATAGTGCCTAATATCGAGTAATGTGAACGAAAGTAAAAAGTATTCTATAATTTTTCATAGAGTATCATGATTCATTTATGATGAAAATAATATAATTCATAAGACATTTCTTAATTTAAGAAAAAATTTCTAATGGTCGGTCCACTTAATTCCTAAGTGGACCGATCATTAGATAGTTACGAATTGCAAGATCGATAGGTGTGAAGGGCAAGTGACACTCTGTAGTTAAACAATATTGAAAGCACATGGCCTGTTCAAGCATCCGTACGAGAGGCTGTCGGACGCTTCCGTATGTCGGGCGCTCGAGACGCGTTGGAAGTTAACAGGCCAGCTGGGCTGGCTTAGTGGTAGTTGGTGCAAGTACGAGGTGGCTAGCAGAACGAACGAAAGGAATTACACAGATGCAGAGTCCTCGCAAATTGAGTTGAACGGACCCGGAATTTAAACATTCAAATTAACCTATTTAGCAAGTCAAACAGGCTAATGTGTGCTCGTTGGTTTTGCATGCTCTCAGATTCTAATATTCAATCGATATTGCTGCATCTCCCCTCACCATCCCTTTTTTCTTTACAAAAATACTAAAATGACATACGAAAGTAGATTATACTTTAATGAAACGTCTAAGTAAACTATAATATTATTATTGTAAAGGTGGACAAAAATTCGATATTATATTTCCGTTGAATATACAACATATGTATTCATGTATGTAATGGCATAAAAAATGTGAGAGACCTTTTTTAAGACCCAACAATTTTTCAATAATTCTAAGTTAAAATAGTTTACAATGCCTATCACTGGTGTTTCAAGTGAAAAGTTCACTGAATTTTAGAATTTATATAGATAAGATACTTGTTTTAATTCGCAGTGATTTGAAATTTCAGGAGTTAATAACTTTTAATTACATAATATTAGCTACTTATTAATATATGTTTTCATTTTGTAGTCAGATTATTCACTACACATTTCACGCCAAGCTAAGTACTTAAAAGTAGCGAAGAGTGTATACACAAATTTTCATTATATTCTAAACATTTTTCCTACTATGGAAAGAACTCAAAATGTTTGTTTTTCCAAAATTAGGAAAGCGGTAGAACAAGGCAAACATTGTTAGAGGATGACTCCAGAGTACAATTTTGCACATAGAATAAACATGTGTAAATAAAATTAATGATCTATAAACAGAAAAATTGTTATTGCTTTTTTTAAATGCGTTCATGCTGTTACGACAAAGTATGCTCAAATGAAGAAACGTTAAATATAATATTAAATAATGCAATCAGGTCCGGACTAAAGGATGGCTGGGGGGGGGGGGTGCAGGCCCGGCCCCACAAATGGGGGCCTCTTTCTAAGTCTTCAGTTTTAAGCTATTGGCTTAGGAAATGTTGTATTAAATAAATTGTCTATAACTGGCACAACTTCGAATTTTGTGTTTTCATTTTAAAATTTCATTGTTTAAACCTACTTCATATTTATTTAAATTTTCGCTAATTTTTGAGAATGAAATAGTTTTAGACACATACACGGTATCCCATTTAAAATTTCGCATGCAATTACAATTAATTTGTACCCCTCCCCCACTCCTGCTGTTCAACCACGAGGGCCTCCGAAGGTTTAATAGCCCCGGGCCCCCAAAATCTTAATTCGGGTCTGCATGGGCTATCTCTCCACCAATTTCGTCTTTTTTTGCCTAGCAGAACTTACATATATGTAAGTGTTCAAATAATACGTAATGTTTCTACTTAAGATATTCAAATAAAACATTTTCAGTGGTAAAATTGTGAACATAGATTATTATAAATATTAGGTCATCCAGTATGTATGTACTGCGGTTTTTTTGCAATGCGTATGTTGGGCAAGAATAAACAACTTTCTGTTAATGATCAATGAATAATGTTTATTTAACTTTCCCTATTGTTTATAATTCTTTCATATCTTTCTACTAACTTTTCCATCCCCTTTCCATAAAATTCCTTTCATTTTGTTATTACAGTTTTATCGTTCTTGATCTCACTTCTTAATCCATCTTTGACACTAACATATACTGATAATCTACTTATACAACTGACAACTATTTTTCACCGTTATAGCTACAGTGATAACGGCATAAGTATATACTCTTTCCTCATGGTCGCATTCAACGTTTATAATAAATAAAATATTCAATCTAGTCTGGTTCAGTTCTAACATAAAGTTGTTTGAAGATCCTTCCATAAGCTAGTATTTATACCAAATGGATATATGATCCTCATGATGAACTGTATTTTCGTAAAATCAGTTCTCAGAAAACCAATTTATTTATGGTATGATCTCATATAATAGAATGTGTCGTTACGGGTAGGGTTGCCACCTTTTTTACAGAAAAATAACGTACATTTGCTTTCGTGAGGTATACAAAAAATTACGCTTAAATTAAAAGTACATTTTAATTTTATTAGTTTTTATTTCTTCCAAACATATTTTCCATTGCTTTTAGCATTACAGAGTAAATTTTTATTATTTTGAAATGGCTCAATGGCATCATTGCACTCAATATTCATATTGAAATATATAAATAATTCGTTTTTTATTAGATTGAGAGAGGCCTTGTTTCTTTCATACCGTCGCTTCACATTTATGACAGAGAAAACTTTCTCAGTAAAATGTAAATCCTGAAGTGGCGGGAACAGATAGAATATAATAATATTGCGTTACGTTTCACATAATATCATTAATTGTGAAATAAAGTATTTTCCCGTACTTTATTGTTATTCAAAAGTGTAGAGTACATTTACCTATAATAACGTAAGATACTTTAATTTAAAGTACGGGTGGCAACCCTAGTTATGGGGGAGCTACGAAAGCGTCAGTAGTTCATATAGTCGACGTTAGGGTGCGTAGACGATGAAGAAGTTTTTCGCTGCTGAAAATGTACGGTGTAGACTTCAAGTGTAGCCCAGAAGGGGATGAAGGCATACTTACCTGGCGCAGAGGTTACCGTGATCATGAAGGCGGTTCCTTCAGGGCGAGGCTTTACCATTGCACTACGGTTGAGCTGACCTCTGCGAATATCCCTAATGTGGATATCTCGGGCGTACAATTTTTGATAGTCGGGACTGCGTTCGCGCTATCCCGGATAAACCCTTTGGTAAAATTAATTACGAGGTAGCGCTTCTGAGTTATGAGGAATTTCTGTTGGTATCGTCAGTAGTCTCGCCGTTTTAATTGCCTTGCATTCCTCCTACGTAACGTAATAGAAGAAGGTACTTGGGAATTCGAATATTTCTCCAGGTTTGCTACGTGTGTCCAAAATTAATGGTAATAATACGGAGTTTCTACGTGTTTAGATTCTCAAGGATTGATTCGTACTACCTTTCAAGGTTGTTGTACATGTGGTTTCAAAAAATCTTTTTGTGTGATGAGAACTTTAAATTTTCTTACATTCTTACGTATCTTTCATTCATATTAATTTTCTTTTCCCATACAAAAGTTTCTATTTCAGTTTTTCTTTAGTTACTTCTGCAATTGATTTGTGAAAACATTATCAGCCAATTAATTTTTAAAGTGACCAATAAAATTACTGTTGATGTCCTCCTTTTTGGTAAAATGCGGCGGAATGCAAGGCTGTTAAAGTTTACACTTTCTGGGAAGTCAGTGGAGCAGGTTGTGCAAGAACGCAGACAGCATCTTGATGTAGTACGCTGAGTCACTGGAAGGAAATGGCGCTTTTAATGGAATAAAGTATTTTCTCCAAAAGTTGACTTTTGCAGATTCATAATTGGCTTGTTAGGAGAAGTTTATCGGCTGGTACGAAGCGATATGTTGTCGTAAGAAATGTTTATACACCGTGACGAGGGTAGAAATATCGTAAGTACTAATGTAACTAAAAATGTAGAACTAGAAACAGATAAATAGCAGATATTCATGCGTTAAGTACTCTTATATAAGCAAGTGGATACTATTAGTGTTCCTTCTCGAGAATTCTTTCTCGATAATTTCTCGAGAAATTTTATAATTTCTTATTTCTCATTTCTCGAGAAATTACATTGTTTCTCGAGAACCTTCAGTGTAAGAAAATTATTATAAATCCCATTAGTTTTCAGAAATGAATTTTCAGTTGGTTCAAATTGTGTGTTAATCGTGAACATATAAACACATCTACAATCAGTGATAAATGTTAGCAATATATGCGAATAATTGCGCGATTGTTTATAAACTTTTCTCTTCGTATCGCCGATGTTCTATGTACAATTAAACCAACATCCACTCAAAATGAAAGAAATTTTTCTACAGCCGCAGATTTTGTCACAAAGAAAAAAGAAGTAGATTGGCTGACGCGACATTAGACGCATCGTGCTTTTGAAAAAATACTATTTTAAAACAAAAAAGTAAAGTTTCGTTTTGCTCACATTTTATATTAAATAAATAAATTTATCTATTATATTTAATATCTGTTTTTTTTTTTCATTTACACAAGTTTTGTTTAAGTTGGACACGAATAAAAATTTAGATAAATATTATCAACATTATTCCAAAATTATAAATTTTACAATAGTTTTTAATTTCTTGAGAATTCTCGAGAATTCTCGAGAAATATAATCTGATTTCTCATTTCTCGAGATGCGAAAAATATCGAGAAATCAGGAACACTAGGTACTATCGAGTATCTATCCCATACGTGCTGTGCCTTTTTGTAGCATCTTGTAATTATAGATGTCAAATACTAACGACTTAAGGTCACAAGAAGGAAATAAATATCGTTATTTTGGAACGTGAAGAAAATAGTAAATTTTGAAAGTTTCTACTACATTTCATTTGGTAATATCGAAATTGTATATTTCTTAAGGGTGGAGACTCGTGTAACATGAACTGACACAACAAAAATGAGCCGACCATTGTAAATTTTTTTCAAAGAAATGGATCTTTTACAAACATTTAGGATATTTAATTCAACATCTAAGAAAGACGAGAAAGTTTTGTTTTCTGTAAAATACTTAATTTATTGTAAACTGTGGAGGTATTTCTCCGCGTCATCGGCGTCCAACTAATGAATCGTAGGGCAGCCTACCATCCGCTGAACTCATCTAAAACAAAAATCCAGTACGTTTCATATTCTTCATGAAATTACGCGTCGGATGAATGTAAATATGCAAACAGATCCCAAATTTCCGGTTTTCACGACAGATTTTTGTCGTGATTATGCCATAGACGTAATTAAAATTAAAAATATCATTAAATATGTTGATTGATGGCATATGCATATGTATAATATGTTTATTATTAAATATAATTATATGTACCTAATTAAATATGTTGTTTAACAAAGGCTGGTTGAATTTGAAGCACAATAATTTGTAGGTTGGTGCAAATGAAATTACCGTTTCGCGTAGGGAAGTTTGAAGGAGAATATCTTCTGCTTTTTAACTATTTTATTTATTTTATTTGTTTGAGTGTCTGTGACATTTCCAGAGTCATAAACCAGTGTTAGCAATTGTTATTGTATCCCCATCGCAAACCATCAACCCAATACATTAATGAAGATGCCTTTGCATCTAATTAAATTTTCACCGATTTAATGTTGACGTATTTGCACGTGAAACTATACATAACCGTACTTATAAAAATCTGAATATCTTCAAAGGGGATGTCGCCGATCGCTTCATACAGGACCAATAAAAGTAGATAGAACAGAATCCAATAAAATCCGTACTTTTGAATCACATGGATGTCTGCTCTAGCTGGCTTTGAGTAGCAGTCACAAATTTCCATAGTTGATCGGGTCTTTTGAGGGATAAAGAAGGAGACGACATCAATTTCGAAAGACGAAAGGAAGATACTGGAAAGTATGACGGAACATAACATCTGCTTCTGTATTTACTTTTCTGTCTTGTACACTTCCTCGTCATTCATAGGAGTGTAAACAGCTCAATGTTTGGATACTCCAGTACCCACCTCGTTTATTATATGTGCCATATTAATGCAATTTTTATCCCATATACGAGGTCTTTTTGATACTTAATGTTACGTCGAGATGTAAAATTGTAGGAAGGAGGTGCTGAAGCAGTAGACGAATATTTAAATGTTATTTATGAAATTCTATAACGCAATTGCAGTAGTCTATTCGGGTAATCGCATTTTCAATTTTGTTTTGGAGCAGGAGGATTAAAATAAAATTTCTTGAAAGGCTTAAGAAAGATACTTTTTTTAATTGTATTCTGATAAGCCTAAATGCATCACTGATGTATGTAAGATTTTCAAGATAGCATTTTATTTGCATGAAACAAATACGAAATTCAAGAAATGTAATGCTGGGATATGAAGTCCACTAAGTGGTTTTTATGACTACGTAGGGTAAACTGCAATACTGCTGACACTGCACTAATCACTGGCACTCCTGATTAAAAAGCCAAATGTTAAAAAGTACGAGCGTAGTATGTACTTTTTTACAATTTTTTATTTTTCTTTCACTACAGCACTATAAATTCCAATAGTTGAACTACGCATTTTAAATCTGGCAACATTACAACGTAGTCTTAAAGGTAGCTGTGGGACAAAGTGCTGAGTTTTAAGCGTTCACCATCTAAATGAAAACTGACAAATACAATAGAAGAGAAGCATTCCGCAGCGAGGAAGAGTTGATGGCTTTCTTAAGCAATTATCCTGACTCAGATAACTCTAACTAGATCTTAATTTTATTTTCCTTTGTCTGATCCCTTATTTATTTTTAGTTTTAGTTTTTAATGAAGAATGAATTATTAAAAAGACAACGATTTATTTATAGTTTTTGAGTGCCAATAATTAATAAACATTGTTACAATAAATGTACTAAGTATGCCAATGACTGTACTTTTATGCCTCTTTTTGTTTTTCATTGAATATTTTTAAAATGGAAAACTTAATAGGTATTGAATATGTTTTATTTTAGTGAAAACCCCATAATAATTCGATAATAACTGAAAATTAAGGCCATAGATATGAAAACTTCACAAAAAAATATAGGCATTCCAATAGGGATTCCCGCTTAGGGTGCAAAAAATTATACAGATTACCCTACTGCCAGTTATTTATTTTCTCCTTTTTTCAATTACGCATGCTGAAATTTATTCATTTTTATTGCTCCTTAGATAATAATTTAGTTCAAAAACAGAAGAAGATAATTCAAATAATGATTTTATGAGATAATAATAATAACAAGTTTAAGACATTGTATAAAGTAGTTAAACAATTATACAATACGAATAAATTTAAGTAATAATATATATAGTAATAACTAATAATTCTTCCTCATTTCATTTCTTCCTTAATTCACTACAGTTTTCCGCAGTTCTATTACCCGGATGATCTTTGAAATTTCTGTGATGAATAAGTGGAATGTATGGCACGAAGTTCCCTATACCATCTTTCCCCAGCCAGGTTGTGGCAAGAACATTGGAGTATTACGGAGTGAGTCTTTTAATATTGTCTGGTCATCCACAAGTTCTTCATATACAGAAAATAATTTTTTATTAAATATTGTCGTACAATTAAATAAAACGTTCTCATAAAAAATTGATAATTGAGGCAGCATTCGTAATATGTACCTTTGTAGAATCTGAAACAACCCTAAGAGAGGGATTGAAAGGAATAATCCTCGACGTAACATAAGCTTAGCGGATAGATCACTTCTTAATACTTGAAAAGTTTACAATTAGTGCTACTGAATTTTCCTTAAGTACTATGTATGTTTTTAACAGAATATCGAATTTGTAGCTGCTTCCGCACTTGACTCTGAGTTGTAAGCATTTTCTAACAGCAGAATATTATCATAGATTTATTTTATAACTTTATATTGTACATTTATTATGATAGCATTATATTATTATAGATTTAGCGAATCTACGTTTCATATCTATCAGTTTTGTCTATGTCTCGTTGTCTTGTTTGGATTAATCGACTCAGTAATTAAAAATTTCAGTTTTCAAAATTAAAGTTGTCAAACATTTTTCGTACCAAAACTTGTAACAGAGTTCATCTATTCAGAATTTGTATTCCGAAATTTTTCTGTGGACTATTCTACAAATTCACTACTGATCCATTTTGTTTTAACTCAGCTACTATGACAGCTAGATGCAAGCTTGCACATAATCGCCATTACAGGACCGACAGAAAACTCCATATTGTAAAAGAAAACGAAATGGTAGACCATTGAAAAAATCCCATTTTAGGGAAGAATGTTAATAAAAAAAATTGAAGGGGCCGTTGATAAAAAAAACCTGGACGTCATATAATAAAGACGAGCTTTTCGTACAATGAATGACCATACTCATGTCTATTGGATGTATATTTTTCTTTAAATACTGTCAACGCTGTTGGAAAATGACATTCTGAGAAAAACACGTTCAAAGTGCCGCGTTCGGTTGCGCGGTTGACACCGCTTCATGGAAAATACTATATCTGCGTCAATTTGATATATTTCTTCATAAAATTTGGAGAAACGTATGTCTTTCAGAAAATGTAATAAAGAAAAATCGATTTTTGCGATTACTTAGTGTTTTTCCCCCTTAATTAAATTTAGTATTAATTGAATTGATTTATGTGGACATATAATCAATCAATTTTCAATTATACCATTCAGAATATACTTATAGTGAAATATAATTATAAAGAAGTGCCTAAAAGTTACTTCCTTCGTCATATTTTCACAGAACCATGACTCTGAGAAACAACGTGTAAAATAAAATTTACATGTGTATAAAGCGATTGTATGTTCAGAAAATACACAGCTAAATGCATTAAATATTGTCAGATTACAGGAGAAAATTGCAGCACTGGTATGGAAAAATGGAGTAAAAGTGAAAATTCCGTGGCAAATAAAATGAGAGACGGAAACAATATGCTAGCAGCAGTGGATGGACCGGAATTAAATTACAGTTAATGTGGTCAAACGCACATACGTATTTATATATGAAAGCCGTATTGATAAATATAAAATAATTTCTCGTTTTTGACAAGTGATGATGAATACTACATTTTAGCGTAACCAATGTAAAGGAAGAAATAATCATAAATATATGTTTTCTATCAAATCAGTAATGAATTATACCGCTAAGTACTCTGGCTTCTTTTACCTCGTTTGTGCTATTTATAAAAGTATTGTGTTTGGTAGTAGAAGTTGTATATAGAAATAGTTTCCTAATGGTTGTGGAACAACCTATATATACATATATAATTTATCAATTTATGGTATCGGCGCACTGGTTCGGTCTGAAAACAATTATTTGTTTAATTTAACTCAAAGCTATTTTGCACGTAACTATCAATATTTTCATTTCCAACGTTTCGATCATAAATTTAGACCATTCTCAAGGAAAGTTTAGAAAAATCGAAAAATACTGCGATTGCTATTTGAAAATTAGTCGCAACCGTTTCAACGGAACGTGCGACACACGAGTCGGTTGTTTGGTGAATAGCTTTGAGTTAAATTAAACAAATAATTGTTTTGAGACCGAACCAGTGCGCCGATACCATAAATTATTAAACAATACGGACGAAATCTAAATTACACTATTATATAATTTATGATATAAATTAATGTTTACTTCTTCCAAATTTTTTCTGCCATCTATTTAGCTTGTAAATTCACAAAATTTTATTTCAGTAGTAGATTGTTATTGTACACTTTACGAACACTATTGTTATTTTAAATGAAATATATACCTGCATATATACATATTCCACCCAGAGTTCTATCTCATGCTGCTTTGAACAAGCTTAATAACTACTGGCTTATTTCGCTGTTATTTTGAATGCACACTCGTTTGAGCCATCGTAGAGATAAGGCGTACATGTATATTTGTTTGCATGTGTATCTACTGTGTATAGTGAGTGAAATTAAAGTTGAGGTTCTCTGAATCCAATACAAAATGCATCCAATATTACGGATAAAATTAGTGAAGGAAATAATTCCACTCAACTACTTAAATATAACTACACGGTGAGCAGCTACAGTCTACACAATAATTTGCAAAATTAGAAATAACATGTATACCTATCGACGAATTTCTCTACTAATGGTGAGTGCAATATTGTTTTGGCAATAAATCAAGAAAATCCAGGAATTAACATCAGAAGAATAGGACCAACAAGAGGGTAATATTATCCAGACCAATAAATGTGTCATTCTAGATACCAATGTTGCAAATCATGCACAAAAGGAAGATAAAAATACTAAACTGATACGGAAGACCTCACCAATCTTCCTACAAAATCTGACAAACTACTCACTTATGATAAACAAAATAAAAAAGGTAATAAATCCCACCGAGTTTATATGTAAGACAGTGGCAAACGATTCAATGTAGATAAACACTCATTCAGTGGAAGCTTACAGAAAGTTAAAACAGATCTTCAAGCAAAAGAACGTAGAATTCTAAACATACCAACTAAAACGAGGGAGAGCGTAAATAGTAATAGATTTACGTGTGAAATATCCGAGAGTAGGTACCTACGTTAAGTAATACTCGAAATCACACAGCCACAGATTAAACACCACCCCGACAAACTGGCAAACAATCTACGCAAAATCGAAGAAAATATTCAAAGACTTAAGAGAACTAAACCGCATGACCTAGAAATAGCCGTAAAATACAATACATAAAAGCAAATTGTAAACAGAGCCGGCGCGACGCGGCTTCAGCGCGTTCCCCGGAACCCGGCCCCGCGCTTTAAATGGCCCCGCAGTCCGCGAAAAGCTCGTCGTAAATGTTGTGGGGCCCTGTACATAAATATTTATTATTATAAAATTTCTGTAAAAAGTCCACGCGGTTCGCGAAAAGCTCATCGTAAATTTTACTGCGCCCTATGCATAGATATTTATTATTATAAAATTTAGAACTACATAGAAATGCCTACTGTTTGGCCCCGCACCATTTTAGACCCCGGCCCCGCAAAAGTTCATGCCGGCCCTGATTGTAAATGTACACACTACTGAGAGTCTTCCTTACACATGTCACATTTTTACTTTCATGTACCAGAACTACTGATAGATTCTATATAAGTATGTTATAATTGTAAGTAAATTAAAAAAAATGTAAATGCGTTTAATATTACGAATAAGAGATATAAGGTAGTTGACCCAGTCACCGATAGGTACCCAGTCGTCGATAATTTGAATTAATATTGAGATTTTATAAGGTTTTTGAACAATATTGTGTAAAAAATAAAATTGCAAATTAATATTTAAGTCTTTGTCTACATATATCATCACAATGTTGTTCAAAAACCTTATAAAATCTCAATATTAATACAAATTATCGACGACTAGGCTCACCTGGTTAACCTATCGGCGACTGGGTCAACTACCTTATACACGTACCAATTGTCTTATTTTTACGATTAAAATATAAATATATTTAGCACAATTGCTAAATACTTATAAACTGCATCCTTCTCTGCTACTTCGTCTGTATAGATATAGATAGATCAGGTAAATTTTGTATACAACGTTTCTGACGTGTGGTCATAAAAAACTGTGTCTATAAACGTGAAACGGGAACATTAATCGAATTTTGGCATTTCGAGGTTTAAGTAAAGCACGTACCTACATGTACTAGCCAATGTACAGAACAGAAAAAAGGGAGCCGTATCCTCGACGCTCGTAACAGAGTTACGAAACTGTAATTCCATAGCTTTCAAGCAATCGCTACAGCGATCGTTATCGATTCGATTATTCGACAGCTTTTACGCCGCGTTATCGGTGCTGGCTCGCGTGAAAGTTAGGCAAACGCGAGAAGCAAGTTAGTTCGTTCACACGTATGGGAGAGTGACATCTCTCCGTCGTGTTCTTCAGAAGCATTTGAGCAAATGCGGCCAGTACTAAACTTGGCTGGCTTCACTTATTCTTACTTACACGACTCACACGTCGCATTTTCACGCCCCCTTAAAGGGGGTGAGCAGCCATTTGTCTGGCTTGTCCGACGACTAACTAAGAGCGCACTGAAACTCTTGGGAGGAATCGTTTCTAACTGATGTCGAATGATTATTCAACCGTTTTTCCCCCTTCATTGTTCTGATAACACCACCACCGCTGTCATCAGTTTAACGTGACTCTCTAGCGTTAGGATTCCAGGAGACGGAGTGGTTGAACGCATCATCCTTTTACACTCCATTCCTTCCATTTCGATATAAATATAAATAGGAACTTTTTTTAAAGCGTTTATTTATAGTCGCATCAACAATTGTGTCATCAGTAACTACAAAGGTGTCGTGCCAGGCAATTTTACATTAGTATTCTGGTTTTAGTTTCTTTTGTAATTATTATATAATATTACCTATTGTAAATGGAAACTTGTATGTTCACGTAAGCTTTTACAAACATGTTGTCGTTGCGTGAAATATTGCCTTATTTCTTGAGATATCGAAAGTTCAAATTTAAAAAGTCAGCAACTTTTCCGATATTCTTATAAAAGGCAATCTAATTAGATTAGATCTTACCTCGAAGCAGAGGAAGCAAAATATCTGGCAATTAATCAAATGAGTGGCTTTTCTTGTTTTGATAATAATAGAAGCGGAAATTTCTTATTTTGTTTCAGTATGATGCTCTATTTAAATCTGAAAAATATATTAAAATAATGTAAAACAATTATTATTTTATTGATTATTTTTCTCTCATGCCTAATTAGGGTATAAACTTCATGTTATGCAGCATGCAGATACATTCATTGAACCTTGTTTTATTATTACTGGCGGATTAAAGTATTAAACTTAATTCTCTCGATAAAGCTGTTTTGTGACATTCCCCATTTTTCTTCTTACACTTGTCGAGTATGTGTTTAACTTCAGTGAGACTAATGTCCGTATTGAAAGGTTATTCTGTGCTTGCCAATATTTTGTCTCTTCCTGATTCTTGGTAGTTGACGATACTCTGGAGAAATTTTCCATCGTATTTGTAATCGCTGGAATTTTTAGCAAACGGTTCTGGCAGGCTCAGTTGCAATATTTCTAATTTGGTTGACCTGGTTGACAAGTGTAGAAATAGCGAAATTTCGTGAGGTACCTACCTTTAATTTTTCTAATTTTATCCCAGTAGGTATTATAGGCAGTGTTACCGTTCATAAACGGTGTAACACTGGAGTTTACATAATTCATCCAAGATACCGTTTTGCTTCCTTTAATTGTTCTCCGAGATATGACCGGATGTTTTTTTAATAAGTTGAAGGTACGGTTCGCGTCTTTCATAGCTGTTTTATATGTTTCATTCCACCATGGGACTATGAGTTTCTTATTTAGGTTTTCTACTCAATAGCGGTATAGAGCTGTTTGCAACTTCGTGAATTACATTGATAAGGTTTCCAAAAATTTGTGTGTATACTTTCATTTGGGCCAATATTGATAGATATTGATATTGATAGTGCTCTTATGTTCTTGTCCATAACAGACTGAAATAGATCCCAGTTCGTTTTTTTTAGTGCTCCATTTAGGAGTTCGAAGGCGGTTTGATGCTTCTGGTACTGCTTCTGATAATGTTATTGGGAAATGATCACTGTCATGCAAATCTGAGGCCACATCGCAGTAGAGTAAATGAGCTATTTTGGTGGAGTATATTGACAGGTTGATAGAGCTGAGTGCTTCGTCGAGATATTCAAATGGATAAGACATGTAGAGGTTAATAAAAAGAGATCGGGATCTTCTAGAAGAGATTTTATAATGTCTCTTCCTGAATCAGCTTTGTAGTTTGTAGGATCCCCACAGTGTACTATGTCTATTAATATCTTTTATTTGAGCTGAATGGTTCTGGAAGTTTACCAATTAGATTTGTTTATTCGGAGATGCATGTACTGTAGCTATTAGGTAAGCATATGCTACATATGCATAATTCTATTGATATGGGCAATACTGATGTTGCTACCGCTTCCAAGTTTGTTGGGATCTCTTTGTAACAAGTAGGTATTACTTTTGATATATGTCGCTTTACCGTTACTGGCACGATAAGAATTTATTCTATTTTTGAAGAAGAGTGAGTAATTTTTACTGTTGGCTACGAAATTATCGTTAATAATTGTTTCTTCGAGACAGATCATTTCTGGGTTGATATCTTGTATAAGTAGTTGAAGTCGTTACAAACGTGTCTCGTAACTGTTAATATCCCACTGTAAAATTTTCATGACGTTCGTTGGATTTTTAGAAGTGTCTGGTGTCATAGAAGGGTATCTATTTAATCATAAAGTTTTTTTGTTATATTGGTGCATCTATTTTTGAGGCTGCGGTCAATGAAATGTGAATAGACCGTCTTGATCATGTTTGCTATAATATTTTCCATGAAGCTGTTAAATTGTACGTATGTAATTGATGATGAATTTCTGAGGATATGGATTCAGTAGGTACTTTCTTAACGAGGGCGATCTTTTTTTGTCGGTTGACGCAGTTTTGTTAGGAGTGCTTTTTTGTCATCTGAAGATTTTTTCCGCGTCGATTAAACATGAGTCTGTGACTTCCTCTTTGAGTACTGATTTTTGTGCGCTGATTGTTTGACGGTAGCTTGACATTGATAATAGACTTTTGACACCAGTGTGTTGTGGTATTTTTTATGGGTGTTTTTGTGTCGTTTACCTGGCTATGTTCCAGTGTCCGTTGAATTAATTTCGGAAACCTTGGAGTATCACTCGAGAGTGTTATTTTCATTATTTATTACATCTGGACAGTTGTTTACTTAATGCCCTTCTTTTTTACACAGATAACAGCATATATTTTCTCCCGAGTACTGGATCCTGTAATTAGTATTTTCATAGAAAATATTTAGAGACGTCGGTAGCTTATCAATATCCTCTGGTTTATTAAATAAGTACTTGTCGTCGGAAGCTCAAAATAGGAAAAAATCCCGGTTCTGAGAAATGATTTTTGAGCCATAGGTTTCACGTTTAGCTCGATCAACGAAAAAAGTTCCTCTGACACTTTTTATCCTAGCAGTGAGTAGAATACATTACAATAAAAAAATTGGACCTTGAATTTTGATGTCACGATCACATTTGCGGCACATTTTTTAGCAGATTTCCACCAATCCAGAGATCTAGAATCACCTGTATGAACCATGACCTATAATTTTCTACAACCCCTAATTAGTCTACAAAATTCGGATGCGTTTCGAATTGAGTACATATACCTACCTAATTAAAAATAATCCAAATAAAATCGTATTTGGAGCCGTTTTCATTAGAAAAGCTCGACTGTCCATTGATGGTGCTTTCATCACGGTTTGATAAAAAATATAGAAATTCAACTTTTCATTAGCGTCGGCATGCGATCAAAGCGCGGGCAATACTGGACGAAACATTCCCGGCAGATGCAGTCGCTCAGAAAGGCCTGACTGATTTGGAACGGTATTTCGCCAAATTTACTCAAACTGTTAATAATTTCACAATCAGGCAGGAACAACTTGGAGAAACCATCATAGCAATCTAAATTGTCAGAAGTTATGAGATTATTAGATACCATAGTGGTATGCACAAGGTGGCGAATATTCGAGGGAGCTCCAATAATTCAAAAGGAGAAAACCGTTTTCCTTTAATTTACTATGAAAATCTGCACGGTGGAATATCGAAGGTACATATGCACGTCATTTGTGGAATTCTTATGATAAAAAGGTAAGTATTGTGATATGGGTACTACTTTTATTGTTCATCGGTCATGGCCAGATCAGCAAACATTATCTTGGAGTATTTTAATGCTTTTGGTCTTTTCCATAGTAAAATGATAAAAGGATGAAAATTGTTGAATACTATTTGATTTGTTATTCACTTGTAAATGTTTTAACAATTTAATCTCTTGTTCGGAAACTTGATTAATACAAATTTATTTCATTTTACTAATTGTAAGAGGGGTCGAATTTTTGTATTTTTCAACACTGAATATAGGTAATCGCACATTCTACATATCATTGATTGAAATACTTAAACTCGTTTATGATTCTTCCCACCACATATAATTATGTTGACTTTTTATTTTTTCCTCGTTTCAGAATTAAGTATTCCTCCATTTTAAATGTTATAATATAAAACATGTTATTCACTGCTGTCACTCATAGTGACCACTGTTTTTGTTTGTTTTCTGTTGCAATTAGTTTTCTTTACATAAACATGTGTACAAAAGGAATTTTACTATTTACACAATAAATTAAATGAAATATTCTTTCAGAATTTTAATGGTTTTTATTTCAAACCTGTTCTATAGTAGGTACTGTACTCGTGTACTGTGCATGATTGTAAATAATGAAACAATAGATAAGAATAATGTTCTCCTGTTTTACACAAATCAATAATACCTAAGAAATTTGGAATTTCAAATTCCAAAGGCCAACATGTACACAGTTGACTTTCTCCGTTCGTCAACTACAATACTGAGAATTGTGTCACAAAAATATACCACGCTTTTTAGACGAATGTCGATATTTGTGAAATTTTGAAAAATGTAATTATGAGTAAGAAATGCTCTGTAAGTCCATCACTTGCGTCCCTAAAATAATTACAATTCTAAAAGTATCTTATCTGGCATCAGAATGAAGAAAGATATTATCGGTTTCAATCTTCAATTATTTACTCTTTATTCAGTATGCTGTCCATTAACTAGATTATGGCCCACAGCTTGTCGCTCTTGCCAGTCATTAACACGGCTGATGCAGGGTCCATGTGGACTCTTATTATTCATGCATATTCTAAAAGGTGGCGCAAAAGTCATCATCCGATTTTCTTAGTCTATAAGTTTGGTTTTAAATTAAACAACGCGGATAAATTCTATGACATCAAGTTCCAAAGATAATATCCGACAACTGACCACCATTGGAATTCATGCAACTTTGACCTCTTTTTATTGCATTTTCCACGGTATTGTGAAGAATCTGTGGGGTTAGATTTTCGATTTCGTGTTGAATATTGTCGTTGAAGGGGAGGTTTCGGTCTAAAAAATCGATTTTTTTTATTTCACGTTTCGAATGTTCAACCTTTTAGGAATACCTACGTGTTTAAAAGGATTTTTTGAAATTCGTAAAATTTCCGAAGTTATATGCATTTATGTAGCGGCAAATTCATGGGTAACACCCGGCCACTCAGCACTCACGTAAAACTTTAAACGCGTTTTTGTCGAAACAGTGTTCTCAAAATCGGTGGAACCTGTATCTCCAAAAGCTACTATCCCATTCCACTGAAACGTTTTGTATTTTGACGAATACACTTCTGGCTCGTGGGCAGAGCAGTAAAATTTAAAGAAAATTGAAAATTTGTAATTTTTAAAGGCGTTGAAAGGACAAAGAATGTAGTCAAAAAGTGATTTCAAACTTTAAGTGTCGTTATTTTCTGAAAAATGTCATTTTGTATAATTTCTTTCTGGTCAGAGTGCAAATGTCCGGGGTTTTAATGTTCTCTGTTCTTGATTAGTGATTTTACGGATGACAGCTCTATTGATTTAATATCAACACTGTTATATCTCAAATAAATTATTAAAAAGATGACATCTCAAAATGTGACTTACGTTGGAAATTCGATAATTTTCCATCAAATAATAAATTTCAGTGCATGTTTAATGATAACTACCATTGAATGTAGCAATCACGTTAGCATATAGTTAGTACAAAATTTAACATTTTATATTTCTGTCTTATTGTTTGACATTGTTTCCCTATTGCAGGGTTATGCAATCAGAAGTAATAAAGACGCAACGATCCGAAGTAACCATGATTGCCAATTGCTATGGTAAGCTCCAAGTGTATAACGCTAATGTTCGTTTTCCATGAACCAAATAACTCTGGCTCCGAAAGGGGACTGATTGACATAACAGCTCCTAGCACGAGAGTCACTCCGACAAACCGTAGAGAAGCATACCGACGAAAATATCACACTGGAACCTCACTATTGCGTGCGTTTGCACGAGCTTCAATGTTAGATAGTAGCTTTCATTGTTACTAGAATGATCGTAATTGTAGAGTAAACTTTTTGGAAAACACAGCTTTATACTGAGGATGCATAAGACTATGTCTAATCATGTTAACATGATCAACACTTAATCATGTGAAAGTTTCTATTTGAGAAATTCATAACGAGAGTAGCGAGACATTTAAATCACAAAGGAAGATATTAGGACGTACTATATGCATATTAGGTTTTATTTATAGTTATAATAAAAGTGGTAATAACATGTCGGTTATTATACCTCGGTTATTAATAAGAGCTGTAATAAAAGTAATAGACACTCATTAGTTTTTATTCATTCAATAATGATGAGAAGCTTCTATTTATATTTTTATTCTTCTTATCTTTAATATTGCAAGTAATGGGCATAAATGAGTAATGCAGCACACTATTGGCTCGAGATTCAAAATAGTCTTCAAATAAAAGCTTATGTATGTTCCCGAAATGCAGGAAAATAATAGATTATTAATAAAACTGGGAATATAAATAAAAGTGTTCAGTCACGATGTGAATATTTTGTAAACTGCCTGATACCTGTTTGTTGAACACAGAAATGGGGAAATGAGAATACAGAACTCATTTTTCTTTGACCTCACATTCTTTCTATTCTTCTCTCGTTTTTAATTAATAAAATTTATTTAATATACTTCACAGCAGTCTCTACCATGAACTTCGTTATAGGAAATTGTCCAAGGATTTATTACATGTGGGAGGGGGAAGGGAGGCTGAGAATCATAGTGCGGTAAGTCCAAATTTGGATAATTTGATATAATAACAATTTTTACGTCTTAAAGTCTCCACTCGTTTACTTTCATAGCGAATTAAATTATAACTTCATTCTGAACTGAGAACATAATTGTTTATATATCGACATAAATCTTTTTACAATTTTAATTGGATAAAAGATTCTTTTGTAAGACCTACAATTTTTAAATAAAGACCCATCAAAACACAATGGAAAATTTAAATATGTTTAGTTCATATGTCCTGTTCTCTATAGTTTCTGAGTTAGATATAAGGGTATAAAGATGTTCGAAATTGTCTTCATTTGTTTCAATATAGTTACATATGGGAATAAATTTAAAGGGTGATCACCCCCCTACAGATCTCTTGAATTTTTATTTTTTGAAACCATTTGCCATCTACTGTATACAATACACAAATTAATGACGTTAATAAATAGCAAGCAAAGACAGGATACGAATTCGAAATTATTCAAATAACGCTTGGTATTTTCCAGCCAGCGCGAGACTCAATGTTTTAAGACGGCGCGTACCGTGCATTGAGCCACGAGACGGGCATTTCAAGTATTTTCTATAATCGGCTCACTCACAATCAGAAGCTGCGGTATGTACAAACTATGTTAATGTTACATTTCTTACTTGTTATTGTATTCAGATTCATCACTTGATGTGTTTACGTACATTTCTGTACTCATTCAGCTTATATTTGTAACAAATAGACTGCGGATGTTTATACAAATGCATATATTGATATGCAAAAATTATTTTGTATATTGAATATGCTTTATTAAAATGCATATACACATATATTACATATTTCTTTTATATGTAGGTATTTCACTGTACTTGGTTCCGATCATAGATGAATTATCATAGAGATAAATCGCAATGCATACAACGTTTTGTACCGATGTTGATATCATACGATATTTATTTTGTCTCCCACAATTTTCATATCACACGCACGAAAATTTTATTTAAAATTCTATTCTGTATACAGGGTGTTCCAAAACGATTGCCACCTGGGTGTTCTTTCCTAAATCCGCCTTTGCTTACCTTTATCTTTTCTTCCTTAAAATAGAACACCTACTATATTTTAAGCATCAGTGTCTACATGTTGTAATATAAATTTGCGCTATTTCCAGTTTCAGAGGCTTATATAGAGTAGGATTATAAACGGAAAGAACTGAACACGCTTAATAGTGAGATCAATCATTCTAATAACGTGCGAAGGGATGAAAGACGATAGCGGTGACAAGGTTCGATGATCGCATCATAGAAGTCGTGCAATACCTACATCGCGGAAGCAATAGAAACGAACAAGTTCATAGTGTCCTCTTTACGACATAGTATATCACCACTCACCGTTACTTACGTCACATAAAGTTATTAAAGTCTGATGTCTTCGTGTCTGATGACAAATTCGTAATGGGGACTATCTGTCTCGAGAAAAGTATTACATTGGATATGAAAGCGAAATATAATATGGTCACAAATTTGTGTGTATGAAATGAAATTGATTCATATATTAGCATGGTTTATTAATAAGTCGCTGTACTAAATCCAGATCTAATTGAAATTCTTGGGCAAACATGTTAAGTCATTTTTATGTGTGAATATGAGATTTAAATGTAATTACTGTTCACTCTACTGCCATTACACAAACTATGGACAACAAATAAATAACACAAATCGTGTTTACAACATATCTTCCTTCACTCACATATGTATATTGTCGAAAATAAGGGTGTTTCTTACCAGGGACGTTCGTCAACCCGGAAATTCAGAAAATTATGAAACTCGGTGTGCAAGTAGAGTAGTTCATCCTATTTTTAGTTGGTGCCATAGTGCAGTTTTTTGGGGTGACATCACCCCTTGAAAACATGCAGAATTTTCTTTTCCGTGGAATATTTCGAGAACGGTGAGAAATATCGAAAAGGAGTTTAAACAAAAGTTGCATCTTTTTTATATCTACAAAATTGTGTAAAAATAATTGTCGAAAAATCTATATTTTTTAAGTTACCCCCACCACCAACCCTTAAAATTAAGTTTTTGTATTTTGTAAACATATGCTGAAATACTTACCTCTGCATAATCTCTTTACATACAAATAAATAGTTTATGTGTTATATTTTTTCAATTTTTTATATTCATCGAATTTGAAGTTCATTTTAGTAGTTCCATTAATAAAATGGTTTCTTGAAGCAATATTGGAATTATTATTAATATAAAGTTTAGACAGCTTTAAATTGTTCAAGCAAGACAGTGCGTTAGAGTGCAGCGAAAATATTTTTCAGATACAATATTGATGTAGGTGTCAAAATTTGTGGTCCATAATCTGGGCTTAAAAGGATTTTTTTCTCGGACTTTATATTCAGGTTGCGCATTGGCATTGTACCCATACATTATCTATGAAATTTGCAATTTTCTATAAAATTTTTATTTGTTGCCGATTTAGTTCAAACTGCACTATAGCACCAACAAAAAATACGGTTGCGTTACGCATGAACTATTCCACTTACACACCGAGTTTCATAGTTTCCTGAATTTCTGGGTTGTCGAACGTCCCTTGTTAGCAGGTATTATACAGAAGTAAAAGTAGGTTCGTTTCCTGCGATCACTTTGATGAAAGCTTATAATTTCGAATCGTCCTCAATGAGCAACATTTATAATTAATTATACGTTAATTTGAATTTGAAGATAAATATAAACGTAGCCATCTCCACGGAAACAAAACAATTAAAATTCAGTTCAGGTCATCATTTATTCTATTTACTTTTGAAGCTTACAATACCATGCTCGCCATAAATTCTCGTTTACATATCAATGTACATAGTTCCTCTCACAAATAAATCCATAAAATTAGCATATTGCGTAGTTCTTTGCACATTGATAGCCTGTAAAGCGATTTTCGCGTCGATCATTTCACATTTTCAGAAAAGTAGGAGAAAATTTGCGAAGTGACGTGGTTCAAATATCGAAATCAGTAGATGGGCCGTGGTTTCGTGAGCCCTCGTGCTTCCGTATGGTGGTTCAGAGTGGCACGCAACAATCTGGACGATCTGTATCGCGTGGCCCCATAGTTTGGCCCCCTCCTCCGCCGCCTATCTGGAATCTTGATCGCTCCTGATCGAGCAATTATTTTGTCGTACTCCAATTTTCCGCGATAAATCTTTACCGGAATTCTTAAGTCAGAGAACGTGCTCGAGGGGCACCAATAAGATGAGACCTCACGGTTGTCAAAGACGATCACGCATGGCCAGCTATAAACCGTCTTGCAAAAGGGACAAATACTTCATTTTCACCGTTTACATTATTTTTTATATTTTTCATAAATTATTTTCCATTGTTTTAGCCTTTTTTGGTCTTATGTTAGTAACTATACTATTGTAAATAAACATATAAAGTAGTTGAAGTTTCATTGTGTTGACATCCTTAAAGCACTTTGTAAATGGTATGGTATGTATACATAATTTTTGCTGCTAGGGATCGTGCACGATAAAAAATTTAATGAGCAGTGAAACACAATATCAACTCTGAATATGCATTTAAAAAACGGTTCAGCTATTTTTAACCACAGCGGATGGTAATTGCTTCCTGTTGCAAAGTAAATAAAGTTAACAATTGACACGTATTTTATGACAAGCTCGACCGTTAACTAATATAACATGCAACTGCAAATGCATCATTCATACTTCACACAAACAGATACGCGAGTTATTTTTTCATATGCGCTTACAAATCTATAGCTTTTAAAATATATTTTTATTTTTTAATGCTTTATTAACAGTAAATGCATTACAATGACGAATAACTGTCGCTTTTACATGTTGAATGAAGGTGTTCTTCAATTCTGTTATAGTTTAATTCTCACCTAACTTGACTGGACCTAATCGTCAGGTAAACCAGCAACGTGTGTGGTTAACCACATTTGCATATGACGTGTGACAATTGACAACAATCTCTTCATTGATATGTGTAGCGCGTACATATAAGAGATATATATTATCGACATTCAAAACGGGGAGATATATCCTTCCTTCATTTATTTACTATATTTTTCAATTTCTTTTGGTGCCCGTACTGATTAACCTGTTTCTCGTATTAAGGAATGTGTTATGTAACTTAATCATTCTAATCCTCATAATTATAGGCAGGATAGGGTGTTGCTTTCAACAATCGTAACATTGATTCAAGAAAAATGTAGAAAACCATTTTTTATTGAATTTTATGCCTTTATGTCGAGTTAATGTATTTTATAAAAGTATCATTTTTTAGAAGATGTGCTGTAGCCAGTGTGTTAAGTGCATTGGAAGTAAAACATTGTTTTAAATATTCAAGTGACTTATGCGAGAACCAGAATGTAACAGAAAATCTTAGATTGATTTACCATAGATTCTTTTTTTCTACGTGGACGTACTTATTACTGCATACAGAGGCTCAGAAAAAGGAAAAATGAAGAACGAAGAAAATATAAAAATAAAAAATGAAATCGAGAATTTTTCAAGTGATTCAAAATTATTTAATTTTATTAATTTAATTTAATATTTAATTTTAATTTAATTAGAATATAATTTCTATATATGGATACTTATATTTAGATAAGTTAATGTTTACTTGTTTATATCTTTTATTTTATCTTTTCTTTTCTTCATTATTATTATTGTTATTTTTTCTCGTGAAAAGATGTTATGGTGTCTTAGTGTTGAGAAATTGTTTGGAGCGTAAAAATATTTCTTGGATTTGGTCCCCTTTATAGAGTAGGCCGACCCTGAGTGCGTTCAATGTTTACCAGACTAGTAACTCTTTATTTATATCAATAGAATATTATTGGATTAGTATATTTTAATGTGTCTTCCTATACTATACTTCTTCTATCCTTATCCGCATTGACTAATACATAGACTTCTAAGCAGAGTAAATCTGCAATTAGGAAGTTAAATTGCTATTGCAAAACATGGCCAAATATCATTCCATTAATCATAATACAGGTGCCAAAAAAACGCAACCTTATGTTCTACAGAATAATCTGAAAATAAATCGCAACATGCGTGGTTGGTTACAGCAACGTAGTAAGTGGGCTTGATGCCAAAATTGTCCTTATCATCTGGTTGGGTACGCGAAAGAGGGATAAAATATTAAGTAATGAGGTCAAACGGGACGTACTTTCTATTTAATTACTGTGTATGGATCAGATCTTCGCTTAAATGTGATGATTTACATAAGTATTTATTTAAAATGTTGACCGAAATTCACCTTTCTTTGATTTGAATCTTATTATTAATAGTATGAATCAATATGAACGGAATTACAGGTATGCATATACTTAAAGACATATTTAGTTTTAGGTATATAATTACTTTTCTGTTGAAAATATTTGTGTCAGTAATAGACAATTAAAATTATATTATTTTTGTAAAAATAAAAATGAAGTGATATAATAAAACAACATAATATAATGATACAAAGGCTCAGCGCAATAATCACATTTCTTTATTCCTATTGATATCCCCAGGAAAGTTGTCATTTAGTATTATATCAAAAATATGTTATTAATGTAAAAAAAATTGTATAGTTCTAAATATCGATATAAACTGTGAAATTGCAGAATTTCTTGTTTTTATCCAATTCAAATAAATTTTATTGGAGAAAGACTAGATAAATAAAGGCCCATATTGATAACAGACTGTTATTTACAATGTATATACAATAACATTATAAGAAGAAAGTATGTTATTTTAGCATATTAATCAATTTTATGAATTTATTAATAGATTTAGGAAATTACGAAGCGATTACTCAATTAATTCCATTTTGTATGTAATAGATATTTCGATATGAGGTTTCTGCAATATTAAACACAGAATAAAGACTAAATATGTACTGCAGTTTGAGCTGTGAGTTCGTGAAAGCTGTCATGGGTTTTACTGTGTTAATTTGAACATGGTACCATCTATTATGTTTTAGCCTGTTTTACGCCACTTTAATTAATCAACGCAGTGCTTATAATTTGGTTGAACGCAACCTAGCTTTCTCGGAATTTGGTCCCATTAAATGTGCAACGAATTGTTCCAAAATAATTTTTCATAAAATTCGAATTTTAAA
This sequence comes from Andrena minutula, assembly GCA_929113495.1. Lineage (NCBI taxonomy): Eukaryota > Metazoa > Arthropoda > Insecta > Hymenoptera > Andrenidae > Andrena > Andrena minutula. Next base: position 41,848,088 of record OV815994.1, read on the forward strand.
AAAAAATCACAGCGTGGTGAATTTAAATATTAATGACTCCACGATGCATAATTCTTTTACTACAAAAGTTTTCATACTAAAAGTATATAACAGATTGCTACATGTTAATACATAACATTCTAGTTTGTCTGTTTAGTCAATGCACTCTACGATTTAGTGTTAGTAGTAGCATGGTAATATTAAAAACACAAACTTTAGTTTTACTTTTTAATAAAAAAATGATATGGTTATTACATCTAATATTATGAGTGATCCGTATAATACATAAATTTACTAATTCGTCGTATCTATGTGGAGATAACTGTCATTCGTTTGTATGTAGAGTGATTTTAAAATAATACTTCCTGCGTACTTTTAAATTCTTCACTTGTGTGTTCCTATTTGAGTTGATTACAATTACAAAGGTATAATATTGCCAAGGCATTTATGAATGTTATTAGTGGAAACTCAGTATTTATTTTAAATAATTATTGATCTGATCTACATACAGGGTATTCGAAGACTGGTGGTTATTCTTCGAAAAGGTGCAGGTCAAAATAAGACGGAAATATGAAATAAAATTTTTTAATATCGCCCATTGTTTTCGAGAAAATTCCATCTCCGTGCACGCGTATTTAGCTAAAATTCAACGTCAACATTCTCGAAAACGAAGCGGGATATTAAAAATTTTTATTTTATATGTTCGTTTTATTTTGACTTGTAGAATCACTTCTCGAAAGGATATCATCAATATCAAACACCCCGTATAATTGAAAGTATTAATTATTCTGTTAATAATAATTTGAAAATAAATTGCATGGAATCCTTACGTTTAAAACATTTATTTAATTAATTTATCTAATTAATTTCAATATTAATCAAATGAAGCTCTTCTTTCTTTTAATCCTAACTATGTGACTCGTCAAATTTTGGTGATTTTATTTTTTAATACGTTATGTAAAAGCATGTCAATGAATTATTATCTCAGAATTTAAGTCAACTTTTTTAGTGTTGTATTGACTGTATTAAAAAGTGTTTGAAAATTTTCCTTTCCTTAATTAATATACTTGGTATTGATTATCGATTATGTTGAAACTGATTGCAAAATGATATGATTAAAAAAATGCAGTATAGTGGTCTGCAGTTAATTGGGTCATCAGTTAATCGAGATAGCTAGTTATTGGGGACAAATCTTAAAGAACGAGAACTAATTGCGAAAGTAACCGCAAAACTTCGTATAATCGGGACAAGCACTTTATTGGACCAAGGTGTCCTGGTACCCACGTGTCCCAATTAATCGGAACCCAGTCTATAGAAAAATTAATACTACGTATATCATTTACTTTAATAGTACCTTCATTTAGTCTCCAATTATTGACATATTGCAGACAGGGGATTAAAACCACAATTTTCCGTTTTCAAAATCCAATAAAAAGTAAATTTTACTATAACATCGTTCATTTCATATATGCACGAAAATTATCAAATGGTGCACTGAATTTTTTTAAATATTCCAATCGATTTTTAAAACACAAGTAGGGAATATACAGAGTAAATTATCACACTCATTCCACTAAACAAATTAGTTTCAAAATTTTTTATCACTTTTTTTGTTATTAACATGAAAACTTTTTTGATGCGTATTTTCATTCGTAAAATTTATTTTTACGTATAATATTATAGTTTCAAGCTTCACAAGGGGCTTCACCACTTCATGGACGAAAACCTAACACTTTTCTTTGTGTAAGGTGAAAGTAGAAATAATAATTACACACTTAATATAAATTTACTTGAATTAATTATATTTCAAGCAATAATATTTCTAATAGTGAAAATTTATGTAAGTATAAATACAATAATATTATCACAACAATTTAAAAAGTTTTATACATATTTATATTTAATTTATATAGAATATTAGAAATATCAATCAAAATCGGGTAGAATTTACCACAAAAATACTTTATAAACTACCAAGTTGGAAAATTTATTTGTGTTTTACACTGTGGTGTCACATGAAATTCCCAAATGTATTTTACTACTTTAATTAGACTGAGGTCCTGTGATTTATGTGGATTGTCCTAATAACTTAAAAATTAAAAAACTGCTTGGAATAGTAAATTTCTGTATTAATTTATCTATACTTTTCATTTAATTTTACATTTTATACTAACTTGTATAATAATTTTTGTTGCAGTCAATTCTACTATAACTTAGCAGTCCTTTCATCTAAATCCAATTTTATTATTATACAATTTATCTGTTATTTTTTTTACTCTAATGTTTTATTCCGTAAACATGCATGCAGTTCAACGATGATTTGATAACTGTAGCAAAAGGGCTCAAGCCTTCAAGACAATTCTCATTTTGGAGAATCGTCGGGGATTAATAAGGCTGTTTTATATGCTGTACAGAAGGAAAATTCATGTATGTCATCAGTGGTATCTACGTAATGATATAGGGTACCGCAAGCGACCATTTCAGAACACACTCAGATCTAACATACATTCTAAAGTACAGCAGTTGGGTACACTAGTAACCTGAATTAGGAAAACAACACATTACTGTTCTGCTTGTAATATACAATACAAGCAGGTATTTCATACAATATACAATATTTATGAAATACCTCCTCAAAGTAATACCTATTGTAATATATATAGAAGGTAAATGTTATCACATTAAAGAACTTTCAAAGTTGTTTTTGTTATGGATAAATACTGAAGTGAATTAAGTATTATTTCTGCAACAAAGCAGCGGCTGCATGCCGTACTACTAACCCACTTTAGTATACAAATTTAAACAGTGTTATCTTATAATAACTTTCATAAATCCTAATTTTTCTACTTTTCTTGCAGTGATGCCAACTCTGATAACAGAAATAGATTAAGAAGTTTGAACAGTGAATTCATCATTCCTTTCAGTAGAATCAGGAGAATAATGGGGGCAGGAGCCCCCCTCCCCCCGCCCCAAAGAAAAAGGAAAAAGTATATTAATGGAAAAAAAAGTATTTTCTTCTTTAAATAAATTTTTATAATCACCTAATGAATTTTATTGCATTTGTATTAAAAATATTTTTATCCGTTCAACACGGTTACCCTCAAGATTAAATCCTGAGTGCGCTACTGCCGTACACTATGGATGGTTTACTTTTCGAATGGCGACACAACAAGTGGTTCGTAAGTATGTTAGTGACGTAATATAAAAAATGGTTTTTCTGTGACAACCGGTCCAATGTCTAATAGTTGGATCCTTCTAGGCTTACACGAAAATAAAATGTACATGTGAGTACCGACCTACAATTGGCACTGTTCACCCTTTCTTTTTATGCAGTGCACTTTGTTGGAAAACAGCTCTTTTATTTAAACTTTTTTTCTACGTCTGACAATTTTCGAGGTATTGGGCTAAAATTGTTTTTCAACACAACTTTGAAGGCTGCTTTTACACCTTGTAGGTATGAATTTCGGTGGGTAAAAAGAATGATTTTTTAATTTTTTTTGTAAACAGCTTTATGCAAAAGTTTCATCAAAATCAATTATTGTCACTCAGGAATCATGCCTTGTTAGAGTAACTTAAATAACCGCTAGTCACACTGCAGTTAATTAAGATATTTCGATAGAAGATGACAGGGTTACGCAAACTACTCAATATGTATATGTATTCTATTTCTGTACATGGCAATGCTTGAACAAGGATCTCTTGCATCATACTTGCATAAAAAACTAACAAGGGAACATCCCGAACCCGAAAATTCAAAAAATTCTGAAACTTTGTGGATATGTATGATATTTCCTTCTGATTACAACGCAATTTTTTTTGCTGCCCAAAATCACTCTAAGGGTGTGAAATTAACCCCTGAAGATTCGGCTATTTTTCAATTTTGTGTTATAACTCGCGAACTGTAAGATATAGAAAAAAAGTTTCGAGACGAAAGTTACTTCTTTCAATTAAATCTATCATTTGATGAAAAAAATATTTTACAATTCGCGATTTATAACACAAAATCGGAAAATAGCTGAGTTTTCAGGGGTTAATTTACCCCCTTAGAGTGATTTTGGACAGCAAAAAAATTGCGTTGTAATCAGAAAGAAATCGCCTACATATCCACAATGTTTCAGAATTTTTGAATTTTCGGGTTCGGGATGTTCCCTTGTAAGTGATTTCGAGTACGAAACTCCGTCATACCTATGTACTTACCTGCTTTCCATAAGGGTGGGCCTTTTTTTCAACCTGCGATGTCTTTTGCTCTCACCCCCTAATTTGGTTCCATTTCATAAAAAAATAGTCCCTGAAAAAGATTATTGCAATCAGAAAACAGGAAGGGGTGCCAACCAGGCCTTCAAATTTAGAATTCATCAATAGTTTGGATTTAAAGAATTTCTCAAAACTGGCCCTATCGAAATTTTGTTCAGATAATATTAAAAGTACAATTCATTTTTTACAATTACAGTATATACATTAGTTTTTCATGCTTCCAACCATTTTTTAGATAATAGCGTTTGAATATAGAGAGGGTCACTCCTGCCTCTGGTATGCATCGCATGCTGCATCATTGTAAAAAGAAAAGGCCTGAACTATCGCCATGGTAACTTCACACAGGATCATAAAAAAATTAAAAAAAAACCAAAGAAATTACACATGTGTGGTTATCGCGCTACGCTGTCCCATTGTTAAGAAACAATTATACCATGATTGCCATATGTTTAAACGATGAGGTCCCGAAAAATGGGGCTTTTACACACAAAAGTGTATGTAAAAAAACATTGAATGTACGAAACTTCACAATAGAGGGCAGCGCAGAAGCGAGTATAATTACGAATAGAATCCCGTTTGAATTTTTAGATTTAATCAAGCATTGCACTTTTTACAGTAGCGATAGTGCGCGAAACATTGTTTCGAGAAAAACTTACTTAAAGTTTGACGCCCTATTTTATTCGATTAAAACAAAAGTTCATTCTTTTTTAGTTCAATAAACTTATTATCAATTAAATGGAAAATCACATTTCTATCTATTACACCTGCGCCACAATAAATCTTTAAAAAACACCCATATTTAAGACCATTGGTCACATCATTGACCCCCTTAATTGCCTGTAGAATCTGTGCCGCTAGAAATTTCGTTTTAAAATTTTACCTGGTCCTTCTTGGCTGAAAATATGCGAGAAACTTTTTTATTTTTTAATCGGTAAGTGCCCTTAGAACGAGAACGTTCTATTGCTAATATCGGATGAGCTCGATAAGAAACGATAGAACATATCAGCAGCACTGTCACCATTACATCAAGGGGCAATTAGAGGCACGTGATTCGTAAAGATGATGGGTATTCGTAGGCCGCGAGCCGATTGACAGCAACTTCTCCGGGTACATTGGTTGGAGAGGGTTGAAGCAAGCCTAGTGGGGGGCGCTTCGTATCGGGGAGCACCGCCGGTCGAGTTGGGGTGAACTGGCAGGGGAGGGGAATCCTCGTGCGCTTACGATATACGGAGAACCCCACGAACTCGGAACTTCAGTCTTGACGCGGCAAGCGCGACGCTCGTTGCGGGTTCTGTGTTAGTGGATCATGTGTGAAAAACGTGGTATGTGCACGCGTAAACCGCAGGTGCCTCTTCTGGTAGTGACCACTTTGTTAGTTGGCGTGCGCCCGGAGTTAGTCGGTGAGTACAAATGTTCATTTACATTTTCCTCGTGACGATCGCGCGCTGGATCATCGTGCTCTCACCCGCGTCGAGCAGTTAACGTCGCTTGGTGTCAAAGCGGGTTTCACGCAACACTTTGTACTATTCTGCCGTTACTTATATGTGACGATAACGAAAAATAAATATCGTATCGTAAAATGTGTCGATTAATCGAAAACGGAATTATTGGGTTGTCACTTTTAAAATAAAATCTGAGAAAATTTCATGTAGCTTCTTCCGCCCGTGCAATTACTATTGACAAGTTGAATAGCTTCTTTTAAGATTGCAATATGGTATACGACGTTTCGTGCAGGGAATGTGTGAAAATTTAAACGAACTGTTAAGAAATTGGCAATATTTTGGCGTGCATATAGGTCACCTACCTCGTCGGCTAATCTCAGACATTCAGGAAGTATTTAATTCGACTTGGTTCACTTCGTGAATTTTTCGCAATGCAAGGTGTCAGTTGTATTTAGTCTTCCGGCGAACGAAAGAAATTGATTGCGTTTGAAATCGCGTTACATGTATGGTCTGCTGTACCGCTGCGATAAAACAGACGCAGTAAATATGAAATCCGTTTCTGTCTCGTATTTTTTTATTCGAAATTTTTATTTACACGAAGAGTCGGCCTCTGAAGTGTAAAATGTGTCAATGTTCGTAAGCATGATGCACGTTTCATTTCGCACAGTGTTCGTCGATTTTTTTTAAGTGCACCAGTGACGTGTGAAATTCAAATTATTGAGAGCTAGACTTGTGATTGGAATTAGTGTCTGTGGCAAGAAAAACGAATGAAATTATTTCAAAATATTTCTTGGTCTAATGTTAGTATTTTTAACATTGAATTGAGATGTGGAAAGTATCGCAGCATTTAATATACATATAAGTGAAAATTAATCTAGTTTATTACTTAAAAACTTCCTAAAATTAATTTCGAATTCACACACAATTTTACGATTCCTAGTTTTACGTGTTACTTGCATTTCGCATGCACAGTGTCGTAATCGGACTTTACCAGTCATAATAAATTGATTGTACTTCTAATTCCAAAAGGCCATCGCTTTAACCAGAATACACTACCTTGAAATCGGAGCAGAGAATGGAAATTGCTTGGCAAATAGGTGGGACGGGAGTGGAGCAAAAGGTTGTCCATAAATTCGTTTCTTCGCGTCTCGTTCTGAGCATCAAAATTATACTCCAATTTTTTGCCTGGAAAGATTCGGTACAATCTTGGATGCTGCTACGCATTCTCTGCCATATACAGAATTGAATCTTCAAGTCATATTTTCCTTTATACTTTTCGCTTGTAACGAGAGTGGCACAGTTGAAAGTTGTTTGGATTCGTGGCCTCAGTAAGAAGGGACTGTAACAGTAGCGTATTTCTATCGCGCGTAACGATACCTACTTACATGAACCGTTCTTTTCGATGTTACATTATTCATATTATCCTTTTGCATTCAAATTTATTCGCTCGTCAATCTTTTGCTCATTGCCAGGCTGCACTTATGAAACATTGCAGTGTAGGAAAAAATGCAGTAGGTTGCAGTAATTGCAAAGTCAATGAATTATGAACTTGAAATTTGAGTGCAAAGTGTTAGAAAAAAAATTAAAATCCTTTCTATGGAAAGGTCACACTTTTCGAACTGAACTATTCATCGCAAATGAGCAACGGTGTCTTTCCAAATATTTCAAAGCTAATTTTCTGTGATGCGGCATGACATTCACTGTGTCGTTCAAGATTTGGTAGGTTAAGATTCAAAGTGTAAATATAAAGAGGACACACTTTCTTAGCGATTATCTGTGATGTTATATTTGAGTTGGTTTTGTGGCGTGGGCGGGAAACGGGGGTGTTTTCTTCACTGCTTCAGGAGCAATTAAACATGCAAATATGTTTCCATTCTACAAATACTCGAGGAGTATAACGCAATTAATGCAGAGATTTTTTGATGCAACGAAAGTCTGAAGCAACGAGGGGAATCGACCGTTGATTTTTGTATCGGCTTGTCAGTGATTTCGTTGTTTGTCGCCGTAGGTTCGAAAGTCGCATAGCAGACCAGGATTCATTCATCTGTATTTGCTTGAAATTTTATTCGGTGTATGACGTTCGTCGTAATGAAGTTTGATCTGTTGTGCGAAATTTGGCAGATGTTACCATGCGTGCAATAAAGTTCTAATTTCGCAAATATTGCCGTGTCACGTAGTCCTCTTCAGTTTCGCGGAATAAAAACGAACACGCGTGGAGGCGCAACGTCGATATATTGAGAAAGCAAATTCATATGTTTCGCGGTAGCTCCCTTCGTGATATTTTTCAAATTTAAAGCAAGGTGCGCGCACTGATCATTTTCACTCAGAACTTTGTGTGTTCGCTTGCTTTACTTTTTTCTCCTGGTATAATTGGTTTGTATGCGCAGACTCAATTACTCTCTATTGAAAATAAGAAAAGTCTCCCTTTCTTTATGTACAAAGTGCTGTGTAATTTATACTGCAGCCGTGAAATAAGCGAACGACTTTAAAATTTGTGAACTAGTAATACAGTTGATAAAGAAGGTTTACCCTGTTGCGGCATACAGTTTACAGTCTTATAGTCTATTGTTACTGCGTTACAGTCTTGTTTTTTTTTTACATTTAACGTAATGTTAGAAAACAAAAAGTACACATGTTAGCAATAACTTCATTATATATTTCTTAAAATCGAAGAAGTTCTGAAAAAGTAAAAACAATATTGGCTGAAGAGGGATATACATAGTTCCTTTGTTATTCTTCCACAGTTTCAAGTGTCTCAATAATTGTGGCGCCGCTATAAATACAAAGTTTCACATAAAATGTAATGTAGACGATGTAGATAAAGTATTTTGCATGTGGTATGTATTTTGAGAAAATTAGTTTGAAGTCCCTCGTGGTCACACGGAGTGTATCGCACCCTAAGAACAATTTTCGAGTTAAAATGTCGCGCCCTTACGACTTCCAAAGAAGATTTATCGCAAAAAAAAAAGAATTACAAAATTGCTTTTTTCAACTACAAATTTTATCATATCAAAATTTAGATTTCTCATAAAAGATTATGAGACCACGATTGTATAAGTATTACGAATGTACAATTATCACTGAAAAGTTACAAGATTCAAAAGTACGAAAATGGTAACTTAAAAAATGACGCTGGTACAGTGAACCCTATGTGACCAATTTGTGATTATAAGAAGGTGGAACCACGAAGGTTTAAACATTCGTTGGATGCGTGTGTTCGTAATTTGCGTTCGATTCAAATTAAAGCTTCTTTCCAGGGATGTTCGGCAACTCGGAAATTCAAAAAAATTTGAAAATTTGCAGAACTGTAGTTCAAGTGGTGCTAATAATGTAACCATTTTATATTTCGACAACGAAACAGTCTAAGGGGTGAAACCACCCCCTCAAAGAAATTGTGATTTTTCATATTATCGCAAATACCAGCGAAACTGTAAAAGATATCGAAAAGAGTTTAGTCCAAAGTTGTATGGTTCTTGATATCCTGCAATATGCTGATAAAGTCTTTTCGAAAAACAGGTGGCGGGGATAAATTTGGAAAAATTATTTTTTTCATTTGAATCTCGAATTTAGTAAACCGAGTTGTTAAGTATTGTTACTTCTTCTAAAAGTTGTTCTTAATTCCACAATATTTTTTCCATGTTCAAATTGGACAATCGTCCGAAACCAGTCCTCATTATATATTTTCGCTTTTCTTATACGCACTAATTTAATTAATATCTCCTTACATCTGACAAATATTTACAGTTGTTTGTTTTTCCATCCATGTGTTACTAATTATTTTAAACGACCTTGAAAACTGAATCAGAAAATTCCCGCCCGTTATTGAACATTGCGTATTAAACGTTCGAAGCTGAATCCATTAAACTCGGGAATACGCCAGCTTTGTGAACGTATCAAACTGTTAAATTGCTAACGCTCTTAACAGGATTAAATACGTAATCCTATAAAAAAATCGTTGCGATTACAGGAGACGATGATGGAGCGGGAAGTAATGCGAGGTAGATGATAAATTCTTGCGATCCGTCGAAAATGGTGCTGAGTGAATTTTGTTCGGTATGATTGAAAATTACTCCACGCCAATGGGCATTCAGGAGAGCCCCGAAATTCAATTTCTTTGTTCAGGATCAGTGTTTGACTAGACACCAGATACGTTTATTAGGAACGCAGAATACGCAATCCTTTATAATCACTGTCTAAATTAAATCGTTAGTCGATTTGTAATAGAAGTTATAAATTTTATAAGTAATAGAATTGTTTAAAGCTATACATTTCTCCTAGCAAGTATGTAGAAAAATTTATACTCCTCTGATGATGCAATATGCAGCTATTCTACTAAGAAATGTTTATGTTGATTCAGCAAGTAAACTTTGCATCCTCAATTTATTAGTTCTTTTAACAGTGAGCTGTATTTGTGTAAAAACTTCGCCGCTTCACGTTAACATTTTGCGTACCCTGGGGCTCCAGCATGTAACAAAATTTCACTCTGAGAGAACGTCTTGGCTGTCACGTTCAAATTTACTACTCATTCGGGTATCGTTCCAAGTGGTTAGACCAAACAAAATACAACGAATTGGGTAAGTTGGGAATGGGTGAGTTTCAGGGATGATAAATATTTTATTAATACGGCTTCCTTGCTGAGGAATTTATTACATTATGTTAGCAATTATTTTGAATATGTAGGTCGCAAAAATACGCGACGCACATACATGTATCCGTTTGCTTCGAAACATCTCGAAATAACAAAGTCTGTTTTGTTAAAACCAGAAATACAATCTTTATCCAGCAATTACGAAATGTAAAGTTTAAAACTGAATTGCATTGAATTACCAATGTTTCTTTATTTATACGAACTGCGCAGTAATGTAACAAAGTATAACGTAGCGTAATGCGGGACATTATTGCGCTGCACACAATCTTATAATAAATAACATTTGCATAAATGGTATAAGCAGAGAATATTGCAGTGCTCTGTACATCCTACAATGCTACGGTGTAATATCACACGCACTACATGCCACATACAAACGAAATAGCGTAGTCTAATCTTCTAAATTGTTCTGAATTAGAAGCAGTAACGTTTTGCTAAACGAAAAGATCACGTTTCTAATTTACTGTTAACTTACAGATTTTATGCTGTGGCTGTTTCTAAAAAAGGGTTCTGAACTTACAGGATAAATCACACGTATTAATTTCAGTAAAATATGTTTAAGGGTATCCTCCCATCAAATCACTCCAAAAATTTGTCGTTTTTTAGATTTTATTACAAAAAAGTACACGTCATAATATTAAAAAACGGTTTAGGCGGTATTTGTACACCATTGAAGACAATTTTTTTGCAATATATTATCTAAAACTGTTTGTCTGTTGGAGGGTGTGGCTGTCCTTGTGATACAAAAAGATGTGCGGAATTTATAATGCCTTATAGAATTATCTGAAATCAACAAACCAAGAGAATTCTTAAAGTTTATAAGATTCTCCATGGAATCTTCTACGATCATAACTTTTTGACCAATCTGCTTCATTTTATAATCATTTTCGTGCAAATTTAAGAATTTTCTTTGTTTGTTGATTTAAGATAATTCTATTATACAAGGCGTTATAAATTCCCCAAATACGGAACTTTTTTTGCACACATGGGTAATCACAGTCACAAACAGATGACAGTGTTAGACAATATATGCAAAAAAAATTTATTACCTTCAATGATGTACAAATATAGGCTAAAAATTTGTTTAACACTGACGTTTACTATCTTTTAAGTAATATTAAAAAAATTACCTATTTTTTTACTATTTTGATAGGACAGAAATGCAGAGAGGTTCAGAAACAAATCCTGTCAGAGATATAATGAATGTTCGATGAAACTAATGCTAATAATTTTCTTGTCTTTATTTATTGCACGTGGGTGAAAACAAGTAAAAACAGAAACACACATATTAGTAGCAAATTATGTTCTTTTTTATTCTTCTACTTCTTCCTTTATATTGTCTTCTTTGTGTTCTTCCCTAAAGAAAAGTTCTTGCAGAAATGAGAACGTGATTGGGTCGAAAAAGACCCGAAGTCCATAGTAGACTTAAAGAAACGAGAACGCGACTGGGTTGGCAAAAAACAGAGGACCTTAGTAGAGGTAAATACAAGTGGCCATAATATAGGTTTAACACATCGACTGACAGAATTAAATTTGAACTTCTCAGTTGCAGTTTAAAATTTGATCAGAAGGATGAATTGAATGTAATATTCAATAATAAGATAAATAATTGATGTTACGTCAAATTTATCGTAGTTTCAGCTAGATTATCCTCTGTTTTATTCCAACGTTGAATCGAAGTATGTGCAAGTAGCTGTCATGAAAGTTTTACTCTCGACTGACACTGAGGGCAACCAGTGAGTCGTCTATATATGTACAGAACGCGTTAAAGAATGAGCTTGAGGAAACATAGTAATGCCAATCTGAATGAATCAAAGTTTTGCTGTCTATACATATACAAGGTAATTCATAAGTACATATCAACACTTCAGGGATTGAATCAACATACTAAAACGATATTTTCATATAAAGATCACACTTCAGGGATTGAATCAACATACTAAAACGATATTTTTCATATAAAGATGCGTCGTATATAGCATTCATAGTTTCTGAGTTACATCAGTTTATTGCAACATTTCTCTTATAATTTACTAAAATTGCTGAGCAATAGATACTCGTAAATTATACTAATAGTTTAGAAATATTGTTAATCCTTCGCACTCCAAATATGTCATTCATGCTGATATCATTAAACTTTAAACAATGGAAGAATTCAATCGTGGAATTAAATTGAATTAATGATTTCGAAATTATTATATTAAATTTTCGTTTATTTTAATGTTTCGTATTTAATAAGTACATATAGTATTCAGCAGTAGATGCAAAACGTTAATGCTTAAATATATAATTTTGTAATACTAAGCAGATAAGCAGGAACCATGTTATGATTGCAACTTAAATTTAATGTAAATATGCGACGTTGGAACTTATAACTTGTAACTAATAAATTTAGAAGAAAAGGATAAGGTAGTCATCCATCTTCAAGACGGAGCACTACCAACAGGAGTCACACTGTTATACACGGTGGTTCTACGAACTACGACAGGTTTCTTCCTCAGCTGAGGCAAAAATTGATCGAGGAAAATGTGGAACGTTTTAGTCAGATGTATTTTTCTCTGGTAATATTTTGTTTTGTATACGCGACATTGTTAAAAACAAGTTAAAAATACAATGGCATATGTATTCTGACCATGAGGATTTTTTTTCATAATTTAACGCTTAAAAATATTACATCCAACATATGGAAGGAAATATGTTACATAATATTCCAGTATGAAACATGTTGAAATTTCAACAACCCTTTCCCATATTTTTGTTTGAGAGATAGAGAACTCATGGCTCGCAAAACAAAAGCTGCAAACTTAATTAAAAGAATCGGCAAATATAAATAAAATTTTGCTTCAGAAATTCTTTTTTGTTTCTACATTTTTACGTTTGTCAAAAAAAAAAATGGTTCAGAGGAAGATGGATCTCAGTAAAATGACACATTTTGTTCAAACTGCTCCATATATCATTTGATGGATACATTGAACCAAATAGAAATTTTATTTTTTCATAAAATCTCGCGAGGTATCAGTTACTGGAATCTAAAAAATATAAAAGGTTTAATCGCAAGTGTGATAAAAATTTAAAGAACTACATTGAAGCAACTTGTTCCAAAAAAATGTATTTTAAAGGACAAGAAGCGTTCAAAATATAGTTAAGTAAAAAATGACACTTTTCAACTTCAGTAAACAGTACGAAGCTAGTGTAAACTGTAATACAAAAATACCAAAAGTAAATATGATGCCAGTATATCTAATGGTTCAATTATGAAGCTTTAGTATTATTTTCACCATTGAATGATTCTTAGATAATAATACTGAAAACTATATAAAAATTCCTCAAATATTAAAATGGTAGTAGAATGGCACAGAAAGAGGTCGATTTATCTAAAACAATATCTTTTGTGCCATTCGTACTGATATACAAAGAGGTATTGTACTCCAAAATGCTTTTGTAGGAATTGTGCAAGAAAGTTTTTATCAAATGGCTATAAAAGGACAAAAGATAACTGCAGATAACTGCAAAAAATGAGTAGTGCACTACCCATAAAAGAATGTATATGTAATTCATATTTGAGTAACAAGAAAAATTTTAGTTATTTAGTCTTAGGTGGTCGAAATGACTACATAACGAATTAGTAATTTAATTCTGTGGAATAGTATGGTACGTACAGATGCATAATTTTAGAAAAAGTTCGAAAATTGAAATGAGTCTAGTTAAGCTATAAATCTAACCATTGTGATAAGTAATCTACTAACATATATTATACGAAGACGTAGATTTACAGCCGTAACGAATAATATACTACTTAGAAATAAGTTTATGGACTACAGCTGATATTTATGCAGCCTTTGACTAGAAGTATTATGAAGTATTTAATCTATCATTAGGAATAGAAATTATATGCTTATCCTTAGGTGTGTACTTATATATGCAAAAGCAGTGGCTCATGAAACCAATATGAATAAATATTAATTAATCACTAACGAAAATCTTTCACTCTGAAGCAGGAAATTAGAAAAAGATAACTAAACAAATTGCTAAATGTAGGTGATTAATTGAACGTATTTTTTTAAACATCGAAGATGGATTTATCAAAGGAACAAAATCTAACTCAAACCTTCCAAAATAAACTTCATGACTCTTTAACATTAAAAATAAAAAACTTCAAAACTATTAAAAACTCTCACTTGTATAATTATATTTTTTATTGCATAATATATCAATAAAAAGAACTTATTTCCAAGCACTTTTAGACGAAGTATCTATACAGGGTGGTAAAAAACACTCACCGTTGTATGTAAAACGAAATGTACCAGTAATTATTACAGGCAACTGTTTTAATTACTTGGTTATTAATTTTCTTAATAAATAAAATTAGCGTAGTTAATCAAATAGTGAATGTGCCCCACATTTAAATATACAATGAGATTCATTGATTTATATAAGATTTGAAGAAATGAAGGAAGATATGAATTATAAATCTGTTGGCTTCAAGTCCTTTTCCCAATTAAAAAGGGGATGGGTCAACAAGCAAGGGTTGTAGTTAATAATGTCCTCTCAATGACAGCATAATTTCATTGAAACTCAATAGACAGATGGTCGGTCTGCAAGTATCATCCAAATCCTTTGCCCATAAAATTGATCAAATTCTGAGATACGGTGTACTGGCAAACGCTTTGAATCCAATAAAGAGGATTAAGTGTACTGAGCTGTAAATACGGCGTGATTGAATTCTGAGGGTGACGAAGAAACGTTCTCCCTCCATTCATTGCCCTCTCCCCTTCTTTCCTCTTTTTACTCTGTCACTTAATTTCTCTCTCGTTTTGACCTGCTGTTTTTAACCTATGCCATTTTCTTCTTTGCTCGTGTTTTCCTCTTGTTTCATTGTGGGGATGATCCCGCAAGAATATAATAGCTCTTTGTCGATCTTCCTTCACATATATGTTTAACTGAATAAAACACAATGACGTTAGACCTTTTTATGTTGAATATATTCTGTAGATAATCCAGGTGCTCTATAAAATTTCACAAAAATTTTTGGAGTGGAGTGGAGGTGTTTTCTATGAAATTGCACTTCACTTCTCACGCATATATGTTAATGAGTTGCACCGGTGTGAATGTAGAGGATCTAAAAGGAATAATGGGATATTAACAAATATTTTAATATAGGAATAAACATGGAGGGAGTGTCTGAATACGTTTGTACCAAATTTTAGGGATATGTAATATATTTGAAATAATCTCTTTTTAAATTCGCAACTCCTGACAACTCTTGCTGCGCATAACATGTAAATATGCTTTGAGAAGATTAAAAGCCCTTAATTCGGTAGAACCGACCTGTAAATCTGAAGTTCCCTCGTCGTATGTGGTATGTTACAGGGTATGGCTCAAGTACTTTGTAGAAGAAGGTGATTAATATTTCTCAGCCATATTTAAATTCGCGAAAACGCGTGGGATCCATTGATATAGAAATAATTATTATAGAGGTAGCAGTGCCCTCTTTTTCTGCAGCAAAAATCTAATCGATAAGTCTATAGTAACTGCTAATGAATTCACGATATATTTTACGTCAATCGAGTTATCATAGTGATAATTATCAATTTAAAATTTTCGACAATTTAAAATTTTCGAGTTATCATAGTCCAACAACGACACTTAAAATATCACTGTTTAGGTTGATACTTTCCATACTTTTCTTTGGTAACTATCAGATGCTATATGATTTTATTTTCGAGAAGTTTTTGTTACGAGTCGTTATAATATAGTCTCAGAACAAAGTTTGCAACGTGCATATAGTATAAGTATTGTACCTATTACTATTTGCAGCCTGAATAAATATTAATCAGTAACTATAGTGAAATTAGAGTCCTGTTTAATAAGATTTCAAGTACAATCATTGTAATGCGTTCAATTTGAAAGTGTTTCTTATGTGTTAACTGTTAGATCCCATACTTAATCTCTTTGAGTATCTTTCGTTTAATTCTTTAACTGATGGTAAATCAATGGCATAACGTATTTTTGAATAAATAATTGCTCAATCTATTTATTCGAGTAGTATCTGAGGTGCTTGTACATTTAGATGGGTTTGTATCGAAGTCAAGTAATGTAAAAACATTAAATTTACAGAAATAGTTTCCCTCTTAATGTTCGGAAAAACTGATTTAAAGAAAGTTCAGGTTGTAAACCGATTTATCAGGCTTTCCTTTCTGCAGCGAGCTCGGCATTCTTTGCACGATTTCAAGCTTCCAATCGATGGCAAACTGCAACGATAGTTTCCAGTACAAGGAGACTACTCTCTGTCCTCAAGTTTATCTCCATCCACGCCTATCATCGGCTATTACGAGAATTCTGTTAGTTGGAAAGTTTCAAAGTGGCAATTCCCAAACGTACAATTATTCGCTGTGATGCCTACTAATGTATCTGGTTCCCTCAAATTCATTACAAGAAATTCAAATCGAATTACACAAAGTTTGTTTATCTTGTTGCTTGTATTGCGAATAGAAGTTTTGGTATATTTTTGAATTTGTATAATACAGAAGGGTGAATGCAGTTGAAACATTATGTGGTACCAATTATTGAATTAACCACTTAATTCCGTTAAGAAGTACAGATACTTATCTGTATCACCTTAAACCACACATGTGCGTTGTTGACAGACATTTTATTTTCTGTAAAAAGAGTTGTAGGGTAAACCAACCAGTGAATGACCGAATTGTTCAATTTATGGACATTTCAGATGAATACTTAAATATATTTATGTATAACAACAAAACAGCTGTTGAAATTGCATTTAAATTTATTTGTCTTGAAATTTCTATAAAAATAATTACTTATTCTTATCGTAATTTAAAAAAAAAAAAACGATTATAAAATGCAAAACGTGTAGAAGCCCAGTAAATGACCGCATACTTTTAATAAGAATTGTACTTATTAATGTTTGCTTAATACGCGTTACTAAGAATATGAGAAATTAAAAGTGCAACTGCACTTCATTTATAAACATATATTTTTTTAAATTAATAATTGATATTTTTTTGCCTAATGGTCATTCACTGGTATGCGGTCAATTACTGGTTGGTTTACCCTATATAACCAATACATTTTTTTTAGTCGCGCATGTGCCATGTAATTAATAACAAATGACAAATGTACCCCGAAAATTTCAACTAATCATTAATCTCTAAAGGTCTATTTAATGTTCTGTTAGTTTAACACAAATAACATGAATTGTATGTCGATTTCATGTTAAATAAGAAATAGCGTTTAACAATTATATCGGTGCGGCATATTCAGAAATATTTTTAGAATGAATTGATAATAAAAAAACACGTCCATGCATAACAATAACTTCACAGCAACTTGTTATTATTAATCAACCATGGTTTTCTAGTGGACAACTAACATTTACGAATTCACAGAATCACCAAAATTAATTGAGCAATTATATTTGAGGAACTGGCAGCAAAAGGGGTGCAGCTCTATCTTTACCAACTTCCAGTAAATTAGAAAAAACTGTTTATAAAATTATTGCTTTCAATTAATATTTATAAGAGAAAATATATATTTTCCATTATTTTTGAGATTTTTTTAAATCTAGAACTGACACTGACTTGCAGTAGGACAATTCGAGTGGTCATTGTTATTAGATTTGCATTCAACGTGCAGCAAACGTATATTTCACGTCATAACTCATTGTATGAAAATTAGAAAATTCTTTGTAGCAAAAAGTACGTTACTTTCACAAGATTGTAGGACCTCAGTGCGTTGAATCGTGTAGGTACGCTACCCACAGGAATGAACAAAACGTGCGATTACTGTTTTCTTGTCTTAACACCACATCCTGTATGTTACTCCTAACATACAGTCACTTACAGATTCGTTCGATTCGAAAACCGCTGCGTACCTTCCCGCATTAATATTCGGATACAGTGGTACCTACTTAGAAATACATATATTCTTGTGCACTATCTGTACTAATTCTGGAAATAAGGGATTCCTGTTTTTGTTAATGATTTAGTACACTTATTCTAGTTGCTAAAAACATAGCATGTATTTGTTTAATTTATACACTTCTTTGTTAATCAATGGTAAACAAAATAATGCCTAATTTTGTCGTCGCAGAAATATTCGGACACTGCAAATTATATTCTTTGCAGCATATGTATGCTCGAATCATATGCATATTCTTATCTGTATCACCTTAAACTTCCATACCGAGTGGTTGTTCAATTTCTTCAATTGCAATACAAAGAATTAAACTGTCGACATAGTCACTGGGCAAATCTGAGGGTCACTATATCTCTTCAATCTCCCAGCGACTATATTTTATCGTCGTAAAGATGAGAATCGCAATTAATAATAATTTTGCCCAGAAACGAAGAGTATGCACGTATGTCCGTGTCCAGTTCTACATGAATTATGTACTCGGACTCATTGGCTTGATCCCGATTTGGTGAAGATAGTACGAAGTATGGCCACGCAAGATCTGTATATGTATCCGCAAGTTCTCGCAGTAACCAGCAGTGATATCGATCCCAGGTTAAGGGACCGCTGCACGCGATCGAATTCTGTAACGCGATTCGCTGTCAAATCCAGTCTTCTCTATCAATTCGTACCTGATACGCTACACTCGCATTCTAAATCAACGTTGAAGTTAGCTACACGCTCTTCGGTGCTACGATGTCACAGTAGATATTTCTTTGAATTTTCTTTAGCATTCTGGAATCCCGTTGTACTCCTTCAACAAAACTTATATCGGATAGTAGTTGCGACATGTAACCAACTTACCATAATTAATCATGTGTATTAAATTTGGATGTCTATACATAATGTCATACAAGCGTTTTCAAATTTCAGCACTGAAAAACAGTAAAAAAATGTTCATACTAATGCGAACGTGTTCGATTTGACATTGTCTTTGTATTTTAGCAAGTTTTATATTCCAATAAGTCATTTAAAGAGTTACGGAAAAAGCATACAAGTTCAGGAATATTTGCGGGGAAAAGTATAAGTGAAAATTATACGCAATGTTTTTCTACTAAAAGATACACCATTTAACTATATTATTCTAAATTTTCATGAGATATCATTATTAACTAATGGAGATATCGGCTTGGATGTCAGTCCTGTTTTTTTTTAAGCATTAGCTGGTGAAAATTCCCTAGGCCAAATGATGCATCTGAAAGCAAAAATTCAAATAAATTTTAAAAATAAATAACTTAGAGAAGTACCTGAGTTTTCAAAATTTTTTCGAAATAACTATTCCAAACCTTTGATGTTGTTTTAAATTGAAATTAACTTGAAGCTTTTAATTGCGAAGAATGTTTTCAGAACTTTCATACAACGATATTAAATTCTTGTTACAGTTAAGATAAGACACTTCTCTAACCATTTTTCCATAATTTATCGTTAGAAGTCTTTCGCTCCTTTTCCTGAACTGTATAAGTGTTTGTATGATGAATAATAATAATATTTAGAGTTTTCGATAATGAGTATCATTATCGATTCCCTGTACTTGTTGTGTTAACGATATTCAGTATGTAACAATATTCAAATTATACAAATTTAAAATTCACTTGTATTAGTTAAGATTTTTTTTATTAAAAAAAACACGTTCAAATTTACACATATCGGATGTATTTTCAAAGAAAGAGAATTTAATGCAAAACATTTTATCCTAAGTTTATTTAATTTCAAATAACACAACACCTCTTAATTATCAATTTATATATTAATATTTATGTAGCGCATGTCACGAAAATGTAGTTATGCTCAATAAGTTTCTTAGTGATGAGATATGCCTCGTGGCAGATGCTAGTAAAGATGTTTCTACTGAAATTTCAGACGTTTTTAATGTGTATGAAGGCTGACCGCACACCTGTCTGCCATACGACGAACGTCTTTGCGTATTATGTGACAAGTTTTCGTGACCACTATTCGCGAATTTCATAACCATATTTCAGTACAAGAGGGTAAAATAATAATTCCACAGTTGGTTCGTCAAAAATTTTATTCCGCATTCGCTTTAATCATAAAGCGGAAGTGCAATGTGATATTAATACAAATTAATACCTTCATAACTACTTTAATAAAAGTACTGACCTGTGTCAAAGCTACACAATTTAGAATTAAGGAAGTTATTAAATTTAGTATGTATTACATATTTCGGGAGACATATATAGACATCACTGCATAATTGTATTAATATTATACATTAGCTTCAACATTTCTAGCAATCCTATGTGTAAAATCAAATGTTGATTAAGCGAATGGTCAATCATTAAATTTGGTTAATTGAATTTCAGTTGTGGAATACATTTACTCTTGAAATACTGTAATGTCTCGCTACTAGATTGTCTGACAAATCCTGATATTCGTCTATCGCTATCATTCTTTCATTGTTGTCATCATCACGAACGAAGGGAATGTTATTAAAATGATAAACCACGCTTTAACACATATTATCCACTAACAGAAAATAAACTTTTTATATTTTCATTGTTTTTATTATATTTATGAAATCATTTCTGATACCTACATCGAATAAATTCTCTCGATGAAAATGAACCAATAAATCATTTCTTAATTCTGAAAATTATTTCATTTAAAAAAGTACATTTAAAAGTAGTGGAAATGATGTCGCGCTTGTTTTCATTTGCATCAGGATAATTACGCCAATTTCTAGGTAACACTTCTATGAAGGTGGGTATAAAGAAAAATATAGGTTCGAATCGAAATTTTCATAACCAGATTATTCATCCCAAAAGTACAGCTTATCTCTTTCGATTGCCAGCTCCAGGTCATAAGTAAGCCAAGAGTTCCTAGTTGCCTTCTATCTCGCACAATCTTGGTATTTTATGTTCACTCTCCTGGTCGAACGGTACGACCAAAAATCGACGCAGGCACGAAATAATGTGTTCAGTGCATAGAACAAAAAATGGTGCTAAACTTCGTTAAAAGATCATCGCCACTCCCTACCTGGGAACTACAGTAGCGGAGAGAAGTATTGGGACACCCTTTAAAACAGAATAACTTTTTTAAAATTGGTTCAAACGACTTCAGTTCTTTTTTTCAAAAGTTAGAAGTGTTTCGTGGTTTGGAAAAAATTGCCTTCAGTCGGAATAGCGAAGAAAATAGCAAAGGTCGCTTTTCCAACTTTTCTAAAAATCCTGTTTGTAAATCAGAGTTTTCGGCTTATAACTGTAATAAATCTAAAGATTTTATATATTCCAATGCCTGCTTCTTTCTGCATCAACTGATTTCGACGAAAATTTCAGCATATATACAACTTACATAAATCCACAAACGCGATTTTTAAATTTTTATTACAGGCTCGGATAAAAATGTTGAAAAAGCGACCTTCACTATTTTCTTCGCTATTCCGACCAACTGCAATTTTTTTCAAAACGACAAACACGTCACCTGCTTAGTAAACTAATACTTCTAGCTTCTCAAAGAAACTCAAGTCGTTTGGAGTAATTTTATAAAAATTATTCTGTTTTAATGGACGTCCCACTACTTTTGTCCGCCACTGTATATAGTAGCGAAGCATTACTGTACATTTTTCCTGTCGTACGCAGACGGAGTTTACAATAATTAGTTGAATAGCTCTGCGGTTATAAAGTTCCAAGCAGAATAGTTTGATAAATGCAAACGTTAAAACAGAACTAATCGCAAATTGTTGCAACTAAATCGTGGGTGTACATCAAAAACAGTTATATTGGAACAAATATTTTAAAAATTCAACGCATTCCGAAGACAAGTGCGTTATTTTTAATATTTTATTTTCAGTATAGAACACTAAATCCAGAACACATATTTCCGGGAGAGAAAATTTCGTTGATTAATTTCCTTTTATTATTTTTAGTAAGCTATTCGAAATATTTAATCTGCAGCAGCGTGACTAAATACGATGGCAAAAAGTTTGCGTTGCGTTCGTTTCCGTATGTCCACCTTATTCTCGTTTAGCAGGATTGAAACGATACGAAAGTTGAACAATACTGGGTGCTTTAAAGTGCCCAGATATTCGCGATTCGTTATAATTAATGATATTTCAAATTTCACGGGGTTTACTATTGTTGATCCTTTTCCGCCTGTGATTCGGTTTCCGGAGGAATAATGCGAAATAGGTGGCTAAAGCTGAATTAATCATTCTTATCAACGCTCGCGGCGTATTTTTATTTATCGTATCGTTCTTCTTTCGGATGAGCGAATTAATTATATCGCGAACGGAAGCGGGCCGCTTCTGATTCTCGTTGGTATTTCATTTGTCTGTAGCTTTTTATCGGAATATTTTTGTCATGCGTATAATCGTATATGCACTAGAGTTCTATAGATAGAAATGTAAAAATAATATACTCTGCGACATTTAATTTATTAGCTCTGTTAACGTAAATTCGGGTACAAGATTGTGAAAGGAACATTATTTTCCAAAAATTATCTTCTGCGACGTGTGCATATGAAAATAAAATAACTTTAGACATAATGTCGTTCAAATACTTCAATTTATTCAAAATCGTCATAAACCTACCTGAAGAAGTTCTGTAATTTTCAAACACAATGTTGGATTCATATTTGAGCAAATACGAATATTATCGCCAGCGAATTTGTATTGTTGGCAGAAAAATCAAGACCAATGTATACCTAGTTACAATATGGAAAGAAACACTAATTGAAAATTTATAAAAATGTTTATCTTAATAGGAAATGAAAACGTGTAAACTGCACGCCTGCTTGTAATATATCTACCGTTTACACCTTTGACGATTTCACTAATTGTTTGCGTAATTCAAAAACAAACAGCTTTCTTGTCCAATGGGTATATGAAAATACACTCATTCTTCGATTTTCATCCTAACGAATTTTTTGGTAGCAGCAGACTCCATTCACACTATTTGTAACCGCAGAAGAAGGAATCGCGTGGAATGAATACTCCACGTAAATCGAGGGATGTAGGGTTTATACAAAAACTGACTTTTGAAAAAATCAGTTTTGTTAATTCCACTATTCTTAAAAAACCGATTAAACTGGATTTCGAATTTTCACAAAAAATATAATTAAAGTAGAAAATAAATATCTGTTCTTATTTTAAAAATTTTCAGTTTTTTTTTAATAATTACAAAATTACAGAAATATAACAAAACAAAGTATTGTATTTAGCGCCTCCTCCTCTAGATCAAATCGTAGTCCCCCTACTCTATGCCATAATCATCACATTTTTAACCTAAGACAAAACACGCATGCGGCATCGGCCGCGATCCTCATTCTCTTTCTTTGTGCCGAAAGAGTCACATTACACGCAATGGATAAGAAGAGATCGAGACGCCGTGAGTTGTCCTCGGACGAAGAGAGGAAGATGGCAAAACGCCTTAGAAGATTGGAGAAGGAGCTGAAAAATATTAAGAGAAAGAGGAAGTCGCGTCGTCGCAGGAGATCGACATCCGACTCATCACGGAGTTTGTCTTCAAGCAGCAGTAAGCAGAGTTTTCCTGACTGTCCATTACCAGATCCCTATATTGGGAAAGATTTACATACTGTGTATGTAAATGTCTACAGACGTTTGTCTGTACGGAAGTACTCACCAGAAAGTTCTGCGTGAGTGAGTACAGGAGTTTTCCTGTACTCAAACTTCCGAAGGACATAAACTGGTATCGCTCACCAGAAGGTTCTGCGTGAGCGAGTACGGACCTTAAGCTGCACTCGGATTTCTGGAAAACGTAAGCTGATGTCGCTCACCAAATTTAATTTGCGTGAGCGAGTACAGCATAAGTAAGTAGGCGCAACAGATTTTCTGTACGAGCGGATACAGGTTAACCTGTACGCTACTATATCGATTGTTTCCTGCGACGCAGACCCTAACCTGTTTGACAGTTTTGTTATAATATGTCAAACTTCATTTCAAGATAGGTTAATGACGGATTTTGGTCTATTACATTGATAGGAGGTCGATCCGCATCGGGAAGCGAAAGAGAATCGCACCCGCGGGACGTGGAAAGCGATGAGCAAAGACCAACATCGAGCCCGGTAAGAATCGGCGTCGTTCCGGTTACAGAGCTGTCGCTTCCGGTGCCACCTCCGCCGCCGCTACGACCTTCGCAGCCGCCACCGACTTCAGGCGGCCAAATTCAAATGCCGACACCAGACGCCGCCATATCAGCGTCATCCATAACGCAGCCCGCAGCAAAGAGCGGAACAGCGGAGGCCGCGGAACCGGAACAGGACCTCAGCAACGATGTTTTGAACGTCATTGGACAGCGTCTGGCAGAGGAACAGATCCCAGCGTCACCTGTCCACTCGAGCTTTGCAATTCGCTGGGCGGAAATTTTAAAGATGGGTCTTCCCGCGGAAGAAAGATCGAGTCTGATAAAAAAATATCCACATCCTAGCAATTGCCCGTTCCTCGTCTCACCTAAGCTTAATGTAGAGATCGAACGATCAGTAGCCGAATACGCTCGTACACGGGACAAACGTATTATAGAAAAGCAAGAGAAATTAGGAGCTTGCATTTCGGGATTAGGAAAGTCAATATCTACGCTTTTAGTACGGGAATCCGCGGACGATATACCACTGATTGAATGTCTAAGCGATGTCTGTAGGTTAATCGCCGATTCGTTACACGATGAGACGGTTTCTCGCAGAAGCCTCCTATTGACTCTTGTTAATACCACAATGAGAGGGACGTTAAGCACGACGGCGGTCGATGAGTCGCTCTTTGGCATAAATCTGTCGGAAAATCTAAAATCAGCAAAACTTTTAGAACAGTCCGCCGCAGACTTGAGGGTGTCAAAGCCGTCAATTTTGAAGAATTCAAAAAACTCGAAAGGCCCGCTACTTCGTACACAGAACAAATCATATCCGACGGGGTCAAGCGGGCAGAAGCGATCAACGACGTCCTCTCACCGGAACCAGGAACCTCGTCAGGCAGAACAGCCGCATCGTGCACGTCAGAGCTCATACAGGGGTTCGCAAAAGAAGCACTTCTCGAGGAGGCGATAAATGATCCTGTAAGCTGCATTGCTGGTCGTTTAAGGTTATTTTATAATAATTGGAAGATTCTAACCTCAGACCTGAGGTTGTTGTCGTGGGTCAGGGGTTATAAGATTCCGTTTAAGACAACTCCGCACCAAGCTAGGCCTATCGTAAACAGAGGATTATCCGAGACGGAAAAGACACAGATAGCTAAATTAATTGTACAATTAATCACTAAGGGTGCGGTTGTTGAATGTAAGCCAGAAAAGGGCCAATTCCTTTCAAATATTTTTATAGTGCCGAAACCGGATAAATCTTTTAGGTTAATTCTAAACCTAAAGCATCTAAACGAATTTGTGGAGACAGAACATTTTAAATTGGAAGACTATAGAACAGCTATGAAGTTATTAGATCAGGATTGTTATATGTCAACTATCGATTTAAAGGACGCCTATTACTTAATATCTATTGACGAGTCACACAGGAAATTTTTAAGATTTGAGTTTTATGGAAAATACTACCAATTCACCTGTCTACCATTCGGATTAAGCTCTGCTCCTATGGTTTTCACAAAAATATTGAAGCCTGTGGTAGGTTGGTTAAGACAACTAGGCTTATGTTCGGTACTATATTTAGATGACTTTTTACTACTTGGAAACACATCTTTGGAGTGTGCAAGCAATTTCAATAAAACTCGCAACTTACTAGAGAACTTAGGGTTTATAATAAATTATGAAAAGAGTCAGATGGCCCCGGTAAAAAGGTGTAAATTTTTAGGATTTATTCTTGACTCATCCTCCATGACCCTGGAATTGCCTGGGGAGAAGAGGATAGCAGTCAAGAAATTGATTCAACGTTTTCGGAATTTGTCTCAATGCAAAATAAGAGACTTCGCGCAATTTATTGGCACGATTGTAGCTTGCTGTCCAGCTATTAAATACAGTTGGGTTTATACCAAGGCATTTGAACGACAGAAGTTCTTAGCTCTCACAGAGAACAATAACAACTACGACGCCACTATGACATTAAGAGCGAATGTTGTAGATTTCACATGGTGGGAAACTCATATTATGTCTGGGATTAGGTCAATCAGCAGTTTAGAATTTAGTATGGAAATATACTCAGACGCGTCGCTCACGGGTTGGGGAGCGGTATGCAAATCTCGAAGATGCAATGGTTTTTGGGATTTGACTGAACAACAATATCATATCAATTTTTTAGAGTTAAAAGCAGCTTTTTTCGGTCTTAAGTGTTTGGCTAAAGATTTACGAAATTGTAGTATTTTACTGCGAGTTGATAACACCACAGCAATATCTTATATCAATCGAATGGGCGGAATTCAGTTTGAAAATTTAAATGAAATTACTAAGGAACTTTGGCAGTGGTGCGAGAGCCGAGACATTTGGATCTTTGCTTCGTATGTTAGCTCCCGCGAGAATTTCGAGGCAGACGCCGAATCGCGTAGATTAGAGCCCGAAACGGAATATGCACTGTCGAAGACTGCGTTTACCGAAATAGTCCGTAGTTTTGGTTCTCCAGACATAGACTTATTTGCGAGCAGGTCGAATCATAAGTGTAATCGATACATATCGTGGAAGAAAGATCCTGGATCGGAGGCAGTTGATGCTTTTACATTGCCTTGGAGAGATTTGTATTTTTACGCCTTCCCTCCTTTTAGCATAATTTTGAGAACCCTTCGGAGAATTAAAAAAGAGAAAGCGGAGGGAATAGTAGTGGTACCTGATTGGCCTGCTCAGCCTTGGTATCCATTCTTTCACTCAATGTTAGAGGCAGAACCAATCAAGTTCAAACCAAATATAAATTTATTGTCTTCTTCTAACAGGGAGCCACACCCACTTTGGAAGCGGCTTACCCTGGTGGCAGGCAAATTATCCGGCAAGCATTAACTGCGCAAGGAATTCCAGAACCATCGTTAGCGATTATGCTGTCTTCAATTTGCGAATCTACATTAAGGAATTACAATGTGGGCTTAAAAAGATGGTGGTTATTTTGTAACAC
This sequence comes from Andrena minutula, assembly GCA_929113495.1. Lineage (NCBI taxonomy): Eukaryota > Metazoa > Arthropoda > Insecta > Hymenoptera > Andrenidae > Andrena > Andrena minutula. The sequence continues at coordinate 41,875,388 of OV815994.1, forward strand.
GAATGCAGTGGAACTTTATAACCCATCTATTCCGAAGGTCCTAGAGTTCCTTACTAGGTTATATGACGAAGGACTGTCCTATAGCACCATAAATTGTGTTAGATCGGCGATATCGCTAATAACAGTTGCTGAGGTTGCACAAGACGTTAGAGTTCAACGGTTTTTTAAGGGTATCTCGAACTTAAGACCCTCAAGGCCCAAGTATGATTTTACCTGGAACCCAAAGATTGTCCTAGAATATTTTGTAAAAGGACCGGCGAACGGAGAGTTGAATTTAAGTATGATAGCTAAGAAATTAATTACTCTTCTTGCTTTAGTTACTGGTCACCGAATGCAAACTTTTTCCCTAATTGAGGTAGATAACATTAGGGTATCCGCGGATAAAGTAGAAATATCGATACCGGGGCGTATTAAGACATCTAAGAGAAACGCAATGCAACCAATTTTAACTTTGCCGTTCTTTCATAACAATAAGATATGTGCAGCGTCTACCCTATTGGACTATTTAGATAGGACAAAGGAGTTTCGTAACGCGGTGAAAAAACTGTTTATATCCAATAATAAGCCAGTTAAGGCAGTCTCTACTCAGTCTTTAAGCCGCTGGGTAAAGGAGATCCTAAGTAGTAGCGGGATAGACACTACTATCTTTTCAGCGCATAGTACGCGGCATGCTTCCACCTCGGCGGCGAAAAGACTGGGCGTTGACTTAGACCTTATTAGAAGAACTGCTGGCTGGTCTAACGAATCAAGGGTGTTTGCGAAATTTTACGATAGAGAGATTAAAATGGATAAACAACACTTTGCTTTATCAATACTAAAAGGCTAATATGTTTAACATGAAATAAAAAAGGTTATTACTGAGACTAACTCTTCAGTGAATATCCCTAGTTGGACTGCCGTAATGCAACTTTAAACATCTACGATTTGATCTAGAGGAGGAGGCGCTAAATACAATTGTATAATTGAACGAACTTACCTAGTGAAGTTCGATTAGAATTGTATGGGCGCCTCCTCCGAATAGATCAAACCCACCCTTTTTTCCTTATTTTTTCAGGAAAACCCATTATCTATTATAATAGATAAACCCAATTGATTACGGCAGCACTTTAAAATAATGAGGATCGCGGCCGATGCCGCATGCGTGTTTTGTCTTAGGTTAAAAATGTGATGATTATGGCATAGAGTAGGGGGACTACGATTTGATCTATTCGGAGGAGGCGCCCATACAATTCTAATCGAACTTCACTAGGTAAGTTCGTTCAATTATACAATTCTCTGTCTATATAAAACCAAATAAATAGAAAAAATTAAAATAAATAAAATGCGTACAAATTCCTACAATTTTCGTGTTCACTTAATATTGATGTATCTACAAAAATATAATACAAAAAATACACTGCAGACAAAACCAAATGAAAAAAAAACTAAAATAACTCAAATCCGTACAAAATATAAATAATAAATTTTTATTTTATTTAGTATTTTTCTTACGAAAATATGAACTTATGAAGATAAGTTTTACAGTAAACTGTTACGTACTACAATTTGCTTGTGTCTGCAGCGATTTCAAGTCAAAATGTTAACGTATTTAATTAAATAATTAATTCATTTTTACATATTAATAATTCTAGTACATAAAACCGTTTTTTCCCTTACAAACCGCTTTTCGAATTTTACAAATTCGAATGCGAGTGTATTTATGCATGACACACATGTATAGTCCTGTATCCACGCTTCGTCCATTTCTACCACTGCCCTCTTGAAAAGGTGACGGAAGATATTTTAATTAGCGTAATTAGACGTGCCGAATCGTTTATATTATTTAAGTAAATATCCACGTTAAATTATCTGACGGAGTAGAGATAAATTTTCCGACGATTTTCTAGGGGGGGGGGGGGGGGGCGGAGCAAACAACGCGTAATTTATTTTTGGCGGTAAGCAGAGGTAACGTTGAGTGATTTCCGCATGTGCTCAATGAACGGGGTAATAATTCATACATGAAATGCGGATCCTTGCGCACGTTGTATAAAATATGTGACGGTGGTATTGAAGCTTCAGTTTCGCAGGTTTATATGCGCACCGCAGAGTATACATAACTCAATGAAGTCTGATCGAGAGTACAAGGGAGCAGGTGATCGACAATTGATGAAATGACTGTTTGTGTTGGAAGCACTCTTCTATATACATATGACCTGCTCGAAATCCTGAAACCAGAAAATCGATGCTTTTTAAAAAAAAAAAACATTTAAAAAAAGTAGTATTTGATGTTAGTTGAATAACTAAATAGTCTGATGTTTTGTAAAAAGTTATACGAGGTGCATTGTAATGAGTAGTAAAAGAATGTATATAAACATTGTCTGTGGGTATTTGTCACCATGTTCGAGAAAGTTGAAATTCAAAATTCTCTTGAAATGTGTACATCGGTCTATAAATTCGTAGGATGCATTAGTAAATGTGGTACACGTATGGATGAAATGAATTTTTGTGAAAAGTGATGTTGAATTTGTGGAATAATTTTTTTAACTTGCATTTATTTTCGAGATAATTGTTTTCGTATATGGAACACCATTCTCGATCAAGTATTACGTGTCCTTCATGGATATTGAAAATGTATTGTTTTAAAAATGAAGCGTCGTTTGATAAACTGTCAGTTCATAATTTCTGTTTACTTTTGGACGAGGATTTCATCGCCAAATGTACCATATATGCTGCTGCAGTTTGTTAATGTTTAGTCAGGTGTCCGCGCACCTAAAAAATTGTCAAACTGGATTTCCACAGAAATTGAAGTTTGTATAGACAAAATTGTATTCACACTTCCGATTTGATTTTTATATATAAAATCACCCTTTTTCCAGCTGTTGATTGTTTTGAGAATTTGATCTAACCATTTCCGTACAAGCAAAATGTCCCGTTTTTTTTTTTAAATTAAACGAAGTGAAACAATATGCGAGCATAGCATATGATGCGATACTTTATTTTAAACTTTAAAGAGTCGCGGGCTGTATGGTGGTTGCTTGAATAAAATGGAATTATTTCCTAGCCACCCATCAACAGCCACATTTTTTATGGAATTTCCCAAGGAATCTAAAGTATGGTTTGCAAACTCTAAACGATGTAGTGTCGTAAGAAATTGCGGAAGTAAAGGAAGTATTTGAGCCGAGGAAACGCGTGGCGGGATAAAGTGATATTCTATGCGCGATAAAATAAGATGAGCATAAATTTGTCGGTGCATTTACACGAGGAGACTGAATCCAAAGAGGCGTGAGAGCTAAGTAATAAATTTTTATGAATTTTCTACGAAGAATCTTGATTTATTCTATAGCACCTATAGTCAAACATTTTATAAGATTCATGGTTGCTTCCTTGTAAAATATTTTAATAATTCACCAACTATCGTACACATTTCCACGACTAAAGGAATTAAAGAAATCAGCTTTCCCTTCAAAAGTTTCGCAGACGTCATCGCGGTGAAGTTTGCATTTATTTGTGTTTAATCCACCGTCTGTTTCCATAACCATTTTACGCTATTTTCGCACTAATTGCTTTTGAAATTTCACTGTTGATTATTCTGTCCTCCATAAGATGAAACTGACGTTACTGAAAACTTTATTGAATGAAACAGTTTCTGATTTACATAAAACTGTGTTGCCCGTAACGTACCTACAAATTGTTAACTTGCTACAAATAAAGCATGCAACTAGTTTGTGATGCATAGGTTGAAATGACTCATTTCTTGTGGTATCCTATTATTTTGGGAGGCAACAGTAAAAGAGAAATTTAACTGCAGGAGATGTAACTATGGCTTGAAAAATATTTCAACTTTGTAAAATGCGTAACGATAATTCAAATAAAATGTTTCCAATCAAAATCAGTATTTTATCTGGAAGTGACAATTTTTTGTTACATGAAACATATTAGATAAAATTCATCTTGCACTGTGTATCTCAACTTGACTTTGTAATTTCTAAATTATTTTAATAGCTCGAAATAAAATTGTAACCCATATAAATGGGTGCACTGTCAGAAAACAATTAATGAAATATGGATACGTAGGTGTATGTATAAAAGTTATGTTTTGCATTTCTAATATTCAAAACTCTGCAGTAAATTTTTAACCTGGGGAGACCAATGTTTACCATATATTATCGTTTTCATTAAATAAACACTTCTTTACTTTCAGTATCTTAAATTATGAATAAGTTCGTTTCATTTCGAATAACAACTGTCCTCATGTTACACTTCCCTTATATTTTTTTATATTTTCTTTATTACACTTTTTTATGTCTCACGAGACCATTACTGGCAATGATGACTCGATGCTGGCACATGCAACTTGAGCTTTGATAGCTACCATTTGAATTCCCATTATCAAACTTTTGTAGTTTCTGCTTTTAAACCACTCCGATAGTAAACGGTGAGTTGAGAAGTAGAAGTTATGGGGGGAGTGAATGAAGTCGGGTAATCGTGCTAAACATTTGCCAATATGTATAACCAGCGCATCGATTAAGTGATTCCGCCAATTTGTACTGTCCGCTCTGATTACGTGCAGAAACGAAAGCAATCACGTCGACTCCACGCTCTCACATTCTCTCTGTAATTATTCGGTCGAAACATTTTTCTTTTAGAACTCTTCTGATAAGTACTGATGCAAACGATATCGTTGTAGGCGGTGTAGAATGTAGGTGCATACTATTACGAACCTTAAGTAAGTTTTACAAGTTGCTCTGCACGATATTTAAAAAAAATAATTCGACCAATCGTCGTTGTTGGTTGTTACTATTAAAGCAAACACTTTTCTGGGTATACTAAATCCAATCGAATTTAGAAAATTGAAATTGAAGTATTTTTTCACCATCAGAAACGTTGAAAAATTTTATTTTACTTTAGGGGTTGAATGCGAAAAAGTGGTAGTGCATCTTTGACTGTGTGGTTAGTTTACACACCCTTAAAGGGCGATTGGGCACGAATGAAATATACCGTTGTTCTTGTCTTGAGTCACTCTATAAACCCGCAAAGTTGCGTTCCAATCGACGAGTGCGCGTTCGCGGTATTCCCTTGTTAGCGAAAACTTGTTAAGGGCCCTGAGGTTCATTTACCACGGGTATGGCGACGCGAGAGCCGAGGTCCATCGTCGCTGTACACGTAGTAGTGGCAACATCTGATTAGGCTTAAGGGGTTAGACTATTGTAAAACGCTTGAAAAATCGTAATTTTATATATAAAGTAAAATTATATTTTAATGTATTTGTTTAAATAATTACATTCAATAACATTTTTTAGCGTACATTTGAAATATACTTGATTGTCTGTAAAAGTTAACTGTTCTAAATCTACCCATCTACCCATATGCTACACTTTCTCTGCTGCATATTATTTTCAAGTTCTCAAAAAAGAATTGTAATCCGTTGGGGACATGTCAGGGGAGTATAATAGTGGATGAAGTACAACTTCCTAACGTAACTTTGTAATTATTTGTCGTGGAATTTCTGTGATATGATATCTTGCGCTGTTCTCCAACAACAAAGGACCCTTTCAGTTGACACGAGTGGGTTACTTTTTTACGAAGTTCTTCATGTACTGGTTGTAACATACAACTATAAATTTCTGCCGTTAGGGGTTGACCTTCATAATTCCAAATAACTTATTCCATTTAGTATCGAAACCATTTCACGATTGTTTACTAATTGGTAGTCATTAATGTAATCGTTATACAATATACAGTTTTACAGTATTTTCTCTCACTCACATTATTGTTGATAATGAACCATTAGGAATCCACTCACCAAATTTTCATATATTTCTCATCGAGTGCAGCTAATCTCGATCTGCAATTTCTGATATTTTTAGATTCTTTGCGAGCTGGTTTGGATGGATTTGATTCAATTTGTTCCTATTGACGGTATTATCATTTTTAAATACCTCATCTCCATATCGGAACTCTGCAAACTAGAACTACTGTTTGCGATCAAAATGAATGGCGTATATTCTCGGTTGTCTGGGATGCAAATGGAATTTATTTCTGTAGACATTCATTATTACCACGCTATATATTATGTATAACACACTTTTGTTCTGTATTTTACACTTGACTGACTCTAATAATAGAGGGTGATCCTCCGCGACTGGATGCAAAGGAAATACCAAACGAAATACCGCGGCAACCCGGGGCGAAAACAACACGCTGCGATGCCCCGCTGACAATGAGTTTTATGGCTTTCGACCCTCGATGGGACAGGAAGAGGTGAGAAATGTTATCAGATCCTTGCGGAAACGACGCCAATCGATTCCTTATGTTTCTGTGATGAAAATAATACCAAGAACGACATAATTCGAACCATAATGAAAGAAATTATATGAAAAATTGATTTGCATAAATTCAAGATAATTTCGATCAAATAAAAATAGTCCGATTTCGATGATATTTGGTATGATTTTCATTGGAGAAACACAAGGAATCCATGAGCGCCCCATCCACATCGATACAATAAAGAATAATGCCATAATACTCAGTGCAGAATCGCAGGGTGTTGTTTTCCCCACGCGGTGCCGAGCGGCATTTCCTTTGAGTCCAATCCATTACAAACCACTATTTTGAAACAAAAAGCTGGCAACTTTTACGGAACGTGACATTTGGTAATTTAAAAGTTGAATTTTTTTCAAAAATTCTTTATCATCATCTTATAGGATATCAAAAACTATAAAGGGTTGAATTAAACTTTTTTTTCAATAACTTTTTCGGTTACGGAATAGTTACGATAATATGAAAACTCACGATTTCTTCGAGGAGGTGTTTTGACCCTTAGGACCGTTCCATTGCCAAAACAAAAAATAGTTACGTTTTTTAGCATCAGTTGAGCTACATTTCTGCAAAGTTTCAGATTCTTTTGAATTTCGGAGTTGCCGAACTTCCCTTGTTAGTGAAAGAAGCTTTGCTATATCGCCCAGTGGAATATTTTTGTTATTCACTCATATAATTTGCTTTTTTGATACCTTTAAATCTGTATTTTTGAATTCTACTTTGTAATGTGCATTTGCTGTGATCGCTTCTGATGTTATAAAGCTGTCACGAATAAATCTTGCGACTTGCATATAACAATAAAGTAACAATACTAATAATTGGCATGATTGTAGTACTTGTTTCTACTAGTAATAACAGTATAGTGAATCAATATTTAACAAGTCTGATGAATTCGCAGTCCAATCTGTGAAGATCGTTTGTCTGCTTCAATATAACTTCTCGTTAACTCTCTCCAACCAAAATTTCTAAGACGTTGATGTATATAAAATATTTTTTATGGATTAACAATAACAGTTCAATTCTATTTGCTTAACATTTTATTATAAAATATTTCATATTGCAATAATTAGTTATCGAACATTTGTAGATTAGCACATGCAATATAAAACATAGATAATGTGATATGTTACCACAAGTTACATGGTGTTAAAGAGGGTTAACTTTCATCCTCCAAAATATTAATTGATTCGTATAAATCTTAGGAAAACACGATTATAATATTAGCTCAGCCCAAATCAAAAAGCCTTGTTAAGTAGAAAGGAGAACATACTCCGCACTCATAAACTATTAGAAACTGGCAACGAGCAGGGGTGTGCGGGTACCCGACTTTTCGGGCTCGGGACGGGCCGGAAATTTTCGGGCGAGATCGGGCGGGACCCCGATACTTTCGTATTGCTCGAGATCCCGACGGTCTCGGGATCCCGAGACTCGATTCGGGCTACAAGCATAGCCCCTTCCGTCTCGGTCCCCTCGTAATAGCTGGCTTTCGAGCCGATCGCGTCCGAGTTTTGCCGAGCCGACCTGAAATCAAATTTCCCGCTCACGGCGGTCTTGTTTGTAGCCCGAAACGAGTCTCGGGATCCCGAAAACTTCGGGACCTCGAGCAATACGAAAGTATCGAGACCCCGCCCGATCTCGCCCGAAATTCTCCGACCCGTCCCGAGGGCCGGGAACCCGAGCCTCGGGACGATCCGCACACCCCTAGCAACGAGTGTTGTGGACCGATGAGTCCAAATTTCAAATTCATGAAAGTCAGCTTTGCGCAGTTGTATGATACCGTTTTGCAGCACGGTTGTTAAAACGATACGTGACTATTATTGTAAAGCATTATAATGGACAAATTATGCGTGTGGATGCCTTAAAACAGTCACGTCTGATAAAATAATATAAGCAGGGGAAACTGTGACGAATAATGTCTGTTTGTTTGAGAATATTGCAGTAGGGTGGTATTTGAACGGGACGGGTGATAATCAAAGAAACAAGACATAAGTGCTATAAAGGATTTATATACCTACGTATATAAAATTTGTTGAAATAAGAGAAAGTTTCAATGGTAGGCTTGCTCGTAGAAATTATTTAGTTAATGTGTCATTTCACATTATTTAAAAGTATCAATATATATATTAATATGCTAGTATGAAGTATCAAATAGTCATTATAAATCTTACACAAATAGAAGAAAAATGTAAAACGTAACATAAAAATTTTAAACTAGAATGAGAAGATAGTGCGATGATCAATTGTGAGAATGATATCTACTTTTCATCGTGTTGTGTCGTTTGAAAGAAAGTAGGTCGTTTTTGATTAGTTTGCTTTAAAGACGTACTCAGTACGCCGCCGTATGATAATAAACAAGAACAGTTAATGAAGAGGTCGTTTTGAAAATTGGTAGACTCTGCGCGAGCTACGTAGCAAAATAAATACTTAAGCCGGCACTCACAGAGCTGGATATAATATACTCATGGTAGCATTGGTGTACGAGGCCCTCGAGAAATTGGAAGACCTCGTCTTGTGAATCCTTCATATCTCGCGATAAATATAATCTTGTGTCATTTATTGTGGCTGGCAAAGCTGGGACGAAAGTGGCTTGATTATGTTTGCTTTGGTATCAAAATGAGATGCACATTTCAAAGGGCGAAGCTTCTTCCAGTTTTATCACTGACGAAAATACGAAAGTCGTCGCTTCTCCTTGATAGTGAAATTTAAACAATATACTTGCAAATAAGCCTTTGCTGTTGATTCGCTCCCATGGTGTCAGTTTTTCGCTTACAACAAAAAAAATGTAGGGTTTACAAAGGTTGAATTGGAAGGGGATGCTTCTGCTAATATTCTAATTCAACATACCTATGAAATTCGAAGTAAAAGGTCAACAGTTTTCTAATAAAAGAAAACATTCTTAAGATTATTTAAAATATATGTATTTTTGTCTTATAAATATTTCACATTTTTCTATTATAAGAATGCCTTAAGTTTAGTTATCAATTATTCATACATATTCTTGACTTACGTGTTTGTAGTTTCAATACGCTTTCATCTAAAACACAATATATTTATAAATTATTTCACTTCTCCTTGGTTGCCTTTTTAACAATTTGAGAAGAATTTTTACACCTATGGAATACACTTTTAAGATTTCCAAAATGCCGTTAATTTCATAAATCTCGTTATTTACAAAAATGCTGACGAAGCAGACGTCCAAATATCGGCAAGCTATAACATTTACTGATGTCTCATCATATCCTTTTACATTTCTCTCGTAGACGTCGTTTCCCAACGAGGGTGTAAAATCGATGTCACTCTTACCGCACTTGTTAAAGTACGACATTTCATTCAAGGATATTCGCGATCTATCTTTAAAAAAAAACGCGAGAAACCTGTCCTGTATGCCTGCACTTATCGCGCCGGAGTTTCAGAGCGTGGATACACTATAGGTATATGTAATCCGTTTCTCGGTTTAGATGAACATTCCAAATATACATTTCTGTAATGGGAATGTGGTATTGATCTGACAGTAGGAACGGCACGGAGTCAAATCTAGATCACTGGTAAAAAGTGAAATTTCACTTAAGAAAATGATGAGGCTGAAATCTCGAAATAGCAGGATCTTACTTTTACTGTATTACATCACTGCAGCTGTTAAAAATCTTAACTAATCACATTTTTTATTACAGTGGCATTGAAACGTGAATCTCTTTTCGATTTATGATAGAAATGTTTTGGCCATTTTCTGTTTGTACGTTGCCAAGGAAAGTAATTAGGATATACCTACTTGCAGTACATTAGGTATGCCTCTATAATTCTGAATTGAATAAAACAGGCGCACTATTCGTTATTGTATCCTATTACAACCGTTAAATGCCGCACAAGAGTCCGGTAGAGATTTAAAGAATGGCTTTGCGAATTCGCATATGTAATTTATACGTTTGCGTGCCTCATGCATGCACATGTATTTCCATGAATTTATTCCAATATAAATTATACAATCTTTTCACCGTTGCTTTTAAAATACACATTTAAGTATTTGAGGAACAGAGTACTTAGGGTAGGTTAAACGTAGATGAGTGAATTTTTCAATGTTCTTCAGTTAAATCCGTCTAAACATAATTTTTAATGCACACGAATAGACTCATAAATATGAATTCAGGTTTAGACGCGTGTGGCATAAATTACATGGATTTGTTTGTGGGCAATAATTCAATAAAAAATTCAGTGTACAGACTTCATTTATTCTACTACTTACACATTTTTACTGCTTCAGTTTATGCATATATAGAGTGTAAATAGAATTCTATTGTGAAAATCAGGAAGTTTCAGTAAACTTATATATGAAAATTAATCATTTTCTAAAAAAAAAACAATTTTTGATTAGTTTACAGTTATACTTATTCTTGCATAGTTTTTGAATAATTTATTAATCACTAATTGTTTGTATCGTAATAATGTTTATGGTTTCTGACATTTCCTGGCAACTATTCGAACCAGCAACATCATTGGCTAACAAATTCGAAACTGTTCAGCTGTGAAATTATCCATTTTGGAATTTATATTTATTGAATTTTTACTGCTTCTTGTACCAAGATCTCTCAAACACCGAGGGTTGTAACTATAAATTATATGCACCCCTTATAACGAGGCAATGTTTAATTTCTGTTGAATTTTATAACTTACTAATTATGTAGACTTTTATTGCCAAAGGCATCAATCACTGGATTTATCAAACATATAAAATTACGTGCAAATATGCGAGTAAATAATCAGATGTCTATTTTAAGTTCAGAAGATTCTCATACTGTGTAGTCTAATTAAAAGGTTACCCACGTTTGATAAAAAAGAAGGTTCTTTCCCCTTCATTTTAGTAATTTGTCTTTGATGGTGTGAAATTTTTTGAAGTAGGTATATGCATAAGTATACAAAGAACATAACAAATTTTTATGAGGTTTCAATGATCATAATTTGTATTAACCTATTGACAAATTCTGATTCGATGTTGCATTATTCATGGCATGTGTGTGCTACTTATGTTAGTTGAGAATTATAGAACACCGTTTCTTGCAATTTACTTTACCTTTTGAACACAAGTTTTAACATAAATAATTCTTGAGTCATGAAGTAGGCTAACTTTTAATCAAGTCTACAGCATGAACGCCATATTATTGAAATATAATTTAGTTTAGGATTGCTGACAGTAACGTATATTATAAGACAATTATTGTGACATTCATATAAATCTAGCCATTCGAATTAAACAACGAACTCTTTTACTACTTACCAAATTTCATAATTTAATACAATAGGACAATGTACGAAAATGTTACATAACGCGTTCCTAATTCTAAGGAAAATACATATTTTTGTCAATAATTATTCCCAGTTTCCGAAAAGTTAAAACTTAACCGAGGTACTCAAAACTTTTAAACAAAGAATTAATACAAATTTTTCGGTAGATATAAACTTAAAATCTTGTCACCATTAATTTAGTTATTTCAAATTCCACTAAATTATTGTTAAAATCTGACATTGACGTAATTGACATAAATACTATATTCTAAAATAATTTAAAAACACAGCCCATAGTGTTCTTCCATACCTAATTCATATCTTCCAAAATGCTATGCGATTAAAATCACCCACAACCATTTCCTCAAAAGCATATATAATGTTCCTTTAACCAACGGTTCCTAATCAAAATATCTATTTCCAATGGATACATCTATCTCCATATTTTACGAGGTTGCGAATGTACTGAAAATGAGAGATTATTTATCTTCTTACCATACTACGTCCGTTAAATATTACACAAGAGTCCACTAGAGAAGCCCCAGAGGTGGCTCAGGGAATTTGCATATGGCGGAAAGTTGCGGTTAGAATTCTCCACGCCCCGGTTCGGTGATTTCGGGGGTTATCTTCTCCTTCGAGGGATAAAGTATACAGACACCTACGTACAGGTATAGCAATGTATCTCGATCTAGTCAGGTGGTCCGGAAGGATCCGTTGCCTGACCATTCACAGCTAGTTCATCCTTGCTTCCCCTGGCCCTAGCCACGCCAAGACGATGATTGGATCAGTTTTACGAACACCCCTGGGATAAACAAAATGTCGATTTCGAATCACCTCTCCCGCAACCTCACTTTCATCACCACCGTGGACCTGGCGATCTACGATATGAAGAGATGCCGTTCTAGTTTGCATATTAGAATTGAAAACTTTCATTTCCTTTCCGTATCACATTATACTGTATCTCTTCATACTTCTGTTAAAACTGCTCTTTGTAGATCGTGTATGATTAATTTGATATTTTAGATTGCAACTAACCCCTGGGAATGTCCAATAGATTTTCTTCTGGCTATCTACTTCGGGCTTCAGGGTCGTCAAATTCAATTTCGCTTATCGAAAAATTCCTAAGACCATTCTTGATTATTTATTGATAGACTACTCCACTTTATTTTCTCTTCTCTTTCCTTCTGTTCCTCTAAATTATTTCGACATAGAACGTTCAAAGCTAGAAAGTTTGTGCCTTAAAATTCAGTTGCAAATCTGCAGTTAGGTAGGATGATGCAAAGTTTCTGTATTATTTGTAGGATTCCATTTCCGTGGAAAGGAAAGTAAAACAGAATTTCTGAAAGTCGGAAATCCTTCGAGTCTCTTTACGTAGCAACATTGTGTGTAACTTCAGTAACGAAAATTCCAAATAACCTTCGAGTGGTGCAAGTTTAAGTAGAAGTTGATAATAAAATTCTGTTAGATATATCGCAATAGAAATTCTTTGCTCGATTGCTTATTCAATTTTGTCAGCTCAGTTTCGATGTACAGAATCGAAAGAAGAAACGATAAAAAGAGGATAAATATCATAAAGGGCAGAAATGTGAAAACGTTCGACTAGTCTTTCGTTCAATTTCGCTCGTTTGCTTTGTCTAAATTCGGTCGGACCGAACGGATTCACTTCCATCAGCGATATTATTTCACCAGATCTCTCTTCCTGTCCGCCGTAGGTCCTCCACTCTCGGAAAATACCGTGACTCGGTGTGTTTTAGATATTGCACCCTGAAACCAGAATAGAAATTATTGAATAGCATCGATTGTTGTGATACTCTGGCACTCGTGCCGGAGGAACGTCGAACCAATAGGCAGTAAGTAATAAGAATCAGTCAGAGTAAGGTTGACCAACATTTTGAGATTTCCAATTTCATGAATTGGTAAAGGATTGCTGGTTATTTGTAAGAGAATTGTTAAATTACAAATGCCGTCATAGTATGTTCGAAGCAATTATTGTTAAGGGAAAAATGATTGAATAGTTTTTTAAAAGGTGACAGGCTTCCACGGAATAAGAAGATAGTCCAGTATGATTTACTAAATGTGGCGACATGGACTAAATTTTAATGTCACAATTTTTCTTAAATTTAAAAGCTCTTTGCATAAGTAATTGTAAATAGTTAAATAAGAAAGGATTGAGTTACCTCACGTTCCTTCTACGACAGGTTCCTAATAAAGTTTTTATGACTTCTTAACATACTAAATTTCGGCATATTCGTCTGATTTAAAGTGTTGTTCGGTGGCAGTTCTGTAATTGCCTAATACTTTCAAATATTTACCAAAATTATTGTATATTCAGGAAAGTGTAGTAGGTATTCTATCCGTATCGCCTGTTATTAATTGCCACAGTATCTCTGTTCTGAATGGTAATGTTCTATAATAATTGATATTTTTCAACATTAATACTTCTTAGTAGTAATAGTTTAATAATCCTTAGTATGAATAATTCTTAGTAATAATGTAACATATTTTCTACCTATATAATTTTTACACTTTTACTTTTTTTTTCTAATATTCGAATACACTTAATTATTCGAATAATGTTCGAATATTCTAATGCTCCCAATTATTCGAATAATGTTCGAATATTCTAATGCTCCCAATTATTCGAATAATGCTCGAATATTCTAATGCTCCCAATTATTCGAATAATGCTCGAATATTCTAATGCTCCCAATTATTCGAATATTCCAATACACACAGAATATTCGAGTCACACATCAACGTAGGTATTGTAATGCCGAATTTTATCCAAACTAATTTTGTGGACGCAAGGTCATTAACCTGAAAATTTCGTAAAAGTTAGGATTGACTTAAGTTTCTTCAGAGGCGTACGTATCATAATTCTAGAACTCGCAGAAAAAGAGAAGAGAAGAAAACGCATATTTTTACTAGGAGCAAAGAGTAGCTACGTGCAGACGGACGTTAGATTCGCAGCTTAAAGTGGCAGCGCTGTCCGCTCCCCGGAAACCATTGTCCGTTTACAACTTCTCCAACGTTCTCTATTTGCAACTTTCGCTCCTTCGTCGAATTTTCATCTACAGCGAGACCGATTGCCTTTGTATATTAACGTACGAAATTGGTAAAATCTTCTTGCTCCGCTTCTGAATCCGCTTCATTAACATTTGTTGTAAAGAACAGTGGGATCTTACGGACGTAATGCGGAGGGCAATTGTAACAATGGGAGCGGGCAATGGCGGTTTTGAAAGTGACGACGAAAGAAAATCGCAGTTAGAAGTCGCATTCTGTTTCGCGCGCTTTAATTTCCCGTGGATGCATTCTTTTGAATGCATTGCAGTACGCTAAATGTAATTAGATTTTAATTCTTTTAAACGGAGCTGTGTATTCCTTTTAAGTGAATTGATTCAACTTAGTTCGTGTTTGAAATGTGGAGAATATTTAAAGTATTTATGTGGTAATAAAGTACGCACTATACAGGATCTTTTTTCTTTGTGTATAATAATACTATAATAAGCTGAATTTATTTCACGTATAATTATAAAGTTTTACAAACTGGAGTGCAAAAAGGAATTCTGATAATTAAAGTGCAAAATGTGAGATTCAGTGTTTGTGGAAAATTATGTTGTTATATGGCAAATATGATTGTTATTTATTTATGCTGCGTACTCTGCATAATGAGGAATAAACCAGCAGATACGCGGGTTTTGTAGTATTATCAGAATTCAAAGTCCATATCGAAATATTGGAGATCATTTGTTTGCGTTTTTAGAAAAAGTAACGTAGCAATTAGTTTCAGATTTCTGGGCAGTTCAAGTGGATTAACGGATCTTCCTATATAGTGTGATGGCTGAAAAAAACTTAATTTTTCGTGATTTTTCGTATGTTCGTTACTTTATTCTATCACCTTTTACGACTATAAAAAAATATTGAAAATGCCGGATGACTGACCTTATATTAGAAATTGTAGTTATCTCAAACACAAAATTCAAAAAGATTGGTAATCTGTAGACGTGTGGCTATTGTCTGAAGTAGCACAATGAACAATTATTGAGATACAATTAAATGGCAACGCCTGATTTTTTTAAAGCAATTTTAGCAAAAATAATTATGGTTTTGTTGATCGTAGTAATTCAATTTTGCTAATATTTACAAAATTCTAGTTCGAATAATAAAGTAACGTCTATTGAGTATGCCTGATATATTTGAAGTGAATTGGGACTTTTGGTTTTTTGACAATCAGGTCTGCCATTCAAAAGGATATTGTTCTCTTCGTGGTGCTCCTATTCCGTTACAAATGCATATTTTTATTTTTTATTTACATTTTTCTTTTATGGCCTTAAAAGGTGATAAAATAAAGTTTCAAATTTGCAATATTTTTTTTTTTTATTTCTGAAAATTAAGTTTTTTTCCAGCCATTGCACTAAGGAAGACCCCTTAAGGGGAGATTCTCGTGTTACAGCCCTGGATATTTATGATTCTTTTTTTAAAAAACAGTTGGTCATACAACACTAAACTCTATTGAGATGTAAGGAGGCATCTTTAAAAATGTAGAATTTTTTTTCTATGTCGATCCTTCTTATTATTTATTAATTATTGTGGAATTGTGTTAACATCTTCGACAATGTTGGCGTCAGGTGTAGCACCTGTCACTGTCATCTGATTTCAAAAAGAAGAAAATTGTATTAAAGTTGAATAATTTACGCTGGGACTGGACCTAAAATTTTAATTTTATTTTATATTTTATATTTATAATACTTTTTTTGTCGATATAAAGAATAATATGAAAAATTTGTCCTAGAAAAAAACTTACTTTTTCTTTGAAATGCTATAACACTTACAATTTTTCATTTTTTTCTTCATTAAAGTGGACTAATCCCATCGTAAACTATCTAACTTTAAGAATCTTCGATTTTTTTGGCAATCAGATGAGTGTGATAGGTGCTACACATCCCGCCAAAAGCAGTTTCATCGGCGAAGAGGTGCAAAAGATTCCACAATAATTAAAAAATAATAAGAAGATCGACATAAAAAAAAATATTTTCTGCAAGTTTAAAGATACTTCCTTATATCCTAAAATAGTTTAATCCAATGTGACCAATAGTTTTTGTTTTAAAAAAATTCTTAAATATCATTTACTTTTGGGGTTGTTAGACCAGAATCTCCTCTTAAGTCAACATTAGAATGAAATAAATGCTGTGTATTCAAAATGACATTTATATTCAATAGGTATCAAATTCCTATGATATTTTTAATCATTATTAAATATCAATGGCATTTGTCAGTGCGTAATGCTCAACAAAACAAAAACGTGTTTGATTCTTCTTCCAAAACTAATTTGTGATCATTTGTCATCTGTATCAAATCGTTGTTTTTGTTTAAAATATTAATGAAGTTGCCGTAGCGTTTGCAAGGAGTGTACCATTATGTAACTATAACGATTCATCACCACAAAGCACATCATTAAAGGATATCGGGGTTCTGTGTAAAGGGTTGAATTTCATTTTATTCTTGCCTGGTATCAATGGTTCTGCCAGTGCTTCCAATCGTAACACTATTTATACAATTATGATATAATTGTTATCCACAGTTTTATTTGATTTGTACAAGTCAGCGAAGATGAATCGATAAATCGATAAATTGCTACCCAGACCGTGACCACTTTCCCGTCCATCCTTTATTCAATTGCGCTGGTTGCGCGGCACAAATTCGAAAAATATTTTACGTGTCGCAGCAGCTGATAATTGACAGTTGAACCGCCGGTTATCTGACAAGAATACATTATTAAAAGATTCAATGAAAATAAATGTCCATTTGTGCAGTTGTGCCTGAACGCACTCGTATGTAATATTAAAATGCGCGTACGGCATGCAGGGAGCTGAAATTGCCATTTGCAATCAATGTATCATGAATTACGCTGATTAAAAAATATTCGTAGAGGGAAACGTATGGAGAGTGCATACATACTCGCCAATTCGATAACATGTTAGAATTGCCCTTCGATATTGTGAGTAGAAGAGTCACGTGTTTGTTTCAAATATATAACTCCTTGTGCGTGAGTAATAAATAAGAAATTGATACGAGCGTAAAGCGAAAAAAAATTTCTTCATTTTTCACTTTTATTGAATTTGTATAACTTCGCTACACTTGCTCTCAGTCATGTAATACTCGAATGCAAAATAACTGAAGCAATTAAACTACGAAGATGAAAGGTTGGGGGCGGGGCAAGTACAACTTTAACTTTGATCTAAATAATTAGATAAATAAGCATGTAATTATATTGAAATTAAAGCAATACTTCCTTGCATTTCGTATATTTTTACAATCGACTATATTTCAAGTGTAGAATTTTAAAGAATTTAATTAAGCTTAAATCGTGCATTATCAACAAAAACCTGTAAAGATATATATAGAAAAGGGAAATGTATTAATGTAGACAAATATGCAGTAATTTTAAATCTGGTATCTATGTCTAAAATTTGAGTAGATATACTAAACTTGATTAGGGAAATTAATCATGGAAATTCACAAGTTCCATAAGTATCTATATCATATAATCTACCAATAAATTGCAGTATGGTACTTATGTTTCATCACTTTCATTTATTAAGTTCCAATTCGATATTATCATTTTTTTACTTAATATATAATATATATTTAGATATCATAAGTTTTGTTAATTGATTATAGAAAATACGTTCAGCTCACTTCTGTAACTATACGTAACGAAATTTGAGAAACGTTACATAAATTCCATGCTATATTTTGGAATCACAATGTTTCTTACATAAAAAGTAAAACGTCATACCTAGTTATCTGTCGGGTGCCGTGACGTTTATTTTTACAAGTAGGTACTACAACATATTTCTTCATACTTGGGGAGAACAATTAGAATAAACAATGAAGTAATTACAATAGGTCACCTTTAAAACGGTTCTAAACGCAACGTAGTAAAGAACACGGCTAAAATGATATAGGCACATGTATATACAATCTCATAAAGAGTGCAAAATGATAGAAGTTAAGATAGAGAAAGATGAATGTATATATATACATACACTATATGTATACGTACCTTGACGCAATTGAATGAATATATTTGCGTGTAGAATTACAGATGCCGCATATTCATTTGCATATCTGCAGTCACGTTTTGCAACATTTCCATTTGTATGTATTTCGAACTTCCCTTTATCGGACACATCTAGATAATTAATACCTCCATCGGCGATTAATTTTGAAATGGACAATGTTTTCATATTTCAATATTTTCAACACTGCCTATTATATACCCTTCAAGCAACCGTACCAAAATACAAAAATCTATATAAACAATTACCCAGCACTGCCCACAAAGACTCTAGTAAATCCTAGAATCTGCGAAATTAATTTGACTCTTAATCCAGTGCAATGTTTTATGTTTTAATTTATTAACAGAGTTGCCTTATTTCCTATATCAGAAGTACTTACTTCTAAGTAGTCAGCACGCTAATACTGTATCATTTTATCCTATATGTGGTGAATATACGAACACAGACCGGTATGTAGAAAAATGAGAATGGAATCACCGAAGAATACAATTGAGAATCGGCCACTAATTTCAAACAGATCGACACAGCCCGACTGAAACGGCCCATTCACCACCCAGCTTTGCATTCCCGAATTCTCGCGTGGCATAAAGCAGTAATGTCGACTTCGGAAAGATATTGTGTACCCTGTTTACATTGTACTATGCATACATCGACTGCATTCTCGCGTTCCACTTCTTGCCTCCTTCCTTCACTTCTCCTACAGAGCCAACCTGTATATTGTCAACTGCACAAACACGTCCCAGCTTGTATGTGCAATGCATCGAAATATTGAACTTTTATTCCGGTAACCGGCTGTTTACTAGAGGATTTCACCAATTCTGCAGGACCCGTCATTTTCTTCTTCTACGACGAATAGAGGATTAGCGTAAAATTCGTTACTCGTTACAAGGTTTTCATCGTAATTTTTTTGAAAAATCATCGACGTAAGACTTATCGACCTAGACATCGAAAAATTAATGACGTAATGGTTATAATTCGTGCAATGAAAGTAGAAAAGGAAACGGTTAATGTTATATCCACGACACGGAAACATCTTTGAATGAAATTTCGCATGTAATAAAAGCAATGTTACCTGCTGGGCTTTATTACCCGCACTTACCTTACATGCATTACATTTTTTTTTTAAAAAACTTGTAACATCAAAGATGTGTACAAAAGTCCTTTTATAAACAAATGTGATATTTATTTTCAAAAAATTTACTCCAGAGAGAAGTTATTAATTTCTATCAATTTATATATAGGTACCCATCGAACACTGTGCATTCTAGGCAATTTGAAATTGAACCATCTATCTCAATCTACCTACACTACCTGATCGCATATGCATATGCGTCCATGAAGGAGTTAATCGAAAATAGTGTACGTAATGAGGTTGAATTATTCAAGAAATATAGACATAAAAGTCTGATGCAAAGTAAATAAACAAACTGAACACGCGTTGCTAATTTTTATTAATAATCTGTGAATATAAATTCTTCCACTCTTCTTCTAGATCTCCATAAATGTTTGTCAACAAATATTTCAAATTGTATCACTTACGATTACAGTTAGTTAAGTGTTCACAATTAAACCTTGCAGAATTAAGATTTTTTAGCCTGCAAATTGATTATTTAAATGTTGCGTAATTGGATTAACTGTATGAGATAAAATTGCAGCCCAATCCCTAGCACCAATTTAGCTAATAGAGTGGCCTATTGTCAAACTTCCTGTTATAGAAGTGCAATTGTGAGTGTGTATGTCGCGATTTCATTAAAAAACCCCTCCACAACCTCTGACGGAGTAAAATTCTTTATTGACAGCATAGCAGTCACTTTATCTTGTAACAGATTTTATTTAATGTTATTTTATTTATGAAACGAAAGCGGCTACTATATGTACATACATATAGTTTTAGCGTAGCATAGTGACGCCATTGTTCGGAGACATGCTGGGTATAATGCCAGATGTCTCCAGCAATTGTTACTTAGAGACACGCGTGCTGCCCATTAAACGGCGAGGGTCTTTTATGCTTTCTTAAACTGCGTCCGCACGTGCGTGCCGCAATTAGTGCAAAATACGTGCGTGCCGCGTGGTGCATCCTGCCCTAAATACACGAAGACGTGCTCATACAAAAATTAATCATGTATGTACCTCAAGCCTTGCGCTTGTTAAGGGTGTATATGTATACGTGTAGTTCACGATGAAATTCACTTTAATTCGACGTTTTATGTATTGCAGTGGTAAAAGTAGAGAAACAATTAATATGCAAAAGCTGCGTTCCTTTTAATGCTGTGGAAAAGTTAAAAAAAAAAAAAGAAAATTGTTCGATTCAAAAGGGGTAAATATTTTAATACACAGGTATTATTTTTAGGTATTAGTTTTATTAACATAGTGGCGTAATTGATGGAAAAATAAATTTGAGCAGATAGCACATGTTGACCTTCGAGTGAATTCGTGCAATAATCGTATTATGTCGATATGGGAAAAAGGAAACTGTATAAAATTTAAGTGTTTCAAGTGAAATGTGTATCTATTTAGTTCAGAAGGTGTCCAACATGATTACTGTTAAGTTTCATATATTTTCGAACACGATCGATCAATGTTTTCTTTTCTAGCTTGTTGGATTCGAGGTGGTATTAATGAATTATTTATGTATCGTATGTTATATTAATAAAATTGATAGTCAACGAGTTACCAATACAAAATTATGAAATTTATTTGAAGTTTCTTTCATAATAGAAAACGCGCTGTTTCAATATTTACCTAGCATATTTACCTAGCTGCAGGCTTATAAATTTAAGTTTTTCAACAAAGTGGAAGATATCCGTGTTATTATAGTCGGTAAATTATAAAATGCGTAATAAAATCTCACTGTAATATCTCTTTAAACACATGTCTTGAAGCATAATGTTATTGTTTACGGACTCGTGAGTCTTTCGTTCCGATAATTGATGTTTCGGATAATTGAGTCTCGCATAATCGACATTTCGGTTAACTGACGTTCAGATAATCGATGCTCTGCCCTATACAAATTGAATTAATTAATCGGATAGGCATGGGAATTGAGTGATAAGTAACAGAAATATCTACATGTTTCCGTGGGGATATATCGCGCTGTTAAATGTCTGATTTCGAAGTAACTTTAGTGAAAGTATAAAAAATATTGTTGTTAAGTAGGTACATAGCGTGAAGAATTACACAATAACTAATATACATTTACTTCAAATATTTGTTCCATAGACATTTATTACACAAATTGTTAACATACTTACAATTTAAATAATTTTATTATAATTAAACTGATTCACAATTTATAAAGTGCGATTTTAAATCTTACTTGTAGTTACATTCTGCATAATTATCTTGGAATTATATTAGAATTTTTTTGAAGTAATTTACACCAATTTGGACAGAAAATTTCGAATCGAAATGCAACGATATTAAATTCTGTTGAATCGTTCACATCTACGTATCTACAGTGTACTTCTGTCAGACTTAATTCTCTATTAAATAGAGCAAGCAGAGTTTTCGATCGAAAAGGCAGTTTCGATGAACCGTGAAATTCGCTAGAACTAGCAATCGTCGAAGCATGAAATTTGTCATCGAGACTTTCATAGGTTCCAACGTTATTCTGCCATATTGTGCCATACGCGTATAAGGAAGGAAATTCGACGATGAATATAACATACATACTACTACGTCCGTTAGTAGTATTACCATTTATTCAGCATACTCAAGGGATTCAAGTACTGTACTTGATTTGCAAACGTATCGATATACGTTAATACTTCTTCGTTTCTTCAAATACATGATAAACGGATAAGGATATATAGTTTTTTTAGAATATGAGTATAAACTGAGAATATTAGCCACGGATTATGGTTTAATGTAGAAGTATTTAAAGACGAAGAGTACAAATACAATACATGATTAAGATTAAATATTAATTCGGTACGAAAAAGCGGTGTTACATTTAGATATGATTTCCTGTTTTGTAACATTCTGTAACCGAACTTAATTCCAAATAAAATCACGAGGTAGATTGTACGAAAAAGCATTCCGTTCTCTATCATTAATATTCATTTATTTAACAATTTATTCTAAGTATAAGGGATAATTCATCTTTTTTGTACGAGCTCTTATCTAAAAATTAAATTTTGCTAAATTAAATTTTTTTTTGTCAATACATTCCTCTACAATTCACCATCTTTAATTGAATGTATCTGTACAATCTGATGGTGATATGAATAGAAGAATATAACAGACCTTTACTTACACACCAGTTATTTATTTAAAAGCTCAATAATGTATGAATAATTAAAGTGTGCTGTTATATACAGAATCGTGGTACACAAATTCAGGATGCATGAAGTAATTCTGTTTTACTTCTGTTTGGTTGTACATATAACCATTTTTAATGCTATTGAATTTTTTAACTTCTGTGATCAATTTTATATACCTATTAAATATTTGTATCGTTTACATACTCGGATATCGGTGATTATGAAATTCCCGTGAATACTTAAATTTGCTGAACGATTAATACAACTAAAATAGTATTAATTTAAGTAGCAAAGTAGTAGAGGGTATAAAGAGTAAAGGTTCAAAGGACATGCTTACAGTCTTGATTACCTATAATAACCAGATTAATTGTAAGAATGTAAATCCTGATGTTACCAATGTGAAGAGTTACCAGCTTAACAATGAAGTGGTGTAGTTAAATGTCCAGAAATCCAAATTTGACTATGTATTGCCTCATTACTACAAATCTCCTTGATGAGTTATAAATTAATGCGTTTACACATAATCAGTCAAATCCGGTTTCCTCGAAAATCGGACAAAGCTCTGGACGATGAGATTATACTTTATATTTCCCACTTTAAATTTCTTTCTTTCCCAATACATCATTTTGTTTTTGACAATGATACGAATTAATCTCTATCCTATTTCCAAACTACAAATTATAAAAGAACTTTTGCTACATCTATTACCCTACATCATTATAGCTCATTAATTTCTATTCAGTGGACAGTAAACACAAAAAGTACAATTTGAAAAAGTGGCTTACATCTATAACGAGTAATCCTGAGCTCTCGCTAACAGACTATCTATTTATGAATTTTAATAATAGGGGAGACCGGGGCAAGTTGATACAGAGGCAGGTTGATACAGACGAATTATCTCGACACTGTATATATATATAGCTCATTGTGTGTGAGATATGTGAAGCTTCTTGATCAATTCTTTACTACGATCTAGCGTACGTCTGTGTACCTTGACTTTAGCAATCCATTTTTAACTGTTTTCGTTTCTATAGAGAAAAAGTAAATAGTTGTGTTCACTTTCCAATCCGTCTTGAGACGGGATAGAGAATTTTATCACTCAAATTATTTGGGCATCACATTGAGTCCTTTGAAGGTAAGGGAATTACGTTTTGTTATTTTGTTTATATGCTCTACATTTGTGTATGGAGATGTTTGTATATAATGACTGCCTGTGGGGTAAGTTGATACGTTTTCTCTGGGGCATGTTGATACTAATGGGGAGTGTATCAATTTTTCCCGACTACTTTTAATTGGATTTTTCCTTTTATTTCTGGGAAGATGGTACGAAATTATGTCAGAAAAACGAATCGCGGAAAAATACCACAAAATATTTTTCAAAAAGCGTGTGTTGGTGTAGAAAAGGAGTCAAAACGCCAGAATATACGGAATAGATAAAATAGCTTCATTAAGATACATTAATAAAAAGAAGCAAGCACCTCATATTAAAGTGGGATATTCCAGACATCCATCTTTTACTCATTAAACGGATATTTTACAGATGTATCAACATGCCCCAGAGCAGTATCAACTTGCCCCGCATTGGGGTAAGTTGATACATTTTACCTTCGTCCAAATAACATTTTCTCATTCATTTTGTATGTATTTTCTCAACATTTCATTTACAATATTTTAAAGAGGAAGGACCAAAGTATATTTTAGCGTATTTGTTATTAAGTAATTAATTCAAACAAAAATGAAAAAAATTGAAAACTGAAAAACGTATCAACTTGCCCCGGTCTCCCCTACATGTACCTATGGATTTTTGTTCATTTAATGAACCTGGGAAGGGATACTTCTTATGCAAGTATATTATGGCTATTTGCAGAATATTTTTGAGCCGATCATATGAAAAATATGCCAACTCCAGAACCTCTAAAGAGTTCTTTACAGAATTACAATAATTTCGTAACGCCAAGCGAAAAGTTCTGCGTGCAATTTGGTTTTATGAAAGAAGTCTGAAATATAACAGCCAGGCCGACATAATTGAGAAGGAAACGTAGGTCGGTAACCAGGTAAAGAGTTCTTTAAATTTTTTAATTTTCCATAAAGGAGAAACGCGCGTCCTCCGTGGTCCCGGATGCTTGTTAGTTGGAACATAAAGGTGAACGTCTTTTTATGTGTTTACTGTACGTCGACTAAAAAAAGGCCGTGGAAGTGGGGGAATAATCGGAGCCGTAGCCAGGAAAGTGTAACGAGGAACGTGAAAACCAGAGAAGCAGAGAGTCAAGCGACATCGGTCCGACTATAATAGGTTTACCTGCAGTGGGAACGTTGGATTGTGTTTCTGTTACTTTTTCGTCGAGTGCCTTTAATTCCGTTTTATTTTTTAACGAACTTAAAACGTTAGCCGTTTCTGTCTGAAAGAAGGAAGACAAATGAATTAATTTCTGTGAAAGGTGGCATAACGTTGGCCGTGGGTAAAGGGACTGTGGCCCTCATTCTTGCTCCGTCGCCGCCATTGCTTCCTCTTGGCTACGCCGCCGTGACCAAATAAGGAACGAAAGAAATGTGAATCCTCGCCGGCTGTTATAATGTTGGAATGTGGCGCCACGTCTCCCGTCCACGGAATAGTTTTATAATTAAAAGATATTTCTTGGAGTTAATTAAACACGGAAGCCGGCTGGTCGCCACTTCGTCAGGTTACGAGGGGCGCAAAGATGAGGACAGCAAAGAATTATTTGCTGGCATGATTCTGTACCTTACACGTGTTCCTTCCATTAACATGGACACTTTGGCTGTCCTTTTGCTTCTTTTCATACAAAAATACATTTTTTTTTATATAAATTCGCGTGCCCTGGAGAAGTTCTTCCTGTAGGCACGAGCAGGCTGAGTGGAATCATACCTCTCCTCGAATGAGCATGACTGGTCCCAAGGGTAGAAAATTACTTAACTTGGTTTAATTTTGCTTTCTTTTACGTTCCTTGACACAGATCCAGCGCACACGTATTTCTGCGTAATATCTATTTGCTTGTTGCATGCAGGATATTGTTTCCTTTAATTTAAATTTCGTATTATGATAAGCGTAAATTGAACGTATGATATCAATTACAACTTGCTGTCGTTGTTTAACTGTCACTCATCTTGTTAAAGGAAAAGATGCCTCTACAGATGCATTAATGTTCGAAATACATTGTGAATTTGTTATTAAACATTATCACATTTTGCGATATCAATCACTGGGAGGCTTAAGTGACTTTTATTTATGGATTTAAATTACAGGATAATGGTAAATGTAATGGAAGTATTAAAATTTGTATTCAGAGAAATGTATGCTAATGTATGCTATTTTGAACGAAATAAATTGGAAAATCATTAAATACAGAGGCTTGAGACAATTTTAAAATGAATTCACTTTTTTCATGTAGCAAATTAGCAATGACACAGATATGAGCAGCCATACTGAATTAATTTTAAAATTGTTTCGACTCTTTTAAATTAAAATGTTTCATGATATTTAGCGGGAAGGGTGGCGGACGACTGTTAGCCTAGGGCGCCAAATCTTCAAATTCGCCCCTGTTAAGAACTACTTTAAAAAAAAAACACGCTACCTAACGTACACCACACGTCTCATCGCCTGGCACGCTTCATACATCAGCAAATTGCTAAAATAGCTGAAACAATAGGGACAATCCCGCATAGCCACTTTTATACGCGAGAGAGATTAGACTAGGCGAAGAGGGACAGGAAATTTCGGCTCAATGGGAGAATGGGTGTTAGTACGGTCTCAAAGGAATCTCACTTTTGCAACATTTATTATAAGATACCGGCTTGTATATTTTAAACAGATTGTATCATTACACTCAGAGTGTAATGTTAATTATTAACATCAAGTTTAATTAGAACAACGTTTCTGCGTGCCATGTATAGGTTCATGAAACTTTTAAAGTGAACTTTACCGTGAAAGGTACAAACACATTTATATTCCTTTTCACCGATGTAGCCACCACGTTCCTTTATTACGTATTCCATTATTGTTGTCATACGCATGAACATTCTTTTTTTAAATTTCTGCTATAATATTCTGCTATTCGTGTTCCCAAATGTTGTGTTACTGGCGCAGGGAAACTGTTTGGAATCTATCTACTTAAAATTGTTCGTCCCACAATTTTTCATTACTGTTACTAAATGTATAGTGTTCAAAGTGAATAGTGTTGGTATAGTAAGTCTGACAATTTGGCACCAGCAACGGCTGTCGTAAGACTTTTGAGTGGTAGTGTATTATTACGCTGGCAAATTAATTCGCAGTTAAAAATTTTTTTAAATAGACACCGTTCACGTTTAAACCATAAATACCTTGGCTCTATCTGTTTCTACTTGTAGTTCCATGAATGTTATGGGTTTATCGTACATCTGTATATCGCGCCCTGGATAGAGGCGATAAATCCCACCGCATTGTGCATTTGGCTAGATGCTTTATCTGATCCTGCGATGTTCTCAGACTTTTACACTTTTTCAAAAGTATTATACATTGTCTGCTTTCTATTATATAATACATGTGTAGCACTGGAGACATTTTTTAATAATAGCGTATACACGGTGCATACAGTTTTGAGGAAGCATAGGGTAGATGTCCCAATTACCGCCAGTGTCCCAATTACTGCCACTTTATTTATTTGATGTAATAAAAACGTAAAGTATAAAAAAAGTGTACAAAATATGTTATTATTAAACGGAGATTCTGATTTACATAAATATAAAACAAATAAAAAAATGAAAAATCATACGGACAAGACGATTTGTGAGGTGACAGTTATAGGTACAATAGGATCGCTCGCGAATTTTAATTATTTATTAATAAATTCTTCATATTTAATTCATAAAACTATTTTTTTAATATAAGAGATGCTAAATAATATTATGTTTCAAGCTGAGATGATTTTTAGGTTAAACAACACGTGAAATGATTAAATGAGGTTTAGTTATAATCTTAAGGTGGCAGTAATTGGGACATCTACCCTATGTGGGATTATACCTAGCCAGGAGGCCGAAAAGAAGCGAATGTTTGCGAATTTTTTTTTGAAAAAACGGAAGCATATATTTTCACAGAACTTTTTGCACTTTAAAGAGTAACATTTAAAGAACATTTGGTAATTTTTTTGTAGAAAAATATTTACGTTTATATTAATGTAACAACGGGCATCCAAGAAGCATTTTTAAAAATTTGATTTTGCGGTGAGTACTGAGCACTGCCATTGAGAACCAAATTATCTAAAATAAAAAAACCAAAAAGATTTCGTTAGTATATTAATGTGTTCTCTGATTAACAGAGGGAATTCCCGAAATATTAATTTATAACAAAATGGCGGCTATTTAAAGTTGAAATTCTGACTTTTTCGTGCAAAAATCATGCGAAAAAATTAGGACATGTTATAAATTCCTGAAAAATTGTCATAAATAAAATTTAATAGTTTCTTAAGGTGTATAAAATTATATAATCGAATTGTTTAAAATTAGTTGTGGGGAACACTTTCTCGATTAAATTACAAATATTAAACAATTAGATTACACAGGTTTATAGCACATAAAAACACGTTAAGTTTTCACTGTAATAATTTTTTTATATATACTACAGTTTTCAAGGTATATAAGAAAGTAGGTAATCGCACATTAATTTTTAAGGGGTATTTTCACCCTGAAGAACTGAAAACGGCCACAGACGAAAAATTGTCTGATACTTCTATTGAGGTCCTCTACAAACCTGCACTGTTTCGAAAAAATCGAAGTGTTCGGGTACCAGCACATCCTTTGTCATTGAGCTACAATTAAGTCTTGAAGTCCTGATGACATGTTCCAGGTTGATTTTCTTAAATATATTCAACACGCCACGAAATGATTAACTTAAATTACCAAAATGAAAAATTACATTTTGTACCGAAAACATTAAGTTTGAAACCCATATTGATTAAGTATTTTGTACTCATCTCAATAAGTACCATGCGGGCCTGTAATGTTAGGGCTATTTTCTTTTGCCATTCTGTATTGAAATACCTATATTACATTATACCACAAGGCCATCTAATCATTGGCCAGGCATCGCACACAATAAGAACAGTTCCTGAAGACCCGTGAGATTAGTCCACTAATAATTTGCCATTGCAAATGTAGCTCGTTCGAGTTACTTAACTGTCAGGGTAGTTCAGTCAGTCGGAAACCCTTGGAGACCTTTGAATTGTCACGGCCGTGGTTCAGTTCAATTCTGGAACTCCGGTAATAACAGGTCGTGAAGTTGCCACGAAATTTGCTTATTCCTTCTGTAAACATACCGATGAACTTGTAGACTTAACGTGTAGACTACAAAAGGCGTTAAGCTCATTACCAATTCCGCATTGTCTTCCGTATTCATCCTTCAGTACAGTATGAATATGATTCTCTGTTTTGGATTACTTTGCCACGGTGATTTTGGAAAATAGGAAAAATCAGAAAATAGCCGGATCTTCAGGGGTTAACTTCACCCCCTTAGAGTGAATTTGAGCAGCAAAAAGAAATTGCGTAATACATACCTATATATTCTCTACATATCCTCCGAGATGAAGTTAAAGTTTATTCAAAGTGTATAACATAGTAAATTAATTTATTTCATCCTTCGCTTAAGAGGGAATTGCGCCTTGTTGGGCTGAAAAATAGGTAATTCTTTATGAATTTTTTGTACAAAAACGGTTCGACAAATTAATTTGAGGTTTAGCAGGCTGTTTTATTGTATCGTGAACTATTGTTCTGAATTTTTGTGTGACAGTAAAAAAACATGGCAGATACAGAGAGATATTTCTTTTTTGTGTTTCGGATAACCCTTACAGCACTTTTAGTCAACTCCAGCGCCACCCGATTATTTTTCAACGCTCTCTCTGTATCTGCCATGTTTTTTTTACTGTCACACAAAAATTCAGAACAATAGTTCAAGATACAATAAAACAGCCTGCCAAACGTCAAATTAATTTGTCGAACCGTTTTTGTACAAAAAATTCATAAAGAATTACCTATTTTTCGGCCCAACAAGGCGCAATCCCTTAATACTGTTTAGTTAGACCTATCTTACTCACGTTACGATAAGTAAACAAAAAACTTAGAAAATGATGGTGCATCCAAATACTTTGACGGTAGTGTAATTAAAAATGTCTTGTGATACTCTAACGTAAATGTAACTTCACAGTGTATCAGTTTGAATTTAAACAGTCCAAATCACGAAACAAGTAATATATATTTGTAATATTGTAAATCATGTAAAAGTTTACCATCGGACGTATACATTGTTAGTAGTACATTTCCTTGAGCCGCGCAAGTGGGATACATACGTACAAGCGCGAGGCGGAAGCTAACACCTTGCGGTCTCGACAATTTCGGAGGTTCCACACGGACAATGCAGTTCGACGCACCTGCCACTGCAGCCGACTTGTGGTACCGGATGTAGAATTTGTTGGAATCGAGCTGCGAATTGCATATTACGATTTTAGGTTATCGCGTTGTTATTAGTTTAGCCAGTAACGGAAGGTTTCTACATTAACTGGAACTTATCGTGATTGAAACGGATTACTTGCAGTCAATATATTGGTAAATTCGCTGCTCGTTGATTGGCGAACTTGCTACTAGGTCATCGAGAAATGGTTTACTGAGAAACGCTGGTGCTCAAAGGAAAATAAATTCCGCACGTTCAATTGCTTTTCATCGATTGAATGTGAAACGAAATGTTTGCAGGATGTCTTAAATCGTCTATGTGGCCTTTGCATCCGTCGCGAAATTTTGTATGTATTCGTTTTTATACCCGAAAACGAATGACATACATAATTCTTCTACTTAGAGGAAAGCAACTGTGCATCTCGTATTTTTTTTTTAGTCATTGGTGAGACTTAGGTCGACCAAATTTTTCAAGGCGGAATACGAAATTGATGGAGTTTAGAAAATTTGAATCGCTTGTCTTTTTAAACGATTTTTTAAATTCAATCATTCATCTGCATTCAAACATTCATTGAAAGAGAAATGTTCGTTACTTGCTTGGAATAAGAGTAGCATCTGCAGATCTGGTGCAAGCAGTTAGTTTTTATGCACATAGTAAATATAATCGATTAGTGCTTTCATAGGCAAATGTAGAAACAACTTGACATTAGATCAGTTTAATCACAAGTTCTATGTTTATTCTATTATTTGGGCACCACTGATTTTTCATCTCAAAATATAACAATTTTTGATCGGGAGTTTGAATAGTGGAGAAACAGTAAATTAACAGCTTCAACAATTGAAATGGGCATCACTGGTGATTTACTCTTCTCATTGTCAGTCGAAATGTATAAATTGCATTGCATTCCAAAAAATGAAGTGTCTTGCAAATATTAAAAAGTTTCGGGAACATTTACTATCGCAATAAATTGATGGATTTATACATATAACATGTTATCAAGGGAAAAAGGAAATCATAAACTATAAATTAATGTAAACAATAAAGTTATACATAATTGAAAACTGAAAAATTGGCTACATAATAATAATTAATAAGTCCATAAATAATAGACTTATCCCTACGTGTAAGAATAACAAATTTTCGAATATAAGCCTGTCACTTATAAGAGGCTAAACAATGCATGATGATGCATGAACATGAACAGACATGTATTTATATGCTTTTACTTGTTCATCAAACCTTTTTTTACATTCTAATTATAACTTATTTTAAGTAACTACCTATAGTTACTAGCAGTAGCAAGTGACTAATAATATTATCAAGGAATTGTTTTAAGGAATAACAAATTGTATTTTGTCCAAGGTAGGAAACATAAGTTTTCGCAAAGAAAAAATTTAAACGGGGTGGAATCTGTTTATCTTCGTGCTATTCTAATAGTAATTCGTAAAATTTTGCCTCAACTGTTGCGCTTTAGATTAAACAGTCAACATGGCATTCGTGTTTCCTACTACTCATTGTCAGTATCGATTAGCAATCTTGATTAGCTCTGCAAACCGGATTGCTCCGTGTACTCCCACGAAAGCACATTATTTAGGTTGGTCGTTTGAAGCGTTCTCGTAAAAATAACGATTGCACACGTAGTCCTGGGGTCATTAAAGAACTCATGGGTGCAATACGAGATCGCAGCCAAGCGAAACGTCGCGTTTCGTTTCAACGTGACTGCTGGAGGCGTCTCAGAAACGTTGTCCACATCATGACTAGACTACTACCGAGTTAAATGTTTCTTTTAAACCTAACTTTGAACCCCTTGATCTCATGCCTCTTGATGAACCTCTTGATACGATGTTATCAAACATTAGCATTTATGCTTATAAAAAATAATGTAATTTTATTGATGCTTAAAAAAGAAACTGCATATGAGTGATATGGATATATCTACTGTATTCACATACAAGTATTGAAAAAAAAAATACTAATTCTACATGATTTATTAGACCATAAAGTGCAGGAAAATATTTATTTACATTAATTTTTTAATTATAATTATTTATGAGCTTTAACCTTCTTTAAACCACTGCAGAAAAAATGGTCAATGATTCTTGGCTAAACGTAAGTTGGTGAATTTTAAGATACAATATGTTTCAACGATAAATTTCTGTCTTGTTACTCTCGCGTCTCTATGTTATAAATTGCAGCGTAATTGATTCAAATTTTAAACAAATTTTAGACACTTGATACGAATGAATTCATTATTATTACCATGAACTGTTGTAAAGTACCTAGTATTTATTGCAGTTTATCATTAATTAAATAATTAAATTTTACAATAATGCTTGTTAATGGTAGAAGTAATATTTCTTTGGCTTAGGCCGCTTAGGGTGTCGGTTATAAGTTCATTAGTATTAAGGATATCAAGTAAAAATTTTATAACGTGTCAATAAAAAGGAACATAAAGGGGAAGGTTGCCTAGGTTGGACCACTTTTTTTAGTTTTCTCTCCTACACGGGCATAACGCATTGTAGAAAGGAAACAAATACGGGAAAATGATCTGCATTTTATGTAGATTTTATCATATATTTACTGTGTTAATAAAATAATTGATTAAAATAATATCTCAAGCAAACTAAACTAATGACTTCGGTCCATTTCAGGCAACCGGTTTCGTAAGTTGGACCACCGGTTTCCTATATTGGACCGCTCCTAAAAATCAATGAATTTATATATACAATCTAAAAAACAGTGATCAGGGCATTGAATAAAAATAGAAACAGGAAGAAACAAGTATTTTACCATGCACGTAGTGCAATAGTACGTTATTTGGGTGTTTTTTTATATTCGTCCCCGCATAACTCCCCAGCATATGAGCCGATATTGATGATCTTTTTTTATTCGAAAGAGGGCGATGCCCCGGTGGTCCCATCGTACACTGCATCAACATTGGCGCAATGTTTTGCCAGTTCTGATTAATAATAAAGACTATTGTCACCGAATTATTATTATTTTATCTACGTATGCGCATATATCTTCAGCATGTTGGGTCAATATATATAAAACGAAAAAGTTAAGAATAAAATAATTTCAAAAATTAAAACCGACTTCAAAAATTGAAATTGCAGTAAAGAGTAAAAAATAATTTTTCCCTAATGAGAGTCTTATATTACATAAGGGAAAATATTATTTTTTACTTTTTAGTGCAATTTTATTTTTTTGAAGCCAATTTTAGTTTTTTTTTTTTTAAATTTTTTAGTATGCTTTTAACTATTCGCTACCAGAAAATAGATTGTATCCTAGAATGGACCGGTCCAATTTAAGCAACTAGTGGTGGTCCAATATTAGGCAACTTGTACGTTACATCGAAAAGATATGTTTTCATTGTTATACTTATACGAATATGGAAAAGTAAGGACATGAAATTACAGCTAAGACAGCACACTTTACACTAGTGTCGTTTAAAATTATGGTAGTTACAAGTTGTTGAAAGAAATTCACTTGAAATAGCACGAAAAATAATGATCGCGCAACACGTATTTCTATATTTCGACGACGGTGAACAACAAACTAATGAATAACCGTCTCGCTGTTCTCACACGTTCCATCTCCACTTCCTAAAGCAGTGTAGCCGAAAGAACCACTGCAAATATATTTATTTATCGAGATACACGAATGGTCCAATTAAGGAGACGGTCCAATATCGGCTACTCTCCCCAATATGCCAAAATTTGAATACTCTCCTATTTTAGTGCGCAGATTCGTTTAATTATGGCAGCAACTATAAGTGAAGTCACATTGACACGTCTATTTATGAAATATACATGTTTATCTATACACTCTATAATTATGATAATCTAAGTAATAAAATTTTATTTATTAATAAAAACAAACGTAAGTGGTATTCTTTAATTCGCACATATTAATGATAACTTTAACTTGCTCCGTGGTAGTGTTCCTTCTCGAGAATTCCTTCTCGAGAATTTCTCGAGAAATTTTATAATTTCTAATTTCTTATTTCTCGAGAAATTACAGTGTTTCTCGAGAATCTTCAGTGTAGGAAAATTATTATAAATCCTTTGTTTTCAGACATAAATTTTCAGTTAGTTCAAATTGTGTGTTAATCGCGAACATATAACAATCAGTGATAAATGTTAGCAATATATACGAAGAATTGTGCGATTGTTTATAAACTTTTCTCTTCGTATGAAAAATGAAAGAAATTTTTTTGCAGCCGCAGATTTTGTCACAAAAAAGACGTAGATTGGCTGAGGCGACATTAGACGCATTGTGTTTTTGAAAAAATTATTTTAAAACAAAAAAGTAATGTTTCGTCTTGCTCACATTTTATACTAAATAAATTAATTTATCAATTATATTTAGTATCCTTTTTTTTTTATTTACACAAATTTTGTCTAAGTTGGACAGGAATAAAAATTTACATCAATATTATCAACACTATTCCAAAAATATAAATTTTTCAAAATTTTTTTAATTTCTTGAGAATTCTCGAGAATTCTCGAGAAATAAAATTTGATTTCTCATTTCTCGAGATGCGAAAAATATCGAGAAATCAGGAACACTACTCCGTGGTGATAATGAACGGAGTTTTTAAAACCTCTCTTACCCTTCCCTATTTTAACATAAGAATTTCCTTTTCTTTGTCAGTTTTAATTAAATCTTACAGTATTAATTATCGCTGTAATTATTTGCTAACAACTTCCTTTGATATTACGAAACCTGACACTCTTCCTTTCAGGGATTTACCGTTTATCTTCTTTCTCACTTTCTGTTTCAGTTCTTACTATTATGCATTTTCTAATGGCAATGAGTTGTCATACTTCATTAGAATGTAATAGCACCTAAGTATAAATTACTCATAAAACCAATCATTTTTTCAATTTAACATTATTCAGTATGGAAAGTCGAGTAAAGGGTGAGTCACATAACTTGTCCATCCCGAATAACTTCCAAGAAATTTGTTCGACAAAAAGGTGTCTTTTATGGAAAGACTTTTTGCATCAAAATTTAAAGTAGCAGTGAATTGTCTATACAAAAGTAATAAGCTTTATTTGTGTTAAACCTAATAATTAGCGAGATATTTGAAAAAATGTTGTTCATGATCTCACTAATTTATTGTTAGTTACAGTAGGTGCTCAATGTGATACCCGTTGACTTCCATGCAACTGTTACTATTATTAGGTTTAGGAGACATAAAGCTTAATACTTTCTTTAGAAAATTCACTGCTCTTTTAAATTTCATAATACGTATAGAAGTTATTCGGGGTGGACAAGTTTTGTGACGCATCCTGTATACATTATACTTCTGTAAATAATCTTATAAATAATAATCATTTATTTAAATATATAAATTCTCCAGTATTCACATTGTTAATTCATTAACATCTTTGCAATAGTACATCAGTTTCGACACATGTGTCTCATAAAGAAGTTTGTAGCGGTCTAACGTAAAAAATTTGTAGAATAGCTATACATTTAAATTGGATGCTTAATATTGTCACAGACCATAATGGTTTTACATAAATAATACAAAATTAAGCGAGTAAATCAGACAGGAAGTTTTGCGTATAGATAACATTCCTATTTCAGATTGCAATATTAGCATCTAGTTAGTACCTAGTGCTAGTAGTTTGAAATGCATTAAGTCTGGTTACATCACACACCAGCAAGGGAAATAGTACGTATATAAAGCTGACATCAATGTGCACACGTTTATTCGCAAACTTTCGAAGTGTTCCGCGAAACTTCAGTAATTAGTATCTCAATTTCAAGTTTATCTAAAGTTTAACCGTAATCGATCGAACTTCTTTCCACCTAATTGGGAGTTATGAAAAAGTGTCACCAATATGTTTAAACATGAAGTATGGTACGGAAATAACTTCCCATGCTACATTTTTATGCAGACGTCCTTATTTAATTTAATGAGTAAACCTATGTAAACATTTTATAAAATAAACTTTTTTAAAATTCTCCCTTATTTTGATGTTGCTGCAGGAATTGCAATAATAACTTTCATATCAATTCGTGTATTTTTATTTTGAAGATTATAAGTAGTAGGCTAATAGTAGTAGTTATAAGTAGTAGGCTATTTCTACAATTCGATGTTGAAACATTTATTCTAAAGTATTCCTCTACCAAAGGATTCACCTTTTTCCGTAATATTTTACATACTTTTGACATTCGTATTACTAATTTTTGTAATTTTTACTTAAATTGTTTGTAAAAAATGGTGGCAAGTATTTATAACGTCATAATATCACATTACCTACAGAAATATGTAAATTAAACGCTTTTATGACACAAAAATCATTCGACAAATGTGTAATATTCGAAGTACGATCAGATGTTACAATCTACATTTTGTATTCGAATGCAGGATGCAAATATTGTAAGTACATTGTATACCCAAACTTTTGAGCGGTATTGTACATACCAACATACATATGTATCTCACAATGTACACAGTTATAAGTAAGAGAACTAAGAATTGGATAGCCTAGGGTTTTTGCAATTACGTCAACGAGCAGCCACATCTTTTGGCCTCCGCCATCTGCCTACCGGCTAGAAGCCATTGCCAGCTGTAATAAAGTTGCCTTATCTCGACCAGCTGTAATCCAAATGGGACTGGAGATTTTGAATTTCATTGGGTAAAACGGTGGCAGAAGGAGCTAGAGAAAACGTGCTTACCTCGGCAATGGTCCAGCTCCCAATAGTCCACGTGAGATGTTTTATTACAAAGGACCATTTTGTAGGAACAGGACTTGGAAATATGGAGTCCGATATCTTATGTCGTTTATATTATGATGTAATGTCATCGGGGGTGGATTTATATATAGGCTGAGTAGGTTGGAGCCTGGGGCCTCAAGTTTGGGGGAAAAGAAATTGGAAAAGGTTTAAACACAGAAGCTTCAGGCAACATTAAAAACAATTCAAGGCCCGGTGAGACGGACAATAACAAAACTGAGACGGCCCCCTTAATTCACCCAGAGTTCTACATTTTAGCGAGTAAATGTAACGATATAATGATTATCCTTTCTACATTATTTACTATAAATTTAATGTGCTTGGTGTTTTTGTGTTTAATACAATTGTGTATGTAGCCTGATTGAACTGTTGTATATAAAAGAAGGGCAAATTTAATTTGGGTTTTAGAAGTTTTGTAGAAAACACACATTTCACTGAACTTACTGGTAAAGCACAGTTAGAGTGGTTAACTAAAGCTGGGACAGCATAGATTATCTTTCTTAGAACGTGACCTATTGCTTCTACTCCCGCTACTGCAGTTTGTATTTCAAGTTCATCGTACTTCTGGGAAGAAGCCTGTAAACTACTCCCTCCAGGTGTGCCATACGATAGCTGATATAGTACGCAATCTTTTCAACGCTATGATGGTTTTCTTTCGACACATAAACATGTTTCCTACGTTTACTGTCACATAATGTGATTTTTTTAAATATGCGTGGAGGAAATATTCCACTTCTTTACTACAGAAAAATGTAAAACAAGTTGGTGCCGTTTGAATGACAGCTTTTTAATTCTATTCTATATTTGTTCGTAATATAAACATTTCGTACAGCACTCGAAATCTAAATAGTGAGTTATATAAAGTTAAATTGCCTTGTGTATTTAAATATGCACCCTACAAGATTGATTAAATATTTAATCTGTATTTTACCATTTATCCTGTAATGGTTAATTACTTCATCGACAACGTACTTGTTTTAAAATGTATGGGGTAGCTTTGTAATATTCAAAATGTAGATTGTTACAAGAAGTAAATTTCACCAAAGCAGATTCTTTAACCATGAAGCAGTGTTCTATATAATTTTTTGTATTAATTAAAAGAAAGAAATGGAATTTCACAAAAATAACACATGGCATATATTTTACTTTTAACTAAAAGAAATAGTTCTCGAACAACTTGCTGCGAATCTCGGTCGACCGATTAGAAAATCGAAGATAATACATATGAGCAGGAATACTTGTCTGTTAGTTCGACTTTTAC
Organism: Andrena minutula; assembly: GCA_929113495.1. Taxonomy (NCBI): domain Eukaryota; kingdom Metazoa; phylum Arthropoda; class Insecta; order Hymenoptera; family Andrenidae; genus Andrena; species Andrena minutula. The sequence continues at coordinate 41,913,752 of OV815994.1, forward strand.
AGTAATGAATTGCAGGCAAAACCTCGAGTTTCCAGAACAACGTGATCATTAGCATACAACATGGTTATACTGCCAAATAAACGTCGAGATGCAGACGCTTGTGTCGTTTGCACAGTTTCATTTTTCGATAATAAATTTTCACATACTTTTTGTTTTGCTTGTTACGAATAACGAACAATTGAAGAGTCTCGGGTGAAACGATCTAGCGAACTCGTGACACACGTTCATCGTGGGCGATATACATATCATAAAATAGTGAATATGGTAATATAAATTTCAAAGTTTTAGAGATAAAAGCTAACGAATAAAGCTGGCAATACCAGTGTAAAAAATACGAGGTACTTGATATTTTATATGAATCTTTGAACTATTTAATTACTTGAAGGTTCATTAAATTTAAAGGGCCATTAAAAGTTTAGCTTGGAAAAACTTTTAAGACTCCCTACTACCGCATATTGTTAATTTATTTTTTATTTTGTAATTGATTACGAATTTTGGAATTAATGTTGAAGTGTAACATATAATGAAATCGCTTTTCTGTGAATATGTATTATACAGGTCTGTCTCGTTATAATAAAGATAGGCTCCCGCTACGTGTCATAGAATTGTAAATCAACTGCTGGTCAAAGTTAAAGGAACATTATAATTTTCCGAAAATTTTACTCATTCTCAAATGGCTGTATCTCCACAAAAAATATTTATTAACAAACATTTTAACGTTTAAAGTTTTTAGTTTTTGCATCAAATACTCAAATTTTTGACATTCATTCTGATTCTGTTTTATCATTATAAAGCACAGAAAATGAACTTTCAAAAATTTTTGTCTGGTTTGGACGTATGCAGTATGCACGGGCCAAAAATTTTTTTCATGTGAATGCAGTAGAGTGCTTTTATAGATCAAACATTTCTTTCGAATTTCATTTGTTTCGTTTGTGTTTTGGAAAGCTAAGAAATTTTTCTTTCAGAGCCTTTAGTTACCAATTTAATGAGACACTTTTCATCGTATACAATCCATTTTAAAATGACACCAAAATTTGCATATTCTCCATTTTGCATATTCTCCTACTTTGTTTGATTTCATAACATAGGTGAGTCCTGTCTCATCTACATTCCAAAACCATCTCGGTAAGTTTGTCACGCCATGGTTTCTGCAAGCATTACCAGTTTCAAGTAGCAGTCAGTTAAGATTTCACTGTTCGCCCCTGATGCTCGATACACTGCTAGATTTTCTAGCTGTGTTAGTACAAGACCATGACGACTTTTTAAATTTCCAGAGCCAGCAATTTATGACACCACACTAATTCTTTGCTAATAAACGCATTCCTATACCAAGTCCCAGTTTATTTATAAATCAGAGATAGCTAATTTTGCTCATTTTCAGTCTCTGCATCAAACTGATCAGGGAGATTAATTTCTAATGGGGATGCTTTATGCAACCCTGCGTAAAATCTCAGCATTGTACCTTGTAGAGATATATATAGATACTACCCTGGGACCCATTCAAGTATTGTGTAAACTGATATTGTACCTCAAGCCACAAATCATCGAATGTGTTCTTCCTGACATATGTATTACAGGATTATCACAGAATACTGATACAGCTCCTATTATTCATCTAAACTGAAAGAACTCCTATTAAGGAACTAATGTTCAAAAGGTGTCCTGAATACATCTCTGCTGAATCCCTGACTCGATGAAAGATTTGCGATATCATTATATCTTCTCCAGGCACTATAACTTTCTTCCTTGGCCTTTACAACCACATTCCTCAGCAATCGAAACATACTACCTACATATTGAATACAATCTTGCAAGTTCGCTATCAATACAACCGCATTAACTTAAAAAAGAAATCCACGCAATAGCGCGCGCGTTCGTTAAGCAACGCATCAACGGAAATAGGCTTTTACGTTATTTCTTTCGTAAATCGTTGTATCTTTGCTCGTCGTAAAGGAGGGTCGGGTATAAGCAACATTGCGCTGAAGACTTAGCATAAATGCAAGGTTCGTTACGCTTACGTTTATAATGCTATTGGTTAGCCGTAGTTGGCCGGTATTCGTCCGTAATGCATTTCGCTTCCACAATCTCGGCCAGGCGGAATAGCGTGCAACGTAAGGTGGTAGCTATAAACTAGCCGAGCAGGCCTATAGTCAACGAGGCTGCTAAGGCGTCTGCGTTATAATATATTAGGGGCCCTCCCGACATCGTTGAAGGAACCGCTGGAGGTAGGAAGAGGTGGTTTCGTCGCCCAAAGGGGGCCGCGGTGTGCCACACGCCGTTATAGATAACATCTCATTGTCACAGAACGGCGTGTGAATATATCACACGCTGGCACCATCGAGTGTATTCTTGCCGGGCGATTCTACGTGTCGCAACTAACTACGACTTTGAAATCTGGCGAAGGAAGAAACCATTCGCGATAGACGTTCATTAACGCTCATTAGAACTTGCCCACACGTACAAGGTGGCCTGCGGTGTATTCAACAAACTTTACCACCTGTTCACCAGGTCGTCGTGAATAAAATATGGTTGGTTGGTTAAGCTTCGTATTATGCTCTCAGTGACGCATCAATTTGTTACTATCTATTAGGTAGTCTCTCTCTTACACATTCCTCATCACTGCGCTGGCTTTTCGTGGTAAAGTCAAAAAGTGTGAAAAGTTCGAATTTCCGTGTCATCAGTTATTTAGGGGTAAGTTATTCTCGCTCTAACATGAACACTTATGTTAACTTGTGTTGAACGAAATACATATCTGACACGTGCTTACCCAACTGGCAGCTTGGCGGTCGCCCGCTGATGTCCGCGGAGGCAGCAGCGAGCTTTTGATGCGTTAGTTATGCTCCCACTACTTACGCTGTTCCCCACTCATCGTCTACTGCTCGTAAGGTATTCAGTTGTACATGCCTGCATTAGTGTAACAATTGTAATAATTGTACATAAATTATGCTAGACAATGTGCAAGGAATTTTACGTTTATTTCGAAGCAACTGTTAGGAATCGAGTTGTTGTTGCGGAGTTTAATAGTAGAGATGTGTATTAGGGTGGCCCTTATTTTCAACCTGCGATTTCTTTTGCTCTCACCCCTAATATGGTTCCATTTCATAAAAAGATAGTCCCTGGAAAAGATTATTGCAATCGGATAACAGAAAAAGTTGCCGATCAGGCCTTAAAGTTTAAAATTCATCAATGGCTTGAATTTGGAGAATTTCTAAAAAATGGTAAGCCCTATTGAAATTTTCCTCAAATAATATTAAAACACCATTCAATTTTCTACAATTACTTCATGTATAAGTTTTTCGTGCTTCTAACCATTGTTTAGATAATAGCGTTTGAATATAGAGAAGTTCGCACTACGCGCGTATAGACACGTCACGCCGTACAGGTGGGACGCTATTATCTAAAAAATGGTTGGAAGCAGGAAAGACTTATATATACAGTAATTGTAAAAACTTTTATCAAATGGCTCCGTTCTACGGGATGAGAGCAAAGAAATACACAAAAAATCGACACTTATAAATAAGGGCCATCCTAGTGTGTATTCTTTTCAATTTTTCTCATTATCAGTTCTTATTATTCTTTTTTATTCTTATTCTATTTATTCTAATTGTAAGTTGATTCATGTTGATAAGGTTATTTTTATACCCACCATTTTTATAAGGTAACAGAGACATTTAGATGCATATTTGTAAACGATCCAGTTTGCATATACAGTTATGCATTAATATCGTAATATCTCTGGCTTCTGATATTTCTATTTTATATGGAGAATATTCTTTAATGCGCGAATTTATGACAGAAGTACTAATCTCGTAAATTTTGACATTGATGTGGCAAGTATAATGGGTCACCAGTTTTAGATGTATGCTATAACTATGGGGAAATTTATTTCTATAGGTATGTATTACAGCCTTACACCAGCATTACAGCAAGTTATTACTACCATAAAGTACCACTGAGTCCCTAGACTTTTGATGAAGGTAGGTATAATACGACCGAAATGCTCCAATAAATTTCTTCCTGGACACAACACAATGTACATCCAGGAATATCTCGATGAAACACAGAAATAATCATGCAAAAATTCTTAAATAATAATGACGACAGTTCTATTACAGCGTAAAATTGCTTTACTACATACTCTATAAAAAGTAAGGTTTAGCTGATCTGCTATTCCACCTAACCTACACAATACCCTCAGATTTAATACTATTTCCCCCGTAATTTACGGGGAACGAATTATAAAAATGTGCCCTAAATTTTAATTTCTCAATATTAGTTTCATATTTCCTAAGTTTACGTACATAACAATTTTACTCAGCACATAGCAGCATTAGTAGATTAGGCATTAAATCAATTCTATCATACAATTCTTAAAGAAGATAACAGATTGAAAGAAACAAATCAGTCCACGTTGTAAGAAATCCGTAATTTCAACGTCAACGCTATATGAAAATAATTTTATATCTAAATCATAGAAGAATATTAAAAAAAATCTGTTAGTTGATTTTTCCTTATGTCTCCAATACTCTTAATATAAAATTCCGTACGTATACAAAAGATGCGGTAGAAGAGTATTATTATCAGATAGAAATTTGTTTAAAATTCCCTAAGATGACCAGAAGTCTTTCATAATTATGTGGCGTCATGTTGCTTATTAATTTTATTGCACGAATAGACGTTCGAAAGAAGCGAGGTCATTACGTTCCAGATAACATCTTAGTGTCAAAGTGGAGTGCATAAATAAATTACATGGTAGCGTCATCGGCACCTTGCGAGGCTGAAGGTGCAAAAGCAGTCGTGGCGAGTAACGTGTATCGCCGTGGGGCTTGTAAATGAGGGAATAACAATCGCGGATGGGGAGGTAGAAAGGGTGTGCGGGCAGTACCGCGGTGTTCTACACGGTCGAGGGCAAATTCTCCCCAATTACGCTATTCTCCACGAACTGTACAACCTGGTTCCTTGTATAATAATGTAACAGTTGCCCTAAGGGTCTAAGGAGACTCCTAGTGGCAGCACCACTTTATCCTTCCTCCCCCAGGATTATTTGGATGTGGATTGTGCACGATTTACTTTTATTTGTGAAGTATACGTCGAATAGAGCTCTTCTTTCTTCTTCGTGGAGACGTATACTAGGTATAGTCCCCCACCAATTTCTTTCACGTACGTTTGAATATTTACAATTATTTTTAAAAAACGTAACACATTTTAGTACTAAGGGTCTCTTTAAAAAGTATGAAAGTACAAATTTGACGACGTTATAGAAATGTCATAAAATATTTTACCGCTACATCTTTTTTTTTTAATTTAGTTATTTTAAGTGGCACCAACCTCCAAGTTGGGTTATTAGTAACTCGATTTATAGTAATGATATTCACAGCTCGTAAAGAAGATAGTAGTTTTGGTAGTTTTAAGAAATCTCAGCAACTGTTTTATCTTCTATTGGTTGGTCAGATTTTTTCGTATAAAGGAGTCAATCCCGCAGTTTTTCCTCTCGGCTCAGAATTTGTTGCAGGAAAGAATAAGATGATCGATTGTTAATGTGGTGTTGCACGCGTCACAAATTGGGGTGTCTCCCTTGCTTATTATTTGCGAATGAGATATTTTGGTGTGGCCAATTCTGATGCGTGATATTGCTACTTGGTTTGGTCTTGCAAGGTTGCAGACAGAGGTGTTTTCAAAGAAGTTGTTTTGTAGTAGTAGCTGTTGTGGAGGTGTGTTTAGTTTTCATTCCTTGTCCGGGTATTTATTGATTGCCGTTTTAGCGGCAATTAGTTTCTGGGCCATAAACTGAGGCAGTTTGGTAGATTCTCTGTGATGAAAATACACACTATCATTACTTTGTTCCCTTCTCTTATAATTAGCGATGAGGTGTACGTTTCTTGCCACTTGATAATTAGTGTACCACTATATTGTGTGAATAGTAAACAATAAAAATACGTGTTGTGATCAAATTAGTCATATTTACATTTTAATACGTAACCATGAATCCGTGTGTCAAAGTAAGAGCAAACCTCCTATGAACTTTTTAAACGTGTGAAACATCATAGCTAAGAAGAAGTGTTTATAAATTTAATTCAGACCTATAAGATCACTAGAATATGGATTAAAAAAAATAGCCACTAATCTCTAGGACACTATACATATCTCGACATGCATTTTTTCCTTATTGAAGTGCTTTGAATTTAGTGACAATGAAGCATCGACGAGACGTAAAAGTATATTCGTTCAAAATCCACGCGATTTCTGAAACGCGTTATTTGATAGAACGACTCCAGCTTGATTAATGCGCCAAAACGCGATCGGTGATTGGCAAATAATGACGGCCAACACATTTCTTCATAAAATAATATTCAGAAAAGCACAATACGCATCATTCTGTTCACAGCACAATTCACAATTAAAATAATGTTAGCAAATGAGCGTTTTTAAATGAAAATCAGAGTTACAGAAATAATTCAGTCTTTATTGTATTGTTGAACCACAATATTAATCCTCCATAAAATCAAACCTGAAAGACACTGAAATTAATTAACTTGAAATGAAATAATCCTCTAGCAAACAAGCGGTTCCGTTACGTTTAATGTTATATTTCAATAAAAATAATTGTTTATTGATAGAAACTAACGTTTGTTACTCTTAATGAATGCAACTATTGTTAGGAAAAGGAAAACAAATTATTGTTACGAAAACCAATTCGACATTTGTTTGGAATAAATTTCCAATTTTCTCTAGAATTTTATGTATAATATGTGTTATTTGTTGCAGGAATTAACGTAATAAAGCATAGTGCACAATTATAGGTAATACTTAATTGCACTTGTAGCTTAAGAATCGATTCCCAATGACAACATGTACCGCGATTTTCGTAGCGAACGAACTGCCTCCAGGCTTTAATTACATGTTGCTTTGTAATTAGTTCGGCACAATTGCAAATGATCCCTTACAAGTACAAGATCGATTTCCATTGTGCAAACGCGATCCTTTATAGATACAAGGTAATCCCAAATTTGAATTTATAATAGGTAGGGGAGACCGGGGCTAGTTGACTAATGAGGTTAGTTGACTAATTCCCCATAACTATTATATTATAGAATAGATGGTGCTTTGATTAGCGATTTTAAAACATATGAATGACTAGCTCGCCATTCCATGTGTCGCCGTGGTAAAAACTCGCGTGTTGTATCGGGGGGAATAAAAAATCTAAAAACATCGACGGTAAGTAAATATTTCAGTTTTGACTAGTTATGTATTTTTGTCCACTAAGTACAGCCTGATATTTTTTTCATGAATATATTGTGTAAGTGTGATGCATTGACTATGATTTACGGTATTGTATTTTATCCGGTGCTTGGAAGTTTGCACGTACGACACCTAATATGTTAGCAATGTCGGATGGGGTTACTTGACTAAGCATATGTGGGGTAATTATTTTTTCCCCTTTTTTATCCAGTTTTGCTCTTATTAACGTATTAATTACCTACTCGTCCTGAAAGCATGGAAAATGCAAACATATTGAGTCCTGAGCAGGTAAGGCCATTTCCTAAAGCAGCTCCGCGACAGAACACTAGAAAGGCGAGAAAAAAACGACACACAGCTATTTTAACGGACACACCTATAAAAGAAGCATTACAGCAAGAAAAAGAAAACATTCAAAATAAGAAACGTCCACGTAAAACTAAAATGATTGAGAAGAAAGATAGGAAAAAGAATAAAGCCAAAAACGGTCGAAAATTTCTTTTCCGAGAAGAATGTCCTGCACCATCCACGTCATTCAAGAAAAATTTATCGTTTTCAGAGTCAGAAGATGATGCCAAATGCTTAGTATGCAATGAACCTTATACTGATAGCATTCGTGGTGAGAACTGGGTGCAGTGCACACGTTGCAGCAGATGGGCTCACGAAAAATGCAGCAGCTCTAATATAGACTATTATGTGTGCATTAACTGTGATTCAGATGATGATTTGTAGGCCTAATTTGACCTAATTTTGAGCAAATAAATGTTTAATTTCTGTTAATACCGCTATGTTTTCTTACAAACGTCATTATAAATGTCAAGTCAACTAGCCCCATCATATATGTCAACTAGCCCCGCAACCGGGGTTTGTTGACTTACTGGACTCACTCTTGTAAATATAATAAAAACTATAACTTAGGCTCAATTAAATCGAATTTAAAAATTAAGCCTGTATACCCAAGTAAATTTGTGAACTTTTGGTATACCGTAAGTCAACAAAATGCCAATGGTTTATTTATAAAAAATAGATATGTAAAAAATTAGCCAACTAGCCCCGGTCTCCCCTACTAGGTTTAAATCTATCTGCACGCATATTTATGCCATATATGCGCGTTTCTACCTCATATGCACATAATTTTTTCTTAGCTATACACATTTATCAGAATTTGTCTATTAACTCATAATATTCACATATTCTGAAAGTGAGTGTGGGATATGATAGGACGAACATCATACAAACAAATAATAGGTTAACAGAAATTTACTAATTGTAAGTATATTTAATTGAAAAAAATAAAAAATTAAATTTTGCGGTAATACTCTGATTATTTCGTGATAGCTCTGGTTACTCTGTGCTAATAATGGTAATTCGGTCATAGTTCTCGCTGACCCATGATATGTTCACTAGCGACTTGTTTATATTATTTTATATTATTGTATTAAGTGATTATTTTAGGTTTATTATTTTAATCGTTGCTAAAGTCACCTGCATATCCATCGCACATACTAAAAGTAACTAGTTCCTTCTTCCAATGACTCTTTAGAGATTTGTACACTGCACACCCAAAGGCCGGAGAATATGCGTTGTGGGAGAAAGAATTGTCACAATATGCACGTCACTGGTTTCTGCAAGAATCTCTGGACTTAAGTGACTTTTAGGACTGTCCATCAACAAAATAATTGATCTCGCTGATGGAATGTTGTTCATAAAATGTTGGAACCACTCTATAAACAATTCTGTATTGATCCAGCCTGTTTTCGACAGGCGAATCAAGCTCCCCGGAATCATGTTCTCGCCTAGGCCATCAACCATTCGAACTGCTTTAAATATTACTATTGGAGGCATTGACAGCTCAGATGAATTGACACACGCCAACACAGTTATGGTAACACACTTTTCAGCATAACTCTTTTCGTACACATACTTTTTTCTACAAAAGTACTTTGTTTGATTTCATAACATAGGTGAGTCCTGTCTCATCTACATTCCAAAACCATCCCAGTAAGTTTGTCACTGCGTTGTGTATTTTATGGTGGCGAATATATTGACCTTATTCAAAGATCCTCGTGATTTAAAAGATATAAAAGTTCCATATAATTTAGCGAACTGTGACTCCATTTTCATGAAAACAAGGAAGTTTTAAGTTATATTAAACAGTTGGATGAAATCTTGAATATCGGTTCAAAACGCAGATCGAAGGTAAAAAGTGCAGAATAAGTAGTTGAAAGACGTGGGAGAGTTGGCCAGTATTACAAGTGTGCAAGATTTGTGAGGGGATAAGGCTCGAATTTCGTCTTGCATGTTTGTGCTGCAGGTTATTTTCACTGCTAAATTGTTGGCACTGTCTAGATAATATTCCACGAAAAAGAGGAAACAGAAAATGTAAAAAAATGTATATATACATAATATATATACTAGTGGAGTGAACTCTGACACTTTTCTACCCTTCTTTCGCCATAAATCCTTCACATTGGTGATCGAAACATTGGGACCTTCTACCACTGATCATACCTCCGACGATATCTAAATTATTTACCCTACAGACTGTACAAAATTTCAAGACATACACTAATATCCGTCTAAAATGGAATACAATGCCTACATAGTAAGTTAGTAGTTATTTTATTGTTAGCAGACTCGTAGGATTAATAATTATTGTAAAAACCCAAGTTTTAATGGCATAAAAATAAAGCGACATTCATTCACGTTCCTTTTTCTGAATATACAAGAAAAAGAAATAAGAATAAACAACTAGATAAATTAAACAAACTATTGTCACATTACATTCTAATGTCTATTTGATGCTGCAAGGCTGAAGAAAACCGTTTGTGCCTTTTTTCAATTTACTAATAGGAAGGTATGTCACCAAGAGTGCCTTTCTCGTTGTTACATAAAACAGAAAAATGATTTCCATTGCAGCCGAGAATGAAGACGTTTTCTGTACTTAATTGTCTAATAAATGTTTTAAAAGTAGCAAGAGTACAGGCAGCGTGATATGTTCTTTGGTGCGTGAGTCATTGTCAGACCATGTAAAACCATGTGTTACAAATCTCCATAATGTATTCGAACAATTACTGCTATCGGCGCAATGTATGGGGCCGCGCATCTGATCGTGTTTCTCGTGTGTGAATGCGTGTGCTGCTGACATTTAAATAGCCCGCGTCGGAAGTTAAACTGTTGAACTTTCATTACACGCGCTTGAAAAACCTCAGACTGCAAAATAGTAAAGTAATTTCTAACCACTTTTTTGCACGAGAAATTTCTGTATTTCGACTTGTTTCTTAATTCTCAGGCTAACATCTTCAATGTCTTTGATTTACTGATAACTAGCTTTACTATCCGGCTTCGCCCGGAATTTAAATTTGAATTTTATAATTTTTATGAATACAATCACATTCGTCTGAATTGCTCAGGCATAAAAAACTGAGGCACATTTCGTGACCTCAAAGTCTGCCATTCGATAGTTTGTACCATCTGCCTTATATATTAAAATATACCTACGATAAAAAAGTTTGGAGATGGAAATGTTCGATGAGAAGAGGTGCATAACATGACAGCTTATTTTTCTAAAGTAATACCATTTCAACCATACTGTACATAAGTACAGTTTCGCTGATTAATTTGGAAAATGAACAAATTCACCGCTGAGAGAAAGGAAGAGCTGTTTCCTACCTTGTGCAGGACAAACACGAGTCAAGCCTTACCACAGAGAAAAAGGTCAAATGTTAAATTACCTACTATTTTCCGCGTTACAACGCTTGGTCTGCATGCGGCTTTGTTTGAGAGGAAAAGCATGGATGTGAAGGTTTACGCTCTCCCGACAGAGCCGTGAATGTTTTATTTCTAGAATTTTCACTGTGCACAGTGCTTAAATTCCATTTAATCTACTCGCCCCGAGAACGACAGAATTAATGATAATCGGGCGAACGGTCGGCGCCGACCGTTTATTTCAATTAACATTATTCCTGACGTTAGCTATGGATTTCGATGGAAGTCGCGATATCTGATGACATTACATCAAACATAAATCACACAGCACTCGTGCAAATAAACACGGCACATTTCTCTGGCGAAGATAAACGATGGTTCAATCGCGCTACGGAAATCGAAAGCTCGTGTTGCATCGGTTAGAAATAAACCACCGAAAATACACGTTAATGTACGGCGCAGCTGGATTTCCATAGATGGTACGAATACGTCGATGTACAGTGAAAAAATTATGACTTGGAACTTTCAGCTTGTTGCTTTTATAAGCCGCTCAAGAATACTCTTATAGCCACTCTTTACCTATAGGTACCTACTCTGCATGGTGAAGAATGTAACACTGTTATATGCAACCACCATGCATATTCGATTTTACCAATAAATATGTGCGCAAAGCTATATGCAGCTACATGATTAAGTATTTACTAGGAAAGTAGATCATGATGATATTACTGCTGTATTAGCACTTTCAGTGGCATCGTCGTGTTTCCACGTCGAGGGATTTCTATACTCTTCTCCTCTTTGGCGTGTAGATATTTTCTGGATAACATCGAAAGTATTGTTCGACAGTTCCCGTTTGCTTTGAAAACACATCGAGCTCGGAGTTCGTTTTGTACTTTGTGGCCGCGGCTATCCCTCGCTTGCGCGACAGTCGAACCTCTGATGAGTTATCTAGGAATAAAAATTTAATTTTTATAGAATATATTAGATCTTCAATTATAGTATCCAGTGTCTAATGCACCCAAACGTGTGATAGATTTTTCAGAATTATATTCTTCTTGGATTTATAAAATATGATTTAACATGGAGACGGTTGTAAACACAGAAGATATTTTTCCTGATTTATATGATTAGTACAGCCTATTGGAATACATTATTGGTATTTATGTTTATATTGCTACTTTGCAAAAAATGTGGGTTAGTCTGTTTTTATCATTTCCAATATAATAATCTAATATTATTAAGGATACGGCAATAAAAAAGTCATATGTTTAAATATGTTAATGTTTATTTGTTTATAGCTTTGATTTTTCTATTTTATTTTTTTATATTATTGTTATTATTACTATACAGTTTTCCGTGAAAATATGTTATGATTCTTTACCGTTGCGATTTACCGTTTGGGACTCTAAAATATTTCTTGCCTCCGGGCCCCTTATAGAAAAGGCCGGTCTTGCAATTGAATTAATACTTAATAAGCAGTATTGTAAACGGCTAGCATTTTGACATGCACAATAATACCCGTGGATTGCTTAGTAATTGATTGGCGTTGGCAATGCGTCAACGGTAACTTGAAGCTTTTGAAAAGAATCACTTTGATTATAAAAGAATTATGAATACTATTAGTATAATGAACGTGACTTTCTTGTCTATGAAGAGATTTCGAGTACTTCATCGTTTCTAGTATTTCATGGCCTGTTTTTCCATTTTTAATGGCGTCTCGTATTCGGTTGATTAAAAACTTCTCTTTTTTTCAATATAACATTTCGGTTGCAATGCGTGAGTGCAGTTTGTTTCAATTTCATGGACGAAAATAAAATTTGAAAGTGGAGTCAGGCCGTCGGAGAGATATTCAATACCTATGTCAAACTCTACTTAACTATAGGTATCAAACGTTTACATATAGAATGCATCTTCGAATTTCTTTCAAAATACATGAAAATTTTTGGCCAATCCAATATTATCCTTTACGTAACATTGTAGTATCAGGAAAGAGACTGATGTATAGTGGTAAAAATAAATTCACCGTTTTGTCTCATTGGAGGCAATATACAGGATGTTTCAAAAGTACAGGCACTAACTGAACTATAGGTACGTATAGTTGAACTCCAAACAAGAAACTAAAAAGTTTTACTATTCGCACGTTTGTACGCAAAATCCTTTTAAAGTATTCAGTTTTGTAGATTGTACACTAATAATTGTTTGGTGCCACAAATAGTTGAAAGCCTGTGTTATGCTGAATGTACTAATTCTCATTACGTTATGGAAGTTAAGCCACGTTGAGCAGAATCAGTATTTAGCCGATAGGTGAATATCTAGGAATTTCTATGTTCTGGTGGAGAATCGACGGTTCAGAATTCACCTAAAACTACAGTTCCCTGGCTAGTGATCATTAGTAATCCGCACAGTAGGTCACTTCTAGGAACGGAACAATTCAAACAGGTTATTTAGTTAGTTGTAGCGGAACGTGCTTCTGTAATTATTATGGCCACTATCGTTGTTAGTTGAAAATAAATACATAATAAATCTTTAAGGTTTTCCGATTTATTTGAGAAGTCTTTTGAACCATGGCAAACAGCAATCATTTGTAAGGTAAACACAGTTGTGAGCATCAGACTGCATATGACATAAAACAGTTTGCTTACCAATATCTGCAAACGTTTATCAGTTGCATTTCATTTCGAATATATGATACATTTTTGACATTACCAATGCAAATATAATTAGGATATAATTTCGTTACCGAATATAACAGCCAAGTAAATTAATGTAAAACGAATTAGAGTCAATTTTGCACCACAATTGCCACAAATTTTAAAAAAAATTGCATTGAGGAAGCATATTAACATAATATTGCACAATGATATGTTGTATTTCACTATTTTAAATATTACTATTAATTTATTTTATTAAGGTACGGATAAATTTTTGAAGGAAACACTGTAAGTACCAAAATTTAAATGCTATACTATAGTATTGCCATTAGCGCGTAAAACATTTTTCGCTAACAAATATTTTCTTTCAATTTTGGCACTTACTGTATTTTCTACAAAGATACTTCAGTTAATGGTAGTATATTTATTTTCATAATTAAAAATCTGACAACCTCCACCTAACACAATCTTTTTCATTTTACTGGAAAAGGAGAAACGACAGTGTTAGTTTCGCTACGTAACGATACAATCCACGGTCTATGCTGTCCAATATAAATCAATCTCGGAACGATAAATGTGTGTTTGCGGCAACCGTCACCGTATGAAAATTAAAACGGTATATCACGCTGAATCTAGCCAAAACCGACCATGCTTTAAAAACATGTTATATGCTGCTGTGCGTTTATTTCTTACGTACATATGTGGGTCAAAAACAGAATTGTACGCGAGTGCGAATAAATAATAATAAACTTGGATGAAGCTACTTGATTATTATTGATTACACAAAGTTAATGAAATACAAAACAACTTTGGTATCTTAGTTAAACAGTTGAAGTTTTAATTAACTGTCATTGAAAAGTGTACCACCAGTTATAACTTTCAGACTTTCTTTAGTGTGATATCTTAGGCCACAGCAAACAAATGACTGTTATTACCATTTTGATACATTCATCAGCTAGCAACTAGAATATTATGTTAATGGGTGAAGCTCGTATAAACGGCTTATATTTATATCAATTTTTAGGAATTTTTTGAAAACATACCAATGTGCTAATCCTTTCGAAACTTTAAGGATACTTTATTTAAGCTTATAAAAAGTAAAACAATTTTTTATAACAGTCAATTATAATAAATACAAAAGAAATAGAGCAGTATATTAAATAGTTTTTTTTCGAGATACAAAACAGCGGCGGTTGTAGCGTCTCTGGTAGTTATGTGAAATAGACCAATTATTTTTTTTTCGATTTACGTGCTAATTGTAAGAATATGAATCACATATGTTGTAAAAAATTGTATATTTAAAAAATGGTGGAACTTCAAACATTTTCGCCAAAAATTCGCGTTTTATTTGTTTAAAAACAGCAGTTAAAATTAATGATCTGGTTAAACCCTATGGTTCATATTCTGAGGAATATTATAAACAAAAAGGGTACAAAATTTGAATTGATTTGTCAAATAATTATTTAGTTATCTCTGTCGCCAATTTATAAACGTGGTTTTGGGAAAAACGGGTTCAAAATGCGTTGTAGGTATACTCGGGGCTCCGAGGCGCGGTGAGTTGAATTTCGACGTATAACTTTGAAAATATATTTTTGAAATATTTTAGATAGTCTTCTGCCCTTAAGGATCGATTCCCAACATCACTAAATTGTTCAGTTGCATTTGTTGCTCTGGCTTAGTGAAAAAATATGGTGAAAACGTGGACAGGAATAAATAAACAACAAACAATTTCAAAACTTTTGTTTACATCATTTCTGTCGTGCAAGCGGTTTATGAGTAATTTAAAGTCGTCAATGAGTGGCATAAATGAAAATAAGTTTATTGTCAGAGCTTTCATCAAATTCAAACAAATGTATACTACAATGCGCGACAATGGTTCAAGAGAGGTTCGCAGTGTATTAGGTCGGGTACAAAGCCGTATGTAGAGTTTTTCACGTCGCTGCCATTGTTATCTCGTGGGGCATTGTTATCGAATTTGTTTTACGTTGTGGCGTTACTGTCGGTTGCACAAGCGTTTGAGAATGGTCCTTTCCTGAAAGGATTATTGTTCGATCGAATCTTCGAACGATGTAATTTCTTAAATGTATAATCTACATCACGTGTGAATGCACAGGCGGTACATAGGTAGTTGCCAAAGGCCGAGTTGCTGTCGATCAGAAAGAGGAATTAAGTTTGTTCACGTCGGTTCCTATTTCTACACATCGGGAAAAAACTGCAAACAAGTCTTTGTGCAGAAATAAGTCGAAAATATGGAATGAAACTTTTTCATCTGAGGCTTCGTTTTTTCAAAAAAATCGATTTAGAAAATTCACCTGGTATACGCGCATCTGAGTAAAAATTAGCAGAATTTATTATTAAATACTGCACGTCAGTGAATAACATGAACATTGTATAAAAATAGTACGAAATTGTGGATTAATTTTTTTTCGAACAGGATTGTGCGTTCGGAAAAATCGATTTTTAAAGTCGGTCAAGTGTGACTGTGCACAGAACTGAAAATCGGTTCCATTTTTAACTCGATGTTTGCTTCAATGTTGATTCGTGACAGTTCCGATTTGATTTTTAACAGGAATTCATATTTACTCCCATATTTAGTGATGTTGACGCGTACTAAACGAGTTTTTAAAATTGTTTTTCTAGAAAATAAAGGTTCATGCATCAAACTTTTATTTTGCATTTTTAATATACTTTTGTATGGTCGGAAAATGAGGACATTTTTATGATTTTTTTCACATATAGAAATGTCATATTTAAAAATAAATATATATACTTTGTTGTGTATAAATTAAGCTGTATTCTCTTCAAATAGAAATTTGATATCTTCGGGATTTATTTTTTTAAAAACTTGAGGATTTTTTTAAATAAACGAGTGTATATTCCAAAGTATATATTTGAAAGTTCTTGTATTTTTTTTCAATGCAATATCTAAATAAATAATCGAATCATAAGCGATCTCTCGGCGGTTTTTTTATTTCGGTGACCAGTGTGGCTTTCACCTGGTTCATCAAAAATAAAAAGTTCGACCAAATTTAGTTGGTATATTAGATTATCTAGTCTTCAATCGTGGCTTTTTCATTTTCGGTGCGTAGTTTTTATTTCACAGATGAAAAATGATGAAAAATGAGAGCGATTCTGTGGCAAAAATCGATACTTTTGTGATTTTGAAGCCCCCATTTTGTAGTAAATTAATTTTTCAGGATAATAAACGATTAAGGACTATCAATAAATATTTCACAAATCTAATATAATAACTAAATCCCCGCGATTTTTTTATTTCAGACCACGTCAAAATGCGTCACGCGATTTTTTAAATCAACCACGTCAAAATTAAATTGGTCACCGCAAACTACTGGAAAAAATCGCTGCCGGGAAATCGCTGTTATTTCTTTTATTTATTTGTATTTTTCATTGCAAAAATTACTACAAGTTGTTTAATATGTACCAGTCCATAACTACAGACGTACAGACAAGTGAAACGTAAAACCATATTTTTTGTTTTATTTCTTTTATATACTCTATGTTGAACTCGATGCTGCCACAGTACATCAAACTTAATTCCCACTCGGCGAAGACACTTCAAACATTTCGTAAAATCAGCGGCGCGGAAAGTTTGAAATTAAAGGAGCACTCATATCTTCCACGAGTGTATTTCAAATATATTAAACCATTATCACGTTATAGCGGCAATCGTCTATTTATTCCGTGTTGGAGTGAAATGCATAAAATAAATTTAAAACTAAAACTGCGTTAAATTATATAGAACGAGATTAGAATTAAATAACACTGCCCAGGGCAATCTCTTTGCGACGGTTCCTATAAAGTATACATCTAATTAGGTCTATCCTAAACTTTCCATCCATTTTTCTGATTCGACGGGAATCGACCGGCGCGGCGCCGTCGACAAAGTAAACTGTTTAAGCGTCTTCTGGTAGTTGTCCCCTAGATAATTATGTCACGTTGCTCGAAACGCTTTGTTGGTAATTAAAGCTGCGGTCGGCGGAGCGCAGTCGGGATTCGTGGAGTGTCGAGGAAATATCGTCGAGCGAAGCGTGGATAGAATGAGAAAGGGATGCCGGAAGGGCGGGTTTAAGGATAACGCCGCGAATGGCGATGTCACGATGCGATACGTTCGATGCCATGGCGATGCGAATTTTCCTGAAACTACTGTAGAAATTAATGAACAATTTTTTGGTACAAATGAGGATACATTTATGACTCGACTCAATCAAAAGCAATAAATAATATTATATAAACTGAAGATAGATTCTACAAAATTCATTCATTCTGATTTATGTCGAAGTAATTGTCAAATCACTGTGGAACATATTCCTCATGAATTGTTCTAAATAATCTGCATCCCGTGAAAAGTTTCAAATAAGGGCAACCCTGAGTGAAAATTTCAATGATCACCAAATCTACCTCCCTAAAGTTCATTTATCTTAAATGGGTCAATTATTAAGAAATTCAGTATTTCGTTAGTAATTCAAAAACGGTTAATGCCACCGAAAAATGTTTTAGACAAAAATTAAAAAGCTTTAAATTCTGCATAAAAAAGGTTGTATAATATATTTTCGTAAATGCAACAGTTTTTGAAGCAACGCGTGTTCAATACGTTCATGCTAAATAATTTCATTATTATTGCACAGATGTTTTGATTGTACAAACTGCCATCTCACTTGTTTCTTGCAATGCGGACAATAAAGTGCCTGTTGTTGGAAAGCACGCAGATTTAATAGTTCTTATCGCAACGCTGGCCAATTCCAACATGACGATTTCTTTGCTGAAACCAGGGAGAGGGAGAACGCAAAGACAATTGTTTTCTTGTGCCAATTGCAGTGACTCCGAAATGTGCAGAGAGGACATTCTTTTTGCCCATGCGTTTAGCGGATGCGACACGACATCAGCAGTTTTTAGGAAGGGAAAAGCGACACTGTGGAAGCTCTTGCAGAAGAGACAAGATTTGAGGGAGGATGCTGCAATTTTTAATACACCTAATGCTTCGCAGGAGAAAATCGCAGAAGCTAGAGAACGTGTTGCTTTGGTTTTATACGGAGCGTCTCAGTCCGCGAAATCCATCGATGACTATAGATTTTTGAATGGAAGATAGAAGAAGCTATGTAACTTGGCTCAATCACCACCAACAGCAGCAGCGATTCGAGAACACTTGTACCGAGTATACCACCAGATACAACAATAACGTGGTAACGATTTATGTGCCGAAACATCTGGATGCAAAATAACAAGTTAATATCAATTCGTATATCACAGCAGCCAGCACCAGACGTGGTCCTTATTTCCTGCAATTGCCGCAAAGCGTGTGAAGTGGGATGTGGTTCACGGAAGAGTGTATTGAAATGCACCAACATTTGTGGAAACATGGATAATCTTGTCTTAATGCTACGCGAATCGAAATAATAGGTGAAGAAGTCAACGATACAATCGATGTAGCAACATCGGAGGAAGATTACGGAGTCACGGCCCGGTGGACACAAATACACCCAGCGATACTGAAGATTGGGATGAAGGCAACAGTAGAAGCAACTTTACCAGTCCCCCCGCAAAAAAGAAAAGAATGTACAATTTAGGGTAATGTGCATTAGGCCTATAGGGGAAACCACGTAAAAACAACGCGCCCTGTACTGTACCACCCGGATGATTTAGAAAGCAGTATGATACTATAGTAGGGGCATGTTTACCGGGAGTTACCGAATAAACGGTTGCATTTACGATAAAAATATTATTGAAATGTTTTATGCAGAATTTAATGCTCTTTAATTTTTCTCTAAAATATTTTTCAGTGGGACTAACTGTTTTTGAGTTATTAACGAAAAACCGTTTGTGTAACATTTGACCCCCAAAAAGGTTCATACTCATCACTGAAACAAGCAATTCATGAAAAGACCTACCTAATTTTAGTTTTTTTTTTTACAAAAATTTCTAAAATCCTTGGACTATTGATATATTACTGACTTCGGTATTACTGTATTGCCTACATTTTGTATTATATGATTCCAATTTTTTAACCACTTTTCTTCCACGTCATGCTGGAACTTATATAATTTTGCATTAATATGAATCTAATAAGTGCGATCTACATAAGTATAAAATCTTATAAAACATAAAAATAGATATACTACATTCTACAATAATATAAATTTTGAGGGAGAAACTTTGGAACATAATGTAAAACTACGGCGAAGTAACTGAAATTGCTATTAGCAAAAGAAGTAAGAGTAGGTGCGTACTTTTTATGTTTGTACACTTAAGAAACAGAGTACTCTAGTAGCGCTTTCACATTTTTTTCTGCGATTACGATGCCATTTTCAATTCGTTTTTTTATGGAAGTCTTCAAGAGAAGTCGATTCAAGAGTATCGGCTTCAACAAGTTAAGGGTGAAAGTTTTATTAAGGCTTGGCGTGCTACGTTCTTTTATGGAGCGAAATAAGAAAGGAGCCAGTGTTCTTACGAAAGGGTGCTAAAAGTAAGACTTTTAGAAACGAGTAACAACCAAACGACGATTCGGTAAAGGAACTGTAGGAACAATCGTTTACTGATGATTGTTCCAACGAATGCTTCAGGATGTAAGTTTCATTACTTGTTGAAACGATCGCATGGAAATACATATTATCCGGTTATGTTCGACTGAAAGTTTAATTTCTTGCCACATTTGAGCTTCTCATTTTACAGTATATACATTGCGTCAATAACAGTGATTTTGCAGTTTCGGTTATGAATCCAGCAGTCTATAAATAATTGGTCTACCATGGAAAATATTGTTTTTTTTTTTAAATTATTTATTTATAAAGGTCGCATCCACATTAAGATTATTAGGGTTTAAAACACAGTTACAAATCACGTACACTACTTTTAGACATTCATATTACAATACATTGATAAAAAGACATTTGGATTTTATGATCTCCATTCTAGGCGCTGATGTTTTAATATTGTTTCAATTAAGCTAATACTTATTAATGTAGATCAGGCCTGGGATTTAAGTGAACGCAGCGGCCGATTTTCAGAGGCAACGCCTCCTTTCTCCCGCCTCGCGTCTTGGCCCCCGCGGTGGCCCAGCAGCTAGGAGTGCCTCAGGCCCGTACCATATGAAGCGCGCGTGGAGCGTTGACAAAACAAAAACGCACCGACAATCGTGCTCTCTGGGACGATATGGAAGCCTATTGATACAATGTCACCCTAATACACCACGCGCGGTTCACGTGTTACGGGCCTGAGGCGCTCCTAGCTGCTGGGCCGCCGCGGGGGCCAAGACGCGAGGCGGGAGAAAGGAGGCGTTGCCTCTGAAAATCGGCCGCCGCGTTCACTTAAATCCCAGGCCTGATGTAGATTATAAATATAATTTTTTCCATATTAGTTTTCACTTGACGAAAAGCAATTTACTACTGTATCTTAAGCAATTACTAAGCCGATATTACCTGTAATGAGGTAATATTAATGTCTCGTGAAGAAAGTATTAAGGTTTACGAAATTAGAGTATTCGTCAGGTAAATGGGAATGTTCTCATGTTCAGTTTGGGGGTGCTTTTGAACTCATTTCAGCGTTAGTTGGCTGGGTGGTTGCTGGTTTGTGAGAACACTAAGAAAGCACGAACATGAAATGCGGAAGAGGGGTGGGTGAAATGAATGAAGAGACCCTAAACGGTTCATCGCGCAGAATAACGAGGGTTTGGAAATCGAGGATTTAATGAAGGGTCGGTAACCGAATATAAAAGGCATCTATCTCAGAAAGTTGAAAGGATATACGATATTAAATTGGTAAATCCTCTAAACGAGAGAGTCACTCGTAGATTTGGTTTTATTTGATCGATTACCGTTTTATCAGGATCTGTAGGAACAAATTGGGGAAGAGGGATATCTGCTGGGAACCGACAGTTTATTCGACACAAAGGAAATAATTGATCACGCTTCAGAATATCCACAATATTACCGTGCAGCATTCGAGGCAATTTCTTTTTATAATTCACATTCAACTATGATAGGCATCATCTTAGCATTTTTATGAAGTTATGTCAGTTATATTATGGAAGATTATATAATCAACATTTATTCATATAGTTTGTAATTTATGATCAGCTTACGCTGCACCACTTTGGAACAATCGCGTACCAGTTCAAATAAGCCGCGGGAACATTGCGAAGTCACGATGACCAATAGTGTGTGTAGTTACCTAACAATAAGTCGCGCGAGATCGGCAGTCACGAACGGCAGACGAGATAGTAAACAACGAGATAGTATTACGGTAATTAATAAGCTATTGTTACGAAAGCTATTAGGATCGATTGAAAATGATAATAATGGTAAACGTAATATAAAATTAATACGGAAATACTCAATCGTTGCGAACAATGCACAGAGGCAAGGATATTGATTCGGGCGGAGAATAATAGGCACTGATAAATGATATAAGCAGAAGCATTGTTTTAAAAGGTTAAAATCACAAATTCGCGTTATAACGCTTGTTATGATTTCATGATTTATGGTCCAACATTGGACAAGTATAAACATACTTGTTCTGGTTCCTAAGTTTGATTATTGTTTACGCCAACGACTCTCAAGTCACAAGTAAGTTATGAAACGCAGACTGTACATACAGATGGCATAAATTATGTTGCACGAAGTTATTAAGAAATTGGAGAATCAGTTCCTATTTAATGAAAATAGTAACAAAAATTTCATGGATTTGGTTTTCTTAGTTAATCCGTTTCTTTTATTTACTCGTCGTCATTTTTTTTTATCAAAATTGATTATGTATGAGAGGTATTTTTCGTGCCTCTTTATTTGACTAAGAAGGAGTTCAATAGTACATGTTAGATATGTGTATTAATTTTCATGATACAGTGGTGAATGAAAAAATATAGCCAAAAAATTACTTCTTTTCAGGACACTATTCCGCGCGGCCACTGGCGCGAGTGAGAAAACCCAATGAGCGAGCGAGAGGAAACGAAAGAGCCTCTTGCTCGCTCCCGGGTTCCCCCACTCTCGTCCGAAGGATTCCAAGAAATAGTGGGGATAGTCGCCGGGCTCCTAACGCGTCGTAGAAACGAGCTGCTAACGAGTAGATACTGTATTATGTTGTGCGAATTTAGTAGTGGAAGCAATAGGAACTTTAAAAATATATCCCTCGTTTATATGCATAAATTGCGCTGCTTTAGTTTAAAATTGTGGGAATAGTTTAATTGTCCAGGACATCTTGACTTTCCAATTAATTAGCTAAAGTCCAATTAATTAAAAAATCATCACAAATGTATTGTAAGTAGGTACTTTGTAAATTAATAAATGAACCAGAAGTCTTTAATAAATAATGACATATATAAGGCTTTGATATTTAGAAAACAAGATATACAACCAATTGGAATTAAAATATATTTAACACTAAACCTCTGAGAGAACATTTGGTATAGCCGAATGAAAAACAAATTCCGCTTAGCGATCTTAAAAGGAGATTAATGTGACTAAAAAAATACTTTAACTAATTTAATAAATTGATATTGTTTTAGTGTTATAGTGGGTCTCGAATTTCTTAAATTAAATCGCACGAATAACAATTAGCCAAGTATCCTTAAATAGAAAGAACTTTGTAAACATTTCATCAAATTTCGGTAAAACGATAAAAGCAGTTATTATTAAACCTCGGTTAATTAAAATGAAACATTACATTCCGTAACATCGCTGCACTCATTGCCTAAATTAAAAAGCAGCACTACAGTAAAAATGCTCCAGTAAAATAAAAACATTATCAGAGGCAAAGTACAGAAATGTAGATACAATAATTTCGTACATGCGCGAAATATTTCCCACCGAGCAATTTCGGACAATCGTTATTTTCAATCAATCCAACAGCTTTCAGGCAAACCGCACTGAACAGGAATTCTTTTAATAACTGCCGTGGTCGTTTCACGAAGAACGCTCCCCAGTTCCCAGCAAGGGATGAAAGAAATCGTTTATACTTTGTCCCTAGGAAACGGCACGAACTTTTTCAACGACTTTAATACCACGGATCATGAAACATTCTAGAAAGCAAATCAACGTGTACAAGCTGCCTCGTAAATAAAGCAAGATTGCCGTTGAGTGGTGAAATGGCGGAGTCAAACAATCGGTAGTCCAGGACAACGAGGATTCAATCACAGATCGACAAGCCGGGGATGAAAGTTATCTATGCAAGTGGAAAAGGGTGGTGGCGAGCGTGTGAACGACAGGGTCGAAACTGCCGGCGCACGCAACCATCACGAGGCGACCTCGCGCTTCATGGTACAAATGACTCTTCCTATTCGCACGCTGCACCACAGTTACACCCCTCCGCCCTTACTGTCTGCTCCTTAACCAGCTACCCCTTCCACCTGGGGCTTCCTCCCTTCAGTATCCGCTATCCCAGGGGAAGAACGTGGTCGACCACGTGGAACCACCGACAATCTTCTACGATCGTAATTTGATATTATCCGACGTAAATCAACGTGGAAGAGAACCTACACCGCGGGGCCCTCCTATACCTTTGCCTTTCTTCTTCGCTCTGTTTTCCACACGTTCATTCATCTATCTTTCGAATACAGACTAGCCAAGTCACGATAATTTTTCCAATTACAAGAGCGATTGGACAATGATGGATTTTCGTGAGATACCTCGGACTTCGCGACCGTGCTTTGGGCGAAGAAGGTATCGAGCGTTCAATTTCAGGCTACAAGTCGTGACTCGAGAACATTCAGATGGCCTAAACAACTACTGCATTCTTATTGATTAGCGAGTAACTAGGATTCGAGCAGACTGTAATGTGCACGTATTATGAATTAGATCTCGTGTTTTGTAGGTCGTTAGGAGTAAAGGGAAGGGATGGTTGGACTGAGAAGACCGCGAACCGGCACTCACCGATTGGAACGCAACTTTGTGGGTTTATAGAGTGACTTAAGATAAGAACAATGGTATATTTCATTCACCTCCAATAGTACTTTAAGACGGTAACTCCGGTGTAACTGCCCGTTTTTCAACGACATTTTTGGGAATTTATTTAACGAAAATTATAAGTTTGTAGGACCTGACGTTTTGCCGGCATATTAAGGTATGTTTGAAGCAAAACTCAGAATTTTTCTGATCTTTCTTATCGCACGTATACATAAATATAGTCGGTGGTGTAAGCTGCTTCAAAGAAATTCTTTTCCGACGGTCGTTGATGTGGGAACTGTTCTAGTCATTCAAAATGGAAAAACCAAGGTTTATTTTCTTTATTATGTTTGTCGCTATGGTCGGAACCACAGAGGCTCCCTAACAATAAAAATTTTCAGAATGACAGCATTTTGAAAAAAAAATGGTTTTGCTGATAAATTTAACTGTTTTCGTTATGTAGAACTAATTTTATACAAGATAGAAACTTGTCTGCGTTAATAAAGAAAATAAACCTTAGTTTTTCCATTTTTGATGACTACAGGGTTATTCTCCAGCAACGCCTGTCAAAGAGATACCGCCTGATAGTCCGTGGCGAGGACAACACCCCTCAGTGGCTCACCAAATTGTATGGCTTTCGAGAACCCATTGGTGTCGCTTCCATATCGATACGATAAAGAATAAAGAATTTCTTAATACGCCGAAATGAATATTTCACATTTTCATTCTCGACAGTATAAACATATACTTTTTGTTAAATAAATTCCCGAAAATGGCGTTGAAAAACGGGCAGTTACACTAGAGTATCTCCTTAAGGATATGAAAACAAACCTCAACGTCAAATAGGTATTCCCACATTCTCAGGCATAACTCTTAAAATACAAGAGGTAGAAAAAATTTCAACCAAAAGTTTAATGGTACAATAAGTGCTACAAACTTGCGTTAACTCAATTTTGAAAAGAGTTTAAAAGAAAAATACCTAACGTAACTAAAACTTTTGTCAAAATTTTGTTCGCGCAGGTTTGCAGTGCTTAGTGCACCATTAAACTTTTTCTGTCTCTTTTATTTTAAAAATTATGCGCGAAAAAGTGGGAGGGCCGATTTGTCTTTGTCCGTTGTTCTTGTCCTGAGTCACTCTATATACCCACAAAGTTGTGTTCCAATCAGTGGATAAGGGTTCCCTTGTGATTATTGTTGCGAAGGCTTGTTTCGATAATGGAAATAACGGAACGCTGGGGATTTTAATCGAATAATTTATTTGCTGCATTTTTAACTCGATCCTTGCCAGTAACATAGAGAAGCGTGCGGAGTTCCCGACAAGTGGCTGCAATCGTAATTTGATATTATCCTACCTAAATCAACGCCATGGAAGCATACGTGCGTTTTCTCTGTCTCTTACACATATACGGGGTACATTGCGGAGATCGATCGATAATGCATTGAGATTTATGGGCCCGCGAAGCGCTACTAGTCGGGGCTCCTGTCGGATCTTCTCGACCGTAGGTCAATCTCGTGAATCATGGCGGATTTGCTTGCAAAGGTTACTCGCTACAAAGATATACGTACGACAGTGCACTTCCATTTAATCTTTATAGTTCAATAATATATTACCTCGTTATTATAATAGCTATATAGTCGCTGAACAATGTGTCGAACGCTTAAAGTACAGGTCCCTCAGAATTGGTAATGGGGTTTGTTACTTGTTTTGGTTTAATCGGAATGATATTATTCCAGCATGTAATTGGAAGCATTGTAGCATCGTATAAAACGCTTGTGAAAACAAAGGCATTAGTTTCTTACTATCAAGAAAATATAATAAATTGTTTCTTGAAGAATTGTTACTGATAGAGATAAACTTGTTGCTTTACGTTCTAGGATTCATTGGAGTCCCTGTTTGGCATACTGTCTAAATGTTTTGCTCTGCTTTCAGAGAATAATCTTGCGTCTACCCTAGAAACTACGTTTTAATTTGAGGAAATCAGATTCTGAGAACTTTACCTTCAATGATATTTCTAATTGAATAATATGCACTCATTTCTGTTGACATAACGATTTGTTTTCTGAAGCAAATTAAATACTTAAGAAAGTAATTATACCTCGATTTTCAGGTTCATTATTTTAAAATATTAGGTAAATTAATAACATTAAAGATTAATTATTTTAACAAAAATATTTCGCCTTAATTTAATTTTGTATTTTTATTTTACGATTTCTGAGAGTATTCTTGTTATAATTTCATTACTGTCGAAGGAAAAGAATAATGTGTAAATTCTATTGAATATAACATTATATAAATGAAATGAAGAAATTTCATTAGGTACTCAAAATAAGTTTTAGAATCTAGCAGTGGAGAGCGAATGCAGTAGCTTTATGGCATCAAAATGGAAGCATTGAACCATTAATTGGAGTCTGATAAATTACAAGACTGGTTCGTAATGGAATTAAAGAATCGATTCTACCGCCCTATACCTAGTAATGAATCGATTCAGCGGTTATGAAGCTTGGCATCGGTCCGATATTGAATCCAAACAATAAAAATGCATTTCAGGACTTTGGAAAAAGAATTGAAAACCCATGAACTGTACTGCAAGGTTTAACGAAAAATCAGAAATTTCCAGATTCCTTTATATTTTATTATATTTATATTTATTTTTTTCGACCTAGGTGAATAAAATCGTACTCATATGATTGTGTATAAATTTATTATACATATACCTAACACTAGCTAATCAAGTGAGTTGGGTATTTAATTGAAATGGTAATCATTGTACACAAATATTATATAACGAAATATTTTGGGTCCTATTATGAATGTATACTTATACTAAGAATTATGAGTCCATCATGCAATTTTGTAATATTTTCTCATTAAAGACGCGTTATCATTACATTATTATACATTACCTATACCCCATCAGAAACGCGAGTGGCAGCTTCAGAATTATTATTTATGCACAAGGTTAATATCGAAATCGTCGACACATTCACCACCCGACGGTCACCGATTATGAACGCTTCGAATGGAAAAGCATAGGGACATCGCGTGGTGTTGGATGTGTTAACTGTCCGTAGATCTTATGCAATATTGACTTTTATATTACACGCAAATCTGAGGGAGTCCAGAAGTGTGTGAAAAGGTATAAATCGTGACTAAACTGAATCTGAATTATGAATAATCTGGTAGGTACATTCCTAAATAAAAGATCGTGATCAAGGAGCGATTCCATAGTTGGCAAATTAGCCGCTTCTATATTTTTCGTTGGGCAGTTTTACAGCGAAGAAAAGTCTACGTACTGTGCCGCATGGAACCTGCAGGTTTACAGTGACGAAACATTGCAGGCCACTTAGACTTACTAGTTGCAATTCGATTACAGAATACAATTAAGAAATTAAATTTCAGTTAAGAGATTATTATTATAGAGATTGCCTCTACCTCTCAACGAGGAACTGAAAGTAGGTCTTAAGGCTGGCTGGGTTTTTATTCGTTTTCTATCTGCGGAAATGTATTGTCCAGTTGGCTTAATTTTTATCTCTAACTTTATATTCAATTTTAACCCAATCCAGGGATAACACAAACTCTAACTAACCTTAGATGTTGGTGCAGTTGAGTTACCATTCCCTAAAATTAATTATTTTCATGTCATTTATACGTACAATATTCACTTACACCCAGCCTCGCGAAACACATATGTATGTGTGATAGTGACCAGTATTCTCAAATTTCCGGAAATTCAAAGTATAGGTCGATTCTTTTCCTGTTAAATTAGTATGCAAATACGTGAATGCCAGGGAAGAACTGACGATTTTTCACTCGAAAACACATCACTACCAGGCAGAGTTATAAACACTGTGACTGACCCCGTGCCACGTCGTGAGTTTATGTCAATCGATATTGAGAACGAAGGAGAAGCCGCTACCCGTGGTTTGAGGAAGTTCGAAAATCCTTTGTAAAGCAACCTTTAGAATCTTAACTCCTGAGTAGATTGGACTGTATAATTTTGTATTCAATAATTTTTAAAATTAGCAATTTCCCATGTGACCTGGTTTCCAGGTTTTTCATATCATAAATCTAACCATCAGAGAAGTCCTAATACGTAATAATTGTCTCCTCGACACAGTCAGTAATGAAAGAAAAAAGCGTAATAGCGAATTTCCAGTTTCATAGAGAGTTATATAATTTATGAATTTTTAATACTTATATTTACCTAATTAAATTACTAATCTACATACCTAACTTCTTCTCCAATTTATGAATTTGCAATACACAGTTCATGAAAAATTTCAGGTCACTTGTAGGGTAAACGCACTAATAAATGAACCCTTAAGAGTAATGAATGAACACTATTATAAAATTATGTTTGCAACGCGAGTGATTCCACGTGCTGCAAAAATTGTTTGGATGTGAAATAAGAAATTAAAAGAAGTCTCTAATAAATTAGTTGCTTATTTTAATAAAATGTGTTCATTTACTGCTACATCCACAAGAGCACTTTATGAATTGATTCGACGTGCACGTTAAGTTCAAGAGTATAACAATTGAAATTTAATGAAACTTCAACATTTTCGCGGCGTTTTATTAAGTTACTAAGTAGTGACTTATATTAATTGGAATTCCATTAAGTTTGCAAAAATTTATAATATAAACAATTATTTTGTTTTAATATCAATATTAAATCTTTTGCGACTTTAACATATTCTTAAATTATAATGATAAGGTTAATCTAAATTCTTTATTGCTTTTCTATCGCATATCTTTCTGCACGATGTAATTGGCATGCAACGAACATCCATATAATAATTGAAGTAATAATACAAATGATATGAAACAAAAGGAAATTTGAAATTGGTTTGCGTTTTTAGATAGATATTAAAGAGGGTTTTACAGTAGAGTTTGTGCGCAAATTCATTTCGTGGAGTACATATTTTATTTTACTTCTCGGTCGGCAATGGATGTTAAATTATTATTTAATGTGTAGCAACGTCGTTCTCAATTTCCAACATGTAGACAGCAAGTACATATGCCATGAATAATTGTAATTAATTATTGAAAATTATTGTTGCTAAAATGAATTATTTACGTATTAAACAATTCAATAACTGATGTTTCTTGCAAAATTCCGATACGTGCTGTTTCTCACGTCAACTTTGAATTTTAGAATTCCTCGGTAATTAAAATATGATGCGACACATTGAAGCCGCCTTGTATTGATAATAATCGATGAAACGTATTTTATTAACACACTCGTTTCCTCGTGTAATTGTGTATCGAATAAACACTTCGTTAGAATAGCTTTACAGAGAATCAATTCGCTCTCCAATTGACAAGGGAATGGTTTTCTGAATAAAAACAAGTGGAAAATACAAAATATACATTTTCGTGTAGGAGAGTTTTGTTTTTGAGTAAATTTATTTTGGAAGTTGGTTGTATACGCGAACACTTGCTCTATTATTAGTTTAAAGCGTCAAACATCGTTAATGTCATAATTTATTTTTTATTATTCTTACTATTTTATGTTCTACTGAGCTTATGGATCTCGTGGGTATAATAACGATATACAGATGGTTTCGTTGCTTGTTATGTAGTTGGAATGTGCAATTAAAGAATACAACATAAAAAAAAGCAGGATTCACAATTGCGGTACATAGTAACTGTGGCGGAAAAAGTACATATGTATATTGTATATTTAGTATGTATTTACTAGTGCTCCTTGATTTTCTGACAGCCAGTTGCTTTATTACAGACGTGGTATAAAATATTTTAAAAATAATTATCTGCAAAGTATATTACCTTAATCGACAACTAATTATTTTCAAAGACTCCTACGCTATTCTATTCAAACATTCTTTTGAATTAAGTATTTCGTTACTTGGCTACTAATTATTTGTACTTACAATTTAGAATTTCAACTTTATATAAATCAAACTTTAGTCAGTAGAAAAATTCATCACCAAAGTGACACTGACTGTAATATATATTCATCGACGCAATCAAGATATATTAGTAACGTAGGAAGGTAAATTGGAAAATACAATTTGGAAACTTAAAATTTGACTTTTCATTTCAATTTTTTTAGGGCACGACCAACAGTATTTTTTTAAACGAGGCATCGTATTTGGACATTATATATTGGCAAAAGATGCAGCTGTTGCTTGATGGAGAATAGTCGAATATTATTTGATACCATGCGTGATTGGTTTTGATTAATATAGTATAGAGATACTAAGGAGCGTTATCGAGCAAGTAACAGTTCTGTTTCAAAGCGTCCTTGTATGGATAACGAATGCGGTTGTGGCAAATGTGACAAACGCTATAGACAGATCCTCGAAACAATTGAGGAATGAGAACCATTAAAATCTGTAAGAAGCAGTTGTGTTTTAATTAAAAACTTTAAAACTGAGAGTCTTTTTGTTCAGGCATGAAATGGCAGGTAGAGTTTTAATGAAACCAAAGGACTGGAGTTACCAATTGAGTTACAGATGCAATTAAATCTTTTTCAAATTCTTTGCTATAAAAATTGAACCTGCCACTTGTGAACAAATATTCAATGCAAAAATACAGCAATTTTTTATCTTATTCGGATTATATAAATTTTCAATGAAGCTATAATTTTAAAATAACATTTTCAAAGCTATAAGGATATTCATAAAGTACAGCCTAATATTACTTAGGAAGTGTAACAAATGGTAAAACATGGAGATTGGGGACTAAATTGGCAGTCAAATCGCTCGAAACTCAAGTATTTTTTTGCGAATTAATTACAAGGAGATGAAAGCAAGCACAGATTTTCCCTTTTGTACAATGTTTATTACTGTTACGAAGAGTAGAAAAATATATATTTTTTAATACATATCTATTTTCAAATGGCGCCATGCGAGGCGTTTTTGATTTTATCCTCATATTGAGCTAAAAAATAAAGATACAGCGGTTTCCTTGGAATATGTTTCTCCTAGAACCTGTAATTTCGAATTGAACCTCGGAAAAAGGAATTAAACCAAAATTATTAAAATAGCAATTAGGAGAAAGCGATTTTTACGATAAATTTCGATTTTTGGGGTGCACAAATAACTGTTTTTTTTGTATCTCGGAATCTAGAGTTTTTACACTTTAATTTTGAGGTTCAATCCACAATGAAATATATTTAAACATGCTGTACAAATTTCAAGTCTATCCGAACTTTCATTTTTGTAATCCCTGCAAAATCACAAAATCACTGCCTACACGTTAAACAAATATAGCGCCCTCATAATCAAGTATGTCTATATTACCAAAAAGTTTTTTGCAATTTATAGTATTAATAAACATTACCCAAAAGCACTAGTCATAATTTGCATTCATCACCTTGTAATTAATTCGCAAAAAAATACTTGATTTTCGAGAAATTTGATTGCCTAATTCCCTAAAATACTGTTTTTATGTAACTTCCTTAATAATAAAGCAATAATAAAAAAACGATAGCTACCAATTTTCCGCAATAAAATGAGTTCTGTAATTAAATGTGATTCCACGAAATCTTTTTAACTGCAGAAGCTAAAAATTCCACATAAAATAACTCGAGATCTAAATGTTTATACTCACGCAATTTTTTTCATACGTAATCCCTCCGTAATCAAAGAACCAACAGTTTCCATGTTCCAAATATTTATTACCCTACCAACCGGTTCGCAATTTGTACTATCACATTAATAACCCAGTCTAACACTCCAAATGAAAGATCAGTGGAATATAATTACAACGATAACTCTACCATACTAAACTCGCGTAACCATAGTTACACATAAAGCCAGCAGTTAAGAATTCTAACTATACCCCATAATCGCGCATGTGCTGCAGTAATTAAAAGAAACATGCTGCCATTATTGTAAGGCTACAGTCACTTTCTTTAAAGCTTCGTCGCAACACGCAGTCGAAGTAAATCCACAACAAAAAAGTTTATTTAAAATTTCACCGAATCGCGAGGAAGTTTCGAGCGCTGTTCGTTTTCGTCGAGCAGCATTTCACACCGAAGGAATCCTCTTGCCTAGGACGTGACCGTCCGGAGTAGTTTGTTAAAAGTTGAAATTGGCCGATGCTCGGTTCACTCGATTTTCCTTCGAAATAATTCCTGCGCCGCGCGAACTACCGCCGGTCGATCCATCACCACGCGACGAAGTAAACCCACAACTCATCGTGTAATTATTGTGCACGATGCCAATAATATCAACGGCAAGCATCGACGCGCGCGCGCGCGCGCGACAGAGAGCGAGCACGAGAATGGGACGTCGTGGAAAAATGGAGGAAGTTTTCAAGAAAGTTAGCCCGATACGAGGACATCCCTTAACGTGCGACGTATACCTACACGGGCAAAACTGATTACGCGTGTTATCGGGTCCCGAGGTGTACGTAGTGGGACTTCGTTTCGATCTCTATCAACACGGCAAACTTAGGTATCTCCCGTAAACGCGGCTCATCCAGCCCAGTTTTGCATAATGCGATCTTTTAACCTTGGATGTTACCCTGCATACCACAATACCGCGAGTAACTACAGTACTTCGAATTACAAGAGGAATTGATCACCTCGCAGCAGGAGGAGTGCAGCTCCTTTTTTACAGTTTTTGAGTTATGACGTGTAATATACGTATGAAAAAATCTACATCGTTTGGTACATATTCGATGCAAATCCGATAATAAAAGAGCGATACCTATACTGCAAATTCTGACTCTGCACAAAATCTACATTCGTAAACAATCGATTGAATATTGCAGCCTAACTATGCTGAAGGCAAGGGCAGAAACGCCAGTCGTTTTTGGGCTTTCGTGCGTGTCATATGACGCCTTTGTCATTATGTATATCAAGAAGCGAAATAAGTACGCGTTTTTTATTGTGTTATTCCAAGTAAACTACAATTTAACAGTGTTTAAGGTAAATACGATTATATGTTCGTTTAGTAATGTCCCATACTTATATTTTTTACTTATATTTTTATTTTTTGTTAAAGAAGTCATGTTAATATATTAAAAAGGGTGATCGTTTTTGCACGTCCGGGGCAAAAAGTCCATTTTCAATTGACACATATTTTGTGACATGACTCAACAAAACATAACACTGTTAACCAAAAACTTTGTAAAAGTAAAGCATAATGGTTTTAGTTTATACAAAATAACACGAAAGTATCTCTAGGTTTTTATTACTAAATTTTGCATAGGTTTATATGAAACAAGGGATTTTCAGCCCCACAATACCCTACCCTGTTGCTCCAGATTTGAAAAATTCGCCCGAAATAGAAATAGAATCTTATCAGTTCCATAAATAGGTAACCAAACAGTGAATGACCGAATTGTTGAATGAGAAGCCCAGTAAATGACCACATATTTTTATTAGGAATCGAACTTATTAATGTTTGTTTAATACCCATAACTAAAAATATGGGATATTAAACGTGCAACTACACTCCATTTATAAATATATAGTAATTTTTAAATTTATAATTGACATTTCTTTGCCTAATGGTCATTCACTGGTATGCGGTCAATTACTGGTTGGTTTACCCTACTTATTGTGTGGAAATATATATTTTTTCAATTAGTGTATTCTTTTCAATGTTAAGTCGAAGCAATAATTTTATAAACTGTTTTCTAATTTACTCGAAGATGGTAAAGATGGAGCTTCACACCTCTTGCTGTAAAGTCCTCAATTCGAATGTCTGTGTTGCGGAAATAAATCATTCACAGGTTTTGCTCGTATAAATGCAGAGGAATAATTAATCGTGAAGGCTGCTGCATTGCGTTTGTGCTCTTATTTGCGTCAGCTCAAGATTCTATATCCATTTGTTGCCTAATTTCTATAGTTTAAAAAATAAAACTATCGGTTTAATCTGGATACCCGAATGTAATAGTTCTTTGTGAAGTTTGAGAGTTAATGCACTTTTTTTTGTTAAAATAGTCACATCCGTCTGGATTAGCTGGGCGTAATGAGCTGGGACACATTTCGTGACCCCAGAGTTTATCGTCCGAAAGTTTTTAGACGACAGACAAACACACAAACACTTTCTGCTTTATATATTAAAATCGTGTTACATTCAGATGTTGTGAAGACAATAATTCTTTAGGAAATGTATGTAGGGACCCACCTAATTCTTGCTATTAGCGGTATTGTTAAAATTTTCGTCATCTTGGATAATGGCATGTAGAATGATCTAGGTCCAGCGTGAGTTGTGTGGAATGTGTGGAGTATTCCACATTTGAGATTTTCGTGTGCGTGGAATTCCAAAGTAGGGAATTTGAAACGCACTTCACCATCTTTTATTTTTTGTTTGCGTAGATACTATTTTCGATGGTTGAAATTTGATCATTTAATTTGCACTTCCCCGAATTCCACACTTTGGAAAAAATTTGATCCGCCGACCTAGGAAAGATCTATAAGTTTATTACAGTATAATTGAATGAATTATTGTTCTCGAAGAATTCTCACAATCAGCAACAGCTTATTTTATTTGGAAGTTTATAATTCCCTTCCTTAATTTTCTAGAAGGTAGTTAAACTAAATGAGGAAGTCACAGAGATATTTTGTTCTATTTTTTCTTCTCAAATATTTACGTTTACTTTTCCTTAACTTTCCATATCGGAATACGTACCTACTCTTATAAGTTTATATCAAATTATAAACGCTAGACTCACGCTTTAAATTTCTCTTTACATAAAATCTAGAAGCTGGAGTGGTGATCAATTAGAAAATTAGTTCCTTTAATTGGGGAACGTTAGTTTGTGCCAATTTTTATTTATTTATTTTGTTTCCCCATCTATAAAATTGGTAGAGGTATACTCTATTTATTCAGAATTAAATGAAATGTTTCTGTGATTCAAATGGCATTAAAAGCAATCAATATACAAAAGCTTTTATAATAAACTATACAAATAACAATTGCATTTTTTGGGTCACTATAAACATCTTAAAGATATCAGACAAGGTGTTGAAGTTTTATCAAACATAATCAGAAATAGAAAAACCAGGTTGTCATTTAATATAGGTTATTGCAATTTATACAACTAATTTACTTTCATGCAAAGACATGTACTTAAAGGTATTATACATTTTTATTTTAAAGACATAGTACAGTTTGTGCTTTTCGTGCTTTTTATAGAAATAAAACGTCGTACACAAAGCAAAAATTTTGCTGTCTATGAACTCCATTACATAAGCTATGCAAACAGCCTATAAACTTCGGAGTACAATGATTTATGCCAAACACGTTTTCATTCAGGTAAAATGCATGCACCTGATTGCGACGAAGTTTAATGCCTCGATGTAGCTACAGTAGAAATGCGAGTCATCGGACGTTGAAAGTACTTTTCAAAGAAGTAGCTGAATTGGTTGGTTTATAGATTGCAACTACAGAACCATTTTAGAATGTCATACTCTATTGAATGCTCAAGTCATGTAACTCCCAGACGAGTTTCCTTTGAACAGTCTTTTTAAATGCATGCTCTTCGAAGAAAATACTGATTGCGAGGTTATTTAAATACTTGTATCTTACAGTGAACCCTTAGAAACATATCATCCTTTGTGAATTGATCTGCGTCATTTCTAGCAAAAGTTTTTTTCCACATACATACATGGAAACATTTTTGATCTTGATTCTATTCAATTTATCTTAAATTCACATTTACGAGTTAACTATTAATAAAATGATAACAATTTTTGTATAATTTATAAGCGAACATAGACGAATAAAAATAATGTAAATAAAATATCATTGCTCCCTACCTATTGCCTCAAAATAATAAATATACAAGTTTACTCTGATTAAAATAAACTCTGTATAAATTGGTGTAATAATTAGATAATTGTATAGAGTGTAGGTTTTCGTGACATACACAACTCAAGATTCCCACTTGACGTTCTTTGAAACGCGTTATTTTCAATGTGTTTCCTATCGTAAGTAATATCGATGAAATAATCCAGCGCCGGAACTGCACGGAGAACATTTAATTACGAACATTCTGCAATTATTCGATTTCCCTTGTGCAAATGTAGATTGAATGGGGAGTACAATGCCGCAAATACAATGTAATTGTGGAAGCGATATTTCCTTTTATTTCGCGGCAAACTGTGTCAAATTTAATGGTACGCTCCTTTCGAGCGTATCGATTGTAGTCTAAAGTGGAAAGTCATAATTAAAACCAATAGTTATCATTCTGCCACTTCCTCCGGCAATCAGTGGATTGTGAGTGGCACTCGAGGGATCTCAGATACTCTTCAGCGTGATGGCACAATGCTACTTTTCACGTTCTCTTGCATTACATAGACATAGACATATGTGAATCGAGTGCGTGGCTATCAACCAATAAGCCAGCTAGTGTCGAATAATTTTAATTAGGTATAACCCCGAGTTCGCCCTTTTTGTATTCGCCACGTGTTAATTATGTCAGGTACTTAAATTCGGCTATTGTGCGCGACGCTAATAAATCTGGGGAACGAATTTCAACAGGAATATTGTTGCGTACAGAGAGCGTTTTTTTACAAAGCAAACGCGAGGTTATCGTCAAGTATGAGGCTATGTATACAGAACATTTGCTTACATAAAAAATTTTCAGATATGCGACGATATATAAGGTAAACGTATGTCATTTGGAACACTTGATTTCAGAAGCTTCCAAAAGTAGGGGAATTTGTCTTTTTAAGGGGGAATTCTCATGTAAAAGCCCTGAAATTTAAGATTTTTTTTTCAAAATATTATTGTTAATATTGTATTAACCTCTATTGGGATATAAGGAGGCATCTTTATGTGTGGATTAAGTCCACCCAACAAAAAATAAAAAACAAAATAATAATCAATGAAAAATAAAAATTAAAACAGTGATAAAAAATAATGTGTTTGCAACATAATATTACGTACACACATGTTCCGCTAAGAAATGAAGAATTATACTAAGGAGGAAATAAAATTACTGGTAAACTATTTTTGGGTACTCAAGAACAACCATATTTAATGATAAAGCATAGAAAAATAATACTTTATAACTTACCTTCACTACAGTATTGAACTATTTGATTTACATTTAAAAAACTTTTACACACCACAAAAAATAAAAACGCTTCTCTTTCAATGATAGATGCCTGACCGATGTTCAGTTGTCAGTATGATAGTCTATTGTTTATAGGAAACTAATATACACAATTATCTGTAGCACTGTGGAGTCCGTTATTTCTTTATCGAGATTTTACGATGTTCCATATTACAAGCCGTTCCATATTATCTACCTTTACCCTAATAGGATCATTAAAGTGGCCTTTATTGTCAACCTGCGATTTCTTTTGTTCTCACCACCTAATTTGGTTCCATTTCATAAAATAATAGTCCCTGAAAAAGATTATTGCAATCGGACAACAGGAAAGAGTACCGACCAGGCCTTAAATTTTAGAAGTCATCAATGATTTGAATTTGAAGCATTTCTAAAAAATGGTAAGACCTATCATACTTTTGTTAAAATAATTTTAAAAGAGCATTCAATTTTCTACAATTATTTTATATATAATTTTTTCTTGCTTCCAACCATTTTTTAGATAATAGCGTTTGAATATAGAGAGGTCCGCACTTCGCGCGTCCCACCTGTACGGCATGACGTATTGTCGATACGCGCGCAGTGCGGACCTCTCTATATTCAAAAACCCTATTATCTAAAGAATAGTTGGAAGCTCGAAAAAATTATATGTATAGTAATTGCAGAAAATTGAATGCTCTTTTAATATTATTTGAACAAAATATTGATGAGGCTTACCATTTTTGAGAAATTCTTTAAATCCAAACTGTTGATGAATTCTAAACTTTAAGGCCTGGTCGGCACCCATTTCTGTTATCCGATATGCAATAAACTTTTTCAGGAACTATTTTTGTATCAAATGGCACTGTTCTAGGGGGTGAGCGCAAACAAATACAAAAATCTCGACACGTATAAATAAGGGCCACCGAAAGGATCACTCATATTTTGGATGAAGTCGTTAGAGAAAAATGCAGACCAATCTCAAAATTTTTAAGAATGAAATCAGGGGCGTCTGCAGACTTTTTTCCAGGGGGGTGGGGCAACTTTGGGATGATGGTAAAGAAAAATATACCCCTCTTGCTTTTTTTAACCCATTTTATAGTGTCAATTTAATTGAAAATTTAAAACCGAAATTTAAAAATATTCCCTTTTTCAGTATAAACTTAATAAAGATCAGTTTTGAAAAATAAGCGTTTTTTCTCAAAAGCCAGGGGGGGACTGCCCCCTTTTGCCCCCTCCCTCCGGACGGCCATGAATGAAAGTTTCATTTCCGATAAATATAGTGAACCACCGATAACCCGAAACACAATAAATTAATTTGTTTATTAAGAAAAAGTTGCTGCTTCCCTTAACCGACAGAGTGAGTTCAAAATCTTCTGTATACATACCTAGCTCGCATATTTCTTATTGTTTGACAGGGGTCCGCCGCGACCCCATCAAAGGAAAGTGAATTCTTGGAACACAAACGGTGTCAAGCTGCGCGGTACCTGTGCATACACTCGTCTGACTGGTCTCCCTATCTGCGAATATATTTCACCGCAGGTACTACTACAGATTTATAATACCCTTTGAGACACGCGAGACTAACTTCAAATACAAATCGACACGAATTAGGATACACGCACGGGAGTTCACTTTCCATTTGTTCGATACAAGTAGCTGTGCCACGAGAAAGTCTGCGGAACGAGCGACAACGACGTCGCGGATCCTTTATCGCAATGGAGATTCGGCATTGTAACTGGGAGATATCACAGTGTCATTTCGTTGTATTAAAGCACCAGAGGTGAATGATCATCGTTCGTTCGCGGCGTAGAAAGTTGGGACAGAAGGATTTCGATGACACTCAAGACACTCGAGTTACACTTTGTAACGGTGCCAACAATGCACGCATGCCACGATGCGCGGATTCAATGTCTTTATGTGATATTCAGGCGTGTACACCCGCGTGCCCGCGAAACGTAACTGCACCCGCCTACGAAACCGTGTCCCACGTGCTACGGCAGTCTCATTAAATGGAATGCATATTTATGGAGTCGCTGGTCGGGCGGGTGTACACGTTGGTAGATTCGAGGGATGCAGACGGTGGGCTCGTAGGGTGCAAGGAGGAGAAGAAAAAAAAATTGGAAAAAAGGGGTACGGCAACAGCGCCCTCGACGTGTCTGGCTGTGCCGTCAGGCGTTACAAATCTCAATGGCACACTCTGTGTCCCGATTGCCAGCGCATGCCTTTTGATTTTAACCCTCCAACGACGACGGCTCGCAGGACTTTTATCGGCGAGCGCGCGCATGCACCCGCGGACGTTGCGCGGTTCGACGCTCATTCTGATTATGATCGCATTTTGTTAAGTTCCGACGCTCGGGTCTTTCCTATTACCGTGATCACGCGCTGAAATTTTCGGTGGAGTTTGATGATGAAAAATCGGGGCCGAGTATAACAGCAAACGAGATGAGCAAGCTGTGTATGGGAGATGAAAAAGGTCTAACAAAAATTCTCATCCAGTATTACCATTAGATTGAATACGTTTTTGGAGACTGTGAGTTATAATATTGAATATACTTCATTTCAGTTGGGATAGAAAGTTTTAGTTAAGAGAAGTGCTATTCATTGCAATGTTTTTCGTCGGTGCGATAAAAATGAGGTAATTTAAAATGGAGTGAATTCAGGAATGTTTTGTTTGCGGTAACTCTAAAGAATCCTTCTGGCGAAACATTGTACAAATGTTTTGATATATTAATAAATTTGAAGTATGTAATGAGTGTAATAATATTCGATGCAAAATTTATTTTCACTCTGCGTTTTAATTTTTCAGAACAGCACTAGCAGTAATTTTTGGGGCAATACGTCTGTAGCATTTAAAATGAGATATTTCACATTTTGGGAAGATACAAACTGTTGCTTAATGGAGAAAATTGAATGCTATTTGAAACAAGTGTTGATTGTGTTTGTTTAATATAGCATAGGAGTCGCAAGAAGTATTTTTGTACAAGTTACACTCCTATTTCAAACCCCCGTTTTTAAAATAATGAATAAGGCATAACTATTTAATATAAATGTAATCAAAATGTTTTGATAAATCTCGTTAAATGATACGTACAAAATATATAATTGTGTGTATTGCCGAACAAAGTATTGGGAAACACTTTAAAACAGAATAACTTTTGTAAAATTGGTCCAAAGGACTTGAATTTTTTTGAGAAGCTAAAAGGATTAGCAGAAAAAATTGCAATTTGTCGAGTAGCGCTGAAACTGAGTAGTACTGTATAAGAATAAGTAAGTACAGATTTGTGTTAGAAAGATTACCCTGCTAGTCTGACTATATGTATAGTTAAAGGCACGACGTGCTTTGTCGTCCTAATTGCGATCGTATATTATTAGGAGGTTTCTACTTCATTTGCGGTATTTCGAAGTTACGATCCCGATTTATTTGTATGTAGGTACAACTTCACTATTGATTTTTAGGATAATTTAAGTATTCTGATTTGTTCATAGGTAGATAGTCGGTAGTATCTACCTATATAATATATAAAAGATGTACTTTTATATAAGAAAATGTTCGTTTATTTCTTGAAATATATATTAATATAGCCTGAAAGTCTTTTTACCAAAAAATTCCCAAACAGAATCTTGATTTCCGCCGATTACACCACGTTTCCTCCTTAAAGCATTAATCAAAATTACACAAATTTCTTAAGAAAGTAACGTGTCCCAGGAAATTTTTTTTAAAGTTATATTACATATGTGTGCTCCAATTTGTTGAGCCTTTTTGCAAATACTTTAAACACTTTGTTCATGAAAGGATAAATGTTTAATGTAAAAGAGTCTCATAATATTCAAAATATTCAAGAAACTTGCGAACGTGTTTGGGATTCTGCGAGACGATATTCCAAGATTTGTGTCCCTTCTTGAGAAAGCATTTAGAACGTTTCCTTCAATGTATAAGTTTGACTGATCTTAATTTAAGACGTTTTAAGAAAGTTATTTGTTACACTATGTTCAGCAACCACCATTTTATCTCTGGTATAAACAAGAAATGCTCCTAATTTTCACCAATTATTTTAGGAATACCCCAGAAATTATACTTACATATTAATGCGATCCAGTAAGACTGAAGTAAACGTGGATTACCTTTCATAAATAGGTAATGGGTTTCGTCACTAAACTTGATTGTTACGCATTTGGATTCATCATACATTTACAGGGAGCGTCGAACTACAACGTTTACGTGGATGTGATAGGTTGAATAGATTCTAGGAAAATGATCTAGGTTGTTGGACTATAGTTAACTGGTTGCCGTAGCTCTTACTAGGAAAGCACACATTCTATGTATTATGTATATGCAATCGTTATTTTAAGATAAACAGCTGAACAATTATTGTTTATAAATAATGACGATATTGCAATTAAGTAATTACTTGTGAGAAACTTGCGTTTCATCTCTGCGAGAAGAAAACGAAGATGCAACTAAACTCTCCATCTAACAAGGGTCGTTTGACAATCAAGGAAATTAAAAAAATTATGAGACTTGGTGTGCAAGTAGAGTAGTTCATCCGCAACGCAATTCTATTTTTTGTTGGTGCTGTAGTGCAGTTTTCCGGGGTGAAATCACCCCTTCAAAAAATGCGAATATCTCGAGAACGTAAAAGTAATTTTCGAAAAATCCATATTTTTCCAGTTACCCCCGCCATCAACCCATAAAATTCAGTTTTTGTATTTTGTAAATATATGCTGAAATACCTCTGGATAATCTCTTATCATACATATAAATAGTTTATGTCTTATATTTGTTATTGTAAACAAACACCTCTATTATCAAATTTGAAGTCCATTTTAGCAGTTTCCATTAATAAATGGTTTTAATTGGAAACTGCAATTTTTCTTATGTTATGTATAATTGACTGTCAAGATGAATTATATGATACAGTATATGGTATAGTGATGTTCAGAATCATATGAAGTCAGGGATGAAAGGAAGAATTTAAATATTTCATTCTTATATACATGCTAGGGAGCTTTATTAATAAGCAATACTAATAAACACAGTATGTACTATTAAATATGTCAGCCATTTCATTCATGCCTGACCTCGTGTGATTTTGGATGCGACTGTATCTTATACCGTTTATTCGCTTTCATAGTTGCTTTCGTATGACATTAAAAATGTAGTTTGTCATTGAAAAAATGAAAGGACTCTATCGTTAAAAACTTCTTGCAAATTACAAAATATTCATAAAACCAATCATGTTGCTTTTCCTCTTTCAATTTTATCATATAGCTACTTACTTGTCATCCACGAGAAAATAGTGGATAGTAATAGAATGGATACCTTGTACAATCATCATTAAACTCAATAACTATTTTCAACACATTTTAGATTCCATTTTAGCAGGAATTTCTGCTTTTTAATATAAAAAATGCAGTAAGTATTGCTTTCACGTCGTCTCCATTTTTAAATGCTTTTTTCAGTTAAATAATTTTGCACCCATAAAAAGCGGTGGCAATCCAACAGCGAAAGATCTGTTGAATATGGCAGGTAAATTAAAGTTATTTTATATTTCATTTTTATACGAACATTGAAGCCAAAGATGTTATTCACTGTGCATGTAGACAAACATAATCTATCTAGTAATTTTCTAGGAAATGCACATTAAATTTTTAGTCTCGTTTAGATAATAAAATTTTCCTCCACGCTGCTCAGTGTGCTAGAAGGATTTAAATAGAGTGAGCTTAATGAAATTATCAAGGAACTCGTTATTCAAGTCGTAAAAAGTTCATTAGCCGAGTGTTTAATACCTAACATTCAATTAGCTGGTACTCCCCTTTCGGTGTTTGCCAATTGCTCAGGTTAGCTGGACGAAGTAAGATACGCTTAAAGTTAAACTAGATAAGTCGTGGAAAATTAATCTCAGTAATAATCTCGACGAACGTACTTGGGCACCGACTGCAGCTGCATTTCCATCTCGTTAATCGCATTTACTAACTCTGACCTCAACAATCTCGAGATTTTCACATACACCCAATCAAGCCCAAGTTGTTGAAAGTGAAAGCTGCTAACGACTTACTGCATTTCGAGGACCTTGTTCCTGCTGGATTATAACAGTTTATTCAGAGGTAAAAACTGTATGAATAATAACTGAAAGACTCTTCTTCAGAGAAATTCATAGAGTTGATTAACGCTGATTATGAAAGTTTGAGGATACAGGGACAAATTGTTTCTAAGAAAATATCTTCACAGATAAGAGAGACATTTCTTAGTTAAATTCCACTTTTATCTTCCTTCTAGAATTAAAAATACAATGAAATTTTTCACAACAGTCATTAATAATATTTATATTTCATTTAATATTCCGTGCATTTTTCTACTATTAATAATTATCTATGTTAGCTATAATATGACAATAATTAAAAGTCTGATTTAATTTCGATTGCCAACTATTGATCAGGCATCAAATGTTTGTAATTATCATATTTGTAAATATCCTCTGATATTTATTTATCATGAACGCCAAGCTTATAAGACCTTACTTTCCCTAAGTAGATTATAATTTTCAGAGGCGCTCTATATAACTTTAAGTCAGGTAAAAAATAGCTAGCACAAAGATTTGATTGTGTTGGAAAAGGCTAATCCAACTAATCCGTTAATTTTCAAAGCGGTTCGAACATTTTTCTCTAGCAACACACAAAACAAATTGCATTTCGCCTTAATTTTATTGCAGTCGGTGCTTATTTAGGGACATTACTGCATTTCATATTATGCTTGCAAATTTGATTTCACGCTTTCTATCCGCTGCAAATTTAGCGGACATAGCAGGTATCATGGTGAACTTTTTTCCTGTAATCCGTGTTACACAGGGAGACAGTTTTGTTTGAGCAAGTGTCTCGGGATTGCAGAGGTTCCTCGTTTTTCAATCCTCCCCGTGCATGCATCGATGCAAATAGCCTTCTGTAGTTGGCATTGTTAATTCGCTTATATCCTATTTGTCCGGGCAAAAAGGTAATTATTTTGATTCAGACCGGATAACGCCTAACGAAGCAACTCGCACTCCCGTCCCTGAATTACTCGTACTTCCTTTTTCCCTCTATGTCGCCGTTTAAAACGATTTGTCGGATTTCGTCCGCTAATCGATTCGCGTGCACCGACGCACAGAGAGCTCTCCACCACTTTACTGTCAAATAGTGTCATTGATAGGGAACCGGATTGCAATTTGCAATAGGGTGGTCGTCATTCCTCCACTTCAGAATTCTTTTAATCTTACCTCTATTAAATTTAATATTATGTCATCTCGTGTGCAATGCCATTTTAGTCGTATAGTTTTCAGTAGAAAGATAATAAT
Source organism: Andrena minutula (assembly GCA_929113495.1). Lineage (NCBI taxonomy): Eukaryota > Metazoa > Arthropoda > Insecta > Hymenoptera > Andrenidae > Andrena > Andrena minutula. The sequence goes on from OV815994.1 coordinate 41,958,585, forward strand.
ATTTCTATTTTTTGTTAACCTATAATTATTGAAAAATGTAGAACACCATTTATTTATGTGTACCATCGTTTTCATGAAAATCCCCCTTGGGAATTCAAAAGTCAACACACTTTAATTGAAATCACTTCAAATAAGCAGCAAGGCTTGCTTATGAAAACAGGAGAGGAAGAAGAATACGTGTATTTATTTTACTAATACATTGATCTTTTTCTCATTCCCTCGCATTAACAATAACGCAAGTTGTTGTTTCAAACACAGATTTTGCTTTTGTATATGTAAAACAAAATTAGTGTGTTTTGATTTTTAAATTGTGTTTTTTCAAGATTTTTCGAATTCCGAGATAGTTCAGTCTTTGAACTTGCATTTAAATGCAAATTGGATGAATCATGTACCTATAAAGATTATGCTGAACATAAAAAAATTTTAATCACGTTCAATGGAAACACATTACCTAATTCAATATTCTTACATAAGTATTATGATGTGCTCGTTGATTCGTTTATATTCTATTTAAATCGGCCGAAAGGTTACTTTTAGGGTTGATTAATTTCACTCGAGCCGGGAAGTGTTTAACGAAGCGGCTGACGTATTCACCGTTTGATTGCTCATAGTTCGATTTCTGCTTTGTGTCTGCTAACTACCTTTAGTATCGATTGCAATTCTCAGCAATTGAGACGACTGATAAAGCGGGAGTATTGCAATCGAAGGAAAACATGTATTTTCTACAGATTCTTGCACTAAAATATTTTGCGAAAAATATCAAGAATTTGTTGAAACTCTGCTTTTAAAGACGAATAGTTTTGTGGTTTTCAAACATTTTGAATGCATTTTGTACTATATGCATTTTGTACTCATTATTGGATTGTAACTGACACTGACAATTTACCAAACGAATAAAATTCTATTAACGATAAAGTAAATTTATCTACTTCCCCGTTCAAATAATTGAATAATTGTAACTGAACTGACCGAATTAATTATTTCAAAGTGGAACATGAAACATAATCGCCGAAGATCGAAATACCTATCTAAATTGGATTTCCGTTGTCATTTTGCGGTTGACGTAGCATAATATAACTAGGATTGTGTGAGTGAAAGTAATTTAGCCCCAGTATGTTACAGTTTTGTGAATCGTGTAAAATATATGAAAGGTATGTAAAATAGTAGTTATAATAATTGTATTTAGTTTGCACGTATTTTACAAAATCATTACAAACATACCGCGTTGCAGATTTAAATTGAATTTTCAGTTAAAAAATTATTATACCTTATTGGTAGGTAAATGAGAAAAAAGTTTGTTTAAATCTCATTTTGCAAGAAAAACTCGTTAATTACGACAACAGAAATATTTTAAATATATGGTGGGTATTTTTAAAAAACGTTATAATTATATCATTTGTGTAAAATTGGATTTTTACTTTATATAGTATAAAAGTAAAGAATACAGAGTTAACACATTGCGTGCGGCACCAAAAATAGTTGACCTTCCCAGATGGCGGAAATAGATTTTTGTATAAAGTGCACCCTTTTATGCTACTTTCCACATTTTATAACATTTTATCCATAAATAATTTGTTTTTGTTAGAAAAAAGGTATGACGCGTTAGGTACAAAAAAAAACAGCTGCAAAATGGCGAAATACTCTGCAAAATTGAAGATTTCCCATGACGTGACCGTACACGTCACCCGCACGCAACGTGTTAAAGTAGTTAATCCATATTTGAAGTAAATTGTATATTTTTTGAAAGCACATTAAATGCATCTAAATAAATCGTTTTTTGTTTAGATTTAACTGCTCCTAAAATCCCTAAAAATATGTACATGTCATATATCATTACATATTAACTTTCTTATAAACAAGGGGGGAGGACCTGATAAGGACGACAATAGAGGAGTATAACCAAAAACGCTACAATGACCTAACATAACTAAGACTAATTTAGCCTAGTCAGAACTAGAGCCATATATAGTTATATAGAAATTATGTATGAGGAAGAGTGCGAGTGAGAAGAATGAATGAGTAAAATAAATTATAACTGTAGAGTGTAGTAGGAAATTGTAAACCAAGTCCAGTTCGTAGTTATGAAGCTGAATAAAATTTATTACTTAGTATAAACTTTCTTATAGCATTCAAACATGGTTATCTTCGTTGGCCATTGTTTTGCATAAATTTACTTTATTATCAATTATTCTTTATTACTTGTACCTAACACTAAATACACGGGTTAAGGATTCACATTATTCTAACAAAATTTTATGCTTTCATTTCGATAGAAACAATTACTGAAACATGTTTTCTTTATCCTCAGGAAATAGTAAAATTAGTCGCGAATGAATATACATGTTTGCCTTCACTCCACAAGGTTTCATTTATCTTTCCAACCATTGAATTTCTAATATATATGAGCATAAAATGTCATACCTATCAGGATTTTGAATATTATGCCAAATAGGAAAATCACTTAATCCGATATCGCATGGGTAGACTTTCGTGTCAATATTTTTAGCATCATTGAGTTAATAGTTAAAACAGATTTTTATATGAATTTCTGGATAATAATTCATTTTCGACTTTAGGCGAAACAGCAGCTTTTTACTTAACACTTGATACCCTTCCTAATACCATGATACGATCTTAAATGTACCATACATTAAAATTAAACGTGAAAAAGGATGAAAAGTGTAGTGACGATAATTGATTACCCCACCACGTGTAATTATTAATGCCATGCAACCGTTATGTAAGCAATTTTTTCATATAACATGCAATAAAAATGGACGACAATAATGTATTACAACTTCTCATAAATTTAATACAAATTTGGTTAATTTTCTATTGCATTAATATGCGACGATTTTAATGATTGTTGTTATGTGTTATATAATCTTTTTAAATTATGTGAGTTCGCAAAATTATTTCGTTTTTAGAGTCACATAAATCATTGCAAACTGTTTATAAATTGTAGCTAGTTAGTATATGTATGTTTTTCTCGTTTTCTTTAATAACTTCAAAATAAAATGTTACAATACGCAACACGCTTTCCTTATACTGGATACACATTTAATAATCTTGTGGATGATGGAGATTTGCATTGGATTTTATAATACGAAAAGGTATGTGCAATATCGTAATCTTTGTGGAGAGAAATTTTTCATGGTACCTACATACTGCGAAATTTATTTACGTAACGCCATTATCCAATAACAATAAAAATATCTACAGTTTTGATAAGCTTTTGTTCCGAATGAAAAGTTCATGCACAGTATTAAGAGCTTTTTAGCATTGTTGTATTGAAGATCGCCAGGCTATTACTTCCGAGCAAGATAACGCCAAAAGAAGTAGAAGGAATTCGTTATTTCCTCAGAGAGCTTGGGAAACGTTGGGAAAATTGGACAAATGCAAGTACACGCTGCGACGTGTCATATGGACACCATATTATGGAATTTTGTACTCAAATTCCTTCTGAATCTCCGTTTCATTTCAGTATTTCATTTAGAGCGAGAAATTTTCAATTCGAGGCAAATAACCACGTGTACGTGCTTCATACGTATCGCACTTTTGTGCAGTAAATTAATTAATAGTTCGCCATCCTTCGCACCTAGCCTCGTCTCTGGAAAATAGTCGCACGAGACACCAATTTTTCATAAATTCCGATTTTTGTGCTCTTGTGGAGATAATTAAAATTCAAATACTGAAATACTTATACAGTATTATTTGTCCGAATTAGTAAAGTATTATTTATCAGAATTCGTTCCTTTCTTTGTGATAAATATAATCCTAAACGCAGTGGCCATCCCTTTTTTAATACCCCGTACAAAAGTCCAAGAATATTCTATGTAGAGTATTGTATTCATAGGAATTTTAGGTACATATTGAATATTCCCAGTAAGGTATAGCGCAAAGACAGTTATAAACAGTCGATGCAACTCAAAAAGTCTTGTAATTGTCCTACATTATTTTTTTAAATTAAATTGAAGTCATCCGACTGGTAAGAACAATTTGAGAAACATCGTGGACAAGTTCACTGTTTGACTGACTTATCATCGGACCTAAGCCAGTGTCCGTTGGTATATACAGAAGTGTTTAAATTTTCCCGTACTTTAGCCCGAAGTTTTACGTGCTAGAAATTGCGACGGAAGTTTTAATCACATACTTCCATTAGTCATGCACTGCATTCGACGCAAGCCCGTGCAGAGAAGTGTCTGTAAACTAGGCTAGTTCGCGAGTTTTCCAGAAAAAGCAGATGTATACGTATACCTGACATATGATAGGTGCTCTCGTCGAATCATTTTGGATTACTTTAATTCCTCGTACTCCACTTGGAGAGTTGTGCCAGATACGAACAGTATAGAACACTTCCGTCTTTAAGAGCATCGGACCGACACGGTTAAATGATCCACGCAGTGAACTGTGCTCAGAATAATAACAGTGCACGAAACATTGCTGATAAGAGGATTTATGCATACAGTACATAACCAAAGCATGTTAATTAAACTAAAGTAAAATGTATCCATTCACGTCGTAGAAATATGTAGTATTCTAGCTGGACGATTCGAAAATATTTGACAAGTCCATCTCCATTATTTTATTTCATTTTAAAAATTTAAATGGATATGATGAGAATGCATATTCAATGTATTATATTGTACGAATTCAAAACAAGACGTAATGCAAATATTATAACGAAAAAATTAGATATATAGAAGGGACTATTGTATCGAAGATGAGCCTTGTGACAGAAAGTAAAGCTGAATAAAAATATAAAGCACTGCTCACCCAGCTTATTTTCTATTATTGATCATAATTTGGAAAATATTGGCAAGACATGTAAACATGGAAGGAGTATCGCGTGAATTACCGACACACAACTCAGTAAAGGATACGTGGGTCATTAGTTTTTATTTCCAAGCTGAATACTTATAATAATGCATTTTGATTTATAGTTTGTTACTTTTCAACAATATCAATTCACAGATTAATTTCTTGGATTAAGTATCTCAAATATCCGTAACAACTATTGACATGTCATGTTGTGAAATTTGCACCTTTTAATTTTCATTCACCCTTATTTTCCTATTAACAGTTTTCTATGATGCAACATTGTTACACTCGTCGCGGATAGAAATCCTTCAACCGGTATTTACAAAATACTAGCAGTTTTCACTATTAAATAGAGCAATTCATTTGCATACAAATGCATGTCCTATGCATGCAACGAATGCGAAAAACCTGCCACCTCTGAGGATCACTAAATCTTTAAGCTACTTAGAGAGCCGCTGAAATGCCTCATTTTAATGATTCGCGGTCTTACATATTTTTTCGGTCTGGCGTTACGAGCAAAATAGCTGCCACGATATTATTCATGTCTCCTTCTGAGAATTTTAACACGAAACTCGATGGCACAATTCCTAAAAGGGCGCTACTAAATTTCGCTTATTTCAACTACTGAAGTAACAGATTAACTGTTATTTTAGTTGCTGTTATTTTAGATATTCCTACACCTATGTTGTTGATGAAATAATTTATCGATTTGGAGTAAACATTGTCACAAATGTTTGTAATTGTTACTTTTTTATTAAGACTCATAGATATACATTCAATAAATAACGAACGTGTTCGAGTGCTTTTAATTAAAGATTATATTAAACCTTTGTTACACATTGTTGTATATTTTCGCTGATATGATGGTTATTGTAAATATTGATGCTGACGATGTTAGAGAAAATACATCCCTCTATTTGTCCAGATAGACAAATTGTAAAAAATTGCGTCTGTAGTCGCATGCAGAATTCTGTTTGGTGACGCATGGATAAAAAATACCAAAGTAATGTCATTTTATAATTTTGTATAATTTCTTCTTTCAGTTTGGAAACGATTTTCATGTCCTTGTTCATGATAATAAAGTACTAAAAATCTGTAAAAAGTTTTTGCGTTATTTGGACCGGACAATCCAAACTGTGTGGAATCGTACACGTACCGTACAAATATTCCCGATTGATTGTCTCGAAAACAAACGTTGTAAAAAAATATTCAATATTTTCGACATACGTGTACACGGGGAATCAATTTGTTTTCAATTATACCACGAATAGCCCCTTACGCTCTATACGAGGATATACAAGAAAGAGGAATATTTTGCAAAATAGCAGTGTGGGTAATATACGAGATACTTTTTTGCTACAGAAATTATTTATAACATTTATATTCTCCCAGTACTCATTTGCCTTCCAAATACCTTACTTTTAGTAACTATGGTAAAATATAATTGTCATGTTTATTAAGTATAGTACAACAATTTTATACATACATGTATATTTTATAGAGCTGTTCGAGTACTCGGAACAAGCGAGCCGGGATATACTCGGTTCGAATAACCGATCCGAGCCGAGCGCTCGAAAAAAGCGAGCGGCTCGAATGAATCGGGCGGCTCGATTAAAAAGCGAGCGGCTCGATCAAAAAGCGAGCGGCTCGATTAAAAATCGAGCTCATTTGACACTCGTCAGGAACGTCAGGTTATAAATTTGGAGTAGATTGCACAATGAAGGTAGCGATTGACGAACGAAACAATTGTTTTCAGCCGCTCGCTTTAATCGAGCGCTCGGCTCGGTTCGGAAACCGAGTCCCGGCTCGACTCGAATTTCGAGCTACTCGAATATTCGAGTACTCGAACAGCTCTAATATTTTATAATAGGATATCTATTTGTCATCTTATTGTATCATTCTTCATTATAATCTTTAGTCGAGTATAAATTTAAAAGTTTCAGAACTGGTATTGGCAATATGAAAAATTGTAATAAAATACAGGGTGAATCACGTTACTTGTCCACACGGAACGAATTCTAAAGTATGAAATGTAAAACAGCGATGAATTTTCTGTAAGAAAGCATTAAACTTTATTTGTTCTAAACCTAATGGTGCGCTTTCAATTTTCACTTCACAAAGATTTCAATACATTTTCCTTTTAAATTCACTTAAAAAATAAAATAACTGGAATTGGTGTAATATAGGTACTATAATTACTTTTTATTGATAATTTAGGCACTCGGACATTTGTAAATGTTTACTGTCAAATGCGATGCAAAAAGTCAGCAAAGCAATTTAGTCACAAAAATGAACAAATACAAATACATTTATAAAGTTTATTTTGTGACATGATAAAACTCTAAATTGGGAACCAGTATTTCGTTTTTGCTGACAAGTATTCTACTTTTGAAGAAAACAATTTTCTTGCCACAAAGAAAAAATTTTCCACCAAAATGTTTTTCTTCCTCTATCAAACTACTTAGTACGAAGTATGTATATTTTTGTTTATATAGTTAATAATTCTTTGCGTAAAGATAGCGATACCAGCAGAAAGGAAGTCGTCGTACCACTACCTTAAATTCACCCTAATATTTTCTTTTGCGTCAGTTTATGAGGGAAGACAGTATAAATATGTCAAGTACGAGTTATACACATACGTGACAACACAATTTCCCATAACAGGTTCCCCTTTCAACAGCAAATGTCGCATCGTTTAAGTGACCCCCGAATACTTTAGCTTCCGAGTTACAGTCGTCAAAGTTGTCAACGCACCTGTCCTCATCAACGTCACGTTTCTGTTTGAATTGGAATTATCGTCCCCATTTTCGTGGGTCGTGCGTACAATCAAATCCTTCACACGGTAGAACCCCGATTACATCAATTTATTGGGTTGCGAGTGTGCGGACAAGCGACTGTTCTGATAATAAGACACGTTCCGATACTGATCTTTATATACATATTTTGGATAATGAATGCAGATATTAACAATAGCAGTAAGGAATAATGTGATTAAACGAGATTCAGATAAGAATTTATGGATCTCCAAACTTTTTAGTGGCTACATCAGATATGTTTTTTAACAGTGTGATATTTTTAGTCTAATTTTTCCACTAAAGCCTTAAATGTTTGAAAATGTTGAAATCCTTACACTGTAATAGATACATTTAAGGGGGGAACCTTGTTTAGGACGCTGAAAACACGGTAATTTTTAAGAATTATTTTCTCAACAAATATAAAGCGAATCTTTCCAAAATTTTAAGGGTGCTTTACTGTATATTCGGACAACAAGAAATCATTTTTTTATTCAAGAATAATTTATTTAACATTGTTTTATTGGTATATCTACGTAGCGCCGCGCCGCCGAAGTTGTGAAATTGTGTACATCCTAGCGGATTAAATTTTTGTGCGAAATAAAAATGCCAAAGTTTTTCTTAATGAACATGAATTTATATCGCCGATGAATTAAAAAAATAAGAAAGAAGTCTAAAATTGACAAAGTTATGGGACTTTAAAGAAATTGTTACGATTTTAACGGAAACATTTCGACGTTTTGTAAGTAAAAAGCCCCGGGTGAAGTTAATCGGTCGATTAAATTTTTCTTGTTCGAATCCACATTTTCTAAACTTATATAGAATTCGACAACCTTCACCATCAACTACTTTAACCAAGGTTTACACTTGGAACTCCAAACGAAAACAGATGAATTGGAACCATAAAAATTCAGATCATTCGAAGTTGACGATTAAAGATAATGCTTGCTTTTCTGCCTACGCTCAATAAGAGGTCGTTTTTCCGCAGAAAGAGAGGGTAACGTCATCTTGTCTGCCGCTGTAACCCCTTCTCTTTCCCGTGCGAAATGACTTCGGTGAGGAAGTGACAGTTTCACAAAAGAACGTGTCACGCACAGAGGTTCCATCTCTAATATCAAATCCTTGAATAACGCTCGCCGATCGACTATAAACATATCGAGCGCATAACACGCCCGTTATTAAATCCGTGGCGCGACGTTGGCGTCGTTAGCCCGAAAAATGACGTAATTCTGAGAAGTGGCCAGGAATCGTCGAGTTAATATCGGCAGCGGGGGCATTTGTGTGTTCGGCAGGTAAGAAAAGGACGGTGGCATGCCGTGTTCAATGCGGACGTCATGCAACGGCGCACGCGACCACAAAAATCTCGTGCAACATACCACCACTTTACGCCTTTATACGCACCTCCACGCCTGCATGTTTTTCCACGTTCGGTTGTCGAAGTGTGTTTAAAAAGTCGTATACCCTGATCTACAGGGTGTTCTAGCATAGATAAACTCTCGAAGAGTCTGACTTCACGACGAGGAAGTAATTCTCTGGTGAATAACGATTTTCAATAAAACAATAGGAATGGTTGTACAATGTACTGGTGTATCGTTAAAGGAGGCACTGACTGTACAGGGTGTAAACAAATTATTTGTCGTGGCATTCAAGAGTGAATCTACAGAAAAAATAGGGTAAAGGACCCAATTACTGACATTCAACCCAATTACTGTCACCTTAAGCTATTTTACTTAAAATAACGGATAAATAAACGTTTAAGTAAAATAGCTTAAGGTGACAGTAATTGGGTTGGCTGTCAGTAATTGGGTCCTTTACCCTAGTGTGCAGCAGTATATAATACCTACATCGAAACACATGATCCAGAATTAGAGGATTATAGGAATATAATAATGCTAGTAAGTAGATTCGCTCATTTATTTGATGTTTGAATTTTTTACCTTCTGTTGCTTCGCCTTACTTCTTTTATTTTCCTTTTAAAGTATTCTTCCCTCAAGCGCCGTGGATCTCGTTATCATCAGCTTCAAACGGAACACGGAAAATATCTGTAACGCACGTGTATTTTAAAAATATTATTTTTGCTTCACTTGATTTGGGCCTAGTTAGGTTAAAGCATCTTACTTGGTCTTCTGTCCCTTTAAACATCGTATTGTGTTTGGTTAGGCCCCAAAATTCGGTGAGATGATACCAAGCGACAGAGTGTGGTAGATCCATGCCACTACGTGAACTAACTCAATAGAATCAAATCGTTACGAAATATTTAATAATTTTTCCTGACCAAACGGTTCGATTTCTACATATGGTTTCTTTTAACCTTTTCCTCTTCTCAACGTGTAGACTACGATGATGTAAAGTTAGATTAACATTAATTTTCAATGTTATAACCAATTTTGCGGAAAGTCTTTTTTAACGAAAGTCTTCTTTACACTTCAAATATTTGACACTGGGATATTTGATCGAGTCATTTACTGATCAATATTGTATAATGAATGATGATGGCGGTATGTAACATATATACATAACGACATTAGAACGCGTCGTTAAAAAAGTACAGTAAAGTCTCGTTACGGGCTCGGTTTCGTGTATACGATACGGACTTTTCGCTATCCCCACCACTTCTGTCTCACTCTTGCCCGGTAAAGGCGAGAGCGAGATGGAACGATAGTGAGCGATGGCACTGAAGGGGAGCGAGGACAGTACAAGACAGACGACGCGTTGATATTTTGTCTGATCCGTCTTTCAGACGCTTGACACTCCGTCCTTTGGGTGCGTATGCCTGCGCGCACGCAAAGCCGTCCACCTCGCTCCCACCTTCGGCCAGAAAGAAGCGAGAAACTCACACTCGGAATTAGGGCTCTGTTCACGATACGGGCTCAACACCGGTCCCGACCAGCGAGCGGCTAACGAGACTTTACTGTAATGAACATTCCGAGTTACTTTCGAAATAAAACGGTCATGTATTTTGTGTTAGGTATTGCATAAATTTTTTTAGGAAGCTATCTTATACTTTTGCTGAGCAAAATGAAACTGTCCCTGCATTCACGAACTTCCTTTTTCATTATACGCGTCTATTTCAAAAGCAGGTGCAATGTATTTCTGCGTTACTCCGAATGTAACATATCTATAAACTATAAGACTTGGCTGTCCTCCGTAGCGGAGTAGATACACCGTTGAAAGAGAAACCTGTTTGATGGTATTACAGCGAGAAAGCTGTTTGATGGTATTACAGTATTTTTTAAGTAATGCGATCTTAATTTTGATTCACCCGGTACTCGACTATGCAGAGTTTAATACGTGTTACGCGAGCGTGGAGTTACCGCATACTCCCGTACAACCAGTTCGTGTGAACTTTCATCGTCGTACGGTGAGGGTGGTTTAGCGGGGGTTGTTTCGTCGCAAATCATAGGTGTTGCGACGAGCGGGTGCACGATCTGGCCGACGATTTCTTTGTAAACTACCGTTGTCGCCACGAAGACTCATTATGTCCGACCAGGGGAATACAATATGGACGGTATTTTTAGAATTTTGAACTCTTGGTCGAATCTTTTCTCATATGTCGAACTCCCGGCAATGTTTATTAAAATATGAATTAACAACTTCAAACTTAAGGTGGTTGACCCAGTTGTCGATCGGTTTAGACGTAGTCGTCGATCACTTAAATATTGAGATTTTATAAGGTTTTTGAACAATATTGTGATGATATATGTAGGTAAAGACTCTTAAATATTAATTTGCAATTTTGTCCTATACACAATATTGTTCAAAAACCTTATAAAATCTCAATATTAATTCAAATGATCGACGACTGGGTACCGATCGACGACTGGGTCAACTACCTTATTTTCTTCTTCAGATATTCTAATGTTCAAGTTGGTGTTACACAATTGCTGAAGTACATGCAGGTACTCACAGTTACATGCATGTAGTACGTGTTGTAGTATAATATCATATTAAATTAATGTTAAATTTTAAATCATCAATTTTAATACACATTAGTGTGCAACTTAATTAATATACTTTATGTTTAAGTACATTCAATTGGAAAATTATACGCAGTTTATTTAAACAAGTATTGTTATTCGTGGGAGTATAGGTTCAATGTTTATTTGATATAAACTTAATTAGAATAAAGTAATATTTTTTGGGTGTCCCTACGATGTTATTAGAAGTTTTAATCTGTTATGCATAGATTGAATTAGTCTTTGCGTGAAATTCGTTCTTGTCTTGTTCTAGTATTCTATCATTATTTGGATATTTCTTTGATAGGTGGTGCCAGAAATTAGTCAAAGTATATTAATCAAGGTTTATACTAATATAACTTAGAATTAGTAACTTTAACTATATTACTCACTCTAATTATTACGTAGTACTTTTTAATGTCTGCTCCTATGAGCTGTAGGCTGTAGGTAAATCTGTTTTCAGTTAAATTAGTTTTTGGTGAAGGGGGACAGATCAACGACTGATCAAATGCTATAGCTATTAACTGAATGAGATGACTATTTAAATTGGCAAGCTGATGATTCTTCTAATTCAGTTGACTTACCGTTAAAAGGATAAATATAAAATTACTCGTATTATATCAATTTTAATAGGAATATTACTGTCACTAATAATTTATGCACGTTGTTTTTAAAGAAGGTTCAGGACTTCCAGGGTAGACAGCATCCACTAAACTAAATCATTCATAGATTTATGTAAATGTAAACGAATTTCTTATGAATTCATCGCGGAAACTGCTGCGTTGCTTTTATATTCTGATCTGCGTCAGCCCAAGTTTCTATACCCAATCGTTTTCTAATTTTTCCAATTCTAACACAAATAATAAAATTACCAATATAATCTAGATACGTAAATGTAACAGTCCTTCGTGAACAAATTTGAAAGTCGTTGTAGCTCAAAAAATAAGTGGATTTTCATATTACTAATGCGACTGATGTGTTTGCTTCTCTTCGTCGCATGCTTACTGAAACCAATATGCCATGTGATTGCTTAAAACTTGTAAAAACTACAAACGGACAAAGATATAGCATTCTTACTCCCAAGAAGTTTGATAATATTTAATTGCACACCTTGTCGAGTTTGATTATCTTTAGTTATTTACTCCGACATTTTTGTATCGTTAACTTTTCTTACATGCAGAGTACTTCACAATTATGGGCACGGGCTTAATTGAGTAGTAGAGCTCATAAAAGTGTTATTAACTCTTCGATCGTGCACGAGTTTCGTGTACTGAGAAGTGAACGTATAAGTTCAATAATACCTACGATTTTGCCTGGTAGGTACATATTTCGAGTGTATTGTAATTTTTTCTAAATTAACAACAACGTTTATATAAAATCAACTATTTAAGTATCAATAACATTAAACTAGACGAATACTAGGAATAAATGCTTAGTTGACAAGCAGAACTTTTGTAATGGGCACAAGAAATGGACGAACTGGATCTGAACTCGAATAGGAACCCGTAAGAATTGGAGCTAAATTGCTATTGGATTGAAATTGAATTCGAATAGAACGTTGCAGTGGGTCTTTTGGGTGTTTTCGAAGCAGGGCAGGGAGTGATAAGACAGTGTAAAATTTAAAGAAATTGTTGTGCAGTGTTAGAGTCAGGATTTGTGAGTTAGGAGCTAGGATAATAGAGAATTTGTGAGATGCACATACATAATATACGTTTCACAGGTTAGAAACGTTTGGGTCAGGTAGAAATATTCATTTTGAAGGAAAATATTTAGATTCAACAGCAGGATTAGCACAGGAGATAGTCAAATTTATATTAAAGGCGTTAAATTTGAAAATGAAAAAATGATTAGATTAATATTAAAATTTCTAAAACAGATAATTATTTAATATTTTTTAACGATTTTGCGTTTACGATAATCATCGTATCAAAAAAAGAAAAAATCTTAAAGTAGACAAAATAAACTAGGGTAAAGGACCCAATTACTGGCAACCAACCCAATTACTGGCACCTTAAGCTATTTTACTTCAAATAACGAATAAATAAACGTTTAAGTAAAATAGCTTAAGGTGACAGTAATTGGGTTGGCTGCCAGTAATTGGGTCCTTTACCCTAGTCCTTCTCGTAGCCGATTCTTTTTCAATTTGTCGTAAAAGGACGGATATATGTATCAATATGTGTTCTGTTATAAAGTCAATTTCGAGTCGGCTACAAGGACTAACTAGTTTTATTTATCTACTTTATAAATAATTTTTCCTTTATTGATTCAGATGAAAAACAGGATATTATTGTTGCCACAACCGTCTGTTCGCAGAATTTTTAAATGAAAATTTCACATTTTACAAACAAAAGTATGACCTTTGTAAGTTATATAACGTTTCTATGATAAAAACATTTCTCCATCGAAAAAACAATTCTTAATATCCGCCCTACTTTTTCGCCTTCTAGGTGTATGTAGCACCTTAAATATCATGAGTAAACAGTAATTGGACTGACCATCGTTCAACGCTTCCGCAAACCACTAGGTCGGCATCGTTTGCCCGAAACGATGTTCAAATGAAAGTTCTTTGATTTGGAAATCCAATATGCTGGCCAGTATTTATCTGTATGGACGTACTGGTGGATATCCTCGAGTTACTGAATCGTTTGGTTATTTTCAGCGTAGAAACCATGAAATGTTAGATTATAACAGTATTGTACCTATCGCCTTTCCCTCTTACATGCGTGCAATAATATACAATTCAAAATGCAATTGGAAAGCAAGAGTCTTAATATAAGAGTCTAATATAGAACCAAAACAATTATTGCACAAAATACATATTTCCAGTAACATAAAAATATACAATTTTACTAAATCTACATTTCTACTTTATTACATTACATTATTTAACCTTTATTTTTTACACGTATCCTAATTTCATAATTTGTTAAATCAGAAAAGAGGAAATATTAAACATAATTTTTATTATTTATCAATTATACTGGGCTGATACTCCGTTTTATTAGAACTATTGCGCTGTTCGTTGACCCATAACAATAGTTGAAAATACCAGTACTACGAACATACATAGGATATCCCGAAAGGATGTAACGCGCAGACAATTTTCTCTTATTTCGTGACCACTTCCTTTATTACGTATTATTTCCTCTCGTTCTTTCATTTTCTTCGCCCTCATCTACTCGCCGCTCTGTTTACTTCTATTTCCGTCCCGTTCTCGCAGCCAGGGCTTTTCTTGCTCTTTACTTCTGCTTCCATCCTTTTTATATGTCTTGCCCGTTCCAAGCCACGATAAAAGTGATCACACGGTAACAGAAAATTGTCTGCAACTTATGGCTGCCTCCGGGAGCACAATGTATGTATAGTGCGATATATTTATATGTGTATGGTTCTTCCCCATGAATCATAAATGTTGTCGTCCATCTGGAACACATGCCACGGTTTTCGAGTCCTCCTCAACGTTATCCAAGTGCTGTTGAATGTAAACAGTAAACCCTTCATCAGCACGTACTACCAAGCAAGTATCACTATACGTACCTATAACTTGCTCGACAAGCTAACTCACCTAACGGGGTTGCAACTATTTAACCATCCAAGTGCCTTTTGAAACATTAATTTCACAGAAACATTCACCTTTGATAACAAGTATTATTATTCGGAAACAGATGTGGCTCTGCGATTGGTCGTTGCGTTACTTTTCCATTCGAAAACTGAAGCTTCGCGAGACACACATAACACGGCCATTTTTTAATATATCTGTACAATATTTAAAAAATATATTTATTAATACATGCCCTAAACATAAGAAGTATAGAAATAAATTTCAACCTCATAGTATTATAAGAAATAATCGCGAAATTTGGTGCTGGGTTGAGCATCTCAGGGTGGCGTATTCCCTTAAGGGGTTACATACATTCTCGACGTCTAATAATTGATCCCTTTTGGGATTTTTCTCTTGGAGAGATGATAATTTTTTAAATGTATCTTGTTCTTCGGACCTTTACTCATATAAAAAAAAATGATTTGACACACTTCTGTTATATATTGCCGTTCGTTTTCTGCGGTTGCAGCGACTTCTGTACTAAACAGGAGGCCTCCTTATCAGCATGATAAAAGATGATATTCTCTAAGGGTAAAAATAAGAAATGTATGCCATTTTAAAGAAAGCAGTCAATTTTTCGTCTACAATTTCGAACTTCAAACGGCAAAAGAAAATATTAAAATTTAAAAATGTGAAAAAAATTGCCCGCCGACCCTTAGAGAATGTCATTCTGCATAGATTAACGCAAAGTTGATGAAAAAGGTTATAAATTAGCGAAGTTATGATGCTGATAAGGTGGCCCGCTACTTGGTGCAGAGGTTGCTGTAACCGCAGAAAACGAGCGGAAACATATGACAAAAGTGTGTAAAATAATTTTTTTTATATGAATAAAGGTCCCAAGAACAAGATAGAATTGTAAAATTTTCGATGTATTTCACACCTCTTGAGGAAAAAATCCCAAATGTGATCAATTATTAGGTATCGAGAACGTATGTAACCCCTTAAGAAGCCACGTCTAGCCAGTGCACAATAATTGAGTTCTAGGTTCTAAGTCAAATCGTACACTTGCTATACAAAAGGAAGCCTTTACATGTACATTTATTGAAACTTTTGTGTGAGAACCATCCAGTATCTATACCAAAAGAAATTGCTTCTTTTTAGCAGGGTTCCATTATTTATGCGTGAAACTTGTTGTATTGGCGAAGTTTATCATGCTTGAATGTTCACTAAATAATCACCTTATTACCAAAATACGTATCAAACGATTCAAACGGACGGAACTGGGTAGTCGTTATTAACACTTTAGGCGGCGTCGGCGTGTTTTCACGGCAACAGATTTCCAGCTGTTGCTTGACTATGGTGTGTGTTCACGTCGATATTTTCTGGGAGCATTAAAAGTATTGTTGTATTCCTCGCTATACAGTATTATGTACAATGGTAGTAACACAATTTATTAAACTGTAACTTTATAAAACACACTACAATAATTTAAATAGATCACTTAGAACGTTCTTGGTAATCCGTTTCCGTTTACGTTTCCGGTCCGTACACGGCTGACTGTAAATCAATCACAATCTTGGTCGGTGGAGACCGACCGTCTTCTAACTTCCAATGCGAGCACCAGCAGGCCGTGAAGTATGTACACGGTGCTCGGAACAGTATTGTCCAAGGGTAGTCCGTTCATGGTTGCTTTCAAGCTCAGCGACCCCTCACTATCCAGACAGCCGAGTGTGAGATGAGTCATGAGAATTTAAATTTCTGTTTTTTCTGATAAACCTTTATGGGGTTATGACCAATGGTTTGGTCGGGGCTTTTTGATGAGAACGAGCCCAAACGCGACTTCATTCAAGTTACGAACCTTCAAAGTGACAAAAAATTAGTTAACACGCAGTAAGGATCTCATAATTTTTTGATTTTTATTTTGCAAAAGCTATCAACCCATATAACAACGCTTACATTATACAATTGTTAAAGCTGGTAAGCCATAGTTGCGTTTTAGGTTTAAACACAACTGCTGTAGAAGGTGTGAGCTGATGAAAAAAATACGTGTCAAATATTTTTGCAAGATCTACTTTCTTTCAAAGTGGGATCAAACTCGAGGATTGTCACTTCGATATGTTCCCCTGTAGGTAATACGAATTACGTATCTGTAGGTACTTAAAAACAGATCGGGTAATGGCATATTTGAACGCATTTTCATCAGAATAACCTGTCCCTTCCATTGGTAATATTCTTACGAAGATCTGAAACTAATAGAAAACACAGAAATTTAAATTTTCATTAAATTCAGGATTTTTTCATAGCTTAAGGGGGTAGACACGGGTAATGCAGCGCGCTGTATACCGACACAATCTGGCCCGAAACATGGGTCTGGGCGGGCATGTTGTTTGTCCTTATATGATCAGATTTCGGGCTGAGTGACGTCTCATTCGAAAGAGGAAGCTTCAATGCAGACCGCTCTGGTCATGATTCGACGAGATTGTGTTGATATGTAATAATATGAGTGATCAAAGTAGAGCAAAAGTCGAGAAAATACACCCGCAAGAATCCAAGTATTTTTAGGTCACTAAAAGAGTTTTGTGACTCAAACGATGACCAGAGCGGTGTGCATTGAAGCTTCCTCTTTCGAATGAGACGTCACTCAGCCCGAAATCTGATCATATAAGGACAAACAACGTGCCCGCCCAGACCCATGTTTCGGGCCAGATTGTGTCGGTATACAGTGCGCTGCATTACCCATGTCACGTGGCGTGTTTACGTCCTTAAGTATTTTTAGGTCATTAAAAGAGTTTTGTGACTCAAACGGTTATCCCAGCGCTCCGCATTGAACCTTCCTCTTTCGAATGAGACCTCGCCCAGCCCAAAATCTGCTCATATAAGAACGAAAAAGGAAAAATTTCAAACCCATGTTTCAGGTTAGATTGTCGGTATTACAGCGCGGTGCATCACCCGTGTCACGTGACGTGTCTACCCCCTTAATTGGGAGACCAGCTCATGAAAACTTTCTTCGTACAAGCGACCCCTTAAGGGATTACACATAGTCAGGCGGCCGAAAAAAAGTGAATGCTTATATAATAAAAGTGAAGCATATATTTTTACAGAACTCCTTGCACTTAAGAGAGCACCATTTAAAGAACATTTGGTGATTTTTATGTAGAAAAATTACGTTTATAATAAAGTAATAACCCACATCCAAGAAGCCTTTTCAAAAATTTGGTTTTGCAGTGACACTGCCATTCGGAACCAGATTATCTCAAATAAAAAACAAGAAAGATTTCGTTAGTATATTAATGTATCCTCTGATTAACGGACAGAATTTCCGAAATATTAATTAAAAACAAAATGGCGACTATTCAAAATCGATGTCCTGATTTTTTCGTGCAAAAATGACTTCAGACTTTAACTTTAAATAACCACCATTTTGTTTTAAATTAATATTTCGTAAATTCTCACCGCTAATCAGAGGATATATTAATATACTAACGAAATCGCTCTTGTTTTTTGATTTTAGATAATCTGGTTTCGAAAGGCAGTGCTCAGCGCAAAATCAAATTTTTCAGACTTCTTGGATATCGGTTGTTACCTTATTATAAACGTAAATATTTTTCTATGAACTAATTACCAAATGTTCTTTAAATGTTGCTCTTTTAGGTGCAAAAAGTTCTGTAAAAATATATGCTTCCGCTTTCTCAAAAGAATTCACAAACATTCGCCTCTTTTAGGCCACCTGACTAGGTATGACCCCATAAGAAAGCCTGACTCACTTATTGTTAGGATGGAAACGTCAAGCCTTGTATCACTAAAAGTGTATAGCAGCCATAACGCGCCTGGTGTATTTTCTTATATTGGGTTCTCCTCGAAACTTGTCGATTTATAGAATAATTGGTGAATGGCGAGTTTCGTAATCACCCTTCAGCTGCGTTAACACCAGTTAAAGGCCACAGCGTTTAATGTGTGTCCGCTTGCCTGGCTGGAGTACACGCGTGTTACATAGGTGTACGAAGTTGATTAAATCACTTGCCGAGATTCGGTCGGGAGAGCGCGATAATTATCGCTCGTTAGTTCGTTATGTTATCTGAGTTTGTAATCAATACCATGAATACCTACTAGTAGGGGTCCAAAGCACTGGACTGCACTGATCTCTACGTATCGTATGGAATCTTCTCCACAATGTATTTTAATTAATTAAATGGTCAATTTGTCTCCGGTCGCCCATTACAAAGTTATCACAAAGTAAATCTTTGATCTGATCGTATCAGATGTATTACATAAAATGAATGGTGTGTGCTAACTGTAATAGATTAATAGATTAAGAGATTAATATATTTATACTGATCACGGTCTATTTGTTGTAAGTAATGGGTTACTGACATAATATTGCGCCATGTTGTAAATATTTGTACACTGATTTTTACACATGGAACTTCTGGTCAGTTATATCACGAGTGTCGCGTGATTTATATCAATTCATAAGTTATATATCATTCGAAATTGAAGATGCCTAAAACGAGGAAAATTAGCAATTTGAAAGAAATATTTCAGGTTTCAACTTTGAATGACTCACTTTGTATTTTGCATATATGTTGCATAAGTGTTGCATATATCTTGCATACATGTTGCATATTACGATATATTATACATGCATAAACATCCGGAGTCTAGTTCGGATCGACTTGAAAATTTTACATCATATTCAAAATATATTCCTCTTTGCAGGTGGAGCTCAGGATTAAGTGTAAAAGCTCTAGTTTTTGAGATAAAAAACATCTGTGAACCCCGAAAATTGATATTTATCATACAAATCGCTTTCTCCTAGTTGATATTTTAATAACAATTTTAGTTCAATTTTTTTCAGAGGTCCCCTTTAAAATCACAGGTTCTAAGAAAATCATATACTAAGAAAACCGTTGTATCTTTATTTTAAGCTCAATATCGGGGCAGAACCAGACACTATGTTTAAAACATTGTGTAAAAAACCTCGTGTGGCGCCATTTATAAAATAGATAGGGTAAATCCGGGAGACGCGGTCGGGCTGGAGAGTTGGTCGAGTTGCTATATTCAGACTCTACATCTGTGTACATGTAAAAATGTGTTAAGGTTCACAACAATTAATTCTCTAGAAATCAACTATTTCGACCAACTCTCCAGCCAGGCCGCGTCTTCCGGAATTACTCTATCTAGACAAAAAATATATATGTTTACTTTACACGATAGTAATAAACATTATGTAAAAGGAAAAGTCTGCGTTTGCGTTCATCTGCTTGTAATTAATTCGCAAAAAAATATTTGATCTTCAATCGATTTAACTACCTAAGTCCCCTTAACTCCCCTTGGTGATACATATTGCAATGGTTATACGAGAGCATTTTTATTTATTATCATAACGTTTTGAACACATACATACCTACAATTTAGAAACAGCTGGGAACCTGAAATGGGACACTTTCCCTCTCCTAGATTCTTATCAATAAAAAAAATTGAAATTCACTTCACGTAATATACGTGTACATACATACGTAACGAATAAAAAGGAAATAATGAAGCGAGGATTAGAAATTTAATTATGTAGATATTCATTTGTCCAAGAATTGCATTAACAGTTACGAGGCATTACAGAGTTAGTTACGAAAGTTATTAGAGGCGGCTAAAGTAGGGCCGTACTTTAATTAAACGCAAATTAAACGACTAATTTATCTATCCGACTCGGCTAGCCTCCAGCGATGAACAATGGATGAAGCGCGAAAAGCACGGAATGTGCCGCAGCTGCAGGAAAGAAGTTACACTCTATGCGAAAACTTGGCGAAAGTTTCTCGACGACCGAGTAAACGACAAATTTGTTAGACCCTGCGTTATGAAATGTGAGGCTCGAAATCTTTTGGAAGATTCCCTTTACACGCAACAAAATAAGTTTTGCGGACAATAATTGTACGTTTCACTTACACACTTTTGCGTTGGAAAGTTCTTAAGTGAATAGCTCCCGTCTATTAAATCACTGAGAATTAGGGAAGAAAATTTGATGCTGATAATATTGACGTAGGGAATCGATTTATACGGCTCAAATATTTAGTGATTCTTCTATTAGTACCTACGGTACGTTTGTACTTGGGCACACGCGATCCTGTACAGGCCCAAACACTCCGTCACGTCTAGCCCCTTGACGAGTCCTCGGGGATCGTCGAAGACGTCGATATACCTTCACGAAGGAGCTGAGGGCAGAAGAAAATAAACCTTCTCGTTCATAGTAGCAATAGGCAAAGACTGAGTTTCATTAATTTGATATAATATTATTGTGACTCAGCATTGCATTAAAGTTTCCGACTGTGTTGCGAATATTAATGTCAGCAGCGAGTCGGGTTTAGGACACCATATCGGAGATCTGTGGAGATAACGAATGAAGACTTTTAGTTTCAACAAGCAGTATCTGTTTACTAGAGGTGAAGAGCATCTCCACAACAAAAGGTCGACTGTATTGTTGAGGACTTATTGTTAGAGAAGTTAAAGCTTTCGTTCCCCTTAGTTCCAGTATCAAACAGATCTATTATGAACCTAGGAGTTCCCGAAGGGCAAAGGTAAGGAAATTCCTGAAGTTACGTTTACTAAACGTAGGACGGATACCTCCAGAACCGCTTTTTAAAGGAAAGTACTTAGTATTTTAAAGTGTAGAAATCTTTGGTATACATGGTATGGATCAACTATATGCAGAATTTGAGACAAATGGGTGATTTGAATCTTTTACACTTCCCCTTTCAGTTGTTTGAGAGCACTTAGGATTCCCACTCATATCAAGTAATATCGAGACTAGGTTGCCAGTTAATCTGTGTAGTGGTGAATAATTAGTATTTTTATAGAGTGCCATTACGTGTTTGTCAATTTAAAATCCAATCAATTCCCTATATTAACAATCAGGTGTTTTTTTGGAGCTATATATCTAGGCGGTGCCATTACTCATTAATCAGAGGCTGCGACGATTAAAGACTGCGTCATGGATTTAACAACGAGGGTTGTTCAATAAATAAGGACATTATTTCTAGATTAACTGAAATATTTATTAGTGCACGATAAAGTTGCGATTGAATGCGTTATCTCGATGTACCGTTGCTTTCCCAATAAATTGATGTTAGAATCATACCGATTCCACTAGAAGTGAATACACGATAACTCATTTCTCTGGCCACTAAACCTTTCGATCCGTTGGCCTACATACTTGTGCGTATCCAGAAAATAATATGTCCAATATATTGTATATGTGTATAAATAAAATATAGTCATATTTACATAAACTATTACACTTGTTAACTCCCTAAACATTGGAAAAGAGTGACTAAAAATGAGGCCTTTTTCGCTTCTCTTTGATCCCACGATTTTGGAACTGAATTTTATGGCAAACGATACCTTATGATGCGACATCAATCACACGAAATTTTCAAGTTGAGGTGACAATTAGTTTCTGAGATATGGGAGGTGAAAGAAGTGAAAATTCGTTAACTCGTCAGCCCATGCGCTTCGATGTGCGGACTTTTATGTCAGTCCTATAATTTAGAGACTGCTAACAACGAATTTGAACTTGGATGTTCAAAATTCACAAAAATAGTCAAGAAATATAAATGTCTGTGTAGTGGGTGTTTTTTTTTTAATATATCGTCCACCATCGGCCATTGTGAATTTTGAAAATCTAAATTAAAATTCATTGTTAGCAGTTAGCAAAACCTTTGGGAACAATTGTTTAAATTATTGGATATATATAGGTATTCATCTTTATACTGTAACTTCATTCTTGAAAGTATCACCTATGTTATGATTTTACCAGATAGTTTTGATCGTACTTTCAGAGATGAAATGTTGCAAATTTTTAAAATTAAATATCCTAAATTTCGAAACGTACATGCCTAAAATTATATATAATTCGTAGGTCCGAATACAGATTCAATGAACATGTTCAAGACCGTTTTTGGACTAGTGCAACTTCGTCCCGAAATACATTAATATA
Organism: Andrena minutula; assembly: GCA_929113495.1. Lineage (NCBI taxonomy): Eukaryota > Metazoa > Arthropoda > Insecta > Hymenoptera > Andrenidae > Andrena > Andrena minutula. The sequence goes on from OV815994.1 coordinate 41,981,679, forward strand.
ATCTGGAATAATTTGCCACAACAAGAATTGGAACAATTTTTTAGCAGGAACAATTTTTTTGCAAAAATAATCCCCTTAATTCACAAAAGTAACAAAGAAATACGAGTCTTGGATTCTTTTGTAGAACATAATTTATAATATTTTGTGTATTTACATTACGTTATTTTAAATAGGAATTTCTAGTAAATATGTACGTGTTTATTTTATTACCAAAATTACCTATCGCAAGCTTAAAATGGAATTAATTAATTCCTACGTCACTTCCTAATTAACAAGTTTCTCTCAGAGGGTAATATACAATATGTTTCAGCTAATAACATTCTATGTAATTTCAATTGAAGATATTTGAATTCAGACTTAAATTGAAAAAGCTCACGTGTCAAGGTGGTTTATATTCAACGCTGCCGTTTCCGAAGATTTCTTTGGGGATCCTTAAGGCGGTCGTGTTTCATACAGCCACACAAATAGGAGCACGAGACTATAGACCACAGTATGAATAAATTCTATCCCAGACCGTAAAATGATCTGACTGTCTACGCTAAGTGTTTTGCATGCACCCATCCCCTTTGCATAATTGCGAAACTGACATATCAATAGAAATTTTTTATTGTGACGTCATTATGCACAGTTTAAATGGGCGTTTATTATACGGAACAGAGAAGTGTTTAAATTCGATTGTATATTGTATAATAATATGCTAACAGAATTATAAAATATCCAAATGTGTTTCAGTTTGAAAATAATAAATTTGTAACACATATATATTTATATACATACATATGTATATGTAATATAAACGAGATGAAATTAATTGAAATTGTACTTTCATTTCAATGTTTTTTATTAAAAATTTTCACGTAGTATTCAATTTAAGAGTGCAATTTTACTAAAAGGACGCACATATTATCTACAAACAGTTTGCACTATTCTCAGTATCAATTTTAACGACTGTTCATTAAAAGCACTGCTATTTCACTTTTCAAATTTTTAGACTGTAAAAATCGATATCTGTACATATGTACATTGCATGTATGATTAACTCGTTTCGCAAGATACGTTTTATTTCTCATATTTCTCTGCTGTTTGATCAAATGACATTACTCTTTGATTTCCATGGATCTAATTTTTATATTTAACGCGGGGATTTATATGAAAAAAAAGTAATCTATAATGGTACATCAAAAATATATCAAACAGTATCTATTAAGCATAGTTGTAACTAAGAAAACACATTTTAAAATTACAGATCAAAAACTGGGTAAAAAGTGTAATATGTAAATAAAGTATATAATTTTCTTTGTTTTATAGATAATATTTTCAATTAGATATAACTATTTGCACAATTTAAGGAAAGAGATTTGCGATCTTCAGTAATGCAATATTTTGCAATAATTTCTCATAAATTGAGATGCTTTTTAATTTAAAAATTGTTTTCCCCTGTTTACTCTGTTTTACCTTACGCTGAGAATGTAAACAATTCTTTTTTGAGGACGTTATAAGCACTTTCACGATTGTGCAAAATAGTATTCTAGGGCTTCATAATAAAGTACACGAAAATTTATAAATATATGTATGTGAGACAGCAGAGGAATAACGAATAACGACCACATCAAAGTAGGTATCTAAAAGCAAAGTTTCGCAACGTGCTATTCCAGTTGTGCTAACTCCGTGTTATGATGCTTCCAATATCGTTGCTAGAGATACAAAGTGTTTTATTGTCAATTGTTGCGAGAAATGCCACGCCCAACGTACTGTTTAATATTTATTTTACCTTACAGGCTACATACAAATAAATGCAATCAATCCGATACGTGTCGAATTCAGCCTTTCTCATTTACAGAGTCGAGTCGAGTAACGTGTCAAATGTCCTGTTGAATTTGTTGAGTTTCAAATATAAATATTTTTAGTATTGAGATAAAAATATGTTTTTCTTAAACGTAATTCTGTTACGTTTAAGAAAAACATTTGCATTCAAAGTATTCTGAGAGGAATTAGTGGTGAAAAATTAGTAATTAGATATGCACCAACGGCAATCAGTAATTTGATTGTCCTTTGTGAGTAGGTTAACGGCCTCTTAACGTCAGGTTTACCCTGCTACACATGATACTCAGGTTGGCAGAGAATTGATAATATTCGTAACACGAGAAGTTTGAGAAATCAACCTAAAACAGTACATGCTGATGGAGCCACAAATTTGGCGTAGTTTTGCAGAGGAAGTAGACTTTTAGAGAGAAGCTGTGATGCACATAGAAACAGGGGTTCATAACTTCACTAATTAGAATTGGACCAAGTGGAATTTTTCAATTTATATCTTATAGGGTCTGTATGACTTATTGTCAACCTCGTACACTCAACGGAATGTTAAAGATCCTAATAACTTCAGCCGCTGTTTCGCATTAAGGGGTCACGCCGACTTGTAAGGTCTGAAAACACAAGTATTTTCAGGATTTTTTTTTAAAAAGTTGAAGACTTTTTTTTAGATAAACGGTTGTGTATTCGAAAGTATATGTTTTAAAGGTATTGCAGATTTTTTTTGCAATGCGATATATGTAGAATTAGGTGGTAAATCTTGAGAGGTGAATGATTTGCTTATTCCGAATATACAAGGTTTAATAATAACAGTAGATATAAAAATAAGCAATAAAAGGTGTACATTAATGTCGCGCGGCGTGGTCCTTCGAAAACTGACTCTCACTTCCACTCACCACGCATACTACCGGCAACACGCACGTCACCGGCGTCACGCATACCTTCCTTCATAGGTATATAAATAAATAATGGAATTATAGGCCATCTCCGAGCAGCGTTTGCTTATTTAAGAACTTTACGATGACCATTGTAGCTTTGACCTGGTTCATCAGAAATAACAAATTTGGCCAAATTTAGTTAGTATATTAGATTATCTAGTGCTTAATCGTGGTTTTTTTAATTTCGTTGTGTAGCTTTTATTTTACAGATGAAAACCAATGAAAGATGATGAAAACTAAAGTGCGATTCTGAGGCAAAAATCGATACTTTTGCTATGACCAGTCGCCGTTTTGTACCAAATTAATTTTTTGGGATAATAAACGATTAACCACTAGAAAATCTAATATACCTACTAATTACATTCTTTTTTACTTCATTTTTATTTTGATTCTCTTAGGCAGTGATTTGTTTGGAAACTATTTGTTAACTTTATCTCTACAGTCAACCCTCCTATAACGCGATTAATTCGTACCGCGTTATATGGAAACCGTGTTATAAGAAACTTAGAATTACATAGCACAAATCATATTAATTCGTACCGCGTTATATAGAGACTGTGTACCGTGTTATATGGAAACCGCGTTTTAAGAAATTCATAATTAGTAGAAACCAGATTAATTCGTACCGCGTTATATGGAAACCGCGTTATGAGAAAACCGCATTATAGGAGAGTTTACTCTATAAAAGGCAATAAATATATATATGGTTACATATTTCAAAACTAAAGGTGCGTCTACACGACGACACTTTTAAGTCTAGATCAAGTATACACGACACTCAAAAAAAGTTCCGGAAGATTGGAAACTGCTTAGAGTCCGCGACACTAAATTCGACCTGTCGTTGCGGGAGTTGCAGCTACAGCTATACTAGAAGTCATGTTAGAAGGAATTTGCAGACCGACGAGTTTAGACCGGTTCTGCGCATGTTGGCGCTGATTGGTGCCGAAACAAGCTCCTATTGGCTATATCCCAAACGAACGCTTCCTCGGAGCCAATGAGCTCATTCTACATGCGCGAAATAAGTTCCTCCTAACACGACTTCGAGTATAGACTGATAACACTGCAACTAGCCCTAGCTAGACATAAAAGACACTTGATCTAGACACAAAAGTGTCGTCGTGTAGACGCACCTTTAGTTTTGATAAAAAATAGCAATGCTGCATCATTTCGGCAATGGCAGGGGAATTCCCTGGCAAATGAAATTGAAAAATGGTGATGTACATGCATAAAATCAGGGGAATTGGCTATTAATTTCAACCATAAAAGTGAATTAGAAAAATTCATGCTATAGGGAGACTGCTTAAGCCAATTAAGTTGTATTACTATAAAGAAACCGTGTTATAAGAGTACCGCGTTATATGGAAACCACGTTATGAGAGTACCGCGTTATAGGAGGACTGTCGCAATTTTTGCTCCGCGTTATATGGAAACCGCGTTATGAAAGTACCGCGTTATAGGAGGGTTGACTGTATATTGCACATTATTCATCCTCTCTCTTTTTAATTTGGCATAATTCGTTTAGTTATTGATGTGATATGGTAATTTTTTTTCTTTAGTAAATGTAGTAAAAATCAATAGGTTTCCTTGTTCTCTTTGTCATGACATTCAGATTAGCATTCTTTCTACAGTGTACTTTTAAGGGGGTCGTCTCACCGGGCCTTGAAAGTGTGCAGACGCTCACACAAGCTAAGTTAAGCGTGTGCGTACACGCGTGTAGTAAACAAACCGTAAATTACAACTTTCGTCCTGGAATCGGCTAGAAGGAAGTTTTTGCGGGTACAGTTACCTTCAGTAAACATCTGTGCAGGGTGGTCTGGTGCGTTTGAACGCTAATAAGCACTGTATGTTGAAATAATAATGAATTTATACGTCACGCTGGTGCTACATAGCTACAGTACACCATTAGCGCCACCAACGGAGAAGCCTTGAAACTTCATTCTGTTAGTTTTCGATTCATAAATTCATTAGTATTTCAATGTACAGCGCTTATTAGCGTTCAAACACACCAGACCACCCTGCACAGATGTTTACTGAAGGTAACTGTACCCGCAAAAACTTCTTTTTGGCCGATTCCAGGACGAAAGTTGTAATTTACGGTTTGTTTACTACACGCGTATACGTACACGCTTAACTTAGCTTGTGTGACCGTCCGCTCACATTCAAGGCCCGGTGAGACGGACAATAACAAAACTGAGACGGCCCCCTTAAACACAATATTCAGATGAAATTTAATTTTATTATTAGTCAGCACCTACAACCCATAATTTTTATTATTCATGACAAAACTTATAAAATCACTATGTCTTAGCTCAGTACCTTATTTTTTCCCTGCAGACATTTATGGCAAAACTTCTTTACTGATAATCTTTAAAGCCGCTACATCAGTATCTTCGTCGTACCATAGCGTGTGTTTGCTTGTACCTGTTGCATTTAGAACATACATGGAAGCGTTAGTAGCTTTACTCCATAATTTAATTGATGGCTTACTTATGTATAATATCGTCTCTGCTTCAACAAAGTGTTTCCGCTGGAAGAGTTTGCTTTCTTTAGGCACATGGAAAGCTGTTTTACTTTGAATTTCACAGTTTGAAGAGTGACGACACAAAATGTTCAAAATAATTCAATTTTATTTCCGTGTTCCCTAATACAGCTGCAAAACGTATTTCGCATTCAAACATGTTATGTTTCTTTCATATAGTAATGCAATTTTATATAATATTATTATAGTTATCCAGATTGCACAAAATAAACACTTTTATACTCATATATTTTTTTGGTTTGATTTAGTATATAATAATAAGATCAGAATGATACAAAAAATATATAAAAACCCATTGTTAAAATGTCAACGTATATGTATGCCAATGAATTTGTAATAAAGCGCAAGGTCTCTAGGAAGAAAAAGTTTAAAGAGACTTGTTCAAGAAAAATTAAATACGTAATGCGAACATTTATTTAGTAGTTTACTTACCAATCTACTATTTAGGGAGTAACATAATGGAAGTTAATAAATGACATATACACTACCAACTGGAAATATGGAATCACATCTTATGACAAATATTCTCATAATTCGAAGTTAACACTTAACGACGACTGCAATTTTTCTGATTGCCACAATTTTTAAATCTCATCACGCGAAATAGTCACTTAAATAAAAAATCACTGATTCCCTTAATTCAGCGAGCGATTCGAAACTTTTAGTCTGTAGTGTATGTAACTATGCACACATATCGCAGAGTAGATTACTGATCGTAGTGGTGGCTCCTTTAAACAGCGTGAGTGTGTGGACGCTTCTGTTGATGAAATACCACTCTTATTATTAAAAATTACTAGAGCACACGATCCGGCGAATAAATTCCAGTGAAATTGAATAACCTCGGACTTTTCAAGAGCCCGATAATTAGACAGGTTGAAAAATGTATTCGCTCGACTCCGCCGCCTTTGACCGAGCGCGCTACCGTTGCCTCCTAGTGTACTGACAGAGCACGATGATGCTTAAAAAGCGACATTTAGAAAAAGCTTGAGCACAGACCAGGCAAATTTTAGTGAGGGAAGAATGTATTTCCTTAATTGCATTCCCGTCATGCCCGCTTTGTTTCTATTATTTCCATGCCACTTTCAGCGATAGTTTTCAAAGAGAACCGGGGAACCTTTCATCATAAATATCATAATTTGGTGTGAGGTGTTTATCGAATGTTGTCAGATAAAGTAAATTGTTTAACCATTACGCTGTTGTATCTTATTAAATACAGCTGGCAAAATGCTAGTTTCTTTCAACGTGGTCCTGAATAATTTATGGTAGATGGTCATGACTAGGGCTTGGCGGTTTTTATTTATAAATTTGCAAAATTTGTTTTGTTTTAAAATTAAAACACCGGTTTTATATACTAGTATTAATATGCAGATATTGATTAATTATTTAATTAAAAACGTTAACATTTTTATTTGAAATCGTCTCGGATACAAGCATATTCTACTAAGGAACAGTTTACTGTAAAACTAATCTTCACTATTTATAGTCCTACCAAAATTTGAATTTCCACCGTGGCGTGTTAATGCACCAAACAGGACTATGGTAAAGGACCCAATTACTGGCAGTCAACCCAATTACTGTCACCTTAAGCTATTTTACTTAAAATAACGAATAAATAAACGTTTAAGTAAAATAGCTTAAGGTGACAGTAATTGGGTTGGCTGCCAGTAATGGGGTCCTTTACACTATATACCACCTGAGCGGCAATATTTTCCATTTTCAGCACAGTAAAACAATGAATAATTTGTACACATATAATGATCTACTTTTTCTGCTTTTGTTAACCGTATTTCCACCATCAATATTTACAAATGCAAACATACAAGCGCATTGTAAAGCAACCGCTATCTAAATTGTGCTGACGCGACGAATCTTCGATATTGATTTTTTCAAAATCTGAACCTGGTATGGAACAAATTGCATTTGATATTTTTTATTTATTTCTGCATGCTGAATAATCTGTATTTTGTTTATAATACGAATTACACCCCATTCAGCATTGAAACAACTGTTTAACTTGGTTCGTCGCTAATTGCAGTAAGTTTGTTATTACAATTATTCCTTCGTTACCCGGATATTGTAGATAAATACAGCTTTACATAAAGTTCGAAAACTTGATTAACGAGCAGCAGAAGAATGCGTACTGATAAACTCGAACGTCATGTTCCAAGCAACGCTGTCGCCTTATTATTCATTGCTGTAGAATAGACGTGCCGTAATTGACAGCTGGCGACGCTTTGTAACAGTACCGGCAGTTCTTGCAATATTTAGTTCGTGAAAGTTTAATACTGTCTTGTAGTGACTATGAAGATAAAGAAATATGTTAAATAAACATAGCTTTGAATACAAGTCGCAAGAAATTGGTTAACGATTCTAAAAACTTTTTAGATACATAGGTACATGTATAATGAAGTTATCTGCAATCGTAAATAAATATGAAGATTATGAATAAATTTTATTTAATGTATTGTCTCTTGTTTCAGAGTTTCTTTGCAGAAATTTATTAAATTCTACATCGTATTTTTTTAAGTATGCAAAAATGTGAGAATAGGTTTTTTTTTTATATAAATGTTACTTTTTTATTTTTGGTCAAGTTAACTATACACGCAAAAATTTCTGAGGCATGGTATTTGTAAAAGGAGGGAGAATATCACATCACATGCAGAAACATGGTGTACATGTGTGTCAGGTACTCAACAAGCTCTAAAATATAAATAGAGAATTTTGTAGCTGTCTCTAATGCTTTCTGCGAAAATAGCTTTTAACACTTTATGTGCCCCATCTCATCTTGCCTGTGACCTATGGCCACTTTGCATTTGATGTGTCGACTGATTCTTGATTTATGTAGTTTCGAGTTATTCCTTTACTAAAGAAAATAACCGGAAACTTAACCTTTCGCGGTCACACCAGAGTGTATCGCACCCTAGGCACTTTTTTTCATTGCCAATATTTCTGTAAGTTTTTATACTTTAATATTAAAATTTAAAAATTTGTTGAATTTTAACAAAAAAAATCGCTTCTTTTCAGAACTATTTTTTAAACTACAAATTTCATCATATCAAAATTTACATATCTAGAAAAATACTATTAGACCATGAATATGCAATTACCACTCAAAAGTTAAAAGATTAAAAAATACGACAATGGTAACTCAAAAATGGCTCTGGGATGCAGTGAACCCCTTGTGACCAATTTGTGATTATAATAAGGTGTGACTAAGGTGTGTTAAGTCTAATAGAACCTGCATTTTGATTTCGACTGTCACAATTATACCTCAGTGAAAGTCGTATACATATTAAATTTGACTTTGTGGTAGAAAATAAAATTCCACCCTTCTTTTATATTATTTAATGATAAACAGTTAATGTTAATGTCAGTGTAGTCAGAATGTGATACTAATTAAATCCTGATTAATGTAGCTACTTTTTCTACACAGCATTCATTTCTATTTCTTGTTTGCATGTCTTTGGAAAGACAATGGATTGCACCTAGTAATATCCATACGTCTGACTCATTATCTGAAAAATTGCCAAGGGACTAAAACCCAATTTTGTACTTATTTGACTTTATTATTTTCTCTTTGTATTTAGCAATTCCTTTCGTCATTTCATTTTTCATTTTGGAAGCCATCTGTTACGTGTTCTCATTGAAACATTTCCTTATGTATGTATTAATTATCTAGTGACTATATTTTTGTGTTACCAATGTCACTATCAATCGATTATAACGTTTTAGTTAAATGGTCAAAACTGATCTGTATATTAAACAAACGAAACTTCCTCGCTAACTACAGCAAACAAAAGCATGCAAAATACTAAGTACCTAACAGAACAAACTTCGGTATATACCTCCATATATTACATACTTTCGACTATAATCTGTTGGAGTTGTTTAGCTGTGTGAGAATGTCATATCAGTTTGTCTGGTCTATGACAAGAAAACACTACTATTCAAACTCGCTTGTGTTTCAACTGACTCCAATCTTCTCTTACAATTATTCTTTCTCTTAAAAAATTCAGGTTACATTCTTCTGGAATAGCATCGACAGTAATTTCCAATTAAGCAACCGTAAATATTTTCGAGAATTATTTTTAGCAAAACTATGAAACCTCGAAAGCACTGTCAAATTGTGTTTTTGACTTATTTTGTATTATTTATATTTTAAGACATTCTATGATTTCTTTAATTTTACAGCGTTGCATGTGAAATCTTATACCAGTCACAAGCTACTGTCATAAAATATAGAAAATTTCTAAGAAATTATTTTACCCGAATTACCTTGACATGGTCTCCTCGTAACTGTAATAGCAGTTTCCGTAGATTCTATGAAACGCTGTCGAAATAGCTGTGTTCCGTGAAAGCGTTTGCAGAATTTATATCGCATCTTTAATGCAGCTAGACGATGTTCTGTACACGTTGCATTTACTTTTGCGTTTGAGCTGTAAGGAGAAAGGTCAGAAATCGATTATATTCAGGAATAATTTAACACGCTGGATCTGATTTGCTGATAAGGTATGTGAATAAAGCTAAATAACATATCTGTATATTAATTATAAGAAATTAAGTGAAGAGTTTAATTTTAAGAGAATTAATAAATAAGAAAAGTGCTAATAAAAATAGATATTTAAGAATAATACGTAGTTATAAAATTTGTATATTTCTGGCAATTTTTGATTCTCAGATGTTTAGTACTTATTGTGTAATAAGTATGATAATAAGTTGACAATGATCAGTATAGACCATTGCCTTTTAAAATAATTTAAAAGAAATAATATTATTTGTATCTTGCATGAAATTCGCGTAAAGTTCGCATATACGTAGATTTACAAATTGTTTATATTAAATGAAATAACTAATCGTAAAAGTATCCATCAGTTATACGTCGGGTACAAAAGTGTCTGGTAATGGAGAATAAAACAGAGCAATTGATTTAAGCTATTAACTGTGTGACGAAATCATGGAGTATTCATAAAATTGCGAGGGAACAAGAGAACAAATCACTCGTCAGTGTGCCGGTGCGTGCCCGATGGCACGCGTGAAGCACAATAGTCAGAATGAAAATCGGTTTTTGGTAAACAATGTGTAGTACCTACTGGTAAACAAGCATTGTGGTCACTCCATCCTTTTTTTACCGAAACCATCTCCTGCGCGGGTAATGAATGGAAATTTGCAGCGCTCAAAATACATTGCTAAAATGTGTTAAACGATGTGTAGAACCGTGTCTGCACGAGACGGGTTAAAATTTTTCTCGATTATTAAATGTATTTTTTGAAAAATATATACACCAATAAAATGATAAAAATTAAACTTTGAATTGTCCAAATTTGAAAATAGAATATATGAGATTCTTTAAAAAATAAGAAAATCATTAATTAATTCCCGAGGTGCTTCTAAATATTTAGAAGCGTTTAATATATTTTCATGAATTTTTGGTTCAAAAGAAAGTATGTAGGTCGTTGCGTTATTGGGACAGAATGTAATAAAATGACATGTTTTCATTGAAAATTTGTCTAGAATATTTAGCAATGAATAGAAATTTATGTATTCTCAAAAGTATGAACAGTTTTTATTATAGTATATTAAGGACTAGCAGGCAAATGCAAGGTTTGCTCTATAAGAAACCATAAAGAGACAAAAAGATAGGAAGAAGAAGGTTGCATACCGTTTTAAAGCTACGCGATTACTAAATCGTTCAATGCGTGGAACGATTATGAATGGTCACTTTTATTTATAGAAGATTTTATCCGAGACTTTTGCTCACTGTGTACCTGGGTATGAAAAATGATTCACCACTGGTAGCATTGTCTTGTAGTTTCTCTTTCTACAAGAATGATGAATAGTAAAAAAGAATAAAAATATAAAAATCAAAATAATAATGCTTCTCTGCCATTAAGGGGGGAGGCCTACCTAGAAATTTTCGAAAAAACCGGTTTTTCAATTTTTATAGTTTCTTGAAGTACAATATTTTGAAAATATTCCCTGAAAGTATCAAATTAATCCGACCAAAATTGACAAAGTTATACGCGTATAAGTTGGTATGTGTTCCTCAGTGTAGCGCTCAGAACCAACACTTTAAACGCGTTTTGCTCAAAATCGTGTTTTCAAAGTCGGTGGCACACATAACTAAAAAATTAATCAACCGATTTACTCGAGGCTTTGCAGGCCTATTTTAGTGTTAAAAATCTAAGCGCTATCGGGAACTTCTCCTTTTTTTGCTTAGATATTTTTTACACTGGAAAAACAATTTTTTGGCCAAATATCTTTGCTTTAAATTTCCACAGCCGCCAGTTTGTCTCAAAATTATTTTTCCAAAATCGGTCCCGACAGCGTCTAGATACATTCATATATTGTCTGAAAAATTTCGAATTTTCAATTTTGGATGATCCCGCATCGAGTTACGGTTGTCACCCCAAAGCGCCCCAAAAAAGGACGTCTGGGGCATCGTCTATAACTCACAAACCTTTCAATATCTTTTACCACAAAAAATACCGATATATCCGTAAGAAGTACTCTTTCCAGTAGATTAATGTTTAATAATAAAAGTTTATCAGTTTTTCTAGAAAAAATTTCAAAGAAGCATGTCGTTTTGACCGTTCTAGGTAGGCCTCCCTCTTTAAGAGGTCTTCTAACTTCTTAGTGTGACGACAGAAAGGAACTCAATTTTTCAAGAATAAAAAAAGGAAACAACTACTGCCCGTATTATTTTGCACGTTTGTAGTTTTATCTACAATTCTATTACCTTCTAATACTATAAAAAAATTGTAAGTAAAAATATCCATTTATAGCGGAATAGAAGCGTCGTGAAGAGCCGCAGTGTATGTAGGTACGTGCAGTTGACCTAATTCGAAGTGTCCCAGCGAGAGGGAAGTACGAAATGAAACATGAAGTAATTATAGTCGTATGGTTCGAGTTGCTCCTAATTTTCGACGATTGGGTATTGAATCTGGATAAGCCGGAGCCGATTGAACTGTAGCCAGGCTCGACCCACGGCGAGCCTCGTGCACTCGAAATTTTATGTATCCCGGCACCTGTACCATACCCGTACACATTCGCACAAATGCGGGGAATACTTTTCCTTGATACGACGTACGGTATTGCAAGTTATGGGACATCCCGGGCGTACGTGGTATAGGTCGGATACATAAGTACGTGTAATGTGTACACACCAGCGTCCAGAAAGCCCGGCTAGCAGCTGGTGCCAGTTTTAGGTTACATATCGTCTTCGTAGATTCCGCCAAATACGTATTCCCGCCGTCTGGCCCGGTTGGCACGCCATGCGTTATGTTAAGAAGTGCAGTTAATTACGAAGATAATTTCGAGTCGTGTGTTTGCGTGCTGCACATAACGAGCTTCCAACTTCGGGAGTTTCTGCCATGCAAGCCAATCTGCTTTATACCCTATCCCCACCTTGATTCGTGCTAGCCCACCTCGATCCTTTCCCTTCGGCTGCCCCTTGCCGCGCTTTACCCTTTTACCATATCCCTCCGCAGACTGATAGTTATCTGCCGAACAGATTAGAACGAAATCCCCTGATCGTTTCCCAGAATTCTTTTTAATGCTCGTCCTGCACCCTCTCGCTAGCCTTCCCCGCCATTGCCCGCCAAGATCATCTTCCATTTATCGTTTCAGTCGTTAACATCGATGGGCGAGACGATAGCGTGTATAATTTGCTTTCAATCCTAGCACCCTTTTGCTCTGCCGAAAAAAAAACTGTTTAATGCCAGTATTTGTATACTGGACAGCTGCAAAGGGTTTAGCCGGGGAAGGATAGGTAAAATACTCTCAGTACCAATTTTAGTATTTATGTATAAATACCAAATAATGCTCTTTACCTAAAAAAAACAGTGAGAGATTTTTCAGATCTCTACCCCCTCTTGTTAGGGTCATATGGGGGTAACAACCCTGAACTTAACAGTTTTTTTTCTCAACAACTACTTAAGATATTTGAGTGCTTTAAAATGCACGTAGCAGGTACTTTCTAGCTCTACAACATATATTTTTTCCCTATATCATAATAACGAGATGGGTTAGAGATCTGAAATTTCTCTCAGTGGGTTTTTAGGTAATAAGCATTATTTGGTGTACATAAATACTAAAATTGGTGCTGGGGCCGTTTTCCCTTTGCTTACCCGGAAAGACACTTAAGATAGTATTTGGAGAATGATGTTCAAAGTCCAGGTAAATAGAAAAAGGAATATTGTTCTAATGAAATGAAAGATTGTAGGCGATGTAAAAAGAATTTTCAAATTTTTAGCCAACATGCGAGGTAACATGAAATATATTTTATGTTATGCAGCCACGAAAAAGTTTTAAATTTGAATTCATATATGACTTCCTCGCGTGAGAAGAAATGGAAAAGATATCTCCGGTTGGTTTCCTCCTTTTTGCGAATTCAAGGGTTTCATATTTTACGTCAAATTGGCGGCACCAAAATCTGTGGTTACTGCGAACTGTAAATATAAATTCGACTCTAACCTAGATCTAACTAGATTCATCCGACACTTACCAAGATTAGATTACATTACCAAGAGAGTAGATTACCAAGATTAAACTACATATTTTTCAGAATACTACCTACTTTTTGATCGGATTCAAAGGTTTCCATTGGAAGGTGCAACACTTTTGCTAATAATTTTGCGGGAATTATAAATTCCCTACGTGACCGTGATTGTAAATCCTAATGGCGGGTTATTAAATTTTTTCCAATTTTAGGGAACAGAGTACGGGGTACATTGTATGTAGAATTATTACTAGAACATTAAATTTATTATCGAAACAAAGTATGTTATTGAAAAAAATGTAATACATTCGAAAATTAGATGTAGGTATATTCAGATGTGAACGAGATTGCAGGTAACAATTTCTCATACTTTTACACTTACATAAGTAAGTAGGTAAATAAAGAGAAAAATATCTTATATACTTATATAATCGTTGTGTCACTGATTCATCACCGTCCAGCCCAAACCACTGACCCTAGAAACATGAAATTCGGAGGGTATCTTCCTTTTGCGACTTAGGTGTTCGATAAAAAGGGATTTTTTTAAATTTTAACCGGAAGGGTGTAAAAAGGGGTGAAATATGTTTTCTCGGACTCCTTATTATTTCTTAGGCCCGATTAGATATCAAATTGGTTTTTACATACAAAAGCTACTCGGACAAATGCCTAAAAAACAGATTCAGCATATTGCCCTAATCAACCCCTAAGGGGGTGCTGAAAAGGGGTGAAATGTGTTTTCATGGAGTCCTCATGGAGTCAAGGGGTCTTATCTCTTACGCCCGAAGCGAAGCGCAGGGGTATATTGCTAGTTATTAATAAAATTCATGAGATCAACTGATCTTAAAAGACTAATATACTTTCCGAGATATTCAGGAATAAAACTAATGATTACTAATATATAAAGGGTAAGGGGAAAAACTGTGAATGTCCACTTTTCGTGATTTATAGCATATTTTCTTGGTGGCAACTGAGACTACAGAACTGTTGAATCACGAAGGGTCATAAACTTCAAATACCTCCGTAAGATAACATTAAATATTTGGTATACTGGTTAGAAACAGGAAATGTACACTCTGCACTCGAACAAAATACGGAATGTCCTCACTCATTGCCTAAGCATAAGCTTCTGTCGTCAAGATAAAATAAGAAAATTATTTAAAAAGGAAATTATATAAGAAAATTAAATTCATAGTACCTTAATTCTTCACTGATCGATTGAGTATTAAAACTCAATTTTCTCGATAAAGCCGTTCTATGACATTCCCTCTTTTTCCCTTTACCCTACATATACAGAGTCCTTTCGAAAGCGTTAATAATTTTCGTCTCGTAGGTTTCAACACAAACACATACAAAACAAATTCTTTATGAGAAAAAAACTGAAGTTTATAAAACCCAATGACAATGAAGTTTTCATTCTATAAAAAAATGCACGATCCTCCTTGTTTCCCACCTTTCCACTTCAACTATAATAACCAGAATGTAGCCGGCAAATGAAAGCTGAACTCTGTATCAATGATGCCACTTACTCACCCTTGATATTCATTGAAACTCGTTGAAATTAATGCTGTCGACAAGCTTAAAACAGCCATTGATTCTGAAGACATCGCAAGAATTGCATAGTTGAAGAATTTATCGTTCCGCGGTACAACTTCTCAACTACATCTTACATCCTGTATCAACATCCCAGTAATGCTTAACAAAAAGGAAATAACGTCGAGTATACTGGTGAGCGTGCGATACAAGAACTCAAAGAAGTGTGCGGAGAAGCAGGGAGCATTCAGCCGAGGAAAAGAAGGTGCCATAAATTACAGCGGTGTAAATCCGAAGCGTTTGCAGAGCGTTCGGACGGGAATGGATTAAGCTTCTCCGAAAGTTGTATCCAAATGCGAGAAACTTCTTGATCTGCCCGTTAACTTTTCAACGAGAGTTCCTGCTAATGCATCTGCGTTGTTCACACGTCGCGCGTTGATGCCCGATGCTTCCAAGTACTTTATTCCGGTTTATCGGGAATCAAGTTGAATTAGATTAGTTCTTAAACTGCGTCCCGCAAGCTCCAACACACCACAATTGGTAGTTCGATGGTGTTAAATTAAATCGTGAAACGAATCCCTGGGATTCTCAATAGTGCCTGAGGTAAATTGATTTGTATACACGGCGAGCCACTGTAAATGACCACTGTAAGTCACTTTCTTTTATTTGGTTTGATGAATATTCAATACACAGCATAATGAAACACACGGGGTCCTCGAAATTAGTTATTTATGATCTTCTTTAGTTCATAACTTTTTGTTTCTTGAAACTTTGACATTTTCGGTTGAATTGATGCGGTTATTTATTAACGGCATACACGGGTATCTCGGGGTAAAAAATCAAATTTATTCTCGATTGTTTATAGTAGCCATAAGTCATAGAAGTATTTTAAAAAAAGATTTCATTGAAAAGTTTGAAAAATTGTGAGAGTTACAGTGTAAAAAGTAACGAACGGGCCAATGCAGGTAAACACGTCGATTTTCTCAAAATTATGCTTCTCAAGACGGTGAACAGCGTAACTCCAGAACGGATAGATATTTTTTGTTGAAATTTTAACTGAACCTGCAAAACACATTTCCCCAAAATGTGGAACTCGCTCAATAAGATCGCATAACTTTAACAACATTTAAGACAACATTTATTACAGGATTACTTCAGTAATATCCTTCAAAGTTGATATTTGTTGTATAACTCCGTGAATTTTTATTAAAATTTTTCAACCGGGTTCCACATTGTGGAGAAGAGTGTTTTGTAGGTTCAGTTAAAATTTCAACTAAAAATATTAATCCGCTCTCGACTTATAATGTTCACCGTTTTAACGCGTGCATTTTGCCGCGCGCACTTTGACGCTTTGTAATTCCTTTAATTTATTATATTTTTTAGTGGTATATCCACAATAAAGCATTGTAAAACGTGCAAATGGTATGAATTATTAATCGTCCTTCAATCCAACCCAAAAGGAACCGTTCATTTTAGCCGTCTAATACCCGTGTACCCCCTTAAATAAAGCATTTCAGTCTGGTATAATATGATGGTTTAAAAGCCATAAACCTAAATGTTCGCATTAGAAATCTATAACAAAATTTCGAGACCTCTGCGTTGCAATAATTTATTGCCAACTCTTGCAGTGCAACGTAAATTCGTTTACCACGCAAGAAGTCGGAATCTAAACTGCCATCACATTAGAGGCAGTATCTTCGAGGGTTGATCTATTTACTGCAAAACCGAGGAATTCATAAGTTTATGTGTTGTCGATGCGAATACGGTGGTTTAAAATAATCTCATATTCATATTATATTTACATTATAATATTTTTGTAATAAGTATCGAAAGGCAACAACACCTGTGGAACAAGGCTACATAGGACAAACGTTGATATGAACTGCATCCTTATTCTTGTGTGTCTCGTCCATCTCTGAAGTAAAGTTAACATAACATGCAACATTTTGTACGTTGATAAAAAAAATTTATTGCTCCAAAATTTACTTGCAGTATAATTTTTTCCCAGGTTCTTTACCACTATGTTGTAGGTCATTGAGAATCAAAAAACTTATTTTTTATGTCTTTTACGGTTTCGTAGATATGCACGCTAATATAAAAGCTTAAAATTTGTTTAAGAGGGTGTTTTCACCACTGTACTTGTTTCATTGGAGCAACAAAATATAGGCACGAGCCGCATTTCTGTAAAGTATCCAATTTTTGTAATCTTCGAGTTGTCAAGCTTCCCTCGTGAGTTAAGTAGTCAGTGGTTTTTGTCTAAGCGACATGATGAGGCCGCTATTATAAAACACTAGCAAGGGAGAATTTGGAGATTTGGCGCGTCTAGGTTAACAAGCGTCTACCACCCTTTCCGCGAAATATTATCAAATATTTTAACCCTTCGTTAACACTCTGGGTGCGAGCCACCTATAAGCTGATTTTGACGCTCTGTACCTTCCAAAGCCGACTTACAAACTATTGTTTCCCTCAAAATATTTTATCCGCACAACTCTGCGGATTTTTAGCTTTTAATATTGAAATTTGTAAAAGTTACAATTTTTTAAAGATATACTTCGCGTTTAAACATTTTCTAATTTTTTTGGCCTAAAATTTGCCGCACCCCTAAATTTTCCGTCCCCAAAATTTGCCGCTCTAAGCTGTACTCTACATAGGGGTCGTCTTTAAATTACGTAAGGCTCTCTGGGGGGAGGGGGTCGCGAATTTCTTACATTTTCTTACAAGGGGTGGGGGAGTCAGGTAGCGTCTTACGCAATATTTTTTAACCTAATTTTCAATAAATACAAATTCTATCATTAATGTTCCAGAATAGCAGTTTTACTTTATATTTCCCGAAACCGAGTTAAATGAATTATATTAACCTTGAAAAGAATTTTAATAACTGAAAAAATTAAATGTAAAAAATATTACGTAAGGAGGGGGTTGGAATATCAAATCTTAGGAATTCTTGTACTGGGCAGGGAGGGGGTAAGAATTCACTAAAATTACCCTTACGTAATTTAAGGACGGTCCCTTAACCTATACCCAAATCCGCCCCTGAACACTGCCTAGCAATGGAATCTTTATTACACTTTTGTGGTGAAGATTGCCTTTTTCATAGAACCGACCACTCTATCCCGTTTTCAATAACTATTGTAACAACTGCCTTATTGTTTACTTTATGGAAAATTTGTTATACTGTACGTAACGTTTCATGAAGCGCCTTACATTATCGCTAAATAAATGAGATTTCTGAGAAACAGCACAATTCAAATGAGCGAGCTTCAGTTACCTTGTAACGTATTTAAGCGAAGCTTTACGTGCTCACTTACGGGCACGTAAACTTCTTAACATAGTTTATACGAGGTTGGCATTTTCCATGATGGAAGCAAGAACTCTTCGTTTAATCGTAAAGGACAATTTGATCCACTCTGCATTTTAAGTGTTACAGACGTTTAATCACAGTGAATTGTTACACAGTTGGTTAGGACCAATTTGTTCATGGACGCCAATAAATTTTATCTCTTTAAACAGAATTTACCATAGAAAAAGATTGTTGCTATATATAATATAGGGTAAAGGATCCAATTACTGGCAACTAACCCAATTACTGTCACCTTAAGCTATTTTACTTAAATGTTTATTTATTCGTTATTTTAAACAAAATACCTTAAGGTGACAGTAATTGGGTTGGCTGCCAGTAATTGGGTCCTTTACCCTAGTTGTAAATTTAAAGTGTGCAGTATATTTGACATTGCAACTAATGAATTTCTCAATGAATTTTAAGATGGCAACTCGTTGGCTTGTTTGCAAAATTGGCCAAATCCATCATTCCATAGTAAAATCCTCAAGGATTAATAGAAGCGATCACCTTCTAAATTTTTGGCTATAATAGATTAATAAAACTCCATACCTATGGGAGAAAGCTTAAATATTTTGTAATAGCTTTTAATTACTACCCAATTTATTGTGATAGATTCAACTTTAAACTTGTATTTACTGAAAATTAAAAACTATGAACTTGATCAATTTTATCAACAAGCCAACGATTTGTTTGTATTAGAACCGATAAGCAATCAGCTTTCGGCGAAGAAATGCTTGAAGAAATGTACATATACTTCAAAATATCAACCACTGTAAAAAAGATTGCGTTTTAATGTGATAAACAGAAGAAGAAAGGTGTATTTATATCTAAATTGACCTAGTCACAGTCTACCATTCGGTCGCCAGAAGCGTCGCGTCGGACCCCCGAGGGTAAAGGTACACAGCATATACCTAAATCAATTTTCTCCCCTGAAATTATCATTAATTCGACCAATTCTACACCCAATTTCCGATCACATCCTATTCGCATTACGCGTAAAATTTCGAATTTCCTTATAACACCCCATTTCGCTAAAAAAAAAGTTCACAACCTACAGCACCGTCCAATTTCCATTTCTACTCGATTCGTTGGAAATTAAATTCCAATTGTCCAAGAATTGTCATTTCTGAATCGTGATAACGTATTGTGCAATATCGACGCGGAACACGTTTACGGGAAACGATTCGACCCAGTTTTCCACCGTAACGGTTGAACTCGTGTTCGAAAAGTGCCCACGTATATTAAATCTGCTTGCCATTCGAAAAAAACACAAAGGGTATGGTAAAGGGAGAGGTATGATGAATTCACTCATCTCGCATGGTCCACAAATTCCAGCTGTCAGTGCAGTGACAGAACGCGGACAGATGTCAATTGGCTGGCTCGATTACGGGCGGCGTGTGCAAGTATGTATGCTGCGGCACCCGTAATTGATTCGCGTTCTGTAACGAGAAAGGGTAAAGGTAACAGCAGCGAGTGGGAGAGAAGCTCTATTGTGGATTTACGGACAGGGGCGGCAGACTGTCGGGCGGCATGGGATGCTAAATTATTTACCGACTTGTCTATCTGTGCGTCGGATACTTACCGACACGTGTTGCATGTCTATAGATGTAAGCCTTTGCCATTCTGCTGCACAGACATCGGTCTGGACAATGCCCTTCGCACTCCATTTTTTATTAAGGAGTATTTTCTTAACACGTTCGTCAGACTACATCGCTCACCGCCACAGCGTGCCAAGGTATTGGGTTTACCTTATTCGATAACCCAATTTATCGTCTATGCGTTTTTTTTTGCGAACTTATAGTACCTATATAAAAATTTATTGGTCGCAGATTTCACTGGTGATTCCAGATTCCACGCACTTACAAGGAACATCAGCCAACTACCTCAAATACACGGGCGTTTTTATACTCTGCCGCCGAAGTAAGAACTGTGTGTTTTAATTGTAATGCAATTGACTGCACAGTAGGGTGGTCCTTATTTTCGACCTGCGATTTCTGTTGCTCTCACCCGCTAATATGGTTCCATTTTATAAAAAAATTGTCCCTGAAAAAGATTACAGCAATCGGATAACAGCAAAGGGTGCCGAGCAGGCCTTAAAGTTTGGAATTCATTAATGATATTAATTTGACGAATTTCTCAAAAATGGTAAGCCCTATCGAAATTTTGTTCAAATAATATTAAAAGAGCATTTAATTTTGTACAATTATTGTATATATCATTTTTTCGTGCTTCCAACCATTTTTTAGATAATAGCATTTGAATATAAAGAAGTCCGCACTTCGCGCGTCCCAGCTGTACGGGCTGACGTATTGTCTCTTCGCGTAGTGCGGACCTCTCCATAATCAAACGTTATTATCTAAAAAATGGTTGGACGCACAAAAAAAATATATATACAGTAAGTGTAGAAAATTGAATGCTCTTTTAATATTATTTGAACAAAATTTCGATAGGGCTTACCATTTTTTAAAAATTCTTTAAATCCCATCTATTGATGAATTCTAAACTTGAAGGCCTGGTTAACACACTTATCTTTTGTCCGATTGCAATAAACTTATTCAGGGACTATTTTTTCATCAAATGGCACCGTTCTAGGGGATGAGAACAAATAAATAAAACTTTAAACACGTTTTTCTCGAATCTTTTTTCTCTTGGTTTTCCCCTAGTTGCGAATGAACGGGGGTTCAGATCGACTTGAAAAAAATTACAGCAATCTAAGATATAGGCCGTAAAAATTCGAGATTTTCATAAAAAAATAAAAATTCGCGGATTTTTAGTAACCCACAAACTTTTTTTTCTTGAAATAATCGCCGATTTTATAATTCTGTTTTAATTTTAATTTTTCATGGTCACGCCGGAAAATACGGATGTAACAAACAAGAATCACACTGAAATTGGATTACGTCACCAATATTACAGCAAAACTACAGATTAACCTTATAAAAAATGTTTACCAGTCAGCATTTTTAAAGCTCATGTTTATTTCCTCCCAACTTTTTCTCAATCTCTATGATAATAATAAACATTACCTAAAAAGATACATCTGGAATTGCTTTCATTTTTTTACAAATACATTAGAAAGAAACTGTTTCTTTCGCGGAAAACGACTGCCCTAGTCCCCTTAATGCTGTAGCTGAATTGGTGTGATAGTAGAGAAGCAATCAATTTGGTAAGGATGAGATTAACTATGTTAAAAATGGGACACTTAACAGTAGCAACTGCATTGGGTGCAATTGCAGTTGCTTGCAATGTAATTCATCTTCTCAATTTTGACACAATTTTTTTTCTGCACCTACTACGTTATGCATCGTGGAATATAGCGTTAAATCTCATATTTTTTATTGATATACAGTATTTAAGAGTTGCAAGTATTCGCAATCGCTCATATTTTCAGAATAAAATTTCATTTTTACATTTACTGCTGTCTTTTACCTTTAAACATTCACGTCTTTCAGAGAGATGAAATGACAAGTAATATCGATTAAAACGTCTATATTTTCATCTCATAATGTTGAATAGATATCTATAATACGTATATAATATTCATTAATTAAATAAAGCACGGGGACAGGAATATAATGGATAATTTCACGTACGCGTAGAACTTTGCAGCGAAATATGGATATACCCTCTTTAACTCTTTAAGCAGACAACCACCCCTTAACGCTTGACTCATACTCATGGGCATCATTATTGAGTGTCGGGTTTGCGTTCTTATCCGGGAAATCTTGAATTGCGTATCGTTCGACCTCCTGATTGTTTGTCTGGTTGTGTACCATCATTTTTCCGTGCCGCCGATTGCTTCAGATTGTTTCGACGATAGTCTTATAACTTGTTTGTCAGGACACTTTAATAATATTACTTCAAAAACAAGTTCTTATCCATCTGTGAAGACACTAATTTATTGTATTAATTTTGTATTTTTATTTCTCAGGTTCAGTTTATCGCGATCCGTGCCACGGTGGAAATTTAGATTTCTCGTAGGTCTATAAAAAGCGATGAGAAAAGTAGATTACGATATTTAATTAAAGAAAAATAGTAGTTATATCGTATCCTTCACGATTTCAGCTACTTTTTGCTGTGATTTGATTTTGACACTAAATTGAAAACGCTTTTTTTAAAAAAGAAACTTTTACTCGCATAGCATGGAACGTGCTAATATATTGTAAAATGGAAGCATTTCTTGTTAATGTTTAGTTTTAACCGTTTTTGATTTTATTATTATCCATTGGTGTTATTTCATACAAAGGAATAGCATTAAAATAATCCATTCCAAATCATTTATTTGTCCTGTGATATAGTTATTGTTCGGTTATTGAATTGTGGATTTCTATTTAGATATAAGGTGTTTTTTATAAAGTGGAAACTATGAACTTACTGGTACTTCAGTCAAACTGTAATGAGTAGAATGCTATATTCGTGGAAGATAGGCATGACGTTTGGAAATTTGTACCTAATGCCATATGAAAATAAATTAATGACACAGCCTTAAGGCAAAGTAACATTCTTAACCGACACAAATGTATTTTTAAATATAGGAAACAAACAATTAAAACATTTTTAAATGCAAACGAACAGATTGTTATTCAGGCAATACTAAAACTGATTTCTCTTTTCAGGTGAGTGTCCCTAATCATTTGGAAGTATGAAGCAGCGTAATGTGAGTAATAGATATACGAGACGCCCAAAATACAAATGCCGGTGGGAAAATCATGAAACAAGTTCCAGAAAGGAAATCTAGCTAAATTAGTTATTTTTAATTTACATTAAAATAATTCGATTGTTTAGCAGTGAGTGTATTTACTTCAAACACTTTAAAAATTAATTTACGCCCTTAAGCAAATTTAAATAACTTCATCCCTTGGCCAATTTCTGTTTAGGACATATTATTGCTCATGAAATATGAAATATTTTTTCATTAAACATTTTCTTACGTGTCTAGTAGTTTTCGAGAAATCTTTTCAACACTCATTTTCAACAATATTTTTTAATACTGCACCAAGTTTTCGCCTGCCATGTGCCAAGTTTAATCAAACTGGCAAATAGTCAATTGAGTGATGTTCCATGCTAGCCACATTAGTAATTAAATTACGTTATATAGTTGATTATATCACAAATGGAAAAGCAATTCCATTTGCTGGTTTTCGTAGCCAGCATCGAGCAGAATTTTTATAACATATTGGAGCTTCCACATACCGATATCCAACTATGAATGAAACAACAAACACGGCATAGGAAATAAATGTTTTAGCAGAATCGTTCCGTTGAGAAGAGGGATTTGAATATTTAAAGGCAAACATTGGAACATATATGTATAAAATAGATATACCGATAGAAGTGAAATATTACGTTCGTGTTTGAATTGTTGAAAAATTAGGAACGGAAGATATAAGAGCAATCCAATTTTCTCTTCGTCTCATATTTGCGACAATATCTCTTCGAAAGGCCGACACATTTTTGAACACTTAAAACTGCATGAAGATACGTCAAAAATGAACGAAACCCCTAACCGACATAAATTCTTGGAAAATACTGCCGCTTGAAAGTTTATAAAATGTGCTGACTCCGCGTCTTTCGGTTCTATGTATGTCTCCGAGCAGACAAGCGGTTAGTAACTTCCACCTGATTGTGGAAACTTTTCAGATAGCAATACGAAACGAATGTAAATCAATGTCAATCGCATCTCCATGTTTTACAAAGGACAATTCCAACTGAGGCATTAAAACAAAATGCCACCCTACCTCAATTTAACTAACGTAACCTAGAATTTGTTTGTTCAGATACATAATAATATCTAGGTATATACTGGGGTGGTTTTGAAGATTTGGTGCTGCTAGGCTACCAAGCGTCTGCCGGCGGTTCCGGGGGCCACAAATATTTTAATTTAAAAGACTTGAAATCATTTAAAAATTAATTCAATATAGCAATTCACATCTGAGTCATTGGTAATTCGCTACATGAAAAAAGTGTATTGTTTTTAAAGTTGTGTCAAGCCTGTGTGTTTAAACTTTCCCAATTTAAAAAATTTGTCGCTCCCCAAAATTTGCCACCCCGTCAAAGACTGACCCAAGAAATAACCCCTTTTTGGGCCCACGATTTTGGAACTGAATTTTGTGCCAAATGATAGCTTATGATGAGACATTAATTACGACAAATTTTCAAATTGAGGTGACAATTAGTTTGTGAGATATGGGAAGTAAAAGAAATGATAATTCATTAATGCGTCAGCCCAAACACTTCGATGCATGGACTTTTATGTAATTCCGATAATTTAAACAATTATTTCCAGGGGTTTTGCTGACTGCTAACAACGAATTTGAACTTAGGTTTTCAAAATTCACGAAAAAAAAATCAAGAAATATAAATGTCTGTGTAGTAGGTGCTTTTTTAATACATCGTCCACAATGTTGAATCGTCCATTTGATTTTCTTTTTGCACTGATGGGCAATTTGGTTCAAATAACACCACAAACTTTTATAAACTCTTAGGTAAAGTCTATGAAGAAGTTCAAAAGAAAAAATTAGACAAGTCTTTACTATGAATTACGTTCCGCTTTTTACACAATGGAGATACAGACAATGCAGCTTTATTTTGAATAATTTATATCAATATCGTCCACTTATGCTTTATCCTATACCATCTCATAAGCAGTTCCTACACGATTTAGTAAACAAGCACATATTTTAAGACTATTTATGACAGCTGACATGCTGTGCTGTTGAACAACTGCAGATATTTATCAATAAATATAAAAATTAAGTAATAAAAATAAAGTACGAGACCTGCATCGTTTTCAATGATCATTGCAGCTGCAAGTTTGTTAGTAATCAATAGGGTTTTTCATCACAACAATTGAAATGACTGAAACAGCGACACAAAAAAATGTCGTTAATAAATACCAAGCTAATTTCTAGAAACTTGTAGGTACATATATATGCTCAACAATTAACGTATATTTTCCCCAGTGTGCTTGTTTGAATTTCTTATGTTCAGCAGATTTGAAAATTACCAGGAACGTGCTTACCAAAGGGATTACATTGGCTTACTGTATCCCGATGTTGATATTACTGCTATTGACGCTGTGCTGTGTCAGTGTCCAAATTTATGTTGTTTGGTAAAGAGAATATCGCAATGTGTCTCGTTGTTCAAATAAATTTTGCATCGTGACGGAAGATCACTATGACCTTCCGCCTGCTAGCGCGGCATTACTACGATTTGCTAAATCCCTCCGACATGCAATCAGAAACGTCTGAAAAATCCTCCATCCCCGGTCGGACGTGGCCCTAAAGCTTGCGTTAATAGGAATAAAATAGCATGGGTGAATTATCCTCTTTGAGTGCGCAAGTCCTCCGGGCACAATTAATCGGACATGGTTGTCTCGCCGCTTAAACCTCAGCCTTCAGCCGCCCCTCCTCTTCAGACTTCTCCCAGTATTGTTCAACATAACAGGAGAAACCATGGGAAAGAGCGAGGGTGAGGGCGATGGCGGTGGGGGGCTCCAAGTCCGCAAAAATGAGTAGAGTTATGAAGTCAACGGCTTTATTATTTATCTGCTTTCTGAGCTCTCTTTTCTGCGCCCCTCTTTGAATTTTACTCGGCTTTGCCTCTGTATCCACCATTTTACCCTCTCTGCTTTCCCCCGCCCTCCTCCTGCCATCCATCCGCTCTGTCTCTCTATAAAAGTAGTTACGAGAAACAATACTTGCGTGAAGAGCGAGGCCACTAATTAAAGAGAATAACGATCGTAATTTCATGAATACCTTTTCCCTGTGACGAACCATACGCATTCATCTTTGAGGTTCCTTTTGACTTTACTGGACGGTCGTACGGGGACTGCTCAAGTGCAGCTTCCTCTTTTTGGAAATAGTCTGAGTGGATGTCACGAATTCTATGGATATACAAACACAGCCTTGTATAGGACTATACGTACCCACGTATACATACGTAGATGAGCCTTGCAAAACGAAAGGCTCCGTAGTAGATAATGAAGAGGAAGGCCATGGTAGTTTTGTGGAAAATCATGAAAGATTTTCAAATAATTTCTGTCTCTATAATTTCATACAATTCGATTAATCATTAAAGTACAAGTCCATTTTGAGCAGACATAGATTTGTTCTGTACAGGCTCTTATCCCTACTAATATATATAGTAGGTATAGAAAAGTGAAATTTGTTTGTCCTTCTTTCACCCCTAAACGGATTTCAATGAAATTTTGAATATACATTACACACGTCCTAGATTAGATTATAGGCTATTTTTTGGGACTTTTCTATTTTTGAAACATCATAAATAATTCCCAGGGGAAACCGGGTAACAGGTCAGATAGTTTCCACCATCTTACTTAAAATGTACTTAACGTGGCACAGGTAATAAGGCACACTGGTATCACCTAATTTAATCCAGGAACTGGAGTATAGAGGAAGAAATCGGTTTATGAGTACTGTTACTTCTTACTGATGCTCAAATTTGAACGAACAGCAAAGCGCATTACGTTCAGATTTAACCTAATACGTGAACATCACCTAGAGGTCTGAAGCATTTACTAAATTTAGAAATATTATACACACTGATACACATCTAAAGCTCTTAATTTGTACGACGTAATCTCTTTCGTTTCGAGCAAATGAGTTGATTTGTATTTGACATAATTCAAATCAAAGCGAAATGCTTCTATGTATTCTTTTGACGATTCTGTAGGGTGAAAGTGAAAATAGTTTGCTTATGATTGAATTGCATATTTTTTAAAAATCTAGAAGCATCCGTAAAATATAATACGAAGAAATTGTTTTTGTCGCCACGTAGTGAAATGAAAAATAAAAAATTTGTCACGATATAGGTCTATACCTATATACATTTAAAATGGTTCCTATCAAAGTAACGTTTACAAATTTCAAGGCTATGAGTTTGTATAATTTTTCAATTAGTATTCATTGTCACGTCATAGTATTTATAGAAGTAAAATATTAAGTTTATCTCATGTCTCTATGGGTTTCAAATATGGCGATCTTTTATTCCTCTAGAATCTCTCCACACAATTTCAATTAATGTTTTGAGCCACTAGGTTCTTACAGCCAAAACTGATCACTAAATATTTTAACTTCCTGAAAAGATATACTAGTCCTCTTACATTTACATACTTCATGCTTCTTGCCTAAACTTCCATTCCTCCAACGTCAGTTACTCTCATACTTTACTATGATAATAATACAATTTGATTTCGTCTTCTCCTAAAATACGAAGCACACGAAATCTGTGCAATATGTTTCAAATTTCTGAAACTTCACGTTTTCAGTTAGAGTGCACGTTCGCTTATCTCTAAAATCCGACTCTCAGACTGTCTAGCCAATTCTAATCACTTCTACCAATTTTGTATTTTGAAGTATCCTTCGAATATCATTCATTGCAAGAACTTCGAGAAATGCTTCCTCATAGTGGGTTATTCTTCCTACTGTAGGGTTCTATTGCAATTTCAAATGCTGTAAATTGTAGATTCCCTTTGGAAATGATTTATTATATTTGGTTTCTGACTTTGGCATAGTTTCTATCTATTTGCATTATTTTTCCCTTTCGTCTTTATTACGTTACTAATACCTCGAGAACATATCATTGTTAAGTACATTCTTTTGTGCGAAACTCCTTTGTGTAATGTAGTAATAGTAGCGAATTTCTTCTCTTCGTTCCTTTCTTCGTGGAATTCTTATGAGTAACCTTGCGTCGTAATTACGAACGGGGAATAAAAAGAGCTCACTTTTATGTTAAGTATTGTATATGTATAGGGAACTACAAAGAATGATGGCTTTGTACGTCTCGCTGAATAATCCACATTTATATAAACGTATGTATTTACGATTTAATATTCTGCTAAAAAATTTAAGCAAAATTATAATGTTAAATCCTTATTACTGTATAAATTGGAGCTCATTATACGTCATATGCCAAATTATTCTTGTACCTAGAAGTAGCGAATAAAAATAGTTCAGAATATCAGACTGTGGCTAATGATCTCACGGTTTTAAACAGTGTAATTGTATTTAGCGCCTCCTCCTCAAGATCAAATCGTAATCCCACTACTCTATGCCAGTATTGTCACATTTTTAACATAAAATAAAACACGCATGCGGCGTCGGCCGCGATCCTCACTCTCTTTTTTTGTGCCGAAAGAGTCACATGTGATTACACGCAATGGATAGGAAGAGATCAAGATGCCCTGAGTTGTCTTCGGACGAGGAGAAAGAGCTGGCGAAACGCCTCACAGTGGTCAAAAATTGAGAAAACCTGCCCAAAACCTGAAGGTGACCTTTGATTTGTACAAAAATGGGTATAGTAAGATTTTCGAAGTCGTGTTGATTAAGAATCTGAAGTCAAAATTGTTAAAAATAAAATGGCGGATCTAATACGGTGGACGCGCATATTAGAAAAGCATTAGATTTAATCTAAACTTGGTATCCTGGAGTTTTCGAGGTCGCTGATTACGAATTTGAGGTAAAAATTGCAAAAAACAAAATAGCAGAGGAGGCGCTTATGCTATTCTAATCGAACTTCACTAGGTAAGTTCGTTCAATTATACAATTACTTTCAATTTATCATATTAGGTATACGATTTTAGACTGACGAGTCTATGCATTTTCTAAATGGCAGAAATTCTTTCCTCCACGACGTCCACCCTATAGAAACTGAAGTAAGGTATTTAAACAATTTTGGAATTTAATATCTTTATAACTGTCATGATTCTATTAGGTGCTGGGGCAAACAGAAACTAGCATTAGTCCCTATTTTTAGAACGGGATAATAGAATGATTTGTAAATGTTTGTGAATTAGCATCGATTTATGAACATCCTTCGATTATAAATAAAAACTAAATTTGTCAAGAATTCTCATATCTGTTACGTTAATTCTACGTACGAGAAAATAATTGAAGGGGCTGTAAAAATCTGTAGAAGATTATCTTTGGGAAATATCTACAGCTTAACGAGAACATCTAATAGTATTTTCAAATATCACTTGTAATTAGAAGGACCTTCTGATAACAGATAAGTACTTCTGGGGCTGGCTACTGACACTTCCGATATACATATTTACTTGGCATTGACACTACGAGTTTAAAACAGGTAAAGATAGAAAATCTGTCAATATAGGGGACAGTTGTCAATATCGTACTGGTCCCGTAAATTGTATCTCATCAATTTCTCAATAATTAATGAATATAACCGACATGTAATGGTAAAAATATGAAGTGAATGCGAAATGAAAAATAGACAGTAAATATTTCGACCTTATACCCTGTTTTGTCGGTGCTATAAACATTTAAAAAAATCAAGGATGGTTGATGTAACTTTTTACCAGGCTGTTTTAGCTGATAATCTAACAATGCTGTTTTATCCTGTATTTTTCTATTTTTCTAAAAGCGGGTTCATTATAGAATATTTTACATTTATTATACAGTTTTAATATAGGAATATAGAAACGTAAAATACCTGAAATTGTACAATATAAGCAACTCTCCCCTATATATAATACCAGTCGATAGACACAAAAGTGCCTCCTTAACAGGATCTGCGGTTACGTGAAAATGTAAATTATTAAGAAATCCCCCAAAGAATAAATACGCATCCCTCTAATTAATGATAATAATTCACTGTACACGGAATTATTAATCGTAACTCAGAACATCGGCACAGTCTATTAAATGGCATTAAATAATGCTCAAGCATCTTTTATAATTTAAACATTCACTTTCAGTATACACAATTGTTAGTGTTTCAATATTATTCAAATACTTTATGTACGTAAAAGTGTAAAATGTGTAAAAGCCAATTAAGAAAACACGAGTTGAGAATCAAAATTGAAATAAATACTTTAAACGAATGTGTCAGTGAATTTAATTCAGAGATAATTTTGAAAATAAAACAGTGCTAGTATAACCACGAATCAACAGAAATTGAATTATTTTATCTCAAAATTCAGGCCAGGTAGACGAAATAGGTGCAGTAAACTGTGCAAGAGCTTATGATTCACCCACTATGCACTTTACTTTACCTTGTTCACCAGTTTCTGATCGAAAGTATTCCAAGAATATGGGTGTCCATCAAGACAACATAATTACATACATTATTCTGCCAGAATTGTCGACTTTGAGCTCGTCGATTGAGCTGCGGCGCAAAACATTTTTGACCATTTGTCCACTCAGAAGTTAATTCTCTTCGGATTCCACAACTTTATTAATTATACAGATTTTAACGTAATATTTTACGAGTATACATACTCTGAAAGGTTCATGCTTGAAAACAATACGAGACGCCAAAAATCATTTTTCCGCTATTAACTTCCTTTGCTTCAGATTCCATAACTTTGTTAATTATCTAGATTTCAATCTAATATTTTAGGAACACGTTCTGAAGGGTTCTCAAACATCGATTTCCGTTTATCCTCGCAGGTTCTTACAGCATGAACGCTTGAGAATATGTTCCTAAAATACTACGTTAAAATCCACATAATTAACGAAGTTATGGAATCTGAAGCGAACCAACTCCAGAGCGCACAAGTGCGCAGCCTCTCGAGTCACAAGTCCAATAGCCGATAGTCTTGACAGCATTTTGAATTCTATTATGGTCTCTGAGTAGTTCCCATCTTTGTAATACTGTACCCGTACCTTCCCTAAATTTTTAATCCACAAATCTGTGATAAGGTAAAGTAGGACATAAGTGTTTTAAAGGTACCCTTCCATCAAATCACCCCAGAAATAGGTATCACGTTTAGGATTCTATTTAAAAAAAAGTAAACGTCGTAGAGTAATAAAACTTTTTGGACTGTATTTGTACATCTTTAAAGATAATAAAAACAATGTTTTGGAAATTTTATCCAATACTGCTACAACAATCTAATCAAATTATCATCACAACTGTGGAAACACAACTTACGGTGCTCGTAGCTGGAGCTGTAAATATTCGAATATTATTTCCCTTTATTCCCAATTATTCGAATATTCTCTGATATTTAAATACTTAGATTATTCGGATATTCGTTACAGTCCTAGTCGTAGCGGTCACTTCAGTAATAATTACTAGAATATTAGGCACAACAGGGAAAGAGTCGTCCGCGGTACATGGTTTGGTTTCGGCCCTGAAACTTTGATCTGGCTGTACAAAAGCTTCGCTCGCTCCGTTATGGAATATTGTTGCTTTGTGCATTTTTCCATGTGTAAAGATTTGATAAGAGACAGATTGACAAACAAAAATATTCTTACTTTTTTCGACTTCGTAAATGCCTTGTAAAATTTTCAGAACACCAAAGCAAATATCGAAATATTTTTAAAATAAAATAAAATACAAAATATTCTTGGGCGTTACAACTTATTCTTCATGATTTTTGGATTCCGTCGCTCATTGGAATTGAAGGTAACGAAGACGACGATCGTTTAGTTAAACTACTTAGCCACTGATGCACCCATTAAAGAAATTTTGACTGTCCTATACACGGAGCTGTTCGAAGAATTCCGAAAATCAGCAAGTTCACAAAGCAAAAGTATCGTAAAGCAACAAGGCCTCACTACATAAGGGAAAATTTTACTTTCGAAATTGATACAGTGACAAATCTGTGCCGCAGTACGCATACAAAGGGCTTTCGCGTGAACTTATTGTCACCATAAATTGCTGCAGGGCCAACCACTGCAACTCCCAATTAGCATCATTTTTTCACATGAGTATCAATGACCCGAAATGTGAACGTGGAAACGGAGTTCACAACAAAAAATTAAGCTGTAGTTTCCCTTAAGTATCAACGTGATAATCGCTGAACCAAACATACCAGCTTGTTCATATATTCTCAGCTTTTTGAGAAATTGTAATCGAAAAATTTAGAGCGCCGTATCTTATATTAAAGTATCATGTAATTATTGTGTATGTTTGTACAGTAGAAATAAACCTCGTATGTGGTTTCACATGCTTAAGGGGACTAGGTAGTCGTTTTTCATGAGAAAGAGAATCTGTCCTTTATTTATTTGTAAGAAAATAAAAGCACATCCAGATGAATCATTTTATCCAATGTTTATTACGACCATACAGATTGAAAAAAAATGGTAAGAAATATATATGTGCTTTAAAAATGGCGCTGCAGACAGGTAAACATTTTAACGTTTTTCTGTCATTTTGCCTTAATATCGGTCTTAAAATGTGACGTAATCCAATTTCAAATATATGATTCTTGTTTGTTGGATTCATAGTTTCCGGATACACCTATAAAAACAAAAATTGGATCAAAATTATGCGATTGGTGGCTGAAAAACGGCGATTTTTTTCGAGAAAAATTCGTTCTTGTTTGTGTGCTACTAGAATCCGGTGACTTTTTAATTTTTTTATGAAAATCTCGAATTTTTACAGACCCTATCAGAGGTTTGCCCGGAAACGGCACATGTTTTACACATCGTATAATTTTTTCAAGTCGATCTGAACCTCCATTCGGTCGCAATCAGGAAAAAATGAAGAGGAAGAAATATTCGAGAAAAACGCGTTTAAAGTTTCTGGGCAAAGGCGTCGCTATAGGTTACCGCTTGACATTTTTAGCTGCCAAATCTACAATTTTGCAAATTTTATTATAAATCTATTTATTCAGAAAGTATAGTATTTCCGGAAAATGCAATAAAAAAAATCGATTTTTCGACTGCCTAGTCCCCTTAATAAAACAGAAGAGGAAAGAAAGAAAGAATCGATCCCGTCTTTACCCGCTGCCCAAGGAAGATATAGGGAGCGAGCGCCTGCGAGGGGACGACTCTTTCACTGCCTGAATGTGGTTGGTGTCTGAGAATAAACTGCACGCTATATATACAATACGTTAGGCAGCATAGTTATGATTAGCAGTAATGACTATATCTCCAAAAATTTTCTATTAAATATTACTTAATAATTCTTAAATAAAGTAGTATTATAGAAAAAGAATAAAGTCTACGAAAGTTAATAGTTTATTATAGAAAAGCTAGCAAAGATTACGTCCTTCTTGAGGCGCTTAGTCTACTTAATTCCTTAATCCATCCGCTAATTTGAAACATAATTGCATCGCTTTAATTATAAAATGCTTGAAATATGCAGGAATATGAAAATATGTCTAATTGTAGATACTATCACTTTACACTTACACTTTGATCAAAGTAGTATGGAAATTTGACAGATGAAATGTTCTGCATGATGAATATTTCTGGTAAAGTATTTTAAGAGAATACCTCGAACTGCAATTAATATTGTGATATAAAGGTCCAGAAAGATGTAATTAACTAATCGTGAGATGCTTCAAATAAAATTGTTGGAACATTTAAAACAACGATATTGGTAAAAATATTTACTATGTACCTAGGAAACATATCGAACACGCACACACCGATTTCTATGAGACTGTAGATTTGCAGAATGGTGAAAAATATTTGACAAGTATTTTTCGATGTCGGCGATCATCTCTGTTGAAGGAGTGTAAACAGCTCCTAAAATTTGAAGTTGGGGTCGAAAACATATTTTCTGGAATATCTCGAGAACTATTAGGCGCAGGACAATTTGTTTTAAATTGTGAGTTTTTCAAAGCCGAGTCCAACCCCCTTCTCACTTTTTAGAAAACCTCCGAAAATATGT
The DNA here is from genome assembly GCA_929113495.1 of Andrena minutula. Lineage (NCBI taxonomy): Eukaryota > Metazoa > Arthropoda > Insecta > Hymenoptera > Andrenidae > Andrena > Andrena minutula. The sequence continues at coordinate 42,015,941 of OV815994.1, forward strand.
TTTCGACTCCCAAGTTTGGCTGCCCTTTTTATCCTCTTCAACATGGACAATTGCCGATAACAAAGAATACGTGTCAAATATTTTTCCCTATTCTGCAAATCTGTGGAGTCTCATCAAAATCGGCGTTGCAGATTCGATATGTTCCGTTGTAAGTAATATGTAATATGAATTACATGGTGATCTAGAAAGTTGGGTTTTTTCCAGCAAAATTTGTAAAAGGCGTGAGGCATTCTCTTGGTCCAGCCAGTTTTATCGCGTAATGGCACAAAAATTAGCATTTTTTTTTCGACTCTGTGGCTCACCCTAGTGCCATTATCTAGTTGAACTATAAAATAACTGAGCATGGGAGTTTGTAACAGGCAATAAAACATTATTGTGTTAGGTAAATCTAGTGGGGAGGTGTAAATTTCTCTTTCGAGTGGCCCGCGCGAGGAAAATGGTCAGCCGAGTGGATGCCGCGGAAGACGGCAGGGCATAAGGGGCATGGGGGTTAATGGGCGTATATAACGAGGGCCTACATTATGCAAATACCCGTGGATGGCCACCAGCCGTCAACTTATATCTTATCACTTTGACTGCCCGGTTATTCATATGAATATCGCACCCTCGGGAGTGTATGTTCAGGTTATGTTGGGGGTGACTTTAAGTGCCGTTAGAGAGGGGAGTACAGTTACTTTTCCTCTTTCTACTTTCTCACTGATCCGTTTTATATATCATAGTGTTGCCGTAAAATATTTTAAACAAAAGTCGAACATTTGGTCTCAGTGATGGTAACAAGAGTTTGTAAAGTTTTATTGAGATAGGTAGGTACTACACAGAATTTGAATTTATTTTCATTTGAATTTGAACTTAGATATGCCAAGCGCGCGTCTTAAAAGAAAGTTTGGCAATTCAAAAATTCGGAATTATATGAAAGTTTTTGAAATGTAGCACAAGTGATGGTAATAACTTAATTTTTTTTTCGCCAATGAAACGTTTCTAAATGTGAAAACACGCCCTCGAAGAAATTTTCAAACTGTAATAAATTACAGTTATAAAATACACTTCACTTTTCAAAATTACTATAACAATAATTTTACTCATATATTAATAATTATTAATAATTTTAATATATTAATAATTTTACTCAGATATTTTACTCATTCCTCCATTTAGAATTTCGATTCCAATTATTCAAACAGCCTACAGTTAATCGTAGGCACAAGGTATTTTCTCACCGACACAAATCTTTACAAATGCTATCCATTTCAAATATCTCAAACCTCGTTCAAAGGGTAAACATACATCAAAGTTAATTAAATAAATATTAGTCTGTGGAGCGGGTTTGCATTTGTTCACGTACCATCCGCGTATCTTTTCGCGTGGAATGACAATCGTTGATCAAAAGAAAACAGTGCTTCGTGCCTCTGAACCCTCCGCGGAAGATTAACACTTCATTCTTGTCGAATGAAATCGCGATTTCCAAGATTTCGCACACGTTACACGCAGATCACGATTTGTCACGACACGCTACTGGCTCGCACGTGGAATTGCTCTTATCGAGACTTTGAATTTTTAGGTATACGTGGAAATGCTTAGAAGGGGAAGGAATAAGAGAGGGTGAAATTATCGTCGAAACACCGATATTAAGTCTCATAAAGTCGTGCTCGCTTCGAAGAAATACTTAGTGCACTCCCTCGTTTCCACGCACGAACTATAATTTCAAGTTTCCGATCATTTTCGGAAAAAAAAAACAGAAAACGTTATCTCGCCCCTGTGTACCTGTTATATGTATATACATATACAGGGTGAACCGCGTAACGTGACCACGTCTATTAATTTTCATTGTTAGTGGACTAATTAAAAGTTTTATGTTATAGATGACACGGTTCTTAATCAAATTCAAGGTGATGTCAGCAGATTTTTGTGTCTTTATCTAAATAAGTTTTCAAGGTTACCTTCAACTTTTTTTATGTTTAACCCTTATTATTTTTTGCCTATCAGCTAATAGGCATTGAGACAAATTCAAAGAGATTAATAAAAATATATTCTTTATCTAACAGAATGATACGGCAAGGAAAACATTTAGACGAAAAGTGACTTTGCAAGGATGCTTTAGAACATAATAATTCATCAATAACAATTTTGTAAACATTGTAGCAATTAGTACATATATAATTTGACAAGGCGATATTTCGCAATTTTATAAATTTAGTTAGCTCTTCATTTAATTGTTGGTGTATCACATAAACGATCACGTCAATAATATTCTATTGGTATTGCTTAATCTGCCAATATGTCAGTTCCGCATGAATTAATAATTGGTTTTAGTAATATCGTTTGTACTGATCGCTGCCCATGACACATACGAGATTATCTGAATTAACTAATTTGAGTAGACTATAATTGCTTGCGGGACATTTTTGACTTCTAAAAATAAATCTGGTAAACGATGCGGTATTGATTGCAGTAGCATACATATTTATTATGAACAAAACAGTAGAAATATGTATTAATTTTCAACTTTTTATAGTTTATCTAATGTTACTGTTTGCAAAATTCTTTACGTGAGTTGAACTTCTCAAGTTTATACAGAACTAAAGACGAATAGAATACGAAGTAGTATTTATAAAACTCTGATTTTCCTTTTATTGCTATAAAAACACGGGAGTTAAAATTTGATCAGATGCAATTAAAATTACCTTCCCATATTTTTACATTATACGTATATTTAACAAAAGTGAGTACTGCAATTTAAAGACTGACTATTTATAATTCATTCGAATATTTTAAGTATTGTAAGGTGACACAGTGGTCTTCTCTTGCTTTCGTATGCGAAATAATAATTACTGTATCTGTAACAGTCTAGTTTGTTACGATATTTAAGTGATAGTACCTACATTAAAAAGACAAATAACAAAACAAGTATAAATTTACTATATTTACAATTATAACTTTATTTATTTATTTTTGTTTAATTTATTACACATACGTTGTATAATAAGTATTTTACAATCTAATCAAAAAATAATATTTCTGTTTACATGTAAGCAACAGTACAATTATTCTTCCTCTGACATTTTTTTTATATTTGCGTTACCAGAAGTAATTGTATATCATGGTATTATTAAATAATTTAATCCCTTATAAGTTTAAAATCATTATGTTTGGACTTCTGCGCCAGTTCACTTAATTATTCAATTGGATTGGCAATTAAATACTTCGCTACCATGTATCAAAATTTAAATAATGCGTTTAATAGTATCATCATTAACGTCAAATTGGGAAGGAATGCAGAACTTTAAATAAGGCAGGAGTTCCTTCCTTTCCAAATTCTTGTGCGTGCACCACAATCAGATGCCAATAAAAGAATATTAATAATTTAAATAACCTCACAGATTCGCAAATTATTTTCGCGGCAATCATTTCTTAATGCTCTGTGTTGTAAATTATAAGAAAATCAATATCTGTAAACGTCTGCATTTTTTGTACATTTTGACAAACTTAAATTACCAAAGTGTAGAACATATGAGAAAAATTTCAACAAATTCAGTTACAATATCAATACAAATCAATAAAAAAAAATGTAATACATACCTGCGCATAGATAAGTCATTATAGAAAAATCACAGATATTAAAAAATACTTTCAACTCACAACTGTACACCATTAAAGACTGATAACAGCTAATGAGTATGCGTAGCCGAGGTTGAGGGTGTACCCTGATATACCTGTGTACCAGATATTTCGTAATATTTGAAGTCATTGCACTTTAAGACTTTTCTCGCGTTGTAGACATAGTCTAGGCCACAGTGTGGCATTTCAATTAATGACGTGCCAACACAGGTCTTTGTGAAAGTTTATTATTCAAAGGAATTATTATTTCATTCCATATGTGCGGACCACGTCGCCGTTAAGGTGCATGCTCCAGCTCGCATTCCGTTTCTGAATAGTAATTTGCGCGTCAAAGAAAGTAACTGGCACTGAAACAAAGCCACCAAGTCAGGATCTCACAATTATTAACGTGGCGACAAGGACCTCGGTACAATTAATAACTGAAATGGAGAAATGCTCACGATAGCTAGAAAAAGGGTAGTTTAAGGGACATAACAATGTGGCACCCGACACATATTATACATATATTGCAATATGATATTATGCGGCACTCACGGTATGATAGGGTATTATCCTCACGCAGCACAGATTTCCATACTGCGGCTAACGTGGCATTACATGAAATCAACTGTATAACTACGAGTTTACCATTAAACATCGTTAGTTACCGTATCGTGAGACTAAATGCAGGTTGTGTCTCAATATCAGGACTTTCTCGATTGCTGATCGAGTGATCCGTATTCGTCATCTTGAATGAAGCAAGATGAAGACCGATTCGTGGTTTATAATGCATTACTCTGCCTCTGAAGGTTCTAATAACATATCAAGTACCGTAAACTGGGGAAAGATTAGCAATACGTGGGAACATTAGCAATGCGGGGTAACATTGGCAGATACTTAACATATATTAAGGGGTCATTCTACTTTGAAGCGCCAAAAAAGTAAGCTATTTTTTTTAAAGATGTTTTTCTCAGTAAGTGCAACATACAATGAAATAAATCTGTTTGGTGTCTATTAAGCTACTCTTACCTATATACTCGTATTTTAGTTCTTATGTTACAACAAACATAAAAAAATTTTGATATCTTATTGGTTTTTTACTGTATTATATTTTACATTCCTATTCCATATTTATGGACTAATGGTTATATAGGATAACTACTTAAATCTGAATTGAATATTGATTATTTCGACTTTTTTCATTACGTGCCGCACTGTACGATGCGATCCTAAACGTTAGGAGATAACTATGTGGAAAAATTAAAATGGTTCACCCTGTATGTATATGGCAGAGAGCGGTTGGAATAATTGGATAGAAGGGGCGGTGGCCTGAAAAAGTTTGAGAAACTCTGATCTATATCAGTGAACTTGATTAACCCTACAGTGCGCATTTTTTGTGCAAAAAAATATTTTTTCGACGTGGATTTTGCCTGTGAATCCGGGAAAAACAATGAGAAAATTCTGGGTCATGTGTTATGTGTTGATTGAAATGTTCATGTATCACACCTGCTAAGTTGTGCAATGGGAGTAGGTATACTTACATTTAATGTAAGTGCTTTATTGATTATGAAAGTTTACAAAACAATTATTATTTTTGTTCAGACAAAAGTTCATTGATTTTTATTATTTTTGCAATGTAAATGTATATTTTACACTTCATTGCTTTTGCAGTCTTACGTCTCTGGTTCTCTTTCATGTTGAACTTAAATGTGGTGTATCAGATCCTCTACAATGCGCAGTGTAGGGTTAATTTAAATCAGTTACATCTATTATTATATGAACTTTACCACTCTTTATAAATGTAATATAAATTTTTTAATAATATCCTAAATACTCCTAATTTCACGTGGACTAGGTACGTACCTAGATCATATTCCAATTTCATCGAAATTCTTGACATCCAGAGCAAAAAGTGATGGATTTGGTGTGGAATGACTTCCTTTGCGATTTCCTGATTTCGGGCATCTTGTAGGTTCTTTTATTTGTGCAAATTAAACGAACATTAGAAGCTTACTATTATGCTGTCATTGCTGATTTTCAAACAATGTGACAGAATAGAGGACAGCGTTCGAAAAACGACTTTAAAAACCTGATAAATCGTTGACGACTATATATCAATGCAGAAAGAAACTGTTCCTAATGTGATATTTAACAATAATAACTATTTAAATATAGTCTACCAATTTTTATGCTTTCTGTGTCAGAACTTTCCAGGAGCATTCTGTAACGTTATAATACCGTTTTCTTAAGATAAAAATATCTGATGGTGTCGTGCTATTTCTCGCGCTTCGCTGTTGTTTCTTATCTTCCCCCGCTTCCATTCGTAACAGATATTCTTCCTTGAAGTTTTCAACATTCTAATATCAACGAAAACGATGTTATTTTCAATTCTTGTCTTAGGTGGTATACCCTGTGCAAGAAATTATTTTCTTTCCAATGCTATTGATTTAATACTAGAACCACCGACGATTAACATATAGAGTAGGTAACTATTTTTGTCAGAGCCGTCAAAATGCTGTAGCAGTCATGGAATATTTCAGAAAATACATCGTTAGGTACAATGAGTTTTATTGGTACTCAAAAAAATTGGGTAGATATTTGTTAAGAGACATTACAAACCAGTCATTGCGACTGTTATACTACTTCTCTTTTTAATAAGAACCTTGTGTTATAAAAAGAGGGTATTTATAATCAATCGTTAAAAAAGGAATAAGCTACATGTGTATGACATGTAATAATTTAATTATTCAGGCTATAGTATCAGATAGAGATTTTAAAATTAGAGGACCTCGATACAAGTGTCAAACAATTTGGTTCTTCAGGGTTAAAACACTCCTTAAAAATTAATGTGTGATTTTCAGCTTCCCTGGATATCTTGAAAACTATAGTGAATATAAAAAATGATTACAATAAAACTTTAATATTTTTTATGTTGTATAAAACTGTGTAATCGAATTGTTTAAAACTTTTGGTGGGGAACATTTTACTGTTTCAATTACAAATTTTAAACAATTTGATTACACAGTTTTATAGGCCATAAAAACCCGTTAAGTTTTCATTGTAATAATTTTTTATATCCACTATAGTTTTCAACATACACGGGAAAATAGGAAATCCCACATGAACATTTAAGAGGTCTTTTCACCCTGAAGAATCGAAAATGGGCAGAAACGAAAAATTGTCTAATACTTCTATTGAGGTCCTTTACAAACCGGCACAGTTTCAAAACAATCGGAATATTCGGGTAGTCCAGCTTCTCTTGTAAATGCTATCAGTGTATAACGCTAAAGTATACTTTAGTGTTCCTGGGAGACATTTAATAAAGGGCATAGGATTAAGTCGAACAGGATATAAATAAAAAATTTTAATGCGAGTAAGGACGTTGGGCTAAGTTATCGTGGCAATCATCGAAAAAAACTGCGGTTTTAATATATGGACCATAAAGCGTACCTTGTATCGAAACTCGGAAGTATAGTTGCTTTTAAAACGGATGCCCGCGCCCCGCGTAAAAGTTCTTGTTGAATGATAGGTGGGAGTGTCCGGAAGTCGGTGCCATAGTACGGGGCACCCAACGTGAATTACGAATTCCTTTGTTCTTCCCTTGAGAAAGGTTCGCCTCCCTCGGCATCAAAAGAACATTAAGGCGTGGATATAAATATTCTCTATTGATGTATATATTTTACAACGATCTTGCCATTTGCACGTGGTCCAGATGTAAAAATTTCATCTGCAAGCAGTTCAAGTATTAATAAGATGAACTGGAATCATTATACCACTACTTAGGATAGCTTTGGCATTTGCAAACTATTTATGTTGATTAGGAATGTCTGAGTTCAATTTTAATAACGTGTAAGTTAATAATATTTTATAGTATTTGGGAAATGCATTTATTATTTGTGGAGGGTTTTATTACTAAGGAATAAGTTAGTAATAATTGCTTTATCAATATTAAATTTTAAACGGAATCTACTTTGAGTAAAATGTGATGTGTATTCTATAAAAAAAATACACGTGATAATGCTGCTGATGGTGTTCTGATGCTAAACTGAAATTTGTGATTAGCAATAAAGTTGAACCTTAGACGATGACAATGCCTCTTAAATGATTTATCGAATCTTTCCGTCGGAGGATCGTTAATCTTCCAACCACGCTTCATAATCGTCTCCCTGCATAAAGATGTATACGGAAACTTGAACAGTGTATGGCACGATCAACCTAAGCATAATTTGTAAGTGAAGTGTACATGAAATTAATTGTATGCATGTGTAGGATGAAAACATATTATGTTATTTTGTGTCAGTTCCAAGTAATATCATATACTACTATTTATATTATTATATACTACAATTATTATTATCTAAAGTCATATCTATAATTTTCGGCCTATGTATTAATGGATAAGATAATAATCGATATAAGAAATATTTCTTTTTCAAGTAAATACATTCTCTTACTTTGTATTATCATTCATGGCAAATAAAGCTAAACAAATTCTGAATTTGAAACGTATTTTAAATGACGGATGACATACGCAAATTACCGTAATAAATCCGTCAGAAATGGCAAATAATATTTCAATATATTTTGTTGTTTCAAACACATGTTGACACTTCATCATACGGTACACTTATTATATGTATGTATGTATCAGTTACGAAGCGGGAATTGTAAATAAATTCCACTTGAATACACATTTAACAATGTTTTCATTTTCTTTGTGCAATAATCTTTTTGTGAAATATAAAACGGGGAAAGTCATTCAGAAAGAAATATTGTTCTTACCTTGATTTAAAATGTCAAATATTTGGGTAATTAAAAAGAAGATTGGTACGTGTGAAAGTAATTTATTAATAATTACTTGATGAGTTTGTGGAAAAGATGAAGCGTAAAATAATCTGTACTGAGCTAACTGTCTCAATTTTTCAAAAAGCCAAAATACCTTAATTTCCAAACAACGATGAATATATATGTTAAAATTACAGGATTTAAAATATTATAATAATTTGTATTAGTTCCATTACTTGCAATCATTTAGAAATCCATTCATTTTTCACCTATTATTAAAAACAAAAATATCATACATGGAAACCATCTCTGTTTCAAAAACCTTACTACATAAAAAATTGTCAGAAGTCTCATATTCCACTTCGATTTGTAAAGCCAGAATTTTATCCTTTTAAAACAAAATATAATTAAATACCATTCATCAGGGATTCACTTTAGTATTTATCTGATCGAAGTGGATAGCTCTTATTGCTTAATTAATAGCTGGAATCATCGATAGGTATTTCGATTTTATTAGATGCGATCGAGTGGCAGTTAATTACCAGCGGGTATCGCCCTATCCTTTTTTTCTCTGTTCTGTCGATGTCCGCCTGGCAAAATTCCATCTGTTAAATGCAAATTTAACAAGCCCGGGTATAGAAATGAATAGTGATTCTTCGGATCATTTATATCGTTCTACGTGGATTCATATATATTTCGGTTGCATCTGGTCGAGTTTTCAAGCGCCGCGGTGGATCATTAATTTTTAATACAGCCTGTGAATATTGTAATGAAAGGTAAACGTGGATTAAAGCAGACCTACACCAAACGAAATAATATTCAGGAGTTTCTCATATCTCTGTCCAAGCACACGCTAAGCGGAACGACGAAATTTGTATCTATAATATAATCCTTGCTAGAGAGACTGATACCGTTGGATTAATCTACGACAGAAAGGAATGGGACCGAAGGAGATTATCATATTTTTCATATGGAGCAGTAATTACAAAGGTTTAGTATGTATTTGCAGTAATGTAAAATATATAAATTGCTATAAGAAAAATTAAAAATAAAAATTGTAAAATTATTTTTTACCATAAGTCTGAAAATGTTGAAAATTTCAAATGCAAAGAGTAACATGCACATGTGTGATAATATTTGTTACATAATTGCCTTTCATCGTGACTACTGTCACAGGTTTTCAGAGTGCTATTTCTTTCCAAAAAATATACAACCCAATTGACAGTTATTGGTTTCTGAGTCAGTGTACTCGACAATATAAATCAATTAATATTCTCCATAAAAATTTAATCATTGATATTTTTAGTGATTTTGTAAAATATGTACATACAGTGTATTAAATGGAAGAAATTACTGTGTACTGAATTTTCCCAAGTTGTCCCTATTTTGTTTGTCATCTATTCTATAAAAAAAAAATAAATGGATCAAATATTTCAGATAAATGGTTCTGCTAAGTAAGTAGAAGAAGCATGAGTCAATTTCGAATTACTGAACATATAAAATGAGAAATTATCTTTAATTATGCGCAAACGAAATTAATTAGTCGTTAATTAAGAAACAATGACAAACGTTTCGGTAACACTTTTATTTATAATGAAATCAGGGCCCAGTGTACATACGTACATAATTTTGCAAAGTCAATGTAACATCGTACTAATAGCATTTAGTGTATGTGCAAACCATTGCAGTTATATACGTGGAAACTTCTAACGATAACTACGTCACAATTGATTATCCTGGATGTTACACCTGTAATTGAATCGTCTGAGGAGGATCTTACTCTTGTTAGTTCAATGATTAATTCTCAGACGACTGGGACGTCATTCTCCCAACGCAGCAGCTAACGATCCAGTTATCCAGAATGTCTTCATTTATTAATCCGTATAATTAATCAGCGATCGTACGATATCCATTGTGGCACCCATTCCATCGCTAGCTCCTCATGCGTGCCCTGTCTTTATAATAATTCTAATCTCTTGTTATCTCATTATACAAGACTGGTGAATACAAATTATTTTTGACAGATTTTATTAAAGGAATTCATCTTGTTATTCAACATATCTAAACAATTAAAGTCACTTCAAATTACATATTTACATGTAGAATTATCGTATACATTTTAAATAAGGAACGCGAATGTTGTTTACATTTTAGAACACATTCATGCACTCGTTGTTTTAAGACTTTCACGAAATGTTGTTAATTTAACATTTACATTGTGGTTTACATCTTCTAATCCTCTTTATTCTTATGTATGAATAATATTTTGGACATGCTTCAAAAATTCATTTTGTCAAAATTATATGTTCAATAATTAAATTCTACTTTTTCTGGTATAAATGGGAGAATAGAAAGGAGAATAGATGAGAAAAAAGTCAGACTTCGTACAAATTGTGGCTTTGAAATGGAAAGTGACTCCATCGTAAATAATTCCATAATTATTTAAAAGCCCTATGAACACATAAAGAATATAAAATTGTATTTCCCATTTACACATTAATATTTTAGAATGTATCATTCACCTTCTGAAAGTGTAATATTGGGTAGAAAATGACGTATTTACATTCACATTATTGCCTGAGGGTGTATACATATTTATGGATACAAATATGTAATAACGAGCGTCATATTCCACCACACTTTATACATTTTTTATGTCACTTCGTTAAGTATGCGTATAGTAAATATTGTACAGTATAAAAGTTACAATCTAGCTATTCTTTCAAGAAGGCGCCTGTGCATTTTGTAGTTCCCGAGAAAGTTGTGCACTGGTATGGCGTAAAGGATAATCTTGCGCCGTAAAGAATAGTTTCTTGCCTTTTTTTCTGCGTTGAAGGTAGCGATATCATTAATAACTACGAAGGCCCCGTATAATTGGTAACAGGATACCTTTGTGGTGCATGAGACTTTGGGACACTTGAAATAAAACAAAACCAAAGACTGGTAATTATTTTGCAGCGTTCACGCTCCTTAAGAAGCTAAGGTGGTGGTAGTATAACTATTATCCGGGCAAATTTATGGAATCGACAAAGGCTAAGTATCGAAATATGTAATGTAACAAATGCTTTTGTGTGCAATAAGGTTTTATTCGAATCATCTCGAATAAGAATTGTGAATGAAATGAAGATATTCGAGAATAACGAATAATTTTTTATTCGGAATAAAAATTGTATTACCTTTAAACTTTAATAACTTCACTTTATTCGCATTTCTTATTCGAGATCATTCGAATACAAATTTATTCGTTATTCTTGAATAACTTCGTTTCATTCGAAATTTGGATTCGAATACTGCCCACCTGTGTTTGTATCTAATGGTAGGGTAATTTATTTTACACAACAAACTAACGTGTTTCGTCTTTTAATAACTGGAACGAAACACACGCATCACAAGTAAACGCATTTTAGAAATGTGTAATAGCAATACGTACTGACGTGATAATAAAAGTCTAGACTCTATTCTTACTTCTCAAAATGATTGCAAATGCTTTTGAGTGTTACAAATATTTGAAACGTAGTACATAGTGAATCGTAATTTCGTTTCCCAGTTAACTTTCCTCTACCGTTTCGTTCCACTATCAATTTCCCTGTACAGGTGAATTATTGGTTTCGATTTCTCATTCCAAGCTTCAAAAAGATATTGTGTTCATGATAACTGCCTGAACGGTATCGTCGAAAACCTCATATTGAATATGGAAAGTGTTTTTCTTTCTAGTATTGACTACCTTTCATCTGTAACCGTTTCATGAAAGCTACGTCTTAGGTGATATCATTTATACTCTGGAATATCTTAAATAACTGCGAAATTTGTAAGCTCATTACCATTTGTCTATTTAAGTGGATTAGGGATGGCGAGAAGGATTATCGAAGGATAATGATAGATTTTCTGCAGGCAAAGAGCCACAATTGGGTTATCCGTACAGGCGTATTTACTGACCCCAGGCTGTTATGCCACTCCATCACTTAGGGCACTTTCCACATGAAGTTCCCTCGGGCTCCCGAGATTATGTCCCACCGAAAAAGAGGACTTCGTACGAGCTACGCCTGTAACATGTCCTAAATGTTTCGGATATACTCGATTCGAGCCAATCGATCTTTCCCTTTCAAAAAGGAAAACGATTTCAAAGCTTACTCCCCTGCGAGGAAACGCAATTAACAATTTATTAATCCTTATAAACGGGTCGCTTAAACTTTCCAATAAAAATTTCAGCAGGAAATGCCACGATATTCCTGAAACATTAAATTATTCTCTATTTTTTTAGAGTAGGTATGGTCACAGCGAAATGTTTAATTAAAATATTATAGTTTACAATAGTCGAATGTAATTAATAAGTAATATAAACGGAGTTAATGATAATAATGTGACTTTAGTAATTTTGTTTCATGTATAGAAGGGAAATGTAATGAAAACTGTAATTGAGAGAACATGTAAAAGTGAATTATTTATTGTAACAATGGTTTATGCATTGAAATGAAGACAGAAGAAAACTACAGAAAATATATTTGTGCTAAAGTTTTTATGTGTATAGTTATTCTATTGCTTTTTAAAATATTTTCAAACAATGTATAATTTTCATGTTGTGATAAATATTGTCGTGGACAACTAAGCACAATTTTTCAGTGGTATACTAAATATTGGTTTTATTTTCTTCTTTCAATTTTGTTCAGTTATTTGCCTTTGATCACTTCGAAAGCCTCGTGCATGTACCCAATTTTTTCATGATTTTTAACAATGTTTGCGTAATTAAGTTTCGATGTCTTAGTTTTCACACAAAAATTATAAAAAGTTTAATTAGGTTTGATACAGTTAAACAAATTGTATTTTGAATAATAGAATTCATAATTTATTAAAAAAATAGAAATTAAAAAAATCTATACTTATACATATAGTAATGAAGTATGCAGCATAAAATACCGCAGAAACACGAATTATATATTCGCGGTAATGGTTCCGTTAAAAATTCATCACTTATTTAATTATTTCTTTTACTGTATTTATATCTTACCTCATTTATAATTTAGCTGTATTGGGAATATGTTCTCAGTTAGTCAGATGTAACCCCCGGAACGCTAATTTAAAACCTCCTGATTTAATAAAATTTGGAGAAATTGTTAAAACTGGAACATGTAATTATTCATCCTTTTAGGCATTAGTATCAGCAATAATTTTAATTGAGATTTTAAATAGTAAAGTCTGAAATTAAAAGTTTTTGTAACTTTTTCGAGACATTTCCGTTTCATCATCAAGTAAGTAATTTATTTGTTATCAAAAAGAATCTTTTGTCAAAAAAGCTTTTAACTCATATATAGGCTTGACCACAATTCAGTACATCTCTCATTCAATTTGCAAACTAAAAGATACTCCTCTAATTGAATTCGTTCGGTTCAACTACATATAGCTTTGGTATTGGAATATTTTGCGAACCCGCTTCTCATTACACAGTACTACTGCATAATTCTGTTCATTATATAATGAAAGCATGTTCTCAATTTAGATACCTACAATTTCACTAAAATGGATTATTTTCAATGTGTCTGCCTTGCACAGTCATCATTGATTTCCCTGTAATTAGTAACGATATAAATACATATAACAATCTTTCTTGTGGCTTCAAATGTCACTTTGGCAACACACGTTACATGATACTATACGTACAAATGCAACTGAAACCATAGAACGAAATTAATAGTAACATCATCGGTACGGTATTTATGGTTAATCGAAGCTAACATGCGTATTGCGCTGTTATATAAAAGCAAAGGCATTACGAGGTGTTCAACAACCACCTCACTAGAAACAGTGATAAGTATGAAATGCTAATAAGAAAACAAAATAAGTATGTGCCCCATAAAATGGTATTTCCAAGGAAAAAGTATACAAATTATTAGATTACTTAAAACATAAATTTTTCAGTATATTAACGTAATTAAAAGAAGGTTACATTTATAGGCACTTATTGTTTTATTAATATAATAAATAATTGGAAAGTTTGAGTGGTTTTGCGTTATGTATTTGGTTTAAGCAGTAATGTTAATGGAAATGAAAGATAAAACTTGTTATAAAATATATTATGTGATTAAAGTGTAGTTGGGGATACGAGTTATATATGTTTGAATTTAATAATAATTCGAATCACGTTTTATAAAGCGCATTTTATTTCGTTCGGTGATTTTTGGTTATTGTCTAAACCAGCGGCAGTAAAACAAAATCCTGCTCTTTATTTGCTTACGGCTGCATTGGTGTTTGACAATGGCCTTGATGATCGAGTGAAAATTTAACATTTTCGCTTGAAAGCTCAATCAAATTCACTGCCACGCCTCTCCGCTTGATACAATATTGAAGAACAATGGTACATAGGCGACACTGGACACAATATGGAATCGAAGAGGAATTAGTAGTGGCATTGTCATTGATAAATGTTAATTAACGCTCAGAAGGGAGCACAGTTTATCTTGTATGAGGCACATGTGTACTGATTTGTAAAAATATACTGGCAGCCAAAATGCTTCTTAGTGTATCTGTTTTTATTTCAGTTTGGAAATTACCTGACGCAGTTATTAAAAAAAATTACCACCGAACAATAATCAACGCAATATAATGATTCGCTATATTTTCTTTTACTATTATTTCTCGACAGTTTGTACAAAGCTAATCTTCGCTTCAAAAACTTGCAAAATTCTTTCGCCCGAATTCGAAGAATTCCCAGTTCCCACCTCTCACATTTTTCAAATGTAGCCATAAATTAATTCCAGTTTCTCTTAGATTGTGATGAATTTTGTTAATATTGCAAATATATTACTGTTCTAGAATCTCTATTTACTTTTCAGTAGACGAAGATTGATGTAGAAATTAACATTATTCGACAGCAACACATAGGAACAATTACAGACCCACAAGAATCCTCAGAATGACTATGAAAGTCAAAAATGGCTGTTTTGTTTAAATGTGTCTAGATCACCTTTCATATTTATATATGATCGATGATTAGATCATAGTGATCAGAACTAATGGTGCATATTATGTGTTGTTGTTGTTGTCTATTTAAAAAAAAGAAACAGATAAATCGATCAATCTGAGATATTCTATTCGAACGGATGGCTGCACGCATTTATGTATGTATGTATAGTTTGAGTAAAGGTTGCGTGCATCCGTGACGCGCAGCGGGCTACCGGGTTAACATTAACATATGTATGTATACATATGTAGTAACTGTGAATCAATCCTAAGATGGCTGGCAGCCATTAACTAGCATCACTTTGTCCGTTTTATCTCCACTATATATCTCTCATTATGTCATCGTATTAGAGCAGTCTAGACCAGAGCTGTAAATATTCGAATGTTCGAATAATTCGAGTAATATTACTCTTTACAACAAATTGTTTCTTCGATTTATTCGAATGATTCATCATTAAATATTTCAATAATTTATTCGAATAAGGATTGTACAATAATTAAAATAATAAATAATACTAACAACTGATGGTTAATTTCGTTTCAAAATTGATAAATTTACCACACATTAATCAAGTTCCAAATTTATCGTTTGAAAAACAAATAACTATAAAGGCCAATATCGACAGAATTTCACGATAAAGTGTGAACAAGTATTTCAGGTTCAGATTTCCATTCGGCACAATCCGAAATTTGATCACTCGAAGAGGTACTCCTAATTATTCGAATAATGATCGAATATTCGAACACTCTTAATTAGTCGAAAATTCGAATACTCCTAATTAAACAAATATCAGAATTCTTTTAATTATTCGAATGTTCGAATTCTCTGGTATTGGAATATTCGTTACAGCACTAACAGACGCAATTGACACATGTTATTATAATTTAAATTGATTTTCAGCAATAGGGGTACTGAAAGATGTGAAGAAAAAAGTGAACAGTTAGATAGTTCAACAACTTTGTTACAGGTCAGCATCCCTTTAAAAATGATTTAATATATATATATATAAGAAATATGTTCTTGTATTATCTTTTAACGTTTTTAGACACCTTAATGAAATTAAAAAGAAGTAGTATTTCTTTCAAATACAGAGTATAAAATGCTACTGCAGAGAAAATTATATAATCCAATCAAGCTTGTGCAGATTCTATTAATATCGTCAGAAACGTCTTTACAAAGGGTGCAGTAGATAGAAATAATCAAAATTGACGTTACAGAAGAGGATTAATTTAACAGCGAGCGAAACAAAGCAGAGCCAACAACTAGCGAGTAAATCTTCTGTTCTAATAAAATGGAGTAACTAACCATGGTAAAGGTGGTTAACCATACATGCATACAAACTTAATTGGCTTGGCTATTTAGCAGCACGGAGATAAATTTTATGACCACTAATATCGATTTTCGCTATACTAATATCATACATACTATTTGGTTTCATAATAATATGTAAAATATTATGTAAATCATAAGAAGAATTTATTGAAGCTTTTTTAATATCGGACAATTTATAGATGAAGAAAGTTTAAACTATTTTGGATTACAAATGGTAACAGCTAATTTCGTTGTACCCATTGACAAGAGAAATATTTTTAATTTGTATTATAGAGACGAAACGAAATTGTAATTCATCCTTGTAACGTCACACTTTCTTGAGTCAACTATGTGCAAATTAATTTTGCCTATCAAATAAACAGATTAAATAGGACGGTATGTTGCAGGAATATTCCCCTGTAAGTATTTGACTTTTTTCATTTTTTAGACGCGTGCAGTGAAATATTTGAAAGTCTAAAACTAGTTGTGAATATTTTCATAAATGACCCGAAATCCGAAATAATATGCATATTGGGAAATAGTATGAAAATTGCAGCGTACGTGAATGTACGCATGCAAACTTCTGCATAACTGTTTAAATGCAGATGAAGCGGAGTGGACGTTCGAATAGAGTGATTTAAATCAACTAAGCCCTGCTGGCTCTGGCTGACCTTATATGTAGATAATACTACTACGGCTGGCAGTGCTCATAAATCTCGTAAGGAAATTTCAGTAGAAAGAAAAATAGTTCTCGGCAACAGTGATTAATTGATTTACGAGCGACGAGATGCGCTTCGTTGTACATTAGTCTCGCAATTTAACCATATAGGATTTCATCTATACAGAGTGTTTCGCTTTCATCTTTAATTGTATACATGAGGACTAACTGAATTGGCATAACTTGTGAAACATGATTACGATTTACGAATGAGAGTTGACAAATGAATGCGTAAGAAGTGTATGAATATGTATTACTGAAAATGCTCGGAAGCAGAATATACAGGATATTCAATAAGACGTAGTAAGGCTAGCTGGGAGAGGATTCCTCATAAAAAGGACAAGTAAAAAAAATATGGAATAAATTTTTTGATTGGTGGTTTAGTTGTCGAGAGATTGGGTATACTTTTAGCTTAGTTCAACTTTATTTCACATTACAAAGAAAGAATATTATTTTTTCTTCATTTCTCGGATTTATAGTTCACAGTGAAAATTAAGTGATGGAAATATAAATAATACAAATGAATTGAAAATATTATGTTTCACGGTAAACTGTAAAGTGAACGTTTATTTCTAATTTTGTATAAGATATAAAATTGTTATAATTTTTGGAAAATAAATAATGTTAAACAAACTTTTCTTTTTACAGTATACCTACATGAATATATTATATTGCATTTTAATAAGGTTTTGCACGAGTAGAAACTTCCGCTGTTGTAAATTTACTATTAATAAAAATATCAAGAATAAAATCGATCGTAAAGCATACGAAGAATATAAGGCCACTGTTGAGGGGATAATATAACGTGAACATTACAAAAATACGCAAATTTTTTAAATTTTATTATGTACAAACTATTTTACATATCATTTTAAAGTTTTGCATTTAATATGTTTATGCATACAAATTTTATCAATTTACATGACTCCTTTCACACTAGAAGGAATAATAATTTAGATAATATACGTTGCAGCGCCTATGTTGTCAACACAATAGTGTATATCACTACTCATTAAAAATCTACTAACGCATACGGCATTAAAATCTTTCACTATCTCTGGTGTTAGTATTCATAAAAAAATATAAGCTATTGATCCTCAGTCTCCCACTGTAACAAAATAACCACGCATTTTCTAAACCATTATTCAAAGATATTTTTTAAAACTTCCCACAGTATTGTAAATAAGCCTATATTAATAGTAAAATGTTCTAACTATATTTATTCTTTTATCGAATGGATATGGCATCAACAATGAAGAAACATGTAGATTTTTATGACTGGTTCATATTGTAGCCTTGTAGCCTATATCTGAGTCCAGCAATATCCGGACAATAGCAGCCAAATGATTGCTGTGTATTGCGAAAACTCGATATAACTCTGCCTCACCCTCTGCACCTCTCTTCACGTCTTCCCAATTCTCGGCAACTCTTTCGCTATCTCGTCAACAAGCAAATTTGTGACACTCCGTTGGTCAGATTTTAATGGGCGTTGTACAGGCGCTCGCTGTAGCATGCTCTCGTGTACCAGCACCCACTGTCCTACTGTATCTTCATTATCCAAGGCTATTTAATGTACAAGCTGGTGACAAATTAATACTGTACCTGACGTAGCAGTCATTTTTTGGCTGAAAATGAGTTGAAAGCATGGTATTCGCAGAAATTAACAGAAATTGAATAGTGTCACAGATATTTACGCTACCAAGATACTTTGAGATGCTACCAAACTTTGCTGCTTCTACATCACTACCTCCCAGCAGACCACTATATCCTATACCACCACATAAAAGGCCCTTGTAAACTATAAAATATTGCAGTAAAAGTTTGTAGCAGTTTCTAATACTCGCAAGACTTTATGCTCACCATGTATGATTAGTAGAAATGCGTTGTACACTTCACTATACACTAGTGTAGAAGGAGAAATATTGGAGAAGATATGACAAACAATTAAAGCTTATTTACTGTATCTACTAACGGAGTAATTTCTGAATGTGTTGTACAATTTGTTCTAAGCAAGCTTACTTGTCCTTGTTTTAGACGTCGATTTTGATTAATATACTCCCAGATTTTGTTTCATCAGACGCAATAATCTTTTAACTTGAATTTCAACTTATCTATACTTATATAATCGTCGTGTCACTGATTCATCACCGTCCAGCCCAAACTGCTGACTCTAGAAACATGAAATTCGGAGGGTATATACATTTTGCGACGTAGATGCTCGGTAAGAAGGGATTTTTTGAAATTCCGACCCGAAGGGGGTAAGAAGGGGTGAAATGTGTTTTGACGGATTCCTTAATATCACTTAGGCTCAAAGCGAAGCGCAGGTGTATTTTGTTAGTTCTTGCATAAAGAATTAGCCCATTTCGACTATACGACGAATTCGTCTGTACCCTGTGTAAAATACCATGTATGTATAATATATTTTACTGCTATAAATGCAAATGCGTGTCGCTACTAAAATAAGTAACAACGAGGCTTTTAATCCTCAACTACCACTGCCACCAAATTATTAATCTATTTAATTTATTGAGAGAAATTATCGTAAAGATACAGTAGCAATTGCAGTACCTATGACACAAAAACTTATCCTCACTTAAAAATTGTTCTATACAGGACGATGTTCCAAAATCAATCCTCACTTCACTTCAGTTATTTCGTATGATCAACGAAGGGTGGTCGTTTATTCTGGTAAGCTGACCCAAATTCGAATCCAAAAGGATGCAACATGACATCTCGATGAACTCGCAGGGGAATATATCGAAGTGACAATCTCCGATTTTGATGCGACTTTAGCAGGAAGTATTTCTTCCATCATATTTTACACGTATCTTTTTTTATCGGATGACATTCATGCTGAAGGGTCAAATTCGGCGATTATCACTTCCATATGTTCCCTTGTCAGAGGACGTACATACTATATAAAAAGACGAAAACAATAGCAGCCCTCACATTCTTAAAAGGCGTTGATCTACTTCCACCTAATTAGCCACACCAATTCACGTCTATTAGGGTGGAGTGAATATTTTTTTGTCAATTTCGCAAATACTATACGTTTAATTTTTGACCCTATACTAAAGCATTATTCATACCAAAAATTAATAAGTTATTATATCATCCTCAGGTGGCGCATGGTAAATTAAAAAAAAAATATAAGGACTATAAATTTTGTACAAATCAAGTATTCTGCGTTTTCCTTAGTGGCCTCTCTCGCTCTAACAATTGTTGATTATTAGTTGTACTGACTCAAGGTCGGCAAAAGGCCAGTTTCCTCTCGATCGCTGTTTGCGGGACAAGTTCGGACCGGACAATGTGCGAGAGAGGACACTAAGGAAAGCACAGAATACTTAATTTGTAAAAAATTTATAAAGTCTCTATAAGTTTTTTTAATATATCATGCGCCATCTGAGGATGATGTAATAATAAATAACTTATGAATTTTTGGTATGAATAATGCTTTAGTATAGGGTAAAAAATTAAACATACAGTGTTGGCGAAATTATCAAAAAAAAATTTTCACTCCACCCTAACGTCTATATCGACGCACATAAGATTCGTCATGTACCTTACCAAATTAATTACACCTTGATTATGTGTCGTGGTCACTAAATAACCTATGAAGGTGCCTGTGACCTTAAATACCTAATAAAACAAAAGGATGATTGCTTAAACTTTATAGTCTTTCTATTATCCCCGTAATTCCCGTACTTTGGCAAGCTGATACTTGTGGCAGAACATCAAGTAGAACTTTCGACTGTTATCCATCATATCTTGGTTACGGCGACACTTACAATATTACTGCTTCATCGAAACTCCAGCCAATTGACACGCTACGCCGATGCGAGCTAACTTGCATTCCGTGCCTTCAGAAGGGGATCCCGGAATCCTTCTGAAGTTTGTGCGAGGAAGACAAGATGATAAGAAGAGGTACGAGCAATCGGTGATACAAGTGAGATGGTACGATACTGCATTTCCTCAAACTAGGTATATAGTTACACCGCCTCTTTCATGCGACGATCAAAGAGACGTCTTAATTATATTCTGCCGCTAGATATTGCACATATGAAAACCGTAATGTTATGTATTATGAAGCGTCGTGTACACTGCCCGAGCTATAGGTACTTTGTAGACATGGTGATATGTTTACTACCCTGTTACAACTGTGGCATAACTCTCATGACATTTGTCACGGTTTCCACCGTGACTATTCCCGACTACAAAAACATGTGTATCTGTCATTTCGCGTTAAATCGATCACCTTTTGCACTTGGTGTCAGGGATTTCCATGAAATTTAAACATGATCTATATAGTCCATGTGAAGTTACAGATGTTTTAAATCATCATTTTGCTGGTTTTGAATTTGTTTAAAAAATACAGATCGTCGAATTTTGTGAAATCCTCAACCATGATGGTTTTCTGCATTCATTTATTTTATTCAAGAAATATGTATGAGTTTGTTTAGTGAAAATTTCTACGAGTATTTCCCACGCCAACTTTAATTTCTGTGAGATACCTATAATGTCCCTATGAGTAGTAAATAAATAATAAGCAACGGTTTTTTTAATCAGTTTTGGAACAAAAAAATGTAAGCATTGTATATCTGACAGGGACAAAATGAATGGGGAAAACTGTAAACGACCGTGCATGAAATCCAAAACCATTAATATCTCTACTATGTAACACATTGAAGGGAAATTATTCATGGAATAGTAATGTGTTTTATTATCGAATTATTATTTTTGCAAATTTCAGACTAAAATGTTCTCCAATGCTCGCAGTATTCTTCTTTTAATGGATTTCAGCAACGACAATGAAGACAAGTATACCTATACGTGTTTGTATAATCGTACGGTGTCCTAATAAATGCTGTTGAAACATAAATGATTTCATTATACTCGTATAGACACAGAGGTACACGTGAAAACCACACCGGCGTTATAAATGCAGGGAACCTATAAATGCCGATTAGTCTGCAAATTTTCAGCATTGTTTCATTGCAATTTGGGGTGACCACTGTATAATAAATTCTATTGTACGAATTACCTTTAAATCTTTCGGAAAATCTGTGCACGACTGCTGGATTATTGAATTCCGCAGATATAGGGGTTAATTGTGTTTACATACGTACCTACACAATGGTTCGTTCGTATGTCGTTAAAAAGTTAATGAAAGGTAGATGCGTGACTATATGACACTATTGTACGTATTAAGTCACAATTTTCAGCGGCAAGTATTAATGGTGGTCAGAACTTTCAATGGGAAGGAGATTTGAAAATAATTGTTACACAGATAATACTAACTTATCTCAGTTACTTTCTTGTAATAAGAACGGAATAACAATTACGATATTGTTTCAGAATGTATTTGCAAGAGAAACGCATTCTATTATTCTAACTATTATTGTATGTCGTTTGAGGAATAATTTCATTTATCCTACATAGCAATACTTTTTCCTGACCCTCTACTTATACCTCTGTTACTTTCTAGATAAATTTTGTTAATCAGCTTCGAGAATTGTCTTTATTTTATTATTATAACGTGATTGTTCGTATTTAACTTTTTAAATTTTCCGTATAACAGCTGCAATAATTCAATTTTATTATCATATTTGTATTTAAAATCCTTATTATAGATTGGCGTGTAAAGAACAACTGCTGCGTCTTTATTGCTCGCGTATTTGTTACTTATAAAGAAGTACCGTTATTCTAAAATTGAGGGGAAAACTTTAAACAAGTAATATAGTTGTGTGTAGAATAGACAATCTGATCGTAGAAATTATAGAATATGTTCAATTACTGAAATCTACGTATTCAGTAAATAATAATTTAATTATATATTATATATAATTTACCTTGATTTACATCGTAGAAACTACTTAAGTAGATTGTTATTACTCTATTGTTGAATGCTGTCCATTCTTTTGTTTTTATGTGCGATAAATCAACATAATAACTTTTATAAAATGTGCATATAATAATGTTTAATGAACGAAGCATGTGACGTTAATTTGGAACTACATTATTACAAGTAAAACTGCGTAACTCATAATTTATAATTTACACATATTAAATGCAGAAGGTATATGTATTCATAAAAGTTTAGAGTTGGTACTCTGGAAATGAAATTTAGAAATTTTAATGAAAACAATGTGTGGACTGGTACTTGCGGAAGGAACTATATCCCACGTAATTATATTTAGCAATAAAGCGTTACCATACTTTGGTAAAACACACGGTTATTAACAACGTACCTATTTCGCCCTACTTGTAGCGCATATGTCTGATTCATACTATAAAAGAAAATTAAATTCTAGGTAAATTTAACAATTTAATTATGCCACATGGGATTTTTCCTATGCAGTTACCTGGGTAAAAGACAAGTAAATAGCTATCAACTTGTTAGTATGGAATTTAAAAATTCAGGGTGAATTGTTTAAATGTATAGAATTGATACTTTTATATAATTGTGAAAATTTTAAACTCTATCTAAGCTTATTTATTATTTAAAATTGCATTGCTTTCGGTAAAAACTTTACTATTGTTTATAAAAATTAGAAAGTGGATATTATCCAGCTCTACACGATACGAATCACATTGTTGCGGTTAATATAAACACCGATTACTGTACTCTCTCTGTTGTGTAGTATTTAACGTGTTTCGAAAACTTTTAAATATATATGGCGCGTTGATGGTTTATTTAACGAGACTAGCACGCGACACTTCTCAGTAATTAAACTTCTCCGGTTTAATTTAATGCTGCAGAATAATTTACTGTGATTATCGTTATTTCAAGCGCAACCACGCCTAATTTGATTTATTCTTGTAATCACATGCACATAACATACGTAAATGAAAATTAAATACACTGCCATGTGTATTTTGAACCCCCGCATCTGTGAATGTTTCGATGCTCGAAAACTCGAACGTAGGATGTGGAAGTATCAAGCCAACAGCTCTTGAGAACGAGATGATTGCATATTCATACTTTATTTTGATCAGTTACACTTAACCCTTTGTGGCCACACCTTCTTATAATCACAAATTGGTCACATGGGGTTCACTGCACCCCAGTATCATTTTTTGAGTTACCATTTTCGTATTTTTGAATCTTTTAACTTGTGAGTGATAATTTTACATTCGTAATACTTATGCAATCATGGTCTAATAGTCTTTTTCTAGAAATGTAAATTTTGATATAATAAAATTTGTAGTTGAAAATGTGCGATTTTCCACGGCTGTAGGAAAACGATTTTTTAATTTTTATAATTTTTCTGCGATAAATCTCTTTTAGAAGTCATAAAGGCGCAACATTTTAACTCAAAAATTGCTCTTGGGATGCGATACACTCCGTATGACCACGAAGGGTTGGAACGTGTTGTTTGGGTAACAAATTGTACTTCAATTTTGCTTATAGTTTGTACATATCGTGTATAATGATAAATTAAATATATGAGGTACCTACAGTACTCGAAATTTTGCGAGAAAATCAAATTGACAGTTCTGTCTCTTTCAAAGCCTACTTAGGTTAGGGAGTTCCTTAGAACTCAAGTTGCGATAAAATGATGGGACGCCCAATAATTCTATTGCTGTTGGTGTGCTAAGTAAGTATGCAAAATTTCAGCACAATCGGATTATTTTGAACCCTGCCTCAAGAAGCTTAAAGTTGCGATATACCTATTATAAACTCTTTTTATTTCTTTTTATTTTTTGTCCACCTTTAGAAAATAATCGTTCACTTGGAACGGAGATTGGTGGAATGCATAAATATTTTACCACCATAGTCCAAAAACTCTGTAAGACGCAAAAAATAATATTTCAATCAAAAATTTAATGGTGCACTAAGGGCGTGTTTTTTCATGAGGAATTTTTCTACATATCCAAAATCTTGTTAACGCAAGGGTGCAGCGTTTATTACACCATTAAACATTAGTTTGATATTTTTTTGTTACAGATATTATATATACAGCTTCGTGTTCGTGTATTTAAATTTTTAAATTTAGGAACACTTGAACGTTCTAATTTTGAACGGACATAATGTAGATGAATAATTAAAAATAAGAATTTCTATTATCTGTGACATGTACAATGTGATTTGAATAATTTTGTATTAATGGACTTTTGACCTCGATTTCTCCATAATTTTCAAGAGTCATAAAATTACGTTAACTATTATATAAATAACTCTGCAGTCTATTTTATTCCTTACTTGTTAGAGTTGCCTTTCTCCTTTTCCGTAAAAGGTCCCTGGATTATCGGCCACTCACAATATGCAATTTACTTTTAACCCCATTTCGTGCCAATTCTCTTAAATTGCAATCCAACGTCCTCTGCGAAAGTGCATGTTACCATACGAATACAAGAATAAGGTGTAGCTTGTTCATATCTGCATTTTGACACAACTTGATCGTTCGAAAGAAATTGGAAGCTTCGATAACGTTCATTCCTTTCGTTATCTTACGCAGGCTGAGTCATGCAATTGGAATTCGTACCCCCTGTTTGGTTGCAGATAACATAATGGTGGAGGAAATGGAGCACTACGAGAAGATTAATCTTCTATGACCCCATTGGTTTGAATACACCAGAAAAGCACAATTTCACTCTTATTTAGTGAAAGTTCTTCTTTCTTTACTAAATCAATTCTTTTGAATATTTCCCCAATGTATTTAGTTACCTCAAAGATTTGTGAATACTATTGTAGCCGTGACTGATCGAGTTGTAATGAATTGTGTAAATGTAAAATCTTACCAAAAATGTTATTTTAGTTGGTTCTAAATTTTCCGCGTGTTATTTGCAATTATTCGACTACTAGATATATTAACTACAGATTATAACTACAGTAGATATAAAGTAAATACAATACGAGCGAGTAAGAAATGGAATTGATATTGCATCGAATTTAACTTGGTACTGAACTAAACAGTTACATAGTGAGTTGAAGAAGTGGAGTGCACGAGATTAGAATAACCGATTTGGTTGCAATTTTGCACACAGTTCTATCTATAGTTCATCCTATGTACATTGTACAGTACTGTGCTCAATGCATAGAGTGCAGTATTAACAATTTTATGCGTAAATTAAATACAAATATTTGAGTTTTCCAAATGTTGTGTGTAGATTTATATGTAGGTAAGAACGAAATCCATTTAAATAACTAATCATAGAAATAATAAGAGACATGTCAAAATGTATAAACATATCTGTAATTACTGTATGGAATTACTTTAATTATTACTATAATTTGGTTACATATATCGTGTTATATTTTAGGTGCAAATTTTAGGTGCATATGTTGAGGGACTAGAAAAGGCAAAATTTTAAATTGGATTTCTTCGAACATTGTTTACTAGGTACTACTGTCATATGCGTGTAATACACTATTTTACATGTTACACACTAACTATTTGCAAAATATTTTTAAGCCTGGGACTTGAGTAAACTGCAATTGAATTGTAATTGATCTAGTAAAAATTAAACTTGAGTTTGAATAGAATGGTGCAAATTGTTTTTAGAATTTTTGGGGGCAAGAATTGAAGTTATAGGACAAGTCAAGGCTTAGGAAATTGTATTCAGTTACACGGATCAGGGTCGGTGGCACAGGAACTAAGATAACGCAGGCGTTGCATGACGCGAGGTTTAGGAAACAAAAACAATTATACTAATAGAAATATTTACTTTAAGAAAAAATATATAGCTATGATAACAAATTAATCCATTACAGTTAACAACTTACTTATTTCATTTTAATAACGAAACTTGAACATTACCTAAAGAATAGGATGAAATAAGTACAATTAATATCGACGCATTGCAAAGTAAGACACTATATAAATGAATGCCGCGTATTCATCAATTGTCATCAAATACAGGGCCGGTGGAACTCATTATGCAAGTTACGCGCCGCATAAGGGCATCAGTCGAAGGCGGCGCTAAAAATCTATATCGCACGCTTAATAATAAATGAATCCAACTCCCACATAAACAAAATGTAAATGAAATTATTTTTTATTATACCTCGTAAACACAAAACATATTAAATAGAAAACAGGTGCAAAAATTTGGGGGCCCCAAAAATTTTCTTTCATAAAGGAACTAACTATCCTCCAGCTGGTCCTGATCAAATATTTCCTAACTTTGTATGCATTCTATCCTTTACAACAGGGTTGACTAACTGACGACTCACGAGCCGTCGGGAGCCCCTCCGCCTTGCTACCACGCTGAAGGTCCCCCCTCCATACCGACACGAAGCAGGAATCGACTGGGTTCGTCAGAGTTTGGTTGGAATGGAGGGGGGGGACGTTCAACGTGGTAGCAAGGCGAAGGGGCCGCTCGCGACTCCTGAGTCGCCAGTTAGTCAACCCTGCTTTATAACACTGCCTAAATGCCAGAGAAAGCGGGGTCTACATTTGTTACCGCACCTCGCTCTGTTACTGCAACCTGTTAAGGTGAGTACCCACTTGTTAAGGGGGGTGTCCACTTAGTAAGGTGGGTATCCACTTGGTAAGATGGGTATTCACTTGTTACGTATCCCCGTTTGGTATCGCCATTGCGTATCAGTGGAAACGGGCAGTGCTGCACCGTCGCGTATCAAAATTTGATACAAAGGTACGCAACAGCATCAGTGATGATACGGGAAAAAATCACACACAACGCAACAGCGATACCATACAAAGATACGTAACAAGTGGATACCCACCTTTACCTTGCTAACTGATCATGGTAACTGCATATTATAACTGATTACTTGGTTCAGCCGTTCCGATGAATGCCTGGGAATCGTCCGACCTCGTCGGACATCGTCCACATTTGTTAACATGATCGGTTAGCTACATAGGTAACAGGTCCCGGTAACAGAGCGAGGTGCGGTAACAAACGTGGACCCGGCTTAAAATGCCTTGAAAGTTTTCACTAATACGTCGTACAATTGCATGCATTTTCAACGATATTTGGCGGATATATGAGGAAACATTACATAGAAAACGCACTATTGTTCGACTGACGTGGATCTGAGGAGAATATATGTACATACACATATGTGTAGAACTACTAGGCACCACACGCAATTCTCTCTTACCCAGCGCATCATTGTGTCTTTTTTCCGCGGCCATCCCCAGTTGGTCAGTCGCTCATGACGTCCAATTCATTTTTGCATTCGTTTCGTACCGATGCCTGTAAATTGGGCTTGCTGTAATTCAGAGAGGAGCGCCGAGGGTTTGGACCGGGTAATCTCGACCAAATGCCAGTCAGCAAATGCCCGTACAACGTCCGAAACGACGCGACGTACGCGTACACACACGTGTGCACTGACGTATGCAGAAAACAGAAAGAGGGACGCAGAGCGAGATGGCGATAAAGCGTGTAACAAAGAACGAGACGGAAGTTGACGAGTGATAGAGGGAGAGCGGGAGAGAAATTCGGAGCGGTTCGCAGCTACCTCCAGTCACGGGCACATGAGTCACATGAGTGTGGCCACCAGCGATGCACACGTGCCCTGCGATTCACCAATAAGCCCGCATATTAATCACAGTTTCAGAGTGACGTTCTGCAGAGCTTCGTTGACTACATAGGAGAACGAGTATAGCCTGTAATAGAGTAGGGTCTCCTTGGGATGGATAAAAAGATTTACCTGTCTAAGTACATCATTCGGTGCCTATGCGCCCACTTGACGCGCATGTCATAATTAAAACTTTATTTGGATGAAATCTTCACTGATACAGTAGACATATGAAACGATGATGATGCGTTTCACAGAATGAAATCAAACTCTGATGAGCACTAGCGCGTGCGCAGGTGTAGTGTATAATGTATACCCATGTTTACACTCAGCTGACGGGTATAGGGTCTAGCAAAGTCTAGCTGGACGTAGTCTGTATATACATCATCCTGTTGTAGGTACTTATTATATAGCAGTATTTTCTTTTTTAAGAGAATGAGACTTTTAGATCATTCCAGGAAGAAAGCTGGTAGAAAAGCTTATTGCGATGGGCCCTCCGTGCGTTGTCGAATTAATTGTCAAGCTGTCCACCATTGAAGGGTTAATAAGTAAGGGCCCCAACAGATTGTTTTTAATTGAGTGTTTCGAGTCGCATCGACTGCTGTGGTAATTAGCGACTACATGGGATAGGTACATAGTAATTTTATTAAATTAACATCACACGAATTAACGATTAAAAATGGTCCTGGAACTCAGTCAAGGGAGGCACTGGTAAATAAAAATACTAGATCAGTTGGCGGATTGCAATGTCGTCGAGGAATGTGAGCACATGGTTGAAAGTATCCGGATCGGTGAGCATCCGTTTCAGATCAGTACCAATTTTATGTTGATTTTGATTTATTGTACACTTGGTGCATTCAACCAGTACGTGCTTGATCTCTCTGTGCGTGAAAGAATCTCAACATTTTGTAACTTCAACTTTCCAAGTAGCTAATAGTTCTTGTTAACTGTATATATTCATTTTACAAATCCTGCCAAATACAGTCTGGAGGATTTATGTACTTGTGATTACTGTATAAAACGATGACATCATTATCTTTGTAGACAAAATGATACTTATTATAGAAAGTACAAAATCTGATGATCAGATAGTTTCAACTATTTATAATACTGTTTCGGTAATATACAGCATTCCAAAAGAATTAGTAGAACGTTTACTATTGAAGTTCCATGGGAATGTATATTTTAAACTTGCAACTACTTATTGCCACTATCGGTACAACGCCAAAAAGTACCAACGTACAAGCAAAAAGGAAAATAGACTTGCTGTAGAACCGGTCAAATAGCGCATACGTTTGCTGTTGCATCGGAACAATGTCCCACGGTAAAATACGAACAGATCAATGAAGCGTATTGCGGTCATACAGAGGAATCGAAGAGCATGCTTGTAACCAGTTATTTCATTACGTTCAAAATTACAGTTGTTGTCAACATGATAGATTGCCCACTTCTTTCGGATCGATACAGCAACAAAGGGTGATCCACTATATTCACATATTCCTATTCATCGATGTGGGATAGCATATGATTCAAGATTGCTTATTTGCTCTGACGAGGTTACACGCCTTTGAAATTCCACCCTTATGAAAATTCTTACATTATGTTAACACTGAATCATAATGAGTGAAAAATCTAATCTTCAGATTTATAACAATGAGACTTCATATAAACATACCTATACTAATATCACCTACATGTACCATCACGTCCAATTGAGTAAATTCAATGGCTAGAAGACTTGCTGCAAACACTAATTGTTACTAAATACTAATTGTACAATTGCTTGTTCCTTTTCCATAAAAAAAATGTTTAAATTATTTGTACATTTGATAGCGGCTTAAAAACTGTACGAATAGGTATTGCGCGATGATTTCTGCCATTTTGTGAATTTCTATTTATATTTACATAAACCAGGCCTGGGATTTAAGGGGGCCGTCTCAGTTTTGTTATTGTCCGTCTCACCGGGCCTTGAATGTGTGCGGACAGGTCACACAAGCTAAGTTAAGCGTGTACGTATACGCGTGTTGTAAACAAACCGGTTCAACCGATTTTCGTCCTGGAATCGGCCAGAAGGAAGTTTTTGCGGGTACAGTTGCCTTCAGTAAACATCTGTGGGGGGTGGGACGGTGCGTTTGAACGCTAATAAGCATTGTACATTGAAATAATAATGAATTTATGAATCGAAAACTGACAGAATGAAGCTTCAAGGCTTCTCCGTTGGTGGCGCTAATGGTGCACTGTAGCTACGTAGCACCAGCGTGACGTATAAATTCATTATTACTTCAATATACAGTGCTTATTAGCGTTCAAACGCACCGTCCCACCCCCCACAGATGTTTACTGAAGGCAATTGTACCCGCAAAAACTTCCTTCTGGCCGATTCCAGGACGAAAATCGCTTGAACCGGTTTGTTTACTACACGCGTATACGTACACGCTTAACTTAGCTTGTGTGAGCGTCCGCACACATTCGCGGCCCGGTGAGACGGCCCCCTTAAGTGAACGCGGCGGCCGATTTTCAGAGTCAACGCCTCTTTTCTCCCACCGCACGTCTTGGCCCCCGCGGCGGCCCAGGAGCTTCGAGCGCTTCAGGCCCGTACCATATGAACCGCGCGTAGCTCATATCAACCAAGCTACGCGCGGTTCATATGGTACGGGCCTGAAGCGCTCGAAGCTCCTGGGCCGCCGCGGGGGCCAAGACGTGCGGTGGGAGAAAAGAGGCGTTGACTCTGAAAATCGGCCGCCGCGTTCACTTAAATCCCAGGCCTGACATAAACAATGCGTGTATCTTTTTTTTAATTGCTAATTTTTTTAGAAGCTTCAGAGAATATATGTAACATGTTTCTGTCATAAATATTGTTGCCGCAGGCAAATATAGCACAAGATTTGTTCTTTAGGGGCCTCTAGAGGAAAAACATGTTAGAATAAAGAAGGCTGCAAACCGTTTCGGAGTTGTACGATTGTTAGTTGCTTGTTTCAATTTATAATCTGCGATTCCTTCTATTTATAGAGAACTTTTCCTGAGGCTTTTGCTTAGTATACTAAGAAACATGTTTAGCTATTGCCCCAAGGCTTTTCAATAACTTGTGGAGTCTTTTTCTACCCCTTTGAGCAGCGCAAGGTTTGATAAAACACCGTTTTAGGTCGGTCAGATCTCTTCGGGCAATCGCTTCTGCCGAGAAAGCTTAGTCCAGTTCGCCGCACGATTTAGCACATGCTGACGCTAATAAAAATTTAAAATTCGGTATTTTCCTATAATAATCGGGTCTCGTTCGAATTATGTAGTTTTAAGTATACATACTTAATTCAAATAACTTCTGAATTCGGGAATTCTGTAGACCACTTATATATCACGAATAATTAAAAATCCAGTGGTAATACCTACGTTCATGAATATTTAACAGAGAATTCAAAAATAACAATTTTCATTATTAAATTTATTATCCAAGCAAAGAAACAGATACTCTCGGGCAATACGTTTGAAGCTTTTAAAAAAATATCGACGTGAAAACTGGCCAAAGCCTCGCATATATGTATAATGAATCCCACGGTGTGGCAACACACCGACGCCACTGGAAATGTTAGAAAAAGTCATAAAAGTAACGAGGAAAGTAAACAAATGCAAATCAAGATAATAATTTGATTTTAGACAATAGTAAATTGCGGATATGATAAATATATTTTTAAACAAATAACAAGCTCTTTACATTGTAGTTTCAATTAACTGGCATACTGGGCGTCGACCTCAAGCAATGATAAATCATGGGTATACGGGTGGCCAAATAGTTACGAACGGTAGTACATGTATTCTAAGTGAATGTGTACTGTTGGATGACAAGCTTTCTGCTAACATTCTATGGTTACTATGTATCTCCCTGATAAGGACTTTGCAGTAACTCTGACCAAAACTGACTCAGCCTTTCAGTCCAAGGTGCAACCACTGACCCAAGAAATCACCCGATTTCGGTCCCACGATTTTTGAACTGAATTTTGTGCGAAAACATACCTTATAATGAGGCATCAATCACAACAATTTAGGTTTACACAAAAACTGACTTTTGAGAAAAACGGTTTTCGAATTCCAGTATTCCAGAAAACCGCTTAGAGGGTTTTCGAATTTTTACAAATTTATAAAAAAAACTATTCACAACAAATTTTCAAGTTGTGCCGACAAGTAGTTTCTGGGATAAGGGAGATCAAAGTTAAAAAAACATCTACTATATCGAAATTTATTTTTATTGGTTTTGATTTTTGGAAATATTGATGGATACATTACATATATTCGGATTGTGTATAAGCAGCCCATGATATTGATAATACCGGAGGAACCGGATACAGCTGTCAGAATTTGGCTGCAACAGCCAACAGTTCCGAGCACCATTTTCGCATATGCGGTAATATTCTGTGATTGATTCGCTTCCGGGTTTAATTTTATGAATAAGTATGAAAATGTGGCGATCCTGTTTTTAAACGTGTCACGGGGAAATCCGCAAAATTAGTGACACGGTATAGAACTGGAGTACTGGTTCGCCCATGTCCTGCTGGGCGGCTTGGCGTAGAACGTAAAACCATTGGATGTGAAATAAAACAATGTTATGGCATGATATTTCATAACAGAATATGAATCACTTTAATACAGAAACAAACGTCGAAATGAATTTTTTGCGAGAAAGTTTTCATTCGCACGAATGAAACAAAATGTTTTAATTGCAGGATGCAGCTTGTAACGGGACATAAAATTGATAAACTGTAGTTGATGATGTTCCACTTGCCAACCGATACTTCAACTTCTGGTTGCACATGTTTTACTGCATTTTAATTTCAGTTTTAGTGCATTTTTAATAAAATCGTTTAACATAATTTTTTTTATATAAAGTAAGTCCGGGAGAGTCCGACCACCGGGAGAGTTCTGCCAGTGTTGATATTTTAAGACTGACGCAAGAGAGGGCGCTGTGTGTCATTGACACAAAAGAAATGAATGCGCTTGTTGATCTTGCATTGACCATTGTCACAAATCAATACTTAAATTATAGGAAACACACTTCATGCGAATCTGAAAGTTTCTAGACCAAGTTACAGTGCTGGTGATATTTGAAAGACAGGATACGAAGAAAACTATTTCGAAATTTTATATGTGCAGAGCACATAGTACTCAGTCTTGGGCGCCAGTTGCACTTATTGTTAATTAATTTACATCTCATCATACCGATCAGCCTAGTAATAGGTTAGTTGTCCAAAATATTTAGTTGTAACCGGTGTTGTTTGTAAAAACGCCACTGAAATATAATACTTTTGAAATACCATCGATACGTGACGTTTCTCACCCAGGTTTCTAACAGGTCGAATAAACGTGGTTCATTTACGTTGCTTGTTATAAACTGAAGTGTCTGTATACACCCGCGCATACAACCTGTTCCAGTTACGGATGCAACGTACGGGCGTAAACAAATTTTGACGAAGGCCATTTTTCCCGATTATTCCCAGCAGGCTGTTTCTCGAACGGCTGTCGATCGAGGCATCGAAGTTACGTCCAACGCATCGGGCAGAATGAGGCAGGCACGGTCTTGCGTAACGAACTGAGCCACGCCGGCACAAATAATGGGGGTTTTGTTTGGCGAACGGGGTAATTCGTTTATCTCCTTTTTCCAGCAATCCGGCGGCCGAACAACGCTGGGCTACGGCCGCGGGAAGAGACCAGGGGATTGTCCACTTCGAATCAAGCGGAATTACGTGCATTCGTTTCATCTGATCGTAAACAGTTACCTACGCGTTAACAATGCATGTTTGGTGGAATCGTACGGGAGGCGAATGAGGGAAAAAGGGCAACATGAAAGAAAGCCGGGGAATCGATAGGGGAAGGACAGGAACAAAGAAATGGAAACAAAGATAATGGGACAGAAAGGAACAAAACGTTTAGAGACGAGGGGCTGGGAAAAAAAAGCAGAGATGTGGGAATGGTAGAAAGACGGTGACAAATTAGGGAAGCATGGGAAGGATGAAAATGAAAAAAAAAAGAAATACAGTGACACAGGAATAAGCCATAAACGAAAGGGTAATTGTACTATAATATGTACTTTCTATCAAATGGCGATTAAGTCGTAATCTGTTGTAAACTTTATCCTCGTGCTAGTTTGCTAATTGCTTTACGTCGGCAAAGGACCCGATACATGCAGACGTTCCGCAATGAGTAGTACAACTACGAAACAGAGGATTTAAATGTAAAAGTAGATTGAAAATGTAGGATAAAAGATCTTTACTTGAGGTCGCGTACATTTGATTAAAATTCGGAGAATGCAGCAATAAACCTGGTGGAATTCCCGATTAAATAAATTCCTCTGCGAAAACAATTCGAAATTGTAGAATAATTCTTTGTGGAACAATGCTTTGTTTTCGATTTTGAAAAGCAAAAGCATTCAAGGCTTCGGTTCCATTTTCGAAACAGATTTTGTTTATATTGTATTATATTCAGTATTCAAT
Organism: Andrena minutula; assembly: GCA_929113495.1. Classification (NCBI taxonomy): domain Eukaryota; kingdom Metazoa; phylum Arthropoda; class Insecta; order Hymenoptera; family Andrenidae; genus Andrena; species Andrena minutula. Next base: position 42,051,268 of record OV815994.1, read on the forward strand.
ATGTCAAATTTAAATATATGATTATTTTCTTTGAAATATTTAGTTTCTTATTTTGAATTCTCCAGAAACATGTCCCAATTAATTCGAGTAGTGCACTGCATTAAAAATTGGAACTAAATTTAATCATTTTCATCTCTTTATTTATTCATCACGTAATATGGTGTTTCCACTTTCCAGAAGCAGTATATTAAATAGTATATTTAAAAATATACAGAGAGCAATATTAAATTATAGGAATTATTGAATTTCCCTATAAATATCAAAAACAGCTTGCTTTCGTCGTTTGCAGTATGGAAATATTAAACTTCCAGCTAAGCAGCCTGTATATACACTTTCCTTCGGACGATTGAAGGTATCCAACTGCTAATTAGCCTCTAAGTCTCGTTTTTCGCTATCGCTGAAGGGTAACAGACGATTGTCGACCAAAGACAGCTAAAGTTGGAGTAAGACCACTCACATTTGAGTATGCACTCGAAATTGGTTGTAATTAAATCCGAACAATACGTTTCCCTTTCGCGCTCTGCCGGCTTAAGTGAGTTACCAATATTGTTCCCTCCAAATAGTTACCGCCAGAATTAGTCGCATTAAATCTCACTGATGCAAACAATTTTAATTGCAATAAAAAGTAACCGAGCGTGCAAGCAGCTCGAGAGTGTCAAGTACACGGTACCTGTGCCAATTAAAGAAATGGATACATTCCTCTTTTTTTGCCTTCTATCCCGGAGAATTGCAAAATCCAAATCGTTTCTGTAGGTTCGTTGGAAACATACATACGAATATTTTTCGACAAAATTTCGTCATAGTATCTCAATTATATTATAAAATATACCTACATTATGTACATTCCTTACAACGTAGTCTACTCAGTCAGTGAAAGTAAAACGATTGAACGTATATATTATATAATATATGCATAGTAATGCGTAGTGTTAAGACTCTTTATTTTAAATTAATTATAATTGAGATTATAGTTCTAATTACAAAGAAAGAATTTCTTATGGACCTATACATATGTATAATGCAGAGATTCTAAAGCTTACTCTCAATGGTACATGTTTTTATTATCTAATTGTCTTTTATAAAAAATGAATTATTCTATTAAATACTGCATGAAATAGAAGCAGAGGTTTTTAATATTTGTCAATCTTTGTAATGATTGCTGATATACCTGAGTAGATAATATATGTATGAGTTTTCCAAAAATATCACTTTTGTTCTCAACTCATTTACGATGTTTACGTCTAACTGTACGCATGGTGATTCCTTGTGTAAAACAAATCGAAACTGTAATATAATTTTCTTTGAATGAGACCCCACCATTAAGAAAATTGGTTTTCAAAATGCTGCAAGTACCTGCGCCCTTAATTGAAACAATTTTGCATTTTAAAAATGAATTAATAAATTGGAGTAATAAAACCGTTTGACACACTTTTTTAAATCTTGCTGCTGGTATTACCAAATGTTTAAAAATTCGAGGTTTAAAATGTCTGGTAAAAGGATGTGGAACCGTTTCTCGCTCAAGTACATGTGTACTCAGCGGATTTTCAAATTCAATTTCCGCGAAAGTAAAACCTGGTTCCAGAAAATATTATTCTATAATTTTGATTTATATTTGCACAAAAAATCACCACGTTGTAGGTTCTACCACCATTACAAGTATGTACACCCTATATTACTAAAAGAAAGAAGAATTTCAAGGTTTATGTTTTACTAACCTAAGCACTGAACGTGCAATTAGAGTTGTATTAAAGTGATAGAGATGCAATCATTTTTTATGTGAAGATTTAAGGCGAGAATTCAATTTAAGAATTGTGTGGATTTTTATAGTTGTGCGGTGAAACGGTGTACATCAATAAAGTGACAGAAATAATATGAATTCAATTGGTGTTTGAAGTTGACTAGAAATTTGTAAGTACATAGTAAATACTTTTAAATATATAATACATTAAATATATAATACATACCGGAACTACACGAAGATAATTAATTTCGACATTCTGCCAGGCACAGCAGAATGAGCAGTTTTCAACGTAAAGTTTTTAATTAACATCCCATAATTTAGTTTTATTTTCTACTACTCCACAATACATCATTCCATTAATACGTTATAACTCGTCTCTAATTGTTTAATCTATAATAAAGATAAAGTAGTTACGCAATTATATACAAAACTGCAATTTTCAACAAAGCAATTAAAATCTTGGTTATTTTGCAATGTAACACTGGAATTAATAAATTCTAGACTTTCCCGCAAAAAATTTTCGATGTATTTCAAAAATGGTTCAACCAATTTAGTGAAGGACAGCGTGTATTGGCGAAGAGTCGCGAAAATGAAGCAGAGAAACAGAAAAATGGAAAATGAACCTTTCCAATTAATTAACGTTGAAGATTTCGCGCGCATCTAGTGATGCATCATGTTTATTTTCTGACAATATTGTTCCGCTGTGATTGTTTTGCCCACATTTAAACAGCTAAAATAAGACTACTTTTTTAATAAAGCGTAACCTTCGTCTTCACTTGATCCATCTTTGTCTCTTTATATGTCATCGTGAGTGATCACTGTGATTGATTTGTAGAATCGTGCTGTGCAGAACGTTCCTAGTTGTAGGAAATCTATCTTTTATATCGTATTGGTAGTTCTTTTAAACACGAACCGTTTTGGTGTATTAAGTACCTACCGAAGAATGAATTAATTACTGATTAGCGTTGGAGTTTAAAATATTTGAGACTTTTTTGAGACTAGTTAAAAACTTTGGTTGTAAATATATCCTGTTTTTTAGAAATAGTGTTCTAACGTCATGCCACCATCGCAATTAGTTTGAATGTGTCTTTTGTCGAATGATGCATTTGTAGGCTTTAAAGTGTCACCAAGCAATTTCTAAGAAACCTGAATATATTTTTGGATAATCCAATAAAGATCTACATACTTTCTGCAGCGTTGATACTTTTCAAAATATTTGTTACCACAATCTAATAATTCTAATAGATGAAATTGTTAATAATAACATTGAACTCTGTTTTCCGACTTGAACTCATTCGATCTTTCAATATCTTCTGACTTTCATAAAAGGCAGAAGAAGTGTGGAAACTTTTCAAAACCTTCTGAAAATATAAATCTTCTATTTTGATACATTCTATAATTAAAACAGAGTAACTGTTGTGTCAAATATTTTTTAATTGTATAAGTAATTTGAGAACAATTGTAGGAAAAGTAATTCATTTGCCGAACTTTGAAGGAGTGTTTTTCCACTTTAGACAGTTTATTTTCAACAACAACAAAATACGTGTCTAATATTCTTTGATACTCTACGAGCACTGTGTATTCGGATTGAAAAGTAATTGATAATTAGCGTCTAGTTAGCGAAGTATTCAGCTTCTAAGGTCACGTTCCTGACAGACTGATGGCCCTTCAGTAATATTCACACCATCGACCTCCGCGAATAAAGTTGCTTTGCAGAGAAGAGGCATAAAGGAAAATTAATTTATTTATCCATTGTTATAAATAGGAGGCTGTATTTGCGTCGCTAAAATGTATTTGAAATAATGGCTACCCCCATCGATGTAGCGCTATAATTTTTTAGCTACTGAGCCATGTGCACATCTTATCGTTTTTGGACTCATTCCAATTTAAGCTGCAGTAATCTGTTGTCTCATATTTTGCACTGCAGTGGTGTTCCTTGATACAGGATATTTTAGATTGCTCCCTACAGGAAAGAATCCAGTCGTTTTAATTCTGAAGAACCAATTGGTAACGAAACTGAACCTCTCTATCCTTTCCACCGATTTGGATACATTTTATTATGTGCATACACATTTCACCTAACTTTGAAGTGTGATAGCCGAAAGTCCGAAGGGAAAAAGGGACTTCACTCAAAAATCAAAGACTTTGTTAAGAAAAATATTTGGCAACGAAGGAAAACAAGATTTTCCGGAGATATTGAAATATTTGCCTCGCTGAAGTTGTGGTGTAAAACGGAACACCCATTTAAACCCACGTAAAAGCACATAATTTTTATTTTAAGATTTACAAAGTACCTATCAATTTATGTAAAAACCTATAAATACAGGTATGTTTTAGATATACCTATCATAGATAACATATAACGAAAATATATATTATATAGATTAGAAAAATATTATAAGATATCATGAAAATTATTGCAGATATTCAAATATAAATATAAAACTGCAAGAAAAGTATCTATAAATTAATACATTACAAGGAAGAATATATACTTACTAATTGCTAAAATTAATCAAGAGTCGATGAATAATTAGTTAAATCTGCTGAAAGCCACCGATCATGATGGATAATGCTATTTAAAATTAAATTAATGCAAATCCTATAAAGTAGCTTTTCGCACAAATTCTCAAGCTCACTGATTTTATTGTCGGCAAATACATGAATGACCAAACTCGATTTTCCTGACAGACCATTCAATTATTCCACTCGTTACTGTGTTAACATTGAGTATTTTTCAGCAACCGAGGATAATCGTTTTACAATGTCCTTACTATTTTATTGAACGAGAATTAAATTTTCATTCTCCAAAGAGCTTAATCGTCGCCCGGTTATCTTACGTTCCTGCTACATATGCGATTAGTGACTATGCTTTTAACGTAATCAGCCTAATGAAAGAATGGTATTTTATCGCGAGTCTATTTTTCGCTGCGTTCGTCTGAGTACAGAAGCGTTCCTGTAATATCACGCCGTTTTTCGCTGCATTGATTTGTGCAAACGAATTCAGAATTGGGCTAAATTGAAATTTCAATTTCATGCTTTATCGGTTTCAGCGCCCATAGTTACAAATTGTGGTTTGTCCGCATAAGAATCCGTAATCGATACAATTATATAATACGATACGTATGCCGGGAATCTGTATCTAATTATATTAACAACCGCTCAATGGTAAATAGAATTCTCTCAGAGTAGTCTTACATTTGGAACACGACGAGTATATTGATATGAATCCTATAATATATACAGTATTTCGTCTATATAGAGTAAGTTCATTTTCCAGTGTGGCATCGAAGATTTTGGTCAGAAGGTAGGCATTTTAAAATGTAAGTCGGACAATGTCGCATAGTAATAAGGGTAAATTCTTGTAAATTAAGGTAATTTGAAAACTACCTGTAGTCGGGGGAGGAAAAGTACAAAACGTCTGAGAACCAACAGCATAAAAATTACCTACATATTTGCAAGAATTAAACGTTTTACATTTTCCCGTGTGCGTATTGTTATTACTCATATATAATTGTCTGTTTATTTGAACACTGAGGTGATTACATTTCCGTGTGAAATATTTTATTTCGTTGCAAAACTTGGAAGTCTTTAAGGTATGAAATATTATCCAGATTCGTGAAATTTTGTCAAAATTCTGTATGATAAAATTTTATAAATATCAGAATTAATAAAGAATGAGAGGAAAACTTAATATTTTAAGGGGGCCGTCTCAGTTTTGTTATTGTCCGTCTCACCGGGCCTTGAATGTGTGCGGACAGGTCACACAAGCTAAGTTAAGCGTGTACGTATACGCGTGTTGTAAACAAACCGGTTCAACCGATTTTCGTCCTGGAATCGGCCAGAACGAAGTTTTTGCGGGTACAGTTGCCTTCAGTAAACATCTGTGGGGGGTGGGACGATGCGTTTGAACGCTAATAAGCATTGTACATTGAAATAATTATGAATTTATGAATCGAAAACTGACAGAATGAAGCTTCAAGGCTTCTCCGTTGGTGGCGCTAATGGTGCACTGTAGCTACGTAGCACCAGCGTGACGTATAAATTCATTATTACTTCAATATACAGTGCTTATTAGCGTTCAAACGCACCGTCCCACCCCCCACAGATGTTTACTGAAGGCAACTGTACCCGCAAAAACTTCCTTCTGGCCGATTCCAGGACGAAAATCGGTTGAACCGGTTTGTTTACAACACGCGTATACGTACACGCTTAACTTAGCTTGTGTGACCTGTCCGCACACATTCAAGGCCCGGTGAGACGGACAATAACAAAACTGAGACGGCCCCCTTAAGTGCACTATTTAGTAGCATATATCAAAATGAATTTGTACTTTTTCAAACATTTTCTGTAAATTTTTTTGTAAAAATATTATGCATCATACTATTCGATATGTAATATGAATGTAGGTACTGGTAGGTAGGTATAGCACGTGTTGGTTTGATATGACCACATATAACCATTTACTTACACAAGCTTAGAAATCGATAACCAAGTTGTTATTAAAGCTAATTTTACATAATTGTTTCTAATTATAGATAATGATAATTGTTCTTCTTATAGAGTAATGATCACTGAACTCATTTTTGTTACTACAAAACTGCCATTTACGTGGATGCAAATTATGCAAAGATATATAGCTAAAAATTGTATTATTTAAATAATGCAATGACAAAACTTGAACCGTTATGAATTTAGTTTTATATTTTCCAAAAGAAGATTATATTTGTAATTAGCTTAATATATTTATTCCTCTTCATTATTTTGCCGAAATAAATTGTCCTTTACCTTATAGGGAAGGTTAATTATAAATATTTTATTACTAATTAATAAATGGATAGTTTAACAATTAGTCTAATTAGTGCTGCAAAGTGAGATATGAAGGAACCAATTTGAAACAGTAAATATTCGGAAGATGGAGTGCAGTCCGCGACTTGCAATTTATAAACTCAAGACAGGGTGACAAGTTTCTACTAAGTTTATTTTCTGAAGACTGACGCCTACAACTTCCACTAATGAAAAAACTCCTTACAGATATATAAAATGATATTACTACTTACTGGAATTCTACCGTCCAATTTTTAAATAATAATCAAACTTTATTTCGGTATAATGACATTTCTTCTGCATTATATCGATAAACTTATATCTCAATATATTAAACTGATATTTCACATATTAAACATAGCTATATTAAAACTCATCAGATTTCATTCAAAGCAATGAATCACATACATGCATATAGACACATAACATATCCCTTTGAGATCACTCACGAACGTCATATTTTTCTATGTGTCATTAATAATGAATAATACCTAGTCGTTTGAAAATCCAGTATTTTATTACTTAATAATCGAGGCAATGGCTATTTCACATTTTTCTCGCAATAACCGAGTGGCTGAGCCAGAACGAACCGTCGAACGGTAGACGCTAATTCTCTGCTCTCCTGAAGTCACCACGACGGGGTGACAAAAATGCGTGACGTTTCTAGCGGCTTGATTATTATGAAAGCGCACCGTAACGCTGCGCGAGCACTGTACAGTCTGAGGACTCTCACTTATCACGGAATCGTGATAACAACTACCTACCCTACCTACCTCCTCTGGTTCTACTTCTCTCCCCCCCCCCCCCTCTCTCTCCCTCCTTTCCACAATTTCGCAGTCCTTCTTCATTACTATTTTACACTGATAAAAATATATGTTTGGTCGTATGACACCTTTGACTGCCGCAGCGGCAAAATAGAGGTTGTTCTTAAAATAATGTTACAAAGTTAAAAAACGTATTCTAGATCTCGATTTTAAGATAATACTTTGAATAAACATAGTTGCAGAAACTTTATGGTTTTCGGATAGAACCTATTTCAGCTTGAGCTATCTACAAATAGGCCCTCTGTTCCCCTCTGTTCTTCCGTTTCGCTCGACGCTCGGCGTGAAATAGGAATAATTACTACATTGTATAAAATAATTGGGTAGGGTGGGTAAGGTGGTGCATTCTGTAATATTCAAAGACAATTGTTCATCACTTTATTTAAAGCATTTTGAAGATTTCCTCTTCGCAAATTTTAAATATCGAATACATTGTGAGGTTTTGTTGATCCTATCTCTATAATTCGTACCTTGGCACATGCATGTGGATAACATCTTGATTTCTTTTATCCCGACTTCAACGGTTGTTTTCTTAAGTACTTCAGCAGTATTTAACGCTTTGAGCTCATGCCTCACACCCAGATGCCTGACTTGCAATATGTGCATAACTTTGTCAGTGATTCATTTGCTCTGGCTTTTTAAGTGATGATTTATTAAATAGTACCTTATCTTAGGAAGTGTGTTTTATATTATTGATCCTTCCACTGTGCACTGATGAATCAACAACGATAACTTCGACGGCTGTTTCTATTAACATTTCTAGTCACGTAATTTAATTTTCAAACGAACACCGTGCAGTCGTTTCCTCCTTAATTGTTTAATTCTTCTTAAATAGTATTATCGTGTTATTCTCGACATTGCCAATTTAATTATTTCTATGAATAATAATAACGTATATTTTCTTCCTAATCACTTTCACACTATTATCTATTATTAGCTTAAAGTACCCAGCCTTGCTCGTTCTAGTGAGTAATTATGCAAAATGTGGTCCAGATCGGTTAAAAAAATTGGGATGAAAAGTATCCTATATGTTATTCCTGGTCCTAGGCTACTTGTATACAAAATTTCAGGAAGACCCGTTGCGTAGGTGCGGCGTGATTGTGTAACAAACATCCAAACATCCAAACATCCAAATACACTTTCGCAACACATTGCCTCGGGATGGCAAAGCAGATGAAGTAAACTGAAGCAAGCTAAGGCAAGCTGAGGCAAACTGAGGCTTGTACTCTGATTGTTTTGTACAGTTGATATTTGTACCTGATTGGACCCAAGTCCCATACGAGAAACCGGAAGTATGCATCTCGCCATTCGATGAGCGCGACAGTCGCATACTAAGACACCGCATGCATTTTGCATTTCAATTAAAAAAGAGCACTGCCGAAACCGCGGAATTGATTTGTTCTAACAACAACTCATCCGTTTGCGCGTTAAACTGGAGCCAAAGAGACCATATACATATCTACTGACCTGGGAGCTAAGTAGGCAGATCATTCTGCGCCATGACGATGCTCGGCCACATGTAGCCAAAGGAACAAAGGACGTGATTTATTCCTTGCGCTGGAAAGTCCTTCGCGCGGCTTATTTACGAGTCTTATCCCCGTCGGATTACCACCTACATATTTCACCTACATCTGCCTGGTACGCACTTCAAAACAATGGAAGAAACCCAAAAATACATTGACGACTTCATCGACTCAAAGCCGCCACCTGTTTTTCGAACGGGGATTCGTTACTTGCTCGAAAGATGGAGCAGTCATTTTTTGTAAATAAAGGTATAATTTCATTGAGAAGGGCACCGAATTAATTTGCACACTTATATAATACGTCATATTAGATAACAAATTACTTTGTAATATACGTTGTATTGACCTAACATACTATTATAATTATTATTATCTAAAACATAATTCAATTAACAATACCATCGAATAAACTACTATTCAAATTAGAATTCGTTCGTTAGTCATACACAAATCACTCTCGTTGTTTTTCTATATTTCTCGTCGATCTTTTGAATGGTCCATTCTTCAAGTAAATTTATTTGATGTATCTGTGTTGAAATACTAGAATATTATTCATTCTTCTTTAAATCAAATTCTGTACGTTTATTAAGTTTTGACGCCGATTGTCCTCAAAATACATTAGTCTATCTACAGTTTGCCGTAAGTACGCTTCCAGCCAAGTGTCTGCTAAGAGGTCCAAGATCTAAGTGTCCAAGACATTCTCAGTAATTGCGTAGGATTACCCAGTTGAAATATAATGACCATCAGGCATGGGCAAGTGACAGACATTTTTACCGTTTTGACATTTTCTTGTTATCGATTGGCTGCTCGTTAACAACGCACTAGCTATGTATTGGGTTTGACCCAGTTACTTAATTCGCTCGTTCACTCTCCTCGACGTTCATGGAGTTCTCACCCTTCCTCCGAGACGAAATCCTGCTTCCCGTTTATTTTCCCCTAACGTCTTATTTTTTTTTACTTATGCTTGAGGAATCTAATGTGGCCCCAACTTGGACAACTTTTCATTTTCTTTTTCTACACAAACTGTGCCTTAATGCTCTCAAATACCTAAGTATGATTATGTTTCTTCTTTACATGTATAGTTGTATAGTACATACAGTATGATGAAAAATTTCTCTAAAAACAAAGAATTTACGCTGTTATTTCGGAGCACACCAAAAATTTCTCGAGTACTCAATTACAGCCATACAACACTATATTAGTACAATTTCTTTCATTTTGATAAACATATCAGAGAAAGTACGCGAGACAAAAGTGTCTGGCTTAAAGTTCAAGCTTAAGTTATAATATAATTAGTTTAAAGTACCCGGCGTTGCCCGTGGTTATATATCTTTTTTCGGTGAACGGGAGGGAGTTTTTAAAAAGATTTCGTAGCGAGCACCTAGGTCCTAGAGGTTAACAGGAACCTACCTACCAATTTTCATGGTCATAGGATGAGTGGTTCCAGAGAAATCGTGATGAGTCAGTAGTACTTGGGTTTTATCTATAGGTACTATTATATAAATTTGAAGTTGGATACTTTGAAATGCGTTATCTCAATAAATATTAACTGTACTCACAAGTGTGTTACATCACTTTGTTCGTTCTGGCAAGAGGAAGGTTTTGTTTTTCTTAGATAATTTTTTTTAGGATCATTATACATATTTGAATGTGCAGACTTTGAAATGTGTTTTCTCAATAAATATCACTTTGTTCGTCTTGGCAAGACCAAGATTTTAACGCTTTTATTTTTTTATATAATCTATCAATACATATAAAATCCAAATACCACTCACTCGCTCACTCTATGGCCATTAAATGTAAGTAAATTCCCCTTAGCCCCCAGGTGCTCGCCAAGAAAACTTTTTAAAAACTGCCCTTCATCGAAATAAGATATATAACCCGAGCAACGGCGGAGACTTAGTATATATGTATATAAATTTGGAAGGTACCTACTTATATCAAATAATTGTATTCATTAGTATTGTATATTTTTATTTATATGTCCATAATGGGTGATGATGTTGATACACCTGAGGACGAGGTAACGTCATGTGCGAAAGTAAATCGAAAAACCAGAATAAAATTTTGTGATATGAACCATCAACCTGTGCTCGGTTGTATCACCTGCCTCACACAGGGCGAGTCACCTGAGTCTACCACCTTAAATTACTCGTAAACTATTTGTGATATGTAAAAACGTTTCAAACAAAAGTTGTATGCTACAAAGGAGGGCGCGAAAAATATAATGACATAATGATTCTAACAAGAATCGAGCAGACAAGTGTTGTACGGAGTTCTCACTCGCAAAAGTTATATAAATTTTATTAATATTTAGTGGTACAGGTTAGTTACGAGCCAAAACGTTCAAATTCTTTAGTAAAAATAAAATGAAGGTCCTTGTCCATGGATGAAAAGAGTGAGAGCACTTTAAAAAAAAAACGGGCGTAGTTAACACCTGGAATGTTCCACGAAGTATTTCTAGACCATTTTAAATACATTGGTAAAATATTTCACGACATACCATGGCCATATACTAGGGAAACGACGTTTTGGGAAGACCATCATTTTAGATCCAGTAGAAGATACATTTTGACGAAGTAGGACACTTATATTCGGCTTAACTTAATCAGTGATTGCTGATCCAACAAATTTCAATAAAGTGTCTAACATGACAGGGGAAGATACGAAAATAGTCGGAAAAATTTGATAAAATAACAACTCAAAAACACGAACAATTTTATAGATATTATTAAATGCAGTATCATAGTAGGGGAGAGTAGCCGATATTGGACCGTCTCCTTAATTGGACCATTCGTGTATCTCGATAATTAATATATTTGCAGTGGTTCTTTCGGCTACACTGCTTTAGGAAGTGGAGATGGAACGTGTGAGAACAGCGAGACGGTTATTCATTAGTTTGTTGTTCACCGTCGTCGAAATATAGAAATACGTGTTGCGCGATCATTATTTTTCGTGCTATTTCAAGTGAATTTCTTTCAACAACTTGTAACTACCATAATTTTAAACGACACTAGTGTAAAGTGTGCTGTCTTAGCTGTAATTTCATGTCCTTACTTTTCCATATTCGTATAAGTATAACAATGAAAACATATCTTTTCGATGTAACGTACAAGTTGCCTAATATTGGACCACCACTAGTTGCTTAAATTGGACCGGTCCATTCTAGGATACAATCTATTTTCTGGTAGCGAATAGTTAAAAGCATACTAAAAAATTTAAAAAAAAAACTAAAATTGGCTTCAAAAAAATAAAATTGCACTAAAAAGTAAAAAATAATATTTTCCCTTATGTAATATAAGACTCTCATTAGGGAAAAATTATGTTTTACTCTTTACTGCAATTTCAATTTTTGAAGTCGGTTTTAATTTTTGAAATTATTTTATTCTTAACTTTTTCGTTTTATATATATTGACCCAACATGCTGAAGATATATGCGCATACGTAGATAAAATAATAATAATTCGGTGACAATAGTCTTTATTATTAATCAGAACTGGCAAAACATTGCGCCAATGTTGATGCAGTGTACGATGGGACCACCGGGGCATCGCCCTCTTTCGAATCAAAAAAGATCATCAATATCGGCTCATATGCTGGGGAGTTATGCGGGGACGAATATAAAAAAACACCCAAACAACGTACTATTGCACTACGTCCATGGTAAAATACTTGTTTCTTCCTGTTTCTATTTTTATTCAATGCCCTGATCAGTGTTTTTTAGATTGTATATATAAATTCATTGATTTTTAGGAGCGGTCCAATATAGGAAACCGGTGGTCCAACTTACGAAACCGGTTGCCTGAAATGGACCGAAGTCATTAGTTTAGTTTTCTTGAGATATTATTTTAATCAATTATTTTATTAACACAGTAAATATATGATAAAATCTACATAAAATGCAGATCATTTTCCCGTATTTGTTTCCTTTCTACAATGCGTTATGCCCGTGTAGGAGAGAAAACTAAAAAAGTGGTCCAACCTAGGCAACCTTCCCCTATACAGTGCAAAATAATAATCGACAACCAAGCATGATCAATTAGAAATTAAGATTTATGTAAATTTAAGTAGAAAAGTTGTAATAAGTGTATATTAGTCTATGTAATTCATTGTGGGCGCTATAAGCAGATACGGCAATATAGGTACTTTATAATTAAAGACACATTTGGTGTTAAATAAAAATCTCATTAAATACCGTAAACTGGGGGCACATTGGCATGGTTTTGGAACATTTTGCTATATAATATAAAAATTAACATCTTTACATTTGCTTTAAGTATTCTATCATAAGATTGCATCTTTTTTTAATGCACTACAAGTGTCAAAATGCATCAAATTAGTGTCCTTAACCGTTTTTAATACACGTTAAATATGTTACACGTAAATATTACCCGTAACCGGGTAACATTGGCACGTCATATATAAGTAGCACAAAAAAGTTAAAGTTTTATCACATGTAAACTTATATTGACACTTAAATTCGTTTCATTTTATGTTCAATGCACTCTATTTGTTATTTTTAATTTTTTTAATTAACATTTTTAAATTTGGTTTAGGTATCCTATTATAACATTGCATCGTTTGTGATTGTACTACATAGATTGTACTGCCTAAAATTGTTTTCCTTTTCCTTTTCAATAGATGTTAAGTAGATGCCAATGCTACCCTGTACTGCCAATGTTCCCCCAGTTTACGGTAGCATGATAAAAAGTAACATCTTCTATCAATTATTTACAGAGAATGATCCATCAAACGTGTAAATGAACAATATGTGCCACAAACCGTGCCTTAGCCTGGAAGCTAGAGCTCGAATAATTATGCTTGAAGAAACTTAGTGGCAAGAAGATTGTGAAAGTAACAAATACGAAAAAAAGACTGTAGGAGAGAATTGGAGTAAAGGAGGCACGAGTTCTCAACGAAATTAAAGCTTAATGTTTCTAATGAATACCGCGACTGACGGGGATATAAATCCAGTATGGGCGGGGAATTTGAGAGGGTCGACCGGTAAGAAGGTGAAGGAGGAATAGGGGTAGGAAGGATAACGAGGCAGCGAAAGGCAGAAAAAGAGGAGGGAACGAGCGTCGAACGAAAATACTCGTCGAACGTGAAAGAAGTGCGTTTAATTAAACCAGCAAATAAGTGCGGCTCTGGTATTACCGGCCGTCGCTTCCACATTTTCTACAGCTGCAGGTGCTTTGTGTTTGCCGATCCGCTGTCAGGAAGGGGCCACCACTGGATATAAGCAATGCACTTCAGCTACGTTTGAATTCTTCTACCCACCGCAGCTTCCACCCACCAATTAATTGATTTCTCCGTTAATCTTACGATCGCAACACCGAATCGCATCTGCGCGATATGGGAAAGAAATCGAAGCAGCACCTTGTACTATACAGAAATAATAATTGAAGAATATTAAGTGTTAAGCAATTAGTGGCATAACCGCGATGGGTAGCTCTACCTAAATTTTTTAAGTATTTTTGTGTTTTCGAGAAAATTGGGTTTGAAATTTTTCACCTGACCAAAAATTTCTCCCAATTCCAATAAAACGTACCAAGCTTCCCATAGTGGGTTATACCAACTTAAAACATTAAAATAAGGAGGACTGCGTGGAAATATGTACTTACGCCAGAATTGGAAAACTTCTTACTAACATATGCCAAAATAAGTCTGAAGAAAAGAAGCACACGGAAATATGTAGTTCTGAAAGGATCAATAACTGTATATTAACAACTACTGTGCTAGAATAGAATTGAGACGATGTTTCAACTTTAAAATATGGGATATTATATAAAAGAAGTGCTGAAAATATTTGAACCCGCATATTAACAAATGTAAACCACGATATCAGAGACAAATTGTATTTTCATTTATTTTTTAACGCAGAAAATATGAAAGAACGTAGGTATTACAATGAATAATTTAAACATAAATGACTTTGTATTAAGTACATATAATTCTCGAATGTTATAATAGTTATAATAGTCAGAAGACAGTTCTAAAAAAGATGGTGGAATCATGGATAAATTTTTTTTGAATAATAGACATCAAGAATTTCTATACATTACATGAAGTATTCATTTCTAGACTAATTTATTTCACAATTAGCTACTGTACGAAAAATATACAAGCACATCGAGTATGCAATTTTGTTTAAATAAAGTACAATTTCTTTTTACGTCGCGTTGTGACATTTTTGATAAAACTAAGATCACAGACAGATAAACCGCGTACTATCATTCAACTTATTTCTGTCATCGATCAGAAAAGGAGAGATACGATTAACTCAAATTACATGGGCCACCATGCAAATTTACCAGCGTTATTTATCACGTTCTCCTGTCTTTCTACGAACTGTGTAATACTATTTTCAGTATTACACTGCATTCGGTACATTAATCTGTCTGTGATCTTCAGCAAAGCATTTCAAATGCCCAAGTTAAGTAAATACTTTCCTATCTATTTTTTTCACCTTCTTTGACTCATAAACTCAAACAGCAAAATACGCAAATACACTGCAAAGAATAATTAATTTATAATTTACAGAGCCAAACTCTGTGTGCAGCATACAATTATTAATCTTCGAAGGAATCTCTATTATTCTTACCTACGAAACCTCGAATAGAGTTTATGTCGAAATGCGAGAGGTCGAAATTTAAAATTAGCAAAGTGCATACATCTTCAAGTGGCAGGTTAATAGAGCTATTTTCCTCGATACCGAAACGTAACTTACAAATAGTTTATTCCAGGGATCGAAAAAGTTCTGGAACCCTTATTTTTAAAGAAAAATCTGTTAGAACTTATGTTTCGTTTAAGAAAATATCTGTTCCTGTGGAACTTTTCTTGAAAGGAATGTTACCCTTAGGAACTTCTTTATAAAGTGTTCTCATGGAACAGCATTTTACACGCTATATAATAAAAGCTCCATGGAATATAGTTATATTACAACATTTATTAACAAAGGTTCCACAGGATAAAGAAAAATACTAAACTAATAGCTACAGGTTTTATTTAACAATGTAGTATCATATTCTTCGTGTTTATTTAATAAAATGTATGAAAATCATAACATAAGTAATTAATCGTTTCATAAGAAGTATTGAACAGAAAAGAGAACTTGTCAAGAATAATACCTAAATAATATTTTTGTATAACTCACTTGAACCAAAATACAGAAAAATTCTATAATATCTACGTTGAATTTATCTAGGTAGGTAAATATTAGAAATAAACAACACATTCAGATAATCAATTTAACTGTAATAATGATTTATTATTGTTGTAATATTATTCATTGAATAGCATTCAGTACTTGTTACAGCAATTGAGAATTTTTTAATATTGATGAAATATTAAAATATTTTAGAATATCTGTTCCTGTTATAGAGAAATTTTTATTTTGATATTTTATGAGTTTCATTCCAACTAGAACTTTTATTTTCAAGATCTTTTGTTTTATCAATTCTCATGAGAACTTATAATGTGAAAACATTTTTAAATAAATTCTATGGTCCATATTTCAAATAGAACTTATTGAAAAGTTCCAGAACTCTTTCGAACCCTGATTTATTCTAAATTATGCATTTTTTGCGTAAAGAACTGACGTTCCTAATATTTTAAAATTCATATCAAAGTAAACCACTATGTGATTTTTATATTAATTATTACACGTTGTTTGTAAAAATTTCATTAACCTTTAAAACCTTGTGCGTAATTATATTTTTAGCAGGAGTTGAGAAATTTAAATTGTTCTGAAAACAACGTAAAATATCCATCGATCGGTGGTAATCAATAAGTTCCCGGAACTATTTAAGGAAGGTTATTACATTTCTGGAGCACGGACATCCATCGCGATTGCGAATGACGCCTCGTTAAATTTTAGCTGATTTTGCAATCTGGGCCTAGCATTACAGTAATTCAACAATCAAAGATAGTCGGGTGATAAAAGTGCGAGGAAACGATGCTTGGAACAGAATGGCTGGCAATACTTCCACAGTTCAGAAAGTTTTTATTTGAATCCGACATACGGCGCCATTGAGAATACAGAATACAGCAGTTCTACGTATTCAGCATATGGTAGTTTAATATCTAGTAGGTACATTTAGAAAATTCGCACGTTATATAATATTTAAAAATGATTGAAATATAATTGCATAGAAAGTGGCGGAAGGAATTCTTAAGAAACATGACTTGAACGTATAGAAGTGGTAATAGCAAATAATAATTAATAGAAGCGGGTCACTTAATATTTAGTGAGTGAGGAGTTAAGCAATTGATATTAAAAAAGTAATACTGAAGAGTTAGTAAAGTTTAAACTCAAACGAAAAAGGAATTGGAAACCAGTTTTATACTCTTAACTTTTAGATAAGAATTGGATTTTTAGAAACTACATTTTTGAGATTTTCAAGTACCTACAAAGATAAATATTGTACAAGATTTAAATACGAATGTGTAACCTAAATTTAAACGTTGATGTGATTCATTCGTATGAAGTTAACTCAGTCGAATAATTTAACACAATAATAATTATTTGTTATTCGTAATAATCAGTTACGTACTTATTACAACAATTTGAAATGTGTCGCTTTTCTACATAATTTTAAATGTTTTTATCACCATACCTACATTTCCATTTGCCATGACTAATGTGCTTTTAGTCCAATTGCTATATTATTTTTTACAACTATCAATTTGGATTACATGCTTTATTTAGTATCTATGTTTGGTTATATTTTTTACTATGTGTTGGCGTACTGTGGGCTGCTTTGCAAGGCGCTGCTGCGTGCTCGGATTTCTATGCTTTAGATCTGTTTTTCTTGACTCCAAAATATATGTAGCATACGCTTCACTACAAAATCTTCTAGATCATGGAGGTGATTTACAAAAGGGTACCTTTGAGTATTGAAGTATTCTCTTCTTGCTTATATTACTGTTCAGATAATTTTTAATTTAAGTAAGTCTTTATTCATGGAGAACAAAAGTTAAAGATATTCAAAAGTCCTTAATTTTATTTGTTATTCGATATTTTAATAAAATTATGTCCAAATTTGAAAGCAAGCGAGAACCTAAAGAAAATGGGGAAAACATAGGTACTCTTTGAACGCGAAATGTTTTTCTCCTTACTAATATATTTTTTACAATATATTCGTTGTCTTTATATACTAAAGCAAAGATGTAAGGCACGAAAAAATTGCAATATTAGTACAAACCGTAATGTACACTTCATGAGAAATTTCGTATTTACCAAAGAACGTTATTCTAAGTACGTTAAAATCCAACACACGGAGATCCAGGATTTGGGAAATGCGATTGCATCGCTATTTCCCATTTGGACATTTAAAGCGGTTCCTACGCGGTAAGCAATTTGAAGCAGATAGGGAACTTCAAGAGACTGAAAAAATTAGTTTCAGACTCAGTTTCCATCGGTTCAAAGGTTTGCATCTAGAATCTCGAAAATACGTTAAAATAAATCCCTACGAAATTCGAGGACCATTTCGAAACATATTTTTATTTTCTTTAAGTAATCATTAAAATTACGGAAGATTCAATAACGAAGATTGCAAACAGGCTAGCAGTTTCTTTAACTTGTTCCTTCACCGGTATGTATCTCTGCAACTCCACCTTAAATACGACACTGTGAAAGTAAATTAAAGACGCGTTCAAAGGTGAAATCTTAAAATTCATTAGTAAAAGTAGAACCTCCACTACCTGAATTAATAGGGAGACGTGACTTTCTGGATAAGGAAACTTTTGGTTAATGGAACACTCACTTCCTTCATTATTATTATTTTATATTTCAGACAGAATGATATACGCGTAATATGAAAAATGAAAAGTAACATGAATATACACTAACATAGATTATTCCTGATAATTTTGGGGCACTTTCACTATTTTCTAGCAGCTAGCTTCTGAAGCTAGAGCAGTTAATATTACACGTTTCCTCTTCTATGGCATTATAAATAAGCTGTTAATACTGGCAATGCAAATTTCATTCTAAGTAATAGTATTCATTTTCATCATTTAAGAAGGGTGAAAGTAATTGTACGTTTGTATCTGTTTCGATAGTAAAGGGGATAGGTAGATACTTGTTATCTAATCATGAAAGAAAATAGTGTTCGAATAGTACAACGCCTGAATGAGGTAACATTCGGATTCTAGAATGCTCGAATAACAGGTGTTCGGATACTGGAGGTTTTACCGTATTGTATGTAGTAAGCTAGTGCAACATAAACACAAGTAAAATATGTTTTAAATCAGTTCTTAAGTAAAAGTTGAACAGTTCTATATATTTTCATATGTTTTCATTTTATCAGTTATCAAATATTCTCTGTACAAATACTGTTTATTTATCCATATTGATAGTGGATACATAAACACAGAATCTTCATTAGCAAAATTGCATTGCTTATTATTTAAACTTAAACTTAAAATTGATGAAATATTAAAGTGTGCGCTCTCAACGCTGACTGGACAACATCTGGCTTTGTAGTTTTCGAGTGCAGTGCCTCCAAACACGAGGCTCGCGCGCTGTCGTTCTTATTTCTTACATATATTAATGATTAAATTGCCCATTATATTCGCATTGATATCAATATATGAATTAGTGTGTAGGGTAAGTGCAGCAGAGTTGGGCATTAGCTCAATAAAAAATTATTTAAATAAGGATCAAATAAAAGTTACTTTAACTTTAGATTATTCGATGAATAAAGTAGTAGACTGAGATTGATGCACTGATGCGTTGCTATATTTTTCATATTTTTCATATTTATAAAAAAGAATTACGTTGAAAGAAAAGACATTTAAAAAAACTAACGAAAAACAGAAAATAGGGAAAAGATCACCAAATTTAGCAGAACTAAAACCCGTTAAACAATTAAAAAAAGTTAAATTATGTATTAAAGGCTAAAAATTTAACAATGTTAATGTTGTTAAGAAACCGATGAAAACCAAGTGAAGTGTAAGCAAATCGATGATTGCAACATTGGTGATCTACTTGCATTTTTTATCACAGAATTGTCCCATAAATAGCATTCATTTTTAAAGGAACGCAATAATATTTGAAACGACAGTGATCGTCTTCCATCGAGCAACGAGCAGTCGGATTTCTTTCGCGGCTCATAGAATACGATACGTCGGAAGGAAGCCAAAGTAATTGCAACCGCAAGATAATCTTCTTCATTTTTTATCTTCGCCTGTCCTTCGGGCTGCGCAGTAGAAACTGCTTTCGTTATATTGTATTTGTACGTGCATATTGTATTTCGTGACCGTTTACAAGCCAGCAAATATCAAATACTTATTATTCAATGTATTTATTTAATACGTCATACAGAGTTAATTACTACTAATCATGGAGGTATTCTCGTACAACGAGGCGTTTTCGTCGCGTTATTTCGTAATTTTTTTACAAAGAACCCATGAATTTTATTAATATTTAAATTGTTACTACATATTTATTAATATTTAAATTATCTTTACAAATTTCGTCAGTGGAGAAAAATGAAACAAAAAATGTAAAGAGATTCTTTATTTGCATGCCTTTGGCTATAGCCAGTACCGGAATGATTAACAAATATTAAATATCAAGCAAATGGTGGCGGTTTGAAATTTATGTTTCGAAACGGCGGTTGAGGAAAATTAAAACGGCGTTTTCGAAACTCTCTGATTGCAAATGAAATAGTATAATCGTCAATTTGGTCAATAATATTCCTATTTATTTATGCTTCGTGAATAAAGTTTTCAGGATATAAAAGAAATAAAATAACAAAAAAAGGTATTACACAATTATATGTACATAATTGACAATTGTGTTACTGTTTTCATTGAGTAATAATAAAAATTTCTCAACTTCAATATGGTACATTTTTATGTAATAATAATTTCCGCTAATTATATGGCACGCTGATACAGGAAATGATTATAAATTCCCTCGGATTTACGTTTTACAGTGGGAGGGTGTACTTTGCTTTATAGAAGCCTTTGTCTTTCTTATTCTGTGTCATTGATGAACACTCGTTAAACGTCCCAACAGTGTTTGTAGATCAAATTCTCTTTAGTAATTATTTCTGCCTTCTGGCTTCTAACGTTCACAATTGTCCACTCTCCGCTTTAAAGGGTATTGTGTTACGTAGGTAATGAGATTCCGAAGCTATCAATTGCCCTAATCCACCTTCAATATCACCCCTAGGTATCCAACCGACTAACTAAATTTTCCAGTCTTTAACTCTAGAGTTAAATGTTTTATATTAACCACTGAGAATTTATGCCGACTCACATGTATAAAATATGCTTTGTCATACTTATTGTTGCTACATTTATTCAAAGTCACGCAAAAGTTTTTATTTTACGAAAATAACAGTTTTAGGCTGATTAATTATGTATGTATGAGTAGATTTAGGTATGTTAAATCAAATGTTGTAGAAATCGATGACTACGTTAACGACAATTTTTTGGTTAACTTATAGCTAATAATTCTAACTTTTACTTATGTTTTTTTTATTTTTTCTGTAATAAATTCTCGACATTAGTAGAACATTATATATAAAAGTATTACTAATCTTTATTTATCCAGCACGATCTTCGTGTAATTTTTGGAATTTTATATAGGTATATTAATATTTACAAATCAATTATTGTGGAGCAACAGTTTATTTGACAGCCAAGTCATATTTATCTGTAGATACATAAAACATTCTTTAGAGATGTTTCATTGTTCTTAATTTCTTCGTAGAATTCCGTGAAAAATCAAAAAATAAGAAAATCCGGCTGTATTTCTAAACCGATCGGAACATCCGGGACAAGGGTTGAAATCCGGGATGTATGGTAATAATTCGTGAACCGTTCAATAGTGAGTACGCACCTTAATCACAATTAATTATTTGAACAACAGATTGCAAATAAAATAATTATAGGTACGGCGATTTATTAGTTACTAACGAGTAAGCTTCTATTCGAATAATTTTTATATCTAGTAGAGATTAATTCAGAGGAGTACTTTTATTTATTAAAATATAAATTGATTCCAGTGAAAGTTATTTAAATGCAGATAAATCACAGCTCGAGATGTGAAAACTGATTCATGTAATAATATGTCGACTTATTGAATTAAGCAATAATTATGCTCATATTATTTTAGGTGTTGATGGAACATATTTTTCAAATTGGAACTAGTACGTATAATGATATGACTGATTTATTTCGTTTCAACTAAATAGGCCTTCCATCTTATGGCCACCCATAAAAAAATTATTATGGCCCCCTTGATATCCTCTAATTTTATCAAATAATACTTTTTGTATCTCTGAAAATGGAGGTGACATTTCAGATGGGCATAGTTCTTAGCTCACCCTATATAGACATTTACAGACACTGTAAATACACCTCCTACTAAAACATTCAAAGAATTACACCTGATGCGTAAACAGTGGATGTTAGAGAATGAATAGTTCTTAAAATATTCATCGACACTTTGTACCTGGAGTAGTACGGTGTGGAATGGATGAATAATCAAGAAAATCGCGGGGCTGGGTAACGCCACCCATGTACGATACTGTAGCAGTGTAGCCCGCAAGCAATCCCGCGTGTATGATGTTTGTGTTATGCATTGCATTCCTGAGAGCCGTAAACCGATCCACATCACTCCGAGGAACATCCATTATCTGTTCACCGTTATTTGGTGAACAATAAATTTCTTGCAACGGTAGTCGCTAATAAAAAAGATCCAAATCTGGGAAAGTCAGTAAGTTATGAAGCTTCAGAATATAAGGGTACCTCACCAAAGAATATGCATGTATATGCTTTTGCTGCCTAAATTTAATGAAACCTGTAAAACTAAACCTTGAAGTTAATTTTCATTTTTATTTAATTCTATACAAATGACAGGATTTATCGTTTTATTAAAAGTTACAATATATTTGTATAAACTATAGAAAATTTATAAACAAACAATAACACGAAAATATATGTTGTAAATATATATCATAAATAATATATGGCTTAGCTATTAATATTTAGGAAGCATGGGTAAGGTCGGGTGAAATTACCAAGCGCAGTGCTCCTTGTGGAAAAATAAATTGAAAATGCGGATAAATATATGAGATTTTATTTTCTGTGAAATCGGCTTTTAAAATCATGTCTTAGTATGTATACACTTGGCTTAGAATTAGTAGTATGCAGAAGTGAATGCGGTGCAACTACAGATGAAGTCAATATTTGTGTAAAGAAATTTTGAATAGTTGTGGAATATGCTTCTTTCGAACGAAGCTTTTATTTAGAGGAAATGGATGCTTGAAATTCAGCATGCGTGCACTGGATTACAGACAAGAACCATGCCATTTTGAAATCGATTTTCTTGAAAACGAGATTACATTTCAGAATTTTTTTTAAAAATTTCAACTCATGTTTAAACAAGCAAGCATTGCATTCGGGTGTATACATGTACCATATTTACTCGTGTATTGTGTGAATCGAAAATCAGGTACACACAGAGTTCACAGGGATTAAGGGGGCCGTCTCAGTTTTGTTATTGTCCGTCTCACCGGGCCTTGAATGTGTGCGGACGGTCACACAAGCTAAGTTAAGCGTGTACGTATACGCGTGTAGTAAACAAACCGTAAATTACAACTTTCGTCCTGGAATCGGCCAGAAAGAAGTTTTTGCGGGTACAGTTACCTTCAGTAAACATCTGTGCAGGGTGGTCTGGTGTGTTTGAACGCTAATAAGCGCTGTACATTGAAATAATGTAGATTGAAGTAATGCTTCTGTTGAACATCAGCTGAATATTACTTGAAAAGTATCTATAAATATCTAAAGTGTGTTATGAAATAGTTCACGCTACATATCTATTATCCATATTAAAAAAGTTTCTTTTTAACACATTAAAATCAGTTTTTGTTTCTACCTACAGAAAAATAATAAGAACTTTTAATAAAATCGATGCGTGGCCAAGGCTCGGACAGGTCAGTGAAACTGGCTGGTTTCTCTGGGGGAGGTAGCCAGAACTCAATACCTAACGTAATAGCTGAGGGACCAATATCGAATTTGGATAGAGGGTATCACTTTCAATTTACAATTAGTGGTATTTCGACGACGTATAATTGAATTTAATATAGAAAAGAACCAATAACTTTTTAAATTATCTGTAATAATGTAATTGCATTTATCAATATAATCTTGAATAATATTATAGTTTCATTTTACTTACGTCCACGTTGTTGTTTAAAAAATTAATTTCTCACGATAAGCAGGAATTAACGAGACAATGCTGCCTTGCTTCGGTTTTTTATATTGTGTGTTACTTTTTAAAAAAAATACTGCTGTGTTAGATCAGATGTTTTAATTCGAAAACTCGTTAAATTAAATAATGTATTTTGTATTATATTACTTACAAAAACATGATATAAAATTTGTATACGACATAAATTAAACTTTAGCAACGATTGGGAAACCTTCAAATATGATGCAATTGTATTTTCCTTGTCACTTCCGCAGAGCTTTTATGTGTTACATTTATTCACCGGTCTGAGTTTTCCAATATATTGCGTTTACATAATGGAACCCTCGAATAGAGAATATTCGGCTTATTAAGGTTCAAGAGAATTAGTATTTTACTGTGTTTTATTTGAGCCTTTAAAAATATTACGCACTGTATAATATTATGAGGATTTTATAATTTGAAACCAGGGAGTATATTCATTGCTACTTGTTCTTTGTACCTACATTAAACACGAAACATTTTACTGCCCATGTTCGTCTGAATATAATGAATGATGAGTACGAATAACGTAGTCCATTCACATAGCACAATGGAAAAAAATGCTACACTTCCTGCTGAAAAAGAACATATTTTTTCTATTCCCCATATCATCCTATTTTATTTTGAAATCTTTTTTCCGTAAGTTTAAAGGCAGATTCCACTGTTCGGGTTTCAACGGATTCGCAGAATGCCGAACGTTTTCATATAGGTAATCTTACGAATTTTTGCCTAAACCTGACAATACCACCGTGTGACGCAGAGCTGTTTCGTAATCCTTGAAAATAAATGCTCGGGAAAAAAAACACAGTGAAAGCATTCCACATTTTTTAAATAAAAAATTGTATCGTTTTTGAAATTTTGACTTTCATTTACTTCGACATTGCTTTAGTTAGAAGCATTCTTAATTCTTTTTTATTGCTCTTCGAATAAATAAATTTAGTCTACAATTTATAGATGTAGAAATACATATGTATGTTTTCTATAAACCGATGTCTGTTTTTGTGAAATCTGAAAAAAACACAGGATATATTGAATATTCATCTCTTTATAGTACATATATGTAGGTACATATAAATAATTCCCTGAAGCATTGCCACATGTATTTATGAATCACCTTGTAGAGTTAAGGTTCTCCTACTATTTTATCACTGCTTCAGCATTCGCAAGAATTTTGCAAATTTGAGAAAAATTTGGAGACGAGTCCTTCGAATTATAAACTATACAGAATTCAGACTTCAATATCGGAGTTCGTGAGAGTTTAAAACTCTCCTCGTGTATGTAACTATTAGGTGAAAGTTCCCAGTTCTTCTGAGTGTGCGAAGATGGCCCAAGTGTTCGTTTCCAGCGTTAACAGAGCTCTGATGTCCAAATTAATCTAAACTGTAACGAAGAAACTAAGTTTTCTCTCTAGGACGTCCTTGGAGGGTTATTGGTCGAGGTAGGAGCGTGAGAATGCTAATGAGAACTTTTGGCGCTTCCTCGAATTTTCCACACGTTCCACACAAGCCTGCTGCAAGAGAAATCCGAGTATGCATGGCAGAAACGTTGCACCCGTTCATAATTCTGAAAAACTAGTCTACAATTCTCAAGTCCATATTTGTACTGACAGTTTCTTTTTTATTGGGTCAACATGTCAGTTGTTACCGAAAGATCAATAATTGGGCCAAATTATGCAGAAACCTACCAACCCTGAAAAATGACAAAAAATTATTTAAACGTAGTACCAGTCCCATAATTTTGTGATCTTCATTTTGCAAAAAAGTACCAACCCATTGGACCACTCTTACATTATACAATTATTAAAACTACCAAGTCATAGTTCCATTTTGGGCTTGAAAAACAAAAACTACTTACAGAAAATTTAAAATAATATTAATTATACTACATGCTATTAAATAAACAATTATGAAACATTGTAAAACAATATAATATAAACTAAAACCCAATTTCAGATTATTAAGGGTTGGTAGTTTCCTGCTTACACTTGACCCAATTGACGTACTAATTAGGACTTTGAGTTTCTCAAGTTGATTATCTTGGGTTAAAAATTGGAACTTTAGAAGTGGCGAAAGATTTATGTTCGTCTTGTAAACCTATTAAAATTTATTAATATAGCAATCACGTTCAAGTGGATTTTCAGAACTGTATTTTACTCAAGTTATACTTTCGCTGTATGAAAAAATATTAAATACTTCATCCATATACTTATCACGTGAAATACATGTCAATTAAGTAACTATTATTCTTCCATTATTATTGAATGATATAAATCTTTAGTTTACATAACACACAGTATTTTGTATCATTTTTCTTTTTCATATACCGACTAGAATTTTTTCTTTAGTAAATTTTATATACTCTAAACGAACTTGAACAATTATTAAACACATACTAAATTGGAAATTATTACACTATAATATTTGTTACATTTATTTTACTTGAAAAATTGACTTCACTATTGCCGTTAATTTATTATATACCCTAAAGGTCTAAAATACAGTAAAATAATTATCACGAAAATAATAATGCTAATTCTAAGAAACTCCCTTATATAATTTTGAATTTTTCTTCAAACATTAAATTCTCATAGAACATTATTCAGCAATAAATTCTGCAAGAGCCTACAATAGTTCGGCTTTTTTCTTCAACTTAAATCGTTTTATTCGCGCGTACAGTCTATACATGTACGTAGGTACATATAGCAGTGTTCCATAAGAAATTCTTAATATAATGGAAGGCCATATTTTACAAGTACGATACGAGATAATACTTTGTATACAATGTAGGTGTAATAACCTGTCAACTACTGGGAGGATGGTACAAAGTATAACGCTCAACATAGCAGGTGCACGACGAGCTGCCTTATAGCTCTTTAACAGTAATGCCCAACGCACGTGTTACAACTTCTCAAAAGTTTATGACCTTACGTTTCAAATTTTTTTCATAATACTTATGCTTCTACGCCTCTGTTGTTTTCTTAACCACGTTACTATAGATATCTACCAGCTTATGTATATTTATGTTGAAACACTTTTAAATAACATAATTGTCATTAATCATTAACATAATTTTTCCTATAAAATGTATTACTTATAACTTTTGTTCACCTTGAGAACCTTTTATGCTTAAAAGTGTTTGTTCAATTTCTGAAGCACTACATTTGCTTTGAAACCCCTGTGTACTGTATCGTTGACTTTATTCGGAGTTTACAGCCCTGCAAGCAGTACTAAATTCGTGTGAACGACGTGATAACAGTATTCTTTATATATTAATTTAGTTTCCGAAGTGTCACATGGTTCGAACGGTGTCGTATTGTTTTACCCTCTCTTTCGTCATAATGCTATTATTACTTGTTACTGCTCTGCGAGCAACAATGATGAATAAATAATAAATGTGCAGCGCGATTTTATAATCATCCTGTAAATTTCAGCGTATAATAATGATAGGTTAACGTTGCCTAAATAATAATAAACGTTAGGGGAGTATGTGTAAATATGGATCGGCGTTATAACCGGTATTACAATATGGACCAGGTGCTTATTTCTCTGTTACGGGAGCATTCTACCATGTGGACCCGAAAATAGGTGTCTTGGTGAATTTTTGTACGAAAACTGTTCGACAAATTAATTTGAAGTTTGAGAGCATCTTGAACTAGTGTTCAGAATTTTCGTTTGACGGTAAAAAAACGTGAGACATGCAGAATGCTGACTGAATGCGTTGAAAAAAAAGTCGGGTGGGTTCCTTACAAAAAGGAAAAGGGATTCTTAATCTATATAAATGTGGTTATCTGCGGTGGTAGATAAATTAAGGAAAATAAAAAAATGTTAAAATGGCAATGTTCTGAAAAAGATGAATCGAATTTCGCCCAATAATCGGGAAAACTTCTTGAAATAAACAGGGAACGGTAACAGATACGGCAACAAATCTACTACCACAGATACCCATATTCATATAGATTAAGAATTTCTTTTCCTTTTTGTGTTTCGGGCTAGTTTCAGGTAATCCTTAGGGTACTTTCCATCAACGCCAGGATCTCCTGTTTTTTTTCAACGCCCTCAGTCAGCACTCTGTATCTACCATGTTTTTTTTACTAACATAAAAAATTCAGAACAATAGTTCAAGGTACTATCAAACAGCCTACCAAACTTCTTCAAATTAATTTGTCAAACAATTTTTGTAACAAAAATTCATAAAGACTCACCTATTTTTTTACCTCATAGGGTATAATCCCCTCTTAGGTGCTGCGATATGTCGGAAACTGGAATAAACGCAACAATTAATGTCCTCTAACATCGCCAGGTGGAACCGGTGTGATTGGCAATTGTTTTATTTAGCTAAAAATTCAAAGTGTCTGTTTTTGTTCATGTAAAAAGTTTTTTATGGTCAAATTAATTAATTTTTTTCCCATGCTAAATGACAAATGTAATATGTTAGGTGTAGAGGTACAATTAGTCATAAAGTTGAGCTTCAAAATGCTATA
This sequence comes from Andrena minutula, assembly GCA_929113495.1. Classification (NCBI taxonomy): domain Eukaryota; kingdom Metazoa; phylum Arthropoda; class Insecta; order Hymenoptera; family Andrenidae; genus Andrena; species Andrena minutula. The sequence goes on from OV815994.1 coordinate 42,079,910, forward strand.
TTTTGTTATTTGGAAATATCTTTCCCATGCCGAGATTTTTCGGTTATTCTGAAAAAAGGTGGCAGGTGGGTAAATAGACCGCGGTGGTCCACATTCCAACCTCTCTTACTTCATCAAGTCATTCTTTCCCTTTTATTTCTGAATGTTTCACTATGTCACTCTTTTTACACTGGATGTGGCAGTGACATTTTTATTTGTGATTTCTGTTAAAAGTTTTAAGAAACTTTCATTTAATGTCGAATTTACTTTAAATTTCATTAGTAAACCACATTTTTTTCAAAAAAAGTTCCCGCTATTGTTTACTCTCTATTGTTCCTCATTTTCTCTTCTCATTTTCACACTTTTTCTATTTCTAAGTTTTTTAATTTTTGGGTCTTAAATAATTTTGAATTTTTACATGTAATGACTACAAACATGAAAAAATTGATTTAATCTTACAATACAAAATCTGTAACAAATCAACTATTTCTTGTGTGCTTTTTACTTTTTCATTTTTTGTCTATATTACTATCCAAATTTCTTAAACCATGTTTCTAACAAAATTTTGTATAACAGGCAAAATTTTTTAGAACATCTCCTCTCTACGTATTCGATTAAATAAAAGAAGGAAACGTGAGAATAGCTGAGCATTTGAAAACATACAAGACAGGTCTAAGTTACTGTTATTCTCAACATGCGGACCACTTAAGTGAAGCTGCTACTCTTCGTTTCTTTGTCCTAGATATTCAAAATATCGTTAGATACAAAGTGCATTTAATGCCAAAAATATTCGTCGATACAGCTGTCAGTGAGACGGGATTTATTTTAATTGAATTGGATTGTACCCAACTATGGGGTAACATTTATAAATGCACTTGCCTGTCTATTTGATAAATTCTTCTGTATGTATAAGTAATACCAACTGATGATTCTAAGAATATATATTAAGGAAAAATATATAAAAATGTAGGTATATGTATAATTTAACGGTAAGGAATATCCAAAGCAAAATAAAAAAAAAGAGTTGCGCAGGGGATGTAAACGGAAGATCTGATACGAACACACCAAACGGACTGTAGAAATGGGATAATTTAGGTGAAATAATAGAATTAATTAATCATTATTTGAACTTATTTTTTTACAGGGACGAGTTAACACAAATTTTATAGAAAATTATTTAGCGACATTTCAAGAAATGGCACAACTATTTTTTACTGTACAAGCATACACCAAATAAGGTAAACATAGATCTGCTTGTTATACCATGCCGCAATTTTCACGTAACTCGAGACACAATTTTATTGTCTATGTGAAATTTTATCAATTTGTGGTTATTGATTCTGAGAGCGTTCACGCTACGAGCACTTCCACTCTTACTTCTTTCTTTTCACCTCTTTTTACTTCGAAGAACCACGAGAATGGTAAGGTCTAAAAGTCTCTATAATCATATAACAACCTTCTTTTTCCTCGTGGAACTATCATGAAGCAAAGTTTATTGTAAGTTTACCCGACGCTTGCTACCAATGTTCTAAGTCAAATATCATTTTCAATTCTTTGCTATTATTTTATTACCATGCATATGTTTTAATATTGAGCATTGTTCATCATTCTCACCAAAATTGTTTAGCAGTAGCACATGGAAAATTTGCATTTCAAGTACTTTATTTCATTCACTTCAAAACATTTCGATTTAAAAGGTACTATTTCTCATTTAGAAGCAACTCAATTAGGCCTATTTATGTAGAAAGCTAGCGACCAACAATGATTTCACAGTGTAGAAATTATTTCATAGCTTTCTGCGTAAGTAGGCCCAATTGTACGTTCGTACACAATTATAATACATCTAAAAATTTGAATATTTCGTTTATCGTTCGCTTCTCGTGATTATTCCATTTTGCTTTGTGCCAGGTGGTCGTCGTTTAATTTTACATTTGTAGTCGCCCTGCATGTGTAACGCAATAAATACAGGACATGTTTATACAAAAAGAGCTCCCCTGATCACATAACAATACTACAAATCAATTATTGTCTGAACGCGTTCAATGCATTATAATGTTCTGTAAGCTATTACGTATGACCCTTTGTTAAAATCACATTTATTACATACATATGTATAAAGTAGGCATTGCACTCGTGGTTTAAACGTAGCTATTTATTATTATTAACACGGCTATAAAATAATTTGGATATTATTACAGTGAAAAGCGAAAGTAGAAGTATTTACTATTTATAATTTATGCCATTAATATTTGAACGTCCCAATAAGTTTTACGTTTCTCTCACTTTTATAGTATAATAAATTACTAAAGCAATAGTTTACAAATTCGTACGTTAGTACGTTTTAATGAAAACTTTTCATTTTAAAATATTCTTTAAGCTTAAGTAAAGTAGAACAATTGAATATTTTGAAATGAATATTTTTTTATCAATTACATCAATAACATTCGACGGACTGCAACTAGTAGAATGCTCGGAATTTATACACAAGCCGATTTTTGAAAAAAAAAAAAACGGTTTTCGAATTCCACTATTCCCCCAAAAATTGGGATTTCGAATTTTCAAAAAATATATCATTAAAATAGTAAATAAATATATCTACCTATTTTAAATATGTGCAGTTACTTTAATAGTTATGGGATTACAAAAATATAACAAAATGAAATATAAGTACTTTATCTATACGGAACGAAATAAATAAGAACAAAATTAAAATTAAAATCCGTACAAATCCGTAAGATTTTTTAGTTCATTTAATATTTATGGATCTACAAAAATATAACACAATAAAATACACTGCATATAAAACGAAATTAAACCAAAACTAATATAACTACAATCCGTACATAATATAAATTATAAATTTCATTTACTATTTTTCGTTCAGAAAATATGAACTCATGAAGATTAGTTTCACAGTAAATTGTCGTTTACTACAATGTGCTTGTGTCCGAGTCGATTTCAGTCAAACTGATGACGTTTTTAATTAAATAGTTAATTCATTTTTACATATTAATTCTAGTATAAACAACCGTTTTTTTAAATTTAAACACCGGTTTTCGAATTTTACAAATTTATAAAAAGAAATCTGTGTAAATCCGTTTTTTAAAAACCGGCAAACTCCAGTTTTAACTGTGTGAAAAGACTTAAATGGGACACCCTGTATGTGGCATGGGGCGGTAGGAATAATTTGATAGAACTAAGGGGGCGATGGCCTGAAAAAGTTTGAGAAACACTAGTGTAAACTGAAATTACACGTATACATACAGTTTTGTCTTAAGAAGAACCCGCACATCGGGGCCTGGCACGAGCTCTTTTCAAGACGGGTAGTCTATTCGACGTGCCTTTGCTCTCTCGCTCTCCGTCGTGGCGAGTGAGAATGGGTGAGAGCGGCACGGGCACAGCGCCGTCTATCGAAAAAGGATGGAATAGGCATCTCTGACACCTCTGACTCGCCGCGGCAACTACTTACAAAAGAAGTGGCGGGGATAGTGACGGCTTTTTTCAAGACAGAAGACGCGCGTTCTTTTCGAGACAACAATGTATTTTAGTAAAAAAAAAAGAGGTACTTCTCTTAATGTATTGCATTGCTGTTAAACCTATATTTTTTTACGTAATTCGTCGTAATAAATCCGACGAACGGGGCTGACGGCGGGCGTACGACGCGAGTGAGAATTCCGAAGAGGGAGCGAGAGGGAACGAAACAGTTGACACGAAGTTGCCGTCGACTCTTTCGTTCTCTCACTCTCGACCCAAGGATTCCAAGAAATGGTGGGGGGTCACCGGGCGTACTACGCATGATAAAAACGGGACAATAACGACGAATTACTGTACTTCAAGTATATGCTTATAGAATCTTTTATATTAACGTAGTAATGCAATATTCCGTTTGGTTTCGCTTGTAACCTGTCACTGTTGCCAACCTCCTTATTGAAAATCCCTATTCCATATCCCGTCGGATATTGAAAAGTTCAAAAAATTTCAAGATATTCATTTTTCTCCTTTGCAAGTCTCCTTTCTGTAATATGTACACCAAACATGTTCAATGGAAATTTAATTATTTTAGCTTAAGTTTCTAATAAATTTTTAACTGGGTTCGTTGCTATATTTGAATGGGCTTTTCTCCTCGCCATACCTTATTGTTTATACTACCAGAGCTAAATTATGATCTAAAGTTTACAAGTGGTACTCCTTTTCCGTAATTATACTGATTCACAGTAAAACAGTAATATTCTTATATGCTAAGTAACTTCGACCCGTCGTAAATTATAACGCTACTAGCCGATAGTTTATCCTATTCTTTGAATAGGGAAGGTAATTCGATTCGTCCTATCGGTTGTAATTCAAAACAAGTTATACGATGTTAAAAATCAAAGTAAAAAATATTGATGAAAAAATATCACATTGCCGACAATTGTTTGAAATCAATACTTTTTACTGGGGATATGGAATTACATACCTTTAATTTTTCATTTCATACTATAGCCACATATTTGTAAGCGACGGATAATAACATATTAATGCTATTATCGCATGTTTGTTATCGAATTAATATCGCTTATGAAAATTAATTTATTCGGGATTAATACAATCATTATACATATTATTAGATATTTCGTTTCTTTAAATAACAAGCGAATTACACACACAGTGATATTCTACGCAAAACAGCAGATTATTCATATTTATTAAGATATTTATTAACATGTAAATTAACAAAGTATGGAAATATTCTCAGTGATGGAAGTTTTTAATTTTCTTTGTCATTCTGACAAAGGTATTGCACGATCCTACTCATACCTATTATTTTTTTTTAATTATATTTGCATCTCTTAAAAAAGTTTCATAAAATTTGAATTCGCTTTTCGCAAATTTGTGTAATCTGTGCGAGTGTGGCTATCGCCTGCACTTGATTAACTGAGAAATACTGAAAATTTAAAAAAAATAGCAACGTCGAAAACAGACATCGATTTCTGCAAAAAATTCGCGAGTTTTTTAATTCGCAAAAGTCTAATTTTGCAAAAACCGACTTAATTTTAGTAGCGACAAGAATGGGACATGTAGTGAAGATATACTATCTCAAGTTTGAAGTAAATCGGGTGGTTTTCAGTTCAGCCCAAACGATATATTAATGCTCGAACGAATTTTAAAAATAGCCTCTTTGATATTTAAATTTGCATCATAATTTTTTGGTAGCTACAAAAAGAATCAAGTTCTCTCTTTGGTAATTTCATATTTAAGATCTGGGCACACATATCAATTCTGTGTTAGATCCGCGTCAGTTTTGTGTCCATTCTGTGTCCACTGAATACTGATGTGTCACTGACAACACATTCAGAGGTATCATTAACGGTCATTAAAAATAATCGGCATTATATGTATCGCGTCATTTTCACCAGAAAAGCACCGGCAGTCCATTGGTGAGACTTATATGACGATTAAAACCGAAATACGTATAGAAATTGGCATTTCCATTAATGAATGGCCTACTCTGCCCTGTTAATACGAAAGGGCGTATCTGGTCAAAAGGTTGTTCTGATTGAAATACATCATTTTTAGTATTTTGTGTTATGCCATCGGTATTTTATACAAATCGGATTAGGTTAAATATTAAATCTAGACAAAAAGGTATCTAAATATTTATGAAAAAATCTTTCATAAACTCCAGAGGAGACTTTGGTAGCACGCCCAAAATCAAGCATCGATTTCACATATGTCCGTCCGAAATATAAACTGTTATATCTGCAGTTTCAATGCAGATATGGCTTTCTTTTTTTTTGTGCTACCTAGCAGCAATAATTCAATTTAAGCAAAAGCTGCGGATACGCTTTTTCGAATTAACACGGCAGTATTGTTGTCTTTGACTTTTTGACTCTAGGGTTTAGGACCCGCGAAACACGTGGATCGCGAGCTTCCATTCGAGAACCTTTCACGGTCATAAAAAGGGTCCCTTTCAAGCGATTTTAACACACCGTCAGTGCAAAAGCCAAAATATCGTTGCCAATCAATTTTTTAGTTTTACCGTACAGATACAGGCCCCGCACTAACATTACCGACACGGACAAGTGTGAACTGCTCCATTCCAAAACCAGCAAACGATATCTTTTACGACGACACTGGCGAAACGTAACTGGCACGGAACTGATATGTGTGCCCAGACATTTAGTCTCCAAATGGTCGTCATTTTATAAGAAAATGAAATAGTAAAAATCGGAGAACGCCGAGAACCTCTAATTTTAATTAGATTCCTAAAATCCATTCGAGCTTTTGGATCACTAGAGGCATAGACATAACCCCTTCATATCTAAGCACTATGTACCCTGAATAAAAAATCGAATGAAGGTATTAGTAGAAAATGGAAAATGCTGTAGCCTAAAAATAAGACAACAGAGACTGCTCATATGTTCACGAATATTTTCCAACGTTGTTCATTCCTCAATTCACCATTACTATAATTCTCGCGTATTAACAAACTCTACACATTTCTGCCACGTCCCATACTTTTATTCCAAAAGGAGTGTAAAGTTCTAAAAATGTTTTCGCTTCAAATTTCCCGGTAAAGTTGCGTCGTAGAAGGCAGGAGGTTCTTGTAACTCAAGAATAACTCACACTTTTAACACTGTCAGTCGGTCGTTCAAAAGCAGTTACTTTACTCGTCTCTTACTTGAACTTTGCTCCCCCGTCTTCCCCTCCTTCTACATCGTGTCATCTTTCGTTTCATTTTCCTTTCATTCCATTACATTCCGTGGAAGCACCAAAGGCTACCTGCTGCTATTGAACGCAACAACCGGCCCTGGCCAGGAGCACGTGGCAATGCTCCACTGACTCCGTCAACAGAACAGGCGCCAACGTCACTAATGCTGTTAACCGACCTAACACTAATGGATATAGCAACAACGACAATAATAAAGAGCGGGGAGGGCCAGTAACACCGATGAAGATATGTGGTTGAAAGTCCACAGGTCATCCACGTGCAGGTTTTATTGCTCTACGTGACTTTTTCTCTTGTATGGGGGTCAGCTATCCCCCGTATTGTTAGTTTTACGTCACATATTTTCCTATATGCCCACGCGTTTTTAATTACCCAGCGTTGTTTATGAAATGAAGCTTCTTGCGAATCGTTGACGTAGTTACAAATCCACAAAATTACCTTTTTTAAAAAAAAGGTACAAAAAAGAGCGCCAAGTATATAATCCCATTTAAAAACATTGTCATAAATTAATATAAATTTATTAATGTGCTATATTTAACTTTACAAAAGTAATGATATACAACAGTTGCGCCAATTATCACACTGGCTATTTGCACAAAGAACAAAATGTATTCAATAATATTAAGCAGATATATTTTTATACAAATAAATATTTTAATACGAATAAATATTTTATTCAAAATACTTGGCGCTGCGCAACCGAAAAAATGTTAATTGTCTTGGTTAATAAATAAAACAAGACAAGACACCACAGAGACAAGAAAGAAAGAAAAAGATTTTAATGCAATTTATGCATATTTATTCAGTTTAGCAACACCAATTTGGAGAGCAGCGCCAAGTATTTTGAATAAAATATTTATTCGTATTAAAATATTTATTTGTATAAAAATATATCTGCTTAATATTATTGAATACATTTTGTTCTTTGTGCAAATAGCCAGTGTGATAATTGGCGCAACTGTTGTATATCATTACTTTTGTAAAGTTAAATATAGCACATTAATAAATTTATATTAATTTATGACAATGTTTTTAAATGGGATTATATACTTGGCGCTCTTTTTTGTACCTTTTTTTTAAAAAAGGTAATTTTGTGGAGATTTCACACATTTTGTAGTAGTGTTTATTGATATCAATCACTTTACAACATTGTTTTTAGATGGGATTTTTTTTTATGGGATTATATACTTGGCGCTCTTTTTTGTACCTTTTTTCTAAAAAGGTAATTTTGTGGGGATTTCACACATTATATACTGTTTATTATGACTGGATAATTTTTTCACCCCCTCGGGTGAATTATTAATATTAAGTGAAATATTATATTGCCATTCAAACTACGCACGCCTGCAAAGCTGCAAGACAATTGGATTGGTGGAATTGGTTTAAATTTGAGTTTCCAGACATGAAGCAAACAGAGGATCGTAGCTGAATAAAATCGTTTAATTAATATAATACTATGTCACAATAAATTTTTTTCTCTAGCGTAGATTATCTGTAAATATATAAAATCCACATTTTAGTGACATCTTAACGTAGAACATATAGAAATAGAGTGGCCCTTTGTTATAGTGAATGTAGAGACTACAAAATGTGCCCGAAGGAAGTGAGAGCGCAGAATGTCTTGTTGGAGGAAATTTAAATATTTTTAACACACAATTTATTGGTGCTGGAATAAAATTAATTTAGTATGTTTATTGGTGAATTGAAATATTGTTCATGGGAAACTAATCAAATTAATGAATAGCGTAGGAACTACTGTGGATTTTAATAAAATATTATATTCATAATACTTCAGAGATTTCAAATCTTATGTGAAAATGTTTCACAAAAGTTTGGAAAGTATCGAGGGAGATGCATATTCAGCGTACTTTCTTCACTAATGTGACTTACTCGACATTGCAAGCAGTACGCCATAATTTTCTTAACCCTTAATTGGTATACTGTTTTTTTCAAACGTAACTGATATACTGGGGTCGTGGCAAACCCCAAATAAAAAAGGGCACAGAAACTTGTAAAGTCAACACCAGAAGAACCTCTATGAATATTTTGTTCTTAGGTAATGTATAAAATAATAGGAACGTAGAAATTTAAAGTATTATTACAAAGTTAATTATAAATTTAGTTTACAAACTTAGACAACCAAAAGTTTCACAGCGAACTCTGCGTGCCTGGGGTAATGAGTGACCCCAGGATACCAGTTAAGGGTTAAATATCAATGCTACGCTAATTTGAAAAATTTTGTCGATTTACCTTATTTGACAAATTTAGAGAAACTTGTGCGAAACAAGATGATTCTCTGTCTATGTAATAACCTTCTCTGGACAATCTCCAAGCCTGTGTATCCCCTTCATTTCTGTTCAAGCCTGTGCATCCCCTTCATTTATGTCCAAACCCGTGCGTCCCTTTCATTTTTATCCGAGCCTGTGCGTCTCCTTTATTTCTATTCAAGCCCATGCATCTCCTTCATTTCTACAAGTTTTACATAAAAACTCTAATGTAAAAATAGTCTGATGGTATAAAAACAATATATTATTTTGTAAAAACTTGTGTCAAAGAAGACGCTACTCTGTCGAACCTTCTCCGGACAACTTTCAAGTCTATGCGTCCCCTCCGTTTCTATAAGCTCTACATAAATAGTCTATTAAAAAATTTTTGTGACTTACCTTGTTAATTTAGACAATAATTCGGTGTCCTATGTCGTGTAAAAAGTCGTGACATTTCAAAAATTTAGACAATTTCCATATTTCACACTTCGCAGGTTATGGTTCTTAAATACTAACTAGGTTACGTTTATATCTCTACAGACGTGCTTTCTGCTAGCTGTCACGTGACTATTTGTTACGCGATTGGCCGAACCCGCATCAATATATAGATATACACGCTGCGCGAGAACTGAGTGTATCAAGTTACACCACGAGCCAATGAACGACGTGCCTGAGAGACATTTCTCTCCCTTTCATGTTCCCCTCTTGCCTACACTTTACCAGGACGATGCTGAATTTTTAAGAACATGAAAATCGGGAAATCGCCACTTTACAACGAAATATCTCAGCTCATACGGCACGTAGGAACAAAACGAAGACACTTTTCTTATGTAAATCAAACCCAGACTATCCATTAAGACCATTCAAAATCGAATCGGATCAGCCGTTATTGAGATTCGGAAATATCAGGATTCAGAATAGCGAGTCGTCGCGTAATAGAGACACTGCAGTGCTCGCGCTGCGCATATACATATATATACTTGGCGCGAGACACTACCGTGTCTCTTGATTTATTCTGCACCAAAAACAATGCATTATTTACCATTAACCTCTTGCATTATCATTTTTTTAAAGGTTAGGTGCGCCGGAATTAATTGAAACGAAAAACAATAGATTTTAAAGAGTCACTAATCGGTGAATTGTTGAGAAGTGAATTGTTAAATGAAAAACTACTTAAGAATTCGCTAACTGCTTTTTGTGTTGAATTGAATCGTGTAAGGATTGTTGTAAAGCATGGGATTAAATGCTTCCACTTACAGTGGACGCTCGATAATGAGCCGCAGTCGGGGCTCTAGAGGCGGGGTTTTCTCAGAAGCGGCATATTAAGGAGAGCCAATGTAACGCGCGCTCTCCCCATAACTCTCCTGTTTTCTTTTCCGTGATGGCTGCCCCCTACCAGAATACTCTTAAGGTGCGTCACACTGATGTGAGAAAAAGAAAAAACACAATCACGTATATGTATTGCTTGCGAATTGCTTGCGAACTCCAGTGTGGAGGCACCATTAAGGGTTAGCATTCATTGGCTCGCTGAGCGTGAGAGAAAGGGAGGTGCACACACGCGTGCGAGTAATGCGTGTGAGCTGGGGCGTTCCCAACGGCACATTAAACAGCGGCATATTATCCAGCGTCCACTGTATTATGTAAATACTATCTTACACGATTAACTGTTTATATAGTGTTCTTCAGTTTTGGTATTTCTCTAGAAGCAAGTAATCTACCATGTAGACTGTATAAAAGATTACTCAAGGTGTTTTATGGTGGGAAACTAGTAAAAATAACGAGAAAGTTGTTCTTTAAGAATTTAGTGCCCTATTATTTTTTATATTTGTAGTACCATCTACCTAGCTACCTCCTAGTAATATACAGTAGGTGCTATTGCTAACTATAGTATGTATAAGTGGTATTGCATCATATTCTAAATGGAATTAAGAACAAAAATATAACAGATTAATTCTAACACTATGTCACTTCGAAACTATTTCGTTATATGATTAAAATGGTGTGCATACATATACTTCTTAATTGCATCAAACAATTTCTGAAAAATTTCAAATGAAAAACAGTGCTGGTTTAACTGTAGGGGAGACCGGGGCAAAGTGAACCTCGGGGTAAAATGAGCTTTCTTAATTTATTCTTTAGCACTAGAATATATTTACAAATTTTGGTGACGTAATAAATGTGCATAATTATCATTGTGGTATTACACACATTTATTACGTCACCAAAATTTGTAAATATATTCTATTAAAGAATAAATTATGAAAGCTCATTTTACCCCGAGGTTCACTCGGCCTCCTCTATTTACTTTAATGTTAAACAAGTAGTAATTTCTTCAGACTTCTTTCTCTTATCTTATGAATTCCCTTTAAGGCGTAACGCCACCCTGCGACAGTCGAAATTAGATGAATTTTTTTCTGATACTATGAAGTTGAAAATTATTTCTTTACTTCTTATGTTTAGAGTATATATTAGTTTATATATTTTATAAATACTATACAAAAATATGAAATAATGGCCGAGTAATTTGTTATCCCCCGAAGCTTCTCCCAAGTTTGAAATAATTTGGACAAATAGTATTGGTGATATTTTATACACCGCACACGCAGAGGAGTTTCGCGGGACAACAAATTACTCGGCCATTATTTCATATTTTTGTATAGTATTTATACAATATATGCACTAATACATGCTCTACACATAAGAAGTAAATAAATAATTTTCAACCTCAAAGTAACTATAAAAATATTCGTCTGGTTTCGTGCGTCTCGGGGTGGCGTCACCCCTTAATTTCGTATTAAATGCTCAAGCAGATTTTCATGTTGCTAAATGCGCCCACATCCTTACTAGACGATTCGCACCTTCTCAAATACTTTGTACCACTTTCTAATTAAAGTCCATCGACAAAAGTAATGATTAACAAGAGGAATGTCAATTTACTGTCATATTAAAACGTAAAACTAGCTAAGTAGTAATATTTTAGGGAGAATCGGTTAGTCACTTGCTGATGTATTTGCCACGTAAACAATAATTACCGCATGCAATTAAGAGGGTCCTTACTAGTCGAAGATGTTCGTAGGGGGCTGGTGATAGTCTGGCAACTTCTCCGTACACATACTACCGACTGAGGCATCGAAACGGAACGTCTGGCAGCGCGTGTCGACACGAACGGATGAAGAGATTTCGACTTGGTTACGCTCGATCTTGTTACTCTGTGTCGGAGTTGCGAGCCTTCCGTAAAATTTGAGTTAGCCTCGTTACGAAGCGAACGAATTTCAACCTGCTTAGACTTTCTATCTAATCAGCACATACATCGAATGCAAGGTTGAAAAATTAACGAGGCACTAGTTCACGATGACAGTCCAAGGTTGATATATATAATGTTCATATATTAATCAGATGATGAAGGATTCAATACAACTGAATGGAATTTCTGAAGCGACAAGCAACAGAATGAAAATCGTAATATACACAGCAATAAGCAATGTGATTGGCAAACAAATTGTTTCAAAATCGTTGCAGAGATTTATAACTAAGTGATTGTAGTTCAAAGAGTATAATATTTAAAGAGAAATCAGGCCACAATAGGCATTCATAATATTGAAAATATTTCAAGGTACAAATGTATTTTATGATTCGAAAGTTCAGAATCGAAAATAAGTATTGTATTTAGCCGAACAAGAAGATTTAAGTAATACCGGACAGTCACTGTAGCAAATGTTCTCGATTGACTTTTGCAACGCATTCGGCGTGTGAAACGTGAAATGTACCGAAATCGCGATTTATTTTCGTAGCTCGTATTCGCTTCATCTGGCGTCAGCAGATTTCTCTTTATTCCCAAAATTAAAGTTTGCTTTGGAAGAAAAACAGCATGACAGCGTAAAAGAAATCCAAACGCCTGTGACGAGAGAGCAAACACGCAATTTCAGAAACTGATTACAAGAACAGTTTCCAATGTCTTTTTTAATGGGCTCGAAAGTGTGTGGAGTTGGGTTGACATTGCATTAAAAGATTCCCTTAATACAAATTTTTTATCTCAAGTTTTGTCTAGGTTTTTAGACAGACGGTGTACTTAACTGCTAATCGAAGTCGAATAAGTTTCACGGAAAAGGAAGGAACCAGTTGTTTTTGTATGTAGGTGCAAACAGTCATTAGGGATGCAGCCACTCCCTCGACTTCTTGAAGTGAGAAAACTGGTCATACTAATGCTATGCTAATGTCTTATACGGAAATAGGGGAAACGCCCAGAATAGTAGTAGCATGAATCAAATATATAAAATCAAAGGCAAAACAATTTTAAAATTCTCATAGTGAAGTAAAATAATTTATATTTTCAATTTTGCTGCTAAAATCGTATAACACACGTGTGCGTCTAACTCCTCTCATTTGTCCTTTCGCGTTTGTATTAAGAAAATGTAATATGTATAAAACAAAAACAAGTAGAATTTTCAGAACTGTTATAATGTAATAACGAAGTGATCTTTATTATAGTACTCCTGTCTTCCAAACGTCGACAACTTTTTAGTATCATTAGATTCCCAAGGAAATATATTTAAATTTAATATTCTATACAAGTTAAAAGATTTTCTAAATCTGCTAGTTGAATAAACACTGGAGAGCCTGCAAATGTAACTGAAACATTAATTCCAATTTCGTAATTAGAGAGATATGAAGATTCAAAACATTTAACCATTCTTGTTTATTCTCTGCGCGTATATATCTCGTAATACGATATTCCAGATTCAGGAAGATTGGACCACGTTCACATAAACATTATTTCCAGCGTACCGTCATATGCTTAATAACAAAAAGCATTGCTTTGCTCAGATTTCACATAAAGTTTACAGATTCCCGGTACTCCAAAAATGAAAACTTGGAAATGTTTACGCAATGAAAATGAGGAAAAATTTAAAAGGGAATTTTTTCGTTTGATGTATACCAATCTGGGTGGGAACAAACAGAATCGCGATTTCCGCGGAATAAGTTTAATGCATGCAATCTAATAAAATGGTATTTAAAATGATTAACAGGTCTACATTGACTTATAACAAAGTTTTGTGTATTTCGAAAGTATTAAACTCGAACATAGCGAAGTGGTCCACACAATATTTCAATTTCATTAAAATCGCAGACTTCGGGCGCGAAAGGTGAACGATTTAAATTGGAATAGACCGAAAGACTTTATAAATACTGACGGAACAACTTCACTGGAGCACTGCTATCATCTTATGTTTATCATTTATAGTGTCAATTTTACACGTCAGGCACACAGTAGTATTTAAAATCAATTAAGTGGAACTCCCTGCGAAACATTGAATATCGTAATAAATTATTTACTATTTGAAGTGACAAACATAGAAGACTTAAAATGGCACTTCAAATAACTTGTAAAAATTAACCAACTGTCAACTATCACGCTAGTAACTAATTTGCCACAGCAAAAAGTAGCATTTAAAGTCTAATGGCAAGTATATTTATGAGGACTGCGTTTATATTGCACAAATTACAGTAATTAATGGAAGTGTTCCAGTTTCTTTAGACCTTAATCATCTTGTTGGTTACCATTAGCTGGAAGCATGGCATTGTTACTCTTTCTTTATTAAAAACAATTACTCAAAATTTCAACACAGTACTATCACTATGCTTTATACCACACAATTTTCCAATCATCATCAATTAATAAATGGCCCTTCACGTTACATTCTAAAATAAATTACTAGAATAACATGTTTCACTATAGTAACGATAATAGTAATAACCGTGATTCTCTTTATTACACTGCATATTTTCACTATCGTCGCCTACTGGTTGCAATTATTCACCTTTACGAGATTAATTTATAATGAATTTGGTCTCAAAACGTAATGTTCAGTATTATACGTTACGTTCTTAACACCGTTTTAAAACTCCAACTATTTCCTGAACCGTATATTTCTGTCACAAAAACAAAAGTACATAGTAAAAAAGCAGTAGGAATTTTCGTCGTACGTACCAACACGATTTAATGTGATCGATTCGAAACAACTGGCCAGAAATATTGCTCGATTAACCGTTAATGATTTCACACAGGCAGCTCCATCTCATATTAGCTTCATTCTTGAACTTTGACTAGGTCCTGCCCTCCCTTAAAGTGTAAAAGGCGCATCAAGCGGAAAGGAATTCGAGGACGGAGCGATCCCCTTCGATATGAAAATCGTTCGACCGTGTGTGAGTCGTTGGGAGGAAAATATAACGTATTGTACGAATGTACGCGGGGGTATGGGTATATGACATATTGCATGTAATATTCCACGTACATGTGCGCACGCACTTAGAACCGAAATGAGTTACAGTCGCGTTATGTGTGTGCTAGTGCACACTATGCCAGGAAAAATCGTGGCAAAACGCAGAAATTCGTTTAATTCCATTCCACTAGATTTCACGTGGACTCTCGGTATTAGTTGTCAGAGGAAATTTAAAGCGCCCCTACTTCACAGAAATGGTCATTCCAAGTCGTTCGAGATGAATATGTTTCATGTGGATTGTAGTCGACGATCTTCGCGACATGTTAGCTGTGTTGCCACGTGTGACATTAGGGTGGCCCTTAATTTCAACCTGCGGTTTTTTTATCTCACCCCCTAATATGGTTCCATTTCATAAAAATATAGTCCCTGAAAAAGATTATTGCAATCGGACAACAGTAAAGAGTGCCGACTAGGCCTTAAAGTTTAGAATTCATCAATGGTTCGAATTTGAAGCATTTCTCAAAAATGGTAAGTACTATCGAAATTTTGTTCAAATGACATTAATCCTCGTGCTTCCAACCTGCACGGCGTGATGTAGTGCGGACCTGTCTATATTCAAATGCTATTATCTAAAAAATGGTTGGAAGCACGAACAAATTATACATACGATAATTGTAGAAAATTGAATGCTCTTTTAATATTATTTAAACAAAAATTCGATAGGGCTTACCAGTTTTGAGAAATTCTGTAAATCCAAACTATTGATGAATTCTAAACTTTAAGGCCTGGTCGGCACTATTTTAGGAACTATTTTTTATGAAATAGAATCAGATTAGGGGGTGAGAGCAAAGAAAAGAAAATAAAAAAAAAATTCGACGCGTATAAATAAGGGCCACCCTAGTGTGACATATGTACTAAAATAATGAACTTTGATCAATTGTATCATGTCAGTAGTTTATTGGCACTATAACTTTGAATTGTGCAAAGGTATACGATATTTCAGAAAGGAAGCCAAGACCGTGGACATTTGTGGAATATACGTGCATCAAATGTCTATATTCTAACGCCTTTCAAGTCGGATCACTGAACTTGAAAAGGGCCTCCTGTCACGAACGAGGTGACAGCGCCTTGAAAACTCAAGTGGCCCAAATAAATAGACCGCCACGGGCCGGGAAACGTGAGGTCGTTTCTGGTGCATGAAAGTGTAAACCCAGGTAACAAAGTGTGTCGCGGCACGAAATGCAATCTGTTACAAGTATCACATGCTGCTTCTTTGCCAACACATCCTGTTAGCAATAAACAAGGAACGTGGTGACAAGTGATCGCTTATACACGTGTTCTTTTGCATACGACGCTTTGCGATACTACGGACAATTGATCGACGCCGCGTTCAGCATTCACTTAGCTAGCTTACCAAAATTTTTCAACATCATACCTGATGAATGAAGAATTTCATTTACCCAGTACCATTGCATATTAATCCTTGTTCCTGTAGGCTTGGAACAGTTTACGAGGGATTTTAGTTTCTCTAAGTTTCACTAACCTTCGTATCCGCCAGAAAAGTAGCTAAGTAAAATACATCTAGTTTCGTGATTAAGTCCGTGAGTTTCTTAGGAATTAGAAAAACAGAAGAGAATGTGAAGATTCGTTATCTTATATGAAGGCATACATTTTGTTCAAGATAGAATTGTTGAAGATATGGTAGTGAATATTCATACCACTGTTTCAAATTTTCAGGTATTGACGACATAGTTACACACCAACAAGATGAGATCCTAGAAAGAAATAATTGACACCTCTATTAATTTATCATTTAATTTACTAAAGCTTATATGATTAATCTGATAATGAAAAAACATAATTTAGGATCGTTCACATGATTTTAGTACTGAATTTGCAGATAGTAGAAATATTGTTAGAACTAAATGCATACACCAATCCCTTGTCTTCAACAGTGTGAATAATTCAAAAATCGGAGGTTCAGTTCGTGCAGTGCAATAAGTTTAGCTGGAAACTTCAAATGCTGGGTCCACTAAAAGGAGGAATGCTGTGAATTCTAATATCGATATTATGCTACCTTTAGGTTTTGATTCTCACCTAGTAGGACGTGAGAATGCAACTGAAGATAATTTTGTCAACAATTTTATGTACGGTCTACACAAGTCTGTTGCATGAAACATGCAGGCATGCAGTTCAGGGACGTTGCGCACGGCCTTAATTTGAGTAACTGACCCACCATTCCATAGTTCCTGTCTGAAGTTTTGCGTCCTAGTGGCCTCTGGATATGTTAAGTTCTATTGAGAAGCAAGAAGAAACTTCGTATCCTTCAGATTTTAATTAGATTTCAAAGCTTTATATCTATGACTAACTAATATAAAGAGTAGAAAAGTGAAAAAGTACACAAATATACAAATTTGAAACTTATGACCTCGGTTGATTGTCCACGAATAATAATAAATATGACAATAAAATTACCTCCTTCTTTCTTAAAAAAACCCTCGCAATGTGGAATTATTAACGATTAGATGTCAACTTGGATTTTACTTACAAAGGTTATTCACAAAATGTCTAAAAACAAAATTTAGGATTTTTTCCTAATCAACCCCTAAAAAGTCTAAAATGTGTTTTCAGGGATTCTCTTCGGCCCAATTCGATATCGATACTTGTTTTTAGCCTAACAACACAAATACCTAAAAAAACAATATCTACAATTTGCCTTAATCAACCCTTAAAGGGTAAAATCAAGATCTGGTAACAGATCTTTTGTAACATGTTGTACTGAGTGTACATTCAATCGGGATGATCTAAGTTTTGAATAGTAGGTGTCAATGAACATATGCACATATAAATATTCGTTATACAAAGGTTACTTTGCAGAAAATACATTGGAAATTACTTAAAAAAAACAGATATAAAAATAATTCCTTTAAATTAAATTAAGGGTATTTTGCTAGATTGCTAGTATTGCAATATTTAATAATACACTTTCTAGTGAAACCCATCGCCTAGTGATTGGCGAATTCTTGACGCCGAACTCTCGCTAGTATCACGACAACAAATTGAACGGCTATTATATTCTCATGTTTCCCCGTATGATTCGGCGAACGGGCAGAATGTTATGTCTACGGACAGAACGAGTTTCGAATGAGTTACCAGCGCGCTCATTAAAGCTGGTTGTAAATGCGGGAGAGCGAAGAGAGGCTAGAAAACAGGAGGGATACAGGCGGGACCAGAGGGGCAAGTTACTGGGAGCGAGCGCGAAGTGATTTCAGAGGATCGAGATATTTCAGGCACCAGGAATGGTGAAATAAAGCGGCCGTGTGTTGTGCTGTTTATGGCTCATTATTATGCTATATGCCGTGTCCTCGCTGCTACTATATAAGATCCTTGTCGTAATGGAAATGTGAAGAGGGACGGTGTGGGGAAGTTGCGCGGGCGAGAGATAAATGTAGGAATGAAAAGGCATGGTGTTTGCCGCGATACAGAGGAGCAAACGGAGATTTAACGGTGGTGAAGGAAGGTGACAATACGTGGCGGTTTATCGGTGGTGAAATTGAATGAAACGATCGAGCAGGAAAATGCGCGTGACGTAGATACTAAAGAGGATGCGCGTCTGCGAGGGAGCCTCTGTAACGAGCGAAGTACATTTCCAAATGTATATATGCGAATGTGAACCCAATGGGAGTGATGTATTGTGGCTCGACGGTTTCATGAAAAGAAGTTCTTTATGGAATATATTTTCATGAAGGTATTACAGTGAGGCAAATGGCAACTGTGATTATAAACTTATGAGTTATTCCTTATATGCACATCAAGTTAAGGGTCCATTCTACTTTACTGGTCCAAAATGAGGCCTATTTTTGTGATATTTTTTGAAGAACTAATGCACGGATTTTAATGTTTTTATGAGGTTAAATCTTTATTAATCTTTATTATTCTAATATGAATCTTGTATGATAAAGTCTTTGAATGTGATTGGAGACAGTCAAAAGTCAAATCTACTAGGAAGAGAAGCCGTATTTTTGCGGACGTATTGAGAATGTAGAAGACTCTTCAAACAGATGTTGAAGTGAACTGTAGATGATTAAGCTCACTTTTATTGCTGCTCTTTCAATTTGTGATACCCAATGAGGATTACAGTTAGAAAAACTACAGTCAGGTATGCTAATATTAAAAGGCATCGTTATTTCATAGTCGTTTAGGGAGAAAATCAGCCGACGTGATCGCACATTTTACGCTTATGTCGTAACTAAGCAGAAAATATAAGAATGGAATGAGTGAAGCGGGAATACCTAACTTTGTCTCCATTATCATCCTCTGGCCACAAGATTGGGCAAAGAAGACTGAAGAAGAAAATACTTCGCGACTTGGGGATCGAGCCATGCATATTTGCCAGCAGCTGGCATAAAGAGCCCGAGATACTGTCATCATAAATAGAGATGTAGGCACTCGCGGGACTAAGCAGACGAAACTCTTATTATTTTGCGCCCTTATAAAGGGGATGAGGACAGACGGGAGGGGCTCGGCGTCGACGTCGCTGCTACACTGATTTCTAACCATGCCCGAAAATAATCTTACAGAACCACCCAAATCTGATTCCCTTGCATTCTTTCCCACAGGATTTTCGGCTCCATGATTATCTTCCATTTATTCTCTTATCAATAGCTAACGTGTACTATACATTGTTAAGGCGTTGATCCACGTAAAAGATAAATCGCCAAATCAAGTTACTGATTCTTTATTATATACTAGCTGACCCTTTGCCCGATTTTACCCGGAAATGATTGATGATAAATATAAATAATAATAATTAATATTATTTATAATTATAGTTTTAATCTATAAACAATTAAAATTATATTTGCCAATTGGTAAATTAATATTTATAACATTTATACTTATAATTATTATCATTCATAATAATTATTATTTATTTATTTATTATTTATAAATAGCCTATAAATAATCTAGGACGTATTTTGTAATGTTAGCTTCAAATATTCAAATTCGTGCTAAACTTCTACTTATAATTGTTAAAAGACACTAATAATAAGCTGCCTGAACTATCATATGTTTTAACTCTACGTACATATCTCCACTAACACATTCAGTCTACCATGAACTAGTGCAATTTCGATATTAATTTATCATAAAGTAAAAGCATCAAATACAAAGGTTTCAACTTCAACATTTGTTCGCTACTATGTGCTACAACACTTTGCGTTACCATAAATTTTCTATAAAATGTTAGCGTAACTTTCAGAACAACACTTAGGATGGAATATTTTTCGGGGAAAAACTTTACGAACTCTCCATGTAATGTGCGAAATAGCATGATCCACCGTGCACACATAAATGAGGTCATAATGGAGGCTCATTCTACGCTACAAACCTCGCTGACGAAATTTTTAAAAATGCTACGTAGCTCCGTGTCCCGAATCCGTGCGTGGATATAGTAATGTATGACATGGCTCTACAGAATGCATTCTGCCAGTCTTAGAAAGATTTATAAAATGGTTTCATATAATGGTATTAAATATAGGTATACTTCGATATTCTAATTTAATAAATACATCCACTAAAATAGTTTGTCATTTGCACTGTCCACATTTAGGGATAAGAAATATATAATTAATGTTACTGGTAAAATGAAAAGGTATTTTTTTAACAAGAAAAACTGCCACTCCATGACAAAAAATTCATGAATATTTTACTTCGATCTCTGTCAGCCAGTTAATATGATTATTAACTTTCAGTGATTACTTTACATCAGGCCTGGGATTTAAGTGAACGCAGCGGCCGATTTTCAGAAGCAACGCCTCCTTTCTCCCGCCGCACATCTTGGCCCCCGCGACGGCCTAGAAGCTCGGAACGCCTCAGGCCCGTACCATATGAACCGCGCGTGGCGCGTTGACAAAACAAAAACGCATCGACAATCGTGCTCTCTGGGACGACGTGGAAACCTACTGATACAATGTCATCCTAATACGCCACGCACGGTTCACGTGGTACGGGCCTGAGACGCTCTTAGCTACTGGGCCGCCGCGGGGGCCAAGATGTGCGGCGGGAGAAAGGAGGCGTTGCCTCTGAAAATCGGCCGTTGCGTTCACTTAAATCCCAGGCCTGCTTTACATGGAAATGCATTCTTCCGCAAATTAAAAAGTTGTTGATCGAACATGTCGCGTAATAAAATTGTTTCATAGGTAATTAATGTTTAATAATGGCGTTACGTGAATGAATTGCAGAAATTTTAAAGGAAGCCAAAGGGATAATAATACTAACTTCTCGATCCCCGCGTCGTTATAATTATGAGAAAATTGAAATACGAAGAAACCATATAAAAGTTATTGCACGCATCAACTTTTCCAGTGTAACTTTTTTATACCGACAGAGAAACAAGAGAGATTAAGACTTGTCTGTTTTGGAATTTTAGATGATGCAGTCAATATGTATAGTCAAAGTGTGTTGGAACAAGTTAGGAGAATGGCTGATAGTAACTTAATTCTAATAATTTTCATAAACAATAAATGATTTTTATTTAAATTGTATAAAAAGTGCTTTAGAGTTTTCATTTTCTTTACTTACAATTAATTACAGTCTCCGTTAAAGTACAGTACAAAAAGCTATACCAACATCTCTTACTTACACTTACAATTAGTAAATCGAATACGCTGCACGTCAATTACTTACTCTACTGGCATACGTTGACTACACACAGATGGAAACATTCTGATTAAGTAGAAAGTTACCGATCGAACTGAACACTGTTCATGTATCCAATTCAATCTCTCGCGGTTTCCTTTCAATTGAAGTAATTCAGTCTAATTAATCAGACTGCTGCAGCTAAGTTTTTGTTGAGGACAGCGACAGCCAATGGGTTTATCATGCACACGCAGCGTCTTCTCCATTCCTGACAGTCAGAACTTCTATCTATCCTTCTTGTATTAATTTTAGTTTATATTTATAGGTACACTAGCTGAAATTCACGGTTTACCCCGGGTTAATGCAATTCTTAAAATTAAAACGACAGTATTATAGGCGGCAAAACAGTTGATAGAAAGGCAATAAAAACACATAAAATCAAAGATAGAAAAGATTGAATCCAAATATTGAGAGAAGTACCCAGATCTTGGGAATGGTACCCAAATATCAAGCAAACGTACCAGAGTATCAAATATCAATTAGTATTAGAATTTGCGTAAAAAAATTTCAGTGAAAAAATACAAATGTGCTTTGAATCAAAAATGCACTGGAAAGCTAACCAGATCCAATCAGAAAAAAGCACACAGCTCGGCTCACAATGAAGTTGTGGAACAAACACAAGAAACAAAAAGTTGGATTTGTTCGATGGCTTATTTATGGAATACAGATTTAAAAAAGTCTACTTTTGTTAGCACAGTGACCTCCGCTCGGATGTGTAGAACATATGTGCCAAATTTGAACGAAATCCGTGCAACCGCGGTATAACTATGTATTACGAATAAATAGACAGATAATGAATTATATTTTGAGAGACAGGAGAAAGATTAAATCTTATTATTAACCAGGGAGGGTAACCAGGGATTAATCCTATATTTAAATATAGCCGAGAAAATTTTAATCTTTCTCCTGTCTCTCAAGACCCACTGATGTATTGCAAATTCATGAATCTTTCAAGCTTCTTAAGAATAAAACCGAGAGGATTGTGATCTATTATGCTCCTGCATCAGAGTCGTGTCTGTTTCTCTGCTTCGTGAAACATAATTACACAGGGTATATGTACGTAAATAGAATGCTCAAAATGTCTGAACTGGCATCCATAAGCTTCTACTTTACCTATAACTCTCCAATATCATTTCGTTTCGCCTTGTTATTATTTCCCTCAAACGCGTTAATATGTTTGTGGGTGGGTATTTATTTGAGGAGCTGTACGCTTTATGAACGTAAAAGGGAACCTCCGCTACCACTGCCAATTCGAAACCTATGCGAAGTGTATTATTCTGATCCGTACAAAGTTAGAAAGCGCTAATACCCTTTCGCAAAATTTCGTAATGGAAATGTGAGCTTCAAAGGCTAAACGAATATGGGGGAGGTAATGTGTATCGCAGTGATATGTTTAAAATGTTAATGTTGAGAGGTCTGTCAACGATGGAAGAGGATTAAACAAAACGTTAGAGGAAATGAAAACATTGCATATAACAGTGCATGTGAGTTTGGATACATTTTTCTGCCCTCGAAGTGTTGTAATATACAAAATGAAGATTTCCCCTTAAGCTTTCCCTCAAATCTAAACGGTTATCCGTTGTACACGTGCAGGATAGCTCTCAATTGTTTGGCTTCGTTAAAGGAGATTGTTAGAGCGACAAAAAGAAAAAAGCGCCTCATAAATACGCTATGATGAACTAATGGCTGATAATGTATATTTTGTTTTAATGTTATGCTCCGAGAAAATGGCTTCATAGGTCACCGGATATAACACCCATAGGTATCAATTTTTGGACAATAGTAAAATAAGCAGGTTTACTTCAACGAATTTAAAAAATTACGAAAAATTGTGCAATGCTCTGCTATGGTGAAGGTCACAAATATTGTCCGGTCAGAGCGAGTGAGGGGTAACCCTCACTATACCGCTTGCATGCTTCGACGCCCTGTATTGGCCTATGCAGGCCTTCGTCACGCACAACTATGTATTAAGCTAAGCATAAACACAGTCACACTGCTACGTACGCCAAAGGAGGAGGTACGCCATACGCTACCTCACTACGTATACCCTTCGGGAGTCACGCAATTCGAAGTGACAAATCCATGAGTACGCACAAGCCTCGGATGGAGAGGGTCAATTTCCCCTCGATTGCTGTTCGCGAAACCCCCCAGACCGGCCAATATCTGTGACCGCCATCATAGTCACAGGTAAAAATAATGCGCAAGATACGTACCAATAGATGTATATAGTAGGTGTTCTACTACAGGTAAGCATCATTTTAGGAGGTGATTCCAAAACCCGAGATAATACGAAAATTATGAATGACGGAATTGTATTCGAGACTTTGTTTCCGAGTTATTAATTGTTGAAAATACGCGTGAAAAGTGTCTGACGCGAGGGACTTACAATTAGACCACTGTCCGAGCTAGCCAGGTCGGGGACGGCCAGGGCAGTGCCGTAGCCACCTAAAAAGGCCCGCCTAATGGGTCGTGGCAGCGTATGTAATCACTCTCTAGGCGGGTACGGCAATGTCCTCGCCGTGTCTGACCTGGCTAACTATGTACCACTGCGCGCCGGCAGTAGTCTAAGTTCCTCAGGTCAGACGCCCTTTAGCCCCTCAACGACTGACCCCTGAAACGAAAACCTGGCCGTGAGGCTCAGGCCCTCGGAACGAAAACCTGCACTGTTTTTCCGAGCGGGATAGGAAATGCGACTTTAGGGTCCACATGAGATACAGCGATACAATGAGATACAACCCCTAAAAGGATGCCCACCTGTAGCCCAACACCCTGTACATAGACAGACGGTGGCCATTTCCTATACAGACGATAGGTGTAGCTTTGAGACGTACAGTCTGTCCCACAAGACAGCTTCTTCGTAGCCACGACACTGTATTGTCAGAAGGAGTGGGTTCTTGAGAATTCGGAGGAGAAAAGTGTCTTCTACTACGCTGATTAACCCCTGTGATATTTTAGTTTTTGATTCCGTAAGCACAAGTGTAAAGCACAAGTTTCAAAGAGAACGTATGTTCACGGTCAAGTAGTTACCTCGAGAAATTCCAGAAATACGGTCTTTATCTTGGGAGCATCCAAAAAAGTTAGTTGAAAACATGCCCAAACGGTATCAAGAATTATCGACAACATCGGAGACTGGACCATATACTACGTAATTGCGTATTAGTCCATAAAACGTACTTTTCGGCAATACAGATTTTTTTTTAAATCTAATGATTTCTATCGGAGGCACGAGGAACACGCTCTTGTGGGGCAGACTGTAAGTAGTGCAACCTTTTTATGGCATTGATCTTACGAAGCATACTTTTTCGACTCCACGCTTATATAACTCTTTATTCTTCCTATCACGTCTCCAACCAGTTCCTCTACGGAGGCTACAGAATTAAAAGACATCCTGAATATTTTCCCGCTATTATTCTCCCATGTAAGGTCAAAGCACAACGAATACAGTGACAGTCCCATGGAGCATACCGTGATACAAGTAATGATTCCGGGAAGAAAGCATGTAACTCGTTACATAAAAAGGAATAGCAAGGAGAACAGAAGGTAGATGCAGCCTCTAGGATATAATGTTCGAGGGTCGCAACCTAAAATGGCGCTGGAGTCGGTAGCCATTTCGAGACAGCCGATCCATCAAACCCGCCTAGATCGAGACTCTTAATACGCTCGAATTTCCCGCGAGAGCCCACCCCCTTGTGTGCACCCTCGATGGATAGGCACGTACGATGGAATTATAGTTCCCCTATGCTCCCATTACTGAGCCATCTACGTCCCACGTTATACGTGCCGCGGCTTTTCTCCTTTCTGTGGCCGTAACGACACCCTTCACTGTTTTATGTTCTCCGCAAATCATCTACGCGTAACTGACCGTGTATTCGCCTGGGGCACCGGTGATCTTTGGTCCATGACGCTTCCTTTTAATGCGTGATTCGATCGAGCCACAGGGTGCATTTAGGTTTATGTGTTACCTTACGGTGCATTAACTGACCCTGCATTTGAATGTCGTCCGTGTTATTAGATTGCCGAGCAGACTGGACGAAATCGTTTGATAGTATTCCCGGTACAAAAGGTATTGTTAGCTATACAACTTGTAACATTGTTGAGGACCAAAGGAAATACTGGATGAGAATACACGCCATCATAGAAGCATGGTCATTTTCAAGGTTTATGTGTGAGTTGAACAATGCTCCTTTATA
Source organism: Andrena minutula (assembly GCA_929113495.1). Taxonomy (NCBI): domain Eukaryota; kingdom Metazoa; phylum Arthropoda; class Insecta; order Hymenoptera; family Andrenidae; genus Andrena; species Andrena minutula. The sequence continues at coordinate 42,105,975 of OV815994.1, forward strand.
TTGCAATTTATTCGTGTAGTAAGGATGCATTCTTCGGAGAGTAAAATGAAATAAAAGTTACCATGAAATCTCGGTATCAAATAGACGAATTAAATTCACGGAACAACTATTTTTCATATGAATCAATTATAATTACGAATAACTTCGAGTATATTTAATATTATTTAATGATTTTTCATCCATTTTAAAAAAGAAAGCAGTCCTAACGTTAAAAATAAATTGTGAAATTGATCTTACTTGAACCGACTCAGTGATTTACTAGTAAAATGAATTTTATTTTCTACTACTTACTTATTTTTTGTTATATATATTATTAACTTTTATCTGTCACCACTTATGTAAAACAGATATTATGAACCACGAGGCAAGTGTATCTAATAGCTTTTCGAAAATCACACATGAATAGAACATGAGGGTAAACATAGCGTGATGAAACTGCAGGTAATCGTTGATGGAAAGAAGAAAATATTCCTGCAATGAACGATCCATAAATAGCATACCACTTTATATTCTGTCATGAATATTGACACTTATAATTATAGAATAGGTATTTGTATAAGAATTTTATAACACAGTTATGATTTATAGTTTGCGAAAGATGATTTAAATAAGGAGGATGCTGTGTTCCAGAATTTTCATTAAACCGTAAAGTATCTAATAACTAGATAATTACTTAGATGTACTATAATATTCTCTCGCAGGAACTTCCTCCCTCCCCATAGGGAGAGAATAACAGGAGAGGAATAACAAAGAAGTTAAAATATTTGCAATTTACAAATTATACCAAACTATAAAAGTCATCAATTGAAATTTGTGCAGCCATGAAATTCTAGGCTTCACGATTCATTGACAACAAAACATGACAGAAACGTCTCATTTCTTAGTTTCTGAAAGCCATTTAGTGCTAAATTTAGTATACAGGTTGTGCTAAAATTGTGGGATGACGCGGAATATACAATATCCTGGTGCAAAAAGACATCGAAAAGTCCTTTACCGTTTTAGAATCTGAGGCTTCGATCTCGAGACATTTAAACAGTTGAATATTGGCGCCGGCGCTTCCGGGTCACGCGGGTTAGAGCCGAAATACCTACATGTACAAACTCACGCGCATAGTAGAGCCGTAAAAATGGGTTAGCGCGGTCGGCCCTTCTGTGCGTGTGGGTCTGATTCTATGCGTGCCTCCTGCGTGTGCGTGCTTCTGTACGCTGTCGCGCACTCAGCTGACTCGGCTTTAAACTGCGGGATCTAGAAGCTCTACCGCTAATATCAGAGCCGGCGCACAGTGGTAAATAATGATATATTTTTCAAATCAATCTACAGGTCGTCATTTTTCAATAAGCTTAACAATTTTTGTTAATTTCTCGCAATTCAATTCTCTATCGAACTGTCCGGCACGAATTTGGAATTTTGTAGCTGATTTTTTTTTGGCCACCGAATCCGAATTTAAAGTAAGATTTTCGAAATTGAAGATGATGAATCCAATATTGGAGAGCGAAATTTCAGAACATGGGCTTATTCGGAAGGAACTTACTGCGTATTTATTTTCACGGACGCTTATACATACTTTCGCTCTTTTACATTATAATTATCTCTAAATACAGAAAGCACAACCTTGGTTTGTAATGCGATATTAGTGTTACTATCAAAGGTTGTGCTCCTTCAATAAGGAATGAATTGTTTTTTTTATTAACATATCAATTTATAGTTCTAAATCATGAAAATTTATTTCAATGCAATTATATAATTTTTTGTTAATCACAATACTAAAAATGGACTGCATAAAATAGTTGTTTGGAAGCATACACTGTACTAAAAATATCGATCAACTTTACATTAAAAATAGATATAGTTTATGTCAAAGGAAATGGCCATAACAACTATTAACTGTTTGATTTTGTCTTTTTTTAGGTCCAAATTTCAAGGAACCCATTGCCAATGTAACTGCATCAGTTGGAAGAGAAGCAATTCTAGCTTGTGTGGTTCAAGACTTAGCTGGATTTAAAGTGAGTCATAGAAAATAGTAGATATTACCTCAAATTAACTCGAAAATCAATACTCAACTAACATGTTCAAAGAAACTAATTGCACATGAATATCGTCAAAATTGTATTATTGATATTAGTATCTTATACATTAATTTACTTCATGCCATTTAGTTCGGTTCATTCCATTGTTTAATATTTCACTATGTACATAATTTTTTATATTTTTTAGTATTCTGTTGAATATTAAGTGAGTTATTAATTTTTAAGTAATAGTTATATGTAATACTATTCTAATACCGAACCTTGTAATAAAAGGTTTTCACGAAGTTTCCAAGTGTCAAAACGATCACATAGCAAAGATTTATTTCTTCAAAGTTATTATTTCATAATAAATTAATATATTTCATCTACATTAAACAGTGACATTATGTGTATTTAAATTGTTATTTAAAAGTAGTTGATCCTTGCACCTGGTGATTAATTTTGTTCTGCAATTGAATATATCATTTTCTTTTGTAAACAAAATTTTCAATGTCCGAAAGTTATAAAAATATGTAAGAAACGTAAGACAACGTGAGAAAATAGAGAGCTACAGACAAAATAATATCACATGGAATTTTTTTTTCAATATGATAAAATTATGTGTCCTCGTTGTATGCACATTGTTAAACGAGCTCAGGCGAGTAGCTTATGAATAAGTAGGTAAGAAATTGCCGTGAAATTTCTGGGCGGTCGTTCCGTCCCTGCGTATGTCCTTCACGATAACAGGTATCTAAATTGCCGTAAATCACCTTAAATGGCAGCACAGCTTCCGTGCTGATAATGCAAGACAACCAACAAAGAAACTCTATTAACGAACTGCCTGTTAAAAAATGAAGACGGGGTAATTATTACCTTGAACATATATTCTGATTAAATATTTCTTCCTTAAATGCTTTTTATCTATTTTTTAATTTATTGGTTACCCCTATCTATAAAACTATCTACCACATGCACAACAATTTCTTTGTATATTTTGTAGTAATTTTCACCCATTATTATGCACATAAATCACGATAAAAGTGAACAGAAAAAATGAAAAAATCGAATACCCTTTTTAATTTTACCATCGTCACGTTTGCAATTAACATTTATGTGAAACTGTCTGGAGGAAGTTATAAGTTATTAAATCAAGAGTTATAAATGTAGCTGTATTGAAAAGCGATTTTTCAATGTTCCACTTCGTTGAATATTTAAGTACTACGGATAGAAAACTAATTACACTTGTATTAACGTGCAAGGGAAATTATAATTTATGTAAAAGATTTATTACTAGGTTATTATTTATAATGTTTAAAAACTAGCCTCGCTAAAATATTATTGAATCTTCAGTAGGATATCCTACTCATTGTTAGATTGCCAATTCTGCAAGCTTCTATGAAATTTATTCAACATACAAAACCACAAGAAGCAGTTTATTGCTTAAAATAGTGCTAGAAAACATATATTGGTAAAGAATCGTGCACATTTTACACGGGAAACTTACAGTTTATACAAAATATACACCTGTGTGTTTTTATTGAAAACCGATAGAACGCTTTCGAAGAATTCAATATTTATCGACAATAAACTAACCTCGTATAGTTCTGCCTAACTAATCCTTACCACATTGTTAAGAGTTGAAAGCTAAAGTTTTTATTAGCACATACGGTCAGCCACAAAAATCTACATACACCCGCCAGAACTATCGAAATTCCTGATTTTGTTTACAACTTTCATGTTGCAAAAACGACTATTCTGCCTGACAAAAATTTATTCAGGAATCTGAAATAGAAGGAAGGGGAAAATAAACTCCATACGATTGTTAGTTTCGGAGATAAAAGTTCAGCAAAACATGCACAAATAGCACGCTGCGGCGATGTGTATTCTTCGAACAATTTGGAAACCAGCTAACTGATGACTTAAACTCCCCTCGCCCTCAAATAGGACCTGAGTTCTTCCGCCGGTCTGGGCAAACATGATTTTTGCTGCCCTTTATATTTAATTATACATATTTTTTTACAGCGAGTGAAATTTTTTGCAGAGTAAAGCCCATTTGCATTTGACCTTGTAGAGGGTGTATAAAATGTTAGAATGAGCTGACACTTGGCATGAATGTTCTTTGAAAGTTTCTCTATGTCTCCACGAATCGCAAAATGTAATTATGTCATGTCAATACGAGATAATACACAAAATGTGAAAACGTATATAATGTGAGATCTGAAAAAAGTGTTCCTAACTTCGTTCCCCAAGAAAATGTTTGTAAAACAGCAAATAAATTGATAAATTAATTTTTTATTGACACAAGTGATGTTACAGTTTAAGTGTGCACGCAATCACGGTAAATGAACATCTTTTCGCATGGACTCCTTCTTCCACAGTTTTCGTTTCGACAACTACAAAACATTAAACATTTCTACTAAAATTGGTTGAAAACCGATAAAAGATAATTCACTCCTGTAATTTATGTTTCAGCCTTTTTTATTTCAAATAACAAATTTTTAGAAAATCGTTCGCAATTTACTTTAAAGTTCCAAGGACGAAATTAAGAATTTGCGTAGTTCCAATATGGTGATCGCTCTAACAGACCACCTGAGTGATTGTCACCAAAGTTATCGCGTATAAGAAACTACAAGATATGCCCGAAAAAGTGTTACAACTTCGATTTCTAAATAATATTCACTTCTCTGAGTAACGAGCTATCATATTGAATTCTAAAAACTTAGACTCGAAAATCTTCTTCGAAATTCCGACCAAGTGCATCTTTTTTCAAAACGACGAAAAGTCACTTAGCAAAATAATCCTTCTAGCTTCTAAAAAAAAAACTCAAATCGTTTGGATTAATTTTAAAAAAGTTATGCAATTTTAAAAAGTGTCCTAATGAAAAAGTTACGAATATCTTCGTTACTCACCGTATGTAGACTGTAGATACTCGCGAAAAAGTACAGTGGGAGCGCAGTGTTATGAATGATAAAGTGCATAACGCGAGTGGATGCCAAGTTCTGAGACATAGCATAGAGCAATCGGAGTTTGAAGTACCCGTGGAAATCAGCGAAAACCGCAATTCCGTTAAGGCGAACACTCCGTCCGTTTGCGTTAATGGCGCCCTCGAGCCCATCAATGGCAAAGATATTCGAAGATCTGTAATTTATAGGTCTTCGTAAATCCGGATTGGCAGGATCAGCCGATTCGAGTTAGAGGGATCGACGCGCCGTGTTCTCGGGATGGCAAACACTCGAATCTTATCGGATTGCACGGAAACTGGCATTCTTGCCGTTCTACAACCCGTCTTCTAAATTAGTTAACTTGGAACGTTTTCGTTGAAGTCGCCGCGGCAGATACGCCCGAACGGAATTGCATATACAGACACGACCAAGATTAACCGTCTGCCCCTTCATAGGCGGGTATAGGTACGTTTTTATCCGTTCGCGTAATTTTCCTAATTAATTAACTGACTGCTTCGGTCCTAGACGAGTGGGGCTCTTGAAGCTCGAGATAGCTGGAGATAGGAGATAGGAGCGAGTGAAAGGGGAAGGAACAGAGAAATATTCACTTAACTTTTTCGTGAACGTTTAACGAGGTCAACGGGTTAAACAACCTTTCTGGATGTCCATGCTCTAGATTCCTTTTTGCTCCCCGAGCACTTTTAGTAATACCTATCTATCTCGGGAGAGCCTTCAGTTACGTTTAAAATATCAGTAGCTGGTTTTAAGTAATGGGCTTTAATTAAAATGGGATAAAACATCAAGGATACCGTGGAAATCTATCAAAGGTACCCTCCATATTCATTGCCCTTTAACAATTAGACCCTTTCGCCGAACGCACCCGTCTGCCAGGAACAATTACGTATCGTAACGGGCGGCTGCTTCTTCTTAGAAAATGACAACGCGCTTTCGGTGTAAAACGTTAATTGCCTTTATTCTGGAGGAAGAAAAATTTCCTTGGAGGAATCTCGTCGTAAAGGGAGAGGTGTAATGAAAAATTACGAAAGCTCGACTTTCGTGAGAAAAGCTTCTTCTGAGAAACGTTAAGGCATTGTTGGCTTTTTCGTTGCTTCCGAGTGGAATAAGGGTGTAACTGTACCCAGTGCTGATTCTGTTGCAGGAATTCTGCGATAACACTTTGGGACCAGAAGTAGCGCAACATGTTACGCCCCTTGTCAATTTTCGTCTAGGGTCAATGGAACGTACAAATAGTGAATTCAGAATTTGATAATCCATATGTAGAGGTGAATGTTATAATATACATTTAATTTGAAACTTTAAACATTATTCTGCAATTTTTTTAAATATTTCAAGGACAGGGTATAATTTTCCTAAACTCTTCTTTTTTTTTATGTAATTATTTAATGGCACATCACCTGTTAGGGTATTTGTGACCACAATTTATATATAGGTATACATTACAATTTACAGTGACTAGCAGATGTTCTTTATATAATACATTATTTGTGTATATGTCAGTTAAAATACAATTGTGTGTTATACGTATTTTATACATTGTGTATGTGTTGAAGTAGTTGTCTTATATTTTATATGTGATGCAAGATGTCTTAAACACTGTGTAGTAACTTTTTTCATATATGATTATATAACTGGAGAATTCCACAGTAGGACGAATATTTCCCAAAATATTCGTGTGAATCGCGTCTGTAAAATTACCTCTTCATTATAACTGGCTTACCTTCTAACACCAGAGATTTTGAAGCTGACTAATATGATCGCCAGCTGTTTCAGCCGGTTTCACATATTGTACGAAAGCTCTATCTTCAAATTTTCACATTTATAAGAGAAGCGTTATATTCGCTCTGCAAAATGAATAATGTGGAAACGTGGGAATTTAAACCAACTAAATGGTAAAATGAAGTAATGCTTAAATGCTGTAAAATTAGAAATATGTAATATAAATATTAAATGAATTGAATGCGTAATAAATTATATTTGATATTGGAGGAATGTTTTTAACACTGCGACGTGCGTACCTTTTAAAGCAAACTGACGCTCTCGGTCGATTTTTCCCAAGTTTCCAAACTATTCACTGATTTTTTAAAACGCTCAAACCAGCATATTGCAAAGAGAATATAAATCTTTGAATATTATAGTTTTGTCGGTAATAGATAGGAAGTGAAATTGGTTTCTTGGACTCACTGAATGAAAGTGGTAGATCAAAATTGTGAAATCACGCATAAGTACGTGACAGCGGTTGTAAAAGTGTGTACACTTATGCACAGAAAACATTGTTTGAGTATGTGTAACAAATTATCCATTAAAGCAGTTTTTAGTGTAAAGTAATTATAGTACGTGTTGTTTCGACTTATATAATTGACAGCTTGAATTATTAATTTAAAAACAATTGAAAGAGGAATACAGCTATTTGATTTAATAGTACAAAAATAGTTGGAAAACGGTGTGAAAGTTGACGTGCAACATCTGACCAGCCGTTTTAATAAACCACTTACTTAAATTAATGTAGAAATATTTTTGGTTTGCATAGATCAACGACCACTGTATTTCATTAGCTGAATATATTCGGCGTAGTTAATTGTAACTGATTGACCCCATTTCACACTGAACTTTCAGTTGCATCACTGATCCTTTGGAAGACGTGTATACAAAATTCATGTTTCTTAAATGGTTCTTCGTCAGTTGTGAATTCATAAAGTACATTAATTTGAAGTAAATGTGAAAATATATGAAGTTGTTGTTTAATGTGGTGTTTCCACAAATTAAAAATGTTAACAAAAATTGCAATATATGATTAATTACTTTAACTCTACATGTACTTCGGCCTTGCAAAGGAATAAATTATTTTAGAAAAATATTAATTATTTTATTATGGGAAGATAGCACCCCCAGTGTTCATTCTGATAACGTCTTTATCAAGCAACTATTGTAAAGAACTTTCGCTTCAAAAATAATTAAAAGATCACTAAAATCTATTCTATCTACATATTTTAATAATCATATTATTGTTGAAGAACCTCACTTTGAACGTTTAACAAAATTCAAATAAGATAATCATAAGATAGTTGCTGGAAATAGTGGCTAGTTTTAAGATCATGGTATTCTACGAATATAGCGGAGCTCGTTTTGATTTGATAATAATATGAAGACATACATATGATGTCACACATAATCTAACATTGAAAGAAAATAGTTAAATGTGTTTAATGCGTCCTACGAAATCATCTGAATTCCACTTTATACATTTTTATTTTGTCTTTAAATTTAACAGGAATTATAAATTAGAATATACTTGTCGCAGCGATTCGGGTAACACAGCCGGTTTTCACTAGAGTAAGATCTATTATCATCTGTCACAAAAATGGAATTACATTTCACAAAATTTTACAAATACTACAATTTCGTAGCCAACTATTCTCCTAAAATCTGCGATGTTTATGCTTACCCTTTTATCACTTAAAACTGAATAGAAAATTAATTTCAAATTACAAAGCTAAATTCTCTCACAAACCACCTACGTACTTATGTACCTGCCGAAGAAATAAACAATTTGATCAGTGATGCAATAATTTTAACCCAATAATTCGAGTCACGCGTAGATTCCTAGGAATTACTTTTATTTTCGAAGGAGCATCATTATTTACATTCCCACAGTCGTTTCGTTGGTAAAATTATTGTAAGGGAGTGACACGGTTCGCGATCCCGAAAGATCAGCAGAATGGAAAGATATTGAAAAGTATTCTCCTGGTCGCGTGGTATGAAATTCAAATAGATGTATTTACAAAGGCTAGCAGGCAGGCCAGGCTGCAACCGACATTACACTCTTCTAGACGAAAAGGATAGGTTACCTTGGCTGGGGGTGGAGACATTGGCAAAGGGGTGGATGGGCCAGGTTGGAATAATCGCGCCGTTTATAAGCCGCTGGTGCGTCGCTCAGTCTTCCGGTTATGCATTAAGATGACGGATAACGGCTGCAACTATGCCGGAAGACTGCCAGCATCACGATCCAGAGATAACGACGCCTCTCCAGCCCCGTTTCGTTGGTTTACGTGTAATACGTAATAAAGATGTTAATGGTTTGCATCAAATATCCAGAAAGGTAACTTTGTTACAGCTATCGGAAGCTTGCATGTGCAACTTTAATATTTTTTTTTTTTTTTTTTTTTTTTTTACTTATGGGTTTAACGTCGCATCTACTGCATAGGTCATTAGCGACACTCTGTCAGTTTACTAGGGTTTCTTTCCACATATTTCTTATATGTCGTTGATGATTCTGATACTTTTACAAAACTTGATTATATTTTCTTGATGAGATATAGATGTAAGTATGTCGGAGGGGTTGCCCTCAATATTGCAGCTTCTTCTTTCATGGAAATACTTCTGGCATTCAGTGATAATGTGGCTCATTGACAAGCGAACATTGCAGATAACACACATAACCGGAGGGTTATTGTTAAGAATATGTGTATGAGTTAGTTTAGTGTGTCCGGTTCTTATTCTGGTTATTATAACTTGTTGTTTACGATTGAATTCTGGGTGGGTTCTTATATCATAGAAGTTAGAGATCGATTTATGTAGTGGACTTGCTTTATATGTTTTCCATGTTAGATTCCATTTTTGTTTACATAGTGATTCAATATGCCTATTAATGTCAGCAGAGGTGTTGCATATGGATTGGTTGATAGGGTTTGTGGTAGCTCCAAGTTTCGCCGAAAGATCAGCCATAACATTTCCAAAGATATCTTGGTGAGAGGGGATCCAAGCGATAGTTACTAATTTGCCTGAATTTGAGGCTTCGTTGGATAGTTCTTGGATGGCCGTGTCCATTTCCGTGCTATTTTTTGTGTATTGAGTTTTTTGGGTATTTTTTATGGCGGATAGAGAGTCAGAGAAAATTAAAAATTTTGAGTTAGATGAATTGTTAATGAACTTAAAGGCTGTAAGGAGTGCATATGTTTCAGCTGTTGCTATACTATTGAATCGGTTGAGACTGCACTTAATGATTTCATTCTCAGAGACGATAGCGGCTCCTGTACCGAGGGGACTTTTAGATCCATCTATGAAGATGTGCGAAAAATTATGGTATTTACGACACAGTGCTAAGTGCTGATTTTTCCATTCTTCAGAAGATAATTTTGCTTTTTCGTTAATCGTGAGTGATAAGTCAATAGTTGGGATATGCAACATCCATGGAGGTGATTTATGGGTTCTCTTTTTTTCCATAGGTGGTAGACTGCATTCTAATTCTTTGGAATAGTTGTTGATTCTTTGGTAGGGGAGGTAAGTATTAAACCGTTTGGATGTATGATTCGTTTCAGCTTGGATTTTTGGAAATATGTCGTTATATATAATGGGATTGACAGAGGTTGAGGCTCTTATAGCATATTTCAGATTTAATAATTTCCTTCTGTGTGTCAAGGATGGTTCATTGGCCTCAATTAGAATACTCCCAATAGGACTAGTGTGGAAGGAGCCGGTTGCTATCCTTAGTCCAGTATTGTGTATTGTATCAAGTTTTTTTAGAGTTGCCGATTTAGCTGAGTTGTATACTATAGATGCATAGTCCAGTTTCGAGCGAATTATTGCTTTGTAGCTTTGCAGAAGAACCTTTTGGTCTGCTCCCCAGTTATTATAGGCTAGCGATTTAATGATATTGATCCTGCTTCTGCAGTTGTCAGTAAGGTTGTTTATGTATTTTTCCCATGTGAGTCTGGAGTCGAACAGTAGGCCCAGAATTTTTGTACAGTTCACATATTTAAGCATATTGTTGCCAAGTATCAGAGGGGGTTGCTTAGGTTCGTTGTGTCTAGAGAAAAGGATGCATTCTGTTTTGGTTGTCGAGAATTTGAACCCAGTTTTTTCAGACCAGTTGTATAGTTCATCTAGGGCTACTTGTACCGACCTTTGGGTGGTATTGATGACCTTTCCCTTACATAAGATGGTGATGTCATCAGCAAATACTCTTATAATTACAGGGGGTTGCATAATTTTGCATGCATCATTGATAGCTAGCAGAAATAGCGTTACACTTAGTACTGCTCCCTGGGGTACACCATTTTCGATTTCCATACTTTGGGAAATGTTACCGTTGCAGCGGACCCGAATTTTTCGGTTTCCTATGAAATTTTTAATAAATCGAAATATGTTTCCATTGATACCAATTTCTTGAAGTTTGATTAAGATTCGGTGTTTCCAAACCATGTCGTATGCTTTTTCTATGTCGAGGTTGACCGCAAGGACATGTTGGTTGTTGTTAAAAGCTTCGCGTATGTGGGTTTCAAGACTAACTAGATGTGATATTGTTGAGTGTCCCCATCTAAAACCGAATTGATTGTTTGCAATAAATTTATGATGTTCAAGAAACCATCTTAAGCGGTAATTGATAATTTTTTCAAGAATTTTGCACATGTTGCAGGTGAGAGCAATGGGTCTGTAGTTACCAGGTTTGGACTTGTCCTTTCCCGGTTTAGGAACAGGGACTACGATGGCTTCACTCCATTGTTTGGGAAACACACCGTTTAGCCATATGGTATTATATATTTGTAGGAGTATTTCAATACCTATGTCTGGTAGATTTTTAATTAATATATTTGGTATATTGTCAGGGCCAGGGCTGGAGTTTTTCGTTCCTTCTATTGCGTTGATGAGTTCTTCTTTCGAGATAGGGACATTGAGGTTCGGATTTTTAGTTTCGTCGATTTCAAGGATTGTTTCCCTTTCTTGCACTTCTTTGTATTCTTGAAACGTTGCAGAGTAATTCGTTGAGCTAGAATTCTTGGCGAATGTGGATGCTAATATATCTGCTATTTCTTGGGAGTTAGATATAGTATTGTTATCTTCAGTTGTGAGGAATTGAGTACGACCGAGCTTCCAATTGCCTCTGATCCTATTTATTTTATTCCATATTTCTTTGGTATTGGTTTTGTTAGTTATAGTGGATAGATATACAATCCAGCTGTCCTTTTTACTTTTTTTTATAAGTCGTCTAGTTGTTGCACGTAATTTTTTAAACTCGATCTTGTTTGCTTCTGTCTTGTGCCTTTTATATCTATTGAATGCTCGTTTAGACATCCGTAATGCTTCTTTACAGTGATTGTTCCACCAGGGCACAGGTTTCCATTTTTTTTTTGGTATTGAAGTTACTCCAATAGTTTCATTAGCTGCTTTAATAATAAGATCAGAAAACATGTCAACCATAGTTTCAGCATCATTAGAGACATCGCATATATTTGATCTTTGGATATATGTTGATAATAGCTTTTTATATTGTGCCCAGTCAGCTTTACCAAATTTCCATTTAGGAACAAATACGTTAGAACTGGAATTACTAGGGGTGTTGACCATTTCAATAATAATTGGGAAATGATCGCTGTCATGTAGATCGTCTAAGACTGTCCAGTCAGCGGCGTGCGCGATATTGGTACTGCTGATTGTTAGGTCGATGGCGCTGAATGATCCAGTGGAAATGTTGAAATGAGTGGATTGATTTGTGTTTAAAAGAGTAAAATCAGTATTGTCCAGGACCGTGGCGATTTTTACTCCACGTAGGTCGTTTTTGACAGAGCCCCATAAGGTGTTATGACTATTGAAATCTCCTAATAGGATAAAGGGCTTTGGTAGTTGTGAGATTAGGTCATTGATTTCGTTTATTTCAAAGTCGTAACTATTTGGTAGGTAAATGCTGCAAAGACATAATTTTATTGGAGATAGAATCTGTATGGCAATTGCTTCAATATTAGTCTGAAGTTGGACTTCGGTATTTGCTATATGGTTTTTGATGTAAATTGCGACTCCACCGCTTGCACGATTTATTGTATTACGGTTTTTGGCAAGGCCTTGGTATCCCTTAATTTTACCGATGGTTTCCTTCTTAAAATTAGTTTCTTGTAAGCATAATACAGTGGGTTCATATTTTTTAATCAATAATTGGATTCTTTCGAGTCTTGTGTAGAAACCGTTAATATTCCATTGAAGTATATTGAACATAATAATGTATAATTGTTTACTCCGATGTATCAATTTCTGATTCCTCAGTATTTGGGTTACTTCCTGTTTTCTTCAGTTTATTTATAATTCTCGTGAATCTACATTTAATCGATCTTTCAGAGAGCTTGGGGTATGTTTCTTGCATTAAATCAATTAAAGCTTGAATATCATGGGTATAGTCTTTTGCTATCATAGTGGGGTTACTTGTTCCATATGAGTTTTCAAGAAAACTTTTAAATTGATCGTATGTGAGAATATATTTTTCTGGCGTCGATTGCATCATTTCTTTAATGGGCATGATAAGGTCTTCAACAGATATGGGCTGGAGTCCTTCTTGAGAACAATTAGTGTTTGGTTTTTCTGTTTTAGCTTTTTTCTTCGGTTTATTTACATTAGAGTCGCCAGATGGGTACTTTTCTGTTTTCTTTTTTGTTGAGGTTGATGATTCTAGTGAGTGTGACGATAAAGGTCTCTTATTGGGCATTAGGAACTTATTATAATCCATAATTGTTGTTTCGTCTTGCGTTGTGGTGTTCGTTGGTAAAGCTGTCAATTGTAAAGATTCGGGGGACACAGGGACAGATGCTATTTCCTCATTTCTTGCATTTATTTCAGTAGCAACTGTGTCATGTTTTGGGCATTGGCGTGCAATGTGACCATCTTGTTTACAAATGAAACATGTGATATTGTCAGTAGAAAAATAAATCCAGTAGGTTGTATCGTCATACTGGATTGGGATTGCCTCTGGTAATTTATTAATATCATCTTGGTGTATATAAACTTGCCTACGGAAGCTTATAATGTGCGAGAATCCTGGATCATTAATGCCTGCTCTTAGGAAAGAAATTTTTGACGTGGTTTTAATATTTCGTTTGTTTAATTCTGTCTCAATAACTTCATGCGGTATAATAGGAGAAACATTTGATATAATGATGCGCTTATTATTACTGATAAGAGGTCTGATATTTAGCACAGTGTCATTGATGGTGATGTCCTTATGATTTTTTGTTAAACTCACAGCTATCTCTTTACTGGCCAAGAACATGCATATGCGGTTGTTTGATATCCGCGATACGAATCTAATGTTACTAGCATTTATTATAGAGGCTATTTTATAGATATATTCTTTAATGGTAACTTTGTCTGTAGCATCGATAACAATGGCCTGTTCTTTAGATGGGAATACCTCTGACGAAGTGGCACTTGCATAGGATTTCTTCGTTTGTGGAGATTGCTGAGATTCTGTGGTAGCACTTGAACAATTTTGGATTCCCCTGTACTCAGAAGATTCCATAGTTGGAAATATATTAACTGCGAAAGCAGTTAATATACTTAGAATGCACACTTATAATGGTTGTTCGACAGTGTATTATGTATGGAAGGATTCACAGTTCACAGTTAAATTTGTAGATTATACTCGTGGAACGTTTGTAAACACGGCTGCTACTGACTTTAATATTGTCCGCATTCAAGTAACAATATCTAACACGAAATCTTAGCACAGTGAACGAAACTAATATGCGTGAAAAAGATTTTGAAAAGCGGCACTTATAACGGAAGATCTTCAACTCGGAAAATCAAAAAATTATGAAACTTTGAAAGCGGTGAGTTTGACTTCCAAATATTTTCCGATTTTGTGTTACAACTTGCGAACTGTAAGTATTGTAAGTTACCAAATGAAAATCCTAATTAACCCTTCGTGCTCACATGGGGTGTATCACATCGTGGGAAAATTTTTTCCAGAGGTATATATCTTTGCCAAAATTTAAAAATTTGCCGAATTTTAACCCCAAAAAATTGTTTTTTTCACCTGCTTTTTTACATTTCTAGAAAAACACTATTAGAGCGTGATTTTGTGAGTATTACGAATGTATAATTTTCCCTCAAAAGTTGAAAGATTCCAAAATACGAAAATGGTAACTCAGAAATGACGCTGGGGTGTAGTGAACCCTATGTGATCAATTTGTGATTATAAAAAAGTGTGACTACGAAAGATTAAAAGAAGTAAGTTTTATCCGAAAACTTTTATCTATCTCTTACAGTTTTCGAGTTATAACACAAAATTGGAAAATAGCCGGATTTTCAGGGGTCAATTTCACCCCCTTAGAGTGAATTTCAGCAGGGAAAAAAATTGTAAAATACATACTTATACATATATCCTGCACATATCCCCAAAGTTTCATAATTTTGTGAATTTTCGGGTTGAGGTTCTTCCCTTGTCAGCTTCTTTACTAATTCCTTGTAAATATTTACAAGAAATACAGTAGAGTTTGTGGAACATTTGTATGAGGAATCGCAATAGAAACTGGATTATCCAAGTTATTAGTCGGGCGACACGATGTTCGTGTATTTGTTATGTAATATTCAATATTCATATGTGTATTTGCTATGTAATATTCAATATTCATATATGTATTAGTATTGAAGATTTCATTACTTTCTCGGTTTCTATTCGACGTTCCCAATTTTCCTGAACCACTAGGTGGCATATTTTTCTCAATATCGTGGTTTCGACGGAATTACTTTCTTCTCCGTGCTTTATATCACTTCAAAATGGTTTGCGATACAGTGGATGCTTCAGAATCAGACGGAATATTATTTTCGGTATGATATTCTTCTTCTTTGTCAGCTTCATTTTCGCTGCTACTTATATTTATTCTGTCAACGATTTCTGCGTTGCACGTTTCCACATTCTTGGTAAAATGTTCGGCTATTCGAACGTTCGGTTAATGATGTTTGAATAATTGAGATTCTACTGTATCTATATTATTTAAGATCAATCGAATATCAAATCCGCCTTTCAACGAATATCACAATCTTAATTACTGCTGTAATTTAAGGGGTCATTCTACTTGGATCGGCCGAAAGATTAAACTATTTTTAAAGATTCTTCTGAGTAGAAGCAACATATAATGACATAAATCATTTTGGAATTTATTAAGCTACTCTAATATTATTAAAAAACCAATTAATTTTTTTTAATTTGTTTTAAATGTTTTTTTATAGCGTCGATATGGCACCTCAACAAAGAGGTACATTCATGGCGCAGGTGATTTCCCCACTCAGGATTGAAAGATACCGATATTTCACTGAAAACTTACTTGAGAAAACAAATTTTAAATTTACCCATTCTTTTAGGCCAACTAGGTTGAGTCAGGGTTGGTTACCCCTTTAAGTGACTACTATTATACACTGCTAAGGCCACTGTTACTATGGACACTAACAAAAATAAATATTATATTATAATTTTATTATGTTTATTTGATGTTAGATATAGGATTTTAGGGTTTTAGAAATTGCATAGTTAGATTGTTGCTCATTACTGCACATGGCAACTGCGACACTAGGCGCGGGATAATAGTTAATTAGAATAATGAAATTTTAAAAATTCACTTACCCACTCGTATAAATTATGCTTTGTAATGGAGGCTACATAGGGTTTATAACGATACACCAAAGTACTTGCATTTAGCGCGTTTTTTATTCACGAGGTCATTTAAGTCCCAGGTTCTTTTAATAAATAATTTTGTTTCTTTTTAGGTCGCTGAGTTCTCCTTTGCCGGATTTTTAATTGAAAATGCATAATATGTAAATATTACTATGATACTGTATGACTTTTGAGTTTGTTCTATCTAATTGTAACATTTTTGTTTTGGATTGGTAGTGTGGCCACATTTTTTCCAAAATCTCCTAAAATCGCTTTCAGGTGGAGAAAAATTTGTTTCATCTAAAAATAAGAACTACTCATTCCTAGTTTATTCCAATTAATTTTAATATCAAAACCGCTTTGATCATATTGTAATCTTCTGACATTCAAAATGAATCCGACTCCTTTTTACACACAAGATATTCAAGATTGTTTCAGTTCAGTGTGCTAAAGCTAAAGTTCTGCCTTGTCGTAGGCAACTTGCAAAATACGGACGTCCTTTTAAATTGCAACCCCGTATGTTTCGCTTCGAAACGTTCAATTAAGTTTTAGATTAAACCGACGAGTAAAAAAATTTTTGATTTGACAGAAACCTCTTCCACTGTATTGAGGTTGAATTGATTCTGCGAGAATGAAATAGAACGTTTAAAGGGGATAGGAATCTATGATTCTCTAACGTTGCTAGGTACACTATTGCAGTCTACCCGTCTGGTTGTGCTTGAATATGTATGCATCTGTGAATGTGTTATAACTGGAATAAGTGCTAGTATTTGGAAACCAAGGAGACTTTGTTACTACTCCAAGCTATAATGGTCAAACAGCCTGGTCGTTGCTTTTCTCGCGGTTTACGGTTCCAACGGAGAGGTATCGCGTGCTTTGAATTTTAATTACAAAGTTTAGGGGGTGCCTTTGGATCCTGGCGCGCGCTGAATCGAGAGCGTTAACTACGATCTCGCTTAATTCAGGTACATCGTATATGTCGCACAAGTTGTTATCGATTATTATCGCTTACTAATCATCTGTTTGTCACATTCCAAAAGTTTCGAACTCGTACGTTAGCTTTATGGGGAGAGCTAAGAATATTTTCAATATTTATTTTTATGTAAAACGTTAAAGTTGTTTAAATCTATTCCTACGCTTCTGATTTGCAAATACCACGATAACGCAGAATTGATAAAATTAGTGAAGTATCCTATACCATCCCTTTAATTAGAAGAAGCCAATAACTTTAAATAGAAATCACTAGTGATTTTGACGTTTTCGTTTTTGATTCGTGGAAAATTAAATGTTGTATATTTTGGAACTCATTTTATTTTTATTCGTATCAAACTTAGTCATTTAACGGAAATTTTTACCACATAGAGAGTAATTTGGTTCGACATTCTTGTTAATAATGGTACTCTAATTTATTTATTCAATTTCGTGAACTCTCGACCAATGCAGAATAAAATTAACGCTGTCAATTCCATTGTTACGATGCACGAAATTGCTTCGAGTCAATCTCTATTTGCACACATCGTCTCCATTTTCCCTTGCCCAGAGGCCATTCGATTCACCGGTTTTCAAGCCAGGATTAATCATGGCCCTCTATAAGAACTGACGCATCTGTTAATCCGTGACTCCCACATTCAATTCAATCATTTCCCAAGCTCGATCTATTGTGCTGTTATATCATGATAACTGACTTCGTTGAAGTAAATCTACTAGCTACTAACTTACCACCTGCTCAAATATCCAATTTCAGTTTCCATTTAACTTCTATTTATCTTAGACCCAATAGTAAATTTCGATTTTCGAAAGCGAATAATAGTACCTACATACTATACGTATTAAGCAATGTTTAATGTGCAGAATTTGAACAATCATACAAATTTTTAGTTTTCTTTTAGGTCATTTTGTTTATTTTGTTACTATAATATATTATTGTTTAGCTGACCTAATATATTCCCCTTTATACAGGATAAACTTTTGCATAGCAAGCTAAAATTTCGCATACCAAGTTCTTTATAATAGGTACAGAGGAAAATTTTCCAAACACAACAAGATATTGTTTTTGCCATGAAAATTGGAAAAGCAATGTTTAAATTAAACTTAAAGCTTGCCTTGAAATTTCTTTCTGAACCATTAACCCGCGTCCACATATTCCAAACCGTTTCTGCAATAAATCCATCGAAAGTTGGAATTGGTGACAACCTGGAACACGTAAACTACATAAATTCGTGGAGTGCAGCCGAGATCCTTGTTAGTGGGTAACTAACGAACTCAAAAGTTTCCTACAAAGAAGCTTCTTCAGGATAAGCAGGCTTATTCGCACTATGGCGGGCTCCGCGAAGCATCAACGAGCATCGTGGTCTCGTAATTCAACTTGCTAATTTTCAGGCGATTGAAGCGTAACGAGATGAAGCAAAAGAAGGGAAAAAGAGCATCGAAAATTCGTCGGGCCCTTTGGTGCGGCATGCGATAAACGAAACATTAATGCTGTAATTATGGTACGCCCGAGTGGCAGAAAAAAAAAGTAAATGTTTAAAGCGTCTGATATTCTGAAATGGCATTTAACGACTGTGCTGGTATAACGAGTTACTCGCCGGCAAAGGAAGAATCCCCGAACCCCTTTGGTTTGACGAGCATCGAGTGTGTATCCTACTGGTGCAATTAAAACTTGTTTCGTAATCACAGGAGATTCGAGAAATTCCACGTTTAATATTTCCTCCTCGTAGTGGTATTTCGATCGATGTTGGCTAAAGTATTTTTAATCCTCGATAGCGCACACTTTGACGTATGGTTTTCGGGACGTTTTATGGAACATTTGATCGCTTTCGAACAAAATTAGGGAAACCCTCTTGAAAAAAAATAGCATGCATATATGGCGGACAAACGACTTGAGTTTTTTTGAAAAGCTAGAAGGTTTCACTGAACTTTCTATTGAAACATTATTAAAACAAAAATATTTTGAATTAGTGCTTTTAATTTAAACGTTTGAAAACAGTGAGAAGTATTATTTTTCCTTTATTATAATATCCGCCTTATAAATCAAACTATTATTAATGATTTTAGTAATAAGTTTCTAATGTTTCATTTGATTAAAGTCTCTTTTCATAAAGTAATAGTACTTATTCTGACCGTGTCTGTGCTTCAAACGTTAATACTACTTAGATTGTACCAGTAGAAATGAATGAATGTGTTTTGTACTGTCCAATATAGTAGATTTCACAACTATAATAAACAAGATCTATGCATGCCAATATGTAATAAATACGAAAGAAATTTTGCTATTTCGTATAATGTGTTACTTGTTAGAAGAATGACTTTCCTGAAAAACATACTCATGGATTTGGCATTACAGTGAAGGAAGAATCATCTCGTTTTGTCCATTTGTCGTTTACCACACGGTTTGCAGAGATTGTAATTATCGTAGAAACGTAGGAAAAGAATAAATTCTCTGCTGCTTGTAATTACGGGTACAATGGGATTTTGTATTCGGTACTCATGGGGCAAATATGCATTTAGATCGAACATTAGCGGAGAAATTAGCTGATCTTTATCCTTTCTAGAATGGCGCATAAGCGAAACGACGTAACGTTCATTCAAGAGATAAAGCAAATAGGAAACGGAGTACGCAAAAGGTTGAGCCACAGTTTAAGCGTGTGCTACTATTTCAGCAATTAATGCTGCTTCAATTTGTTTTATAGTCTCCGACGATAACGTAATATCCATTTTTAATATACTGACGCAGAGGAAGTTCAGTCTTTTTTAAATTATAATTCACCTTTAAATCTTTCTGATTATATTTATATTCAAATTTAAGACACTGATATATTTAACGACCAGTGAACTATTTCTATTCCAAAATACACTAATAATAATTATTATACAGAATACAAATGACAACTTAGTGAAATGACTACGTATCACAAGGTCTCGTTATCACATAAACAACATAAAACAGATTTATTCACTCCACACCAAATTTTTGTAACTTAACCTACTCTGATGCTGAACCTCATTTTTAATACCAGATTTTATAGTTAGTTCTTAGCTATCAAAACAATTAATTGCGTTTGGTACTTCCAACTTTATAATTGTATTTCTGTTATCAAAAGAACTATAGCTGATGCAGGAGATAATTAACTCCTTGAAGTATTAGACACCCAGAGCTATCCTCATGTCAAACTCCATTTATATGTACATATGTATGCAAGTATCAAATATGCCAGTTGATTTTTAATCAACAGACCAATTAGTTGCAATGTAAACCTCCAACTTTATAATTGCATCTCAGCCATTAGCACAACTATATTTGATGTTAGCCTAGTAAAGCATTGGGCTACCTACTGCTCCATTTCTTAGTTCTTTCCTGCATGTTTACTTGATTCCAACGTACCTACCTACTATTTGGGAAACAGAAATCGCAAACTTATAATCCCCATTCTTTTGCAACTAAATAATAGCAAGAACCTCTGTCATGAAGGTGATCGTCGTACCTATAATTGAACAGTCCTCGTAGAAAACACTGTAAACACCAAAAATCAAATTCTATACTACTATAATATTACCACTGGCACGTATAACAGTTTCCGATAAAAAATGTATTTTTCAATTTTTGCACTTACAGTGTTTTCTACACAGACTCTTCAGTTCACAATCACAGATGTGATGTTGAATTGCTAATATTCTCTATTCCGAGAGTAGTTGTATCTCTTTCCTGAATTTGTAGTTGCAATTTAACCATGTTATTCATACTTTAAACATGTAATCATAGAGTTGTATAACCCGAAGCAACTCTACGTATAAAGTAACTGGAATCTGTCAGCTGTTCACTTTGTTAACTAATTAGACACGGAACCTCTGCGCACTGTATCCCAGACAATCATACAATATTAATCTGACGCCATGGAATAAGTGGATGTCTTTTTGCAGCGTGAAAGTCTCTCATATCGATTGTGAAGTTTCTATTCGGGGGAGAATGAAAATTAAGAGCCAGTCAAGCAAACTGCATAATAATTACTTCAAGCTTATTAGGTTACGCCTCTTTAATTAATCTTAATGACGGCGTACACGTGTAATGTCTCCGATTATATCCCATTCGTCTGAAAATTCTTCTAAAAACATCAGCCTAGGTTCTTCCAAAATCGAAAGCAATTTGGAAAATGAACGTGTCGCGAAGCTCGATGTAAAAGTATTTATAAAGATAATGCAAGATTGCAAAAACTGGGAATGCATGAAGGAAGGGCTTTACTATCTCGTTTGCGGGAATCACTTTTTTTATGACTTCCGTTGTACACACAGCAGTTAAGGTCAGATTCTAGACGTGCACCTAAGGCGGTATATATGTACTTCAGGGGCTATTGGCTCGTACGATGTACGCGAATTACTGTCTCCCTTACTTACCCAGATTTACTACAAACGCGAAAAATTTTAATCATTGATTGCGTAAGCCGGTAATCGTCAAAGTGAAGACACAAAGATGTATTCTGCAGACCTGCCTATACTCAAACGGTGTTACCTAAAAAATGGTTGGAAGCACGAAAAAATTATACATACAGTGATTGTAGAAAATTGAATGCTCTTTTAATATTATTTGAATAAAATATCGATAGGGCTTACCATTTTTTAGAAATTCTGTAAATCCAAACTATTGATGAATTGTAAACTTTAACGTCTGGTCAGCAGCCTTTCCTGTTGTCCGCTTGCAATGAACTATTTTCAGGGACTATTTGTTTATCAAATGGCACTGTTCTGGGGGGGGGGGGGGGTGAGAGTAAAGAAATACAAAAAAGATATTCAACACGTATAAATAACGTCCACCCTATTGTACAGTCATCGTCAAAGAACAACGACGCATGGGGAGCTTATTTCGTAGTTCTACTACTGCTCTGTATGTACTAGGGTGGTCCTCATTTTTCAACTTTCAAATATATATTGTCTGACCCTCTCAAAATCTCCTATTTGACAAAAAAATATCTCCGTGTTTTTTATTTGTATATTTTGATATATAAAGGTCGCTCAAGGGCTTTATATTTCGCATGTAGAGGAGTAATATAATCTCATAACATTGATATTATTAAGTAAAAAACAAATTGGGATTCATTAGAATAAACTCTGTTTTAAATAATAGTACATATCCAATTTGTTTAATTTTAATAGAAGGAAAAATACAAAATACATAATGATTTAAAATATGATCCGGCCTGGGTAAAACCGGGTACCATACTAGATACTGGCCCTAGCAGCTATAACAACGAAACTCATCCAATTCTTCAGTCCCCCAACCAGTTAAAACAACCTGTAAAGGAAATTTTTTTTTATATTTTTTTTTAAATTTAAAACCAAAATAGCAATATTTCATTGCCATTGAGCGACCTTTAATCCTTAAAATGTTTTAATAAAATTTTAGACGAAATTCTTTTAAACTATTTGGAAGTTTCTGAGAGGGTCAGAAGAAATTTTTAAAAAATTTAATTTTTTACCATACATATAAGGACCACCTTAGTATGTACTTCTAATTGTAAGTAGCGATAAATGTATCGTTGTTTTTACACGATACACTTACGGCTGACCATCGAACTCATCCAGACTTTTAAACATCAATATCAAAAAGAACCGAAGACCACTGCGATTTCGTTACTCATCATTTCCGGCTTATTTTGTCGTAGGTATAGAATATAAGTACTCTCACCTGATGCCGACCACTCTGTATGTATTTGCAGGCCGACGCAAGCAAAGCTCAGGAAGCCACCCAACATGTCCAGTGTTAACATATCCTCACGTTTAATAATAATTTTTTAAGAATGTCAGAAGTAGAGAAATTAATATTTAGGGCTAACACAATATTATTTTTCATGGGTGAAACCTGTTTCCAACTCAATTTTTGAAAAACAAAACTTCGATTTTTTGCAAAGTATTTTAGCTTCTGTACTATTTGAATCTTTCAAATTTTTGACCTTTCTGGATGTAGGTATAGAACTTCCTGTAGTTGTTGTGGAAATTTTGAGAATCTGTAGAATTAGCACAAATTCCACCCGAATACTCAAACAGCTTTCAAAGGATTTACTCGAACGGTCAACACAGAAAAGTCTGTCACTATTTTCATCCGTCTGAATCCGCCTGTCACTATTTTCCTGAATCGTCCATTTAAATGTTTTTACAGTAAAGTAGTTTCCCTTGTATTGCGAATAATTGGTCTAGTCATTTAAAACTTCTATTCTCATCACCCATTCTTTTTAGTATTTAAGGAGTTTTATCTTTGTGTAGACCAATTAAAAAAATTGTAAATCGTTCTCGGTTTATATAGCAGCCATTCATAAGCTGTCAGCCTAATTGGCACGCTACTTCGCTGTACAGAACAAATGTGACGTAGATGATGTTTCATCCTGAAAAATTCTGTACAAATTAGAACGTAGGTCTGTAATACATTGTTTAATTTAGCGCATGTTAATTTAAGGATTTTCCTACACATATTGAATCATTTATATTAGAATATAAATAGGATATAGTCAGAAAAACAATACAGGATTCCTGTTGCTAGTATATCTGCCTTTTACCATTTCTTCGTTTCATTCTCTTCTTAACGATCATCTTAATTGTGCTTGATATGCAATGCAGTGTTGCCAACTCTACGGATTTCCCCGTACATCTACGGATTTTGTACTGTATCTACGGATCTACGGATTGTAAGCTGAAATCTACGGATTTTTAAAGAAATCATTTACTGTTTTATTTGACCCACTGATTTTACAATACAAACCGCCGATTTACTGCGGGTCGCTAAATGCCACTTCACTACAAGAGCTTTTTATCACAATTAATCGCTGGAATTCAAGCTATTATTTTCTAGTTCTACTACCCTGCACTTTGAACGAGTACCTACAATAAAAATTAACAAAGTTGATTTCAGAATCTTTGCATGTGAACTTTTTTAATTCCTATTCATGAATGTACGTTGGGACGAAAACGACTTTGGCGAAAACGACTTTCGGGGAAACATTATTTTGGGGAATAGCTCTTGTACTGAACTGGAATTAGTAAAAGTCGAGTTTACAACTTTTACACGTGAACTTTTTTCGTAACTCGTGAATTTTTGTTGCGACAATAATTTTTTTGAGGATGTTAGGGGAGGGTGGAAATATAAGATTTCTAGAAAGAATTTGGGAAAGGACGGTTTCCATGAGCAAGGAAATTAGCTTCTTTCATATATGTAATAATTAACACTTATGAAGAAAATCCGTAGATCAACGGATTTTTCAAAGGGGGAATTACGGAATTCTACGGAAAGTTTTCCTCTTCTCTACAGATTTTCAAAAATCTGAGTTGGCAACACTGATGCAATGTAAAATCGACAATAATCAGAAATGATATACAAGACGAAATTCGGACCTTACCTTGCCACAAATCTTACCTAAGACACATAACCAAGGGTCTGTGGTTGAATCCGTAAAATTAAAAGATTTTTTCTTGTCAAAATAAAACTGAGAACGTTTTATGGAACAGCATAGATAATTTAAAATTATCGAAATATAAAGTGGGTGTAATTTTTGCAATGTGGAAATATGTACCTATTACACCTCAAAATGTGTATTGCTTACCGATAACGGTGAAATGTACATATGAGATCCCTTCCCAAAGATGTTTCCCATTTGTAAGTACATACTGTATGCCGAAAGTTTGGAACCACTTGTTGATTTTCATTAAAATCACATCGTATGAGAAATGTTCTCAGGGCCGGCGCGAAGTGAGTTCAGCATGTTCCTCGGAACTCGGCCCCGCACTTTAAGAGGTCTCCGTACTTCGACGACCTGAAAAGGCGCGCGATATTTGGGATTTTTTGAGGAACCCAAAAATTATATTAATTGCAAACTTTATGTCTATATTGGTACATATTTAGGCAACATTATAAAAAAATTTAATTAAAAAATAAGAGTATCTCGAACTTTAAACGCGTCTTTCCCAAAACGATGTTTTTCAGATTAGTTAGCATGATATCTCAAAAACAAATCACCCGATTTACTTCAAACTTGGCATAGGTAAGGGAGAGTGGGGGAATTACGAACACCTAAGCAAAAAGGCAAACAAAACGAAAACTATATGAGAAATGAATTTATTTATTATTTACAAACATACTTAAACTATTCATCTATAAAGTACTGTGACGAATTTTTGAAACATTATAATAAAAATCAACTTTATAGTGAAAAGTCAAAACCCTTGGTGTTCCTGATTATTCGACTGCCGTGGAGTAATCACGAACAGAGTGTTAAATATCGCAGAAGTCGTACAGAAAGCGCGGCTGCAATGGTCAACTCATAAAAAATGTTGCTACAACCTATACCTAATGTATTTATCAAATTCCTCTTCTTGTGCGTTAGAAAAAGATTGCAATTGATCGGAATATAAAAAAGAATAGTAAAGGTCGTTTTTTAAACTTTTTCTGTCTGGGCCTGTAATGAAAATTCAAAAATCCGTTTTGTAGATTTAAGTAAGTTTTATACATGCTGAAAATTTCATCAAAATCGGTTATCGTTGCTAACCTCGAAGGTTCGAGATTACCCCAACCTCTTTTTTGCATACAATTTTTTTTCATATTCTATAAAGATTGACAAATGAAGCCACACAGCTGTAAGTAAATATATTTAATGGTTTTGTTTTAAAAAATTCCCAAATTTCACATTATTTTTCGTCCGTCAAGGTAGGGAAACCCCTTAAAAGACACCGTGGTCCACGAAAAGCTCATCCTAAATTTTTCGGGGCGCTATGCATAGATATTTTTTATTATAAAATTTAGAAATACATATAAACTCGTTTTTTGACTCCGCACAATTTTAGAACCCGCCCCGCAAAAGTTCACACCGCCCCCGAATGGTCGCCCAATTTAAACTGTTAACCTTGAGGTTAACATTTTCACCGATCTTTGCAATATGTGTACCTATTTTTAATTCCAATCAACTGTAATGTCTAATCACGCGAAAAGTATGCGTAAATTTATTTGTTGAACGCGAAAATCCCTGTTTCCCTTAATCCAGAATGCAATTCGAAACTTTTGGCTGCTAGTGTACATGCGGCTTCGTATGTCCGGTGGCTTGACATTTAAACTACGCGCCCCGGAAGTGGAACTCCGCAATTTAAATTGCTTACATTTTGAACGCGAAGTCTCAGATTGCAGAGTGGTAGAGAGGGCTTCTCAACTTATTTTTCCATCCTGAAATCTTGTATTTCGAGAAATGCTATAACAGTTTATCCAAAGTATCGCAGATGTACAAATAATATCATCAAAATTGTAATTACACTTATCATACTATAATAAATTACACGATTCGATGTTTTTCAAAAATCGAAAATTGATATGCTTTTGTGAAAATATTGTTACTTTTCATACATTTGCATCGCAGCTTTTATTAGACTGATAGTTTTAAATAGCTTAGAAATAGATTAAAAATTCTGTGACATATAGTTTTTACTATACCATCGCCAAGCTTGCATTTATCATTCGTCATTCGGGTGTTCACAGAAAATTATGAATTGAGTGAAAAATCGGTACAATGAGAGCACGATGTATTTAAATTTTTTACTTATACTTATACTTAATTTACTGATATTTACTGAATTTACACGCTTTGTGACATTGGTAAGTCTAGGTACACCATTTTCAGTGACTTATCATGCTGTGATCGATATGTGTAATTCAAGTGTGCGTTCAGATCACGGATCAGTACATCAGTTCTGTTTGATCTTCATCCTTTTGTGCATAACTGGAACGGGAAGACGTAGAGGAAGCTTTGACTCAGGGTTTGTTGAAGAGCTAAAGGGAGAGTGGTGAAGAGCATTACTGGGGCCGCTCTTGTATGACATTTCGTACTGACATTTCGGGAGATTCCTTTGGGATCGTAATTAATGCTCTGCCACCCGTAGATTACTTTGAAGATCGTAATGAACTTACTATTCCATCATTACGATAAGCTACTGTGTCTCTTATGTCACATATTTGCGTGAATTCTCTTGCAAACATTTCACGAACCACCGCCCCTTTTTTACTGTTTTAAAAATTAGCTGAACATACACGCTGTCGATAATATATTTAGTAGATTTTTGCGAAGATTTTTTACCGCTCTCCTACATAGACAAATTTGAGTTATGTCTAACTTATGTTGGGAATAGTGAATTATATTCTATATAGAACTTGTTGTTTTCATGAGCTTTTAAAATTGTATCAAGTATTCATGAAATCCTCATTATTTGTATGTATAATATAGGAAAGTTATAAATGGAACTTATATCGTGACTACTAAAAACATTTCGAATATTACGCATCCCAATTTATTGTTGAGTTACTTAGGTAGCGTGTAAAATGAATTATAATAATTGCAGTGATGTATCAAACGTTATCTAATTTCATTTTCATTAATCGTAAATAACTTCATAAAGTGTCCATGAGGACAGTATTTAACTAAAAAATATACAAAGCTTCGTCGGAATGGAACTTGATAATTTATAAATCTTAATAATTTTTAGATGTGTTTCGACCGTAAATCTTAATTATAATTGATATTAATATAATTAGTTGGAATATTAATATAATTAGTTGCAAAATAGCTTTGATTTCTTTGTTTTATTAAACTAAATAAAACAAATTGTTATTTATGACCGAATCAGTGCGCCAATATCAATTATAATTTATAAATCTTGTTAACCAGCAAAACCTACACACATATTGCTATAATATTCCACTTTTAAATTTTTAATTGTACAAAATAATCTTTGTAGTTTTTAAATTTATAAATTAATTTTCGTTCCTCAAGTTCGTTTATTAAATTACTTGCTAAAATACCGGGTGCTAACTGGGGTTAATGCAACTTTTAAAATAAAAGCGACAGTATTATAGAAGGCAAAATAGTTGATAGCATTATTAATGTTAGCGAGAAAGCTAAGAGTATTTTTTTATAATTTATGTGTTGTCATTAGGATAACAAATTAATCGGAAGCTCATGTTCAACCAGAAATTTTACTAAATATTATAGTGATACAACGTTTATAGTAGCTCGCCACGCCGGTATCAAAACGCTACGCTATTCATTTCTCATTAAAATACCCTCTGTCATTTAATAACAAAGCTTAAAAGTGGGCGTGGTCAACGAAAACTATACAGTGTACAGTGACTTCCGCTCGGACGTGTAGAACATATGTGGCAAATGTGAATGAAATCCAAGCAGCGGTGTAAATTTGTATTACGAACAAACAAACAAACAAACAGAAAATGATTTTTATATAAGATTATACATTACAGTAATATTAAGAAGCCTTTCAAAATCACAGTACACTTTTTCTTCAATCAATAGCGTATATCCACTATCTGTAACATAAAATTATGCAATCGAATATTCTGTTAGATATTAGCCCGTTATTGTTTCGAGCTTTACTGCGGCTAGAGCTTGCACGTTCAGCGGATCTGTGCAATTTTAACAAATTTGCATTTGATACCGTGGTATTCGATGTCAGCACGGTTTAATGGTAATATGGCCAAATGAAACGGCGTCCAGTGGAGGAAGTTAACTCAGCCCAGATCCAGCTTAAGGGTTTGCGAAGGAGTTGAAGTGACTGAACGGTCAATTGTTCTGTGAGCTCTACTTAAACACAGATGGGACGGTTAAAGCGGGGTTCAACGTTATGACAATCGTTACACATTGTGAATATCCCTTCACTCATATTCTGTATCCCATAACTTGAACTTTTTTGCTTGGTCTCCTTTTTGAGATTTTAGATAGGCTGGAAGGCAAAGCATATTTTTTAAAAAGTTGGGGTTGCATTAAATATGCAAGTGAATTTCTGCACTTATATATACTTTTCTTTAAACCATTTGCAAACCATTTGCAAACATTGGCTGGTACAATATACGACAAATCGTGGTCTCTTGCCAAGCCCCAAACATGAACCAAAAGTGTATTTGCAATTGAGAATTCTGAATCATTATGCACAATTCCCTTGACGAACACAGGTCGAAAACATATGGGAAAGTATTATGTAGGTCAAATAGTTTTGGCAAAGCATTTCTGGTGCAACATGTGACCGCGATTTCCTTCATGTGTGCAAATTTTGAAAGCGACTCGGAGATCGAAGAGACACTAAACATATCAGAATCGAATTAAATGTATCAACAGCTTCGGTTTTAAATATAAAACTTGTCTTTGAGCTTCCTTAAATAATACAAGAAACGTTCTTCTCCAAGCCAACGTATGCATAGTTTCCAATTGCAATTTACAGTAATTATAATTCGTCAGTGATATAAATTGGAACAAAAATCATACATAATTTAAATATAAAATTCTATACCTATTGCCAGCTTTAAAACATGCTCGCTAAAAACATCATAGAATATCAAGCCAAGTTCAAATTAACGTACCTACTTCTATTTTAAAAGTTACAACGAGAAAGGTTCATATATAATTTTATTATTTGCTATTACTTTTCATTATCATTTTATTTTTTAACAAAGTGTTTTAACCCAGTTAATAATTTCATAATTGCGTTACGTGATACACTTTAAAGTTGCGGAATGTAAATAAATTTAACGAAAGTACTCTGCGTGATGTAAAACTGTCTGACTATCTAGTGTATTTTCGAATTTGTTTATTACAATATTAGAATCTTCATTATTGTTTTATTGTAGTTTAAATGTTTATGTGTTCCATTACCCATTAAGGATTTTAATTCTGTGTTTCTCCTCCTGTGCCGGAGGCCCGGCAACTGCGTGAGCGGAAAATATACGACAGTCATACATATTCACGCCAAATATTCATACGACACTTCCGAGAACTTTGTTAAAATTATACTGGGTGAGTTCATCAAATTTTATTTCCATTTATGCAATGCTGTTCAATCACGGGTATGTTAATTAATGGGTACAACTATGGGAATATCCAATGTTATTTTGTCCATAGTCTAAAATTTGGAATTTATAGCTCTATACTATATACCTACTATTAAATAGATACTCGATACTACATTTTAGGGGTTTCGTGCAATGTAAGGTATAAAGTATTGCAAAATGTCAATTGATAATTAGTACATTGTAAATTGATTACCAAACACAGTTCGATAATATTTATAAATACAAAAATTATATTTGAAAGTGTTCAATTCTATTGTACCTTTAATCATACAGTCAAGTTTTGTTAAATTATAACAACGTTCCATTCGAAAGTTTGTACTGCATACAGAATTAATAGGTATGATTATATCGTAACCAGATACCTATGTGTTTCAATTTTGTTCAAATTTTTCTGTATACTTTCCTTTAATTGAATTTTTATGTAATTTCAGTTCTTGGCCTCTTTCGCTGTTATTAATTTCAGTACAGCAAACTCATCCCCACTGAAATAGTTGAATTAAACACAGTAGAATAAAAATTACGGGCATAATTAATGTAACCATTGCAGGGATTAAAGGTAAAAATTTTTATTCCCGTAAATCAATGGAAAATTGGATTTTTTTTACTATTTGAAAATGTAATTCGCCAATGCAAGGCATTTACCTGTCGTTAATAAAGTTATAGCAGAAGCAAGTTTGAAAGTAGCTCAGTACAGTTATCGAACAACTTAAGAGTGGTTCCTGTGGATGCGAATCGACCCTGGAAAGTTGAGGGCGAGACGGTTTGGACGACTTGGCGGTGGTTAGTGGTTTTACTAACTTTATTTCAATGCAGACGGAACGAAGTGAAACGTCTACCACTCGGATGGAGGGTTCGATTCAAATTTCGTTTCTGCCACTCATACTGCTATTTCAATACGTAGAACGTATCAGTTTTGAAACCCGATTCAAATTTCTTACATCCTACGGCACCTGCTTAATAATAGATGAAAGACTACTTAACAATTAATATTTTAAAGACGTCTAACATTTGGACACTTCTGTGTAAAGTAAAAGTAGTTAATTGATAATAAGTAATAACATGAATATACCTCGTAATTTTTGTGAAAACTTGTTGCCTTAAAGTTGGTTATTTTTCACTAAATGATGTTCAGTTTGAAAATGTTGAAGAAATGGTAAAAAGCCTAATTAATTTATGTGTGCAGCAGTGCAGCATCCAAGGAATCTGTTTTAATTAAATGTTCCGAATGCTGCCTGCTGTGAAACGTGACAAATTAATCATATATTTTCTTATTAAGTTTATAGGTGGATTACACGATATAATAGTATAATGTTATTAATAAGTACGGATATAAATTACAATGCTTCGCAACATCAGTTTAATTAGTTGCAAAGCTATATTATTATAATAGAAATATTGCAAGTTTAATACTCATTTTAAGGGAATATAAAATCGAATGCTGAGATTTGTTTTAATTACTAAATCCGCATGGTTAGAAAGTAGCGTGAAACGAAAACCTGGAAACCTACCCTTCGAAGTAAGTGGTTTCAGCAAAATTCATATTTACGTCGCCGTCGGCTGAATGATACGTTGGAGTCGTTTGAAGTACACGTTTTTATTTAGTCAGTGCTATAATATGAAAACATTTGCGAAGTTGCGGCGTGTACAATAATAAAATAAATTCGGAAGTGTGCGGAAAACTGGATACTTAATCCTTTATCCCCAGAGATAAATTTTTTTTCACAGGATTATAATATAGTATGTGCCCCCTAGGGTAAAGGACCCAATTACTGCCACCTTAAGCTATTTTATTTAAAGTAACGAATAAATAAACGTTGTAAAGTGATACACAAAAAGAATTATGTATTTCAACCTATAATCTATACTATAGATTATATTCTATAGTTTGTTTATTCGTTATTTTAAATAAAATAGCTTAAGGTGACAGTAATTGGTTAGGTGTCAGTAATTGGGTCATTTACCCTATGTATACTTTTGGTTATAGCGATAATAGTTTGGTCTGCTTTATTCATTGTCTTGTTTACCTACTGTTTATTGTTATTTATTACATGATAATGTAAAACGGTTTGCAATTTTCCTCCAATTATTTGCATCATATTTTCCATGTGTTTAATATGGTATAAATTTCAGGCTCTTTATAATTAGCGCAATGTAATTACCTCGATATTTCCTTGTGTTTATTACACCAAAAAACTCAAAAATATACTCCTGCTTTATAACTTCGTCCGCGTACACATATACACTTTCGCTCATAAGTAGACGCACACTTATCAACTTTAATGTCAATATTAAACTCTAATTAAATCAATTATCTGCTTGCAAAGGAACATATCGAACCCAGACACGTCGATTTCGATGAGACTCTGCAAATTTGTAGAATTGTGAAAAATATTTGACACGTATTGTTTGTTATCGGCAACGGTGCACGTTGAAGGGGTGAAAATAACCCCCGAAATTGGGGTCGGAAACATATTTTCAGGAATATCGTTTTACACACTTTTTTTAAAGTGTGTGTGTGTTTTTAAACAGATATCCAACTTCCTGCTCAATTTTTCGAAAATTTCATTTAAAAAAATATACTTGCGACTGCAACTTTAGGGGCTCTTTTTATTCCTTTCAACATGGACGATTGCCGATAATAAGGAATGCGTGTCAAATATTTTACAGAATAAGGGTTTACTATTAATTCTTACGTTGTCCTAATTTGAAAATCTTATCTTCTTCAAGAAATAATGCTTATAATTGTAATAAATACGTAACACACGTAATTTGATATTTAGGATGAGTCGAAATTGCCCCGTGTTTGCCACCCGAGGATTAATAAAGCTTTGTCATTCAATATTCATAAATACACAGTGATATATGTATATGTATTAGGTCGGTAAAAAAGGTCGCTCGCTTTATTGAACCAGTGTTTATTAAAAGTAAAAATATAGGTATTACGAGCTTTTTTGACCAAAGTATTTTCCTTGACTACCTATGACCCTTTGCCAGTTTTCTGATAAAAGTACAAGCAGGTGTGGCAAAAAAAAACATCTTCCGCACACATTTAATTTTCAATTAATCACACTAACAATGAGCGAACTAACTTTTGCACCCATCTAATAAATAACTGTAATAAAAACATAGAGTAAAAAAATGCGTTTTATTATATATTTCATATATATATGAACAAACTTTTGAGTTTTTTATAGTTGTGCTATCATGTCTGTGCTGCAGGCTGTGCAGCACCCTCAGAAACATATAATCCAAAATGGAATTCTCGTGTAAAGCTATAGGACTCGTATCTAGTTTTTCGAATGCCCACAGCAACGGTCGTCCATGTGTACGTGCGCAGTGGTTGAACATACGCCCTCAAGAATTAATATCACGAACCTGGCCCAGTATCAGGTAATGGGAATGTAATTTCAAGCATCGAAACATTAAAGACTGTATCCCTTCGTCGACAGAAATCTCCTCGTAACGTTACTTACCGTAGCATCGCAGTGGCTTATCAAGAGAGAAAATTTAGAGGTGGAAGTTGAGGTGAATGTCTTCCGAGTTATGTCCCTGATTATAATTTTGTATTTACCTATAAGAATTAGGAAGTATTATTATATTAAGTATTTGGAATTACAAAATTTTACTTACTCGTTTCACGATGTAGCTTAATTAATAATGCGTAAAGAGAGGAGTAGTTAATCATCGAGATACAAAAAGTTCATGTAAAGTAAAAGGACACATTTGTAATATTTTTGTCATAGGTAGTATTCTTCAAATAAATAATTATCAAACTTATGTTTCCGTAAGTGGCTTTTGGAGAAGCTATTTTATTATTTTGAATCAGCTTTATACTGTATCTGTTCAATATGTTAGTAAAACGTGTATTTTCAGTAGTTTATGTATTCATTGAATGTTTCATACATTTAACATATTTAGAAATATTATAATAAACGCTGGCTACTAGCTTTATGCATGTTTTTTAAAACTCTTGAATGCCGAATAGTTTTATCGTACGTCGGATACAGAATCTATTTCGACCAATAATTATATTCATCATCAATACTCATCTCATAATTTATTCTCATATTAGATTTCAATCCTTTTACAATTTCAAAATTATTATCCTTTCCAAGAAGTAATACTAATGGTAACGAGCACTCATAATTTAATATACAATAGGAATTTAAACAATCCCTGTGCTTGCCAAGCGATACTGTATTATAGGAACTTATATTTTATGGTCTAATTTAAAAATGTTGGTGTATACTGAAGTCAAAAATAAGATTCTTCAAGAAATCAACTTAAAATTAGTATAATAAATATAATTTTATAGTTTCAGCGTATAGTTGACAAAGCAATCACCTGCCTTTCGCTTACACCACGAATTCTTCGGAATATGCGTGTTAAGTATCTTACACTAAATTTTGCACAATATCCAAGTTATAATATAGCTGTGGGGCACGAAATTTCTCTTAAACTTGTTGGATACGCCACGAAAGTTCAGACACTTGTCGCTCCTCTATCATATCAACACGCATAAATAACATGCACGTCTCAAGTTCTGTACGTGTTTCTGGAATCTATATTTTAAATATCACCGATGTGATTCTGTAAACAAATAATAATGCAGCACATATCTTAAAAAATTGTGCTTTCTTCATTCTGCACCATGTGACCGTAATAATACAAGAGCTTTCCACTGTGACGTCCCGATAAATTACCGCTGTTGGGAATTTTTTTGTCATAAAAAGAATATGTGTACTAAATTGAAGTTTTTTCTATAAGGGTACTAAATAGACAGTCGTTCCTGTTTAAAATGAAGCATTTCTGTTTCAGTTAATTACAAAGAACCAAATTGCAACTAAGACTTATTCTTTGGTATGAAGTAAATTGGAGTTGATGAAAATGCTCATTATTTATAAAAAAAAACTAAAACCCCATTGATGAGGTTTTACCCTTCCCCAAGCACCAAAAGGTGCGGTCTTAGTTTATTTTCATAAAGAATAAGAGTTGTCATTAAGTTCAATTTAAGTCCGGTCCGAAACTACACATTTTGTACCTTGATTAGGTTGTACCTTATTCAGGGAACATCTTATAATTACCTCCAAATAATTTGTAACAAAATCACAGCATCTAAAACAGTGCATATCCAGGTGTCAGGTGTCACATGTCGAAGTGCATAATTTGAAAATTGCACAGTTGTTTATGTTCGTCCATAGCTAAGTATCAGGACGCAAGTACATGCATGCATACGTACGTGTCTAGATCCGAGAAAGTTGCAGGACAATATACATTAGCGCAATAACGTAATCCGCGCTTGCTTAAAACATTGGCCCAGAGATCTCTGATTAGTCGAGCAGCTTGCTCGGTTCATTTATCTTTGGAGTGTCCTCGCGGGGTAAATCGCAAGTTGACGGAAAGTATACAGAGGATCCGGGACAGGTGGAACTAGCCCCGGACTCTCTCGGATGCAGATATCAAACGGGCGCGTCTGTAAATCTGCCAGGGACCGGTGTGAAACCGGTGGGTGGTTGGATTAGGAGGTAGAGGTCGAGGGCTGGTCGACCACCTAGTCGGAAGCGCACCATGAACTATTGCATTTGATATCCACTCCGATGAATGGAAACGGTGAAGCCATATCCATGGTTGTCGCCATCTCTGGCCACGATGTACGCGAATGTAGGTATAATGCCCCCTCCATGCTTCCGCCAAGTATGATAACCAAGTATTTACGGCTTCTCCGGCGAATTTCTGTAATTTACGTAGACACCGGCACAGTAGCCGCGCGTCCGCAACTATGCGTCACCTGTTATTTTTAATGGCGGCCCTCTGCCCCTCTTCAGGACGATCTTTCGCCAGCGGTTTCTAACAATGATTTTTGCCAGCCCAGTTTCGGGGATAAAGTGTATATTGAAAATTCTTCTTGCCTTAGAATTGCCTATACATCACTGCGAATATTTATTGCATTACCCACAAATTTACGTAGCGTGCAGAATTTTCGTTGCTACATTATTTATTAAGAGGTTCCTGTTATACTTGGTGTATATCAAACAGTAATGTTCAGAAGTGCAGAATCAAAATGGAACCCGAAAATCTGATTTCATTGGAATAATCATTTATCGCAAAAAAGTACCAAATTTTTATAATATAAACAGCTAATTGCGGTAATATTATTAATTAGTCAAGAAAACATTCGTTCGAAGAATTCGGAAATACACGGCGTTAAATTTATTTTTTATCTATAATTTACTATAATTTTTTAAGAATCGCAAACATGTACTTGTACAAACATGGTAGTTTTGTAACATGTTTCCGTAAGTGTAGCTAGGATGCTAAAAACTGACCAATCAGTCAGAATCACAAGGACTGATGTAAGGATGAGAAAACATTATAGGTATTGCTATCGAATAGCTACTACCATATCAGTATCAAATAGAATCGATACCCATTCTATATCTCTGTGAAAGTAAGCATGTGTGTTATTTACATGCAAATTAAGCATTACATCCATAATTCATAATGCTGCACGTTGATTGTGAGGCTATCAACGAGAAATTACAAATTTGATGAAACCAAGGAACTTAAGTTGACACTGATGACAGGGGTGAAGTAAACAACTGATATACTTGTAGAATTGACAATATTGTTGCCTTTGAAAGGCTCGTTCCATAATTTATTTTTCATATCCAGCATATTTATTCTACATATCAGTTTCTGAAAATTATACATAGCTATAAATAGAATCATTTTGTATGTTCACCTGTAGACAGGTCAAAATTGCCACTATGTTGAACCATTAGTTACATTGCTGGTAAAAAGCCTCAGCTATTTTGCTCATATCACACGCTGTATATAGAAATTAAGAGATATATTTAGGTATTACACATAACATCATTAAGAAGTACTATTGTGTTTACTATATTGTCTTTTGGATTGTTTCATTCCTTGTTTAGTGAAAGGGTATATTACTTAAAAGAATTTTTCAAAAATCAGTTGTCTCCTGTTCCGAACCTCAAGAACATCTAGACTGAATGATCAGTTCAGTTATTAAATACACCTATGAGCTTCTCTCAAGCCAAACTGATCAACTCCATAAAATAAAAGGTAGACAAATTTGATAAGTTAGGCACTAATTAATTGAGGCACTGAGAGTAACAACAGACTAACTCACATTTTTTTCGAAATTGAGTTAGTAGGTGGCAATAACATGTTGCAATAGGCTCTACTAATTATATAAAATAGAAAAAAAAATGAATGTAGGTTGGTCCGTTGTAGCTTCTACTGCGTCAATTATACGAGTACGCACTAAAATCCCAAACTTTAAAGAGAGTGTATTTCATCAGTTTGGCTTCTGAAATGCTTATCTACGGCTTGCTCATTTGACCCAGTATTAACTACTATGAATACACGGCAGACCTTTTCATTAACTTCAATTTAGGTGCGGTTCGAAACTACACATTTTGTGAGCATGCTCGAATTTGATTTTGAATCGATTGGAACCTCCGTTTTTGACTTATCACAGCAAAACAAAAGAAACTTTTTTAAAAAACCTTTTTAATGATCCATCTGTAGCGTCATATATATATAATGCATACTTTTAACTAAATAAACTTTTTTTAAAGCTTATGATGTTAATAAACTTCATGCCAAAGAATAAGTCTCAGTTTCAATTTGTTTCTTTGTAATTAATTGAAACAGAAATGCTTCATTTTAGGCAGTAACAACAGCCTAGCAGCCTTAATAATAACCATGATACAGGAAATTTCGAATATCCGGCAAACTCGTTTGCCGATAAAAAAAATTTGATAGTTTCTTTTCAAAGAATGACGTCTTTCATTAAGCAACCAGGGCCCGACTCGCGTGCCGGAGGGCGAAAGTCACTGGCACGTCACTCTAGGAATTACAGGCTAAAAGATATCACGGGATAAATGTTTACCCACCGGAATGGCAATTCCATTATCCTTCGCCTTTGAAGGTAAATGCACGCGCCGCGAACGAAAATATTGCTGGCGCCAATACCAAAGCGCCTGTGCATATGAGCGTGGAAAATACGTGATCACGTGCTGGTATCCGCGGCACAAAGGAGAGCCGGAAATACAGACGCGTGCGGACGATTCAACATCGCCAGACGGAACAACCTCAATGCGGTCCCCGTGTGAATAGTTTTCGGTACTTTCAACCGTTTTTTTTTTTCACAAACGGATCACATTTTCGTAACAGTCTTGATTTACTACAGGCCAACAGCAACGCCTTTATGCCAACCTACATACGTGGGCTTTTCGGGTTTCCATTTCCCCCAAACCCCTTTTCCTTTCCTTCGTCGACCCGATGCCAAAGTGCAGCTACGAAGGAGAGTGTTTACGTTTCCTTCCTTTCCCCCTTTTTCCACGTGGTTAGGTCGAATTACCGGCGTAGTCCAACTTCCTTCCAAAGGGGTAAGATTACTCTGATAATCCTGAGGAAATTTTCGGGCAATCTAGAAGTCACAGTCTATACACGGAGGTGTAGGGAAATAAGCCTTTTCGATAGAAACTACTTTTCAAATACCTAAGAGGAAATTTATTTTCAAATTGATTTTTCGCTTGTATTGGTTTTTTCCTACTGGATACTTGTATGCAGGGGCGGATTTGTGTATAGGATAATTTGCAGCCTGGGGCGGCAAATTTTCGGGGGCGGAAATTTTGGGGAGCGATAGATTTTGGAGAGCATCAAATTTTAGGGTGCGACAAATTTTAGGGAGCGGCAAATTTTGATGGACGATAAATTTTGATGTGCAGTAAATTTTGGAGAGCGACAAATTTTGAGCGAATCAAATTGGAAAATGTTTAAACATTAGGGCTGGAAACAATTTTAAAAGCTTTTCATTTTTTTTCATGCAGCGAATTTGCAAAAACCCATATGTGGGTAGCTATATTGAATTGATTTTAAAATTGTCTCGACTTCTTTAAAATAAAATATTTTATGATATTTCACGGAAAGGGCGGCAGACGCTTGTTAGCCTAGGGGCGACAAATCTCAAAATCCGCCCCTGCTTGTATGGAGCCCCACTTTCTGTAACTAAGTAGTACCTTTTGGCGTAAGGGATGGGTATTGCGGAACATGTCACCACTGGCGACAGTTTATGAACATTTTATTTTGGTGGGTGGATTTCGTATATGGATATGTACAGTACATACATGGTCGGCATACAGAGATTCAGTACACTGTACTACTTGAATTTAAAACTGTGCGGGAGTCTAACTGAGATATCGGTCTTTGATGGATTTTTGGAATAAAAGAAATTGAGTTCGATAAAATGAAACAGCGTGAGAGTAGGTATTTCTTATCTCACTTTTGTTGTTATTTTTGGTAAACACCGTGGTTGGGAAAATGCGTTACGATAATATGTAAATCAGTAAAAAGTTTCTGTCAGATTATTTTTTGAAGGGAAACTTTTTATATTTCTCATTATCGCATAAAATTCTAAACCGTCTCGTGGAACGATCGTCGTAGTTAATAGTCTCTTTCCGAGTCTGTTGGAAAAATTTATAAAAAATCCACTATGTCTTTATCATTAACATGTAAATAAAAATGGCAAGTGACTTGCATCGAAATCAAGCCATCACTTCTAGACATGTTGTAAAAGAAACGTTCACCTTTGTTGCAGGTCGCATGGTTACGCGTAGACACACAAACCATATTGACAATAGCCAGCCACGTTATTACGAAAAACCACCGAATAACCATGTCTCACAGCGATCATCGTACATGGTTCCTCCACATACGAGAAGTCAGAGAATCCGACAGGGGATGGTACATGTGCCAGATTAATACAGATCCCATGAAAAGTCAGACTGGTTACCTCGAAGTTGTCGGTAAGTATGACGTAACCGCTTCAAATTAGCTGAGTAGATAGTAATAATTCACATTATCCATAGTTTCATAAATTTATAACACAGCACATTGCGGAAAATACACGTTTGCCTAATGCATCCATAGTTATACGGAAATAACGCATTGCAATGGATAAATTATTTTGCAATAATTAAAACTACATGCAAATTGACAAGTGAAATATTTTTTTAATATAGATATTACTGCATCTTCATAAAGAATGTTTAAGGGGTTGTACCTCGTTAATCAAGCGGCTGAAAAGAGGCGAATTTTTGTGATTTTTTTTTAAAGGCGGAAGCATATATTTTTACAGAACTTTTTGTACTTAAAAGAGCAACATTTAAAGAACATTTGGTAATTTTTTCGTAGTAAAAGATATTCCCGTTTATAGTAAAGTAACAACGACATCCGAGAAGCCTTTTTAAAAATTTGGTTTCGCAATGAGCACTGCCATTCGGAATCAGATTATGTAAAATCAATACACAAAAAAGATTTCGTTAATATATTAATGCATCCTCTGATTAACAGAGGGAATTTCGGAAATATTAATTTAAAACAGAATGGAGGCTATTTAAATTTTAAATCTTGATTTTTTCAACCTTAAATAGCCGTAATTTTGTTTTAAATTAACATTTCGGAAATAGCACCACATTGACTAAATTGATATTCAGCACTTGTCAAAGTAGATCCTGTATCTGCAAGTCAAGGATTTAATGTTAATTGTATTAGTGATAAATCCGCAATGGTTGTGTTATGAAAGTTGCAGTTACTCATGAAGTCCAGATAAATTCGAATAAAACGATGCTTAAATTTAATTTATACAGATATACCTAGAGCAACCTATGTCACAAACCATCATCTTTTAACGTTAAGATACTAAAGTTCTTTGATAAGATTCAAAATTCGTAAAACTTATCAAACCACTTATTACTCTTAAAAATAAATACTTCTAATTAACTAATTCAAGTCACAAAGGAAATTTGTCGTTAATTGAATTGTTTTCAACTACTAAAAATAATATTTGGAACAATGTCCCAGTCTCATTTCAATCACAGACAAATAATATTTCAAAGAAAAATTCGTCAAGTAATCCGTCAATGGCGTTTGAACGGTCGTCAAAGATGTTTGAATTTTACGAAGTACGCTGCGCCATCGAAATCCTACACTTCGATCACTCACATCTCTATTCAGCTTACCTTCAATAAACCAGTAACCATTATCAATAGCATCGCAGTTCAGTCTTTTTTTATAACAGCAATATGGCAGCTGCATACTAACATATCAATCGAAGCACGAGCTTTGATCCATACCGCCAGTTACTAAGGAACAATGTTCGTTATACTTCTTCCTTGACTCAAATACATATCGCGTATACTGAAACGCCTAATTATCTGGTAGTATTGATTTCAGGTGTGGAAGGAGGAACATCTTGTTGTACCTCGGTAAGTTATGATAGCGATAAAATCATAACGTATAAAAAATGTGGGCTACTAGGTAGTATCAAGTTTAAAAAGCTATCCTGTCTCGAGATAATAATGTAAGGTTCATGTAATTAGTGCGGCACAGCGTTAGAAACGATGAAAATAGCATGCATTTATGGAGGTTCTGGATATTCATTACACTGTCCAACAAAATTGAACTTTTTTTCTGTTCTGTAACATTCAATAGCCGTTTCTTATAGATTTTTGTGCGCTGAAAACGAATCCGCAGCACCCTCAGTTTTCGAGAAATTCGATTTCGAAAAAAAATACAAATTTTGAACTTTGAACATGTTTTGTGTTCATAAAGTAACAGTTATTCGGTTGCATGTTCCGCTAAATTATTTTATGAACCCTCGCGAACACAACGATATAAGTTATTATTGAATTATAAACATTTAAATATGTTTAAACAACGATCAAATGGAAAATTCTTTTATTTCCTTTAATATTATATTAAATAATTTCATGATAAATTTTCTTTCTGTATTATAGTAAACTGAGTCGAAATGGGATTCCAATGCCTAAAAAGTAAAGGAATAGAAAGTGAATGACAAATCCATTATTAACATATGGAAAATTCCAATTAAGTAGTTACCATGTGTTCTAGTTATGAATTGAAGGGGATGGATTGACTATGGTTTGGTGAGCCGCTAGACTCAGGTTTAATCGACCCTTGAATCGAAAGGGGAGAATATCGCGCACATATCGGTAGCAACAGGGGTAGGAATTGTTATAACCATCATGTCATGTCAATGTTACATACTGATACACGGATGTAATTCGCAATATCTTAATCAACCTTGACAAGCTGTGAGAGTCTGATTCTGTTTCGGCCCATCTCCTTTCTCAAATGATTTGTTGTTCGCGCAATTTGAATCAGTTGTAGGTACTTCAAACCTGAATTTGCATAACTCGTAGATACATTCGTGTAGATAATTATTTTTGCTAAGTAAGTGCATACAATTATTAAAGAACATTTATTTAATAAACCTAAACTGTCTTTAACCCTCACCAGAGAAATTCAACACTATTTATGTTGGCCATTACTTATTTATTCGCATCTCTGGCTTCAGAAAATAAAAATTCTAGACATAGCACTTTCAAAATCCTCTGTAGAAGCTTGTACTGTCAAGGGAATATCCTGAACCCGGAAATTTAACAAATTCTGAAACTTTGTGAATATGTAGGGAATTTCCAACTGATTACAATGCAATTTTTGCTTCCTGCCCAAATTCACTCTAAGGGGGTGTAATTATTGATCCCTGAAAAAGCCGGTTATTTTCCGATTTTGTGTTATAACTCGTGGACTGTAAAATATTTTTCCTACCAAATGATAGATCTCATGAAAAGAAGTAACTTGTGTGTTGAAATTTTTTCCCTATCTCTTACAGTTTCCAAGTTAAAACACAAAATCCGAAATAACTGAATTTTCAGTGGTTAATTTCACTCCCTTTGGGTGAATTTGGGCTGCAAACAAAATTGCGTTGTAATCAGGAAGAAATCCCATACAAACTCACACATTTTTTTAATTTCAGGATCTTCCCTTCTGAGAAGTGTATGTATAAACAAGATTCTATTATGGGTTAAACTGAACTCCATACCTCCCGTCGATTCTTAAGCAACCCGTCATATAATATTTAACATGCACATGAAAAGCAAATCTTCATAAGGAATAAATTAATTCTCTGCCATTAAGCTCGAAAACGTGGTATCACGTTTCTTTCATTCCTACAATGTGCGGGATGTAGGAAATTCACGCCTTATATTAACCATATTAGTGCACAACAACTCTCTTTGTTATCTCTATGAACACAGAAGCGAATCTTAATACAGGATAGAAGACGTAAAAAAGATACATACTCTGGAATAGCTACTTTTATATGTATGTAAGATACATATTGGAATAAAAAACATTTGCTCCTCTCGGAGCCATTTCTGC
This sequence comes from Andrena minutula, assembly GCA_929113495.1. Taxonomy (NCBI): domain Eukaryota; kingdom Metazoa; phylum Arthropoda; class Insecta; order Hymenoptera; family Andrenidae; genus Andrena; species Andrena minutula. The sequence continues at coordinate 42,149,505 of OV815994.1, forward strand.
ATGGCAAGTTAGCCTTCTTCCTTCCTTCAACGCCCAAGAATGAAGTACACATTTCATTGTACGTGCATAATTAATCCCAGAAAAAATTGTGTAAAATTCTCTTACTTCCGCAATTAAGTATTATACGTTGCGTGAGCCTCTCATTGACATAGAATTTTAATAATTTAATAATTAACTCCGCTTTTCTAGCAAACAAGCTATTAATTACTCTCCAAGAGAGGAACGGAGATGGACTGCTTTTTATACAATGCACTATAATTTACAATTTGAAGTATGACATGAATAAAATCGTTCAAAAAAATGTTTATCCACTTTTAGATCACTTCTTAGGAAAGTTATGTGCAGAAGTTTTCGAATACAGTTCACCATTATCAAGATATTAAATTCAGTGTTGCCTTAAAAGCTTCATTCATCGATTTATATTTGCCAGACAAATTGATCGTGGAATTGGAAACTTGGCAATTGGAAATTTGCATTTAGGAATTACATGAATATTTTACGCTCTCCATCTTTAGAACTTTAATGGAATTAACAATTTTCAGTGATTTCTATATACAGCCTCGATGACCTGAAATCATCTAATTTATAGCAAACGGACTTCTAATTTGCATTCGGTGAATTTCTGAGGGGGAATATTATCGCGTGGGTTATGTAGCAGACGCTTTTAACCGGATGAAGGACACATCAGTTTCGTTTTTTTTTTCGTGGAATGCCGTGTACAAAATGTCGCAGTTACGAGCCCAGTTAAGCCAAATGAGCATCGTCAGAATACCTTATCGTAACAATCGTGCATCATCGGGAAAGATCAAGCTTCAGCAGTTAAACGAACATAAAACCACGGGAAAGACCTTTCGCGTCTACTTAATTTGCAAGGCATTAACCTTATTATTATGAGGCAATATGGTCGCGAGTTTGCGAGAATGCCGTATGGAGGGTTGCACGCGAGCAATCTTTACAGCCCTTCTCGGAAATGAAACCTCGTATATGCCCTTTCACGAGTGCACGCTTCCCTTCTTTCGTTCTTTTAATTCTTTTAACTCCCGTATCCGTACACATTCCCGCCTATTTCATTTTCGGAATACGATGACACGGGGTGGTTCTTTTAAAGTGATTAAATTAGTTTGAAACTTCGAGGATATGTGGGGAGCCTGGTTGTACGAAAAGTATTCAGCTCGCAAGGGAATATCGTCAATTAAAACAATTTCTAAATGAAAGCCGGAAAAATGTCACTTTATTGGGATTTTGCCTGAGTTTTTGGTTGAGCGAATAAGCTTAGACCGCCGTTATTGGAAGTGAAAGTACGGAATAAAGGTTTTGAAAACGAAGCATCAGTTTTCTTGGAAACAACTTTGAAAGTTGATCAAGTTCGCGTGCATTCCGTTGCAGATTTGCTTACGTAGTAGATCGTTTTACTGGTCGTAGATTGAACGTTTATAGTTATAAACCAAACTCATAGTATCGATTGCAGAAGTGCTCGAGAAAAAATATATGATACTCTATAGTCTATATAATTATTAAAGCACAGTTGTGCATGTACCAACATAGGTTTCATTTTTAATACGTATTCAGATTAATTCAGGTTAATGAAAGTAAACATTTTGGTTTTATACGCGAACCGATCTAAAGTTTGGAACAGACTCGTCCAGTAATTCAGTCGAGTAGCGATTAATTTAGTAATTTACCTAGTGTGGACACTAAAAAAAAAGAAGAATACTAAATTACCAAATTACTCGCCACTCGACTAAATTAGTGGAAGTGTCTGAACCTTAAATAGGGTCATAACACTCTGCTATTGATAATATTAATAAAAAGAAACAAATGAAACCTGACTTGTAACGAGATTTACTCGATTTTCAAAATCGATTTGACGATTACAAAAAGCGTTCTTTCTAATGAGTGAAGGGTTCGTTGCAAATATTTTATTCTCTACTTTTAACTTCCTTTTTAATCTAGAATTATGTCTTCCCAGGTTGTACAATGGGTTGCAAGCTATTGTGCTCCGATAAGCGCATCAAATGACTAAATTATGTATAAATATTAGAGATGTACCGCCTAGGGTTTTGGCCGACTAGCTGTTTAATCGGCTGTCAAGAGGCCAACTAGTCGCCGATTACAAAGGTGGTCGGATAGTCGGCTTAACCGACTAGTTGGTAGGGCTGTTCAAGTAGCTTGAAATTCGGACCGAGCCGAGACTCGGTTTCCGAGTCGAGCTGACTACTCGAAGAGAATCGAGTAGCTCGAAGTAAACTCAGTACTCGAATTTTTTCGAGCGGCGCGAAGAGAACTGAGTATTCGAATTTTTTCGAGCGGGCCGAAAAAACCGAGTGGGCCGAAAGTATCGAGCGGACCGAATGCACATACTTCGAGCAGGTCGAAATTTTGGAGCAGTCCGAGTGTGTCGAGTAGTTTGAAGCTTGAATATTTGGAATATTTTAGGAAATATTTATCTACTGGATAATGGTTCTTAATAACATGAGTAATTAAAATGTAAACTGCAAATGAAAATATTCTCTAACTATTGAAAATAATTTTTCGCATATGTACATTTAATATTTCTTCTTTCGTTTTCTTTGTTTTTTTCTTTCTATTCAATACATAATGTATATATTATATTATATGTTATTATTTGTTTATCAGTGCTCGCACAAAATCAACATATTTGTGAGTTTAAAGGTGCAAAATTGAACAAAAGGCGGCCCCTTGAAAGAAAAGTTCACTTTTACGAAAGAAATTTTGCCTTAAGTGTGCAAGAAAGGTATTTAATTAAACAGTATGTTATAACAATAGGTGATTTCTATGAAACAAATGTTCACAAATATCTATGCACAAGTTCAAGTCGATCGGTTGAAAATTTTTTGAGTTACGTTACCCGCCAATTGTGAAACTCGTTTTAAGAAAAACGCTTTAAAGTTTTCTGGCAAACCTGCTGTTCCGTAGCTAAACCGGATATAGCCGCTTTAATTATTCGGATTTCGTTCTGCAGCTTTAGGACCATATTTTCGTAATGTTCAACTATTGATTTATGCTAAAAAAAGAAATCGATTTATTCGACCCACTACACCAGGTTCCTCCCTTAAGATTGTGTATCCAAAAATAATTAAAGAAGGATTATTCACTTTGCTCAAGGCACATTCACTTTTCTGTACGAATCCTACCTGTTAAATGTTGAAAACTATTTGTCTAATTAGTCTAGTACAATATAGAGGTGTTTTCAAATAACAATTTAATTAATTTTGTTGGGTTAACAGCTTTAATTGCAACCAGCAAAATTATCGAAGGGAAAGCAACACAGTATCGTTAGTCACGTTTCAAACACTAAGCGATATATTTAAGACACTACAGTTACATTTTAATGTCCTCGTTACTACATAGTCATTAGATTTCCAATAGTACCATCGACATTCCCGTCGAGATTCACTCATACCACAGAAATTTCTAATACAATAGTGGGACTGATAAATTGCAGAATGATTGTGGTACAAAGATGTCAGCAATACAGATTCGAAAAAAACAACTTTCATTATGCAATATTCCCACATGTGCAACATTGGGAACATCACAACAATGAAGGCAAGGAACATCATGCCAATATAAAAATTCTGCATTATCTAAAAAGTGGTTACTGAGTCATGTATGATGACTAGACTGCGTAAGTTTATGTAAGTATGGTATTTATTACGATAAAATTACGTACATTAATGAATACACTATATCGTGGCTGCTACTATACTCGAGCTAATTTGTAAGCAAATCCTGTATGTGCTAGAAATATGGAACATATGCAAAACACATGCGATATGCAAAATAAGAAATAGAATTTGAAAACCCTTTAATGATGAAACATATTTTTATCAAAGTTCCACTTGTTTAGTCCTTTCTTAAAAAAATATATATTTGCATACACTGCCGCAGTCATATTAATGTATGAGATAATAGTAGCTTTCAACGCAAACCTAATTATCTATAATTCAAAGTCATTAAAATTATTAAAGATAAATGAAATAACCTTGATACCATGTTTTGCATTAAATTTTCTGTTTTACAAAACACATAAATTCAGAAGTTTTAATTTATATGTATACAAATTGCTCTTAAAGGTAACTATCGTGAATCGTGATGTAGATTGAAAAATATGACATTCCATTAAAAAGAACGAAATTATCCCAGACGTTTTCGTAAGAGTTTTATTGCTAAAGCCATTTAGAGTGACTCATTTGTAGATAATCACTTCAGATAATATGTAGATAATTTAAGCAGTAGTATATTTACATTCGCATCCTGACAATAATAAATAATTGGTTTAAAATCGTTCCCTGCACACGTGCTATACCTATATCTTGTAGAAAAATCGTATCCTGAAAATGTTGCGGTAATTATTGTTCGTTAGTAACTTTTTATAATCCTGTCTCTGTTGATACATTTCTGATACCACTGACGTTAATTTAGATACTACTTAGACACTATTTCTTTAAGCGCTGCACGCGAATCACGATAGTACATTATCACAGAGCAAAAGCGGGGTAATAACATTTTCTATATTTTTGCTTGTGACGGCGAGGTGCAATCTCAATTACGTTGTCATAATGTGTACAGGGGAAATACGGTAAAAAACGTTGAAGTGAACACATGAATTGCTCATTCATTAAATTATAGCTCTGTAGATACCGTAATAGACAATTGCAAAAATAATTAAAAAATTCTTATGTTCTTACATATTGTGTAATGTAAATGCAAAGTATTCAGAATCCAATTTTTTCATTTAAATAATTAAATAGTTAAGTTAAATTTTAAATTTTTCTATAAATTTTCTGTATCTGCGTCATCATAATCAATTTAATTTTCACTGAATTTAATTGCAAGTATAATCTATATGTAGCAAAAATGAAGGTCCTGACAAATCTTGAAAATTTATATTTTCCGTTGCATGTAGGTACACATTTTTACTTAAACCCTGTTATTTAAAGTCAACCTATACCACATGTTATACATAATGACTTTAGTTACATCACTTATTTTTATATAGTTTCTGTTTCACGTAACGTAATCATAATCAATTTACTTAAAATGTTAAATCTGCACAGCCATAATGCCTCATCGAGGAATGAAATGATCTTCAAATCAATACTCCCTAAAGAAACCACCGAGAAATCAGAGACAGAGATTACATTCGGCTGTATATTCATGGATTATACCGACTAGAGCATCATGTGTGTGTGTGTACGTGGGTGTCTGTTCGTAAGCAGAACTTTGATGAGATCCAATAATTGGAACGTGAAAACATTTTCCGTTGAATCATCAAATTATCGACGCTGCAGGGAGACGCACTTTAATTAAATGCGATTAAGTTAAACCTGGCAATGTAAATATGCAAAGATACGAGTTTACCATGAAATCAGGTAGAATTATAGGATTCAAGTAATACGTAATCACTACTTCGCCAATCTTAACAGCTTAATTCGGTACATCAAACAAGGAATGGATATTCCTTTAATGTAATTTGAGAAATTATTAGAATAATTTGTGCTAAATACATTGTGCAACAAAATTTAATTTTTTTCTGTTCTGTAACATTCAATATCCGTTTCTTATAGATTTTTGAGAATCATCACCTTCAGTTTTCGAGAAATTCGGTTTTGAAAAAAAAACGAAAATTTTCAAATTTGAACATCTTTTGTGTCCAAACAGTAATAGTTATTCGTTTGCTTGCTCTGTTAAATGATTCTATAAACTCCCCCGAACACAACGATCAAATGGAAAAGGACACCCAAAATGCACCAATTTTTGCAGATATCTTTCTATATATTTCAAAAACTAAGGGTCTAGGGAAAAATCTAACCACTCCACCCGATGCAGCAGACATTTTTTCTCCAAAACCATCAGCAGAACTGATAAAACACCTATTCGTTTTCAATGCAGAAACGAAAGAGTTTGGCAAAACGTGCGGGCGGACAGTGGTAGTCACGCGCCTTGCGCAATTCTGTGACACTGAGCGGCCCACCCGTCATTGACTACCACTGGCGGCGCCGCACGTTGTGCCAAACTCTTTCGTTTCTGTATTGTAAACAGAAGGTGTTTTACCACTTTACCGCTGTTGAACAGAAATATTTATTATATAGCAGAGTAGTGGTTCTCAACCTGTGGGTCGCGAAGTGTTTCCTGCGGAGTCGCCACGGTTTTTTTTTTTTTTTTTTAATATTATTAAGTTAGAATTATATCCTGAAATACCAATTTTTAATGTGTTTTCTAAATTTGCTTCACCTCATTAAATTTACCTTACCTTATATCAGTAGGGGGGGAGGGAGGGTTGCAAGTTATTTGAATATTATAAAAATGTATCGGGACACCAAAAGTTTGGGAAACACTGGAGTAGAGAGAAAATTTTTCTTTTGCTTAATAAAATTTTTACAAATAAAAGAAATGAAGGACATACATAATATTACTGATACAATATTATAAATGTAATATTCGGAAGATAATCTTTCTTCACGTGGTAAATAAAAAATAATTGCTTCTGCATTGTAATGGGAGGTACACTCAACAACCTTTAATATAGTAACAGTTTTTAAAGTTAGAACATGCTACATTCAAGGTTTTACGACCCTTTATAAATCAATCATTCGCACCGTAAAAGTCTAGCTATACCTTTCCATAAATAAAAAATGAGTTTTGATATATCGTTCGTAAGTCGACTGACAAAATGGAGGCTAATACCGTGATGCGTGAAATGGTTTTTGTACAGAATATAAAGAGATAGAAAATTCTTTATTTCCGATAGGTATCACATATGATGAATGAAAACAGATATGCTTCTTAAACTGCTCACACTCGGAGAAAATTTATTTCTACGAAAGTACCGAATTTTATAGGTACATATTATAGGTACATATATATATATATATATACATTTTGCACAGATCTTTGAGTACTGTACTTTTCGATTTTAAAATTTGTATCCTACACCAGTTTCTTTATAAATACAAATTAAAAGGAAAATTAATTAACTTGTTCAAAGACTGTTGGGTAGCTCGCGACACTTGTGAAACAGTATTTTCGAATAAGTAATAAGTGGTCCAGTGAGATTTGTCAAATTAAATAAACAGTCTCAACAAAACGACTATCAAAAAAGAAAAGATAGATTAGTATACCTAAATTAAACTTCTAAGGCCCACTATATGCAAATCGCGCAAATATTGAAATAATTATTAACATGAGATTTAAGGAGGAATTCGAATATAAAAGAAAGTTTAATCACTTTATTGTAAAAATATGACTCTACACGAACGTACAAAGGAAATCTAAAAAATAGAGAGAATGTAGCCAAATTAAATAAATTTAATTCAGGATGTTTGTATGCCAAACATTTCAAGAGCCAGAAACACAAATGTTACGGAATTGGAGAAAGCCGAGTGATTTTCCCTTCAACGATTACGGTGAATCAACGTTTGTTAATGAAGCGGAAAGAGGTTTGTTCGGAACATCCTATGCAAATTAACTCGGGAGAGATTGCAGTTGGAGTTCTTCCTGAAAAAGAAGTGATCGCTGCAATTTGACAAGATAAAATATACATAGATATTACGGAACAGCAGTTATCATCAATCGAAGAATTAATATAAAATATCGAAACAAGTGTGTATTATTATTAGTACATCGTACATACAATACATACATGTTTAGCTCCAGTACATGTTATATTCAATACTATACATAGCAAAGTATATTTCAGAAATTAATAAATACCTTTTATATTATAAAGTATTATCTTGTAAATGCAGTAATAAAGTTCAAATTAATGTAATTATTACATATTTTCATGATTCAACATGACTGCTTATTTTATAGGTTTATAATTTTTGAGAAAAAAGGAAAATTGAATTCTTTCGAGGAAATTAGTATTTTGTATATAAAATGATGTTTGTGTCTGATTATAGTTGAAACATTTTTACATATAATAAATTCTTTTTCTTTCCATTCATCACAGTAGGTACATTTTAAAGGATTTAATACATGAAATCAATATTAATCAAAGGTGTTCCACTTGAAAAATTGATATTTTTGGTACTTTAATATTTAACAATAACATACATAATAATGGAGTTATGGTTAGTGTGTAACTAACACAGATACATTACTTGTAACCGCGGCGGCGTAAGTCGTTAATTGAAATTTAATTTAACGTTAATAAATTTAAGATTATAAGTAAGTAGTTTTATTATGTGCTCACTGATTTAAAATGAATTACATTCTATGTGCCATTTAGACAATTCAGAAGAACATGTGTTTTGGAATCGAAATAATTTTATTATTATTTCTATAAATCTTGAGAATCGTCAAGTAAATTTATTTACTAGTTAACTAACGTTATTTACATATGATTTACATACAACATTAAAAACTGAAATGTACTGCGTACATTAAATTCGTTTGGCCATTGTATTTAATTTTTTGTATTATTATTATTCTCTCCTGTACTCAAAGGATTATTCTCTGTGCATGTTGATAAATAAATGAATGCCACTGCAACGCGTTAAGGTTAATGTAGGTAGACGAACGAAGAAGGAACTCTATTACACGAACGAGTTTTTTACCTAAATCATTTTGCCTCGCAACATTTCCAGGCAAACCGAATTTTATAGTACTACACAATATTCCTGTTTTTAATAAAATGCTATTCATATGGACCTACGAAAGACAGAATAATTCCAGAACCGACATCTATCGATCCACTAATGAATACATTAGGACTGGTGTCGGAGGACAGTTGTGTCCCAAAGCTGCCTGCAAACTAAGCGCATTAATGGCTTAATAAATTGCAATTAATACATTACTGCCAGCTTATTATTCTACTCGGAGATAGATTATTATTTAATGCGACTTAATATGACGGACACGAATTAGACCACTAATCTGAATCAGAACTAATTACCTAATAACCGCAATGAGCACCACAAAACAAGTAAAATTTACGAAACTAAAATTGAGAAATTATTATACTTACGAAACACAATGACCCACTACTAACAGCCGTGAATGCTACTATGTACATTCCGAACGTAGCAGTGGAAATGTTACAGATCGATTACGAATGTACTTATGTAGGTATAACAGCATCAGTGGCTAAAGCGAGGCATTGAGAGCAGGCGCAGACAATTCACATTGAAAAAGAATTAATTCTTCCTATTTTTATATAATTAGTACTGCCTATTGGAATACATTATTGCTGCTAACTCAATTTCGCAAAAAATGTGGGTTAGTTGATTTTTGCTCTGAATACCACAAATGCTCAATGGAATCTTGAGCACGGCACAGGAAATTGACAGAACAATGCGCATCATCTGATATAACAAGAATTGGAAAAAGAATGCAGGAGGATCCATCGTCTCTTCTTTAAGTGCGTTCATCATCTCCCCCTTTGCTCCAGCCCGCTCCAGCCTCCAGGACAGTGGATTCGCCAGTCCGGTCTCTACAACGACAAGTAAGGATCGTTGGGCACGTTTATTGTATGCTTTACGAGCATCCGGCTCCGTTTCCGACATTCGTACCGAAATCAAATTGGTATTCTCGAGATACGGGGGACTCCTGCATCCCATCTGCAGCAATATAATCCCGTGAGTTTCGTCCACGTAAACGTGCCCACTCTCCCTTCTGGCCTCGTGTTGCCCTTCTTCTGTCGCGTCGTAGCCCTCTTTGAGACACGAAATTGTCGGCATGCAAGGTACAGCCGACTGGCTACTTACGAAACTTCATCTCCCACGTGAAATCATTCTAGAGCTCCTCGTGCCGCCTACACACAACCCTTCGCCTCCCTCCTTACTATATAGTGCAAAATTGAACGGGTTGTTCGAGGCGAGGATTATAAACTGCCCATTTTCTTCAGCAGCATCCATGTAACTGAAAAGTAGACTTCGCTGGTAAGCTTAATTTCTTGTAATGATTAATTTAGAACTGTTTATAAAGAATGTTAAGAATCTCTTGTTTCTAATTGTCTTTAATTTTTTTATTCGACGAGAATTTATTCGACGAATGAAGTTAATTTTTTTATTCGTCGAAAGTTTCAACTTCTGTATCGAATAAATTTGGTAAATTTAACTGTAACTTTAACTTTACTTTTATTCGACGGTGTATTCATCGTCGAATAATTTTCTGGCGAGCGTTCAAGCCGCCGAGAACCGGGGCGTTGAGGCGTTGAGGCTGCAATTGAATAAAGTTAAAGTTACAGTTACAGTTATAATTAAATAATTTATTTGACGCTGAAGTTGAAACTATCGACGAATGAAAAAATTAACTTTATTCGTCGAATAAAAAAATAAACTTTGTTTGTCGAATAAAGTTAAATCGGTTTAGATCTTTAAAGTTAACTCGGGTTAACTTTATTCGATACATGACGAATGATTTTTTCACTTTTATTCGTTATTCGAAATTTTATTTAAATAAAAATTTTGTCCATCTCTGAAACAAAGGCGCACGCTTTTAGAATACAGCTAACTTATCTACATTTTATATTAACAACCATTTTTCAAACAAGTATATTGCATAAATCGTAGGTTGGTCAAACAGTCGAACAAGTAAGCTACTCCTTCTAGCACAGCTTGCAAAGTACAAAGTGGCTTTTGCTGCTGTCGAGGAAACTCACTGGATATTCGTGTACACCAAAAGATTCAGTCGTATATTGCCGCTCGAATGCCCTGACAAGTACATTATAATGCTAACAGGGCCGCTTTCATCAGTTCTATCGTTAAAGAAACTTCGTTTTGAGTTATGAACGGGCGGCTTCCTCCACGAGTCACTTAACTTCCTTATTACTCCACTGGAAAGATTCGTAGCATCGTGCCCAAATGTTTGTTTCTAAGTCGCAACCAGTTCTTTAAGTATTCCAATGAAATATCAAACGAAAAATTGTATTTCTTATAATATCTGCCACAATCGCAGCACATAAATAGTGTATGCCATATATGGAAACATTCCAGATGATATTGGAGTGGTTTATGCTGTTTGAATTTACATAATTTTTAGTACCTATATCTCCTTTTTTAGGTCGTGGTTTAGTATTTAAAAGACACACATAAAACTGATTAGTTTTTTGTAATTGACATATTATAGCGTGTCATAATAAGACTATTTTCTCATAATGTTTTTTAGTACAAAAATCTTATTTTGATTGTAAATATGAATTTATTTTCTCCACATGTTGGACTTAAAATTTGTTTCTTTTGATGCAAATTGCAAATAGTGAACGTTCCTTTATAAACAAAAATTGGACATTAAAATTTTTCACATAACGCTTTGGTGAATTTTACACACGGGAGTCAGAATGATCTTAAGTTACCTGAATTCGTTATTCCTGCAAGCCCCTGAAGAATTTCGCAACTTTTCGCTGCATGCTTTTCAAGTCCATTCTCGTTTCGTCAGTATCTTTATCTACGTGCATAAAGTGTGTAAGAGTGGAATAGTTGGACTGACGTTACAGCAGGCACACTGCTATTCTATGTAACATTATATATATACCTCCTTTACTTTCGATGCACCGAAACGATGCATTAAAACTAGGAAGTAGGAAAAAATACCTCCCTATATAGATATACAGCATTCCTTGATCACTTTTCGTGGATAGGCATAAATGTTTTATAAACAATTATAAATTTTTCTCATCTCCAATTCTTAATTTATAAAAGTTTATGTTATAAAATACATCGCATTCGCGATTACCCCGCGTTCGTATTTACCCTACGCTCCCTTATATCCGCCATCCTGTTACTTTCTGGTTCTATTTTAATCACTATTCTCACCATTGTTTCTAAGACTTTATAATAGCCTCCATACATGTGCTGGCAGCGAAAAGTGGAGCCATTTGTATGGTCTTGAGATCTTAGTATAGGTTCTTTGGAGCTAAACGCCAAATATTCGCATTGAAACTTTTATTTGAAATTTGAGTGTACCCGCTTAGGCATCGCTCTACGGGGTTTTACTTTGATAGAACTTCGTGTATTGGCCAAGATGCTTGCACAAGGATTGGTGCAAGCGGTGCTTTATGATCGAATATTTTGTGTTCCGGCGAATTCGGCGCGTCTCCATTCACATCAACTTTCAGCATCGAGAGGGCATAGCGAGTGATTCGGTGAATCGTTTGTCAAAGACATAGTAATGGAGAAGCGTAGTCACAATCGCAATTTTCATATTTTTAACCTAATCTGTATGTTTTCTTATCGCCAAGCCGTAGTAGGTAGACAGATTTTTTAATACGGCATCAGTCAAAACTCCTCTACCAAATTCTTTTCATTTGTGTAAATTACGAACGACGCGGGTCCATCTCTTTGTGCACGTGGTTCGTGTTTCCACTTTTTTTTCACTGTCAAATTAAGAACACCTTTAAATTCTTGGAGTCGTCGTCGCAATAATAATTGGCAAATTAAATTCGTCATAAAATTTGGGGATTATATTCTTGAATAATTATACTTTCAAAATATAAAAAAAAAATATCCTTCTATGTCCCTCCAAATAACCCTCCCGCCTTATGGGGAGACTATACTTTAGGCAACGCTAAAACAGGCCAATTTTTAGGATTTTTTTCTGGAGAAATTATGAAGCAAATCATTAAGAAAAACTTCGATATTTTTATTTCAAGCAAAAATTGGATCCCCTAGGATGTACATAATTTGACAACTCCGAAAGCATGGTGCTACGAAGATATACCAATAAAACAATATTAAATGAATTATTCATCAATAAAAAAAGTTTTCTTGTTTTCTGGATATACAGTAAAACAACCTTAAAGTTTTACAAAGATTCACTTTATATTTGTGGAGAAAATAATTCTTAAAAATCGCCGTATTTTCAACGTCCTAAACCCGGGTCCCCTTTAACACGATAGTGATTTTCCTTCGACGAAATGACAGAAATAATAACAAATATTGTTCACACAACTCTGCACGACATTGCACACGTGCAAACAAGACTTCCGTATGCCGAAAAGGTCGAAACTATTAACTGGATTATTCTGCGCTCCCACTTATAGACCGTATTGCGCGGGTCTCAATTGAAACATGCTAATTAAACGTTGTAAACAGAGGGCAGCGCGTTTACACGGAAGTTCTTCTGTTGCCAGCGGCAAACACTTCATACCGTTGTTATTCATTACGTAACTCGGGGGACGGTTAAGCTCCACGTTAACCACTTCTTCTCATCTTTCGAGCTGTTGATCCGACCTTTTCCGACGCTACTCTCACCTCAGACCACCCTCCTACCGTGTTGCCACTCAGTGCCATTACTTTCCCTGTAATATCGTGAAACGCGCGCAATCTGGAACACTACTCGAGCAACCAAGAAAACCCTACGATTCCCTGCGCCACTGTGGAGTAATCAGGGGCCGAGGAGGACTTCTGGATTACCGGTTTTAAAGGTGCAAATATCACGCCTCGCTGGCGACCGTCGCATCGTAAATCCCCCGTAAACCCTATCTTCGAGATTTCTTCGCACATCGAAGAGGGGAGGAGTTACGATCTTTAAACGGGGGTCTTCAATGTTTCCTTTAATTTTCGGCCGCGATGGATCTGCTTAACACAATACTCCTAAGTCTGCGTTCAGAAAGTTGGGGCGTAAAAGTCGCCTCGTTTCGTCTTTGTTATTTGAAGATTTGTATTGTCTTCTTATTAGGGGAAGAGGTGGTAACATGGACCACTTTACTGTTTTAGAGAAAATAATTAATTTTAAATGTACCTATTGCATCAACAGTTATCAGTAGTGTTAGCTAACATATCTCTTATCATGTATTTTCATATTATTAGTCTTTTCATTAGGATACTAAATAATATCGTTCAAAGAGGACAACAATTTGTGTTAGGTATCACAGTGAAAAATGTGGGGTTTTACACCTAATATGAAACAGATACAAATATTTAGAAATAATAAAAATTACTTTCATGGGTAATTACGGGAGAGTTACCGCACCTTACTCAAAATTATCACCGTATGTATACTTTGCAATGACATTTTTTTCCAAGGATTCATATTAGTTGAACATCGTATGTTACTTCTAGCATTAAAGAACATAAAATTTTTAATATTTGTCACCCCTAAAAGATTGAAACTAAAACCATCCCTTTTTAAGAAATATGCCGCATATGCGCACATGGTGGTGCCACATTTCGAAAAACGTATCTCCAAAAATAGCAAAATCTATAAAAGTAATTAGGGACACACGTCCTCGCTTATTAATCTAAACTAAAGTACCAGGCTAAAGCAAATCAAATCGACAGTGACATTTTATTACCAATAACCCTGAAATACCGAAAGTGCGGCATCTCTCCCATAATTATCCTACCTACTAAGATGGTAAGATCACCTTGCTCTTTAAAAATACACATTACCATGAACTCGAAATATCACGATTAAATGTTTCCTAGCATATTCAAACCTAAATAGAATTTGGGTCCTCGAGATTTTACTGCCGTGTTAATTTCTTTTCTTACCATTTCCAACAGTATGGCGCATGTGCTGCTCCAAACGGGAGGCATTTGTATTTGCATTTTATGTATCGTGCGAGTAGACACTCGTAGCCATACCAGCCATACGTTCGGAATCCTACTGCAACGAATCGAACAATTTCGATTAGGACACTGAATTGTCCTGTAGATCGTGTGTCTGGGCGAAGTGATCTATTGTTCCCCGAACTAGATGTTCGATTCGGGTGTCGAACTTTCCCTGTTTTCTCCTCGCCATGTTACAAAGACCTTTCCCGTTCGCTTCCCCTGTTTCTGCTCTTCCTCCATTTTTCTTGTTCCCGTCTGCCTCCCTCTTTCACGTGGCCCGTGGCAGATAACAAGAAAGCAACGGACCATGGATGAGAATATCTTCCAGTAGAAAAAATTGTCCAGAACTCGTCACAGACAGCATGCGAGGTGCGCGAGGGCAAACAGTGAAATGAAAACAGAAAAACGAAGGTGGAACGGGGAGCAGGATGGAAAAAGAGATAGAGGAAAGGAGAAGCTCCCTCGTTATCCACCGACATCGCCTGGACGTACATACGTACCACCAAATACATAATAAGGCGAACTACGTCTCCCTATCCCCCTGACGAAAGAGTGTCAGATTACCCTTCCTAGTTGTCTGGTCAGTAGAGCAACCGCTGTACACGTACGATCTGAAGTAAAGTGCACCTCGCAATATAGGGGGCACAAATGGGTTTCGAAGAATTCTGAGGGAGGTAGCAGGGATCGAAATATTTAATATAGAATACACATTTTTGCTCGTGGTTATACCTAAGGAATAGTGACCTAAAAGCGAAGAATATGTTTATGTAAACCGTAGTGGTTTGTTTAGATGGAATATGTACCGCGTAAGTTTAGCTTTTGGTACTTTAATAAGTAGTATCATCAAATATTGTATGATTAATGTTTGTACTTCAAAATTGTTTCAAGTTTAAAAATTTGAATAAATTTTTGCTAATACATTAATTTTAATAACAATTTGGATTGTTTACATAGATGCACAATGTTTCAGACTCATTGATATTAATTGTATTAAATAGAATATTATTTTCAATTGATATATTGTTTTGTATTAGGAGACAGTGTATTCTTTCACGTTTCAAAGATTTTCAATAATAATCATATCTTTGTGATAAATTGCTAAAATGTGGGTTATAGTTTGTAGTACACACGTGTAAATTTTCATATTGCTTGACTTTCAAACATTTCAAGATTGCTTGAGATGATTCGTTTAATAACAACAGGGTTGTTATTATTAGACTCCTCTAAAATTCATATGGAAAGAGTAAACTATTACAATTGTACTGTTGGATGCAAATAGGGACCTTAGTGCGAAACATGTGCTGAAAGTCAATTTCGAGAAAAGTGAAGTTATTGTAACACTGTCCATAAAAATTAAAAAATGTATATATGTGTCTCATTTGTAGGTACATCATTACAATCTCAATTATGTGATAAATTAATCAGTGCAAGTAATTTTAATTAAACCTCTCTCAGACCCTTTATGCTTAAATTGGACAAATATAGAAAAACTGTTTATTTGTTGACAATATTTTTTTTATTTACTTCATATTTGCATAATATTTGAAAAAAATATAAAATATTGCAAAAATGCAGTCATAAAAATAGTCATAGACCGGGTCATGTTCAGATTGCTGTATATTTGGCTTACAAGGAAAGTTCGGTTACCCGAACATTTCGATTTTATTGAAACTGTGCCAGTTTTTAGAGGACCTCAATCGCAGTATGTATGAGGACTATCAGGCAATTTTTCGTTTGTGTCCAGTTTCGGTTCTTCAGGGTGAATATCCCTCTTTAGTTAAAATGTCCTATCTAGCATTTTGAAACAAATGAGAAAACTGAAGTTTTACCATTTCCTTCTGTCGTTCTTCGTTCAAATTAAAACATGTTGTGATTATTTCGTAACAGACTAATATAATTTTTTGTAATAACTGTACCGGTAGGCAATGTATTATTAACGTACCAATTATTTACTTGTTTTAAATAAGATATTTTAACCATTTTGAAAGAAGTTAGGTTAAATACATTAGACTGTTTATAAATCTTTACGAAGCACGTAGAGTTTCCTAATTTTACTTAAGAGGTAAAAGGCGTGTGGAACTTCAAATATTTCAACATATGTCAAAAATAAAAAAATGCTAGATAGGACTGTTTAACTAAGGACGGCAGTATACCGCTTAAAGGTTAATTTATGGTTTCCTACTTTCCTGTACATCGTGAAAACTATAGTAGATATAAAAAAAATAATTACAATGAAAACTGAATGGCATTTTACGCTCTTTAAAGTTATAGAATAATGAACGATTCTTTATTTAGATTACAATTTAGGTCCTCTACAAACCCGCACAATTTCAAACAAATCGGAATTTTCGGGTAACTGTCTTGTTAGATACCATTTTGGGTCAGTTGGTCAACATCGATTCACAAACTATAGGTACCATAACTCTGTCAATTTTAAAGATTTTATTCTTCATCAAATAACATGTCGGAAATGCAGTAACTAAACATCAGTATAAAGTATCGAGCTGGAGTTATTAAAATATAAGAATTCCATGAAATATTTAATAGGCTGAAAAGCAGTAACAAATAGGTTAAGTTGAAAAACAGTCTCTGACTGAACTTCGTCTTTGCTGTCGTCTATGTTACCTTCTGTCTGTTGTCCTCTGGTTTTTTATGCAATAAAGACGCTTAATAATAATAATAATAAAAATAATATGAACAACTATGTAGTTATTTATTATATAACTGATTCTCTAAAAACGTTTAAAATTTCAAATAAATTGATTTCAAGCCGCTTCTAATAAATAAACCAGTAAAGTACAAAGCACTCTGAATTAATTACGAAATTCAGACGTGATAATTAACCTACAGCCACAGGTATCGTGTAAGGCTTCCCTTTTAACGTATAATTGAACGTCGAAACAGCCACCATGTATAGTGTACCTACATACTGCATTTATTGATAAATTCAGCTAATTTTTAGTAAAGTGCGCTTGCGTCAAACAAGTCTCGAAAGTGTGCAAAAAATATTTATTGTATAGGGTAAACGCACCAGTAAATGAACACTTAAGGCTAGTAAATGGACACTTTTATAAAATTATGTTTGCAGCGCGATTGATTCCATGTGTTGCGAAAATTGTTTGGATATGAAGCGAGAAAATAGAAGAAGTCTATAATTAATTAGTTGCTTATTATAGTAACTTATTCGTCCATTCACTGGTAGTGTCCATTTACTGGTATATTTACCCTAGTTCTCGTTTCTTTCTGCACAAGAGATCGCCATCTCCTCAGCTGCACCACTTGTCCTCACGTATCTTATACAGATTCAAACCACAGTCCATTAAATTGAATAATCGATCTCTTTTTTTCTGTGCATATAGTCAAATACTCGCTTCATCAAATCCACGAAACTTGCGGTTGAAGCGTTGTCAGTTAATAAAAATGTTCTTTATCAGCGCATCACAACTGTGCGGGCGATTATGCGCGTGTGTACCTGCATGACACGCGTTAATCGCGATGAATTGCGGCATGCACCTTTCGAACACTGCGGCATGGAAACACGAGTGATCCACAAACGCCATATTCACGTGGCCATAGTTACGTTTTAATCATTTATTTGGCGAGCCAGTAGGTATGCAAACGTGGAAGCTTTTGTACGGCGAAAACGAACGGGCGCGATTTATTTATAAATCCAATTTGTTCTACGACAAGTGAGAAAGGAGCTTTCTCTCTGTGGCTATAGCTTTCAATATTTTTCAACGAACAAACGCGCCGATTGTATCTCCACTGTAGGCGTACGCCGGCGAAGTAGTGGTGAGGATTTAACGGACATAACACGGACAAACCGCTGCCCTGACAAACCTTTGTGCGTTCATTTAGTCCGATGTTCGCGGAAGCGCCGTATGCGATTAAAAATCCGGGACAGCGGTTTTGCAGGGTTAGGTAGAGTTACTGCAAAGGAATGTAAACGATTCTATGATCAGGCTCTGAGTTTAATGAAACGTCAATAGTTCTTCATTCTTTATAGGGGTTGGAGGGGAGGGGGTTACAGTGTAAATGTAAATGCAAATTACTTAATGAATCTTTGTGAAACTTTCTGGATTTGTTTTTGGATATTTAAGTTGTATGAGTTTCCTTTTTGAAATTTATTTAAAGCAGATTTATAAGCTGTACGGGATTAATAAGCCATCGTTGCAGAAAATCTGGTGGACAGTTTTCTGACGAAACAGTTCTTCGAAAATCAAAATACCAAAATGTGTTAGAAACTATATGCGCATGGCTATGGCACGACGGGTGGGATTTGGAAATTTTTTAAAATAATAAAATGGCGAGGTTAACTTTCTAACAAAATTTCACAATTTTCTTCAGAGCTTTGCCATTTTGCATTTTTCAAAATTTTCAAAATCAAGCACATCGTGCCATAACCATCCGCATACAGTTTTGAAAACTTTTTGGTTTTTGATTTTAGAAGAACCATTTCGTCGGAAAACTGTCAACCAGATTTTTGCAGCGCTAATTTTCGGTATAAATCTGCTTTAAATAAATTACAAAAATTATATTTGTGTAACTTAAGTATCCAATAAAAAGTCCTGAAAGTATCAAAAAGATTCATTAAGTAGTTCGCTTTTAATAAATTTTCAATAAAACAGATATGAAGATGTTAAATTATTTTAGTATCAACTATACCTGAAAGAGTCAATTAAAACGTACCTAGATTGTATGAAATTCAACGTTTATGTTGAAATAAATACCTTTTAACTCCTTTATCAACCGTAATTCGAGAATATTCTTGATATTTCTACTGCCTTTTGAAAGCGTAATTTCGAAGAAATTATAGCAACATCATTTATTATTTATTGTTACCTGAGTAACCAATATTTTAAAAGCTACTTATGTTATAGAAACTAAACATTTGGCAAAGCCCTTACAGAATTAAATATATGGTCCTTTTCTTATTTGAGATTTGATATTTGTTTAATTTTACAGACACAACATTCTCCAATTTTATCAAACGATACACATGTCAATATAAAATTACATAATTCTTCATTGCAGGAAAGAAGCTCTCCAAACATACCGAAATGATAATAAGTCACGCATGAAGTGGAACAATTGTTTGCGAAAGTTTGCCTTTTCGCTTAGACCGTGCAAAAAATCCTTTAATTCCTAACGAAAATATTGAATTTCATGGCATCGTTATACTCAGTGCACATAATGGAACAGGAAACTGTAACCTTACACCGAAAGATACACGATCCCTACGCTTCTATTAAACTCAATTTTTATATTTGTGTTCCTCGGTATATTGCGTTATTGAATTTTTATTTCGATTTTCGTACTTTGACAGCGTCGGGACGAGTAAAACACTCTTTGCGTCGCGTAACGAATTTAGGTTTATGAATATTCAAGCTAGATATGAAATTACAAGTGCCGGGACAACAAAGTTCTAATTAAAGCCCTGGAAACACTTTTGTTCTAGGGAACATCGTTCAGCTAAAAAAAATTTCTACCAGTTTTTCAGCATTTACTCGGTGGTTTCGAGACACTCCTAAAAACGAATTTTACGAAAAAGGTGATATTAGAGAAGAATAACTGAAAGGCAGAATATTCCTAAAATATTATTTCGACTGCCTACCAGGATTAAATTAATTTTATCTTCATTAATACTCCGTTTCCAAAAGTGCCCATATTCGGCTTACAAATATCTTATGTATTTGCTAAATTGAGGACCAGGATGGATATTCGTGAAATATACCGTGCATCTTCTTTCGTTACTTTGCAATCTCCTTGTGGGAAGGTCCGACTCCCTCGTAGCATCCAACTTGTAACTTACATATTTTATCTGTGATAAAGTGCTCCGTCCTTGTATTCTACGGCAATACAGTTTAAATCTATTGAGAACATGCTGCTTCTTCTGCAATTGCAAACAGTTTTATTCAAATGCATCTAACTGAAAAACAGAGAGTGCGTTTGTACTTTTAAAGTCTATTAAAAAACTGAGAGCTTTTCACAAAGAAATCGGAAAGAGCCAAATGGTAAAAAATATGCAAGGTAGAAAATATAAAATGCTACAAGGTGTTTTCTTAAAAAATACTAAAAAAGAAAAGATAAATTGTTTATCAGAAAACGTGAAATGTATTGAAATAGATTTTCAGCGAAAATATAGGTATGTATTGTTTATAATTGAATTGTAGTTCTCATATTGTTTAATTCGCTAAACAATTAACACGCTATCTATCTACGAAAAAATCTAAATTAAAGTCATCAGTGTTTGTATAAAGTATTCTAAGTCATAGTTTCCCTGTGAAAATACAACGTGATTAATTAATTTGTAAATACAGTAGAGTAAAATCTTGCTATTAGAATATTAACTATTTATTCTTCAACACCAATTCAATGCTCTATTATACTCAAAACAAAATCAAGTATGTAACTGTTGTTTATTTCGTTCTTACTATGAATTAATTTTTTTGTTTATGAATATAGTACATATTACGTCATAAGATACGGGAAAAGCTTAGGGATAAAGGCCAAATGTTTTAATAATACTTGCACACGTTAAATGATGTCCCTTCTAATCTACTAGTTTGAGCTAATCAGTACAGAACTTAAAAGAAGATTGCACATGACAATAAATTAAAACAATTTAATGATATTAAATGCCATTTTTCTGTTCATACTAATGTTACTTGTTTAGTAAAAAATAAAACCCTTTATAAACCTTATGTTAAGCTAAATTAAAAAACCAGAATATAGGTACTCCATTTCGTTAAAACGAGCTTTTATTCTAAAAGTAATTTAATCTGCAAGTGATTTATCTGGAAATGTAAAATCCACTTTCAATGTGGTATTATCTGTGTAAAAGCTGTAGCTTCCAAACTGCCAATTACCGTAATACGGTTTTCTATCTCTTCGAAGTGGTGTTAAAAATATTTCCAGTGCGTTTTCATATTACATACTTAGTCTTATTGGTACTAAAGGAAAATGAAATGTTAAACAACAGAATTTAAAACTATGAAACAGTTTTAAGGGCATACATACTTACGTATAAATTATCTTCCAGATATTTATAGCTGGAAATGATACCTTATATGAAAGTAACACCCATACAATTGATTTAGCATAATCAATTGTGCTACATACTATGGTCACAAAAATCGTCGTTTTAACAATGAAAAATCTTTCAGCCCAATTTCAACTTTGCAGTATATTCAATTATAATTTAAAATCTACATATATGACTGAACAGTAAATACTACTTTATTAAGACATCTTGCTGTAAATCAAATTAAACATTAAAGTACCTATTCCTTGTTTAATACAGAACAAATAGTATTATTTAATCCAACTTAGTTTTTTTTGCCGAGTGTATAAATAATAGTAGAGAGAACTTCAGAAATCGAAAACTTACTTCTCTACTGCTCTAAGAAAAAGAACATCGTTTAAAATATAGATAAGTGGATAGTTGGATAGTTAATGCGGGTCCAAACTAACCCAGGTATATATCGAGTTTTGTGTGATCACTCGAATCATCCGTCATCCGAGGGTTATACAGGTTGGCTCACCTGATATTATCATACATTACTATCTTCAGAAAAAAATGTATTACAATTTCCATTTAAAAAGCCAAAAGTCACTTTCAAATCTGCGAAGGGTCTCCATCTAGAAAAATTTCGTTCGACCCATCTTATGCACCCATTGAAACGATGCAATTTTACCTTAATCCATTTTTCTTTACAAATAATAATATTGACGTAAATCAAGATGATAATATCCGGTCTACCACCCTGTATAACAGACAAAATTTTGCCATTTCTTATGCGCTCTCTCTCTCTCTCTCATCGATTATTATTTTTTTCTGCTAATTAAACAATATGTCGAACGAGATTAATTTCACAAAACTAAATGTCTCCCGTCATACACTCAATCAAGAGAAAGCATTTTCAACATATTTAAATTTCTCAATGCCATCAATTTTAAACAAACCCTATGCAATTAAACTGGACTTGTTCCGTTTCATTTGAATTGAAAACATTTCCAAAGTTGAATCACTAGCGGATAACCGTGCTGCAGAGGAACTTTCCCGACGCAAGTGTATTTTTTGCAGAGAAGACTTTCCTTGGCTAGCACATTTTCAGGGCTGATTTACCACGTGCTGCTAGGCGTGCTCGCCGAATGCGTTGGTTACAGTAGGTACCGTTCGAAGCCAATAACAAACTCTTTATTCTCGTACGTGCCGTGTCTAGCTTCAGCACGAAAGCTTCGGATGGCCATTCGATTTACGCATCGAAATTAAGCCACGCTCGGCTTACGGTGATCGTCCAGTGAACGGCTCTTTTTTAATTCGAGTTTCAATCCTACACGGTACAAAATGCTGGTGCGATCGGTACGAAGGACGACGCTGCGTGATGCTGGCTCGAGGTAATGCTGGGCGGATTCAGAGGAGGGGGATGGAACGGTGGAAGTGCTGGACAGGATAAACGAGGCAGATTCAGATTGATGCAGGATGCAAGAAGTTGCTTTCGAATGAGCAGACTGTTGCTAAACAAAGAGATAATGGGCGAAGAAAAATTTTCTCTGTTAACGATTATAAATTATCTTGCAATACACAGTTTGAGAATGTCGCGAGCTTTATGGAAAAGTGGTTTCATGAAATGCATGAGTATAATGTTTTTTGTTTTGTCTAGATGTTGAAAATATTTAGTGCTGATTCTTTTTCATTTGTCGAAAGGTAATTGTTTTATTAATTGCGTTTATTTGTTGTTGGTATATATTTATATTACCAGTAATTACACACGGGATGAAGATTAAAAGTAAAGAGTTACGTGTTTATTTGTGTTTAATGTTTAAACGCTGGCACAAATGTAACATCAATCGTACTTGCAAGTAGTGTTAGTTCAAAGCTCATTTAAGGGGTCAGTCCACTGTGACGGTGTGAAAAATGAAACTATTTTTAAAGATTTCTTTCACCGTAGATACAACATATAATGCATAAATCTTTTTGGTATTTATTAAGCTACTCTTGTATTATATAAAAAAAATAAAAGAATTTTTTAATTTGTTTTCAAACTTTAAACACGTCTCAAAACAACATTTTTCAACTGGTGCAGGTGATTGCAAAAAATTATTCGACCAATTAGTCTGAAATTTTTACACGTTATTCAGCACATCAGTGGCCATGGCTGGGACCACGGAAACCTTTTTTGATTAACCATTTCATACTTTTTACAAGGCAAAATAATTGAAAAATTCACCGTATTTCGACACTTAATCTTCAAACCTCCGCTATTTTGTTAATTTTTTATCAGTAAAAATAATCCTGGTTCCGGTAATAACCACACTCATAATGATTGCAACACACTTTGAATTTTTGTTTCAAACGCGTCGTTTTCCCGGAATCACCTGCACCAGCATTACATCGCTTTCTCCACTAATAAAAATTTTAAATAGATTTTTTTATACTGTCAACAAGTATATTACAAAGTATAAGACAAACCATTATTTACGTTGGACATTCTGTTTACTAAAAAATAAATCTTAAAAAATGGGAATTTTTCACGACTTCACAGTGGACTGACCCCTCAATTTTCATTTTTCATATGAAGTAGTAAAATTAGAAAATGGTAGAACGATATTAAGATTTTCTACATTTATTATAGTTTCGACAATAGAGGTAGACACTTCTAGAGAAGACTTTTCTTAAATATTATTCCGACAATATCATTTTTTATATCCAAAGTAACTTTTTTTTAATTATAGCGACCGATTGATTTGAAAACTAATACCAAAAGTGATTTTAGCAGTATAAAGTATTAACTTCAGTCGGCTATTAACACAAAATAGTGCCAGTCTCGCGTATTTACATTTATTGTATTTTATTGAGTTCGATGCATTATGATGTACCAATAGTACAGTTAGTATCACGATTCATTTACAAAACAGGAATATATACGTAATTGCGGGAAGGATAACTGAGAAGGTGATTTAGTACAACGTGCTCTGGATAGCTATTAATTTTTATGAAATTATAGTAATACCAGCTGTCCCAATTCGATAGTTTCACTTCCTACAGATATCATAGGTATATAAATCTATTACTGTGCGAGGAAGTTTAAACCGATAGCACTCCACCTGCTATCATATATCTTCCCTTCCTTTTCATTCTGAATCGAATTCACTTTAATTCACCTCGAAAGCAATTTTACGAATACAAAGGCTCTCATGGAAATGAAAAACAATAATCGAGTCACATCCAACTTGGTATAGAAAGCTTTTTAAGTAGTCTATTTCCGCACTACTTATTTGCTATTTAGTTTGCCACGATACACTGCAAGCAACGCTTAAATCTGTTTTTTTTTTCTCTTAACTTCAATTTCTTCAACGATATATTGAAATTGCAGAAATACTGGCAACTGCAGGCAGGTTTTCGAAAAGATGACGTATTTGAAACCTTGGACACTAGATGTCCATGCCCATTTCGACCCATAATTTTATACATATATTTCAAAATACGCTTTTATATAAGATTCCAATATGGCATTGATCCAAAATCCTTATCTTTTCCAAGAAATAATGCTAATGACAAGACATATACGTAATTTGATATTTAGTATGCGTCCAAATTAGACTCAGCCTCCGCCAGTCGAAGGTTAAATGAAACTTAATTAATAAATTAAATTAATAATAATTGATAAAACGTAATCAACAAAATTAACAGCAAAGCCACAATAATCACAATAATGCCACTGTACTGCAACTCAATGTCGCTCTGATCTTTCCTCAACAAACGACACCATGAGAATCTCAATTCACATCTAATCCCAAATTCTCCACGATAGACCGCGAAATACATAATAGTAAAAAGCGCGGATACCGTATTCCCAATTTTTTTTGCTCAAATATATGTCCATCCCTTGCTGACTTATGCAACTATACCAACACACTATTCTTAAAAACAAAAATATTTTTAGAAGCATGTTTATCTGATGTGAATCTGATCCAAGAAACAAATGCACCTATAAATACTACATTCTTGCATGTGTAAAAACACTGTAAGTAGATATATACATTTGAAGCAATTTTGTTCGTTTACATTCAGATAAGAGCTACAGACTCTCTCACATTATTCAGTTGCTAGAATTATTCTCTACATATGTTAACGCCAACGTGTTTATGAGTGGTGTCGAGGGCGGAAGCCTCGTGCAGTTCTGCCTTCGAGGATTTTATGACTGAGACTTAAGCCTGCCCTATACGATGAGACTTGCCTCGAGGCATGCATCGAGACAGGTCTCTCTCTCTCTCTCTCTCTCTCTCTCTCTCCTTCTCTACACGCTGCCAGCACGAGACACTTTAGGCTGTGTATGGCGTTGAAGAGGGGTGCATAAGCCTAAACTGTCCTAGCGTCAGGCGATAGCTGGTGGCCACGTTGGGTCTCTTAGGTATCGGGTGCTGAAGGATTGCTGGTTTGAATGAAGAGAGTAAGTTGAGAGATGGCAAGCAGCCCGACGCCCGTATTATTAAGGAATAGGGACTCTGATCCTTGAGGATCTGGCCACGGAGTGGGAAAGGGGCGGGTACATTCTGGTAAGAGGAGTGTGATGATTGTGGTGAACCGCTCGGCACTTAGCCCAGGACCTTGGAATTGAGTGATTTTTCCTATATATTTCTAACATGTGGGAGACAGTAGGGGAATTACGAACACTTAAGCGAAAAGTTAAATTGAAACAAAAGTATTGATTCTAATCAGATTTACTTTATAGATAAATGAACTTTGGTTAATTATCTTCAAAGGCGACACAAAGGATTATGGATACTTTAATAAACAAATTATTTTTCGAAAGAATAACAAAACTCTCTTTGTCAGCAATTACTCGTAGCTAGCGGGGTAAATGCGAACGGTTGTTAGAAGATCTCTTGATCTTTACTAAATACTGCTTTTCTTCCACGCTGGGAGTCTGACACAGTCTTTCTCCTTGGTTGATCGAATTTCGGTTGCTCGTGGGATTGAATATCTATTTGCTGCCTGATGGATTGAACGTCTTTTATCTTTAACGTCTTTCACTGTTTTCTCAAGATTTTTCAACGAATATGTGCATATACGACACATAAGAAACTTCGAAATGATAAGAGAAAATGGTAGATACTATCGTCTGTAGTTCGTAATTATCCTAAACGGACAAAAGTTAAGAAATTTCGAATGAAACAAAAACGAAGATGTATATATACAAACTGGTCCGGTGTTTTTATTTAGAATTAAGTAACCGAAATACAGAAAAATTATACTTTGTTGGATAGTATAGTTTTAATACACTACAGACTCAAAATACTTAAGTGTAAAATTGTGAGAAAAGCTACGAAAACGTTTCACAGCCCTTATCTTCACGGTTGTGTGCAGCCTTTCGTTGTAACAGTTCCCTTAGTAGATAGTAAACATAGTTAATTACATCATGTAACAATATCGCGGGCGGTTAAAACAAGCGAAACCAGCGAATATCGCGGTGTTTGGGTTTACGCCACGTTCACAATTCCCCTACTCTCCTTTACGTACAATATGATACATGGTTGAAATGTTTAACCCTTTTGTAACGGCAAATTTTAATACATAATGCATTTCCTTCTATTATGCTGCCCT
Source organism: Andrena minutula (assembly GCA_929113495.1). NCBI lineage: Eukaryota > Metazoa > Arthropoda > Insecta > Hymenoptera > Andrenidae > Andrena > Andrena minutula. The sequence continues at coordinate 42,176,637 of OV815994.1, forward strand.
CTTTATTTAAAATGTCCTATCTAACATTTTGAAACAACCGAGAAAACTGAAGTTTTATCATTTACTTTGTACTGTCCTTATTTCCCTTCATTCAAATTAAAACATGTTGTCACTATTTGGTAACAGCCTAATATATTTTTTTTTTGTAATAGGTATACTGGTAGGTAATGCATTATTATTAACGTACCAATTAATTATTTAATCCTAATTTAGATAGGATATTTTAACCAATTGGAAAAAAGTTAGGTTAAATACATTACAGTGTTTAAAAATCATTACGAAGCACGTAGAGTTTTCAAACTTTACTTAAAAGGTAAAAGACGTGTGGAACTTCAAATATTTCATCATATCTCAAAATTTAAAAAATGCTAGATAGGACGGTTTATCTAAGGATGGCAGTATGCTTTCTACACACTACACATTTGTGCCTCGCATGTTTTTTTTTTTAAATCAGTATTCACTTACAATATTAGTGTTGGAGCGAAGTTCGTTGCAATTATTGCCGATGAGATTTAGCGGTCGCCTATAGGCGCCTTCAGCTTGCTTCGAGCAATTTGAAATGAGCGCCTATAAGCGCCTACAGTACATCAGAAGCAAATTTTCAAAGTGCTTTTAAGCGCCAACAGTAATGACAGAGTTAATATATTATATGAATGTGTTATTCAGACAGCATTATGCAAAAAGTTAATCTATAGCATTCAATAGTTACCGATTGAGTAATATTCGTATTCTGATAATTCTATCGAAATAATTAATTACGTTGCAAATTCGCATTATGTTCTGTGGAAAATTTCTGTATGTTCTCCTACTCCAGCATTTCCATTGTAACTTAATTGTATTGCAGTAACTGTTTCGTACTTTTAGTTGCGTCTTCGTCACATTACTCAATTTATTTGCTTTTACAATTTAAAGCTATTCAAAGTTCTTAGAAAGTGTTTTACATGTTTAATATAATATATAATATGTATATAACAGTTTTGTAACAGCATCAAGTAATTAATAATCATTATGCACTTTTTTAAATGCAAGACATATTACACACTTGTTGGTAAATATATCATTGTGACGATGCTGGATGCTTTTGAAAAATAATTTGTTTTCTGTATTTTAAAAAAAGTACACGCTTTTTTATTTACTACATTACCCATGATTCTAAGAGAATTTAGATTACAGTGACTTATTATAATTATTTTTTTCTTTATACAACTGAATGGTGAAGATATTTCAATAGCTTCAAAGAATATTAACTTTCAAATTACGTAAGGAAAAGTCTTTATGGAATACATTTTGCTAGGCACATTTTATCGACCTCAATCTTATTAACCTCTCCCAGTCCCTTGCAGAAAACGTGACCCAACGCGCCACTCAGTTAACAGCAAGCAAATTACAAACATTTACAAATATATTTATTTTATATTCGTAAATAAAAAATAACATTTTTCAAATTTTTAATTTTCAATAATTTGTTAAGTTTAGTAATTAATTCGTGGCATATACATACAAACGAAGAGAGCATACTTTTCTGCGGTGAAAAAATATATATGGGTCATTCAAACATTACAATTTTTAAATGCACCCTCTCTTTACAGTTTTATATACCATTATACATTGCAGCATGTATTTAATATTCGAGTTTAATATAATACATTTTCTTCAGAAAAGAAATTTATTTAAGAGGATACATATATCTTTCTCCCTATAGTATAATTTCAGAATTATCAATCTACGTATCAGCTACGTCAGTGATTCCCAACCGGTGGGTCGCGAAATGTTTTCTGGGGAGTTGCCACGGTTTTTTCTTAATATTATTAAGTTATAATTATAATCTGAAATACCTATTTTTAATGTGTTGTTTTTACCTTATTAAATTTACCGTAGCTAATATGAGGGGGGGGGGGGGGGGGCGTCACAGGTTATTTGAATATAATAAAAGGGGGTTGCGACTCAAAAGAGTTGGGAAACACTGAAGTACGTCATCCTTCATATTACTTATTTCGTCTTAATATTCATTAACTTCATTACACATGTATCTTTAAATCAAATTTGAATGCTTCTTTACAGTGAGCAGGTATTAATGGAAGGACACACATTCATCATCGTAGAATTACTTCGTGTATTTCAAAGGAAGAAATTCGTTTGCTTCGAATTAATTATTTCACCGTAGGTAGTCAATCTTATCAGTCCAAAGGATGTTATTTAAATGAGTACACTGCTATATAGTATATGCATTTATAAGATTTTGAAATACTAAAGATTACGGAACGGAATAAGCATGCTATATTTAATTTAGATTATCAGCAGGATGGGAACATTTGCTCAAAGCTGGACCAAATATTCTAAGATAAAACTACTTAGATTTGTAATAAGAATTAAACAGCCTTCTCCCTTCAACTTTACATATACAAATTATCAAGATAGTAGCATTACGTACGCAAAGTGGTAATTAGGTTTCTCGTGATTGTTAATTTGCAAATGTACATCGATAATTTTTTTAATTCTTTGTTTCAATAATAGTATCATATTTGTGATATAGGTAACGTTGTAGGATTATATATATTATATTCGTTCGTAGTATTAACTATATAGTCGTTTACGTAAAGAATTAATAAACTTCATTCCTTGATTCAAAATTAAGTAGAATAAACTTTTCTGGAAGTATTCGTGTCATATGCTACTATTCAAAATAATTCAACGAATATATGCAAAAAGTTTCGTTTAATTAAACCACCTGCATGTTTCTGTTACTCGAAATAATATAAATAAATGTGTCGGGAAGAAATGATTTGTTTTGAAGAGATGAATAATACGATTAACGTCTTCTTCACGGTCACTTTTCTTCGATATTAATCTTTATATTATTGAAATTTTTTATTACCATATTACCATAAGTAATGGCAAAATCCATTCAGCCATTGCTTTCATGCCTTTATTTCCTATCATTTTATCCCCTTTTAAAGAGACACAAGAGTAAAATCTACGATAATTGCATTCAGAATCACGTATCCCATAATCCTGATCCTTAAAAACACGGTCCAACTTGAAAAAACGATGGTCATCGCCAAACCCCCGCAACGCCACACTCTGAAAACATTCCGATTGAGCCGACTTATGTGCCCCTCGAAACCACATACCCTTTGGCCCACTTTTCTCCTGACATAACAACATTGGAATAAGCCAATCTCAAGATTGGTAGCAATCTCAGGAACAGAAAGAAAGGCTGAAAAATAATCAAAATTCATAAATTGTACATTGAATGATTTTACATTGAAAAATACATTTCTTCCAAACTCAGAAAAGATGCATATAATTAATCGATTTTATTTAACTTCCCTTCTATACCTGATTGGGTTTCTTTGTTCCGTTTCTTTGATTTAAATCCTGTAACTCAATTCGAATTCACTTCCATAAATCCAATTGACTTAAAACTTGATAACAATAATTGTAATTTGTTAAAAATTAATGGTAATTTGTGAATGTTCAGACATACATATTTCTTTAAAAAATTTTCAAAGTAGGTAACATTTGAGAGGAGAATTCACGGGAAAAAAATACTTGCAAAGCACAAACACTAAAAAGTAACAAAATAAAAAATATAAAAAAATTAAGTGAAACGATTTTATTTAACTTGATTAATACTGCACTAAAAAGTAAAAAATAATTCTTTTCTTATACTACAATTTCGATGGTGATATGTAACTTTAAATAACATCGTGAGTGCCCATACACGAATTAAATAAATTAATAATTTTTTTACAGCATTCAAAACTATTGTAAAAAGGATACGCATAGAGTTTGTAGTAAGCTGTTTAAAATAATTTTGTTAATCATGTTGGTGTATGTTCACACTCTATGACCGAATGGGATACTAAATTATATCTGTAAATAGAAGTACCTATCTAACATTTTTAAAATAAAAATAGTTTTACTTTTTGAATATTCTCCAAAAATAAAATTTCTAAAAAAGCATTTAATTAACATCATCGCAATGCAATCTGTATCCCGCAATTAAAATATTTTGTTTCATTATCAATTGGAATGTATTATTGAAAACGTTTTCACAACAAATTAATTTTGACACTTGATTCTGTATTAAATTGATTCTACAATTACACGATTTTATTTAAAGCCATATATCACCATCGAAATTGCAGTACATGAAAATAATTATTTTTTACTTTTCAGTGCATTATTAATCAAGTTAAATAAAATCGTTTCATTTAGTTTTTTCACTTATTTGTCTGTACATTGTAATTTATGTAGGTATGTATTACACGAAAAAAGACATGAAAAATGACAATACCAAGATATCAGCGACAGTTTTGAAAATTGTGGTTGTACCGAGCCATGGCTTCTGCTGAGAAATTTTTGTTTTACGGTACGTTTATGTTGGAGCTGCGATAGAAGCTATAAGAGTGTCGATCAGACGGCGATAAAAGCTGCTCGAAAATATATTTCTTTAGTGTCTTTATAGTGGAGCTGCAATAATAGTACAGTTTCAGTCGTTTAAGGTTTCGAGAAGATGAACAATTTAGACACGAGTGATTCTGAAGAAGAATAATTATTAACACTTCACTTATTAATTTGTCTATAACCACCGTCAATAAGACAAAGTATCAACGATGAGAACGGCGATAATATCAAAGAAAATTAATATTTGGTTCTCGACGTTTGTATCGTTGGTCATCAAGTCAGCGTAGCTCTACTTCACTGTAAACACTTCCATTATAAAACCATAGAATGTACTTCTACGTTTAGCTCTCATCGTCGTCGCTTTGATCGTTTATCACAGCTCCAACATTAACATACCCTAACTTCGAGAACACTCCAGATATTACTTTCGATGGTTTCGAACGTGATGCGCATACCTCGGCGTGAAAACGCGCCGACGCCGTTGATAGTGTTAATCTCGATATTTAGTGCTTTATCAAATCATTGATCCCCGCTGGTACGACACATCTAACTCGATCGCGTCGAGTTAGCAGCTGTTGGGCAGGTAGTTCGGAGCACGTAGTGCGTCACAGTCAAAATAGGGAGGTCAAAGAGTAAGTGTGTAAGCCGAAACGAGCGTATGGACATCTCCTGGATATGGCGTGGAAAACCAGCGTGGAGGGGAAAGCGATGATAGCGTACAAGTGAGAGGGCATCGATAGACTGACCGGGTGGCTTTGACCCGCCAATTCAGCATCACCCATACAGGCACTCAACCGCAAATCGAGTTCCGGCCGTAGGGCGGAATAAAATCGACCTCGTCCCTCCCATCCTCACCCCGGATAACCCTTCCCCCCACCCACCATCACCCCCTTCGTACTAACCACGGTACCTTCGGGCCCGTTCGCATGTAGGCGAGTCCAGTAAGACATTACTCGCGAGGGACGCGTTTATTCGACGCTCCGGGAGGGAGAGGAGGCTGCCGGGGGGAAGGGAGAGGTCAGCAGGAGAGAAAGTCAGGTTGGCTTTAATGTACATGGTCGAATGGAAAGGTCTGATTGTAGGATATCCAGTTGCTGAATGTATGCCTGTGGTTTCACTTCTGGCGAGTCTAACGAGGAAGAAGATTCAGATTCCTGGCATGGCTCACCAAATCTCATAATGCCAGCGCGGCTTCGTTTGTGTGGTATGATATTAATGTACAGGGCGTTCCTAAATTGCTTGCCCAAACATGATCTGTGTATTTTGCTAACGAGATTCCTGGAGAAATATCATAAATATGGGCTCACAAGAATTTTCTTTAAGTTGTAGCCGTTTAACACTCGCCTGGGGGGTGCAGGTTTCATTTGGGCACAACTGAAACTACCCTTAGATTAATTATTACTTATTAGTATTGCTGTTCTAGGTAAATAATTTTATCAGAACCTAATATAAACGATTATTTTGTCAAAATCAACCCTGCATTCGGGGTCAACGATGAAAATATCCGCGCCTCAAGGATTAAAATTGCTTGTTTGAAGAAGTGGGCTTCTTAGGTAAGGAATGTTTTGCAATGTTGTCATGTTGATTGTGAAAACATTGGAAAATTCCTAGTGAACATTCAATTACCGTTCCTTATAGACTTTTGTACGCTGAAAACGAATCCGCACACCGTTTGTCGCCATCACCCTCAGTTTTTGAGAAATTCAATTTTGGAAAAAAATGCAAATTTTTAATTTTTAACATCTTTTGTGTTAAAACAGTAATAGTTGTTCGGTTGCGTGTTCCGTCAAATTATTCTATGAACCCTCAAAAACACAACCATACGAGTTATTATTGAATTATAAACATTTAAATATGTTTAAACAACGATCAAATGGAAAAGAATACCCAAAATGTACTAATTTTTCCAAATATCTTTCTATATATGTCGAAAACTAAGGGTCTAGGAGAAAACCTCACAACTCCACGCGATGTAGCAGACAATTTTCCTCTGGAAACCATCAACATAACTGATAATACACCATTTGTTTTTAATACAGAAACAAAAGAATTTGGAAAAATTAGTTTTTTAAATATATAGAAAGATATCTGCAAAAATTGGTGTTTGGGTGTCCTTTTCATTTTGGTCTTTATTTAAACATATTTAAATGTTTATAATTTACTATTTGAACACAAAAATATTCACAGTGGAAAATTGCATTTTTTTCAAAATCAAATTTCTCGAAAACTGAGGGTGATGGCGATAAACAGTTTGCGGATTCGATTTCAGCGAACAAAAGTCTATAAGTAACTTAATTCGTATTAAATTTCATAACTGCTTTTTTTGAAAATCTTGCTTCACCGGTTGGAAAATATACAAGGTTTCTCAGTAATTATAATACAGCCAACAAATGAACCATTTGTTAATGGTATCGTATTTTTGCCATCCTCTAAAATTACAATAAACATTGCGAAACAGGAATACGTAAATATGAATATCTCTTTACTTATAATTATATCGCAATGAAACAGGAAACCTGCACAATACATATTTAAGTTGGTACAACTTCGTCTAATTATGGCTTAATTAACCTCATTGTATTGAATTTTAATAAGCATGCTATTTACGTTCAACTCATAAGGTCAGAAGCTTAAAATAACGTTTGGCGTTGCAAAAATCATGAAAAATGAATAAGAGCTTCTACTCTTAATTCTTTAAACAAGAAATTCTGGCCAAGCACGACGAGTGGAATATATTATAATTTCATTACGATACTGTACCTATATGTACCACTTTACGTTATTGTTCTCTACATTATTACACCCATTGTTCGTCGCTTTACGCACGCAAACGCTGTCCAGCAATATACACTATGCATTTCATCTGCACCCTGTGTGTGAGTTTGCGAACGAGTGGGCATACGATATACTAAAATTTATGGATGAACAGATATACTTACCCACCGTCGACGTTGTTGAGTGCAAGTTCGGAACGTTATTGTTACGTTAAGTGTTACGACAACCGATGAAACTTGCCTCGTAAGCGAAGTGGGAATGCAAGGGGGACAGGATTTATTGCTTTGAAATGCAGGAACGCGCCCATATGTGCGCGAGAACACGCGTTTCCGTGTTCAAAGTGAAGCACCGATTGTTTTTCCTGTTCACTGTTAATTTCATTTCACTGGACACTCAGGAAGCATCTTTTCACGCATTGCGAGTAGTATTAGTCAATAATTGCGCAGACACAGAAACAAGTGGTATCAGTCGTTGATAAGATAGCCGGTTGGATGTGCTACTAACTTCAAATCAATTCTCGCAATTCAACTAATTTTCACGCATTGCGAGTAGTATTAGTCAATAATTGCGCAGACACAGAAACAAGTGGTATCGGTCGTTGATAAGGTAGCCGGTTGGAGGTGCTCCTAACTTCAAATAAATTCTCCCAATTCAACTAATTTCATTTAATATTTGATTGTATTCTAATGTACAGTGGTTAGCGTTAAACAATTTTTCTTTCCATTATATTCATTTATGCTGCTATTCTGCGGTGTCCTTTCCCCAGTATGTTTAACTAACTTGTACTATTAGAATGCATCCTCTGTATATGTATATTGTCCCTTTAAACATTTCTTTTTTTTTGTCACGGCAACTTCAATTGATATATTCAATTACAGATACACCAATTATTTAAAATATATTCGTCCAACGGCATCTGTAGACTTGTTCCCAGGAGAGGGTAACTTTGGGGTGACGGTAATGAAAAATATAGTAATGAAAACACGAGTAGCCAGCTTGCTTTTTTGAACTCATTTCGTAGTGTCAATTTAATTAAAAATTTAAATCCAAAATTTAGAAATATTCACTATTTTACTATAAACTTAACAAATATAAGTTTCTAAAACTAAGCGATTTTTTCTCACGACCCAGGGGGGATAACTTCCCCTTTTGCACCCCCCTCCGGACGACCATGCATCCACCATAGTATTATCCAGTTAAAAACACATTATGCATAGACGATATTTTAATAATTTCTTTTTTTTTATTCTTAATATGTAAGTCAAACAAAAATTAGAGACAAATTCAACAGTATGTATTTGCGCATCGTGTGCATATATTATGGGATATTTAATATGAAAGATCGTCAGATTGTGTATAGTAATTTTACTATTCATACCTATTACTTATATATGAATTACATTTAAATAATCATTCACCCCTATTTTATATCAGAGGTCACTCTATTTTCAATTAAATAACACAAATATACAATATTAAACTTATCTGTAAGTTAAACATTGAAGAAATATATGTTCCCATTTCCAGAAAACATTAATGATTTTTGAATCACGAAACGATAACTCTGAAAAATATTAAATTCCACCCCTCAAGCTGAGCAACATTTCAAGTTCACGTGCAACAGAAATATTAAAATGTATTATACACAAGTAACACACTCTGTATAACCATTTCTCCCAATTGTTTTCTCGCTGCTTTAAAATCTTTACATCAGCCAGAGCTCTGCACATTCTTTCGAGGACAAATAAAAGGGTGAACGATTTAATGAGTGTATCTGATACCAATGGTGTCGAAAGAAAACATGTTTCCACACGCATTAATTAATAATTCCTTCAGTCCAACGCCTTCCTCGAAACCAACATGGAGTCACGCAAGAGCGAAAGCGTGGAATTCCAGATTAGGCAGCACGCATGACCTAACGCCGTATCAGGTGACACGAGGTCACCGTGTCGCTGGCTCAAATAAAATGGTATAAAACTGCACTATATTTTCTTCGTACAGTTCAACCTCATATGACAAATGCGTCAATGCGGTGTGTTTGTACCTTGAAATCATATTGATTGCTCTGCAAATAAAGCTACTATATTAACTCTTATGTTCAAGAGATCCCATATGAGGCGGTACCTAAATAAGGTCCGTTTGGATCCGTAGTCACTCTCCCACTATACATATTTTAGACTTTGTTTTTGTAATAGCATTTCATTTTTTCGACTTCTGAAATTTTCTGTATAGTAATAAAGAAAATTTTCTTCATAGTTTTCTGTGTACCTACAGAGAATATTTCGAAAATTGAAAAATGAAATACTGTAATAAAAACAAAATCATTTGAATGGGCAAAAAGTTATTTGAAATAAAAATTTCGCACACAAATTTTTATTTCAAATAACTTTTTGCCCATCTTTGCCTAGGACCCCCCGAAGAAAAAGGAGATTGATGTAACCACGATTGAAGTAAGTCAAGAGCTTTGTTAAAAGAAACGAAATCTAGATTTTAATCTTTAAATAAATTTTTATAATCACTGCATAAAATTGATTGAATCTGCATTAAATATATTTTTATCCGTTCAATTCGGTTTCTCCCAAGATAAATCCTGAGTGCGCCACTGATCGAAACACATCAGGTACCGACTCCTCTGCGAACTCTTAAACCGCCCATCGTTCAACTGTTACTTTCGTAGTTCTGTTACAATTTGGAAAGGAACCAATGTGATTTTAAGGCCCAAACACACTGCATTGACGCAATTGTCACGCGACAAATGTCGCGAAGTCTGGCTGTACTCCTGTAAGTAAATAGTAATTTACTGTTGTGCTTGGTAGCTTAACGTTTGAGTGTGCAAACATCCAGATTCCACCAGAAGAGGGTTAAGGAGAATGCGTGGAATTCGCATGAAAATTATTTATGTAGCTTTTTGATGAAGATATAATCGTGCTTACTGAATATAGTTTACTTCGTGAAATAAATAAATATGCTTAGTAACGATTACAATAAATTAAACAGGGAACTTTAGCTCTTTAAATGTTATTTTTATCCCTTCTGTAAAAATGTATAACGGAAGAGATTAAATGAAGCTTACAATAAAGAAATTTAAAACATTGTACTGTTTCTACAATATTTTAATTAATAAAGAATCATTTTTAGAAGAAAAGTTGTTATTGCAAATTTTAGTACCTACTTCTCTTTGTGGAAAAGTTAAATAACTTCACAGCATCTTACAATTACTACAGAAATTGAACTGTTTTATGAAGAATATTAAAATGTACATCATAACATAATTAACATTCCTTTTTACAATATACATAGTAATTCTTATTTTCTCCAAATTTGAATTTATTATGCCAGAAATTTCATACACAGTACAGTACCTAATGTAGGTGATCCAATGTCACCAATAAATATTTTTCCAAGTATGTGCAACACATTTTCATTCCACAAATCACGTAGAGACTGGTGTTTGCAATTCAACGTATAAGATCATTTCAGCAAATAAATCTAGATTTGTTTCGTACACAGAAGATAGATTGTAATATTATTTTCGCAGTATATTTGTTTACCACGTTCTGTTTTGCAGGACTAATTTGAATTGATAATAATTACAAGTTGCACGAAACAAAATATCAAACATTTTCAGTCTCGTATTTTCAATGGAAGCGGGAAGGGAATGTAATTTTAAGGAAGGAAGCACTATTGTTTATTTAATGCTTAAGATAGTTTTAAAAAATCAGATGAAATCAAAACGTAATTGAGAGTGAATGAACGAGGTGTGTTTAAATTCTTTACAATTTAATTAAATCCTCTATATAAATAATGAACATTTTTCTGAAAAAATCCTATACATATACCTAATTCTTTTAAATATGATGGCAGGTTCGCACTCGTGGAGTATAATTTATGGCCCCTTGAAATTAAGATAGTAAAAGTAATAAATCTGTATTCTCTGTAGGTAAAATTATAACCGAGGAGACAAAAGAAGCTTTCATAATACCGAACTTATTCGTTCAAATAGCCAGCTTAGAGACATTCTGGGACTGATTTAGTCTTTAATCAATGCGTTTCAACAGAATGAAATGTGTTCTACTATTCTTAATTCGAACAAGTCAAAGCGGAAAAACGAAAATAATCGGCACTTCTACTTTGTATTCTCAGTTCGTGCACGCAACTCTGAAAGAATACGTCAGTCTGAAAGGCAAGGATATTCAAAGAAGCCTCTGTATTTATTCTTTGACCGAAATTCCAATTTCCTTTGTTGTGTATGTCAAGGGAGTGCCAATTTTCCGTTTCGCGAACGTATAAAGAATATGCACAATACATATATATGGCAGAATTATTTCACATTTGCGGGCATTATTTTGGTAATACTTATATTACCGATATTTTGTCGCAAATAACATATTTCTCTTCTCGTATCTATCTACTAATTTGCACAAAGACAAACGAATATTTTCTATTTGATTAGAATGCAAAATACATTAATTTATTGCAAAGCACGAGTTTTGAAGTTTAATTAATCAATGTCCCTAATTAAACAATACTAAGGTATTAATGTCCTAGTAGAAATAACATTCCCCATGAAATATTAAGGTAGCACGTTCTCTGCAGAAGAGATTGAAGTTGATGTATAACATAGCTTCAAAAGATGAGACTGCATTATGTATATACTTGAGAATTGTCTAAGGACTAGGGGAGAAGAAAAGTAGGATCTTGAGAGATTAGAAGAGGGAGTTGAACGACAAAAGTATAAAATAGTGTGAAACAGAAATAAAACTAATCTCTCGGGATTAGGAATTAGGTTGATTTTTACTTTATGGAATTGTAACTCTTAAGATTTCGCAGGGACTCGACTTACAAAATGGATGCTAGAGCACGTTATTTTTTAGGTTCATTTATTGAAAAATATTTGAGGTTCAAAGCAGGAAAATGTTACGAATAGGTATATTATTCAAGCAAAGGCAAGAAGGCAAAGTTGTTAAAGTTGCTTTACTGTCATAAAATTGCCGTACACTTGCACTTATCGCGACTCATATTTTTCTCTTCCATTTGTAACTCATTCTACATATATTTACTTGACGTGAGTTGATATCATTTTCGCCCCCACTTGACACTGGAAAGTAATAAAGAATTGCAGAAAGCGCAATATACAGGTAATAAAAACAAAAATTTTACCAATTTGATTTATTGTATTAAGAAGCACCCTTTATAGCCATTAAAATGTAATTCAATTTAATTGTAATTCCAATTCAAAATTTTTGAAGCAGTATTAGACATTTAGTATATAATTTTTCAAATTCTTTCTAATACATTCCGTGCCATCGCTGATTTACGTGGATCGGAACATATTAATAGTGTAAATTTTTCTGGAAATATAATTTTCAAATAAATTAAATGAAACAAATAAGTTCCTCAATTTTTAGTGTTTAAATAATTACCTTCTATTATTTGAATAACTTACTTTTGAAATAATTACGTTCTAGGGTTTAAATTATTAAATTGTGGAAGTTAACCACATCTCTGAATATACTTCCATTCCATAAACTCGTTACGTATCTTTGAAAAACGAGGCAGAAATGCCAGAAATGAAGGATCTTCTAACTGCTTTCTTCCTGCAGGTATTAATTTATTCACTGAAAAAGAAATGACGAGGAATAAGATATGATTACACTTCTCAATTCAGTCAAATGGTCGAATGTGGAACATGGTCATGGTTCATGACGGTTCGAGCAGTTTCAAAACTACTTTCCAAAATTTAATTCTAAGGACATCTACATGAAAGGTGAACCAAAAAGACATCACTCATTCGACATTGACGATAACTAGTGGAAAACATTAGTAAAGCATATCAGAAAGGAAAAACGAGAAATGTCACAAACCAGCTTTATATATTGAGAAAATCAACTTTTAGAACTTTAGTCTATCAGTAAATAAACAAGGTTCAATGAACTTAACTATATTGTTCATAACATGAACAATTTCTACTCTAATTAGGCATCAGAAAAGAACTAAGCAAAATGATAATTGTTTTACATTATTTTAATACCTTTCAACATGAACACTACAGACTACTGTAACAAAATAAATGTCCAATATTGTGACGCCCGAGGGCGCCTGGCGTAGTACAAAACTACACTAATCAAAAATATTTAGTGCAAGTAAGAAAACAGGGGACACTCCTTGTTTTGTTCCAGAGGAGAGCAGATATTCCCTATTTTTAACCCTAACTCCAAATCTTTATCGTAGTCTTATGTGGACATTCCTACATTATATCCCTTTGTGATTCAATAGTTATGTGATCCCAGTTGCCATAAAAAAAAAAATACGCTATACATTGCAGCCTTCATCTCACGTCATTAAATTTCCAAATTAGTAGAGCTAGTAAACTCATAATAAACCGTGGTACATTGCCATGTGAAAAGCTGGGGAAAGCTAACAAGACAGTAATATGGGGTTTGCGCGCTCTTGTTGGGACAAATAAGGCAGAAAAAGACTGACCCGTTTCTGGATCTTTTTGTAACTGGTGATGCTAACTGGTTCATCTATACATATAAGTGAAGAGACAGGAATATACATATAAGTAGGTTGATCAATGTTCGGAGCCAGATGTAAAAGGTGATCCATCATGGTGGTGCCGTTGAAGATTCATGATAAGTACCTAATGGAATCAGAATGAAATTACGAAGACCTCTTCACACGATACACTTCTGTGACTTACGCTAAGTATTTCTAATATACTCACATGTTTCCAATTTTTTCCACCCATGTTTAAGGGAGAGCCTGGTGCAGTGAGTCGAAAAATTCGATTTCTGTTTGCATAAATCAATAGTTGAATATCACGGCAATATACACCCAAAGCCGCAAAACGAAATTCTAAAAATTAAAGCGGCTTTAGTCGGTTTTGCAAGGGAGCAGCAGGTGACGCAGGTTTATCAAAAAACTTTAAACGTGTTTTTCTAGAAACGACAGTTTTATAATTGGCTAACAATGTACCTCCAAAAATATTTAACTGGTCGACTTCGCCTTGTGCATAGATATTTGAGAACATTTTCTTCATAGAAACCAGCTAGTATTATGATGTCAGGTTCCATTGGTATAAGGACATTGTTTAAATAAACAGCTCTTTTGCACATTTAACACAAAATTTCGTTCGAAAAAGTGAACTTTTTTTAAGAGGTTGCCATTTGTTCAATTTTGCATCTTTTAACTTACGAATAGGTGGCTTTTGTTTGTGCACTTATAAACTAAAGAAAATTGTTGAATTTTCGGTTTCGGATGAATACAGTAGACCGTAGTACAGTAGTACCAACTGTTATTTGCCATTCTTTTTTAATAATTTTGTTTTTTATTTACATTAATCTGACAATACTCTATCCTGAAAGTTTCAAGAAGATCGATTAAATTCTTTCTTTAAAAAAATCCCCAAAATGACTCGATTTTCAGCTAGTTACACCAGCTTCTCCTCTGAAAAGAGATTGCGCCATGTTGGGCCGAAAAATAGGTAATTCTTTGTGAATTTTTTGTAACAAAAACAGTTCGACAAATTAATTTAAGGTTTGGCAGGCTGTTTCATTATGTCTTAAGCTATTGTTCTGAATTTTTGTGTGACAGGGAAATAAAGAACATGGCAGATACGGAGTGCTGACTGACAGCGCTAAAAAAATATCGCGTGGTCCTGGCGTTGACAGAGAGTACTGCAAGGGTTATCTTAACCACAAAATGGAAAAGAGATTCTTAATGTATATGAATGTAGCTATCTGTGGTAGTAGATTTATTACCGTATCTGTTACCGTTCCTTTTTTATTTAAAGAATTTTTCCCGATTTTTGGGCGAAATTTTTTTCAAATTCAAATCAGGGGGATTCATCTTATCCAGAAGGCTGACATTTTAACAATTTTTTATTTTCCTTGATGAATCTACTACCACAGATAGCCACATTCATCTTTCCAACCTACTTGGATTTATAAAGCCCGAGATTAACATTTCGAGTGGCGTCAGCGTGCTTTCACTCTCAGGGATTTACATATTGTGCACAATTTTACCGTATTTTACCGTTCATAGTCTCTGAAAAGCAGCTGAAGCATTGTCCGAGCGTTCCCGAATATTTATACGAGGCGAATTAAGTAAACTTTTCTCAGAAGTAGCAATCGTTCAAAAAGGCCTGCCCGAGTTAAAGGGGCATTTTTTAAAAACTTGCGCCACTGACAGTGTTAATCGTCATAGGATCCGTCAACACTGACTATCGTTTGCTGTTTTAGTCTTCTTCTAGTTTCGAAAGATTAGGCCTATGGTTGAAACGTATTGGATATAAAAAACGCTTCATGACATCTTAAATAAGTTACTAGTAGATCAGGAAGCCCCCTCTTCTCACTATAGGTTCAAGGGGATGTGTAAATTTTTAATTAGGAAAGATATGAATTTCCTCATGCGTTGTTGCAGAAACATATTGGAATCTTCGAACCAGTGGACAATCTTTCCACCGAACGAATATGTTTTGATATTATTTCGAACGGTGTACAACTATTTCAAAATTAGTGTAGGTACTTAAGTACTTCAACAACGAAATGAGTGAAAACGCGTTTCATTTGGTACCGGTTCTGGTCACAATGTTTTTCTATTTTTATGTACCAATAATTGAAAACTATGGAAGATATAAAAGAAATAGTAAAATGAAAATTTTATCGATTTTCATACTGTATAACACTGTGCACTCAAAACATTGTTTAAAATTTATAGTTTAAATAAAAAAACGTTCCTCAACCCACATTTTAAACATTTGGATGCACATAGAACATAAAGAATCATTAAGTTTTCATTTTAACTACATTTTTATATTTACTCTAATTTTTACTGTGCAGGAAAATAGAAAAAATATACGTACAGGAATGTAGGAAAACACGAATTTACCTTTAAGAGGTGCTTTCACCCTAAAGAACCAAAAAGTAGCAGAAAAAAGAAATTATTTGATACTTCTATGTTTTAAGATTCCCTACAAACTTGCCCAAGTTTCAAACAAATCGGAATTTTCGTTTTATCTACCGAAGTTCCCTTGTCAGCGTACCTAATACATTTACGCATTTACCTACTGTTTTATATATTTTCATAACACTCAATAAACAAAATATGACGAAACTATTATATACATATTTAATCCTTTGCATTCCAAGTATTCCTGTCTTACACTTTGAAGTGTAAATGAATCTTACACATACACGTGTCAATTAAATGTTGCAAAAGTGAATTATTGATTTTAAAAACACGCAGACTATATTTTTTCCAATTTTAAAGATCTGTATTTCACAAGTACAGAATGGAGCAAACAGTATCTGGTCGATTCACGTATTCACGAGTAAATAAATTGTATTTTATTATTGGAGTTTATTTTTTTGTCAACAATGATCAATAACAAGAGATTTGCAGTAATCTTGAATATACCTGATAATATACAAAAGTTAAAATAAATCCATTTGGGGTAATTTGATGCGGATTTTTAATTCTATAGAATTCTGTTATCTTTAGAAAGATGATGGGTTTGTGAAATATTTATTAACATAAATGAAACGAGATAATTAGCAAAATTAAATTCCATCACCTAGTTGTAAGAAATAAATAAATTAGCAAGCATTATGATAAGATGTACCATTTTCCCCACTTTTTACAGTACCACCCGACATTCTGGACTATCAAACGAGTACGGACATGGTGGTGACAGAGGGTAGCAACGTAACTTTGCGTTGTGCTGCGACAGGATCACCGGAACCTAGCATCACCTGGCGACGAGAGGATAGCCAGTTGATACTCTTGGGAAATGGGGAGAAAGGTCAGTCTTAATCCTTGTCAGAATACATACATATACAGGATGAGTCAGACAATTCGTACGGGTCATATCTCTTAACACGCTTGACGACGGAAGAAAGCTGAAGAGCCTAAAAATATCTATCTTTCTATGACGCCATGGTTTTTTAAACGCAACGATACACTAGAGAAACACAACTCCACTTCTTTTTAGGTGGTACTAATTTTCTAGAACTCAGAAAGACTCATATGTGAGACTTGTGTTCATATAAAATTGTTTAGTTAGCTCAGTAGATAGATTTTGTTTAAGAAGTAATGGCATTTATGAATCACGCTGTACATTAGTAGAGTATATCGATATTCCTGTTTATATGGGCACCTTTCATATCATACATTGTCATATAAAATGTTCTATACTTATATAATCGGTGTGTCACTGATGTATCACCGTCCAGCCCAAACCGTTGACCTCAGAAACTTGAAATTCGGGAAGTACACTCCTTTTACGACGTAGGTGCTGGACAAGTATGGATTTTTTGAAATTCCGTCCCCAAGAGGGTGAAAAGGGGTGGAGTGTGGTTTCACGGATTCCTCAAAACCTCTTAGGCCCGATTAGATATCAACTTGGTTTTTACTTCAGATGATTACCTACATAAAAGACTAGAAACAATTTCAGGATTTTGACCTAATCAACCCCTAAAAGGGTGGTGAAAAGGGGTGAAATGTGTTTTCATGGAGTCCTTAATATCTCTTAGGCCCGAAGCGAAGCGCGGGGGTATTTTGCTATGTAATACTAACATTCATTTACTGTATGGATAAACTATAAGGAAAAATAAAATGATTCAACTCACAATCAGTAAATAGTAGAGTAGCAGTATGTTAAAAATTGTTATGGTTTCTGCTAACACACTAAACAATACCATCACTTATATGCTTGCTACATGGACTTTGGTACATGCTTCATCCTCTTTCAATAACTTGCAGTTATATAGTTACAGTACTGAAAAATTCGAGCATTGCTTCCCGCTCATAAACCACATGCTTTGTAAAAGCATAGAGTTATATTAAATTAAATTATATGTAAATGCATGCAATCGATATTGTACTAAAATACGCTTATTTAAAGATAACTGAAGTAACTTATGTCCATGAGTTAATATTTTCATTCCACTAATGCAGTGAAAATAAAATTGTGAAATGAGCACAACGTTAAAAGAAACTGAAATAAATTAATAAATAGCAATAAGTAATTTATTGTCTGTGCTTCGGTAATATAAAGCATAGTCTACTCCTTTAAAAACAATAGTGCATACACGGTGACCTAAGAGGAAAGATAAATATTCTAGGAGTTTATTGTGTCAGTCACCATAAAAATAACTATAACTAAATTAAAAATAACTAAATAGCTATTCGTGTCAACGTGAGTTGTAAAAGTGATATAAAAGAAATATTACGTAGTTTTTCTAATATTTATTATTCGAGTGACAAATTACTACGCACCAACTATCGGATTTCGTATCAAATAGGACATGAACGCATAAACCTTTTAAATACAAAATAAATTAAGTCAAAGTGGTTGTCAAATGCAAATTAAAGTACACTAATCTAGTTGCAACAATGTTTGGTTCGTTATTTAGAAGCTTTCTATTTCAATAAACGGATTTAAGGCATCCAAATATCCGCATTAAACTGTGGAAGCATATTCTCGCCCGATTCGCGGTGCAGTAACCGAGTCTTGTAGTCTCCAGGGAGAGCAAACACACCGCGTTCGAGCAAGGCCAATAGGTTAGAGGGTGGTGATACGTTTGCATAGGCGGGGAAGATCTCCTATATTTGCATTGAAATTGGCAAACACCGAAAGGGTGCTATGCGTAGGTACTGAATTTCGCGTGCATGCCTCTTGCGCCCGGTTACAATGAAACACTGAATGAGTTAACATTACTGTTTATTCAAACGTGTGTAATTTGAACGATACCGCAAACTGGAGAATCATTGCCATGTTTTTGGAACATTTTGCTATATAATATAAAAATTAACTTTGTTACATTTGCTTTAAGTATCCTATCATAGCATTGCATCTTTTGTGATTGTACTACAAGTATCCAAATATTAAGTAACTGCCAATGTTCCCCCAGTTTACGGTATTAAAAATAAATCTTCCAAGTCATGGAATCTTCTGTACGAATGAGGTTCACATGATCTGACTGCTGTTCTTGTCATCCATTTCAAAAACTATTAATTGATATTTACTTATAAAAAATCTTTTATAGTACCTACTCACATTCAAGAATTTGTATTAATATGTAGAATTAATAAATCGTCGTGAGTAGGTCTTTAGTGTGTATATCCGGTATTTTTAATTTGCTAATATACCTATATCACTCGTTGTTTAATATTTCTTGCATTCATAGTAATGAGAATGAAAACAATTTTGCTTTCTCCTTCTATTTGATTTATCAAATGTTTATGTTTAGGTTTTAACGTTTAACGTTCTGTACTTTGTGCAATATATTTCGAAGTAAATTGAATATTTGTGATGCCTAATATAAATATACTTTCTTCATAATGAGTATGTAGTACTCACTAACTACCTAAATAACTACTAACTAACGTTAAAATATATAGAATTATTTATCAATGATAGATACAGACTTAGTTAGCTGATTGTAAGTTATTGATATAATTAACGCAAATTTAAATTGGCTACTCAGGGTCACTGATCGTTTGGCTACTCTGGCGCTCTACCCTTCGTCTCCTGGTGCAAATCTACAAGAGCACGCCTTGCTTCTCAAGCAGGAAGTCAAGTTAGTAGGGCGTTAGAGTAAGAGTCATGTTTGACATCACTTACAGTTGGGGAAGTGGCTTTAAGCAACCAGTTGATTTTAGGCTGCCTGTAAGCGCAGGAAAGAAACTTTCGAGTGGGACAGTGATTCGTAACTATTTAAAGCATATAATACTACATTAAGTCCATGACGCACAGTGGGTCATTTTGGCAATCTAGCTTCACTTGATTAAAATACAAATTGCTCCTGAAGATAACATTTTTATGTCATAAAATAATTTACGTGTAATTTTTAATATTCTCTCATTGTCTTCAGAGCATTTTATAAAGATACAATTTTTAATTATACTCACCGTTTTATCGAATTAAAAAATTGCACAAATTTTTTTGATAATTTTTTCACTTATATTTGAATGCTTATATGTGATTGAATTCGACGGTATGAGTGAAGTGGTGGGGATGAACGAATGCGCGTGCGACACTGCTGAACTGCTAAAATCGGAACAGATGATAACGGAAGCGTGCGAATTAATCTAGATCTGATGATCGAGCGATCGACAAAGCCAAAGTATTCTATGAGAACAAATATCCTCGCGATTAATATGGGCTAAACTAATTATTTCCTCACAAAAGAAACTTAACTGAACTTAACTTTTTAAAGAATATAAGAAGACTCACGTGTTGCAACAGAAAACTCCATCAGAACTAATGAGAAGCTAACGTAAAGCTACAATAAATTGAAGCTGGAACTTGTCCTTTGAAACAAACTTTATTAACATAGTAAGCTTTAAAAGAAACATGATTGTTTAGTAAAAAATATGCATTAAATATGACAGAGATCTTTAACGAGACTTTTTAAAAAGTTTATTTTCTTTTGCAGTAATAACTCACAAAACGGAGGTCCCAATCGATTCGAATCAAATTCAAGAATGTTAAAAAAATGTGTAGTTTTGGACTGAATCTAAATTGAGGTTAATAAAAACTCTCATTCTTTATGAAAAGAAATTAAAACATCATCTGTGTCTATCAAAAAACGCACTTGTTTGATAAATCGCCTTTTCGTAGCTGTCATTTTCATAATTTTGCTTCTTTTATAGATATTCTGAACTAGAATTTACACGCAGGTCACTGAATTTCGTTTCGTTTATTTCTCACAGAAGAAACTTGTTTTTTATGCTTCTGATGTTAATAAACGTTGTGTCAATGAACAAGTCTCAGCTTCAATTTATTTCTTTAAATTTAAATGAAAAAGAAATGCTTCATGTTCGGCGAAACCGACAGCCTAAGTAGTAGTAAACCCCTAATACAAAACTAAAAAAATATTAAATTCATTTTTGCCATTTGAAGATAAAGCACATTTCTCAGTATATTTTGTATAAAGTAATTACACCCAACATCTTTGCGAGAATACCTTCACAGTTATAATATTTCAGTTTATATTTAAACGTTGGCGGCAGCTCTCCTGCAACGTCTCATGAAAGTGTTTATGTTATTATAGTAATAAAATGGTTAGAGCAGAAAGTACGTAGCTTGTTAACTACGACTTGTTTCGTAAGAAAAGTAATGAAGGTGTGGTAGACCCCTCGTTATTCGTTAGGTCTCGCGCGGTTTTCGTTCTTTCGTATTTGAAATCCTCCAGCTTGTTAGTTAGAAGCAAATATTCCCTCAGATTTAATTGCGGTTAACGGACGAATATAGACCACCTCGACTTCCAGGTAAGTAAACAAAATTTACTAACGTGGACGGAAGACAACACCAAAACTGTTTTACACCAGTTACCTGTTTCCTGTAATTTTCTGTTTGTACTTTGACCGTGCGGACGACAAATTTCACGCAGCACGAGATAACGTAAATTTCATATTTTCGTATTCCGCCTCAACAAAATTACATTTCTGTTTTATGAAAAAATACCATGGATTTCGTAATACCGTTTGAAAGAATTTCGCGGTACATGAAATGATACATAAATCATTGTTGCAAAATTGGAGGTAGATACCTGAAGAATCAGAGGAACAAAGGAAAGATTGTTCAAGTTAGGAATATTCAAATTTATACTTTTTACTATTCGGGGAATGAAGAATTTAAAGAGACCTTCCGGTTAACATTTTTCAGAAAATCGATTTTGTTTTATATATATATATATTTTTGTAGTATAACATTCCGAGAATACCCTGTGAAAGTTTCACACCAAAATTCGTAACGGTATAGATTCTGCAGTCACATAACTAATGAAAACTCCGAACGCAGGTATGAACCGAGAACACTTTGAACACGTTTTTATCGAAACACGATATTTCGAAACGGCAACCACGATTTCAAAAGAAAATTGTGCAGATGAATATTTGTGCAGGAATTCAAATGTGCACCAACATAGTAGTTTTGGTCCTTTTTGCCCCAACAAGGGGTGCTGCGATAGCCATTGAAATAAATTTTCAGAAATTGTTTGAATTTTGGATTATGGACGATACTGTGAGTAAATTTTCTGGTTACTGTTTTGGCATCTCTTGTTGGCTGCGCCTGCACTAAGCGCCAACTCGAAAAAGCATCAAGATCAAAAACATGAAACAAAATTTGTTTACACCCTGACGAGTGTATCAATAAATGACAAAAATTTTTTTGAAGATTAGTTATAACCTATTCTTCGAAAAAATACATAAAGATCACCTAGTTTTTAAGGGATTTGACCGAATGTTCCCCTTAAGAAACTCAAGGTTCATCAGAAATATTAGGTTTGGGTTAAGATGCAAGACGAGAGGTTACAGATTTCTCGTGTAAATATTAATTTAAAAAATCCTGTTGCAAATTGTATTTTCATATTGGTAAAGTTCAAAGTAAATATATAGAAACTGTAACGAAAAAGGGTGTTCTATACTTCAGTAAATAGCCCCAAGAGTGCTTTCCACGAAAATTTTTATAGATTTGTATGCTTACAACTTTTGTGGCACGAAGCGAATTGAAATTAAAAACACAAAATCGGTGCATAACATCGAATACGTTGGAGGTATGCACCCTCTAGTGTTTGCCAAACACTGAAAAAAAACACGGTTTTATTTATGGAATTAATATTGCAGGGATGTGCGTTTGATTACATTTAAAAAAATGTAAAAGAATATTTTGACGTGGTTTCCATCGTATTCGTGATAGTACCTAGCGTCGGGAAATATACTGACGGTGAAAAAGTTGTTCAAGCCCATTTCAAAAACTTCACGCTCGTATACCAAACTGTCTGAAACTGTAACTTCACTGAAACTTTGGGAAAAAATAAAAATATACATTCAGGATGCTTCAACGAGCGGTATCATGCCTCCGCACGCGTAAAATTCGTTTAAATCTAAAATATACTGCAGGAGCGATCACTTAACGAAGATATAATAACACTATACATAATACCTACGTACCTACTCTGTTTTCTTCCCATAATATCACAGTTTCTATTTGAAAATAGTCAAAGTGATACTGTTTAAAGCAAATGGTGCGGTGTAGAATTATGTAGAAGTAGTCATATTTCAATAATTATCATAATAACAACTACACATTTAGTGCCTATCAGTTCAGGTTATTATATTTTGATCTTCCACACGAACAGGATCTTTTTCATGAGATATTATTGATATTTTAGTTTCGCGAATTTCACAGAAATATACGACGTTTCACAATGATAGGTAAAATAAAATGATTACACGGTTCAACGAATGGAAGAAGAAGCAGTAATAAATGCACGTTCGATATATCAACTAACTCTCGAGTAAATATTAAAAAAATTTCTAATAAGATAATAATCTCACGTGAACTTTGCCCCTCGCTTTTAATTTAGGTACGTTTCACTTGGTCTTTCTTATAATTTTTTACCACTACTGTTGAAAATATAAATAAAATATCACGTGAAGCATCGAAGATATTGAGTACCTACTGTGCGTTCATATAGCTAATATGAGTTCATATACCTGAGTTCACGAATTAAAAAAGATGGAAAATTCCTTTCGTCATTTTGTTAGCATTACAAATGAGTTAAATTTGCACTTATAATGCTAATTAATTTGACCATCGTTGTTAGTAATTATTGCACGAATAAATAAAATCTTTTAAAATTTCTATTCCTAAACCTACGAACCGATTAAAAGCAAGCCTCCTTCTCGTTATCTTTATTAAAAAGCAAAAAAGAAACTTTCACTATTACAAAATTTGTCCTTAATCAACGACAGTAGTACCATAATTTAATTATTGTTAAAATGTATGTTACAGTTACGAGCGTTGAGGGGCCAAATTTTAATATCACTAAAGTGAATCGGTTACATATGGGATCGTATCTTTGCATCGCATCTAATCATGTGCCACCCTCGGTCAGCAAAAGGATTATGTTGATTGTTCATTGTAAGTATACAATAATCTAATTTGCTTCTTTATATTATATAACCTACGTTTTTTATAGGTATACATTCATTTTATAAAACTCACATTTTATGTACAACAATATAATAGTATTAGAAAAGCACTAGGTTTTTAAAAGATTCGAAAGCTGTTGAAATTGAAATATTTCTTACAAATAAAGCATTCAAATTACTTTCTTCATAACCATTATAATTTCTACACGAAATCTGAAAAAATTGAATGAAAAGATATTAAGCCTTTATTAGCGTAACACGAGCAACTTTTCCCTCTCCTTTCAGTTCCTCCTATGATTTGGGTGCCGAACCAACTAGTTGGTGCCCGAGAAGGACAACAGTTGACCTTGGAATGCCATTCGGAGGCTTATCCCAAATCCATCAATTACTGGACGAGGGATAAGGATGAAATAGTTCCACAGGGTAAGTCAAAACATATTTGCACCGACTTGCAACCCTCTCTGCAAACATTAAAATTGCGCTAAAAATATTACATCCAACAATTCTGGTTTCATCAGACTCAACTTGCCGATGCGCACCATCCACGAGTTGCTGCTTCAAATCCCCATGACCATGCATTTCTGAAACACATTTTTTTATTTCACATCTCTCAAAAGTTAGCGGCCTCTCTCGCGGAGTGCCGCTATACAAATCTGGCTCCAACCAACTACCTATCAGCGTTTTTTGCTGATAGAATATCTGAAACTAAACCCGAGCAGGCGTTATAGTTCTCCCTATACATTTAACATGGTACTATACATGACATGATTTACAAAATTTTAGTCAAATGCGTGGCCCAATCTTTGTACGCATCCTTTAACAGTATCGTCAATGTTTTAATAATTATATGAATATTGTACTAGTCGGTTAAGTCGAATATTCGGCCAATTTTGTAGTCGGCGAATAGTCAGCAAAAAATGCCGATTGATCGGCTACCTTTTTGTGAATACTCACCCATTTTCCTTTCTCTTTTTCTAACAAGTTTTATAACTGCTATTAGAGATCTACCGAATAGTGGCCGCCTAGTCGTTTAAGCCGACTATCCGGCAACTTTTTTGTAATCGGCAACTAGTCGGCTTTTTGAGAGCCGATTAATTGGCTAGTCAGCTGGTCGGCCAAAATCCTAGTCGGTTTATCTCGGTTTGCACTTTATTCCAAATCCTTCAATTACTGAACAATGAATAAGAATGAAATAGTCTCACAAGGTAAGTTAGAACGAGGTTTCGCTCGTTTTTTTTTTCGAGTGTACCATCGTAATCACGTATGTAAAACCGTATATTCGGAGAACGAGCGTACATCTTCATTTATAATTTACATTTCCGTGGCCCTGTCGGTTCGTATGACCTTCCAGGATATAATTACGCGTCTACGTTGCACATATACTCGCTGCCTACCTACCGTATTCTCTAGGAAGAAAAGTAACCAGTTGTAACGAGCTGTTTGAGTAACGAACCCTTGATGCCGAACGCATAAACACGCGTACAGGCGAAGCGCGAGTATAAACGTTCCGCTCTGCTTTATGCCCGGCCCATAAAAGGCAGCTTTAGTACTTTCCATCGATCCACCGTTCCTTTCAGATCCTCGTATTTTCCCAGTATCACGATATACTTACTCGCGGTTCACGTCAAACACGTTTTGACGCACAGCACCGCCAGATGCCGTCCTTCTCCACCTGTAAGGCCACGGCACCTTGGCTTCCATGTTATTCGAATTTATTTTCCCTCAATTGACGCTGTTGCCACGAAACACGCTGTTATAATTCTGTTCGTTGGATATTAGATATGTGGCATTTATATTGCAAATTAGTTTACCACAGTTATGTTAGTAATTATTTTATTTTAAATAATATAATTAGAATTTCGGGCGTATTTAGAGAATAGTTCCAATAAACGAGAGTGATATCGCTGCACTAGTTCGGTCAATTAAATAATCAATAAAAGCTATTGTGCAATTTTAATAATTATACATTCTAACGTTTCAAGGAAAGTTAGAAAGAAAAATACTGCGTTCGCTTTTTTACACTTAACACGCTTGTTGGAAACGTGTGACGTACGAGTTGGTTGAAACGTGACTGAGGTAAACAGTATACATAAAGAACATCTAAAGGTTGAACCAAAATGCGGCCTAAACGGAGTCAAAAGCGGGAACCGTTAAATATAATGAACTGAATTAAAATTGAAAGAGCGACACTCCAAACTTCATAACATGCTGCCAAAATACCACTAATTATTGCTCATGTGGTAAAAGTCCATCGCTCATGGATGTCCGAAAATTATTTTATTTTTCACATACTTTAATATCTCAAGGCGAGTAAAGAAATTTGAAGGCTGCTCTGCTTTTAATTCTGCATTATAAGCAGGGGCGCGTAATATACAAAAAAAATTTTAAAAAAGTCACACGATATCATTCAGGATATCAGTAATTTAAGTTAGCAGATCGCGTCCATTGGCAGAAATAACGACTGAAGCTTTATGTTCTAAATTAAAGAATTTAAATATTTATAGAAATAAAAAATGTTTTTATTTAACCGTTCCCTAGTTTTTCTTCTTGTTATGTCTTATTGTATTAACGCTGTGCTACTGTGAACAAAGTCTCATGTATTACGTCGACATGTATTTTATTTATGACCAGTGTACGTATGGATACAGGATCACCTTGTGATGCAACCAAAACAGTACTGACGTTTTGTGTGAGAATAAATCAACGAGTGGAATAAATTTTTTTCATACGAGACTTTTGTTGACAATATCAGTTTTGAGGTTCGCCAAGTACACATACCATTCACTATGATTTGGGGAGTAAGTGTGTGTTACTATACCTACAACTTACCTACTACTTCCTCTTACGTGCTAGAAGTTGCAAGCATAGCTGGCAGTATGATTCAATATAACAAACTTTGACGGTATATTTATTTTGTCCTAGATTAAAAATTGTTTTCGAAATAGTGACCAAGATTTATCCAAGCTTTTTGCTAACAAGGACAAAGAGTTTTACAAACAGCACAAAGGGACGACCCGGACGCTAGAAATCTTCTCCGAATTAAAAGAAAAAATTCTGCAAGACTTTGACAAGTGATGAAAGAAAATTTTCATTGTCTTTTACTCACGACTTTTCATTTTTCTAGAAAACCTCTGTGCGACCGCCTTATCTAAAATTTTCAACGTAGTATACGTTTAATGATCTATGGAAATGCACTGGTATAATATTGGTAGCTTTTTCAGTAGAAGCATTGTCAATATTTGGAAGCAAAAAGATGAGTGCATATATTTCGAGAAGAAAGTAAAAATCTTGCAATGATAAGATAATTAGAAGAATCTTACTTCCATATTTGACTACAAATGTAAAGTACTCAATTTGTTAATATCTTTTCAAAATCTTGTGCAATAGAAAGGCGACTTTGATCCAAATCATTAACTTAGTATCTGCAACGTCACAATGGTTGTACATGTAGGTATAATAACATTACTTGTAAGGTTTAAACTTTATTTGATTGATCACAAGGTACCTATGTTATCTTGCAAAGGGGCACATTGATTTATTTGTTATTCTTCATACAAAGTACATTTATACATTCTGAAATAATTTCTTCAATGTGTTCATGTGTCTCTTAAATGTCGCGACACATGTTTATGTGTATAACCCGCACACGCGCGGCATAAAACATTCATTATTAACTAACTTTACATTTTTTCAAAGTGTACTTCATATACATGCATTCTTTGGAAGTTAATATTATAACATTGTGACTTCTTTCACTGTTGGAGGTAATACGTTCCTACTTTATTTATGTTGAATTATTTCAGTACATTTCTCAAAGTACGGGTTAAGCTAAAGTGACCAGACATTTTGTGGACCAATGCGGGACAAACAAGCAAAAAAAAGGTTTGGAGATCCGTAAGGATATTGTTTCCGTACATTATTGGAACATTTACAATATGTTTACAATATGTTATATACTTATGATGCATACATATGATTGGCATAAAGTTACTGTTTCCTGTACTTCATACTAGAATCTAGTATGAAGTACAGGAAACAGTAACTTTATGCCACTGCGAAAATGTAAAAGGTTACATGTCCAATGCGGGACACTTTGCGGGACATTTTTCAATGCGGGACAAAGGCCTCAAATGCGGGCAAATGCGGGACTGTCCCGCATAATGCGGGACGTCTGGTCACTTTAGGTTAAGCATACAAATTAACAAATTGTATCATCCTGTTTGATTATTCTAACATTAACAGAATTCTCTTGACAGACAACTGGCAATTGCATAATGTATATATTTTTAAGTGTGAAATATTCAGAAATATTAGTAAGAACGATAAGGCTTGAAAAAACATATAAAATAATGCAAATTTATTTTACGGTTAATGACAGCATTCTTAATTTTAACCCTTCGTGGGCACACGGGGCGTATCGCACCCCAAAATATATGTATTTGCCAATATTTCTGTAAATATTTAGACCTTTAGAATTTTAATAAAAAAGAAAAAATCGCTTTTATCCACAACTATTTTTTCAAATACTAATTTCAAAATTTACATTTCTAGAAAAGGATATTAGAGCATGATTGTATTAGTACTACGAATGTACAATTATCGGTCAAAAGTTAAAAGGTTTAAAAATACGAAAATGGACACTCAATAAAAAAAATAAAAAATTAAAAAGGACTTCAAAAAAAATAAAAATGCACAAAAAGTAAAAAAAATTTGTTTTTTCATTTAATCTACGACTCTCAATACTTTTATGTCGGCGCTTCATCATTTGCACTGTGTACACCCGATGCCGACCTAAATATATCGAGAGTGTGTAGATAAAATAAGGGAAACAAGTATTTTTTATGTTTTTGTAGTCGGTTTTAATTTTTCAAATTTTTTTATTTTTTACTGTTTAGTTATTTAAATTATATAACTACATTTATTTAATAATAATAATAATGAAGTCGGTTAATGAGACAGATTTCTTATTTTTGGTGTAACTTCAAAGCTGTTTAACCGATTTTGATAATTCTTTCCCCATGACTTAAGTTGATTGAAGCTAAACTGAATACAATAAGTTTCGCCAAACTCGGTCCAGTAGTTACGGAGAAATTCGCGGATAAACATAATACATACTAACATACATACATACACATCGAACGTAAAACCGCTTTCTTTTTGAAGTCGGTTAAAAATGACTGGGGCGCAGTGAACCCCGTGTGACCAATTTGTGATTATAAGACGGTGTGACCACGGAGTCATTTGACAATTGGAGCTTACAAAGGAAATACTAATTATTTATTTGATACCATAAATTTAAAAAAAATTACCAAAATGCATAGAAAAATATTAGTACCTACATTTACATACCTTATGAATCGTTTGTCAAATAACTGTTTCACCACACTAATTCACACAGATACTGTATACTGTTCTAAAGGCAGAAATACTTTACGTTTACGAACTTACATACGTACATGAAATCTTCGTGCAATCTCACAAAAATCTGTAGCCTTCTTATTGAGTGTTATACCAATTGACAGAGTGAATCGACTGGCTAGTGCGTTTATTTAAGTGATACATCACACATGTAGCGAAATGTTTCGTCAGATTCCCCTTTCAATCAGTTATTCGAACAGAATTATCTTTTGAATAATGCATGAGAATCTGAACAGGACGTTAAAGGTATAACATGATTTTATCTGGCATTTATGAGGAAAGCCGAGGATGCGAGTATGTATGTATGTACACGAAGACCGAAACGACAGGCTCTGGTCTTTTCTCCTGCCGTTATTACGTCGTCCGCCTAGTCGGCATTTGCATCTGTATTGAAAGCAATAATAGTACATACAATGTGAATTTTGATCCTACAATCACGTTAGTGTGTAATTTCCAGTCGGGAAGCTGAACGCTCCGAAATGACTGCTGCAAATTCCTAGTGGTAAATTGAAAAACGACCATACACTGTAAAATATACTGTTGATTACGAAACGGATAGAAATATGTGGACCACTTATTGTTAAATTTAATTAGGTTCGATGGCTTGTAAAAAATATTCTAAGCTATGGTTTCCATTAACAATCTGAGTTCGAAAGAAACAACATAATGTAAGTAGAAAGTAAACTATATCACTAATTTGTTATTAAAATCATAGGTATTTATGTCGAGTAACGAATTTGTTATATTTCTCTAATTTCTTTCCTATTCGTCTGTTTTACATTTTTTTTCAGTTATGTAAAATTGAAAGCATACAGAATATACACAATTTAATAATGATTAAAAGTAGATGGAAATAATGAACTTTATATCGCTGGGTATTAACTTAAACTATAATTTTGTTTTAATGGTACCAAGCACAGAATCATCGGTATTTTACACAAAATATTCAGATACCTACTGATTTATCTCTAATCGATATAATCTCGATTAGTTTATCTGCTCAGAGCGCAATTTCATTCGCAAACACGTTCTCAATTTTTTTTACCGATACAGCATTCAAAGATTGCTGAATGGTTTTACGCATAGGTACGTTGAAATTCGTGTTTTTATTAATATCGTGATCGTAGGATCTGTTGCCCGGTTCAGTACACACAAAATGTATTTGGCAGTGGTATCCCAATAGTAAAAACTTTCAATCGATTTAAAGCCGATTCAGGGGCATTTCAGGCACTATTCAGTCCTCAGCGGTACTTTCCTTTCATTATTTCGCTTTGCATCCACGAAGCTTTTCTATCCCTAGGAAGATCCCGCCATCCATGGATAGAGTCTCGAATCTTACAAGCTGGAGAACGGAAACGTCCCTGAATAGTGTCGATCTAAACAGAAATCACGTTAACTTAGATCTCTGCGCGGCGAATACTAAAATAAGGCAGACATGGGAACAAGCTGGTCCATCTTTCAAACTGATTGAACTATTGTGACGTTCCTTCAAAAGCTGCTGAAAATTCCTAGACTGGTCTCGTACGCTACACGACCGTTTCCGTTCAAAAAGACCAGCACAGCGTCATTTGTTATCCGTACGATCGATCAACCTGACTTACCACTCGTTTCGTTTGTGGTATTGGCAATCCTTGGACAGTGATGTAGTTTCGATCATTACGAACTGTATTTAGGAAAAATAAATGTATCCCGGTGACTATTTGCTCCACTAATTTTGTAATAGAATACAGAACGTAAAATGATATTTAATAAAAGATAATTTGCTTATTTAAAATTAATGGGAATTGATCTACTAAACTGTTTAAAATTAAGTAGGAAGAATATAATTATTTAAATTTAATATTTAATGGTTTAATGGAAATTTGGATCTAACTTACTAATAATTTTTTTCAATTTTTGGTTTTCTGTTTATTTAAAATAGTTTACATTAATTTCTATTAAATTTAAATGAATAGAACATTTATATTAAAGGAGTACATAGTACAGCTTTCAGAACTATAGCAATTGTATTTTACCACAATTCTTTAAAGAAACACGGGGATAAAAAAATTATACTTGTATGTATATCAAAAAAAAAAAAATATAAGGAATATGAGTGTTCTTAATTGTATTGTGTACAATATTACGTATTCGTATTTTCTTTGCAAAAGCAGTTCCTTAACATATTAGTTATGTAGCTAACCATAGTCATACTTTATTCGACTGGCAGAAACTGTTGCAAAAATTTCTAAACTAGCCAGTGAACAGGTACTTCAATTCTCCCCCACAGGTTTGCACGTCGATGTTTAATATTGTGTAAGATTTTATAAGCGTTAATAACGTTAATAAAAAATGTGAAATATGTATAATGTAAAAAAATGGCGTACATAATTAAGTGATAATTACATTCATTTGTTTATTCAACTGATAAATCCAAAAGTAACGAGAAATAATTTCTTCACAAATAATTAAAGACGATGTGTAAAAAATGTTAAAAAAAGTTGAAAGGGTTATAAATTTGTGATGGGCAGAATGTTTCAAGCAAAAAATTTTGAACTCGTAGATTTTACTATGAAAAGCAATTACTCTGCTAGGGATACACAATGATCTAATTAAATTATTCTCATGGTTTACTAAATTTTTAATACTGAAAAATTGTATTTATTCACGTTATGCACGTGGACGATAACTTTATATACTACAAAAAAAACAACAAATCTATTATTATTCTCCTATTTGCTTAAACTAATTACTTAACCAACAGTGTTGAAAGTACTTCAACTATCTCTAAAGCAAAAGTAAAGAATTTCGAGACTTTCGGAATGACTACAGTTATTGAATATATTGTGACAGAATTATAATTCCTTTCAGGTGGGAAATACGAACCTATTCTACTGGACAACGCGTTCAAAGTTCACATGAAACTAACAATAAGTTCCGTCAGTCCGTCGGATTTCGGATCGTATAAATGTGTTTCGAGAAACTCGCTGGGAGACACTGATGGGAGCATCAAAGTTTATCGTAAGTAGAGTTCAACAACCCTCAAACTATTATTAATTTGCTTCAGACAGTAATGCCTTTAACGAGTATTTTTGAAGAACTCTCTTCACAGAGTTCTACAAAGTCACTAGAAGGCAATGTTCTATACCTGTGGCAGTACAGCAGAACGTTTTTAATCCGAAATAATAGTGGGGCAAAACATTCTTGATACTTGTAACTGAATTCTCGAATAATGAATGGAAACGATGAAAAATAAAGAATTAGAGAGTAATTTTTTTATAAAAAGTAACATATTGCTGAGCATAATGGCAGCAGGCTGAAAATTATTACGATGATATAATTATATGATATAATTAAGGGTTTCTGGATGTAACTACTTTTGCCTGATTTACCTACTTTGTTTCACATGTTTGCTCATTTTAATGCCACTTACAATGCATTTAGACTTTGAGAGTTTTTACTGCAGTTTCCTCTTTTATGCCAGGAATTTTTCATTAAAGATAGAAAATACGATATGGTCTGTTCTTCTATCCTCCGTTGTCACACCTATTTTTTCGAACGCAAATGCCACACTGGGTCAATTCGACCCAAGTCAATAAACAATCACCTGCTGTTTAAAAACTATCTGTTAAATTAAGTCGCGAAAATTCTGGGACAAAGTTTAAATTATAAACATTGTAGAATATATGTTCATCGTTGAAAATGAACATTTAAAGTGTCATCACGTTTAAACAGTAGTGCCATTTTCAGTGATGCCTTAAATATATTTTACCTCAAAGATAAATAAAATTGTGGGTCATTTTGGTTCAGTATGACAACCGAGGGATAAAATTGGATTCTTTTGTTTTTGAATACATCACTGTTACAGGTTTCGAATCCTGGTACTCTACCTACTAAATTTTCCATTGCACTATCTGTACATACATACAGTAACTCATTATATTGTTTAGAAACAGTTTACAATTAAATATTAACCGACGAATTTTTGAATTTCTAGTCTGAAGTTATTAGAGAAAGGTATAAAAAAGGATCAAATTAGGAGTACGTTTCGTCTTCAGTCTAATTACTGAACTAATCATGCTTATCTACATAGTAGCACTGTCAGAGACCCTGCGATCAAAACGCTCGAAAAAAGGTTGATCTTTATGAATTTTTTACAAGAAGAGGTTACAACATATCCTAAAAAACATTTTTGGCATTTACTGAAACACTCGTTAGGGTGCAAACAAATTTTTGTTTCGGACTTGATGTATTTTCTAAGTGGCTCTTAATGCAGCGTTGCCAAAAATAAATATCAAAATGGTAACCATGAAATATACTCTCAGGATCATCCAAAATACAAAATTCAAACAATTTCTTAAAATTTATATCAATAGCTATCGCAGTATCCCTTGTTGGGGCAAAAAGAACCAAAACTACGATGATCGGTGCACATTTGAACGAAGTAGTACAAAAAAAGTAGGTAATTTTCCGTACAAATGTGCAGATAAAAAAGAAACCCGTGTTTAAAAAATTATGTTATAGGGTGTTGCGATAACGAGTCCAATTACGAATCAAATGCCTCAACGTTTTTTTGAATCGGTTCGTCAGTTCTTCTGAAATCATGGTTATCGTTTCGAAATATCGGGTTTCGAGAAAAACGTGTTCAAAGTGTTCTCGGCTCATGCCTGCGTTCAGAGCCTGAATTGGTTATACGTGTGACTGTAGAATCTATACCGTGACGAATTTTGGTGTGAAATTTTCGCAGGATATTCTCGGGATGGTATACTACAAAAATATATATAAAAAAATCGATTCTCTGAAAAATTCTAAACAGAGGTTCCCCTTTAACCTTGACTTCGTCAGAGTTGAAGTGAATTTCGATTTTACTAACACAAGCTACCTACTTTTTCTTATTTACCGCATAAAATATATTAATAAATAACTGTCTTGCCATATTATCACTTTGTGGTCTACGAAATATGTATTAACCGTCTCTTATAATTTTTGTCACTTGACTACATATTCTTTCCAAAATCTTTGACCTGCACGTGATAGACAT
Organism: Andrena minutula; assembly: GCA_929113495.1. NCBI lineage: Eukaryota > Metazoa > Arthropoda > Insecta > Hymenoptera > Andrenidae > Andrena > Andrena minutula. The sequence continues at coordinate 42,211,204 of OV815994.1, forward strand.
TTTCCACTTGTCTGAGCAAAAAGGTGTTACTGCGTCTAATACGTACTACAAAATTACGACAATTAGTTTTATTGCATTACTTTATTTTAATACAGCATAATTTTCATTGCTGGTGTAGTAAACGAGTCACTTGCATAATCAAAATCGAAAACTGCCCTTGTTTCCGATAAATATAATTTTTCAATTTATGTTACATATTTTTTATTCGATATAGTAGGTAGGTACTATATAATATTTAATTCTTTAATTTATCTTAACATTATATTTGGTGCAGTATTACGTTTCTTATTATTAGGAATTTACTATTTTACTATTGAGTGCTTAACACACTACGCTTGTATAAATTTAACATGTGTTATGTTCATAGATCTAATATTTATGTTAAATTCAAGTCTCTCACATTCTATCAAAGAAATTTAATATCAGTATTTTATATTCTCATCTCGCTAGATGAGATGATTATCCTCATTTACAAAGATGAGAAGATAATCTTCTCTTTTTAGAGTCAGCAAAGCTTACGAGAGAATATTGGAAATCGGTTTTTTGATCATGCTTCTTTGAACTTCTTTGAACTTTAATACTTGCCGAAATGCCACTTTGTCATTATCGTCATTACTTCATTTGTTATAATGCACTGAAAACGTGAGTAATATTATCAATAGAGACAAAAATAGAAGCTAAATATTATTTTAAGACGTCGATTTATGGAAGAAACAGCATGGAAAAAGATTTGTAATATCATTTTGTAAACATTTGCGACTATCAAACTTCTTGCAAACATAACAGCAATTTTCACAATGAGATCTTAAATTGTTATAATAATTATCAATTGTTAGATTATTTTATTGGAATAGCTCGAGAACTATTAGACGTAGAACGAATTTGTTTTTTAAAGTGTGTGTTTATTAAAGATGAATCCAGCCCCCTGTTCAGTTTTTAGAAAATTGTAGAGAATATGTTTTGGCCCCCAAATTTATGAGGTATTTTCCCTTCTTCAACGTGGACAATTACCGATAACAAAATATACGTGTCAAATACTTTTTACTATTCTGCAAGTGCGGGTTTCATTTGTTCCCTTGTTAGAAAGAGACACTGTTTTTCAACTTAAACAAACAAATATTTTGAATTCATTTTTTGTTTTGCTTGTTTCAGCAATAACAGCTAATTCCAGTTCCAGCAGTAATAATACAAAATACAAAGGCAAGTAACTTTATTTACCATCAAACTGTAGATACAGTTTAGAAATCGATTTCCCATAAACATCTATCACTAATTCAGCCTCATTATTAACAAAATCGTTTGCAATATCCAAACACATACCTACATCATAATCACCCTCAAAATGATATTTACACGTTCAAACGCAAATTCCAGATTTAAAACAATGCCCACCATTTCCATTTTACTGCATGGTTTTTGCTATCTAGTATAATACGTAAAGAGTCGAAAGTTACATTCGCATGAGTAAAATCGAAGTTCGAAGGATTAACGTGTATTTTTTGTCGTTGATTGGAGGCCTAGAGCATTCGGCTGATGCTTTATTTTTTATGGTAAACAAGCAAGCCAGGAGTCAGGCACACAATCAGCCTCTGGTATTGCTCGCTTTGTGCCGAGTGGTACTTTCCGAATGATGCAGCGTAACGTACTCACGATGAAATAACGGGTCGCTGATTAATTAGATCGAGCATCTAGTTTGTGCATGCCAATCCACTCTCTGGATGTTCTCTGGAATCAGCTCCCCACAAAAGGTAGACACAAGTACCAGCTTTCATAGACACGACTCGCTGAAGCTTGTTTCACCCTCGAATGATTATTTGACACTTTCGAAAATAAGGCTGGCTTGCCTGGTCGAGACACCAGGCATTGAGAATAGAACCATATACATACGACAATAATACTATCAGAATAAAGGTGGTTTCACACATATCAGTTTCGCGACGTCAGTGTCAGCGATAAATAATATCATTTTCATGTTTTGGAATGGAGCGATTCACACTTGCCCCTGTTAGCTACTGCCCCTGAAACGCACAGGCAAAGTTTTTATTTAAATAAATTTCTAATAACGAATAAAAGATAAAAATATTATTCGTCATGTGTTCTAAAAGAATTAATTCTGTCGAATAAATTCTCGTCAAGTAATCTAAAGTCAAAGTAACTTTTATTTTATCCATTATTTAAATAATTTAAATAAACTCTGTTTCAGACGAATGTAACCACTTTAAAGAAGTAGAATAAACATTGTGTGAAAATATTAACACAGAGGAACAGTATTCTGTATACAATTATTTTTAACTGTAAATTGAAATGCGTCGCAAACTTTCCACTTTCCGGGGGAAACACAGATGCCCACAGAAATCCAGCTGCGTCGATATTTCGTGTTACGTTGGAATACCTTTTTTCATTTGTTGTGTTACATTTTATAATCTCCGTAAAACGAAATGGCTACTTTCTGCAGAAAATAGAATTAAATGATTCGTAGGACATCTCTGCGTAGAATATACCATGTTTGAGTAAACTAAAAAGATTTTTAAACTCTGATGATGTAAGTACATATGCTACATGTACCTACAGAAAATACCACTATTTTAAAATGAAACCATAATATTTCAATGGACAATTATTGAAATCAACATTTCAATTTTCATACATTACTTACCGGCAGCTAATTAATAGGTCAGCGTTTCTCGACACACACTCGCACATTCACACTCGCACTGTCAATAATCACGGTATTTTACTTGTTTCTTCAAATTTGTCATAACAATTTTAACCCTCAAAATGATCCCCAAAATTTCCTCCACAACCTCCACCCCCGCTACTACCGAAGAGTTCGAGTTTGAATTGACGAGTATTTTTGTATGTATGCGCTTAATCCACTGCCGGTAATTAATGTGTTAAGGGGGTATTTTCATTTAAAGATCCCAAAAAATAAGTGGTTTCCGTGATTTATTTTTTAATAGAAAGAGACACTATATTAAAAAACTAAAAAAAACATTGTACAAGGATTCAAGTTATGCAATGTTTCCTTCTATTAAATAATAAATCACTAAAATCACCTATGTTTGGGACCTTGAAATGTGAATACCCCCTTAAATTAAAAATTTCGATGCGAGTAATTTCTTCGATTGAATCATACTACAGTTTCGATAATAGTGACGTTTTTACAATTGAAAAAAACCAGCTTCCATTATGAAGATGTAATGAAGACTAAAATACATAAAATACGAAATACGAAAGTGCAAAATATACAATAAAGTTTTTTCATAACTTGCATCATTTTCGAGAAAATCTGACTATAAATTTCAGCTACATACGCGTGCACCGAAGTATCTATAGTTTTTAGAGCCTGAGGTGTACGCGGAGGGTCTCTTACATCCCCTGCCCCTTAGATGCCAAAAATTCTAAGTCAATTTTCTCGAAAACGAATTCGGCGAATTCCAATAAAATTAAAATTAATTAAATTTAGTTTCACTGAATGTATTTATAAAATTTAAATTCATTGCAGATTTTTGAACATTGATTTAAGGCATCATATTAGTAAAAGATACCAAGTACTTTTTCTATTCTATTTTTTTCCCTGGGCTATCCAGTTCTAAAAAAGGAATTCGGTGCAGCAGGAGGTCATGAACATTATATGCAATGTAACTTGACTGCTTAAAGTCTTCCCAAGGACAGTTCAGCTTCGACGTTCGCGGCGGCCGTTTTCCAACACGAGACGGGATTATTTCTGTGTGAAATCGCGTATGAATAGGAACCGCCGTGTCAGATTTACAAGCCGACCATCTCATTTGCTCCGACAGCCAGCTGGCTCAGAAAAGGATGTACAAAAGTCGACAGACACCGTTGCAGAAAGCTAGACGCTTAGAAGAACGGTTCTATAAAAAGCCACGGGTGAATGCCATTTTGAACTTCCACGTTGTTCATCAACTCTTTTCCCTTCCCAAGTAAAACCTGAAAGTTTCGCCAGTTTCCATTTTATTTCTTAATGCATATAAACATTCGCCGCCACGTTAATAATGTTTGTAACGGAGTTTTAAATTAATCATGCATTAACATACTTGGAACTGTATTAGAAATACAAAAAAAAAACTAACTTTCCATCTGCATTTTAATTTCAATTTTAATCTGCCTACTTAGTTTTCATAGTGACTACAGTTATTTTTAGCTGATAACAAGTATTTTATCAAATGGTTATTAATATCTGTGTTTCTATAAAGTGAAAGTTGCATTTAATTTTAACGGTTGTAAAAGGGGAGAGGTAAATTGAAAACCGATTATATGTAAGCCGTAATATAAATAAAATAATATAATTACGTTTCTTAACAGCTGTTGTATACAGAAAAACAAATTAGTAGCAATTTCTGTGAAGTCATTGTGTAAAGTTGTTATGAAATTTTTTATTGTCTTCAGTCCAACTATGTATATTGTATATCAACGATAAACAAATTCGTTACTCACAAGGTTTTCAGGTTTGTAGAGAAGGCCAAAATAAGGGATACAAATTTGTTTGTAACTCAAGATTAAGGGGTAATACTACCCTTCAAAGTTGATCGGTGAAACCTATTTTGTCAAAGAGCTAGAAAACCAATACAGATAGAAAAAAATGGTAAATTCAAAAGTTGCTTGGCTTTTGGAGTGTAATAATTTTACATAATCAAAACCTTCGAAAAATCACAAATGGCGTTATTGTAGGACGTAGGTACTAAAAAAAGTCACTATTTTCGAAATATTTCTCCAGCAATGTATCTGTTTTAATAAAATATTCGGCAGTGTAATCAGTAAAACGCAACTCATAAACATAATTTACCCAGTTTTCTAAAACCAAAATTTTAAGGATAAAACGCCACTTTAGTAGTTTGACCCTCACAACGATATCATGACAAGTCTGCTGTAGGGAGAGAAAGAAGTTTTTCTAACGAATTTTGTATACTTCTTTTACCAATTATAGTATAGTGGACTCTCTAGTAGAAAAAAAGAAAAAAAAAGAGATCAAAGATCATTTTCCCTCCTTTAGTGTCAAATATAGACGGGATAACAGCTATTTTTATTTTGAATATTAAAATTGCAATCCCTTGTACATAATCAATATTCTCCTCCAAGATTTCGTGCTTTTATTATTACTAAATTATTAAGTATTTAATTTAAGTATTTTGGCCTTCTTTACAAACCTGCAAAGTTTCATCGAGATCGGAGGATAACAGTTAGCGAATGTTGCTTGTCAGTTTTAATTCTATATGAAACGTTTATTAAACTCTTATTAAATAATAAAACATTTAAGTATAACTATAAAAATGAATACAACCTAGAGATTCCACACGAAAAAATTTATTGACGATATTAAGTATCAATGAAAAATATGTTGGATAGAAACATTACTTTTCCAAATACAAAACAGTAGAATGGTTTCAGTATTGGTTTAATTTTAACTTTTCCGAGGAATTATTTCTCTTTCAACTTTTACATTCCAAGCAACTTTGCTCGAAAGTTTCTGCAATTAACCCCGAGACGAACAGAATGCGAGAGTATTTATTTCACTACGGAATCCATTGATTACGTTTTTCGCATTTTCAACTATTTTTCCGCGAACAACGAATGTTATATACTGCTCCACTCTATTTTTTACTGATCGGCCACGTGAAAAGTTAAAAGAAATTCATGTAAAGTAAATAGTGTTTTTAAATTATCAATTATTAGTTAGAAGAAGGTGGCGTATTGTTTCAAATTTAAGTGACTAATTCAAAACGGCCAAGTTTATCGTAAAAAAATGTGTCGCAATAAAGTAGCCCACGTTATAACTATTCTAAAATTGTATGTAAATTTCGTGTATTCAAATTATTTTCTGTGTCTTTTTTACTTCTTTCATGGTTTTTATGAACTAGAAAAGCATTTATTTTGCCGGGCAGTATAATATGTATTATCATATGACAATAATTTACGAAAGACAAATAACACTGTACACTGCTACTAGAAGAATTTCTAAAAGGCAAGTACATAGTAACTTCTACCGCATTTGAAATCTATATTCTCGTCTTATTCTTCAAGTATTACATATTAATCAGAAATCAGTTTATATAGTCTTAGACTTTAGTTTCCTGTTAAAATGAAAACACAAAATTTGAACTTTTGACAACTTTGAAATGCTTATAGAACATTGTAAAACAGTAGCCAAGAATTTATAAATGTAAAATTATCAGTTTATACATAATAAGAATGAGTGTCCATGCATATTAATAATGTACCTATGTATAAAAAAGATAATACGTTTTTGAACTCGTGGTTTTTCAAGCTTTTCATCAGTGCTATGTTTCTCAACCATATCATCCGATATACTGTTATAGCTATTACATAAGAAACTTCTTTCCTTTTGATGTAGCTCTGTATGGAATTCCTTTCATTTCATTTACGTACATTTACATTTCCTCAGGAATCTTCTTTAGAAAAACGAGCAATGGAATAATTTCTCCATTTTTAGCATCTTTTATCTATATAGTAATTAAATTATTTGCTAATCAGATATAATAAAAAACCTTTTACTGGCCCCGCAATTATAACGAAGGATTGAAAGTAAATCAATATAAAATCGTCTCGAAGTTAAGGAATTTATTTTACACATCTGAACAAAAATATAATGCACGACCTGTGTTGGTTTTGTGAAGAACGTCTTGATTTTTCAAACATTTATAAATTTTGTTGTTTACGCACCGATACATTACTCAAGATTAACCCGGCGAACTGTAACTCTTTAAACAAATAACCATCAATTATATTGTACAGATACCTACCTATCACTGAATACAGTCAATGATATTTTATGCAGGTATATATATGTCTTAGTAAAATTATTTATAAAATATAATATATTCGTGTAGCTTTTTACGTTTCCCACACGTTCATTGAAATAAATGTTTCTCTCATTAGCCACAACTTGTAATTATGATTTTCAATAGTGTGCTAGAATAATTACGAATACATTTACAATTAAAAAGCGTTACTCATTCTGATATTTTACGAATATCTATCCAATCGTAATGAAAAATCTCGGATTTATCATTGGTCTACCATCCGTCTACATTTGCGTGTACATTCGATCGTGGGAAATCGATATATGCAAAATATTTTGATGCTAACAGATTGAGAAGCGACGTTGCGCTCGATGGAAGATTTATAGACCCGTCTGAGGCCATAGGTCAACTTTATTCAACTCTGTCCACTTTCGCGTGTAGAAGTACCTATCCTGATGTTTAGCTCAAATGTTGCGGTGTCAATATCAAACAAAGTTACAAAGTCAAAATGTACCGCCGGTGCTCATTAGTGAAATATTTGAACCTGAAAGGGGAGACCACTGTAACGGTTGAAAATAAAAGCTATTTTTAAGGTATTCTTTACAATGAAATGTAACTTTCCACGAAAAATCTTTATTACCAACTAAAAATACATATATTTATCTAATATTTTATGCTTCCAGATTGAACAAATTTGGGGCAGTATAGTCACACCATATGATAGTGTTAGGCTCTGCGAAAAAATTTACAACACGGGCCGTCGTGTAACTTTCCAACATTTGCTCTGAATTGAAAAATTCGAACGTTTTCTTAAAGTATATTACAAAAGCGTACAGATTTAAAAAAAAAATATTAATTTTGGAAGAAGTCGCGAACTTTCAAAGAATAGGTATAAAAAATCAACATGTTTTTTCAATGTTCCTGTTAAATGAATACACTGAAGTTTAACAAAAAAGTTTAACAAGAAATTCTTCATTTATATTTCCATTCGGGGCGTTGAAAAGTCGTTTATATTCTTTGTAACATTTTGAAAAACGCTTCGCCTTGTTTAAGTAGGTCCAAAACAAATAAATTTTCAGTGATAGATATAACACACTGATTTTCTAATAATGCAAAAATCACTTTTACCGTGTGTTATATGTTACTTTCATTTTTGCTTAAAGGAGCAGGACTATCTTGAAAAAAATAATTTGCGTTGGACAAATATCTTCAATTTTAGTGTGCTATTGACAAAGGTCTTACATTTATGATCCCTTATGTACCACGTGCTCTATCTCAATGACATTATCAATTTGTAATTTATACGAGACATTATTTGCATTTTCTCAATGGATTTAAAAAGTTGTCAAAAATGACCGTTTCTACAAATATAAATTGGGTAATGAGAATCTTCGCTCCTTCTGGAATTGATTTGAAAATAAAATAGGCAAGTAATGTCAAGCATTAATAACTTTCAAGAAAAAGTACAAACATGCAAAAGTAGCAGGAAATCCACTTAAAAAATTGTATAGGTAAACTAAATACACAATACTTCTTCTATAAAGTTCATGAATAAGAGTTTCAAGTAGGAAGTAATTGAATTAACAATGTCGAGAAGAATGATACCTATACATTGGTATTTCTCGTATCGAAAAAGGTATCGCGCGTCGCGAAGGCTAACAAAGATCAAACTGAAACTTTATAAAATTCCCAACAATCTCCAATCTGCCATTCGTTGGACCGTACGACAATCCATATTATTTCTTATTGAGCTGTAACGATACTGTTCTCGTTCGTTTCACTCATTACTGCTATACCTATAGAGGAAACGCACAACTATAGGTACTGATATGATCCACTTTTCATGGCAACAAACGAACTCAGTTTCCCACTCCAGCAAAATGTCTGATCGGTTTTCTAGTAACGGTGAAAAAGCAAACACATTTTTCCATCTTCATTCGCATTTAACGTCAGCTCCGTTTCAAGCGCGTTGGGCAAATAAACGTGGCGAAAATACGCGATACCGTCTTTCCTCTGCCTCTTGCACGCTGAGAGGGAAAACAAAGATTGGAACTATCGAGTGCAATAGGATACCTATATTGACACACTTACATATAATAACAGTAATATATCTATCGTTTATAAATAAAATTACATTCATACAACAATAATCACAATGACAGAATTATGTTACACAATGTTGATAATGGATGTCTAATTTTTCATTACAGGAAAACTGAGGCATAATTCGAGGAACGAAATTTTTGACGGAAACCAGGACATGTTAAAAGAGCGTGGTAAGTCTCTGCTTGTAAATAGTGGTTTATGTATGTACGTATGTATGGAGGTGAATTTTCTCATGATCGTCAAGTTACCTTAGGTAACCCTTGGTTGTCATACTTATTTACATTATTTTTTTTCGAACGTTGTTGTTGATTCGACCCAAGCCAATCTTCAATCGGGTTAAACACTATCTGTTAAATAAAGTCGCGAAAATTCTGAAATAAAGTTTGAACATTGTGGAATATATGTTAATTGTTGAAAATTTAAAGAAAAAGAGTTACAGAAAGTTTTTTGCTCAAACAATTATAACTTTTTTCCGCGAGAGTGACTGTTATTTGTTAATTTTTTAATATTTTCCTATAACAAAATTGCAAAAACAAGAAAACCTTGTTTTTTCTAAAACAAGGAAATAGTTGTAAGAAACATACATCAGATTTTTCACCAAAAATTCCCGAAAATGACGTTTTTTTTGTCTGCCAACTAGGCATGACCCCTTAAAAAAAGGTAACAATTACAATTTTGATACAGGGGTATATGATATGTATTTTCAAAACAATATATGTACGATAAAAGAGCATTCTGAGTGTAAAACTTCAGCACTACTTTCATGTACCTATACATATACCATTCGAGCAGGAAGTATCGTAATAGCGATGCGATTTCGTTTTGTAGATCTGAAGTTGCGAGGTCGAAAAGAAACCGACGGAAACGAAGTAGACGATTACGACGATTCCGGAGTGACGACGAAGGAGAAGCCTTTCACCCTGATTTTCGTCTTGGTCACATTTACCATCTACCTCCACCACTATCCACATTTAAGGACGCTTCACCCGGCTTGAAAATCGGCCATTCCCGTGTCGACGCGTCATCAAATCCTTCTTTCGATCGCGACTCATCGAAAATTTGTACATCCACTTAGAAATCCATCGCTCAGGAACTCCATTCGTGGATAAGTAACCACGTATCGCGCTGACCACATACACATTACTGTAAATTAGCATTGTAACGTGTAATGATATACTAGGTATTGTAAATTATTCGTGGACGGTGATTCAGTAGATCAAGAGTGGAGGATCATTCTTTACCATGGAAACGACAGCAATTGATATATAACACGAACAATGAAACAAAAACACGGGAGGACTCCGCGTCCACGTGAATCCAATTTATAAAATAGCACGATGAATTGTGGTGAGCCTTGATCACGCTTAATTGCAATCGATGGGTGGTACTCCAAGCTAGTCAGCGTCGAAACTACTCGCTAAGTCTCGCAGAATTATTTATGTTGAAGTAGCCAAGAAACGAAGCAAAGAACACTGCTAAACATGTATACCTAAATGTTGTCCCCTTGTCAGTTTGGCAGGACCTAAGGGTCGAACTCTCACGGTACGGCAGACGTTGCTTTAAAACAACTAGTTATAATTTATATTATCCAATCACCCAGCGTTTTCGTAAATATTTTTCCTTTAATACTAGCATACAAAATGTATCGACACTTTGTCTGGCACTATATTCTGTAAAAGCTTTGATAGTAACCAATGGTGATTCTTCAGGTAGCGCGTGTATTAAATCAGAGTTAATGATTAGTTAACAATTGATTGCTATTTATGGTATAGAAAGTATTACGAGAAAGGTGCAAGAACAAGCGATTGAGACAATAGAACAATAAAGAGGCACAGTGAAACTGATCGTGAGTGTCAGTTTTGGACGTCTGGGTCTAGCTTCTCTTTTCACAATGTTTCTTTGGAAAGTGCACCGGGAAAATTTATTATCAATTAATATTATTTCCATAGAGATTTTGGTACCTAGATTCTTTGCAAAAATAAAATTATACAATCGATACACAAACGAATCATATCAGATTAAAGGAATTGAGTCACTCTACTTAACTTACTTTTACGCAAATATTCATATTTCAATATATTAGACTACAGAATTTATTACAGATTTACGTAATAAACACGGAAATTCGGATTTGTTGACCATAAAGTAATATTAAGTCGTACGATCAATGCTCCGAAACGATGTCTCTGTATGATTTCAGCCTCATTCAAGGAACATCGTCAAATTGTAGAAATGTAGGTAGAGACGTTTTTATAAACATATAATAATAAGCGCTTAATCATTAGCACTAAAAACCTCGATGGAGATCTCCAATGATACGCATTTGTACCAAATAACAGTGTTTATTTATCGGAATAATTAGAGACACGTATTATTGTAAATATACATATATATTATATATATATATATATGCTATATATGTATATTATACATAATATTATACATAAACAAGGCATTCCATGTGTTTGTATAGCATACCGCATATGTGTATATAACATACTATACATAGCATATTAGAATAGTAGTATTATCCAAAGACTGAGAGCGTCATTCGAATGCCCTTAACTTAAATAATAATTTGTGACTGAAACAAAAAATTTAAAGAAAAACACCCTGGGGCCACGAAAATCATGGATCAATGCAAAATGAAGATTCTGAAGTAATACTTGTTTTTATTAAAGAATAAAAATTTAATTGTTTCATTAACATTTATTAATTAATCGATAAACTTTGGTGATGAAATTATAATTATTAAAAAGTACACGTTACAATGGAAAATTCAATAACACGTCGTCTGAAATGTATTATATTTTCAACAGTTAAAACAGTCTAGTGTGTCCCAATCTATAAGTACTTATCCACAAAAATATTAAAAAATTGATCCAGGTTTCTCTTGGCATTCTATAAATTTTCATCTGGTGTGCTCTCACATCCTTACTATCCTACATATACACAATGAAATAGAACAAAATGACGGCAAGGAATGAGCTATTTACTGTTATCAAGCTGTGCGAGGTTTTTCAAAAATAAAGGAAAGGGTGAACAGATTCAATTAATAAATCTTCAAAATGCATCATATAAATTATTTAACATCGTTTGACTTGTTGTGAGCATTGTTTAATTAATTTATAGAAACGTCAATTAATTTCACAAAAGTGGACATTTCTCTGTTGCTTTCCATTATCAAATGAAATATCTTGCCCAAGTAAATTATAAAATGAAGTTAGTGATAAAGTTTATGTGATAAAGATTATCACTAGGAAAACTGAATTCTGCGTTTATAGGAAAACTGTAGTCAAAAAGTTTTATTTTTACTTGGTATTATATAATTTCGTACGAAAGTTAAAAATTCGTTTGAAAGGTCAAGAACGTGAAATATTATTGCTTGTCTAAGGGAGCTTATATATAAAGTTATCTATGGGTATCTACTTATTTCATTTGCCATATAATATAAATATGTGTATTTTAATCACTCTGAGTTTACAAAGATATTTTAGAATTATTAGAACTTATTATTTCCTTAAGTTAGCTAAGCGTTTTACAAACCGTTTAGCATTGAGAAATTAAAAAGTGTATAACTTTAGAACACAACACTTTCATATCAGATGATAAAATATAGTATTGTCGATGGTTTTTAAAGTGAATACATACATTTAGACAACCAAAAGTTTAATTCACAATTTTAATTCTATTTAAATAGCTACTTAATTTTAAATTTTTTACAAAAATTTGAATGTAACAATTTTTACGTTCTACATAAAATTTCACAGTCTGTCAATTATTTCAGGATTATTCAGAATGTCCATAAATATATTGGTTATATATCGCAATATGTAAGAGAAATAAGCTGGCCACGTCGTAGAGAATAATATAAGAGGTAATATCGCGTGATCACAAAGCGGAATAAGGGGATTGCTCCTAACGTTACGTGCTATATTATATTCTACTTTGAGATCACCTACGCATCCATTTTGCAGCGATCATAAAGGGATTGGAAAGAAACGAATTTAAAATCTTTTGATTGTCAAAAGAAATTACAGCATATCTGAGAACACGGATGCTTTCGTAAAGCTGCTGTGCTAGATCACTGAATAACTTACCACAAAATAATTTATTTTTATTAGCTTGCCAGTACTTGGGATTTATTCCAGTGGAATAAACATGGCAGTGACTCGAAAACGAAAAAGAATGAAGCAATCATTTGAAGGAATAATATTGAATGTGTATAAAGTAATGTGAAACATAACAATGAAAAATGTTTACCATTTTTCGAAATTTTTATGTTCTAACTTTACTTATTTTTCCGTCATTAATTCTTAACTGGCTTTTATATGTAAATTTTACACTTTCTTGCGCGGACGATTTAATATATAATTGCTTTTTAATGGTCCGTTTATCTTGTATGTACAGTATATACATATAATACCTACACATATTTAAAGTCGATAAATTGAGTACCTATTCAGTAGGACTCAAACAGCCATTTACAAATTTTTTCGCGAAAAACTCTCACTTTTGTTTGAATACATTATGCATGTAGCCTTATTTTTCGTATTACAATTATAGGTCAAGTGATATTAATCTAGGCATCAAGAAACTTCAAGAGACTTTCATAATTAATTTATAATTTATTTAATTAAAATTAATAATTAATGTTTGTGTTCAAATAAAATTATGTAGGTACATGTACATAAAGACATGTTGTGAATAAGAACGTATAGAAAATTGTACTTATGAGTACAATAAAATTAGTACTTATTAGCAGAGGTTATTACTTCACCTTTCTAATTTTCTGGTTACACGTTATGATAAATTACATTTATTCTGTTTATTTGAAAATTCTCTAATGTAATACAATATACGTTTTAAAAGGATCACAACGTACGACATGTTCAGTTGTTGTCCTTCTGTTTTATGACCTTGAACATGACTGCACAGTCAATTACTTTACATCTTTTTTTCATGTTGTTTAAGCAGAATGCTTGATGCGGGGAATTTGCGCTCTAAAATTAACGTACCCAACAAAACATATCGACTCTCCGTGTTCTTTTGTAATAAATAGGTCCTTGTTCACACAGAAGGAATCTCTTTAGAAAAGTCAATTACCACTTGTGTGTTACTATTTCCATAATTGACGTATATTTACAGCGTTTAATGTAATGTAACCAAATTCAGCGTTTTGAATCGTTTCTTTTATTGTGATAGAATAATAAATCTTAGATCGTATTCCTACCTTGACATTTAATTTAGGGGTAATTAAATATTCAACTTTACATGCCGTGCCATGTTTGTCGAATTCCAGTGAGTCTAATAAAATAAATGTACCAAAGGCAGATTTTTAAGAATTTTTTGCAAAATTGTTCTGTGTCTTGGACAATAAAATTCTTTGACGAAATTGTTACACATTCGTTAGGAAGGATGCTACCCTGATAACCACCCTGCCTGCAGTCTGTCAGTAGATGGACAGCAGGGTCTGACAAGGCAGGGTCTGCCGGCAGATGGACGGCAGATCCGCAGCAGACCCTGCCTTCAGATGGCGCTATTGGATGTGTCGGACGGGCCGCAGGATCTGCTGCGGATCTGCCAGCAGATGAACGGCAGATCCGCAGCAATTCCTGCCTTATCAGGGTCTGCCGGCAGATCCGTAGTTGAATGCGGACATAAACTGCGCCGGATCTGCCGGCAGACCTGGTTATCAGGGTACTTAGTGCTTAAGTGACACTAAAAATAATTGTTACGAATAGAACATGTATATTTATCATTACTGTTTCTTCAATTCTGAAATGACACATGTCATTACCTTGAATAAATAACTAACAATATGTGTAATAAATTTGGAAGATTACTAATTTAAAAAATAAAACGAAGATTTAGAAAATCTACAATAATTTTCATGTTTCGTAAGTCCTTGTAACACCAATGGAAATAGAGATACATGTTTCAAAATTACAGATTACTTGTTACATTATCGCTATACACAAATTAAAATGTTAAATAGTTGGATCACTATCAGCCCTTTGGTGCAATTAGTTTACTACAGACGAGTCATTAATTCACTAATGAATTTATTCATTAAATTACATTATTATATTACTCTATTTATATATTTAAATTTCTTGCCATTAATAATTAGATGAAAATTAACAACGTTTATTGTGCGATGAACTTTATAATTAATATAATTTCCCTTGACTGTTTGTGTATTCATAATTCAACGCCTGCAACGATTAAACAGTATACATACGAAAAAATTTGCGCAGAATACAACACATACTTTTGTATCATCGGCATTGTAGATATCATTGTAACCAATGTTGAATGATTGATGTAATTTATTGTGATGCGAAACTGTGAGATTTGTAACAAAAGCGAACAATACGAATGCTTATAAATAGAAATTAAGTAACGAAGTGGGTGAAATAAGTTTAATGAGCATAGATGCAGGAAGTGAGGTATAATATATCTACATTATAGTGTACAGATAGACTGCATTGTCCCTGCTAAGTAGTGGCGTGATTATACATATACATATACCTCTATTATATATATAATATAATGCATAAATATACGCGAATGGAAATAAATATAGAAAGTAAATATACGTATATTGAAGTAAAATCTTAATTGCCATTATATGTAGTACATATCCCTCCGATTGACTAGTGACGGATTTGAGAAAAAAGTTCCAAGTGGCAAACGTTCTGAGAAGCCCATTTTTCCGGGAGAATTAACAGGTAGTTTATTAAAAAGGGGTAAGTGTACAGAAAAGTATAGAAAAAAATATAATGCTTGAATAAAATCATAAGTTTTTTTAAGACAGGGCCCTAGGGGGTCTTCTGAGTAGGGGCCTATTTTTAGAGAAAATAAAGTGGTTGTTTACTAAAAACGGGCTCAGTGTAATAATACAGAAAAAATATATTTTGGATATAATCATAATTTTTTTTTTAAATTGGGTCCTAGGGGGCCATATTGAAATGATACTTTGGCACGTACACTGTTTTCCAATCTTTTGAGTCGCAATTCCATTTTATAATATTCAAATAACCTGCGACCTCCCCCCCTCATATAAGATAAGGTAAATTAACGGTAAAGGTAATAAGGTACAAAAACACATTAAAACTAGGTATTTCAGAATATAATTCTAAATTAATAATATTAAAAAAAAAACACGAAACCGTGACGCCCCCCGCAAAACATACCGCGACCCACCAGTTGGGATTCACTGTTTTAGTGACAATGGAAAATACTGTTGCAGGGGATGACAACAAACTGAACAACTTGTATGAATATATGTTTTTATTTTATTACAACGATATTGCTGTTCTAATTACTGTTGGTCATCTTCATTTTATCGACGAAGGCTATTTGTTGGAGGATATTGTCGCATCTCCGATGGGTCTTGTATCCTGTCCTGGAACAATAGGTCCTCTAGCGGATACGCATTTAGCCGCATATGTCAAGCACAAGAATGGACGGCAACAATCATCGGTCAATCGACACTAAACCGATACATAAATAATCAACATGCAATATTGAACATATTCGGAAACATTGTACCTACAGCAGCAATTTCTTTGCAAATTTCCGTTCTAATAGTTTAAGAATGGACTTACGTATCCCCCCAACGGGCTACAAGTCGCATCTTGAGCAACGACGTTTGAAGCGATAGCAAACGTTGCTATAACAATGGAGATAAATGTGAGGAACTTCATTGCGGCGAACAGATGCGAAAACTGCAAGTATGATTGAAAACAATCAAAACAAGATGTCAAAAATTCACTGAAGTAATATTCATTCGTTTAAATGATAGCGTGTCTTACTGTAACTGCAATTCTAGGCTCGAAGAAAAGTGTATCATTCAAACCTCTGATACCTATCAAAGTGGAATCAGAACTGTCTTGAAGGTTTAGCTCCACGTATTTATACGGGACGATTAATCAATTGTACAATCACGCGCACACAGCTTTATCGTACACCTTTATTGCCTTAGTGATACAAAGAGTTCAATGAATTCCTTGGTGGTGACGTGCACAGGCTTATGTTAGACGTGCTCAGTCGAAAACGCAACACCTCCTTAGGTTTTGGGACTTGGGTGGTAACCGAGCGCCGAACTAGTAGTAGGTAGGTTGTACAAGTAGGTACTACGCTGTACGTAGTATAAGTACCTTGTTGACCATGGGGTGGGCGAACTGTAATAGTGTGGGTGGTACGAGCCTGCACACACAGACACTGTTGCAGCCCACCTACCTTTAGCTGTGATTAGTTGTGGATCTGGGCCAAGTCCCAAAACTTAAGGGGACAGACCACTGTAAAAAATCGGAAAAATCGATGTTTTCTTTTTCATATTTTCTGAAAGACGTACGTTTCAAGAATGCTCTCTCCAAATTTTATAAAGAAATTCGCAAAATTGTCGGAGATATAGTATTTTCCGTGAAGCGGTGTCTTTGAACGCGTTTTACTCAGAATGACATTTTTCAACCGCGTTGACAGTCTACAGAGAAAATTATACGTCCAATTGACATGAGCAAGGGCATTTATTGTACGGAAAACCCGTCGTTATTATGTGACGATCAGTTTCTTTCAATTAAGGACCTGCTTCTATTTTTTTTTATCAACATTTTCCCAATTTTGTACCCCGAACACATGATTTTTTTTCAGTGGTCCGCCATTTTGTAATTTTTTGCAATTTTGACTTTTTTATCGTCACGTAATAGAGGTAGGCTTCTAGTTTCTAAATATTTTTGTATTTTTGAATTCGGATTAACCATATGGCCTGGGCACTGTCAACGCGACAAGCACGTTTTTGCCGCAGCGCAAATTTTTACGAAGCGTATGCAGGAAACGGATTTATGAATTTGATTGAAAAAAAAATTCTTACCCTGTGATATGTACATATTAACTATACTAAGAAACACATTGATTTACTTGCGTTGTTTGGTTAAAAAAAATTCCGAAGACACCCTTACTTTTCGGACCATTGCAGTGGTCTCCCCCCTTAAGGAGATCTTGTGTTCCTGACTGAGCACGCCTGGTCCATGAATTCATTAGTACTTTATTTAATGACGAAAGTATAGACAAAATATAAAATTCTTGAAGATAAAGTGCAATCTTCAAATGTGTGCGCACCTACATTCAACTCTGTGAAATACTTGCTGAAACTTATGCTGCAGATATTTGAACAATTTCATTCGCGCCCGCCAGTCATGTGGCTGAAGGTTCTTCTAGCAAACATAACAATCGTCCTTATCTTTATCAAATGCTAACGTCCCCCGTATCGGCTTCGCCCGAGATATTAACGTGAATTAATATACTTTAAGAAAATTAAATACTTTGAAAAAAAGCTAAATTTCTTCATAATTGTTCGGAAAAGATAACATTCTTGGTACGATGATTTTCTGATATTAGGATGAATTGTTGTTGCGGATCACCTGTCGGAGCAACTCTTATGAGTGAATGTTAATTCCTGGGAATTACATTCTGCGTCACTCGGCGTGTATATTGCACACGTCGAGCAGGAGCGGATGATCTTGATAAATTTAATCGCACTCGGAGCATAGTAACACCCAAAGGCGGTACGGATCTGCAAAAGCAATTTGTAAGCCTTTCTTTCATTCATCATGAGTTATTTGGTTGTACTTGGGAGTACATTTTAATCTTTGGGGATATGTAGAGGATATTTTGTTATGTATTACTAATTTTTTTTTGCTGCCCAAACTCATTCTAATGGGATGAAATAAATCCCTGAAAATCAGTATATTTTCCTATTTTATGTTATAACTCGCAAACTGTAAGAACTGCAACTTAGAAAAAATGTTTTCAGGAAAAAGTAACTTCTTTTAATTATCAGTTTGTATCTCCTACAGTTCGCGAATAATAATACAAAATCGTAAAATTTTCAAGAGTCAATTACACCCTCTTGGAGTGAATTTGGGCAACAAACAAAATTGCGTTGTATTCAGGAGGTCGTCCCCTACATATCCACAAAGTTTCATGATTTTCTAAATTTCCGGGTTCGGGATCTTCCTTTATCAAAAGTATGAGGGTTGAAGCTTTGTAAATTGTCATACATGAAATCATATAATCCATATAATCAATAAATAATCCGTATAATAATAAACCATATAATCTTTTTTAATGGACACTCTCCAGATATGTAATTGAGATCTGAGGAAGAATGATAAAACCCATATTTAACGCCTGTGTGAACATCTTTTAACCCAGCAAACACGACAATTAGGCGTTCTTACGTCGTCGAAATAATATTCTAACATTGGCGTTTTTGTCACGAATTCAAATTTCGCGCCAAATTGTACGTACGGGGTAAGACGCACTGACTGTTTACTTGTAGGTTAGAATTCGATGTGACAGTTCCGCAACCTTAGTGAAACGCAAACGGGAATTCATGTCTCATAAAAATTCTGTGATAAAATTGTAATACATGGAGGAAAACGTTGAAACCGAAGATTCTGGTCAGTTAAAGACTGAATTGTCAGTAGACGTAGTTGAGGAAGAAGAGCAAACACAAGTGAACGTGGAAGTTCTCGACGATGCAGAAACTGTAGCTCCTGAGCAGCCGGTTTATCAAATTCGCCCTCAATTACACGAGAAGTATTTTGGTTTAGTTAAAATCATATCTTCCACAATTAAATTGCACCTTATTTTATGCATCCTTACAAGATGTTTCGGAAACAGTTTATTTGCCTATTTCTTCCCTACTTCTTTAACAATTTCTGATGTGGAATATTTTTTTCTTTTTTTACATTCCCAAAATAAAACGTACTACCTATGCCACATGTCATAAATTTACACAATTCTAAAATTCGAATTCAGTATTACACAATTCATAACAGTTTCTCCTAAATTACAATTGTACATAATAAAATTATAGGTTGATCAATGTTATTTTAAGAAAGTTTAATCTGTAATATTGAACTATAGTATAAAAGTGATGAAATTTTTCATGCAGGTTTAAACCCTTAAGTGCTAAAGAAGTTATACATAATGTGTTGTTCGATCAGCTTTCGGCAAAAACTTATGATGCCGAGGAAGCTATTCAATGGACTAAAGATATAGCAGACATAATTAGAGATAAAGTTAAAGGTGAAGTGTCTTTCGCTCAAATAGATATTTCAGTTGGAAAGTAAATTAAATTTTATTGTACGAGCCCCAGTGTTAAATGAACTCTTCTATCATTTTAGAGCTAAAATTCAAACGATACAAATATCTTGTAAATGTGGTTTTGGGTGAGCAACATGGTGCTGGGGTAAAAATGGGTACAAGGTGTATTTGGGATGCAGAGGCAGATACTTACGCGTATGATAGTTTTATAAATGTAAGAAATATTATTATAAATTTCATTGCTTTCGTTTGTTGCACGGATTAATTAACCCTTTGTTGACACACCTATTTTGTCGATCAACTTTGGCAAACCTGGGTAGCTGACGCCCAGAGCAATTTTTGAACGACTGCAATTCTAATCCAAAGAATCCAATCGTTAGGAAAAATCATGGGTCATTTTCAAGGTTTCTAGAATGTGCTCCAATAGATTTGTTATTGAAATTTTTTCACAGTTTTTATGGAAAAATTCTAGGCTACCATATGTTGAGAAAAAACGCAGAAAATTTTTAAACAATTGTAATTTTTACAAATTTCAATATTAGAAGCCAAACATCGACAGAGTTGTTTTTCAGATATATTTTGAGAAAAAAATAGTTTATAAATTGTCTTGGAGAACAGGTGAGCGTCAAAATCATATTATGAGTGGCTCACACCCAGAGTGACAATAAAGGGTTAAAACTGTAACGTGTACAGTACAGTGCGTTTAAAATTTGGTTATTTTACAGTTACTAGGTATTCATATTCAATTTGCTTATAAACTTTGAGAAGTACATTTTGTGGTAGACATTTTTACTATTTAGTTTACTATAAAAATAAAATATTGTAGAGTTATATACCTTATAATACTGTTACTCGCATTATGCAGTACATGTTTATAATTATTTTCGGATAATAAAATCCTTAGAAATTCTATGAAGTAGTTAAAATATTAGATTAACCTTTAGAGGGCCGGGATTTTTTCATTGAAATTGTAAATTTTATTTAAAATCTATGCATATATACCACCAAAATGTCCGGCAAAGTATCCAAATTCTCAGGTAGCCACTATAGTGGCCTTCTAAAGGTTAACAGGTAAAGATTTATTGTTTATAAAATAATTGATCATGCAAAAATTAAACAATTTATTAAAATACGTAAATATGCATACCACACGTGAATATACGCGGTACGGCGGTACGGTTGGTACAATTGAGTAAGACTGATTGTAGAAATAAAAATAAATTAAAAATGTAAATTAAAACATTTTCACACGAAACTGAATTTTCGAGAGAATCGAATTCGAAAATTCGTCGGGTACGCGTGTCACTTATCTACATCTCGCCTTAATAGATTTTGTTATACACAACTACCTCTATGTTCTGACTTGGATCTTGTATCAGTTGTAGCCCCGTTACTCACTTGCGACAAGTTTCCGGCAACTTGGTCGACAAGAGACCAGAAATCCTTGTTGTTGGCTGTGAACAACTGCTTACGAATTCATATATCCCCGCGTATCTCATGGTCGTCGGAAACTTGTCGCAAGTGCGTAACGGGGCGTAGTCCCTGTTCAGCTACCAATTATGGCTATTAGTATCAATAATGAATATAGTTATTGGAATCGGTAAAATACATTACTAGGGTATATACAAAACAGACTTTTGAAAAAATCGGTTTTCGAATTCCACTATTACCAAAAATTCAAATTTTCACAAAAAAATATGTAATTGAAATAGTAAATAAATATTTATACTCATTTTAAAATTTTTCAGTTTCCTTAATATGTATGGAATTACAAAAATATAACACAATAAAATAGACAGCATTCAAAATCAAATGAAAAAAAATCTAAAGTAACTAAATTCGCACAAAATATAAATCTTTTACAGTGGACCAAATTATAAATCTTTATTCCATTTAGTATTTTTCTTCAGAAAATGTGAACTCATAAAGATTAGTTTTACAGTAAACTGTTATCTACTAGAATATGCTTGTGTCCGAGGCGATTTCAAGTCAAAATGTTAACATTTTTAACCTTTTCGTTACGAGCGCCGACTAATAGTCGGCGTCACAGAATGAGCTGCCGATCCTGGCGTCGACTTTAGTCAGCATTTCCAGTAGTTTAGAAAAAAAAATAGAAAAAAAACTCGCGGAAATATACGCAGTAACGAAAGGGTTAATTAAATAAATAATTCATTTTTGCACATTAATTCTAGTATATGAAACCGGTTTTTAATTTCAAAATTCGATAAAATTTTACAAGTTTATAAATAAAAACCGGGTTTTAAACCTGATTTTTAAAAACCGGCAATCCCTATACGTTATACTGTGTGCTCTACGTAACATTGGCTCCGTAATCCTCTATATATTTATAGCGAAATCCGTCAATTTGAAACTGAGACGCACGCATGGATACCCTACGAATTTCTAAATTCGAATTTTTCGAAAAAAAATTTATTTGTAATTTTATTGAAATATTTTCAATTTATTTTCACGAGAACAATCTTCACCTACTTGGTTGTGATACTTCTCCCTCCGAACTGCATATTTCACAAATTGTTGATTGAACATAATATGCACAATATTCATAGATTTTGTTTATAATAATAATAATATAAAATAAGTGATTTTTGAGTCTTTGCAATATTTTTGAACAGACGAAAGTTAAGCACTTTAATAATATATAATTGTAAGTTTTATGCATCGTATTAGATACATACAGAAAACATAACATTTTTTCAGGATACGATATTCTGTGTGGCTACTGTGTACGCAGTATATTTTTATTAAAACCGTGGCAACCATCCCAATACACTATTACAAGACTTAGTATTTATTAATACATATCATATTCTAGAATCTCATGGATGGAGAAAAAGATAGACATATGATCAGACTTATAGAAGGAGCAGACACTTTATTAAAGTAGAAGCTATTATTATCATTCGTTAACACACATTTTATATATATTGACATGGCACAATTTTTACATATATTTATAAATGGTATTTGCATTCATGTATTTTATAATGCACAGGCTCATGTTTGTGATAAGAGTGCACTAAGTTTACATGTTTCGTGTTCACTACAATTACTATAGCACCATAATTCACGGTATCATTCTATTTATAATTACAAAAAATTCTGTAATCATTATTCATTAAAGACTCTTGGTTTCGTGGTGATGACATTTTCTTACATTTAGTTATAATAAAGTTGTTCTAGAGTACGAAAAGTTTCTCGGCAATGGTATTGTATTACACTTTAAACATATCTTTCATTTATTGCGTATACTGTAGTTTATTCGCTATAAGCCCGTGGCATGGGATCGACGGCGAGCTTACATCAGTTGAAAGACCTGTTTCTACGGCTGATTTCCTCTTATTCCCGTTCTTGGCAAGATAACCGCTTATTATTTAGCTTTGAAAAAACACCGTAAATGGTGGGGAAATCGAGCTTATAGCGAGAAAATACAATGTACCTACTAAACTTTCCTAATTAATATACTAACTTGTTTATCTGTAAAATTTTGTAACTATATGTATAATATGTCAATAAATGTTTTATAACAGCTGAAGATTAGAAAACAAGTATTATTTTTGTATTGCTGATAAAATGTTGTACGTATAATATTGTTTAAAAAAATATAATACTACAAAACAACATTTGTTAGTAAAATTATTTTTGAAAAATTATCCTGTCACGTTATTACACCATCCTAGATTAATTTCTTCGAATAAATTTCAGATCTATTTCGTATATCTGCATATAATATGTACAGATAAATGTATAGTATAAGTGTGGTATATAAGCATTAAGTAGTATGTTCGTGATGAAAAAAAGAAAAATAAATAAGATTTGTAGTTCATACTAAATACAAGATGAAAATGTAATAGGTTATTAAACGAAGCCTACTTGCATAATATAGGTATTCAGCAAAACATATTCAACATCACATATAAAAACATTTTACATTGTACATTAAAATAATTTAACATGTAACAAAGACAAGAATAAAAGAGTATAGTCGATTGTGTGTTACTATAATTTTCAATATTTTCCCCCTAAAAATTGTATAAAACACAGCAGCAATAATTTCGAAAATGCTGCTAGTGTAGTGTAAGCCTAAAACTGTGACAATTTCACGCAATTAAATCTAAACAAGACAACTTATAGTTACCATACTCGGTCGTTTACCACTTCCTATTACCGTAGGTTTCATTATCTAGTAAAAAATTATTTCTTTTAATTAAAATTATACCAATTTTATTGAGAATTGCGTAATTATTTATGTGTATAGTATGTACATAACGTTCGACAAACAGAGAACCAAATAAGTTTTTATTCTCTTACTTGTCATTACCCTTAATTCATCCCAATTCTTCACTCTTTATTCCATTAAAGTTTCATTCCTGCTTTTTAGCGTACGTAAATGACGGAAGACCGTTAAATGGAAACGAAATTTCGTTTAAAACAAGACTACTATGTTAACGTATTTATCCTAAACTCAGCAGTACGTTAATATAAATGTTAAACCAAGTTACATAATTACACATGGCATGGCACAGCAAAGGGGCAAACAGACGGGAACCACAGCCCCGCCGCTTTTGGTTTTCGATTTACTTTTACTAGATGCTTCGTATTCGTATTTTGCGCTACCTTTCTGCCATCCTCCCTGTAAACACATAAAAACAAAATATTATTTCATTTAATCATAGTAAATGGAAAGTAATTTAATGTTACTAGTACAAATATTTTATACGAAAATAGTATAAAAGAATGTAAATGGTAAGTGTACTTGAAATTGGCATCAGTAAAATTCACAAATTAGGCGATATCTGAGAAAAACTACGGTGAACGAATAAACAAAAATTTGAAGTGCTCAAAAGAAAACAGTTAAAAAACTGTTGAATTGTTTATTGCTTTTTATGTTTACTGAAACGCAGTTTTTTGTGTCATGATTGATTCGGATAATAGTTCCACCATATCTAATGTGAGATCTACTTACACCAGATTGCGTCATCGCTGCACTGGCCTCCTCTTTCTTGGTGAATTCCGCTGATCCAGGAGGATAATAAACTGGGGGGCCAGCAACATTTTTACTTTTTACTTTGGGTGGTGTATGCGGCACAAAATCAACTTCCTTCTTAACTGCTGGAGACTCTTTTTGTTGTCTCTTCTCTCTTTTTTCGATGTCCTCTAATACTTCACGCTAATGAGTAAAACAATCTTTTATTAGGTTCTGTAATAATATTCGCAATTTAGGTATGCAAATATCGATATTTCGCCTGTTTCTCAATACTCTTATTTTGTAGTTTAGTTTGATTTCGCTCTTACACACGGTACATGGAAAATTGTTAAGTGTTGACATCTTTCGTCTACTATTCATTTAAATAAAGGAACGATTACAATGAAATTTTTAATTATTAATAAAATGTTTAATCAATTACCGTTGCAGTATTCGAATAAGTTTTACCTTATGATCTGAAGTATTTTAAACAAGAAATTTTATATGGACTGATGCTTTCCGAAGGAAAATGTTTGCTGCATCGCGTGGATTAGTCAAATTTTTTCCTAGACCCTTAATTTGGAATCAAATTTAAAGATATCTAAAAAAATTCGTGCATTTCGGGTGTTCTTTTCCACCAATAACTTATTTCATTGTATTCAGGAAGGCACATAGAATAATTTGACGGAACAAGAAACCGAATAACTATTACTGTTTCGACACAAAAGATGATCAAAGTTGAAAATTTGCAATTTTTTCAAAATCGAATTTCTCAAAAACTGCGGGTGATGGCTAAAAACGGTTTGAGGATTCGTTCGCAACACACAAAAACCTATAAAAAACGGCTACTGAATCTTACAAGTCCGAAGAAAAAGTCAAATTTTGTCGAACTGTGTTATCTAAAAAATTTACTTTTTCTTCCCCTTATTCATTACCGTACATTTTTTAGATATGATATTTGCGAAGCTGAAGAAATTCATTCTACCTACCTCAGAGTCAGAGAACGATGCCATAAGGTCCTCCAGCTTTTTAGGCGGAGTTTGCTCAGTAGCAGTAGGCTTAGATGGATAAACCTGAACCCCGGTTGGAAATGGTTTAGGTAACAGGACCTCGTGGTCTTCGGCATTCTTATTCGGCGGTGTCGTCGTGGTCGTGTTCGAGAATTTATATATAGTCGTGGTAGATTGTGGCGGGGTGGTTTGTGGCGATACAGTGTAATAATTAACCGGTGTTGCTGGTTTATCAGGTGTCGGGTGTCGTCCACTGGAGGATGGCCGGCTGGGATAATGTTCCTCGATTCGATTTACGGTAGTGTGTGTCTCGTTTATGGTTGGTGGTTGGTTTTGATAAATAACCGTTTTGCCTGGGTGGTTTGGTCGATCACTTGGAATATGCCCGTTGGGATAAGCACCGTCCACTTGGTAGTACTTCTCATTTCGCGTAACTGTTGTCATAGTTTCTAGAGGTGGTGAGCCAGGATGATAGACAATCGTGGTTGGCTGTCCTGGTGGACCTCCATGATGCTCTTCCCGGTAGAATTTAGCTTCTTGATGTAGCGTGGTAGACTTTTTAGTAATGTCCGTCACTGGAGGTGGACTATCATATCTGACTGGTGTTCTAGATGGGACGCTATCATTTACGGTCTGATAGGTGATCGTCTTATCCGTTGCAGAGGTGGAGCCTTTCGGTAACGTGTACGTGATAGTTTGATCACCTGGGAGCACAACAGTTCCTGGCGCGCTGCCGCCTGGTAAATATGTTTCAGGCGCTCCTGGTAGCTCATAGGTGTACGTTTTAATGGTGGTCGTTACTTTCGTGTTTGGACCAGGTGCCAGATTGATTGGTATCGTTGGTGTTGGCGATGGAACTGGTATGTATTCCACGTTTCCGTATTCTTGGCTGGCATTCGTGTGCACCGTAGTTACTGTACTCTGCACTGGCTCCGTTTGGTAACCTGTAACAGTTGACGGGTTCATGCATTTAACGGAAAAAGTAAACTACCATGTCGAGTCTTGAAAGTACAATGCAGTTTATTGGTCTAAATCTACTTAAGTTAGTACTTAATGGTGGATAACAGTTTCGGGTTAAAACATATTGTTCTATTGTTCTGTTGTCGCCCATATTCATTTTCAGTAATTGTATTCTTTTTAAGCTCGTGACATACTTACTCGAAGATTCATGAATATATTTTACATCCCTTTGCTGAGAGCCTGGCAAAGGTGAAGTCTGTTTCGAACGAGATGCAGAACTGTCGTTGTATACCTGACACAGAAGTAGACGTTTATAATATTTAAATCAGATTAAATGACTTTATTATGCCTGAAATATTATGAAGATCAGGGTACCCACTAGTTCTCTATTAACTGTTCTGCTAATTGGCTCTGGACCTCGAGGATGTAGTGTACTCTCTTCGTATGTTCTTTCTCGAATGTCATCACTGTAAAATATCAACAATAATATTGAGCAAAGCGTGAAATCTTCGCTTAACCTCTTGTTTGTAATTTTATGGCAAGCTAAGTAAAGGCCAAGTCTGCAATTTTAGCAGCAGAGGAAATGCAAGGCCAGATGTGCCTTTCAACTAAGGATTGAAGTATTGGTTTCTATTTTTATGGGAAGAATGGACTTCTTGGCAACGATTCAAACGGTGGGGATATTTTGAAGTATTCTTTGAGCAAGAACTTACATCAAGGCCGAACTAGTATTAGTCAACGCATTGTCCGACGTTATCCACGGATCTGTGGAACAGAAAGAGAAGATGATATCTTGTAATTAATGACAAGGAGATTCATTTTATACTTGATTTAGTAACGAAAAAAGAAACAAAAGCAATAAAGTGAAGAGTAAAGGCTGCCACACAAAATAGGCAACTAAAAATTTTAATGTCATCACAATATTTTGTTGCTGCCTCTATACGTAAACTTTATCTCACGCTCAAAATAAATACGCTTTCCGATTTTTCTTTAACAAGTTCTTGATACTTCGTCTGCAGACGTGTCGTTGAGTGCGGAAATCATAATTATTAGCGCACTGAATGTCAGTGAAATGTTGAAAAAGTGAGACTTTGCTCCTAACTTGATATTATATTTTTTCATTGATTTAATGAAATTCTGACAAATAATATCTAACTAAGCTGTAGGGTGGTAACCGGAGTTCGGCCTATAATAGGGTGTAATTTAAGTTTTGGATATCTGCTGAACGGCCGTCACCTGCTGGCCCCACAACAATCACCATCCTTGTATCTCAATGTCGCGGACTTTTCGCTTCCCACCCGTCATTTCCATTTTCTTTCTGATTTTATTTTCTCTTTCAAAGTGTCGTAGAGGGTCGGAGAAATCAGGTCAATCTTCTGTTATACGCAGCCCTAATATGGCTACGGTTGTGTACCGTGTGTTACCGCAAACAACACAGACTCCGGTCGCTACGTCACTTCCATATAGGGAGACAGTCAGCACGGAAATCTTCTCGGTATAATGGCGTTGTCGTGTTACTTGGGATCATGGTTTATTGGAATCTCCATAGAATTTTAACAGTCGTGGCATTTATAGCGCTGCGTTCTCCCCTTATGTAACGGATACTAGAAATTCCCCATGTCACGAATTTTTCCTTAAATTTTAACCCATTATTAATTGTTTCTTTAGTTTTTAGAATGCGGAAATATCATAAAATATAGAATTAGGTTATAATGTTTTAGAATATTTTATTTTCTCAACTTTTGAAATTAATGTTTTAAATTAAGAATGGCGCTTTAAGTTATTAACAAACTCTTGATTATTATCTGCTACAGGAATACTAAAAAAGTATTAGAAAATAAATTAATATTTTAGAATTCAAAAGTTAGAAATGATTAGGCGCATTTGAATTTTTTCCCGTGAACACAAAAATACTATTACCTCATTTTTTGAAAGACAGAAAAGTTATATCTTCGGATGTTTCTATGAAGAAAAAATACTAAATGAAATTACTAAACCTTTCTAGTATTAGTTTCAAGAGAAAATTTTCATTTCTTCAATTGAAACACTTTTTCATTATGATAAAGTAATATAAAATATGATCACTCTACGCATAGAATCCAAAACAAGCGTCACATCGTTTTCAACAGAAACAATGCGATTATACAGATAAAGCTCCAGCTGTCCTATTGGTAAAAATAGTTAAATTGGAAATTTTCCCACTTGTTCGTTTGTTTATCCACGTCATTGCAGTTTGCTATTTATAGTAAACGTATTCAAAATTTTCAAAGTTACATGGTACGTAATACGTTCTTGTTCATGTGATCCCAGTTCCGCCTTTTAGCATGCGGTAACAGAGCTCGATCGAGCAAATGGTGCGAATTGAGTCTGGCGAGAATCTCGCGGCGAGCAACGAGCCTCCCTCGTTTTGTCGTTCTCATTGTTAATTAACAGTATACCTGCAAGGCCGTTCCGCGCCTTAAAAGGAGCGACACGAGTGACCAGCTCCCCTTCCTTCCACGATCGTACAAAACGCGCGAGCGCTTGCGCGCCATTCCTCGCGAACACACCCGAGGGTTTATAGTGGCATATCCAGCATAGTTCAGACATAAATCAGATAGTTTTTACAAAAAAATCAAATACCTTCGCTGTTATTTTTAAAAAATCCTCCCCTCTCGTGGTGTCCACTTTTTTAATTAATTCACTTTCCCTCTGGCAATTAGTATTTGGCTTGGATATCCCTATTAATATGTTAATTACCATTTGTCACGTGTAAGTGTTGGAAACGATTTTGGAAAGTAATTTTATAGTATTCTAAAATCAGTAAATATCATCAACTATTGTATTTATATAGAACTATAGATTAATATTATTATTGCGTTGTAATTTTACAATATAATAAAAAGCTTGATTTTTGCTTTGACAAACAAAATGATATGAAAAGAGAGTATGTACTTACAATTAGAGCATCTTTTGTAGACCTTAATGTACGAATATAGTAAACATATACATAATTTAATAACACCCCATATGTAATAAGCACAGAAAAGTGTGTCATTTGTTTTATGAAAATCGAAGATCGTTTCCAACTCTGACAGGTTTCACTTTTTTATCTCTGTTGAATCAAGCTTTTTTATACTCATTTTGGCGAATACTACACGCATGTACTGTGACAACGAGCCCTAAATAAATTTTCAAAAATCTGCATAAAATGTACACTTGTGTTCTGCCCCAAAGTTATTGTGATTTGAGTTGTGGTCGAACTTTACAGTACTCGGTAGTTCCTATAGCCCAATGCAGTGTATTTAGAATTTTAAATGAATAATATAAACCACATTTCGAGTTACTAACTACAGTGAGCACAGCTCTGCATATGGCGCTGTGTGCATTGTTGAAAGGAACAAAGAAAATATTAGACGAGAGTCAAATGTTCGAGTACTTCGCATAACTGGGGCGAATTGGAATACATTAATTATTCTCTAATGACTAATAACTCGAATAATTCACTACTCGCCGAGATTTAACTGAAACCAACACTATTCAACTGAAATTTTGTTCTATTTTAATATTCCTTGTCAAGCTTTCTGTGTCTTGTATAAAACTGTGATCTCAGAAAGCTTGTAACGCAATTAAATATTATCTCTCCGAAGTAAATTCCTTTTCCTTTTAGCTATTAATTTTTATAACTAACTAATATTATAATGCCATTACTGTATCACTCGTCGTTTACCCTAACATAAGTTGCTTTTGACTTTGCGGTTGCTTTTGTAATTAAATGTTTTCTTCAGAACACTATCTGTATTGATTTCTGTGAAAATTTAACATCCTTTATATTCATTATGAGTAGTGCTATTAATTCTAAATACTAGTAGAAGAGAAATTTAATTTACAAGTTGTCCTTAACAACAACATTTTGCATATTTATTTTGAGCGAATATTTCTTAATTTATAAATTATGTTAAACATTAATTTATTAAAATTGAAGAAAATTACAGAAAATAGTATGACAAAAAGGAAATTATTTAACAAGAACTTACCAACTGGTTTTCCATCCAGGCTCTTGTTATACTGGTACGACACCTGTTTATATGCAACGGTTTTGCTTTGACCGGGCTGTACCTGAAGCAAAAAAAGGTTTTTATTAAATACTTTTCTGAATATTAATGAAAACCTGTTTACGGAGACCTTGTTTTCCGCCACAGCTTTTTCTATATCATTCTGACTAGCAAGTATTATTCATAAATGCAAATATCCAACTGTATTACAAATTACAAATGTGTATTACAAATACTCAATGACTCTTTTTTATGAATGAGTGCCTACGTAACATCAGGCCAACTGCAATTCGTAAAAGACAATTACTCCAGGGGTCATTCCGGTTAGACAGGTTGAAAAAATCGATTTTTTTTAAATATTTTTCGAAAGTACATATCCTCAAGAATGTACTGATAAATTTTTATGGAAAAGTTGCGATTATTTTAGCTTGTATAGAGGCGTTTTGTTGGGAGCGCAGAGGGTCGGCCTCTATAGATGAAAAGTTTGAACGCGTTTTTGTCGAAACGTCATTTCTTCACATAGCGAAAATGAAATCTCAAAATCTATCGAACCGATTGCTTTATAAATTTTGCTGTTTATTCTACACACCTATGACTCTCGCAGGGACTACAACCAAGTATTTTCAGTGAGTCTAACCTACTTTTAAAATCGAAAATAGCAAAAGAAAAAGCTGAAAAAACATTTTTCTTGCATTTTGCCCGCCATTTTGCAAATTTTGAAGATAAATCACTAATTATAGTCCGAGCGATAGCAACAGTCATCCTGATCAAGAATCTGTTTGGATTTTTGGAATCAGATAAGTCTAACAGATGAAATCGCCTTCACAAGCGAGGCATGAATTTTTAAACGTGTCGTCAAGACCGCTTTCAAAAGCATTTAAAAAGCACTAATTTTATTACTTCTATACTTTTTATTTACTGTAGAAATGTAGTTTAATAAATAGAAAAAAGTTTCATTCCATTACTATAACTATTTTCGTCGCAATAAATTCCTGAAAATTGCTGAATTTCTCGGCGCGATACCCGGAATGACCCCTTAAAATATCTTGTCCTCTACTATTTCAAATATTCAGCTTCCTACTATATCTTTCGCAATTCATATCGTTTTTTGTTGAAATTCTAATATTCTGTACTTATTAATACCATTATTAAAACAAACAGAAATTACGTTAAGGGGAATAAAATGTTCATTATTTCACCAATGAGCAACCACTGAAACTGAAAGTATTGCGTGTTTCGTGATCTGTGGATAATCAGTTAACGTGGAAAGCGTGGGTCGAGCATCGGCGACTCTCCTTATAAGATCGTAATTATAACGAATACTGCGTCACGGGCGTTGGCGGGTCTGTAGCCATGTTCGAAACACGTGGAATCTCAATACTATCAGAGCTAATAAAGATTTCATCGGTGGAAGAAAATTACGTAGGGAATTAAAAGATGGATTTCAAGACTCTATAGCGTACTAAATATATGTAACAGGTATAAATCGAATGATTTAAACGGTTAATTCCATTATCTCAACTTTATTTCATAATTTCTCTAGTAATAGTAATTTCTATTAACGTAATTGATTTATTCTAAAAAAAAAGTTTTTTGGAAAACGTTGTCTACATATTCTATTTATTCTGTAAAAATACCATTCGTCTTAAAAGATTTTTGTATTTTTAATGATAAAGGAAATTGTTAGGTGCTTTGATTCTAGTAAGCCATTTTGCAAACATTTATCAATGTCATTCATTTAACAATTATAAAAATAAGGCAAGAGTTTTTTGTGGTTTAAATGGCACATATCTGTACAGTTTGACGTTCTCTTTCAAGCTTTCACAGTTTTATCTTTACATTCCTTTTTTAATATATTGCAAAACACACCAATATAGACATTTCCAGTAATGACGTAAATAGCACAAGTTATATATGAGTAAGTATAGATTTCGCGTTGTGGTTAGCTTACGTGTGATTTATGAAAGAGTAGAAACAAGTAGATAAATATTCTTTCGTTTGAGAAACTCTCTTAACCGAGCATGAATTCTACGAAATGACGAGATCGATCAAGCAATCAGCTTCAAATGCGACTTAGTTCCACTGAAATAGCTGGCATTTTAATTGGAATGTCATAGCAGAAAATGGGCAAAATATTTTGTGGGGATTTAAATACGTGACATTTAAATGAGGCAGACGTTGTTCGAGCACAGCCATTCAAACTGGTATACGGTTAAACTGCAAAGTAGAACGTAAATTCTAGGCGTTAATAATTTATATATTTAGCTTTTCATAGTTGAAGCTGTTATTCCGTATGCAAATGAGAATAGGCGGTGCTTCTAGATACGTTAAGGGCTTGGAGGCTGAAAGTTATGTACAGCAGTCGCAAGATATGTATTTGCAGAAAATTACACGTGCAGCTAATATACATTTTCATTGAATGTTAGATCGCGAGCTGAACGGCCGGGAGACGTTGCAATTACCCCGAGCTGGTGTACGCGAAACAGCAATAATTTGGTATCTTCACATGATTTTCTAATAACTTATATGCCTCACAAAACATCAGATTTATGATACCACATTCCGCATGATACGAAATGCCTCTTTCTCTGATTATGGAGGTACAGTATAATCACTAAGTAGGGTATTGTTAATATCGTAGAATTTGAAAGTTTGACTAATAATAATGATAGGGTGATGTTAACGTACGCTGTTCATTTTATTATTTTATAGGTATGAGCATATTATGAATAGAATAAGTTACCTATATGTCAGCTGCACTTAGTATATCAAAATTTGTCTTCTGAAGCTTGTAATTGGAGTTTTATTAATTTTGACATTAACATTTCTGGGCCAATGGTTCCAACTTTATGTTAAAATAGATAATTACTTACATTATCACTTAAGCCTTTTGAAAATATATTCGAACGTCGACAGCAATTTAGGTGATTTATAAGTAATTTATAAAATAAATAATTCAGTATCATACTGTAAATCATTTATAAAGCACAGCAGTTTAAGTACCACTTAGAAACTAACTCACTACATCACAGAATAATTCATCCAATATTTATGCTATATTTTGCAATTAGATGAATGAATTTCCTAAAATCTTAAATGTTATGGATTTCACAGCATTCGAGTTAATACTTTTGGTTAACTTGCGCAGATATGCAGTATAAACTATAAGATGATTGACCTTAAAGTAATTTTGGAGTGTGCATAAGAATTCCAAGTAAATTGCACGCGCCAATTTATTTTAGTTCAGCATTAACGGAGTTTGTGGTAGTAGCAAACAGAGATTACATTGCTTTCAACTATAACAGTGATCTCACTGCTGTGATCTTTCTAATGTACCAAGAACCTGCGTTACGTGCTTAGATATTATATCGGAGGTATTATACATACATGGAGACTCGTGCCTCGAGGTGAATCTCAAGCGATGCAATCTCTTTGATATACATATAATTGGAGCTGTCACATTTGAGCAAAGAAACACGAAAAAGGAGGAACTGAAATTATGGTGCTTGTCTATCCGTCTAGACGTTATTAACATAACTTACTACTTCGAGATTATACAGTTAATCTATGAAATACGTTAGGAAATATACTTTATGTAGGTGAAGTATAAAGAAGTAGACGATGTGAAAATTTGTATTTTTGCGCAAATATTTGCGGGAAAGCAAAATATTTAAACGTCACACAGTCAAAATTCATGCTATACTTATGCATAATTTACATATACATATAAAACATTAATATAAAGATACTTTCTGGAGAACTGGAACTGTACATTTTATAAATGTTTTTACTTTAAATGACAATGACATTTTTGGAAACAGAAATGCGGTTTCGAGGTGAATTTTATAGAATAATCAATGCAAGTTTAGTAAACAAAGGATCTAATGCAAAATGTGTTTTTTTTTACACAGCTCTGTATTTATAATACCAAATCACGATCACAAAACGCGGAGTAAAGAACGGTCTGGTCTTCTGACGTTGGTAGCACTCATCATTGCTATTTATTTAAGTAATTGTATCTCGAATGCTGCGTAATAATACATTTTGCAGCACTATTTCTACTGTATACATAATAAAATATCCCTCCATTGAATACTTAGGTATGCATAAGGTTTTACAGTTAACTGCTTGAATTTTATGACCACTTGCCTGCTCAATTAATAAAATACTGGCAACAAATAAAATATTGTCGTAGAAGTATCGTACAAAACAATAGTAGACTTAAATTTGCAGGCACCTAAATAAATAATAAAAATACGGAATTCATTTCTGTAATTTTCCATCGAAGCTTTTGAATTTATCCCGACAATAAAATAAAAAATCTTTTTATAGAATGTGTATTGAAAAAATTATGTAGATATTTATTATAAAAAAGTATTTTTATACATAGAAACGAGTAATTAAAATCAGAAAATTTGAAAGACTTACATTCTGTAATTCCGAATCAATGAACTCCAAACCAGGTATGCCACTCGGTGCACCACTTGGTCCACTGCTCACGTATTTTTCTGTAGTGGTCGTCATCCCTCGAGATGGTGAAATGGGTCTAAAGTTGAATTTCCCCATTGAAACATGAGCTCTTCCTTCATCGGTTTCATAACAAAAGGTGTTCTTAACGCTCACTCACCTGCCCTCAGACACCACCTTGGTTGGATTCGCAGCTACACGATACTCTACCTGGGGTGAGCGTGCTCTGCCACCTCGACTCGGAGTGGCACTTCTCGAGACACTTGTTTGTAAGTCCTCAAGAAGAGCATCTAAAATAGTTAAAAGTGTACCGATATATTAGTTTCATTTGAAATATTATTTATGCAAATATGGAGCGCAACATAATATAAATTGATTTTTAACCCCTCTATAATAGTTTGTATACAAAAATCACTCCATTACCATTTTTTGCCTGGAAACCTCCCTGACCGAGCGCTTGGCTCTCGAGAATAGGAGTGGGAATAAACAAAGATAACTATAGCTATAGCTTAATATATTAAGAAGTGAAAATGTCAAGTTCCGCATTTCCCATCGGATCTTCACGAAAGTGACACCAATCGATTCCTTGAGTTTTCCCGATTAAAAGACACCAAATAACAGGTAAATCGGACTATAATTACATAAAAAGTTAATTTACACAAATTTAAAGCCATTCTCGTTAAAAATAGCCCGATTTATATGGGACTTAGTGTCTTTCAATCAGGAGACTGCTAGGAATCCATTGGTGTAAGTTCCGTATCGATATGATAAAAAAAAAGAACTTGATTTTCTGCAAAATTGATAACATGTGGCTCGAGCGGCTCTAGGCCCGTGCGACACGGTCCCGGAAGAGTCGCGTCGGCGCACGGCGAAGACCACAAGAGCCTGGGTCGCGCCTAAAGTCGCTCGAGCATTTAATTCGTACAATCAAATTGTTTATTTTTCATCCTATACATATGACAGATCCAGCAATGAATTTCTGGCATTCTCCCGATTAAAATACACAGAATACTGTGTAAATCGGACTATTTTGAACGAAGTTGGCTTTAAATTTTGTAAATTCATTTTGCATGTAATTTCGTTAATTATAGTCTGATTTACATGGTACTTAGTGTCTTTTAATCGAGAAAATACCATGAACCGATTGGTGCCACTTTCGTGAAGGCCGGATGAGAAATGTAGAACTTGACATTATCATTTCTTAGTGGGCTAGCATTATCTTTGTTTCATAAACTATTCATTACTGTTAGATTTTATTTAGCATTTTACAAAAAATGAACTATTTATTTATACATTTGTATAGAAAAAATGTTGTGAAAGGGGTATTGTGCAATATGTATATGTTTTTATATGAATACATAACGATATCATTTTGGTCATTTACAATTAGTAAATGTTAGAGATTAGTTTCTTCTCACTGATTGAATATATCCCGTTGGAGAAATATATTTAACCAACGTTGCGAAATATGACATTATTTAAAGCCATTTTAATATTGCATATAGAGATGATGTAATTAAAGTGCTGCATTAAATATAATTCACACGTCATTCGATTTGATAGTTTATCAAAATGCTTATGCAACACTGTAATTCAATATGTATTGTATTTAGCGCCTCCTCCTCAAGATCAATCGTAGTCCCCCTACTCTATGCCAGTATTGTCACATTTTCAACATAAAATAAAACACGCATGCGGCCTCGGCCGCGATCCTCATTCTCTTTCTTTGTGCCGAAAGAGTCACATGTGTTTACACGCAATGGATAGGAAAAGGAATCAAGAGGAGAAATTAAGGAATTGGAGAAGGAGCTGAGGAATATTCTTACCAGAAGTACTCACCAGAAAGTTCTGCGTGAGTGAGTACAGGAGTTTTCCTGTACTCGAACTTCCGAGGTAAAAGAGGAAGTTGCATCGTCGCAAGGAGCAGTAAGCAGATTTTCCCCGGCTGTCCATTACCAGATCCCTATATTGGGAAAGATTTACATACTTTGTATGTAAATGTCTACAGACGTTTGTCTGTACGGAAGTACTCACCAGACCTATTCTGCGTGAGCGAGTATAGGCCCTAACCTGTACTCGAACTTCCGATGGACATAACCTGGTATCGCTCACCAGAAGGTTCTGCGTGAGCGAGTACGGACCTTAACCTGTACCTGGACTTCCGGAAGACGTAAGCTGATATCGCTCACCAGATTTAATTTGCGTGAACGAGTACAACATGCCTAAGAAGCATAAGTAAGTAGGCTCTCCAGATTTTCTGTGTGAGCGAGTACAGGAGATAACCTGTACTCTACTATACGTTTGTATAGTGCAACGCAGACCCTAACCTCTTTGACAGGTTTATTATAATATGTTTCAACTGCATTTCAAGATAGGGAAATGGCAGAATGTGGTCAAATGCGTTCATAGGAGGTCGATCCGCGTCAAGAAGCGGGATAGAATTGTTATCGCGGGACGCGGAAAGCGATGAGGAGGCACCAGGATCGAGCCCGGTAAG
Source organism: Andrena minutula (assembly GCA_929113495.1). Classification (NCBI taxonomy): domain Eukaryota; kingdom Metazoa; phylum Arthropoda; class Insecta; order Hymenoptera; family Andrenidae; genus Andrena; species Andrena minutula. The sequence continues at coordinate 42,249,162 of OV815994.1, forward strand.
GGCCGGCGTCGTGCCCGTTGCACCGCCACCGCGATCATCGCCACCTCCGCCGCCGCTACCACCTTCGCCGGCGTCGTGCCCGTTGCACCGCCACCGCGACCATCGCCACCTCCGCCGCCGCTACTACGCTCGCCGCCGTCACCGATTTCAGGCGACCAGATACAAATGCCGGCATCAGGGGGCGCCACATCAGCGTCATCCATGACACTGCCCGCAGCGGAGAGCGGAAAAGCGGAGGCCGCGGAACGGGAAAAAGACCTTAACAGCGATGTCTTAAATGTCATTGGACAGCGTTTGAGAGAGGACCGGATCTTAGCGTCCCCGGTCCACTCACGCTTCGCCATTCGCTGGGCAGAAATTTAAAAGTTGCATCTCTCCGCGGAGGAGAGATATAAACTAAAAAAGGGAGAAATATACACCTCCTAACATTTGTTTGTTTCTCCACTTCCTTAGGTTTAAGGCGGAGGTCAAACTGGCAATAAATGGAACATCCTTACAAATTATAAGAAGGAAGCAAGATTACGGGCTTGCATTTCGGAAGTTGAAAAGACAACATCTACGCTTTTATTGCAAGAATCCACGGGCAATATAGCAATGAGCGAATGTTAAGTGATGTTTGTCGTTTATTTGCCGATTCGATACACGACGAGAAGATTATTCGCAAAAGTCGTATATTACCTTATGGGTATTATTATTATTATTACGTATTTATTGCGCCTACATATATACATTAATATAGCCTATATTTAGAGGCAGGTACTTTTACCACAGTACCGATATAGCTACTTACAGTGCAAAAGGCGAGGTTCAGCGTGAACGCTGCTGTATACCTAACTATTAATATTAATACAATGAGAGGAATGTTAAGTACGACGGCGGTTCATGATTCACTTTCTGTAAAAAATTTGTCAGAGAAGCTAAAACCAACAAAACTTTTACAGCAGTCCGCCGCAGATTTTAAGGTATCAAAGCCTCCAACTTGAAAAGTGCAAAATGCTAGGAAGGCCCGCCGTTCCGTCCACAGAACAGGGCTTATTCGACGGAGTCAGGCAGACAGAAGCGAATAGCGGCGCCCTCGTACCGGGCCCAGGAATCTCTGCATGCGGAGCAGCCACAGCGTACACATCAAGTGCATACAGGAGTTCAGAAATGAAACAGACTTAAAGAGGCGATAAGCAGTCCTGTAAGCTGTACCTCTCGTCGTTTACAATCAGTTTATACTGATTGTTTATACTGATAGCCTCAGACCTATAGATTTTGTCGTGGATCAAGGATTATAAGATAACCCTTATTAACCGTTTAAGTCAGCTCCGCGTCGATATAAGCCTGTCTTAAACAGAGAATTATCCGGGACGAATAAGGCAGATATAGCTAATTTCATTATGCATCGGTTGTTACATGCAAACCGGGAAAGGATTAATTCTTCTCAAGGATTTTTCTAATTCCCAGACCGGATAAGGCTTTTAGGCCAATTTTAAATCTTAAGTATAACGAGTTTATGGAGACAGAGCACTTCAAACTGGAAGGTTATAGAATTGTTATACAATGTCGATTACCGATTTGAAGGACGCGTATTATTTAATATCAATTGATGGATCACACAGAAAATTGTTAAGAATTGATTTTTTTTGGGAAATACCACCAATTCATTTATTTACTATTTGTGTTAAGCTCAACCCCTATGGGTTTCACAAAATTAATGAAATTTGTAGTAAGTGGGTTACGACAACTGAACTTACGTTCAGTTCTGTATTTACACAATTTGTTACTGCTTGAAGACACCTCTTCGGAGACTACAGGCAATTTGAACAAAACTCACAATTTATTAGAAAATTTAGAGTTTATACTAAATTGTGTAAAGAGCCAAATGGTTCCTGCAAAGAGGTGCAGATTCTTAGGGTTTACCGTTGGGTCGTCATGTATAACCCTGCAACTGCCCCGGGAAAAAGAGGATAGCGATCAGGATATTGATACAACGCTTTCGTAAATTATCTCAATGAAAGATAAGCGATTTCGCACAATTTATTCACACAATTGTAGCTTGCTACCCAGCTTTTAATTACAGCAGGGTTTATGCGAAAGAATTTGAGCGACAAAAGTTCTTACCTCTTGCAAATAACAACGGCAGTTACGAGGCTATTATGACGCTAAGGATGAATGTTGTAGATTTTACATGGTGAGAGACACATATTATGTCTGGGATTAATACAATCAACTGCTTAGAATTTGCTATGGAGATCTACTTAGGCGTGTCGCTCACAGGATGGGAAGCTGAATGTAAAACACAAAGATGTACAATATCGTTTATCAATAGAATGGGCGAAATTCAATTTGAGAATTTAAATAAGATTACAACGGAAATTGGCAGTGGTGCGAAAACCGAGGCATTTGGGTTTTTGCTTTATACATTAGCTTCCGCGAGAATTTCGAGACAGACGCCGAATCGCGTAGATCAGAGCCCGAAACAGAATACGAATTGTCGAGGATTACTTTTAAAGAAATAATTCGTATTTTAGGTTCACCGGACATAATGGCTATGTTTCTTGGAAGAAGGATTCTGGGTCTTAGACAGTTGATGTCTTTACACTGCCTGGGAAAGATTTGTATTTTTACGCCCTCCCTCCGATTAGTACAATTCTGAGGACCGTTTGGAAAATTAAAAAGGAGGAACCGGAGGGAATAGTAGTGAGACCGGACTGGCCAGCTCAGCCATGCTACACACTTTTTCAGTCAATGTTAGAGGTTCAAATTCAAGTTCAAATCGAATACAAAATCTGTTATCTTCTTATAACAGGGAACCGCACCCGCTTTGGAAGCGTCTTACTCTGGTGGCAGGCAGATTATCTGACAAGCAGTAGCTGCAGAAGGAATTCCAGGACTGGCGTTAGCTATTATGATGTCATCGATTAGCGAATCTACGCTAAGAAATTACGATATAGGCCTAAACAAGTAATGGCTATTCTGCAGCAAAAATACAGTGAAACTATGTAATCCGTACATTCCAGAGGTCCTAGCGTTCCTTACACGGTTACATGAAGAAGGACTGTCTCACAGCACCACAAATTGTGTTTGATCAGCAATTTCACTAATAGTGGTAACTGAAGTTGCACAAGTCTTTAGAATTCAACGTTTATTGAGAGGTATCTATAATTTAAGTCCCTTTAGGTCCAAGTACGACTTTTCTTGGAATTCGAAGATTGCCGTCGAATATTTTATAAAACAGCCGGCGAACGGAGGGTTAGATTTGTGCACGATACCCAAAAACCTAATTACTGTCCTCGAGTTAGTTACTGGTCACCGGATGCAGACGTTCTCTCTAATTGAGTTAGAAAACATTAGGATATCCGCGGATAAATTAGAGATATCGATTCCTGTGCATATTAAGACGTCGAAGAAGAACGCATTACAACTGCGTTTAACCTGACCATTTTTTCGCAACAAGAAAATATGTGCAGCTTCAACGTTATTGTGTTATTTGGAAAGTACAACAGAGATTCGTAATTCTGTGAAAGGACTGTGTATATCCACTAATAAGTCAGTTAAGACGATTTCTACGCAGTCTTTGAGTCGCTGGATAAATGAGGTTCGAACTAGTAGCGTAGATTCAACCATGTTCTCAGCGCATAGTACGCTTCACGTATCGACGTCACTAGCAAAGACCTTGTTGGGAAAACAACTGGCTGGAATAAAGAGTCGTAAACATTTGCAAAACTTTGTGATAGAAATGTTAGATCGGATAAGCAACAATTTGCCTTAGCCATACTGAAAAGTATTATGTATAATATGGAACAAAAGATTGTTCAGACTAACTCCTCAGTTAGTGTTTTCAGTTGGACTGCCGTAATAGAACTTTAAACATCTACGATTGATCTTGAGGAGGAGGCGCTAAATACAATTGTATAATTGAACGAACTTACCTAGTGAAGTTCGATTGGAATTGTATAAGCGCCTCCTCCGAATAGATCAAACCCACCCTTTTTCCTTATTTTTTTCAGGAAAACCCATTATCTATTACACTAGATAGACCCAATTTATTACGGCAGCACTTTAAAATAATGAGGATCGCGGCCGAGGCCGCATGCGTGTTTTATTTTATGTTGAAAATGTGACAATACTGGCATAGAGTAGGGGGACTACGATTGATCTATTCGGAGGAGGCGCTTATACAATTCCAATCGAACTTCACTAGGTAAGTTCGTTCAATTATACAATTTCTTAATGCTTGCTAATCAGTGTTTTTGTGACACAATATACGTGTGATATCAAATATGATGTCACATCGTGTATGAATGTTGATTAATTATACTTAGATTCTTATACTTATAGTGTTACTCACACAGTCAGTAAAATATCTAGTAACATTTCATTTACATTTAAATTATGGTATTAAGTCCTTCTTTTTGAAATACAGTTTTACGATTCGAAGTATCACGACCCAAAGACATGTATCTTAAACAAACTATAAACGTTACTGAACTGAAGAAAAAATAAATTTACTCCAATATCTAAAAAAATTCAGCACAATTAACTAAAATAATATTTATAATATGTATAAATAATATAGTTTGAACAACCATAAAATGGAGTACTATGTTCACTATATAATTCCTGAGATAATCTAAAGTACGCTTACATTGCTGAAGGAAATCTTTTCATTAAAATTTATGAATAATATTAACATTTTCTTTAAAGTATTTCTAACTATTTACCCGCAAATTCTTTTCGTCTTATAAGCACATTCCCCTAAAAAAGCTCAACGTAAACAGTCGAACTTGAAAGGATTAAGCAATATTTATGCATTTACAGTTCTGGCAGTTTGCGATCTAATTTTAGCGAAAACTTCGGGATCGTAAAAAGGCAATCGTACGTGTTCGGTGGAAAAAGAATAACCTAAGGATAGGATTACACATCCGATGGCACATTTAAAGGTTTACCTAAGTTGTTTTCGAGGCTGTTGGCCGTGGTTGCTGCCTGGCTCTGGCCAGATATAGGACCGCCATGACTCACGATCTTTCTGCTGGTGTGCGTTGTCGTCCTCTCCCTCACTGCTGCTGACATTGCGCTCTTCTTCGAGTTCCCTGCCTCACGAAACCTGACAAACAATTTAAAAAAAAATCTCACATCGATTCTGCCCACGAACTTCTTTCTCTTAGGTAAACTGCTTTAAAAAAAGCGGATAAAAAGAACCGATCATGAACTAGAAGTTTTACTAACACTTATACCAAACATACAGATTTTTCAATGTATACGAAACATATAAAAACCAACGTTGCAAGAAGTCCTTACAGTTTTATCCTCTTTATTACTCCTCAGCCATAAATTTCATTTTAATTGGAAAGTAACAGTCACTCGTGTTAATTCTGTAAATTATTTTTACCAAGGCAATGAAGTCCTCTTAAAATTATTTTTTTACTTCACAAGGGATAGTTCAGAAGGATCGCGACTTTCTTGGGAAATCATTGCGTCAATTGAACGCTGCGTGGCACGATACGAAAATAAGTGCAGCCTCAATAAATCTTATTTGGGGACAATGCGCGTGCTTATGTAAGCTTTATGCGTTCCGTCGGTAATCAGCATGCACCGTGGGCTGATCAATGTTTTGTGAAACGGAGCACTTTTCTATCCCGCGGTAAGATCCTTGGAACTTTTACTTAAATCCTGCTGCTACTATTCCTCCATGTATCAGTGGGCCCTATTTATAGAAGCTGAACGTTTATAAATATGGCAGATTTGAAGAGATCGAGAACTGGATCCAGAGGCGCGGTGCAGGAACTTTCGCGATGAATACCTGAGCCGGTTTATCGGTGGCACTAAAGTAAGTTGTGGTCTAGAGCAGTGGCATTTCAAATTAAGTGGGCGTATGTAATGCTCGACGTTCTCGATAGAAACTTGCAAGTAGAGATTTATTTCTACTTGGCAGTTTTTATACGACCACTCGATTTTCCTTATGTGCTCTGTATGTCCAATGATCGATTATATTTCGACAACTATTTACAGAACACATTCAACTGAAAGTATCTATTTTCCTATTGCAGATAGATTCGTGGAATTTATTTTAAATTATGCGAATGATATGGGGAATTATTAGCCTCGTGATAATAAACGAAGAATTTATGCGAAATTAAGACGAAAGTAAAAACAGAAATTTGATGGCTACCAAGGTACTTACCAAGGCACTTTTTTTTAAACTTAGGGTTGTCTTTCCTATCTTATACAGATACATTTGTATATAATTAGGTAATTTCTATTTGATAGTTTAATGAAGATTGCATTTTCGCATATGAGAGAATTTAGGATTATTTGCAATCAATTTCTTTCTAAATAATGCTATGTACTAAAAAAAATGTTTCTAAATAATGACTGTACGTGTATAAGCAGTAGAGTATGAAAGCTTTCAAACGCCTACAGTTAAGAACCACTAATGGACAGGATATGCAAGTTACATTGATGTTATCAGAATATGCTTGCAGTAGTTATAAGTTATAAAACACATCAGCAATAAAAGTAGTAACGAAATATTTAATGTTGGTATGAGTCATAAGAAGAGTAAAAAAGTATTTTAGTATTGTTTTTCCACTGCACTGTTAAACACCAAAGAAAAAAAAACAGGATCCATATTTAAAATAATTTTTTTATCACATTTATCCGCCCGGACTTAGTGACATTTTTATTAAATATATTCTACTGCATATTCAAACTAGGGCTGGGACTATTTGTCGAATTTTTCGGTATTCGAATACTTCAGTTGCTCAATTATTTGGCGAATATAATTCGACTATCCAAGTATCCAAATACTATTCGAATACATCAATATTCGAATGCCTATGTATTGGAATAGTATTTGGATACTTGGATATGCGAATGCATCATTTATTTTTAGTCATATGAGAGAATTCTTCTCAGGCAGTCATTTAGGCCGGTATCAAAATTATTGGTTCCTTTTTAGTACATTATAATAAACGATGGTTTTTTAAAAAAAAAATTACTATAAAGTATTTCATGCTTTTTAGTGAAAATATTGTATTGTCATCGGAACTATGTATGTGTGCAAAGTTTCAAGTCGATCGGATCGGTTGAAGTGGGTCAAAATTAGCTTACAAGATTTCACCCTGACAAACTAACGAACTCACAACTGAAACTAAATAAAAGCTTGTAAAAAATGAACCTAAAGAACTTGATTTATAATTCACACTATACTATTCGAATACTCAAATATTCGAATAGTATTCGAATACTTAAATATTCGAATAATAACATTCGAATACTCAAATATTCGAAGTTTCTTCGTAGCGTTCAAACACTTTTAAAATATTCGAATATTAAATTATTCGAATAGTCCCATCCCTAATTCAAACAAGATTCTGCCATTTGTAAGATATCTGAATTCGCAATTTTCAGAGAGCAAACGATCGTTCTTGAACTACGGAATGTATTGAAAATCCTTTGCTTTTATTTGTTCGTTTAAATGGGTCTGTTCTAAATATTGACACGATGTTTCGAGTAAGTTAGAGAGTCTGGAGAGTATTTCCGAGGGAAATGCCAAAAGGTCGGTTGTGTTATTCCGGTGGAGACATCGATTCGAATGGGGCAAAGGGGCCAAGGAGGCCTTCCGAGAATCGTATGTGGAGGAGACACGCACTCATATGATCGCTACTAAACCTTGAAGCATATATACCAGAACAGTTTCAAGAATTTGTATTCTCCTAACATGTCCGACAGATAAGGATTTTTTACTTGATCTAGTACGTGCCCGAAATTTGGAATTGTAAGACCTTTGCGTGAAGTACGATCTTCTGACCTCTTATTTGCCAATCACTGAAACGTTAGTAGGTATCCTTTCCCAAAACGTGTAATTGTGGTGATATCTATGTCTTTATTTTAAACAAATATTTACAAATTCCTAATACAATATTCTTAATTATTTGAGATTTTACTTAATAATTTTTTTTAATGGAAATAACAGAAAGTGTTTGTGGACAGAAAATGTGTCCCAGCTCATTATGCCTAACTAATCCAGATGATTGTGACTATTTTCACAAAAAATAAATCTATAAAATAAATTTCATAAAATCAGAGCTTAAATTTTGGGCGAAGCCGAGTATTAAAGCTAGTACTTAATATACAACATTTCTTCAATGTTACTAGAAATCACACTTACTGCGTAGATATTTAGGGAGTTTTTAAAATTAAATTTTTTAATTGAACTTAATTTTAATACCAGGTACTATAGCGAAACAGTTGGTAGTGGAATTAGGAGATAGAGAATAGAAAATAATATTAACTACAGTCGAATCTCGATAACTCGGAAACCACCAATTAGTTGAAAATTTTCTTCAGTCCTATCGGCTCCTCTGTAAACACCTCTACAACTCGAAAACTCGATAAGTCGAAACGTCTATAATTCGAAGATTTTTTTCTTCCCTTGAGATTCAAGTTATCGAGGTTCGACTGTACCTAACTTGTAGTGTGATTGCAATATAGTTAAGTGATCAAACTAATATGTTATAAATTACAAATGGTACTGTTTCTAACATAACTGAAAACTCGTTTTAACTTTAAAATAGCTCAGAAGTATGACACAATTGGTATACAATACATACATACAATGTACGTACATGTGCTCTGTCAGTAATTACCTCCACAACAGCTCCATAATGTCCGCGAAAGATAATTTGCAAAAAATGTTGTTTAAAAAAACATTATTCACAACCGTTCTCTGTAAACGCTTCTTCGTACTATTTTTAATTTTTGGGGCGCTGTTTTTCATTAAGCTTTTGAGGGCCGGGGTGACCACTATAGTGGCCCAAGGTAGACAACTATTTAATGTGCATATATATAGGTATATTTTATGTGCATATGCATATACGTCCGCGCGCACGGGTAACGCCAAAGGAAAGTTTAATACTTTTTTCGTTTAATATCATTTAGGCTTGTTTAGGTTGGCAACACTGTTTCTGTGTAAAATTTCGATAACCTGACCTTAGAATTGTGATTAGCGATATCAGAAACACTATAATTCGAATTTTAAATATTTGCCAGTCACGGCCGGGCTGGAATCTATAGTGGCCAGGAACAAGATTGGATACTTTGCAGAACATGCGGGTTGTATACATGAATCAATTTTAAGTAACACAATTTACAATTTCAATGAAAAAATCACGGCCCTCTAAAGAATGGTAATGTTTGCTTGAATTTCATTTTTTGCAAGCAGTACATAAAACTAGAGATAAAAGTAGATAGAACACAAGTCAAATTAAATTCCAGTTACTGTGGCAGACTTTGGGCATAGAATTTATTAGAATAATCTTTAAAATTCAAAAACTGTTGCGTTGCAAATACAGTTGTATGAATAAGTAGGTATAAACTTTGTTAGGAATAATTTACTACTGATCTTGTGATAATTATTTAAATCGAGATTTTCGCCATGTATGGAAACATGGAAACAAACATGTGAGATAGAATCGACAGAATATTTTAGTTAAAAAAGATTTGTGAATGGTAAATGGGCAATCGCGTAACCTACTGTAAACTGTGGTAGATAACAGAGTATATATAAATAAATGAATTTGTTAATATACGTGTCTATAAATCAACTAATACAAACATACTATAATATCCAAATATTATATGGAGCACTTGTTATCTATCAGAGCCATTAAAATAAATAGAATAATTACACGTAACGAAATGTGAAAAAATTAATATTACCTACTACTTGGCAACATTTATTTCTTCTCATTGTACACATTTCTGTTTCGATGGTGGTGAAGACGGTTTAATAAAAAACCACTCATGCGGACTAATTTGAAACACTTGTAATTACTCGACTGATTGTGAGAGGCGACTACGTTTTAGTTTATGAACCTTAAGTATGGCCAATTTTAAGATAAAATTGCATGTACTTGCAATTGTGTCTAAATTTTAATTTGCCTTTATATAACTTTATGTCATTTATCTACCATTTTTATCCTAAAAATTTGTAATGTACGTTACAAATTACAATGGACTGTAAAAAAGATTCTGTTCCTCTGCCATCAAAAATTTCAAATGTTTTTTTTATAAATTTTATGGTGCTGAGCCCGAATCTGGTATTAGATTTGCTCTATCATGTAAGGTTTTCGAAAAATAAAGTATTTACATATTAAACATTCAACAATCATATTGATTTATTAATGACATGTAATTGATGTAATTATTTATAAAAATAGCGTCATTTGGTGGTAACCAATAGAAGTCTGCTACCATGTTCTAACATCGCAGTCCACTGTACATATCGTCTTTCAAATTGAGATAAGTTCTCATAATGTCTGGTCTGTTATTATGTTCCGAACATTACAATTACTTGCACTAAAAAATAAATGTAATTTATTTCTGGATAATCAAGAATTTGTGGGAAAACAGTATTTTTCACAAAAATTGTATATAATAGTAATTCCAAATTTCAAATAGATTCAACATATCACAATGTATAAATTATGCCTGTTTTTATCCATATGAAGATTTCGATGCAAACCAATGTGATTAACACTAGTGCGTCACTACTATTACGATATAACGAATTTAATGCTAATTTAATCATTTGGACCTACTTATGATTAGGTAAGTTATATATTTGGATATAAATGTATTAAATATTGTCTCATGATATAAAAATGATTTTTTTTACAAAGATACTACTGAATATGGTTGTTACACAATTTTCTAATTCGCGATATCTTTATCTGTGAACATTTCAGGCTTAAAAGTACTGAGACTTAGGGAACGCTACTGTAAATGTGCGATATGACCTCTCGTGTCAGATCGTTAACAGGGTGTCACAGTGGTAGTGACATTGTGCATCGGCGTTCAAGGCCTTCGTGTCAATCAAAATGATGATGACAGCGGTTGATCTGATTCCAAGAGCAGCAGTAGTTACGCGAATGCGCACTCTGCATTAATGCCCGAGAACTTGTGTCAATTACACATGTTTTGACGTATTCCTTTATAACTGTATTTAAATAGAAATAATTACGACATTCTGGCGAATAATAATGGGGTTGGTAAGAAAGATCATTTATATACTGAAATTCTTTGAACATTCGTTTCTAGATCCCAAGCCTAAATAGGTACCGCTATTAATATTCAGATATCACAGTACATTTTCTATAATAAGTAACTAATTGCTGATTTATAAGCGCAAGTATTAAAAAATTGTGAACACTGTTATACATAACATTCCACTGACGCAATGCAAAATTATAAGCTTAGTGTCTGCTATTTTGTTGTTTCTGAAGATGTGCTTGCGTGCACGAGATAATGAAAAAATATTTGCACGTTCAATGGGAATAACTTCATATTCAACGAAGCTCGAGCGACTTTACAATAATCAAAACTTGCGAAATTTCTTGCCGCTCCTTGGTATTAGTAAATTGAAAATTATCTGACATATTTACGCGAAATTTACCAACAAACCTTTGCCTCCACAGCAAATTTTTACTTCGGTGGTAAACTTGAAGGAGAATTATTGATGACAATGATGACGACTCATCTTGTACTTCCTCCTGTCGATATCGCAACGAATACGCGGTCAAGTTTCAAGTATCTTTTCGACCGCCTTCGCTGGAAGGCAACATTCGCACCAATGGAACGATCGAACATGAATGTAACGCGCGATTAAACGCGATTGTAAAGTAACTAATCAACCATTGACAGGGGAACATTAGTAACATGTGTTAATTACGTCACACCTGTTGTGTTCATTTGTATGCATGTCTTTACGTACATATCAAGTGAAGAATTATATAATCTATTATTAAGTTTGCTGGTAGGTTGCTCAAGTTTGAATAAAAGTATGAGTGTTCCTGTGTCTACTTTAAGAATCAACACTTTTTGTTGTCCATTAAACGGGAAAATATTTACACCTGGTACCGCAACAGTTCACATCGGAGATTGCGTCGCATAGGAATGACTGCATGTAACATTATCTTTTAGTTTTTTTTTAATGAAATTTATCAGATTTTTAGATTGAGATACATATTTTGAATGTTGAAATGTTCACTTCGAAATAGAATTTACGTTCAATTTGCAAACACAAGCAAAATGTGGCATACAACGAGATTTACCATATCGATTCCAAAGCAAGTGTATACGTAGGTACATATGCGTGTGTACCTACCCCAATTTTCAAAGTCATTTTTCTCGAAGTCAACGCTCTATTTGTAAAGAATTTATTCTGGACTTGCGACTTATTTTTACATGAAAAATCACGGGCTTTTCGGTTGTACCATAAAAAATGCATCACCCTGTACATAAGCAAAGGAGATTTTTACAAACCTCTTACTTATTGAAGTTGATTTGTAAAAATCTCTTTTACTTATGTATAGGGTGGTGCATTTTTATGGTACAACCGACAAACGCGTGATTTTTATGTAAAATAAGTTGAAAGACTAGAATAAATTTTTTACAAATAGCGTTGACTTCGAGAAAAATGAGGTTGAAATGACTTTGAATTTTTTTACAAATCTCCTTTACTTCCCTATTTTTTACTCCTTTTCCTTACAAATCTAAGAAACCCTGTGCATATGTTGCAAGTGTTGCTGTAATTATCAATAAATGAGGACACATTTACAAGTAAAAGTAGTATGTACAAAGAAGGATCCAGTTCAACCAATTGGCAATCATAATGAATTTATAAAAGTAAAGTTGGTGACAGGCGTGGATCGGGTCTAAAGAAATCAGAGATTAACAAAAATGTGCATAGACATAATACTAAGAAGGAATACTATGCTCAATCGTCTGCATGAGTTTAAATAATAAAACGTCACTGGAGAAATTACGGTGATATTTCTGGAGTCGTATTGTTAAAGTCTGTAGATTTTCGATTCAAGAAAATCAGAAAGGAAGCACAGCTCAGCTTGTGTAAATTTAACAGCGAGATTTGACATCACGTGGGTGGCACTGGTCCAGCCAACTGGCGCCCAGAGTTACATTCTATTTCCCCGTTTTTCTCCGGCGTCTGAGATATTCTCTCTCTCTCTCTCTCTCTCTTTGTTTAACTTACATAAAAATAACCCACCAACTTTTATGAAAGCGTAACGCGAAAAGAACCACGTGAATCTTCCTTGTATTCCTTGCCAAGAAACCCTTAATCATTAATTTGCACTCGATCTATCATGATGACGTTTTGGTATTTCATAACACGTTACACGTACGTAGGTACTTAATAAAGTACTAAGGTACTACTTTATAGTAGTAATAAATAACTACTATAAATACTTGTTTTCACTTCCATCCTTATTTGACATCATTAATGTCACACATTGCAAAATGATAAAAGAAACTACTAACTGAAACGCGAAAGAATATAAAATGTTTTGGTTTCACATTTTTTAAATGCAAGTTAGTAAGGAAATTACACAATTAATAACTGTATTTTTAAACACCTGTGGCAAAATGTGAATGCAATGTAATACAAGAATAGATATATGATTCAGAAAATCCTGAATGATCTGTCGACTATTACGCCATATTTATTTATTCACCACGCATTGAATAATGACAATTATTCGATTAGTAACAGTTTTACCGTGAATTTGTCACCCGCAGGAAGTCTCACAACGACAGGAGAAATAAATTATACATATAGTGAATCTGCGTTTTATTTCTAGACCATTGCTCGGTGATGGGAGCTCTGCAAACTATAGGTTGATATGTATTTGGCGCAGCGCCTATTTTTGATTCTGCTTTCGTTGCCCGACGTCCTCTTTTCTTCGAAGATTAAAGGATCACACATTATGTATATTCTTCCTGTTGTGTTTTGTGTTTGCTTCACGCGTTCTACATAGGTGTTACGAAACATTCACATGCAGACGCAGTTGAGAAAACGAAGATCAGTTAACAGTTAATAGAAATTTGAGTTTGAAGGAAGGTACAATTTCCAAATAATTTCTCATTTCTTGCAATATTACATAATAGTTCATTTGCTCTTTGTGCAATTTTCAAAGGAAAATGATTCGTGCCTTTAATGCGCGAATGTTACTTAATATTTTTAAAAGCTCAGTACATCGTACCAAAGTTACAAATTATTAGAATAGTGTGTTAGAAAAAATACTTGTGTCTAAGGTAACACTGCATAATTATCAAGGGATGTTAGGCAACCCGGAAATTCAGAAAATTATGCAAATTTGTGTGCAAGTAGAGTAGTTCATGCCTAAGACAATCATATTTTTGTTAGTGCCGTTTTAGGGGGTCAAATGCAGAATTTTCTTTTTCATGGAATATTTCGAGAATGGTGAGAAATATTGGAAAGAAGTTTAAACAAAAGTTGCATCTTCTTTTTTATATCTACAAAACTGTGTAAAAATAATTATCAGAAAATCCATACTTTTCACGCTATCCCCACCACCAATTTTTAATACTATAATTACTTTCACGCAGTTTTGTAGATTTAAAAAAAAAAATGCAACTTTTGTTTAAACTTCTTTTCGATATCTCTCACCGTTTTCGGAGTAATCCAAGATACAGAAAATTCTGAATTTTTTCAAGGGGTGATTTCATCCCCCAAAACCGCACTATGGCATTAACAAAAAATAGGTTTGTCTTACGCATGCTCTGCTCTACTTGTACACAAAGTTGCATATGTTTCTAAATTCCTAGGTTGCCTAAGTTCTCTTGTAAGTTTTACCCTGTGTAAGTTTGAGTCAAATCGATGGAAATAAAAATGTGTAGATGGGTCTTGCGCCGGAAAAACAAGTAGAATATTCTCTTAAATCAACTGAAACCGTAAAATTATTAATATTGTCTAAAAGTAAGCCATAAAAGCATAAGATCCAGCCAGTTTCACAAAACTATAATTGTTCAGTGCTGTTAAGAAGACTAATTAATTTTCCTGTACACTATTTCCAAAAAGTAATTATCTTACACAGTGTTGTACAGTAGTTACATAGACTGCAACGGAAATCACAGACCCTTTATTTTCACATAATGCTTCAATGATGTGTAAAAATTTGACAAATTTGAAGGCCGATTAAATACTAATTGAGTAAACAACCGATTTTTATTTTTAATGAATTCTTAAACCCTCCTTTCCATTTCTATCAACTATAAGAAACTCATAAACTTTTTTCCAAAATTTCTGGTATAATTGCAACAAAAAGCTCTCAGAACGTTATCATATTCCAAGAACAAACAAAACGGAGGCAAAATTGAGCATTGCCCAAATAAATTAAATATTTCAGTCTCAAAAGAAATAAAATAAATTATTGTCTTTCATTTCTTATCCCCACTTCAATGCTGCTTTCAATATTATACAATGTTTTCAATCGCATTGATTTAAAACTTATAAGGGAAGAGTGAAGTGTCCTGGCATCATTTTATATTTACACTTTTGTGAATATGAATGTCACTAAAGCTGCGCTGCTGCGAGAGCATACTTACTCCGGGCGGTCCTTGAAACGCGCCTTACATGGATAAACCATCCACAAAGACGGAAAGTGGGATTTGACCTTCCGTCCATCTACCAAGAACCATCATCTGCTTACTGGGTTACGTGCACAACAAAGAATGTGTAGTAAACGTGGTTCGATTCCGTGCTCCATTCATGACCATAATTAACTTGGATTTTTCATTTTAAGAAAGATCGAATGAATTATTTATTAAAGCATAACAGAAACCATAAAATAAAATATATCATTTAAGTCAAATTTAGAACTTGAAAGAGGATAAAAGTGAAAAATGGCTTGGCAAATCAAATTTCCAAATCCTACAAAATATATTCCTTTATACGGTCACGTAGAATCAATATTTTTTCAACTCTAATAGATTCAAATATAATTCGAAATGAAAGGTGATGCATGAGGTTTGTCCTCGAATACATCTGCAGCTTCAAATAAAATTCTAGACCTAGCTCGAATCGACTGCGTCTGGAAAACTTTTTTTAATTTCAAAGCATTCTATCCACTAGGACTAGAACAAAAAATTTATTCAGATACACTTTTTGTGTTGGATAAATTCCATTTCCGATTAAGATTTCGGGAAACATATTAGAATTTTTGAAGAAATACAGTACCTATTGTGTTTTCTTCATATCTACATTTGGAGCACTCGCAACTACCTCGGTCCTAATAATTTTTTTTTAGTAAATACAGATGCGTTTTGAAAAAGACTCCATCAATACTTTCACTAAACATTATAGCAGTAAGCATTATATTATAAAACACATACTGCTAATTTTTTCTATCAATTGCTGAATTTTGAATACACGAATGTTTTTATTACATACATGTATTACATTATACTGATAATATAGTGTATATTGTAATAAAGATTGTCAGGAAAAATTTGGAAAACAACAGGCCAGAGTGCAGAGCCGCGCAGAAAATACACACTGAGTCACGCCTGTAAAATAAGCGCGGCATATATTTAACGCTCGAAAATCGTGGCGCTCACATTTGTGCCTTGTAACGTTAAAGGAGTGGAATCGAATTTAGATTGTGGGTTTTTGCGTACTTGAGGACCTCTACAGGGACAACACGAGACGCGTTAACCAGTAACATACGTATACGTGATATAACGACGGCCACTGTTCGTGCAGCCTCTCAAAGACGTCGAGGGTTTTCTTTTTTAATGCGCCAAGATTAATTGCTCTACGGAACCGCTAGTGTGTCGACCACTGCATTTATAGTAATTCAATGTGAATGACGGCTCAGGCGGCTGAGACTAGCGACTGACTACCAATTTCTATGTAAATATAATTGTTATATCGTAAATTGTATTTGCAAATATACTTTTCAAAGATTCCAAGTTATAAATATTTTATTCCTTCTTGCATAGCATAATTATTGATAAGTTGAGCGCTTATTTTTTAATATAATTGTTTCAGTATATTTATTATTTAATGTTTTGCAGTTTACCCTACTTAATAATATTGGACTTGTACCACTTATAAAACATTAAAAACGTTAAAAAACATTTATGGTATTCCATTTGACAGTCAATCGTATATTCATTAATTCATAAGGATATCGTAATGTATTGATTTTGATAATATAAATAATAAAAAAAGACATCGGTTTGTGGCGAAAACTACTTAGCTTCAACTTAATTTTTTTTTAAAAATGGGACTTATAGGGCTTCCTCATTTTTTGAGGTACTTCTCACGATAGTAGTAGATGTTACATACTTTTTTCGCGGCCATATTCTTTCATCGTATACGGATTTGAGTCCTTTAATGCAAATGTAGCGTTAGTCAATTGTTTGTTTATTGTTGTAACACTAAATCTGCAAATTTCAACCTTCATTCTGTTCTGTGCAGGAATGGTACAAGTCTTTTTTTACTTCCTCTACTTTGGCATTAAACGGCTCATTTAATGGCGCAGTTGACAATGCAATCAGCTGATACAGCACCAGAAAAATATGAAATATTGTTATTTTCAATGCGATGCGTAATTCATTTGTCATTGTATGCAAACGATATTACCACGAGGCGAGACTTATTTTGTACGTACAGAAAGGACATTTCTGCTCACTTCTGATTAATCAGCATAGAGGCATGCGTCGTGAAAAGACTTCATACTTCAATTTTATCGTCAGGTTTGTTCGTGACTTTCATCTCAACAATTATAAAATGTTAACATTCGCCAGAGTGTAAAATGCGTAACTTCGAATTCAATTCATCGGAAAGTGAGGATTTCTAAATGTGGGAGCAAAAGTTTTGTGGAACTTACCTCGCGAGAAAGGGTAATCCGATATGTGTGGTGATGCACCGGTCGGTACACAGTTCGCTTTTTCGTTTTCGTTTCGTTGACAATTTTCGCGCGTCAAACTGATTTGATTATCGAAGCTAAAGGACGGCACACGTGACCCCGCAGACTGCCCGTCCAATACTGGCTGGATCTACTTGGCGTTTCGCTCGCGGGAGCGCATCGCAGCGCAACATTAGCGTGGGCGCATGCGCAAACCAGTTCTCCTAGTCAGGTGCTCGATTCGTTGATCACGTCAGTTTCGGAGTAACTGACAATGGACCATCTGAAATGAATCTGTGTCTGAATCTGCGAAAACGACCTCAATGGCACCTTGTAGTCAGTGTGGGCAAAAGAAATATATTTAAGGAACCAGTGAAGATGTTGATAGTAGAGAGACAGTATTTTTATGCGTAGCATAAAATATATGGAGTATGTACAATATACTGTTTATTTATTTTCTATGCCATTAGAAATTAGGGCAAGAAGTTTGCGGAACGTTACTAAATATATTCTGGCACATATTACGAAATATTTTCCGTATGTAGATAGTCATTAATTAATTAGTGCATACGCGCATAACTTATCAAATTGCGTCTCTAGATATGAGGGGGTACGAGAAAAGATTTGGTCTAATCCCTTACTTTTTTCAATTAAGATAAATAATTTCAATTTTTATATGGGAATTTGGGATGTAGAAAATACCTCAGCAAAGAAGAAATTAGTCAAGTTCGAGTTTCAAAGGAGAAAGAACACCGTAATCATAAAATTGCTTGAGATTAAGATTGAAAATTACAACAAGAAGCTGATCAGATAAGTGGAAAGAGTTATGACAAAGATAAAAAAAGCGGGATATTTTGAATAGAAAAATGTATTAACATTGAACCCCGTGTGAATGAAGAAGAAACTCGGTTTGATTAAGCGACATCGGAAAGTGTAGGTAAAATTGCTGTTATCCACATGAGATGGACTTTGTAGCAGAGAAATGGAATAGAGAACTCCTACAATAAAAAGAATTTCGTCAGATAGTCCACATGGGCAATCATATTATTTTCATTTTCTTCGAAAAGATTACCTAATTTTGTATGACATCCCAACTCGAGTTTACAGAACAGTGATATCGCTAATATCGTCAGCCTAAGACATACATATTTATAACGAGTGCTACTGGTTCTAAGGAATTGCTCTAAATACAGAAACCAAAAGTCGAGGCAATATTGAAAGTAGAGCAATTGATATTCGTACGTGATCATATCCATTTAGTGAGAATTCAGAGTAGAGAATTTAATGAAGTTTTGATTGGCCGCCGTCATCTCCTAATTTAACTATTACAGAAACGAAAAGTCAAGGCAATATTGAAAGTAGAGCAATTGATATTCGTACGTGATAATATGGCTATCTGTTTAGTGAGAATTCAGAGCAGAGAATTTAATGAAGTTTTGATTGGCCGCCGTTATCTCCTAATTTAACTATTACACAAAATCTCGTCGAGACGGCGAGGTAAAAATGTGTAACGTGGTGAACGACAATGCATTACTCATACGGAGTTAATTGGCGTTATCAATATGAGATGAAGTCTAAATTCCATTAATAGAATTAAACGTTTATGTATATTAATATATCAAGCAGAAAGTTTCTATATGTCTGTGTGTTTGTCTGTCGCCTAAAAACTTTGGAAGTAAATTTTTTAGTTAATAGCTAATGATAAATTTACAAAAAAATTAATTTTTAATATCTTTAAGTTCCAAAGTTTCGTTTTTATGTTATGTTATGCTAAATAATGTTTTTTATAGATTAGACCAACAGATACAGGCATTACTGCAGTGTTTCGTTATTGCTGAGATCTTTATGAGTATTTAAAAAAAGAAATATTAAAATCGGTCAAGATTTGCGCTGTCCAGCGATTTTTGTCCAAAATCGCACACTGTGCGCCAGGGTTGTCAAATTGTGATTGACGATATAAATTCGTGTTAATTAAGAAAAACTTCGGCTTTTTGTTGCGGGCAAAACTTGAATCTGCTAGGATGTACACAATTTAATAACTCCAGCGGCGTTACTATGAATATATACCAATAAAACAATAGTGAATGAAGTATTATTTAATAAAGAAAAAGTTTTCTTGTTGTATGAAATGCAGTAAAATACTCTTAAACATTTGGCAAGATATTCTTTATATTTGTTGAGAAAATAATTCTTAAAAAATCACCGTGTTTTCAGCGTCCTAAACCAGGTTCTCCCCTTAATAGAATATAACAATATAACCATATTAAAATAAATAAGTGCTAAGAAACATTAACTAAAAATAACCACGGCGACGCTCCAGAAAACACTTCGCGACCCACTGTTTGGGAACCACTGAACTAATTGCAGTAAAAAATGTCATTGCGATACTTTCTTCCAAGTTTCCTTGACTTGATTTGTGGAAGCATAAAGAGTAGCTGAAAGGCAGTATATTTAGCACATCTTATATATTTTATGAGGTACGTAATAAAAACCAGGGTGAGCTGAAACATTTATCACATAGTGTAGCTTTTGGGTAGCAACAGTTTAAAGACTCATGAAAGGATGTCCAGAACCTACGCAGTTATATCATTTCTAATGAAAAACATTTTACAACTTTTACCTTTAATGGAATCGCTTCACAAATTATTTTAAACACCTTGTTATATTAATTTTACTCATAATACCAAGAAGATTGGAAATTTTTTTTCACACGCTCGGTTATTGCGCAAATACCTAGTAATTCACAATACATTGAACAATAAACATCATCTTTCCTCCACTAGTACCTTCAATGGCATATTTTCTAACTCCTTTTAAAACAATAGTCTAACACTTATCGTCAAAATTTCATACTCGATAATTCTAAATTCGAGACCCACCCCAATTCGCGGAGCACTTTTCTTCCTTCGTTACACAATAATACCGGCTTTGAGAAATATACATGCAGGTACTATTGTGAGTACCCCAACGGGATTAGGAAATAATGAATCATACGAAGGCGGTGTCCAATGATTAATCCAAATAATCGTAATAAGTAAACTTATTTTACTTTGACGAGTCTCAACGCTTCTTATGGAATGTCTGTCCGACGAATAGTCCGCAACATTTATTGGAAATTAAGTAGAGTATATGTCAGCTGTTTTTTCTAGTGCGCGTGCGCGTGTGCGTTCGGAGAACCAGCGAGAAAAGCGCGCGCAAGCGTTATACGGCCAATGCGTTCGCAGAAGGCGTGCTACTCCTACGTACAGGGACGGACTTTCAATGTTTTACGAAACGATTTATCATGAAACGATTAAGAGGATCACACACTTTCTACATAATGAAATTATGTTTGCATCTGTATCCAGATGCCAAGGCACCTAGAATCATGATGACACCGAAATTGTCCTCTTTCATTATTTTTCATAGCAGAGATTCAAGACAATTTGATTTAACAGTAATTATTTTGTACATAAAAGTTGTAATTCACTACTTAAGAGATATTTTTTATTAGCTTCGTTATTGTAAACAGACTTCACAGTATTGAGAATATATTTATCTTAGAATTACGATTTACAGGAAGCAATTAGACGTAGGGATAGAAATATTTATTTTCATTTATTGAAAATTTGCGTCACGATTTTTCTTATGTAGACATGGTTATAAATCAGTGGTAACTACTAAATAGGAAGAAGATTGATTTTGCACGAAGTTGAGATTTTCAAACGAAATACGTCCCTGCTGTGCTATATTTCTTTTCTTTCGCCCACGGTGCAAGAGCGCGCCTCCCTTCCACTGGGTCCTTCCTACCTGAAGAATCGTTATTTATGGCAATAACGAAGCGTGGAGAATGCATTAATGCCTCTTTTACCAGTGGCACCAAGAAATGGCGCACGTATGCATGTTTCTGACGCGTTAAATTTACTGAATCCCTTAGGTACTTGTGTTTAATTTTTCATTACTACTGCACCTGTTGCTTAATTTGCTTCATTCAAACAAATATAAGGAATAACAAAGATTAAGTAGTATTTAAGCTTGAATCAAATTAATATGTACAGATTCTTATAACATAATGTTTTGTAAAAGTGTTTGGTACATTTATTTTAATTCACCGAAAGTAAAATCAAATGAGTGCAGGTATAATTAATATGATACTTTGCATTAATTAAATAACTTCTTCAATGGCAGTACATATTAACGTATAGTACAATATTTTAACAAAAATCTTTATATTCGCACAAAAGTCAACTTTTCAATACTTGAAAAAAGCTCGGCATCTTGCATTCGCATACAATTATATTAATATTAAATGTAGGCTCCATTGTGTTCTAATATCGTTTAAAAATTATTCAAATCGATATGTAAATGAAAGTATGTGGGAATAATAAGTCTACACTGACGGAACGGAACGAACTTGTTGGTGACATCATTCCTGTGATTCCTATTAACGTATTAAAGTAGGGCCCACACGATTTTCAATACATATTTATAATACAATCCGTATCGAATGTAGTCATTCACCTGATTTAACATTTAATCGATTATAAATGATTGTTTCGAAGCCATCATAGTTAATGAATTAAATTCTAGTGCGAAGAAAAAAATATATCTTTAGAACACATGTAGGTACTCCAATACCTTTTCTCTTAAAAATTAAAATTCACCACTCCATCGAATGTTACCATAAAAAAATGTTTTTAAATTAGAGAAAATTAAGTTGACATTGAAATGTCGTTCATCCCTCCATTTACAATAAAACTATTGCCACGCTACAGGTAAAGGAAGTGCCGTATATTTAAAATGCCAGTTTGTTTAAGTCGAATAAAAAATTACGGCAGAGGATGGGGACAAATAAAACTGCATTATATCATAGGGAAACTAATAAACTTTTATATTTCAAACTCTCAGTAATAATAAAAAACAAAACGTAGCTGAAACTTTGGTCTAAATGAAAAATGACAGGAAGTATCGATTTCGTTAAAGTGCAGGTAATTTGGAATATCGGGATTTCAATTTGCCTTTACTTTATAAACTTAAAAAAAAACATGTAGGTAATAAAATTCTTTTCTTTTACACCTAATCAGACTGAAAAATCACAATATAGGTAGGAACAATTTTAGGTAAATATAAATGGACGCATCCATAAATGGATTTAGTTTCTTAGTCAAGTTGCAGTCGTGCTGCGGCGGTGGACCAACGGCCTAAATGTTTCCAATGGTGAATACACGATCGAGGCATGGTAAGAGAAGAGCACTTCATTTCCTTCAAGCAGTAACATTCTCTTTATCGATAGGCGGTTTACCTTTTTGCAAATTCACTATACGAGTAAAACTCAAATTATAATCTTTTCAACTCTTATTTTTTTGTTTGGTACAATTTTCTAACTGCTTTTTATTTATAACTACAGTGTAGTATTTTCTTACAAAAGAAAAACATAATTTTATGAATATTATATTTGCTCCTAGACAACGGGTGACCAAATTTTATTACAGCCACCTGCAGGTACATTGAATTATTATTATTTTTTATGGCGTATTGACGTTTGCAAATTGTAAATATATAATTTGGCAACATTATTGATTCCAATAAATTCAGCACCCGCTCTATGTACAGAATGTCCATTCCAAATGGTGTTATTCGTTCATATACTGTCTTAAATCAACATTTTATCAGTTTGTAACAAAAGGCAATGGTGATATCAACAAAATTGTATTATATACAATATTCCTTTCGAAAATATTTTGTACCGATAAATATAGTTATGCATTTTTGTTATTTCACGAATTGTCTAAAAAGTTTATGTACCGTGTGAAAAATCACTTTTCAGTAATTTATGAAATATGTACTGTTTTAGCGTATCTAATATTCAAACTTATTGCTAAAAAAATACAAAAATTTAAAACAAATTCTTTTTCCTTCTTCCATTTCATATAAAATTTCAAGAATTGTGATAGGTTTGGGAAAAGATGATTACTATTTTATTCCAAATATTCTCGACATAACGGACGTTTTATCATGAATATTTAATCGCGATTCTCATATTTATTTAAATTTAATACTATTACATTTTATATTACATTACAAACTAAATGTGTCTTTGAACAGTCCAAGTCTTTAATAACATTACGCCAAAATATACCTACATATTTTCTAGTTGCGGGTGCCTTTTGTGTTGTGCTCCTTTACTCGAGCTCTTTGTGAACGAAGAGCCACTAACACAAGCATATACTGTCTAGTCGCACGTATAGCGCATGGGTGCGAGAGCTGGATATGGATAGGACCCTCTCACTTCAGGATTAAGGGTGAAGGGCTAACGTCGGTAGAGAACGACACGATGGAAGTGGAAAGGAAGGAGCAGTGGACGAGGTTCTGTTGATACAAGTGCGAACACCTTTCGGATGCTTGTGTGCATATGGTATTAAATGTATAGCAACTCTCGCTTCAGATGAGAAGTGAGAATGCAAAAGTACGTGGCGAAGTGCGAATAAGAAGACGAGGAGGTGTGCCTGTCACAGTGCTTCATAAACACATGCACAACATTCCTACTTGCAAGGTCTGCGCATGATTCGCATTGACGTCACAACATGGCTGACGACGGAGTACAGAGGAGCACTACTTACAGCGGTTTCGAATCAGCCACTAATGATGCCGTTCATTCCTGTCCCTTTTCTCGTCGTAAAGTAATTAACGTGGAAACGACCGTTCGCTTTGGGAAACATTTCTCTTTTACATTTGCAGGGAGCAGTAAACCCTTAAAGTTCAGACGTGTCAATAGGAAGGAACTGGTTTCTATTTAATATAAAAATTCGATTGCTTCACGTTGCCTTCGCAATTCCTCGAACCTGTGTTAAACCTCATTTCTTAATTTATTCCCTTGCTTCTAATAGAGAAACAAATCGCAAAGGTTCTACTCTTAATTGAAAAAGTACTATGTCCCTGGCTTTCATGCATAGGTACGTAAGTTCTATCCTCAATTTATGTAAATATCAGGTAGGTTTTAACCTCTGAGTGAATGGCAAAGGGCATTCAGGACTTGAGAAGCAGTGAAAATAATACAGTCTACGTTAAAACAAGCAAAAAAAACTGGACGGCTAGTTTTAATTCTTGCTGCATGGAATAATGATGTTTATAATGTGTATACTCAGAATAAATACTTTTCAGAAGAACGGTTGATAATTAATAAGAGAAATTTCTTAACCTAGCTCTTCAGTGCTATTCACCCTCAGTTTGCTTCCGATTTAACGCTTTCATAAGCTCTGAATAAACTCTCCATCCAATATAATGAGCCATATTACAAACGAACATATTAAATTGTAAGAAAACTCTCGAAACGGTTTCAACTTAACATTTTAACAATCGAGTAAAACTCATCCTGCAATATACTTCACTGTATAATAAACGACACTCATAATTCTTTAAATCATGGAACATATCCTTTCCATATACAAATTTCAAGTTCACACACTCATTCTTTAACACATCCAACTTTTACTAAATTACGGTAGTTTAGCATTTACCTAATGCAGGATGTAACCACTAGTTTTGCTCCTCTACCTCTTATACAACTTCAATCATCCAAGTCAGTCGCTTGTCAGTAAAAAGAAAAGGCCATAATTTTCGATTACCAGCAAACTGTAACGTCCGTTCATCAAAAGCAACGCTATATAATTACAATAATTTCGAGTCTCGAATCTCTAGCAACCGAGTCATCGAACTCAGACAGTCTACCAAGAATCTTTCCAGCAAGCTACGTTCCTGGCTACTGGCCTGTACGTGCACGTATGTCCGATGGCTCTATCTGTGCGTTGGGTAGACAGTAGACTCCTAGCTCGAGGAACAGCAGCGAGGGAGAACAGAAGACAGAACAGTGGTTCGGAGCAGGGAATGCGAAAAGTGGTGGGAGTACGAGAGGCTAGGTTCACGGTAGGAGTGGTGGGGGGGCAGCTGGTGGTGGTGGGGGAAATAGTGGTGGTGGCCGCGTCGGGTATCCGGCCGGGGCTGCCGGCTCTCGGCAGTTCGGAAGATGTAAAGAGAGAGAGGGGGCGAGTGGAATGGAAAGGCAGTCAGGTCGGTCGTGCAACGGTGGGGGAGGCTAGGGACGAGGCAAGGCAAGCGATTTAGCTGCTGCTGGTTCGGCAAGCCACGAGTTGGAGTGCCGAGAGAGCAGCCGAGGTCCCGTTGGCCGTGTCTGTGCCGGGAGAAGCGTCATGAAAGCGCGCCAGTTCACCGAATCCACCTATTCTTGGTGAAAAAGCACGTATTTGCCGTCGCCGATCCACCGTTGCCCTTCGCCTTTTGCTTTCGTGGCGAAGATTTCACTCGTCTACCTCCTGGCCGTGGCTGTCACCACCTTGCTGCTCCATTCGGGTGTCGCTCTCTCATTTGGTATGTTCCGCTGCTGTTCCGAGTTGGAGAAAGGAATACGGAAACGGGAGGGCTGTGTCAGTGAAGAAAATACTCGCAGATCTTCGTTATAAGTTCACCTTTGCTGGTTTCGAAAGTCAGTCCGCCTAGTGATGTGCCCTGTTGTTCCCCGATGGATTGAGAACGGATGTGCTGATAGTTCTGACGTGACGCTGAATCAGTGAAAATAGGCCCGCAAAAGTGTCTACGTACGGGTGGGTCTATTCGCTCGATGAACAGATCCGCCGAGCGCGCGTGTGATATTTTTCGGCGGCTCTTCGTTTTCATGGCCGCACGCCGAATCATATGACACTTTTGATGTTGACATATTGCTTGTGCTGGTGCGGTCTTCGCGGCATCATTCGCTGTGGAGCGAGCTAAAGAGTGACTGGGAAAAAATGAAAACTCGTTCCCGTCAGTACGTGCGCCTGCATCCGACGAATGTATGAACGTTACTTTGGTCTCGTGCCGATAAGTTACGTTTCGTGCCTGGTATTTTACCTTGACGTTGAAACGTCGGACACGGTGGCCACGTTTCGAACGATACCCTGATAATGCATCAGAGCTAAAAGTGACAACCACGCGAAAAAATCTTGTATTTCGGTACACGATCCATTTGGTACGAAACGTGAACTGTTGCGCTCTTTCTATCCGTTTTATTGGTTTCGTGACGAGAATTGTTATTTTGTGTAATTTCCAACACACAACTACTGAAGAACTGGATGAAACGAGGAAGTCACGTTGGGCTTATTTAAAGGTCGATTCGAATTCGCTTCGCGTTTTGTGACGTTTACTATTTGAATACTCCAGCGTCATTAAGGCAGATAGTTTTAGACATTGTGATTAGTATTCCGGTACTGTCTCTGCTCTGTTGAAGAATTTCGTACATTCCAAGTACCTCTGAAAGGCGTATCGAGTCGGAGAAGAGAAGTCATCTTTTAATGAGAATACCTAATATATTTACGCAAGGAACAAAGAGACAGATCGAAGAGAACGATGCCAACCATTCGTTCCCTTTACTAGGCAAATTTTAGGCTGTAAGGATTATCGGACGATCTCACGGCTAGTAACTGTGACATCTCTGATTTTGTGTCGCTTGGTTCGTTACCTTGTCGTTGTCTCGCCTCTCGTTGAAGGGTGGCATCCCTCCGGGTCGTTATCCCATTCCGCGCGTTGAAGCACTCGGAGCGAGGAGCGACACAAGCGTGGGGAGAAAAATCTTATCTAACGATTTCACATCGGGTTTCAGATTCTTCAATGACAAGCGTAAGATACAGGATTCACGAACAAAACACTATGCGAGCGTGTTATCAAACTTAACACGCCTATCGCCAATGAACACAGTTACCCATACTCCCTTCAACAATCCAATCCGTCAGTTGCTCAACTGCATGTCGCTTGTATCGTTTATAAGCGACTTCCTAGTGTGACATTCCATACGACTGGTGAAACGAGAAACAGCAACATCCTTCCGTCACTCGGTGAACGGATTAACACCCCACACAGTCATGACGGAAGGAAGGACCAAAGGCTCAATGAACGACAGAACGAGAAAAAAGAGGCCCACATAATTGGTGTGGCACATTTGCCAATAAAAGATAGCTCGCAACGGACGCTCGCCGCGAGAGACTGGACAAGCGTCGGAAATCGAGCGTACCGCGTCAAAATATCCACCCCTTGGAGGCAAGAACGTGTTCGTGAGATGGTGACACGTGGTCATCGTGTGCCGTTTGTAACATTCCTGCGAGTATAGTAGAGCATACGGGACAAGGCAGGGGAGGGAGCGTCGAGGAAAAAAAGGTGTGTTTCGGTCAACCAAACTCGGTGTCAGCTTGCCGATGGATATGGCAGCTATCGTTCATTCCGCTGTTCTTCTTCTGCACCGTCGCGCTTGCCACTGCTATCATCGACACCGTAGTACCTGCCTGTCGTGCGAACAGGTGTTGCCGCAAGGTGTCCAGGGTAGGATACGTGATTCCTTGTGATACGGAGCGCACGGCTCGAACAGAGGGAGTTCCTGTGTCGTCGATCGATCGAGAGACACCAGCGTACCTCGCGCGCATTCTTAGTGACCGAAAGTGTTTGCCGGCGGTGCGCGCGGATACGCGAGGTGAGGTGAGGTAAATCAGTCAGCGTGAGGAAGTAGGCCAGGAATGGAGAGAATCGGCGGAAGGTTGGAAAGAAGTGAGCCAGGAGGATATTCTAAATCGTCGTTGCATCGGTGGCTCATGATTTCGTTAAGGATGAAGAGCGGCACTATCGATTCACCGCGGCCGATATCCAGGTTTAGCGGCACTCTTCTCTTGCTTCTGACACTCCTTGCCGAGGTGAGTGGAACGAGGTGGCGGGTAATGGTATGAATCTAGGACGTGTTGTTGGAATGCTTTTCTGCGACAAAATGTGTGTACATGTGAGAAACTACGACACCCGAGACGTCGTCTATGATTACCATCTTGGATATATGTAAAACGTTTTGGTCTGTTTACCAACGTCTTTCTAGACTTCCTGCAAATGAACTTATGTTTTCTTTTTAACTCTTCTTTAGTATGGTGTGTACATATTTCGTTATTATCGTGGGCTGGGCAATCATTGCTAGAATTTTGTCCAGGAGTATTTATCAAGGACACGGTGTTCGATTGACTTCTATAGGTATTATTAAATATGTGAAAGAGGGTTGGAAACAGAATTTGAATGGTCCTTTGGGGGAATATGACAGAGACGTGATTGTCTTCGAAGAGTTAATCCAAGTCGAAAGGTGACAATATTCTTTGAAATGAAATCATGTATCTTTTTGTACGTGAAACTAAATTTTTTTTTAAAAAATTCAGGCGTAAATTATACAATATATACTTGTCTGTGTTATTAAATTAGCCCGGTATATCATTTTTTACGATAAATGTTCACATCCAAGGACTTTATCACTGTAGAGCTTGCTACAATTATCTAAGTAATTTGACAATAAAATACGTGTGCATTATACATTGTTGAGTTTGATTTTAAAAGAATTACCAAATCGTTTAATGAAAGGCACATGAATTGATTTCAGAAAATTCTATTTTGTTGGACTCAAGCATACGACCTTTTGTCTGCTAAATTATTCACACTGGTAACAGGTGGCAATCAGATATTTAGGGTGTTATACTATTGGGAGGGTCACTGTAAGAAATAATTTTTTAATGTTTCAAATGCGTACATTTTTGGTTTTGCCCCGATATTGAGCATAACAGTAAAAATACAATGGTGTCCTTAGAATATGCATCCAGTGATACCAGATCGGGGACGGGTTCCCTCGAGAATTTCCCCCACCTCGCGCACACTCCGCCGGAGCAGCGTGTCCGTGAGCTTGGCGCTTCGGAGTCCAACTCACGGACACGCTGCTCCGGCTTAGTGTGCGCGAGGTGGGGGAAATTTTTGAGGGAACCCGTCCTCGATCTGGCATCACTGTATGCATCTCCTATAACGTGTAATTTTGGAGTGGACCTCTGAAAAAAGAATTTAACCAAAATGATGAAAATATCAACTACGAAAAGGCGATTTGTACGATAAATTTTCGGAGTGCGAGTTAAAATTTGCACATGGTGTACTAATTTTAAGTCGATCCGAACCTTCGTTTTTTCGCAATCAAAGCAAAATCGCAGAAAAAACGCAGACCTACTCATCAGACGGTAGTGCAGTCATAGACATGCATATATTACCAAAAAAATTTTAACAGTTTATAGTATTAATAAACATTACTCAAAAAGTACTAGACACAATTTGTATTCATCTCCAGGTAATTAATTAGCAGAAAAATACTTACTCTGCGAGCGATTTGACTGTCCAAACCCCCTAATATAAATAACGCTTCATTGTAATCAAGGCAACAAATTTCATGAAGGAATAAAAAAATTAATCCTCTAATATCCTTAAATATATATTATTTTCTGCTATAGATTGTACACCTTTGCAGCGAACAATCTTAATTTTTTACAAGAAATGCTTCACGAGGCTTCATCTTTTTCCCTTGGAACATTAATCACATTCCAGAAATCGCAGTTGTACGAAATTATTTTAATTTCCATTCCATGCACTATAGAATGCGTAATGCATTATCAAATATTCAAAATATAAACCACCAACTTCCATAAAGTTGAAGCCTCACACCAAACCATGAATGCATCAGTCATGAAAAGGACTATTACAATAGTGTGATTTGCAATAAAATGTATCCACTACGTGGAATCAATTTTTCAATCAGCCATCTCGTTAGTTTCCGCCATGCTTGATGCAATAAAGCAATATTGGAAATGTTCGCCACGAATATTAGCTTCTGTGGCAACAGGAAAGGAATTATTGCCGGATTTAGCGGCTTAAAAGTTTCCTACCTCGGCGAGATTTTACGAACGTTCACGGTAAAGTCAGATCGCGTCTGAAGACGTGGTCAGCGATCGGTGAAGGGGAACACCGTCGTCGATATCTAGTCTTCTTTGCTTGACCGATTTGTGTCCCCAAGTTGCGAAACTCGCCTGGCTTTCCCAACAGTTGGGAACGAAGCCTCGCACGCTGATGCTCATTAACCTCTGAATTCGTGGTCCAACAAGTGATGAGCACACTTATCTAAATAGTGATCCAACATTCGCATCAGGCGTCTGACGCACTGGATTTCCTCGGAGCGAAACGTTTCGGTTGCCGAGAATCACCGGTTGTGAAACTCATATCGCAATAACGTTTATTACCTACGCGAAATTGGCTGGGATTTCGTTTAATCCTTTTTAGCACTACCTGTGTATACGTTTCTATGTAGAATCAGATAGCGTTTCTTTTGGGGGGTATGTTAAATGAAATTCTTGCTTTGAGTTCTTCAGAATAGGTACGTACTGTTTCTGCGATTGTGTTGCTGAATTGAGTAAAAGTATGTTGGAGTTCTATGAATTAGGAAGTTTTGTATTTTGCATTGATTAGGAAATAGAGTGTTGATATTCTTTCGTTATATTTGTGGACAATGTCTTAGGTTTGACATGTTTGAAGTGGCCAAAAGAATTGAATGAGGACGTCACAATAATGTAGTGATTAAGGTAGTTGATCCAGTCGTCGATAGGTACCCAGTCGTCGATAATTTGAATTAATATTGAGATTTTATAAGGTTTTTGAAAAATATTGTGTAAAGGAAAAAATTGCAAGTTAATATTTTAGTCTTTATCTACATATATCATCACGATATTGTTCAAAAACTTTATAAAATCTCAATATTCAAATTATCGACGACTAGGCCTAAACCTATCGGCGACTGGGTCAACTACCTTATACATAGGTAAAAATGAGATGTATAGAAGTTAGTAATAAATTAACAAACAGTAATCAATATGCGAATCTAAATCAAAATTCCTCCGTTACCCTCAATATGTAGAGACTGACAAATATTGTTCCTTTACATTAATTCAATGGGAGTATGATTAAGTATGTATAATTAGAAAATATCTTCGTCAGGGAAAGTCCCATGTGATTATGAGTCAGTTTTATCACCATGTACACAAGGTATAGTTGTACATAAATTTATCTATTGTAATCTCAATGAAGTGAGTTCAGAGCAGAAGACTAGGGGCGCGTTCCGATTCACGCATAATGCGCATGAAGTGCATAGGGTACGTGACATATCCTATGCATTTTATGCGCAGTATGCGTGAATCGGAACGCACCCTAGGTACTATTCGCTTTGCAATTTGAATTTGTCATAATTATAACTTTTATAAAATTTTTACAGATATTCTAGTTGTACGGTATTATAGTTTACATTAAATTAATTTCTTTATTTATAAGTTAGGTATAATATGTACCTACATACATAAATTACATGTAAACTTTCACACATATTACGTAGATTCACTCGTATGTCCTTCAGCTTGTTTTGGAAGATATTAAGGCAGTAATGAAGAAATGAGTAATAAATTTAGAAAAAAATCGAATATACTCTTATATTGCGCAATTTCCTCCTTTTCTCGAAGGGTTTTATTAGTTCGTGTTGCTGTTTCATTGCGTTTCATGTAATCATGGACCAGGAATTAACTTGTGAGAATAATTTTATTCGATTGCTCGATGAAGAGAAAGGGATAGAGCAACAGGAGTCGCAAGATTTTTCGTAGCTGGTCCTAGAATCCGGTTAATTTGCACACCTCTTTAAGACGTTACGACGTACGAGTGTTACGTGTGCTTAATTACGCAATCAGTTTTAATTTTCCTCTGGTGTAACAAAGGTTATTCGTTTTATCTCACGTTGCCCATATGGTCTATGAATGGCTCTCAGAGCCTAAATTTTTCTAAATAAAGTGATTAAAAAAGGTATTTTAATGTTTTTACTTTGAAACTATGTTTATAATTTATGCTGGAATTTGTAATTATGATTGCACAGGATTATAGCAATTTATTATAAAAGTTTGGTATTTAAGTAATGTGAGAGGAAGTTGGTGAAACATCGTCGTGTACAACAATTTGAATATGTAAATTTTTTAATTTTTTAATTTTTTTAATATAATTGCTGGATAGCATTTACTTGATCCCATGTAACTCTAGCATTCACGGCCATTTGATATATGTAGCATCTAACTTTGCAATAATACATAGCTGGTTTTATTTGCTTCATAAATGGATTATAGTATTTTTAGTATCTACGCTTCTTTGCTTTTTATTCTTTTCAAATCTAGTTTTATGTTACTTGATACGTGTAAGATAGATTTTGTGCTTAAGTGATTTGTCCATAACAAGCGTTATTTTTTATCTAATATGATTCTTTGATAGTCATCTGAATAAATTGAAGGAGTATTTAAGTATTGCAGTAAAAGGTGTAACTTACGGGAAGTTATTTAATCTTACTGCTTTGTTTAGCCTTTTATTCTTCAGAAGTTTACATTATTCTAATTTTTTGAAAAAGTTATTCTCATTCTTAATGACTTTACTTTCAAATTACAATATTTTCCTTCCTTGACAGTTTTATTGAGGATTAACAAAATAAAAAGTATTAAGTAAGATTAACAAAATAAATGTGAATAAGTATAAATGTTCCTTTTAGAACATTAACAATGTCGATAAATTTTGAGTAAAATAATTAAAAAAATATATTTCGTTACTACAGATTTAGAATTATAACGACCCGGAACAATTTTTTATATACAACGTTGTTTCCATGTTTAATTCATTCCACACAAAATTCTGTCCGCTTTTCGTTAACTTTACCTTTAAAAATAAAAATAAACATCACAGATTGATAGTTAACCTTTGAATATTATCCATAAAATTTTTATTTTCTATTATACGATGTGTCATCCTGGTCTGACTATAAATAAACGGTAAATGTCACCTTGAATGGTAGCGTAAAGATCAGGGACAAAATGGTAGTGAGTCGCAAACGTTCAATTCGTTTGATTTTTCAAGAATTTAGCACTCAATACTTTAAAATTTGTACGAGGTAGAAGGCCGAAATTTTATGTAAATAAGTTTCTTGAGAATCTCAATACATCCTTCGAGTTCGAAAAAGATTGATGACTGGTAACAAGTATACAATGGTATCTACAATTTTTTACACGAAACATTTTGTTTAAAATCATTAAGATTAATGGGATTTTGCAGTACCTATACATACCAAGCTCTGGATCATTTTAAATCTTATATTTAATTAGAGTAGGTATAGGTAATTCTGAGAGACCAATGTTCAAATATAGGTAATCACATACTCCTACCATATATTTTCCTTAACTGACAATGAGGCAATAGACTATCAATTATTATTTACAAAAGTATACGTTAAGTGAAGATAACAATTTTTGCAAAATCTATACCACGGTATTGCTAGGGTTACATATATAGGTAGCTCATACCATAGGTCCTATAGTATAGGATGTACACGATAGCATTAATATATATACGAGTATCTCCAAATTAATATTATTTAATGTGATAATTTTCCGATTTATCGATCATGCAATAATGTTACAATTTGTGTTGCGTGTTTATATCGATCAAAACTATTGTCCACGTTTGTAGAAATAATTATAAAGTTCTTCAGAATCTTAAATGTCATTACATAGAGTAAAATTAAAGTAGAAAACAAAAATAATTAAAAAGAATAATTGCGGACCTTGTAGAAAGAGGGATACAGCTCCATTTTTGACAGTTTTTTAGTTATGACGTGTAATATATGTAAAAAAAAATCTATATCGTTTGGTGTACGTTTCATGCAAGTCCGATAACAAATGAGCGATTTATTGCAAACTTTGAATCTGCACCCATTACTGTTTTGTGCAATACGAATGCTCCAGATTTGACAAAATTGTCAAAACGAGAAATAAAAAGTTACCAACTCAATAACTACTACTTATTGTATGAAAATATATATTCTTCAATTAGTGTTCTCTTTTTAATGTTAAGTGAAAGCAACAGTTTTATAAACAGTTTTATCTAATTTACTCGAAGTTAGTAATGATGGAGCTGCACCCTTTTTGCTGCAAGGTCTTCAGTTTTATGTACATACACTAATAATGGGAAACGCGAAGTCATAGAATAATCCTTAAACCGAATGGAGGCACAAAGGATGTCTACTTAGGTGTATTATTATGATTTATCGACTAAAGGAAAGTTTCTTTGGGGAAAGTAAGTTGCTTTGTATCCAGTAAGGTTTGTAACAAATGAAACCATTGTACACAAGAGCGAAGAATAATAACCATTTCAATTATTTTTAATTTTAAAATATAAGCTTTAATGTTAAATTTTATATCAGCCATTAATAATGAATCTACTTAGTGGATTCACTATGATCTGGCTTACTTTCCCGATGATCTTATTGATTATACAAGTAGGATTCATAAAGACGATATTATTATTTATTGTATTTACATCTTTTTGGCCGGTATTCATAGTCGCTACTTATTCTTAAGCAAATGCTTAAGCATTCGGCATCCTTTACTAGCTACTAGGTTAGTAGAGGATGTCGCATTTGCTTAAGAATAAGTAGCGACTATGAATACCGGCCTTTTGTATATTGAAAATTGAGGTTCGTGTATAATTGTGGAAGCTACATATCTGTAGCTGCATGTATAGGGATATTTAGATATGCTGTATGTATAGTGGACAGTAACTAGGCTAGGTGAAAGTGAATAAAGTAAAGATCAGTATAAAAACAGTACAAAAGTGGATACTCGAGACAGCAGATGCAGTTTGAAGGACAGAAAAATTTCTAGAAATATTATACTTGGGGTTAAACTTTGTAAATTGGTCGAAATGTATAGGATTATTTAATGAAAAATTTGCATTAACTAGTAAAAAATTCCATTGTAGGGTATTATTTTAAAATAAATATTTTTGTATAGTTATATACATGTCCCATTACAATACTCTAAATTATAAGCGAACAGAGACATTATAATATCTACTGTAAGAAACAGTGTACACACATAGAGTGATATTGTTTAAAATATTTTAAAGCTATATGAATTGCTAAAAACGAATTCTAATAAACAGTTACTACATTTAACATTTTAATCGTATCCTCCATTTAAGAAAGTACATTGGTTGCTTACAAAACTGTCTGAAAATTGTTTAAACTGCTGTTTAGACAGAATTTCAGCAGTTTCCAACAACAGATTTTGAGATTTATAGCTGATTTCGAAGTATATGTTTATACTCTCTCATTTTAAAATATACTATACTATATTGCTCCACGTGTAAAACCAATAAATTAATTAGTGTATTATATTGCACGTACTGTATACACAAAGCGATCAGTGATTCAATGAGAATACTTAAACAAATTTAAATCTACAGTGTACAAAATAAGGAAAACTTGCATTTCGAATTATGACAAATGAAATAAAGATGAGCATTATGACATTTTTCAAGTTCATTGAGTGATACTATGTAGTACTTAATGCATAGTTTACAATCTTCCCTGAAGATTCAATAACTCAACTGAGACTCAACTTACCTGATTATCACAAGTATTTTACTTTAACTATAAATAATATATTGACAAAGTACTGAAATTTGACTATATTGAAATGGTTGGGACACATTTAAAATTTCTGTGTTCAATTAATATTTGTAATTGATTATAACTCTAGAAATAATATTTGGATTACCTTCATTCAGGTGGTATTTTATTTCTATAGAATCGCATCGTAAAATATTAATAAGTATCGAACAATTTCTCTATAAAACATTACATAAAATCCATATTTCTTGTTCGAGACATAAGATTATATCATTTAATGTTATTTCTATTAATACAAAGCGATTATTATTAAAAACTAAAATATTAAATGGATTCACGAAAATACTAGTACCTATTTATATTATACCAACATGCCAAGAAAGTAGATTTTTGCTTTAAAATCGACAAAGGTAATGTTCGATGGTATTTTGAACAAAGCAAATTGCAAATTGGAGGGATCATTCATTTTAATTTGTTGCAACCTCCTTACAGCTAAATCCAGTTAAGCATGCTTGACCTCGTGTTAGTGCTTTATATTACCCTGTAGTTGTCGTTCCAGAAATCGTTTATGCAATGAATGGAATTTGTGGTGAAATTTTAAACCCGCGAAATATGTATGTAGGTATCTGCATACGTCAGCGTTATAAGAGATCTCCATTTTGTAATTTCGAACGATATAAATGGTCTGATTGTCTGATACTCGAAGGGGGATTAATAGTTTGTAAAATTGCGTTTACAATTCGTGTTTCCGTGCTCAGATAGTGCGCAAATTCCCGACTTCCTCGTTGCAAATTGCGTGATATAAAACTACGTAACATTCTTGATACGATAATATAATAAGCTAATTGGAAGAGATATTTTTATTTGTAGTCCTCTTACAATTACTTCGTGGAATTCAGACGAAAACTACTTATATTCATGAAAATGTTACGAAAGGAGAAAAAGTTAATGATGTACTTGCTTTTAGTATCTAGTCCCTAATAATTCCAATATTTTCTGCTCCCTACTGTTTTGTGCAATAAAAAAATATTATTTTCTAATTCTCGCCTTGTGCAGTGCACAGGTTTCTACTGCTGATAAATAAATTAGTGTTCCATTATGGACCGCTTCTACAATAAATCGATTGTAGGTATCAACTGTTCTGAATAAATATTCCATGAGAAATTTCATATTTTGAATTAAAAAAATATTTTTTAATTTCTTATATGTATATTTCTTATATCGTTATTGAACTGATCATTGCTCATAATTAAACAATATATCTTGACACATTGTGTACATCTGATTAACGTAGAAATTTATTAATAATATTAATACCATTCAATATTTGGTAATTAAAAATAAAATCATATACCATCTTGTAATAAAGTGTACGTATGTATATATTTATATAAAGGAAAGAAAAGTGTTTTTACGAAAAGGCAGTAAATTTAGGATTAAATTTGGTCGTTTAGTTTTTGATTTGGTGTATAGTATTTTCTGTTATGTTTGTAATTCGTGTCTTGCCAATAAAACACATGAACTTGTTTTTAAGCAATCAATTAATACAAAATGAAATAAATGGCTCGCAGCAGACAAGTGAGAAGATCAAAGTACGGCGCTATTAGCATGAAAACACTTTTTCAAATATAATTAAAATATTTTTACCCGCTCAAAAATGGTATGAAATAAATAGAAAACCAAGTGGCTCGTTATTTGAACACATTTAATGGAAAGATTTCTTTTTATAATAATGCTTAGTAAATAATTTTCATTTTTAAAAAGAAATGTTTGCTCATTTACACTATTTTGCATTAAGGAGGAGTGGTGGTCCATTTAATGGAAAGATTTCTTTTTATAATAATGCTTAGTAAATAATTTTCATTTTTAAAGAGAAATGTTTGCTCATTTACACTATTTTGCATTAAGGAGTAGTGGTGGTCCATTGTATCAGGTGTACTGACAAATTCAGAACGCTTTTCTATGCAAAGAAGACTCAATTTTAGTTCTTGAAATTCCACAATAGATGAAGATATCCTCTCGTATTTATTCAAGGCTGCCGTTTTTTTTTTCAATGAAAAAGGACGTGCCGGAAGTCCATTTCCTTCGTATGAACACAACGGCTACGAAATTTGCATCCGTTGCAGTTGTGGCAGCAGAGCATTCGACAGTTGTTTGTCCGAATTGCAATAATTTCCTCCTTATTGTTGCGGGGTTTATAATGTTTTGTGGATGGGCCATTGGTTCTATCATGTCGTCAACGTTAATTGTTTTCATTACTCTGGGAATTTACGTAACCACTTTCGTCACCGTAATATCTTCCTCGTCATAGCTTTAACAGATATGCACTTATGTACTTCCCTTATGTGTTGATACAACAACAATACGATAAAGCTGAAGCTAGAATAGAGATATACCATGTTCCTTTACTGATGCGTACGAATAACGTACGAATAATGATGTGACAATATGTGGACAATGGTAGGGCAACATATCGTTACATTTTTCCGTACTCCATAGGCCAGTGTTTCCAAACCTTATTTTGAGTCGCAATCTCCCTTTATAATATTCAAATAACTTGCAACCTCCCACCCCATACAAATTAAGGTAAATATTTTCTCGCTTTTATTTATGAAAAAATCAGTGTTACATTATTAATAGAGTATGGCAATAGTAATCATATTAAAATAAATAAGGGCTAAAAATCGTCAACTCAAAATATCCATGGCGACCTCTCAGAAAACACTTCGCAACCCACAGGTTGAGAACCACCGCCGTAGGTCCTTTTCCCAAGAGAATTATTTGGTAATTCCACGTGAAAAAATAAGTCATAGATATATACAATAATAGTGAGAGAATTGGCAGAACGCAGCAGTAAATAAGTACAGGGTGTATAAAAAGTGATGGACACCGTTTTCAGCTTTGAATCTACACCTCTCGATGGGTGGACATTTGTAAAAAAAACTTGCAGGAAAATAGTTTATAACATGGAAAATTAATGTCAAAGGTTTTTTTGCATCAACTGTTCCATGAGAAGAAAAAGAGTTCAAAAGAAAATAATGTGCCGCAAACGCATCGTCTCGACGCAAAAAATTGTTTACACAAAAATTAAAGTGTATAGAGTCACTCACACAAGCAGTGCTCCTCGGGAGTCTCATATATAATTTTCCTGCTCCCTACTGCTTCCTCTCACTTACACACACATCGAAGCCCAGCTGTGTTTCCGCGGATCGATATATTGATTATGATTTCGTCTTTGTTTTTTTTTAATAGGGAGAACGAAGGGGTGTGAGTGTAAACAGATGAGGGGAAACGGAAGAGCCACTGATTGTTGACTGGCTGTAAATACATACTCTAATCTTTGTGAAAACTTGAACAATTTTTTGCGTCTTTTCTTTTGCACTTTTTTCTACATTAATTTTCAATGTTATAAACAATTTTGCGCTAAGATTTTTGCGTAGATTCTCCCCTGACAACCAGTGACCATACATTTTTGTACACCCTGTATATGGCCTGACAATAAAGTTCCCGGTCTGGTGCTGGAACGCGAGTTCTAATGTTCTCAAAGTAAGTTTCTGCATGTTGGCAACATGGTGCACATCTCTGTAAGTACCCTGAGCAGCTGATTTCATTCAACTGGTTGTACCTATATGTAGTGAAAGGAACAGCAGATTTCATAAACTAGCAGGGAAGGTGGTGTTTACTGCATGACAACGTCCCGGCACAAAGGGGAATTCAACGTGAAACAGTTGTTGACCAAAGTAGGGGTTGTTCAAATTAGCCTCCTATTTTTTTAAGGCAACTTATTTTATAATTTGGCTCATTTTTCCATACAAATCCATATCATTCGTAGTCGCATTACGTTTACTGTTTGATTCTGATAATTTCGCTATATCAAAAATTGTCATTTTACATTCCACCCCTATTTTGTTTTGCTAAATCATCGCTTTTCGGGTTGCATCACTCAGTGCCGCCCCCAGAGTTTGCGGGGCCCCGAGCAAAGGTTGATATTATTGAAAACATCTAATTGGAAGCAGATAACCTTACGTCCCTAAATACTTCATGCGTCACTTAGGCTTGGCGGATATCTATTCTAATAAAATTTTAAAGTAAAAAATCTTCCGATGCTGATAACAATAATGACCTGCTGATTAGGTGTTAATAAAATAAAGACTGGTGTGTTTATTATGTCGAAATTTACAGTGAAGCACAATTATTTCGCGAATTTGGTATAATTTTAGAAAACTTTGCAATTAATAAACGTGAAATTTATTTGCCAATAAATAAACCAAATATCCTCGTATAATTATTATAAAAATGCAGCCGTTTTCAAAATCCTCACTTCTCAGAAAACTACATTTTTACTGCAATTCGCAATTCTGCCGATATGATTTCTATCGTGCATTTCTCGTATAGCTTTAAAAATATGTGCGAAAAATTGATACCTTGACTATTCTACTTAATTCATTTAATTTTTTACAGAACGAAGTTCCTAAAGCCGGTGCCTAGAACATGTATCCCCTCTAAGTGCTAAGGGCGGTACTGGTATTACCAGTTAGGGCAGACTCAGTATTCACATATTCCCTACCTTTGCTATCTAGCCTAACACGTTCAGTGGTGTCGGCGTGTTTTCACAAGGAATTACCACCTCATGCACGGCTTTAGTGTATGTTTATTTTTTTGGTGTTCGGTGAACAGCATAACAAGTATTAACAGAGTATCCCCTAATGTTCATTTTGAAACCAACGCGAGCTCAGAGATCACTTTGTATTTCACCGCCTTTCATATAGTAATGAAAATTTAAATTTCTATATTTTCTATTAGATCTTCATGACAGTACCTATTATTACCATAAGTTTGGCAAAATTCTTCTAATTAAAATGAGCTCAAATTCAACCTCGCTTGTGCTATTTTCGATAATTCATGATTTGTCAACGGAATTCAAAAGCGATTCTATTTATGTACCTATCTGTAATTAATACTAGCCCGAATAAGGTCGCATTTGGGTTCACTTTCATCGGCGAAACCTCGTCTATCTAACGATAGTACTCACGAACGTCTAATTTTCATTAGTATCGTCGTAATATGACGATTATATTGAAACTACAGAGCGAAAGCTGGGCAAAGCTTTCACAGGAGCTGAAGCAATCGCTGCAAAAGATATATGCCTAACTTGAAACAGTATGTATTTCGCCAAACCTTGGGCCACTCAAAGTATTCAACTGTAGTACCTACCTCTGCCTTTGCCAAGCAAAATATCTGTCTGGCATACCAGTCGTGAGTCACAGTAGTGTCTCATGCGAAAAGGTCCTTATCGTTCAGTAATTGTTTCGAAATCCATTTGTTCGAGCTACCTTGTGTGTATAAAGTACTTGTGTACTATTCTCACAACAGTAGGTAGAACTGATCGGTGCAAAATTAAGCATCCTCTGTTTGAATCGCTATAGGTACAGCGTGCGAATTGTTCATAGCATTTTCACTAGGCATGGTGGGCCTGGGAGAAAGCCGTGACACTATTGGCCCCGAATTCGGGGCTGATGACTGCGTGCTAAATTGAGCACTTACTACGGACACCCTCTTCGCCGAATGGTTCGCGTCTAACCAACATCGTCAGCTTTAAGCTGATTGTGAGCGTTACGTTACGCTTATGCATGTTGCGTGACGTTCGAGCGTGGGCGTTCAATTGGTTAACGTGCTGCGAAAAGCCTATGACAGTATCTTCTTGCGACGAAGGGTTTTCCGCTAGTGTGACGCGGACCCCTTAGTACGTACTGTACTTTGCCCCCTATTGAGATAAAAATATGCCCGTCCACTCACTGGAAGGGTTAATGGGTTTAAACGTGAATTACTGGAAGCAGGAAAAATGTGTCTCGTGACAAAAGCTGCTTTTATTGGTCTTGAGCTAGGTAAAGATTAGGAAAGAAAATATTGTATCATGGTATTGGAATCATGCAATGTTTATTCAGATGGGTGTTTGATTTGACGTTATGTAGATACATGTCTTACATCGGCGTAGATACTTTTTTTTCTCTAATTCTCTGAATTTTACACGAAATTTAAAGATAGTGGTCAAATCGGCGATCTTCCACTTGCTCGCATAATGTTAACCATCTCTGTAGCGAATTTTGTCATTTTTCAGATATAGTTTTAGTGCTATGGCTTATATCGTAAATTCTATGTATGTACTAATTTATTACGCGTTTCTGATTTATCGTTGCTGTAAATCTCTGATTTCGTGTGTTTTATGTAAAATGAAGAGAATAAAAGGAAAAAGTTTTGCTGTAATTATGACAAATGCGTTATTTGTGATATCTATAATTGGCTAACAAAGCGAAATAGACCTATAATGCATATTACATTCTTTATTCAAACTGTCTTGCTGAACATGTGGGAAAAGTTTTTTGAATACGTTTTGGAACATGTATCAAAAAATCATAAAATTAGTTGGGCAAATACATATGAATATTAGTATCCAATGAATAAAAAGAAGTCATGTAGTCTGCTCAAAACTATTTTTACTATATAATTACGTATACATTAATTGCAAAATAAATGCCTAAGAGAAGGCATATACAATCTTCTTGAAAATCAGCTAAAGCGTAAATAAGGCAGAGAAAACAATTCGAATATACTAAATTTACATACAACTTTAGAAAACTTACACCGAGGGCTAATTTATTGCGACACATTTTTTTGACGATAAAGTTTATTTCATTCTTAAATTTGAAACAATGCACCATCTTCTTCTAACTAATAATTGATAAATTAAAACAATGCCATCTATGTATCAGATACACTATTTACTTTACATGAATTTTGTTTAACTTTTCGCGTGACCGATCGGCAAAAAATAGTATCCAGCAGTATATGTTGAAGCTTGATTGGCTCATCGAAGCATGAAAATGTCACTAGACTATGACATAAGTACTCGTATAATAAGTACATGACGAAAACTAGAACTGCAAGGAACAGCTATAAAAATATACAGAAAACTAGAACTGCAAGGAACAACTATCAAAATATACAGAAAAATAAATGGAACACCAAAAATCAAACATACGTGCCTCGCGTTTATCATTATACACGTCTATTTATACTCACATTCGCGTAAATTCAATTGTATTAAAACGTTTTTGATCAACGTTATCATGCAATTAATTAAGTAACTGCAGCCCAATTGATCGTCGTTTAAAGAAGAAAAATTGTAAAGGAACGCGCAGCCGAATATTCTGATTTAATTTTATGCGTGATTGAACTGCGTTCCGAGTTGTAACGATATTGACGTCGATATCGCGTGTGACGAGTATGCATGCGACAAGCAATCAGTTCGGGTTTAATGTAACGTACGCTACGCTGCTTACTCGTTGGCTGGCGTGCCGCGAAAAAGTTAGCGACCGACCAGGATGGTGACCCAGAAAATGCAACTGTGCACTCGACGTTTATTTACCGCGAACTATGTGGTGCTCGTTACTTAAGCGAATCAATAATGCTATTCGACTTTAAACAGTTGATATTTTCATGTCTCTGTTTCACGATTAGAGTTCCTCAACAGT
Source organism: Andrena minutula (assembly GCA_929113495.1). NCBI lineage: Eukaryota > Metazoa > Arthropoda > Insecta > Hymenoptera > Andrenidae > Andrena > Andrena minutula. The sequence goes on from OV815994.1 coordinate 42,292,751, forward strand.
TTCTAACATTTGCTAGCAAATGCCATTTGTAAAGGGAGTGAACAAGGTTTCAGTCTCAATACTTAATATGGACCTATACGTAAAAACTTACAGGAAAATCGGATTAAAAGTTTTGCCCTTTTCAGACCTTCAATATATTCACTCATATGTGAACAGTAAACAGTATATGAATTGCAGTGTCAGTTTAGAAAATCACCGTTAAATGTTACTCATCTTCAAGAAATCAAACTGCACGAATATTTATCTCTAAAACTATCAATCGCAAGAAGTTTAAAATTATTTGTCACTCCAAAATGGTTGAGGTTTGTTTACTAAGATTTTTTACTTAGATTTGTGAGTCCTGTCTACAATTTTTATTTTTTTTTTGCTATTCCGACCAAGTGTATTTTTTTAAAAATGACGAATCACATCCTTTAGAAAACTAATCCTTCTAGTTTCTAAAAAAAACTCAAGTCGTTTGGATTAATTTTAAAAAAGTTATGCGATCTTAAAAAGTGTCCGAATATTTTCGTTACTCACTGTACATATGTATGCCTCGAGCCCTCTTTTTCAACACCCTGTATACGCCAAGGACTAACAACGCAAAATTTTGCTGAGTCAGTGATTTAAAACTTCTGTCACTCCCCTTATCAGATTCGTGAGTGTACACCGAATATGGTGTTGGAGACCCGAATGTGAACCCTCGTACACCGATTATACTTCGACGATGCCGCGATGCAATGCGATGTATGTAATATATTTAGCTGACGGTTCTACATACAATACAGGTTCTTAATGCTAACAAGCTGAACCGATTTGAAGAAAGTGCAACTGGAGTGCAATATGAAGTACACATTGCACGAAATAAATAAATCTATTGAAATAGTAATCTTTAGAAAATTAATACCAAAAATGTTGAGTCCTGGATCTCGTGTAATCACACTAGGCATTTGATGGGAAAAAAATTACCTTAGTAAAACAATGAGTAATTTGAACCTTGAAATGGAAATTGTGGCGATAAGTGAGCTGTTTTGGTCGGAATTGCTACAAAGCTTTATCGAAAAAGTAAATAGAAGAATGCTCAAAGAGAAATAGTATAATTGGCCCTTTTCAAGTTCACACGAAAGGCGTACAAAGCTGTTTCGGCTAATTGTGGCGGGTTGCCCTGGGTTCAGGGAAGTCGTGCCGAAAATGTGTGTCGGCAAGGGCAAGTGCCGACCACGCACGTGGTCGCCTGTCGTCTGTCACTCGATTCCGGTAGGCTCACATCCGGATGTGGGCTTGGAGTGCATCCTGGCCTAGCCAGAGAGGATGTAGCCGCGTGCGCAACGAAAATAGAGCAGACGGGAGAAATAAATCAGCGAGGCACAGGGTGTACAGGAGAACTCGTGTGCCTCGGCTCTGAACCGACGCGACGTGCGTGCGGCAAATAACTCTAGAAAAACGTCTGGTTGGTATTGCACTAGCGCGAAATATGCGCATCGAATTGTACGCGCGATGGACGATTGGCGTGAAGAGGAATTGTAATCGACACGCCAGAAATGCATACTATGTACGTGGTTCATTTGAGGCTAATAGTAATCTCATGAGTGAACATTTTAATCGCTTGTCTATATTATAATTATTAGCAAGTTTGCCCATACAAATACGTGATCTTTAGGAATTAATTAAAGGAAAACTATTACGTTTAATTTAATGGGACTTGGTGCATTGTATTTAGGATGTCTTAAACTGTAGAAATATATATATTTTTATGATTAATCATTGTAGATGGCACTGGGGAGACCTTAAAGTCGAAGCGTAAAAAAATTCATCCAAAATGCTGGAACCTGTAGCACTTAAACCATTGGTCTGAAATAAAAACAATGCCAGATTATTATTGACATTTTTTGAGAAAATAACGACACTTGAAGTTTGAAATCACTTTTTCTCTATATTTTTCTTCCTTTCAAGACCTTTAAAAATTACAATTTTTTAAAAATCTTAGAATGTTAGTTGTTTCTCCACTACACAGAAATATATTCTTCAAAATAGAAAAAAGTTTGCGATATTGGTTCCACCGATTTTAAGAACACTGTTACGAGGAAAACGCGTTTAAAGTTTTACGTGAGCGCCCAGTGGTTAGGTGTTACCCATGCATTTGTCTAAAACTTCGGCAATTTTACGAATTTCAAAAATCAAAAAAATTCAAAAATGAAATAAAAAAATCGGTTATTAAACCGGCACTTGAAAATAAAGCATTTCTTTTTAATTAATTACAAAAAAATAAATGGAAGCTGAAGCTTATTCTTTCACAGAATGTTTATTAACATTTTAAGCTTTAAAAACACATGTTTGTTTTGCTAAAAATATGCATCATATCTGCATTTTAAAAAAGTTTTCCTTGTTTTGCAGCGATCTGAATGAAACGAAGCGAAATTCAACGACCCGCTTGTAAATTTTACTTCAGAATACCTCTGTTTCTGCAGTGAAGATTCAGGCCGACACTACACAATTTCTGAACATGCTCGAATTTGATTTGAATGGAATCGATTGGAATCTCCGCTTTTGAGTTATCACTGCAAAACAAAAGAAACTTTTTTTTAAAGTCTCTTTAAATGAGTCATCTGTTTCGTCATATATAATGCATAATTTTCATTAGACAAACGTGTTTTTTACAGCTTATACTGTTAATAAACTTTGTGCCAAGGAACAAGTCTCAGTTTCAATTTATTTCTTTGTAATTAATTGAAAAAATACATTATTTTCGAGAAAACGACTGCCCAGTATACCTAATCATAGGCCCTCTAGATATGTCCTTTAGCTTCACAAATGTGTAATTAAAATTAAATACTAATATCATTAAAGGGGTCGCTTTTAAATTACGTAAGTATAATTTCGGCGATTTCTTACCCCCTCCTTCCCCCAAAATAAGAATTCGTAATATTTTATATTCCTACCCTTCCCCTCGTTCCTTTTATACAACTGGTTTTTATGTACAGTAGAAAGTAAATATTAAAATCCGAGTTATTGTTAGTCTTCAGTGACCCGTGTGTTCCACTTACGGCCAAGCTGTGTTACTGCCACAAGCAAATGGAAAATTATACCGGTCATTTTGTTTGCCAACAAATGAATAATTTTCAAATGCAAACTTATTCGTCAAAGTTCTTTCACAATCTTCTAAGAATTATATATGTATACCTATAATGATTAATCTGAATCCGGTTTGCTGTGATACACACAGTGGAATGAGTCACTAGTATCCACAGGTGAACCGTGATCTTCTCTTCGCCACTTTCACTTTCAAAGTAACGGTTCCGTATAAACTATTTTTCGTTTCATTATACCAAAAATCTTTGCACGTTATTTCCGTTGGATATTTTAATTACTGTAGAAAACAATGACCACGCGGCTTATCTATGTCAAACGAGAAAAGTTGGCAGACGTTCCTTTGGGATTTGTATTTCATCGTTCGTACTGCTTTTATGACCTTAATTCTCACATACGCGAAATGAATACCTGAAAAGTAAATTCCTCTTTCATACAGGCTATTAAAAAAGGGGTCTAAGCTTTAGGGACTTGATTTAGTACTTACTCCACAAGAGAAGTAAAAGATTTGCTCAGTCTACATAGGTCCTAAAACGAATCCTGTCGATGTAAAAGGCAAAAGTGTGTTTTCGTATTTATAAGAGTTATGTATATAAGAATGTATAGGTAAAGTGCAGGAGGCCTGCAGAAGTATTCCTATTGTTAAGACCCATTTCCACGTTAGAATAATAGGTAGGCATTGATAACGAAACGATAACAACATTTACCGTGCTACGGATAAGTACTGAAGACTTGCGCTATGCTTGCGTCTATCTATTAATCATTGTTGACATTAGTGATACTCTTCTGTTGTCAACTAAACCTTGAACTAATGTACTTCCAAACTGATTCTTCTATTTACATTCAATGCTTTGCGAAGAGACACGATAATGAACGCATGTAAACACAAAAGTAGATTTTAAATCGAAGGATTGATTTTGGGACCTATGTTGATTCAGCATTTTTTACTCCTCTCGATGAGAACGGCAGATACGTGCCTAAAGTCTTATATCCTTATTTCTAACACCCTGTATGTGAATTAAAATGAGTATCATATTATAGGTGTTTTGATATATCCAAGATCGCGTGACTAAATATAAAACACATAACTTGAAACGAGACATATCTGGTAGGTATGTATATGTTAGTACAAATTTTTCCCATTGTGTTTGTAAAACTGTAAACAAGTAGGTAAACACAGTATATGAACTATGGAGTAATGTTAACGCAATGCTTGAAAGGTATCTTCAACATCAACTTCAGAGTGATATACAATTTCCTTGGAATTTTCATTTTTATTTAAATAAAACCAAAATAATGAAAGCTGATATTCTTTTATCTGAGTATTCCCAAAATAACATAACAATGACAGTAGAAATGACTTTACAAACGAGATGTAAGAATAAAGATAGTAATTTTTAACAAACTCGAAAATTCCAGACACTTTAATCAATTTAAAGTGAAAATATTATATATTAAGAAACGATGTTGCAAATTACAGGGGGATTTATTTTTGACACTATCACATTATTCAGAGATAATTAACAAAAAACTCGTGACATTACGATTAAATACATCTGTAAAATATAAAAGAAATAGAAATGTAAGATCGAAATACATATCTACACGAGAAGAGAATAAAACAAAGCTGCAGAATAAAGAGGTGAATGCTGTCCAAAGGTCATTTGGATCAGGGAACTAAGGAGTTTTTGTCAGATTTTTTGTAGAAAAATCCGTGGAACCAAATGAGTTCTGGTTTTACATACAGCTGATATATGCGATGAGGAAATTACATATATTTTTTTTTCATTAGCAATAAACCATAGTTATAGTAATACTGACATTGGCACACAGTGGTACAAACTGCTCCTTTTTATGTCAAATTTGTACAATTCTTGATAGAAAGAAGATAGAGAGATGAATCTTTTTCGAAAATAAAGCTAAGATTTTACAGAATGAGGGAAAAATATTTAAAAAGTATAACAAGGAAGCTTTGAATTTGAATGTCTGCTAAATGAATCCTGAAGGGCAAGGCAAATTCTGCGGTAAAATTTGAGTCCAGTACATTAAAATCTATGGGAAATGATGTATAACAAGTTAAGGAAAAACTTCAACCACATATTATAATAGAAAAACCGCAGTTTTCTACGACAATATCAAATTTGACATAGATTTTCAAGGTAAAAACTTGGTTGTCATATCTTTTCAATATTTTTCCTTTATTCTGTAAAATTTAAGCTTTAACTTCGAAAAAGATTCATCCCTCTACCTTATTTCTATAAAAAAAATATATATGTAATTTCTTTATCGCATATATCAGATGTATGTAAAACCTGAACTCATAGAATTTTCTACAAAGAACCTAAAAAATCTCATTTTTTTCTAGATCCGTGTGACCCTCCTCGCTTAAATTAAAAGCTATGCATAAAATATCCTGTGCTGGAAACAAGAGACTTGATTACTATCGTAGAATCTTGCATGAGAGGTGTGCGTCTGAATGTGTCTCACTAAAAGAAAAAGAAAAAGGCATGAGGACATGCAACAGAACGGGGGTCGTTTAAATGCGGATGCATAATGAGAAAGTGTAAAAACATGGTGTTTGTCCAGGGAACCAGCCTGGTACCGTTTTTTTTTTTCACTTCCATTGACGTCAGAATTCTGAGTTCCTTTGACTGCACGTGGCGCATTCGCCCGTATCATTTGTATTTTTATCTCGTACAATTTAATCTACCCTTGTGTAGCATCTCGCGAAAGTTTGCGCGACGAAGGAAGTTGGCCGTTTACGAGTCTGGGAAAATTCTCAAGGAATTAGAACTTTTCGGATGTAATCGTTGATGCGAAGAGTAATGCTGGCTACGAATTACGCAACACACGCTTTGAATGATTTGACGAAACAAAATCGAAAAAGGAAAATTGTAAGTGGATAAACATGCATCCAGTAAATAAAGAGAATCTATCAAAATTTGGCTAATTCATTGAAACTTGATAAATTTCGTAGATAATACTGTGATGAAAAACTTGAACATCTTATTTTTGATATTATATTTTATTTCTCACGTTTTTAATCCTTGCATTATGCTTCAAAATAGAAACAAGATTTTCAGTTACTTTTATTTGTATTCTTTTTTATAACATAATTAAGGTATCACACTTGAAAGGCTGGTTAATAATTTTTAAGAAATTTTGGTGACGTCTAACGTCGTTAAACGTTGAACTCGTAGCTGGCACCGTGGGATTTTAAAGTGTGAGAAAATTTCATTCGCTTCATCTGTCTCCTCGATTATATCTGAGTAAGTTTTTATTAAGGTTCTCAAGAAACGCTCGTCACTTTCCTCCATGCTGTATACAATTTTGCTTTTATATTTAAGGCCGCAGTATTTAGGTACTACGGAAGTCTAAAAAGTTCGGTTGTAAATAATCCTATTTCTGTATTTATTGAGTTTCGCTTAAAATTCGAAGGTTTTCATTTCGTTCTATTTTCTCCCTGCACGTATAGCATAATTAACGTAATTAGTAAAAATGTTGGGGACTGAAATCAGGATCACAATGCTCGACTATGTGAAAATGATCCAATAATTCGGTGTCTTCTTGCCATTACTACTGAAGTTGAGCTTTCTTTATTTTTCTAGTGCTTTATAAATTGCGTGGGTACATACCTATATACAGTGTTGTACATACATTAAAATAAACTAGAATTTATTGCCTATATTTAAAGTTAGTTCTCTAAAAAATGGAATTTAATATAAGAAAAATTTATTTAAAAAATGTTAAACAATTATTAACATACAAACAAACGCAGCATAAAATATACAATTTGTGTTATTTTAAATCTTAGACACAAGTGACGACAATTATACCTTCCTGGCTTTAACAATTCAAATCTAATATCCTGAGTATGTTTGCAAGTTCTCTCTCAGCAACGAACTTACCTGTACAAGAATCTTGTTTTACATTAGTGATTTATTTATCAATTTAACCACCTTCACCTTGCTTGTATAATGAATTGGTTGGTCATTTTTATTACTGACGTTGAAAAGGTCGAAGAATGCATTATAACAGATGACTAGATATTTCAAGTATTTATTATTGAAATTAATACTGAGGTAATGAAAAATCAATCAGTTCAAGGGTCAAACTGTCTAATTGTAAATACTCATTTCAGCATTTCAAATGTAACATACAGCTGACAAATAATGACTCGCGAATAAACTTTGAATATCAATATTTTAATTACTTATTGGCTAAAATATTGTTTCACATCAGTTGTATTCGTATTGGCATCCCTTGAACCCTTTCAGCATCAATCTTCACGCTGGATGATGAATCAGAGATATATTTTGCTGGATTTTGCGCGTACTGAATATAGGAGAAATTTAATGGTAAAATGATTACAAATCAAGCAATACTTGATATTACGAGTAATATATTGTCCATTTTCAAGGTGTAATAATATTAGTATGCACAATTAATTTGAACTTTTCTGTAGGTACCTGAGATGCATGCATGTAGTTCCAAGGCACAATTACCTATATAATAAGGAAGCATGACATTGTTTAAGAAATACGAATGGACTCACTTACTCCAAAGAAATGACCTGAAAAGTGCAATTTTTAATACCTCGCGTTTTTCTACTTAAAATCAGCCTCGTGTCTCAGTATTACTTTTTATCACCATTTAACCCGGATTTAAGAAACTATTTCCAGTAAACTAGCTAGTATATGTACTGTACATACATAGACTTGAGTAATAAATACCGCTTCAGCTGCTACAAATGCATGGCGAAAGTGGCCTAACAGTTGGCATCTATTTTGCGAAAACTACTACAATATTTCGTTAATATAATCCAGAGCACCACTGGTTCCCAACCTGTAGGTTTGCGTCCCCCAAGGGGGTCGCCATTGTTTTTGGGCTTTTTTAAAAAACATTATTAAGTTAGAATTATATTCTGAAATACCTATTTTTAACGTGTTTTCTGCACCTAATTAAATTTACCTTACCTTACATAGCGGGGGGGGGGGGGGGGGCAAGTTATTTGAATATTATAAAAGGGGATCGCGACTTAAAAGACGTTGGGAAACACTGGTCTAGACGAGAGTCTTACAGCGTGGCGTTATTCTAACGTCGTATTCACTAAACATTGCAATAGTATGGTGCAAAATATCAGGTTGTCCAATAATATCCTGCCGTTTTTTAGTATTTTAAAAGTATTTTTTAATCTTTCCCATTCGCTTGAGGAGTATTGTCTGTGGTTAGCAATGCATCTTACCGGCCGATTCGCGGGTTGTTCGACGAGGATCTTCCAGAATTAAGGCCTCCAATCGATCTTCATTGAAGGCGGTCGGTCGTCCAGAATATGGCTCGCCAAACATACCAAAATTGCAGTTCTTGAAGCGTGTAAACCATTTTAAACCATTTTCGAGCTGTTTTCTTTGCAATGGTGTTGTCCTCATAAACGACATATATGAGTGTTTTGAGCCGACAGTATCGAAAATGTTCTTCCTTATTAACTTGACATTCTATAGTTTTAAATATATGGAGAAAAAAGATAAAAGCAAATAAGAAAGACTTGAATGTAATAAAATAGAGGAAACTACAGGCTTTACAATGGTACGAACGCGAGGCCAACATTCAATTCCCTTTCTCTTCAAGTGTTCAGGGGGGAAAAAGCACACAAACTTATTGGGCAACCTAATGATGCCAAGCATGTAAAGTCGGAACGATATTTTTTATCTGACAAAAGAACACCTGGAACCCTCACAAACCAAGTGGAGCGCAACTTTGTGGGTTTATAGCGTGATTCAAAATAAGAATCACGGTATGTTTCATTCCTGGCAGATCGCCCCTTAAGGATGTGAAAACTAACCTCAAAGTCAAATAGGTGCTCCCACTTTTTCACATATAACTCCTAAAGCACAAGAGACAGAAAAAATATTTCAAACAAAAGTTTAATGGTGCAATAAGCGTTTGAAACTGGCGTTAACAAAATTAAAAAAAAAAGTTTTATTCGTCAGGTATTTTTATTAAAACTCTTTTCAAAATTTTATTAACTCATGTTTGTAGCGTTTATTGCACCATTAAACTTTCGTCTGAAACATTTTTTCCGTCTCTTGTACCTTAAGAGTTACACGCGAAAAAGTGGCAGTGCCTATTTAACTTTGAGGTTAGTTTCCACACCCTTAAAGACTGATTGGGCACAAATGAAGCATACCGTTGTTCTTGTCTTGAATCACTCTATAAACCCACAAAGTTGCGTTCCAATCGGCGATTGCGGGTTCGCGGTGTTCCTGCGTGAGTGTAGGTACTTGTCCCAGGCAAATTGTGATTCCTCGCTGATCGCAAATTTATTCGTGCCTGATGAAAACAGCGTTCCGCTGAACTGCATTTGGCGTGTAGAAAACGACCTTATTGTGAAAGTCCGTACAATAGAGCTCTCGTGCAATCGGCAAATGGTCGCGCGTGAAATTTTTTAGCGCCAACAACCAGAGGATGAACGTTACCGCGAAAAGAAGCACGGGCGAATGTTGCGATCGTGGATGGTCAAGTAAATTAAACGCATTTTGCGGCCGGTCGCAAGAAGAACCGTTCCTACCGCCTCCGCTCTCTCCAGCTGCGGCAAAAACAGTGTCCGCAGAGTTCCGTTATGTCGTACATAATCATGTGAGTCCAACAGCAGACACCTTGAAACGTGTTCGCGTGGGTCCGCATACAATATCCACGAACGTGTATATGTACCTACGTAATGCAATCGATAGAGAATATAATAACGTCTGTTGAAAGAGTTTCCCAGTAAATGCTAGCTTTTTCAACAAACTGAAGGGACTTTGCAGAAAAGTAGCACTGAATATTGCGTGTTTGGTAGCTGGAAAATGGCGCCTATAGGGAATGACGATAGCAAAGAGAGAGTGGGTTTCATTTTATAGCTGTCGACAGGCTACGTGGTGTACTTGTGTCTCGAATATAAAAAATGTTTAATAGTATACAACACGACGGATGAAAATGATGATACTGAGGGAAAGTCGAAGAGGTAGTAAAAAGGTAGCAGGTTTTCTTTCGTTGAAAAGTAGCGTCCTAAGTAGCAAATTTACTGCTGGCAATGATGGTAGAAATTATTATGAAAGTTTCAATATTCTTCTGCTTTCTAATATTTCGTTCCTGAATTAAGTTTTCTTTAATAGAAACTAGAATGTAGAAATGTCGACTTATTAATTTGTGTTTTGGTTCGCGGAAATGAAAGAATTTCACTCGCATCAGATTGGGATTATTTGATTGGGAGTGCTTTACTAGGGTAAAGGACCCAATTACTGGTTCCCAACCCAATTACTGTCACCTTAAGCTATTTCACTTAAAATAACGAATAAATAAACGTGTAAGTAAAATAGCTTAAAGTGACAGTAATTGGGTTCGGAGCCAGTAATTGGGCCGTTTACCCTATAGTAGTCTCGATTTTAGCCTGAGCCACGCGTCAAATTTGATTTTTCAATGGGGTTCCATTTTGTTCCGTCTTAGTTGCTTGCCAGATTTCCGAAAATGCAATCAGAAACGTGCCGTCCTTAAAGTTTTAGACGCTCTTCGCGCCGCGTATGTTGCTTCATCCGTCGGCGGGTGGTATGTAGTACACACTGCACCGTGATCGGTCCCGCACGTACCGTTGTCCACCGGTGACTCGCGGGACAATACAGTCAAGAGTGCTTAGCTAGCTTTGGGGAACCAGGTGTTGTATTTTCCTCCTCTACTTTGTCAAGAAGGAGATGGTTCCTCCTCCACCAACAAATTCACAAATAGGAGGTCCCCTCCATTTCGAGGTAAATAGAATCAATTGGGTTTTTCTAACACCTCCCAAAAACAGAGTTGGGCATTAACTAAGTAAAATTAAAAAATTATTTAAATGACGTATCAAATAAAAGTTACTTTAACTTTAGATTATTTGACGAACAAACCTAATTTTTTATTCGTTATTTTAAATTTCTGTTTAAATATAATTTTTGCCCATCAAATCACGTTCACTTTTAAAATGTCGGAAAAGTGGATTTTCATTCTCGTTACAAACCGCGAACGACATACATAAATGAACTTTATTTAGCACTTAGTACCTCTACCGTCTTTTTAAAACAGTCATTCAAGATTATAGTTTGGCGAATGACAAGCCATTAATATACGTGCACCACGCGGTTAACCGGACTTGTCAACTCCAACAGGTCTCAAAGACAGTTCGCGGGTGTGATAGTGACAAATGTCGAGCAACAGCGTGTACAAATTTTATGGTCTTTGAGAATGTATAGTTGCGGCCTCGTAAAGTGTGTGCGTGTAAAGTACGAGCTTTGAATCGGTGTGATTATTATTATATAGTGCTATAGTCTACATTATACTTCCATTCACCCTTGGTAACCTCTTTCGGTATTGTTGAATTTTTTACCCTCAACACTGTGCATTTGAAGGAATCCACGGTTACCATTCGATAATTCCCACAAAATATGATACAGGCAATTCTCGTTATAAGCTCATTTCGACTATGCATTGTATGCTTGGTCGCTATCCCCAAAATTTCTTGAAATTCTTCGGTCGAGTGTGAGAGAGTCACGCGCGCAGCACTCTCATTGGCGGCTCGGAATAGTCGACGCTATGCGTTGTGAGCTCGCCGTCAGCCCCGAGTGTGGAGCCTATACCGAGAATTGACTTTAAAATGTTCTTTCATTCTGAAATAATTAAACACTCATACACGGAATAAAAAAAGATTATTTACTCATTTTTGGAAATTTGTGGAGTGTTTATCAATCTTTCAGGTAGACATCTGAAATATCAAGCTTCTTTATCTTTAGTATTGTAAACGTCTATTTTTATGAAAAATTCTATAATGAGTCAACATTAATAAATGTACCAAAAAGTATGAACAAATTCTATATTTAAAAAACTCTTTCCCACGCATTAGAAACGAAGAATTAATATTGACACAGTAGTAATTTACTGTCATAAAGTAAGTGGCAAGGTTCGGTTCTAATACAGTTGTAGTCTGAGTGTTGCAGATTTAATCGTATCGTACTTCTCTATCATAAAATACAACAACAAATCAAGTTCTTTATTTGCTGATAGGGGAGGGGTGCTATAAAAGGAACTGGTTTTAAATGACACAAATGATATTACCAACATTCTAACCGCATTACATTGAATTACAAAAAAGCTGTTCTCTTTTCTTTTTTCTATTCTTTTTATTTCTTTCCTAGTTTTAATTTTAGCTTTAATTATTTAGTTACAGTTAGGTTTCTAACAGTATTGTACTACAGTTTCACTTTTTACTGTGCTATGCTTTATGTATTACTGTTCTTTGTATATTTACCAAGTAATAAATACGAATAATAATAATAATAATAATATAAGTTATTTTCCTGTTTAAGGCAACACTAGTGCCTAGTCATTGTAACGTAAACTTCACCACGGTCTAAATAGCTAGGCGGTTAAACACCTACGATAATATTAACAGAAATGCATGCTAAATAAAATTCTGCCTTCATTCATATCGTGGCTTCCTATTATTCTCTACAACAGACAGAACTGAGCCACAATAATAATTATAGTTCCTTAACAATCAATTCACCGAGCTCCGCTGAAAACCTGAGTGATTTATGCATTTCTAGAGTTGCACAGCCGAATTCACCATTACGTAAATGTAAATTGCTCAAAGTTAAAAGTTGCGCGACCGCCTGCACTCCTTGATTGGACAGACTGGAACGCGCAGCTTGCGCATTTCTCACCTAAATGCGTTGGAAAACTGTCCGTTTATGCATTACGCTGCTCCTTTCCCGATTAATTGTGTCACGGTTTCGTCACGGTTTCTATTTTTCGCTCAAGACCTCGGTCTCGCGTTTGAGCGAAATTTTTTTCAACAACACAGCTGCACTGCTTCCAACTTTCCAATCGAGTTTTGATAATTTCTAGATAACACTTTATTCGCTCAAGCGCAGCTTATTTTATAGTTCGAGTAAATCGCCATTTGCGTGGAAAATTCTATTCTGGCTTTGTAAAAACAATTAGTAGAATGCGCTTTTTGCGCCTATACCAGACAGTGGCTTTTTCATGAATTTTCATTGTTTCCTGAAAGAGCTTCTAACTTATACTTTTATTTTCAAAATCGATATTTGTCTTTTACGATTAATTATACAGTAGTAGTTTGAATTTAAAATGAATTCACAATGTCATGCTCATGCTTAGAACAGCTTATTATCCATACAAGGATAGTATCCCAGATGCCCGCCCTGATTGTTTTGGTTTTGGTCAAAGCAACCGGAGACGAACAGCTGAAAATCTTATAACTTTGATGGGTGGTTTCATCCCCTAAACATGCAAACAGCCGAAAATAAAAAGCACCGGTATCTTATTTTTCGGTCATCTAAGGCCCGGTGCAGACGAGCGGTTTGCAGCAGTTTGCCGCCGCGTTTTGGCAGAACATAGATTTGTATCAAGGAGTTAACACGGGACGCAAATTTTTGCGAACCGCTTCACCGCGAATGAACGCTGCCGCGATGCGGCGAAGCAGTACATACATTGTTTTATATACAAGCAATTCACACGAGCGTTTTGTATCTATTTAACGCAAGAAATAATTTATATAATAAATAAATCAAAATTAAGCGCAGAACGCGAATCGTGGCGTTGCAAAACCGCTCATGTGAACTGCTAGAAAAATTTCACGCACGTTACGTTGCGGCAAATTACCGCTCGTCTGCACCGGGCCTAAATCCTATCCAAAAACCCAAGTAATCGGAGGCGTACACCTGGGATCCTCTCCTTGTGAGAGCCATACCTGAAGCAGTGGAGACTATGCATTGTAGAAATATTTATAGTATCCTTATTCGCACGTGAAATACGACTACAAACATGGGTTATCCTTTTGTGTATATTGTAAATTTGAAGCCAATTATATTTTATAATGTAAAAAATATATTACATAGATATTTTAATTGGAAAGTTTTTCAATTAAACTAAGCGAAAATCAATCTGTTTGAAAATGATAGATTCTATAAGAATTTTCAAATGGACTTCGTTTTTTTTTTAAAAATCCCCTTTTATGTTGTATGAATATTTTAGGAAGTTTCGTATAATACAAAATTCACATTTCCAGTAGGTACGTAAACAAAGTTCTACTTGTTAGTTGAAAAGAAGAAAATGCAAAAAAAAATATGTCTGCACTTCTAACAATTTTACTAATTGCGAGTAGCTCGGATAATGTGTTATTTCTTTCAAATCTCTTTACAGAATAAATTAGATATTGCGGTGCAGTAGTGAAATCATAAAGTCAGCGAATGTAGCTATTTATGTTTTTGAAAACCAGAATTTTCCTTTAACACTAAAGGTAAACTGTGTTACGCCTAAAGGTACTTTACTACCTATATATATGTATAGGAGTCGTTTTCTTACATGCATGTCTTTCAAACTCACGAGTTTTATAATTTGCGAGGTCGTTTGTAACGAATGCTTGGAATTTCCATACATGACAGCTGCGAGATTAATTTTCTGCCTGGGGGTGGGGTGGTCATTTTCCTTTAATAAAATAATTTTTCACCACTTAAATACACTGTCGCTGTCTTAATTTTCAAGCAAACTATTTGCTCCTTGATATTTAACGCAAAGTATAAATCCAGCAACTTTTTATGTGAGCTGCATTCTACCAAATTACAAATAATTGTTATAAATATTTCGTAATCTTATAAAATTACTGATATGCAATATAAATCATTTTGCATAATGTTAAGTTAACAAGAATTTCATAGTCTTTAATATCTATGTTATAACACGAGATGCAATAATATTATTTTCAAGAAATTAAATGGAAAACCTAACTCATTTACAATGCAAAGTTTTAATGAAGGTTTCCATTGCAATGAAACGTGAGCTTCTTCAATCTGACATTGATGGTTAACGGAAGTTCGATCTCTCGCGTTAACGAACACCGAGATCTCGAAGCATCTGTGCATTGTTTGATTTTTCTGTATTCTCTGATATTCCTGCGAGCTACTTCCGAGGTCTCTTACTACATGAGAAGTAGGTATGCCCGTCAAATAATTCCTCCAGCGTCGAACATATCTTTTGGACTGCACGTGTGCGCAATAGGTTTTTTTTTTCGCAAAAATTCATTCATTGCGTAAATCTTCGGATTGCACAAGTTAGCAGAAACGTATCGAGCATCTGGAAAACAGGAAGGTGGATTGTTAAGCGCATGCAGATCTTATCCAACGATTACTGCTTGGATTCAGCTCTTGTCAAGATATTGCATCGTCCGATTAGATTGTTTCGAGGAAGAATCCTCCTTTCTGAAGGTTTCGCAGACTTGCGCATAATAGTTGGCCGATCTGTATTTTCCAGAGGTCTTATGAAACTGTTAACTTCTATAGATAAAAGTTATTTATCGAAATTTTAACACTTTAAGTCTGTTGTAACAGATCAGTTTTAACAGTTATTTTATGTTCGATTAATACAAGTTCTGGAGGATCATATACTTTCGAACAAATATTTAAGGGCAAAATATAAAAGTCAGGAATATTTTTTAATTAGTATTATTTAAGGAATTGAATGCAGGATGAATGTAGAAGAGAAAGCATATTGTTATTTTTATAGAAGTAATTATTTTCACCGAACGGTTTTTGGTTTCAACTTCGAATCATCTACTGAAAACATTTTCAGGAAATCTGCTCGTCACAACTATTTTAGACAGGATAGATGCTCCTGTTTAACTAGAGCCTTTTTCTAGTTTCAAGGGAATAAAACTTTTTTATTTAACTAAAATGTATGAAATAAGAGTTTCGGTTAATGCACTGCATTTTATAACAATTTTCTCGAAACAGAAACGATAATAGTCTTCAAATTACAGTTATTTCATAATTAATTGAAAATGTTAGTTAGTAGTTCCATTCGGCCCCAGGTATTTATTTTCTGCTGTTCGCAATGGGCATGAATCGAATATTCAGAATGCACGTACTTCAAAACTATTACTGTTCGTTCAAATGTATTTACATGAAATTAAAACCTAGTCTAGCTGTGATGTAAAGTAATGACAATAACAGTAGTACTCATAAATAACATCGGTAAACAATAAAAATAAAATTTTGAGGAAGAAAAGTGCTTTTATCTTAAGAAAACGAGGAAGAATATTTTTGTAGCATCAAGTTTCACATCAAATCAAATGAGGAAAAAAATTTCTTTGCACAATTATTTTATAAAGTCAGCAGTTAAAGGAATTATTTCAGCCGCTATTTAAAGTGGAGCACCCTGTATATGTATTTATAAAGTTACCAGGTTGTAAACTTTTTGGAAATATGTGAATAAAAAATTTCGTGTACCAAAAGAACTTACAGACATCAGGCACAATCAATGAGACATACTTAAGTATAAGGTACTACATACAGGAAATTATGAAAAATGCAGATTCATTGTAATCAATTTTGGAAAAAGCATATTGTAAAATTGAAGTCTGCTCAAATGAGAATAACATTCATAAAATAGGTTTTAAACGTTAATTTCGTGAAATATGCGTTTGTAGAACGAATACATGAATTTGAAAGCATCGTAAAAGCTTCGACGATCAATTTTTCGTAACGAGCTATTCATGGCAACGTTTAAAATTTCAGATAACGCTCTTTGTATTTCATTGCCGCTATATACTTTGTTGCACATATTATTCAGTGACTCGTGATTAGTTTTCAGTTTCAAATAACCATGATTATTGCAGTTTGAAATTTCCAAAAGAAATCTGCATTACGTACGTACATAGACAACTGTATAATTTATGATTAAAATTATCAGTGTGTCATGTTTCATGCAGATGGTAAATGGCTAATATTTACAAATGATAAAATTCATTGCATACCTAGTAATGTGCGATACAGTTAAAGATTGTTTGCGTTATTTATGCATTTAAAAATACGTGATCTATTTCGAAATAAAGTTGACATTATGCGTAGCAACGGTAAAAGTGATAATTCCTATTTAGTAGTAATAACATGTTACGTTAATGAGTATCTAATTGAATAATTATATTTGAAAACTAAAATTATTGAAATATTACTTTGCATATTTTGACAGAAACAGAAACACAACTAAGGAAAGGGATTCTTCATGGTATAATAAGTCGAAAAAAATGAATAACTTTTTCGACCTCAGATTTCGTTTTCGAAAAAGACTGAATATTTGACAGGAGACAGCAAGGAATATAGTATTTTAAACTGTAGACAACACAAATCCGTGTACAAAACTCAATTCTAATAAAACAATTTTTTCTTAAGAGAATTGACTTTGAAGCTGGAACCCAATATAGAATTTTTTTTTTTTCAAGAACGAATCCTCAAAAAGTTAAAACCATGTGTAAAAGAGTTAAGACTAATAAATGAAATTATTTTTAGAACCCTTTGAACCACATAGAGCATCCCAACTTTGCTTAAAAGGTGAAATACATGCGGAGTTCCAAATGCTTCAAAACACTCTGAAATATGAAAAATTGTTGGATATGACATTTTCGCTAAGGAGGGCAAAATAACGTTATGCATGGCGCGTATCCTTTTGTTTTTTTAAACAGCTGCATATTCTACTGTAAAGTGAAACCTTTGAATTGTAAGATTACCCGTAGATTTGTAGCGTGGCTATGACCAATGACGATCGATAGCATCAAGGAGTGTTCGTCACGCGAGACGCGCGTGACGACAACCTTAACGATTACATATTCAACTTCACCATCCATTTTGTTGTTAGCGTTTGATTGTTTAATTCCTGTAATTGCTATCTCCTTATTAGCTTCTAATTCGCAATTAAATGGTAATTAAAGGGCACGTTTATCTGATGATAAACAAAAGAGACGTTCTTCTAAAGTCTAAAGGTAAGCTCTGACTACGCGTCGGCAGAAACACCTGGTACACAAATTTTTATTTAAAATAAGTTTTGCCCATCTCTACGTTAATCCTACATCTATAGCCTGCCCCCAAAAATTATATAGCCGGTTACGAGATAATGGTTACATTTTTTAAGTATAGCGAACGAAAATAATTATAAAACTACATTTTTGTTGGATGTTTAAAAACGTTACTTAGGACAATTAAACTAAGTTTGTCAAATTCGAAGTTAGACAAGAATTTCAAACGATTTGCTTATGTGACTAGACATATATGTATATAAAAAATGCCATGAAAATTGAGTAATTTTGTGGTCCTAAATAATAAGGCAGATATATCTTTTTATCTCAGAAGATATAATTTAATGCAACCCTACAATTTATTATGATTTAAGTTATAAATATGTTTTTACTTCAATTACTTCACTTATGGTCAATTCTATTAGTTTGCTTAATTCTTACAAACACCTTCTTGGAAAAGAGTATCTTTGTATGAGTGTTTTCCATTATCTTGATTGAAAAGATTTCCGATTACAAAGACAGTCAACACGGATATGCATTTATTAATTTATAATTGTTAATTGGAATAATAATTTGCCTACAATGAAACAACACAGTTGTTGTTGAATTTCCGATTATATTGTCATTTCACGTGATGATTTATGAAACACTATAGCGCATCGATTTATGCATTAAAGTGATTCCCTGTGACGCGACCTGCGTATTATCTTTTGCTTATGCGTGTTTCCTTTTCATATTAAAAACTACATATTGTTGTTAACTGATACAGACATAATATTTACAAAATATTTTCCCCTAAAAGAAAGAACTTGAAGGAACATGAGTGTTGCAACAGTTAAGAAGTTATCTGAATCATAAATCGGAATTAATTTGCAATAGAAATCGCTTAAGTCAAAAATCGTGCTTTTCAATCTCAACTTCAAGATTTATTTTCTAAGACCGCTTTTAAGTAGTATTTCTAATTCTAAAGTCGACTTCAATATATTCCTTTTTTGCAGTATCTTTCTTTATCTCAATTCAATTACGTTGATGTTTCCATTTGACCGGCAATATTTTCTCGAAGCCGACGACTTTCTGCCTGAAATTCAGGAGAGGCATCGTACCTACCTGCTCTCCAAGATATTTGCCTTTGACAACTCCCCTCTTCGCCTGGGACTGTTCAGGTATTCCACTCGAGACACCACGTACAATTTATTTAGGGATTCGGGGCTCATCCGTAAACCAGAACGAAACAAAACGAATATTGAAATATCCATATATCGTTGGATCCCAGAAACGCTCCGACTGTTCCATGTAACGAACATGAAATGGGGTACATTAAGTTCAACTAGAAAATTGACCTTTTCCAAAACACGTTTTCAGGTATAAAAATGTAATGAAATTATTCTGTCATTAAATTTTGCATAAATATTACATAACAAATTTGAATTCATATTTTTTACGAATAGTAATTCTATATTGGAGTAATATGTAAACTAGTACACTGACATTACTTTGGTCGAGTGACATTTGCTTCCCTCTCCTATGCAGCCCGTGGAATAGTAAATGATTTGGGCTTCTCCGTAGTGAAAAGATTTGTAGATTTTAAAGGACAAATGCTAGATGATAAATTTATTTATTCTACTTTCATTATTTTACACTGTTGTTATTATTTTACACCGTTTAAAATTGTGAAATAGAAGTTCTCTTATTGGTATGGACAACGAAATATTATTATTGTAAACATACTCTATGTATATTTAGTATGTTTTCTAACTATTTCATTTTACCTTTGTTACCAGATACCATTTGGTACTATTATTCTCTTATTCTGGTTACAATCATGTTTGCTTATTTACTCTTTGTATTTCGTTTCCCTACGTGTAACACACATTTACTAAGAGTATCTGTATCAATTTTAGGAATGTAAATTCCATGACAAAAATTCAATTTCGTTTATTTCGAAAATGTATAAAATGATCGTGCACAACTTTCTGTACAGGTAACTAGACACTGCTAAACTGAATTTGCTCCATTCATATTGCGTTTACAAAAGACCCCCCGAAATTAATTTTTTGACATAAAACAAAAAATTTTTAACACATAAATCCTTGTACATTATTCATTACATTTCCCGCGTGTATTGATAATTGTTTATATTTCATAAATAATTTATGTAAACTGCATGCAATTTCGATAAATTAATGGCAGCGTGTATCATGACCTTCCTACGGTCAATGTATATCTATAACTTATATAAGTCATTAATGATATGGAAACAACACCGCAGTGTTATATCACGAATTATTGTCAACGATGCGGCACTTCCTGCCTACTGTCTGCTGGCATTCCCGCGTAAATTAGAAGAAAATGTCGCTTGCCTCAATCCCGTGTTTGTTGTCGGAAGTGTCTAACTTACTCGAGGACGAAAAATAGAAGTAACTTTACTGTCAACAGAGTTGTCAGACCGACGAACTTCCTTTCGGCGATTTTTTAGACACACCTTTTTTCTCTTTGTCCAAAGATTATGAAGAAGAACGTGTAGATAAAATAAATAGGAAGTAACAAATATGTATTATGAGAGAAATTACTTTAAAGTGGTTTGGAATATTTGAAATTATAAATCAGTGTGAAAGAATTTAGTAAAGGTATTTCTTAAGCGAAAGGGATCGCCTTTACTATGTTAACCCTTTCGCTGCGTATTTAATCATCGCAGTGAAAGAATTAGAGGGAATTCTTCCTAAACGTTGCGAAATGATGCGCTGAGGCAAATGATGAAATTGAATTATAATACAAAATGTAAAATAATGAACATTAAATGTAGTAATAATGAAGGAATATATAGTCCACGAGAAATTAGGGGGCGTTTAAATTATCATTTTGGTGGGATTGAATTTATTTAAGAAACATAGGCTATTCAATTTTGAAATTCTTATCCACTTTCATCGTGGATTTCAATGATCTTGAAATATTTTGTCAAGGTCAACATTCTAAACAACTTTTCCCTAAAGTAGATATATAATCGTCGCTCGGATGTAGTTTTCGAGATATTTGCAAAAAACTGAGATCGGTTGTTGATGGGCGACAAATTTGTTTGCCGGCCCATCGTTAGCGAGGTCGCCAGCTTTTGAGAGATTCCTAATAAAAAACTGTGTAAGAGATGTAAGATAGAAACGGGGATCCGCTAAATAAATCTCTCCCCAACCAACTACCAACCACAGTTTTTTTGTGAATATCTCGAAAATTAAAGCCGAGCGGCGGTAACATGTATAAGAAAAACTTGTTCAGAAATGTGGACCTTGATAACATATTTCAAGGTAATCCACGAGGAGGATGCTATTTGACAAGGTTACCCTAATTTTAATATTTTTAATCCTGAAGAATTGTCACTTTAAATAAATTTCTGTTTACACCTATTTCATAATATTGTGCATGTGATTCAGTCTACCGATTTTATTCAAATTTTGCATGTATGTACATAGTCCACAGTATGTATAGTAAAATATTAAACACACACATCACAATGGAAAAGAACTGAATTCAAAGTTTTGTGTAAACTTAAAAATGAAATTGCAATTAAATTGCAGTGATAGCACAACAGTATTCTTCTGTATAAGAATTCTACTAATTTTTCATTGTCTCTACAATTCAGGGGCCAGTGGGAAACAGGCTCATGCCACCCTTTTATGATTTTTTTGGACTACACTGCAGGGACCAATTTTAATAGTACAAAGAAACGGAAATTTCTGTTTTCCACTAAGCCTTTCAAATAATTACCCACATCTATCTCGTCCGTATATATACATCAATAAACAAGACCTGGAAAAGTCAAAACTTTTAATTTGATTTTTCACAAAATTTTAAGTAGTGCATCCTAAAAACTTAACAAGTTTTCCTATACATAGCATGGTCAACATCAGTGATGAGCAACCTTTGGCCAGTAGTGGGCTAAAGTGTCGAGTATTAAGTGGTAACTTAATACTCGACTCGGGCCGCAATATTAAATACTTAAATATAGTAATTAAAGAATTTTAATTTATAGAGAGAATTTATTATTTCTGATATAGATTTACAATTAAAACAATTGCGGGCCTCGGGTTGCTCATCACTGGTCTACATACCCAATTTCGACTAAATCAATGACACGGAACTTCTGTATCTACTTCCCTGGCCAGATGTATTTCCTGGAAGAATTATAAAATAGAAAAAAAGAGAAGATTAAAAAGTTGTGTACCCTGAGCGTCTGTCCACTTACAACCACACATGATATTCTTAGCCAATGACAGTGTGTCAGCGTAAATTCTTTCAATGCTTTCAGTCTCCACTGACTCGTGCCGCCTAGAGCGTTGTATCCACCGCGGCCATCGTAATTTATCTTGTTAAACGGTGCGACGAACGCAACTTCATCCACACCGTGTGTTTGAATTCCGACAATTCACGTCGCGGAGACGAAGCGTTACGTCCAAATGGGAGAATGACGCGTGCACGGATGTGCAGCGCTTTGGAATTTCACGCGACACGTCCGATAAGTTTGCTGCGCCCTGTAATCTTCGTATTCGCGCATTACGTGTTCGCGGAATTCGTGACACGAATACTTCACCGTTTTCCATGCTTGTCGTTTGAAAGAATGCATGACCGTCTTTCGCGTGCGCCGTCTGACGGATTAGTTTTCTCTTTTGACATTTCAAAATGAACAATGTGTAGAACCTGGGACTTGGTAATGTATTCAGTGGCGGATTTAACAGGGTGGCCGATGAGCAGTTGCCACCTGGGCCCCTAGATTGAAGGTCCCTCAGGGCCCAATATTTAAAAAAAAAAATTATGATTATATCCAAAATATATTTTCTTTCTGTATTATTACACTGAGCCCGTTTTTAGTAAACTACCGCTTTATTTTCCCTAAAAATAGGCCCCTGCTCAGAAGGCCCCCCTTAAAAAAAAATGATTTTATCCAAGCACTATATTTTTTTTATACTTTTCTGTACTGAAGAAAACTGAGCTATGCCTCAGACACAAGAATTCAATCGACACGCAAATGATCTCTCAACCATATCGGACCTATGAATGATCATGTTTGTCCACTATGAGGCGGTCCGCTCGATATCACTCAGCTTTTATTGAAATATTTCCTGGTATCGCTATTAATTTCAGCGATATTACCGTGCATCGATTATAGTGGAATGCCTTGTAGAATATTAAGGTGCCATTCTTGTAATCACGCTGCAACATTCGGCAACATTCAGGTTCTTTTTTCTAAGTGAATACAATGACTAACAATATCAAACTTTTTTTTCATTTAATAAGGTGCTTATAATGTATGCGGAATATTTTTCTTAATACACTTTTAACTGTGTTTTTTCAATGGTTATATGGAGGTAAAGATTGCGTCTTTGAAAATAAATATCTCCCTGGCGGGAGTGATTTCACCTCACAGACTCATTTGAAATAAAAATCAAACTGATTCTTAATTATTATAAATATCGCTATCGCAGGTGCCAGAATTAGCCACGGAAGTAAAAATGTAACAAAATTGCGCGTATTCAAACTTCAAGTCTCGAAATTTTCCATTTTTTACTTGAAGTTTGAATGCGAATTTTGTTAAATTTTGACTTAGGTACGTGGCTAATTCTGGCACTTGCGATAGCGGTACTCATAAAGATTAAGAATCAGTTTGGTTTTTGTGTTTCAGATGAGTCTGCGAGTAATGATAAAAATAGAATGATTGTGTCCTATTGGGGTGCACGCATAAAGTGGACTAGAATCATCCAGGTGTCAAAATAATTTCTGTTCCATCCTCAAAAAAATATTGAAAAATAGGGAAAAAATCTGGAACTTGTTCTTTACAAGGCTGTTATTTTAAACCAGTGTTGATAAATCAATAATTCTAGTAGACATAATCTTTCTATTATCATTTTAAAACCACTTTGACGCCACGGAGAGCTTCCACAGTGTTCTCGCTGATCGTGAGGCACAAACATTGCGACTTAAATCCACATATTTGCAATTATATTTTGGAAATATGAAAAATATAATTCTATATAACAAGGAATAATAAATATGTAACAAAAAAAATACATTAAAATCCGTTCAATAATTTCTAAAAAAAATTCTTGAAAATAAACCCTCTTGTTCAACCCGCAAAGTAGTATGCACCCTTCATATGGACTCCAGACATACCACAAATTTTTCCTAATTTTATTGAAGGAAGCACTGCCTGTTGAAATGGAAAATCATCTGATCCGAAATAGAAATTGCATGAAAATTTATGGCGTTCGCTGACATTGCAAACACTGAAACTATCCTTAGCACACGAGTCTAACGTGGATATCTGTTACATAAAGGGAATTGTGGCATTTCTGTGTTACGATATTACGTATCTAGATCACGATACAAACGCGCGGCCAGACGAGGTCGCAGCCAGTGGCAGAGAGGCATAAACCTTTGTGGTATTTATAGTGCACATTGATAGTGTACATTTATAGCAGACATTAATCCCCGGAATTTGATAAAGTTTACAATAGAATTGTGTTTGTTCGTGGTTCCGATTCATTTATCATGAAACGATCGGTTGTAATGGAGGGCATTGAAGACGTCGTATTATCGGGACCTCGTTAATAGAATAATCCAATAGCGAGTTCATGAGAAAGCTTTCTGGTCTGATCTACTAGTAATACAGGATGTGCCATTCTTTGCGGTTTAATTAGAGAGATGACTTCAGGTACAAAAATAACTTGCAAGAGTGGAATAAAATTATTGCACGAATTTCTTTTATGTTATCAAAGATATATTTAAAATACCCATACTTATATAGGTAATAGGGTGTGTGAATTTTGTGGGGAAATGTAAAATTTTTGAAAATTTTAAAATAATTAGTGACAAAATAATGCTGTTCCTAATCCTAAATCTGAAACTATCTTAAGAAATGGATTTGAGTGAGGTTTAGTTACTTCAAATCATAGTTGAAGATAGGGGAAATTAAGTAAGATTTAACTACAAATTATATATTCATATAGTACTTAACATGTAGAAATTAGTATTTATTACATTCGCAACAAAATGTATGGAAATGTGAATTTATTACAAAATGAAGATATATGTAACTTTAGCAACAGATCTAGTAATATATCATCTATGTAGTAAATTAATGCTATTTAACAAAGTCCACCAAAGAAGCGACATCCTG
The DNA here is from genome assembly GCA_929113495.1 of Andrena minutula. Classification (NCBI taxonomy): domain Eukaryota; kingdom Metazoa; phylum Arthropoda; class Insecta; order Hymenoptera; family Andrenidae; genus Andrena; species Andrena minutula. The sequence goes on from OV815994.1 coordinate 42,317,848, forward strand.
TTTGCTTCTGTTGCGGTTCATAAGCTCAATTATTAATTTTCTTTAATAATTTTCTTATTTTTCTATAATTTCAAATGAATTTCCAACTAAGTAAATAATGTATTACACAAAATTTATAGGTAGTGGTTAGCTTTAATCCTGAAGTTATACCATTTTTCCACTCGTCGTTTTTAAAATTAAAACATTGACAAAATTGACGCACCCTAATACGTAAAGCCAAAAAGACTTTGGCCCGTTAACCATTATTACAAAACAAGTTGTTTCCTTTTAGAATAATCATTCCCGATAATTGTAAAAAAAATTATATGAATGTTGCACTTCGTGAATACTTATATATTTTTATATTCACATTTTCATTATTATATATTTGAATGTAACTTACGACTAAAATGTAATTTTCCTCTACTATTCCAATAATATCACTACACCCTATTATTACAAACAAGTTTCAAGTTCTTTTAAGCCGACTACAACATACAAAAACCCGATTACCAAAACAATCTAATATATTTCTCCCTACATCCTGTTGACCTCGATGAACAAATAGCTTTTATACAACATACAGAATAACTACCTACTGCTTAGCACTTAGCAACAGTGCGATTCAAACAAGCCACACAACGATACAACTCTACAAGCACACGATCTGCAAAAACAGCCAAGCTTCCAATCCACGTGTTCCAGCATCTGGCCAGATATTACATGACAAAAGAACACGCATATACACGATTCGGTAGACAGCATTTACGTAACGAAGGCAGAGGAAAAACGTTCCTATTTGCGTCAGTTAGCGAACCGCCGTTGCGAAAAAAATTCTTTGAAGGAGCAAACTTGCGAACGTTACTTTCGCGCGAGGTTTTTTATTTTTTATTACTTCGCCCGTAGTTCACGGAACAAGATCACAGAGGGGATGAGTGGCGGCGTGGGAGTTAGCGTTGCGAGGGTTTTAAAAATGAGCAGCCACCGCTCGCTGCGAAACTTGAACAGTACAGTCCCCGAAAGTCTCTTTTGGCAGGTGACTGTATTTAATCACAGGCGATGTGCGTAGAAAATAATATCTGAACTTCCTTTCTGGCCAACGAATTTCTCCGATGGTTTCCCATATGGCAGTAGTCAGTTTCACGATTCACCCCCTCGCCCGGTCTCACCCCGTGACCGACCGACGGGCTGCAGCTATTCTCCTCTTCTTTGTATAATTAGGAGTTCCTGTCGTCGTTCCCGACGCAACGGCGACAGGCGATGGCGGCGCGGCGGGGTGAATGCCAGATGGAAAGAGCTACGACAGAAAAGGGAGCGTGCGAGTCTCGACTCGTGGAAGGGAGACGGCGAAGGGAAGAGGGATCGATATGCACCTCACCGTCGCGACCGGATGTAGGAAGAGCAGCTTCAACCTTTCGCGAACACGGGGGAGGGAGGGGCGCAGGAAATCTTTGGAAATGGGAAAACTTGGAAAAGTTGTCGCGTTATGGGAGAGGGGGAGAACGGAGGCTCAGGGAATTGATGATGGTATTACATGGTAGTGGTGTTGGATGCTAGTGAAATTAGATTTCCGACTACGAAGGGACTTAACGAGCTATGAAATTTGAATTAAAGTAGGACTGGAAGGCATTGATACTGTAGGGCGATGCTGCGGATCGAGATGGTTTTGGGGAATGGTGGATTGTGTTGCAGGGGTGGTTGGGAAATGGTGTTGGGTAGTGATTGGTCCGATTTCTAGTAATAAATTCTACACTGATGACAATTAATTTTAATTTAAGCTTGAAGTAGGTAATAAATTTTGTTTTATTTGAGGGGCGGATAATGTGATGTAAACAGCAAGGAATTGTGATGTGCATAGTGATGATGTCATTATTAAATGTATTATTCCAAGATAGTTTGACAATTATCATGAAATATTGAAAGTGTTTGTTGAAAATAATTCTCATGAAATTAGTGGGTACCTATATGAGGAAATAGGTTACATGAAATTTATTATAAAATATCGTTTGTATCATTGTTAGACTGTTTGTTCGATTACTGTTTTTCTTAACTTTAATATTATCTTTTTTCCCCTTAACTTTCTGTGTATGATCTATTCTTCTTACCTGATGATATGCTTCCGAGCTATCTCACAAAATTTCTCACAAACACAGTTCTGATTTTCAACCACCAATTTCAGGTGTTCTGAATGTTATCCTGCAATATAATAGCGATCATTCATCAAGAGGAAACTATATTCTAGGAAAAACTTATTTAGATGACATTTTATGCAATTCACAATTATGGAATAAACGAATAATTTGTTGGTTATAACTATTGCAGTGAATAAATTCGAGTAAAACTTAAACTGTTCAAGTGACCACGTCGCTTCAATCTTGGCCAATTACTTAACTGACTACTCGATAGATTAAGTACTCAACTCCACCACCTGAAAAGTTCTCCGCCTCAATTCGGAGTTACTCGAATATTTTCTATACTCAGCTTCACGTAATCGATTCTTATCTCGAACTTCTAACTATTCACATCTTCCGATTACTCAACTTCCTGAAACAGAATATTGCTCGTCTCGATTTTCGAGCTAACTGAATCTTTTGAATTCTCAGAAATCTCTAATATATCCACACCTCTGATTACTATATATCAATATATCAACTATTTTCATTAATATATTTACTTAAAACTATATATGCCTTTATGCTTATCTGTTGGTCCAGTGGCGTAGGTGTAGTTGACAGACAGGATGGGTAAATTGATATCGTTTTTAATATATTCGCTGTCTGCTGCAGGCTGTTGTGCTACGGCTGAGTAACGGCATTATAGATTTGCGGTGCGCCTCTTTCCCACGTCTGTCCCACCACTTCCGGCATACCGTGAACATACCAGCAATAGTACTCCATCAGAATTCATAGCTATAAATATCGCCACTCGTGATATTGCCGTGAGACGATATTTAAATGCGATAGAAAAATTGCATTTCCTAAATGGACTTCTAGTGATACAGATATCTAGTACAGCAAATAATGGACGAAGGAGATGTTGATATAAAACGTTCAATGCTCATTCTGACGTGTAGTAGGTTGCATAAAATTTGTATGCTTTCTTGTTTAACAAGGATTTGATTCTACACGACATGTTTACAACATGTAGTAAATGTGACGGTATGTGATAGTAAAAATTTTCTTTGTGGGGGAAGAGGAGTATTTGGTATTTACTTTATTCATTCGACCCAAATATTACTTGTGCAGACCACGTACAGTAGTGTATTATAAGATTCGTGAACATTAGGGCGGAGCAAAACTATATAAGCGAAAATTTAAATTTGAATTTTCAGTTGACCTGGGTGCGGGATAGTTGTCTGTTGGTTAACCAAACGCAACTGTAAAAAAATTTTGGAAAAATTTTCATGTCTGCAGATTCCTATTTCTCTTAAAAATGTAAAAAATAAGATTCACAATGTCATTTTTTTTATTTTTAAGAGAAAAAGGAACCTGCAGTCATGAATATTTTTCCAAAATTTTTTTACAGTTGTGTTTGGTTAATCAAAACACAACTATCCCGCCACCCTAATGAACATTCCTCACCATTTTATGAAAAATAGCGTTCAAAGCACAATTAAGGAGGGACAACAGGGTAAATACCAAAAAATGGTCTCTTATTTCCCAGCGTGCACGCACACTGTTCTCAATTTTTAATTACGTCTGTGATTAGTTATTGGCATCATTTTCAAAAATCTGCAAAATACAGGTAAAATCATGCGCAGGATGCTAATCCTTTGACGTGAAAATACGTGGATAGCAGTCGAAGTGTTAAGAATTTTGAAAGCTAGAGAATATTTGTCAGTTTGGGTTTCATTGTTATTATGGAATTGACTATTAAGTACGACTTCCACCCAGTGCATCGTTTATTTGTGTGTGACCTCATCTTCCAAAGGTTACCATATCAAATGAAGACATTTAATGGTTTCAAAAGAAACTACGTGATAAGTTACGTTTTTTTATTAATCTTACTGTTCTGTATCAGCGATGATAAAATCCTGAATCACAGCTGGCTTAGAAATTTTTTTATCAGAGGATAAATGGTTATAATGAACTTAACTACATAGGCTTGGCAATAATCCAAGTAGAAAATCGAGGTTGTTCGCAAGGAACACACGATGGCTCAATAACTTACATCGAAAGCCCCAACTTTTTCACACTAGAGATACTTTCTATGTGAAAAGGAGTTTATCCATTTGGGTTTATTTCCTTCCTCAAATAGATTCCAAATGAACTCCAAATAGACTCCAGTTTTACACGATAAAAGGGTTTTATAGTTGGCATCGAGTTTTGGTTTTAATTGCGTCTAAAGTACGTTCCAGATGGAAGAGAAAAAGATAATCGAAATAATGTTTAGCTAAATATTGAATTTGTGATACCTTACGTGGCTAAAATTCTTTAAATGAAATTTAATATAAATAATGCAACAACTATGCTCTTTGATGAGAGATAAAGTTTATCTTGCTCACTACAACTTTGTAAAGATTCTTTGATTCATATTATTCTGAAATTTTTTGATGATTTAATTTAAAGCAAACTACAGCAGACTTTTATGCACAATGTTTATGTTGTATGACAATATTTTTTATAACACAATAAGTCTCGTGTCGGTAACATACTTTTATGAACTATGTATGTACCGCCATCAATATTATATTTGTGATACAAATAATAATTCTATTGCTACATTTTTGTCTTTCGTTACATTTCTGCTGTATTTAATATCAATTCTTATCTAAATAGCTTTAATGACTTACAAATTATGCCTAATCTAATGGTATCTATGGCTTACTGCTGTGTTTATTTTCTTTCCATCGTTTAGAAATCGTTACATTATTAATAAACGCCATTTTAGGAATTTTTCATTATTTATGACCGGAAACGGGTTCTCCTTATTATTGTTATATCACTAGCATGCGCGGTACTATTGTACCGTAAGACGTATAGTACACTCTATTTCCTTAGGTTTCCCATTTGCACATTTGCAAACAATATGCGTATTGTTTTAAAGTTCGCGTGCTTGTGTTAATGATAGAAGACCTTCCTATTGTTAGTTGTGTTCCAACAGTTGTTCCTATCGAATTTGTATCCTCTGTTAATATGATCTTGGACTGCATTTGTTATGATAACCATCTACTTGCATGTCACTATTAACATTATAATAGAACAGAATTTTCTACTACAATTAGAACACCACTTCACGTGGACTGTCTCAATATTATTTTGTTAAAATCAACTGCATCATTTGGATACAAAATAATGAGAATATTTATGACACGTATCTGCTTCTTCAGTCTCTTCAAGATCAGTTCCCAAAATTTTGCACAGCTACCGTAAAATATGCTTATTTCTTATAATTCTTGTGATTAAGTCGCCTATTTATATTTTCTCTGCCATTTGCACATTGGTATACCGTTCTAATTATATAAAATAAAAAACGTCGAATTAGTTCATTGGTATTACTATAAGGACGATATCATCAAAATAAACAAAATAACTGAAATAGAAGAAAGTGAAGGAAAGTCATTTAAAAAACTGCTATAATGTAAAGACTGGTTAACCGAAGAATTTAGAGAGACTTTCAAAGCTTTCTGTTCTTTATGTCAGTAATAATTGAATTCTAAAATAACTGGGAGGGAAGGTTTCAAAACGCTTTTTTGAGACAGTGCAGGCGCACAGATCGTTCCAGATTTAGAACGCATCTTTAATTAACCTAGATGTCGCAGTCGATTCTGAATATCAGATATCTTGACATTTTAAATATACCTTCGAATGTCTGAAATATTTATACAAGGTGAACTACCGAGGCTTAGAATGTCTAATTATCTAGCAATGAAAAAAAAATGATTTCCGAAATTTTGGGACACCGCAACTGAAATGAAATTTTCTTTTGCATTTTGAAATGGTTAAAATCACTGAATGTACTAATAGCATATTGTATAATGAACACACTATACTCAAAGAAAAATAATTAGGAATTTGAAGCCATAATCCTCTATTTGGTTTTAAAGATACATGGAATATAAAAGGTCAACCATAACGAGAACTAAAAGCGTCAGTAAAATGTCTAATATGATGTTCACTGTATTTATTTGATCATTAACGCAATAATAATAAGTTATTGGTCATACATACGTACATACATTACTAAATGTACGTCATGGACGTAAATCATTAACCACGTTAATATTTTTTGTGCAGGTCACGTATTCAGCCGATCTCGCGATCCAGATACCAGGGAACTTGAGCCAGGGAGGATCTTATCGTTTAGATTACAACCCCCCTGTTGGTAATCCACGACCAAACACTACCATAAACGCCACTGACATAAGTAATGTCATTAAGTTCAAGGATTGCTCTCCTGGCACTAGATATGAATTTTGGTTGTATTATAGTAACGGTACACTTCAAGACTGGCTCACATGGACTGGCTCCATAATCACAGGTATGCATACCCATTACTCTCTTATCGATTCTAAATAGGTTTAGGATTACAGTTCTACATACAATGGGTACCGAACAAAACATAACAGCAACGTTTTTCTAAAAGCACTTCCTCACAAGAAATTGATTATACTTGTCAGAACAACTTGTGATAGTATATTCATGCCCAAATGAACGATTAAAGATTTGAAACATATTTTACATATGCAGTTATTCACTAACGTATCCGACCATCGCACGCCTGGAACATGTTTTATGTATTTAATCAATGTTGAAGTTTGGAATTACCAAGCCTTTTTCACTTTAGTGTAAACCCTGATTACTGTATATCTAGTTGGCTTAAGGGGGCCGTCTCACCGGGCCTTGAATGTGTGCGGACGCTCACACAAGCTAAGTTAAGCGTGTACGTATACGCATGTAGTAAACAAACCGGTTCAACCGATTTTCGTCCTGGAATCGGCCAGAAGGAAGTTTTTGCGGGTACAGTTGCCTTCAGTAAACATCTGTGGGGGGGTGGGACGGTGCGTTTGAACGCTAATAAGCACTGTATATTGAAGTAATAATGAATTTATACGTCACGCTGGTGCTACGTAGCTACAGTGCACCATTAGCGCCACTAACGGAGAAGTCTTGAAGCTTCATTCTGTCAGTTTTCGATTCATAAATTCATTATTATTTCAATGTACAATGCTTATTAGCGTTCAAACGCACCGTCCCACCCCCCACAGATGTTTACTGAAGGCAACTGTACCCGCAAAAACTTCCTTCTGGCCGATTCCAGGACGAAAATCGGTTGAAACGGTTTGTTTACCACACGCGTATACGTACACGCTTAACTTAGCTTGTGTGACCTGTCCGCACACATTCAAGGCCCGGTGAGACGGACAATAACAAAACTGAGACGGCCCCCTTAATTTACTGAAGAAATACGGGTGAAAATATTAGTAGACAAATGAAATGGAATACGCGTGAATTTGATAAAAAAATGTAGTTCCGTCTTTGAAATATATTTTTATTTTAATTGTGTTTATGTAAAATAAAAATATATTTTAAAGACGGGTCTGATACCCTTCTGGTTGGTACAAAAAACAGGTACGAAATGTATCAGCCAAGTTTAAATATTTATTTTAATTGTGTTTATGTAAAATAAATATTTAATTTTGGCTGATACTTTTTGTATATATTTTTTACATCAACCAGACGGGTATCAGACTTGCCGATATCATTTATAGACATAATTTTAATAATATAGGGTGCGAGCAGTATGGTCAGCCGCCCTTAGCAGCCGAGTGCGTAGACCGGTTGTACACTTGAAACGCAGCGCACCGCAGATTTTAATTAATAGCTTGCTGCGAAGTCAATTTAAAAATGTCTGCCCTAGAGGAAGTCTTATTTTGTAGCGAAAGCTTTGAACACTCCGGTTGTATTTTGTTCGGATTTTTAAAAATGCGGCTTTGGAGCGGTATTTGAAAAACAAGAATTTGTTATTAATTTTCACGTTGTGAAAATGATTATTTGAGGAAGGCCAATTCTGATTAATATAAAAGTAGAACGAACCTAGAGGTAAAAATTCATTTGGAGACCCCATATTCGTGACAATGGACAACAATTGCGAACTTTGAAAGCCTATATTTCTTAACAAATTGGAACTCGGCAAAATGATGACTTAAACCTCGTCTAATTTCACATGAACTATGTCATATTCCAGTTTTATCAAAATCTCAGACGCCAAAAGTAATCGAGTTGGCGTGGAATGACTCAGCTGATTTATATTCCCTTTTAAGTGGTATCCTGGCAAAGAACCGTGAAAAAAAGTTTTCGTAGACATCTTTAATAATTGTTCCCCTGAATCCAATCACTGGAAAAAATATGTATAAACACACTAGTCGGAAAAGAAGTGCATATATACACGCAAACGACTGAATTTGATCATCTTTTCCAAAAAAATGCAAAAGTAACGTTGCGACTCAATGAATTCTATTTGAAATGTTGGGACTTGATTAATATATCTCGGTACATACACACCGAAAGCCAGGAATACTTTTCGCTAAAATAATGTCCAAAATTTACAATATCAAAGTATTAAATTGCATATAAGCCTGTTCATACATTTTTCCTAGATATAAAGTAAGAATTCTAACATTTTGAGAAAGCTTTCACTAAAAATTCGTCACTAACGAGCACGATTAAAGCCCGCTCCAAACTGTTCATTAGTAAAACAGTTTTTAAACATTTCTCTTAAACTTGTAAGATCAATAGTACCTAATATACATAAAGATGTACGATTGATTCACTCAACTTGTATAATACGTACCTAAAATATATTCCTGACAAATTTCTTAAAAATTAAGTTACTCTTTTGTAACCATAACAAAGAATTTTTCCAATCACATCATTTTTAATACTTCCCCACATATGGCCCCGCGTAAAATTGTTATGGAACGGCGATATGGCATAGTGCTGCATTTATAGTATCGTAGGTATAAGATATGTGTCATTGAATTACGCCTTCGCAATCCTGATCTCAATTTACAATTGTTTCCCTTAAAATTATCTCCAACAAGCGCACAAATATTTCACTAAGAGTGAATACAATTGATTTTGCAGTACCGGATCCACCCTCGAACTTAACCGTCTCGGTGCGCAATGGAAAGACTGCAGTAGTCTATTGGGCACCGCCAGCCGAGGGCAATTATTCCGGTTTCCGGTTGAGGGTGCAAAGTTTCAGCGACACCGGAAATCCAAAAACAAGCGTCATCCCTGCGGATGCAGTGCCCTATGTGCTCCGTGATCTGATCCCCGGGGCGACGTATTCACTTCAACTTTTCACCGTGTTAGACACCAAAGAAAGTGTGGCTTACACCAGCAGGAATTTCACGACGAGTGAGTATCTTCAGTTCTATACAGATCCCATTACATCCTAGTATTATGTAATTACATTTTCCAGAATATTCCATACTTTTAGGGAACCCTTGAAATTATAATGTGACTTCATAAGTGATTTGAGGTGTACAATTTATACGTATTTTGTTACACATTACCTGAATGCTTCTTAGTTATTTAATGTGGATTTTAGGCGGTTTAGTGTTATTATAACAGAGCAGAAATTGTAAATAAAGATAATTGGTTTACTTTTCGTGTTTCTCACGCGTAGCGCGTACTTAAATTTATTTATCTTTACTCTCCATAATCGTCGATTAAGTATTGATGGAAATGAGTTACATATATGTATACGAGCATCAGTCCTATTTTTATTTTTACAGAACCCAACACACCTGGGAAGTTCATCGTATGGTTTAGGAATGAAACGACCCTATTGGTCCTTTGGCAGCCGCCTTATCCTGCTGGGATATACACCCATTATAAAGTTAGTACAGATCCTGCTGATGCCATAGAATCGGTTCTTTATGTGGAAAAGGAAGGAGAACCTCCTGGGCCAGCGCAGGCTGCTTTCAAAGGACTTGTGCCTGGTAAGTGATTTATTAAAACATTTTATTCTATTATGTATTTTATTGATACTATATAAAAATATTGTTTATTATGAAAATTAGAATGATAGAAAGAGTAGCCTGAACATATTTAAAAAACAATTTGAAGCGAAATCAATATGTCACTGTTTGCAGTGCATTTCCAATTTCTCTCAAGTTTTATCGGCTTTATACGTAGTATTTCAGTGTTTATTATGTCAGTTAAAAAATTTAAGACGAGAATGCATGTAAGAAATAGGAAGATACCTGCATTTCCCTTATATTATGTAATTATATGATGTTTTAGACCGAAGCTTAAAAAACTTGATAATCGCCACGATTGCAATATTTCCCTTACGTCATTTGGTATTAACACGATGTTAATATCAATTACTAAAAATATATGGGTATATACGACTTATTTTATATTTCTGTTCATCGCCTTTTCGGAGTACGATTCTGGCATAAAGAAATAATTTTAATTAATTAATGAATTTCTTAGATTTATCTTACACAGATTTCTCATTCTTTTATTCAATGATACTTGAGGATTAACAAAAAAATTTTACTATGAACATCTCGATCGTACAAAAAAAAGTGAAACTTCGTTCTTCTAAAAAAATTTAAATTTTATATGAATATACATTTGTAACTCTATTCCATATAATTCTTAAATTATTCAACCTACAGTAACTTTATTTCAATTAATGTTAAAACTTTACTTTCTTTCGTAATAAAATGGCATGACATTGAACAAGGAAAGAAATTCGATATTTTAATCACGACAAAGATGAATCTCCCCTTCATGTTTGACTTTCGCTCATTACAGGCAGAGCCTACAATATTTCCGTGCAGACGGTGTCGGAGGATGAAACTTCAGCCCCCACAACGGCTCAATATCGAACGGTGCCATTACGTCCCTTGAACGTTACCTTCGACAAGTCTTCAATAACATCGACTTCCTTCCGAGTCTTCTGGAATCCCCCCGAAGGAATGTCCGAGTTCGATAAGTATCAAATATCTTTAGGGGGTAACAGAAGACTCGCACCAGTCACCAGAAATCGGGATGACGAGAGCAAATGCGAATTCAAGGACCTAGAACCAGGGAAAACGTACCAGGTGGTCGTGAAGACAGTTTCAGGAAAAGTTACCAGCTGGCCAGCTAGCGGGGACGTTACTTTAAGTAATTACTTTGCATTTCTTTCTGTTCTTCCCATTTGAAGGAACTCATTGCTTAATATGTATGAATAGAAGAGAAAGTAATTTTCTTGTAACTTGGGAGTGTACTGTTTATTATTTTACTGATCGTGAGTGGGATTTTAGGAAGTCAGTTCGATTATAGCCGCGTTTATGTTTCAAAAATGCATTTCCCATTTGTACATTGAAGATGCATTGCTAATGAAATATGGTTATAAAAAGATATTTTAATGAAATTAAAGACAATTTAAAAATTTAAACTTATTAAATATAATTTTAATTAAATTAAGGATAATTTAATTAAACCCTACAATATTTTTCACTGAGTTTCCTTTATCCTTGCTTTAAAAAATATTAATATATTCTTTATTTTTCAAAGTAATTTATTGGTAGCAAATATACATGAATTGTTGAGAATTTATTATTTTCCTACGAATATCAACATTTTAATATCAGGTTAATAATACTTGCCATATCAAACGTATTTATTATGAAGAGATATCTGCAACGTTTCGCTGCGAATAAACGCAAAGAGTGTTCTGCTTCAAATCAGTATGTACAGTGTACTGATGAAACACGTATATGACAGTTTAGTTGAATATCTATTAATCGATTGGTACCTGGAATACGATTAAATTGTTTCGCATTATATGAATACACGTATTATAGGAATAATCGATGAAAAACAGAAAATTGGCTAACTAATTCACTTAAATAGTAAAACCTTGTAATTATCTTCTACGTATCCTACTAACCGAATAATAGAGGACCATCCAGTTAATGGATATTTGAATGGCTGATAAAATCGATTCCCTTGATAACACCGTTTTGCATTAATAAATGTTGTGTTTGTTTATGTTCTTTTTCAATAAATTTGGTGGTCAATCGCAATTTTCCTTGCAATGAATTTGAACATAAAGTAATACCTGTTGCTAATAATGTTTTCTTACTGGTGTTATCAGAACCATTGCCAGTACGTGATCTTCGCGCTGTCATTGATGAGAAAACTGGGATGGTTGAAGTTTCTTGGCTTCCCGAAAATTCCAGCACGCAGGATAGTTATAAGTTGCAATATCACGAAGTGGAAACAACGATAGGTGGTGATAGTAATACATTAACAATTGATAAGACCAAAGTACGTATTTTTTTTATTACTTCCTACAGTTATTTCGGCGAAATACCATGTGGTTATTATGAGAAGTAGCATTTAGGCCAGGAAACATTTTATTGTCATATAAGAGAAAACAAGTTAACATTTTTCTTAGTTTCGTAAAGAGTGTTTAAAATGATATGTTATATGCGCTTTTAAAATGAGATATGTATACAGTACGAGAAATATTTATTGGGCCCCAAATTTTTTCAATATTTTCCAACAGTGATAACATGTTTATCAAGTGATGCAATAAATATTTCCAGTATTGTATATTTCCATATACTTATGATACATTCTCTGTAATTTTATATTGTTTTTTATAGCTGTTTTTAATACTCTACAATATTTTACTTTCAGGTCACTCTAGAAGCCCTATTACCAGGCAGAAATTATTCTATAATAGTGCAAGCAATTAGCAACAAAGTAGAATCGAACGAAACCGTTTTGTACCAAATTACACGCCCTTCGAGTCCAATAATCGAGGATCTAAAGCCAACTGAGATAGGGCTGAACATCTCGTGGAAAAGTGACGTTAATTCGAGACAAGAAAAATTTGAAGTAATACACAATAGAAATGATACTGGCGAGAGTGCGACGACACTAATCACAGAATCTCATATTGTATTGGAAGATCTTTATCCTGGTGCAGCGTACGAAGTTAAAGTTTTCGCCATTAGTCATGGTTTGAGAAGCGAGCCACATGATTACTTCCAAGCTGTTTGTAAGTAGCGTGAATCTTCTCCTCCGAATTATCAAGAACCAACATCTAAGCTACTGCGAGGCTCACATTTATATCGCCGAAAGCTTGATTACTTTTCAATATGTCATTTTTGAAGATCTACACTTTCATATATAAATTTTTAGAAATATAATAATTATTTTTAAATTTGTAATAGTTTATAATACAGTTTCGACTGTATTAGATTATTTTAAATTCAGCCCTTTTCCTTGTTCTCAGCAATAAATAACACAAAGTAACATTTCAGCAGACTTTTATAATTAGTGCTTTGTATTTGTGAGCTTTTTTGGGACCCTTATAATTTTGGGAATTATTTCGAATTATGTAATATATCGATATATTTTTATTAATATACACATAAGAATGAGTTTCATATCTTTTTAAAAAATAAAGATACATGATTTACATCTGCGTGGATTATAAACACTAGAGTAATTCAATTTCAGTTCATTTAGGTATATCAAAAGAAAAACCTTGATTGGCGATTTTTCGTTCATTCTGCTCTTGTATTTTGTAGTAGCACAAATATCTCCCTACGTTCAAAGTAGGTACTTGAAAAGCTGTCAAATCCAAGGAATTTAATTGTCTCCTAAAAAAATATCTACTTTTAAAAATCATTAAAATATTATTGCGCAATATTTCATAAAAGTAACTTATAATTAGTAATTTAATATTTAGCATTGGAAATTGTTACTTTGTACGTTAGTAAGCAATGAAAGGATTTCAATTTTACAACTTTTAAGAAACATGTCCTTTACAATATTTTTGTCGATCATGTTTCGTTTTCTGTGGTTAATATAAATATATAATTTCAGTGCCTCATCCACCAAAAAATTTAAGCATTGAGAGGGTAACAAGCAACACTGTGGTTGTTCGCTGGAAAGCACCGACGGATTCGTTGTACACCGAATTTTCAATTAGATATCAAACAGAAGACGACCCAAGATGGGTGAAGCTGCCTAATGTTGAAAACACGGAAGCAGAAGTGACGGATATGACGCCAGGGGAAAAATATACGATTCAAGTGAATACTGTGAGCCATGGAGTGGAAAGTCTCTATCCACTTCAAGGGAACCATACAGTTCGTAAGTAGACAGAAAATGTTTCATGCCCAACAGCTCTATAGAGTTTCCTTTAAAAAAATAATTCCATAAGTCAATCAAGTATTCGCCATCACTTGTTAATTAGAAAAAAATTGAACTGACATTATCCGTCGTTCATTGTAGACTGGCTAAACAAGCACTCACTACCAATTTCATTTCCAAGCTATTCCTTGATTCCACAGTTCGACAGCCATCTGGACTTATAATATTCAATAGTTGTTTCATATAGATTTTCGTGCGCTGAAAACGAATCCGCAAACCGTTTGTCGCCAACACTCTTAGTTTTTGAGAAATTCGATTTTGAAAAAAAACTCTAAATTTTCAACTTTGAACATATTTTGTATTTTGAATTTCTCAAAAACTGAGGGTGATGGCGACAAACGGTTTGCGGGTCCATTTCGCACCACACGAAAATCTGTAACAAACGGCTGTTCAATGTTACAAATCCGAAAAAAGTCAAATTTCGTCGAACTGTGACTCGTAAACCTGACAATTGCATCTTGTAAACCGAATAGACATTTTACAGTGGTACAGTTTCATCGCTTGTAAACATGAAAAATAATCGAATTCTTAAGAACACACACGATAATAAAAAATAAGTTAAAAAAGAAACTATCTATTCAACTATCTTCACTTATACCTATTCTGTTTTGTTTATACTGTATAAATTCTTTTAGGTCCAAATTCAGTGCTGAACATCACCCCGATTATCGACTCCACAAACGTGACATTGGAGTGGCCGAGGCCAGAAGGTAGAATTGAAACCTACGTGGTAAAATGGTGGCCAGTAGATAACCCTGACGATGTACGATCGAAAAATGTTACGGAAAGCAACGATGTATTCAGCACCCCGTTCGATGAAAATACTATTCAAAAGGTTCTCGTGAATGACCTTATACCAGGTGTTCAATACTCCTTTACAATCTTCACAGTGTCCTACAACTTGGTCAGCGATATCACTAATCTGACAACTAGGACAAGTAAGTTGAATCACAAATTATCGTAAAAATTGTCTACATATTACGGACAACAACAGCGTTTTTCGTTTTGAATTGACTACTTATCTGTTTTATTAACGAATTACGCCTATGCTTGAGTGCTAACACGTGTGAAAAATTTGAATTCAACACTAATACAATATTTCTAGAGTCACTTAATATGTGATTTTTCGGACGCATTCGTCTTACGTAAAACCTTACGAGCTATTTGTATTATACATATACAATTCATATACTGAAGCTCATTTTAGTGAAGCAGGGCATAGCTTATTGTCAGCCCCGCGTAATTCTAGCCTATTATGTGATCATCGTTCAGATCGAGTTTTAAAATTTTATTACAGTACGTACTACATAAATAATAGAAACGTAATGAGTATAGCACATAGTTCTGATAGTAAAAGCAGTTGATGAGATCACAGTAGTATTCACATCGTGTGAATTGTGTCCTTTGAACCAACTGTTTCCTTCCGTCCGCTTCTCTATTTATGGTTCAGACAAGAAATAAAGAAAATGGTAACTGTAAAGTCAGCTTAGATAGGGAACACGGTGACTAGTTACTTAAAAAAGATCACGACCCAACAAACACGAGTCTGTCAAATCCAGTGCCACTGATCCAATCGGAAGTCGTTGTGGTGGTCGATCGAGAACAGCCGGATGCTCTGACGTTGAGGTACACACGGACACCCAAGTCGTCCAAGTTCGATTCGTATCGGTTCCGGATTAGCGATGAAAGCAACACGACGAAAGAGCGACTGGTCGACGACACCGACACTAAGGTTACGTTCACTGGCCTAACACCCGGTAAACTCTACAACGTGACTGTTTGGACTGTCAGCGATAACGTGGAGAGCAGACCTCTACTTAGACAGGATCGACTTTGTGAGTATTTTCTATGGAAGAATAACGATTCACGGTGAAAAACTCCGGGGTACATGAACTCAAAAAATATTGATAGCAGAGAAATGGTCAAATCGCGTATCGTTTATTAGTTTTGTATTAGCTGGACCAGAAAATAAGAATATTTTAAACACAAATAAGTTATATGTTTCGTTATATAGAAGTTTCTTATTAATGCTTTGAACGACGACGGCGTATTTCGACGTCGTGGGATTTCCATCCTGTGCACGGCGTTGTTGTGTTTTAACGTGTATTTTTTTTATAAAAGTACCGAAAGTATTATCCGAAATTTTCATAATAGTATCGCCAATAGATTGGTGAGATTCTTCTGATAAAAATGAGTCCAAACTTGACCTCACTCGTACTATGTTCAAATACAGATGATGTGATATTGCCCGATGAGAAGAAGAAACACTACCGTCAAGGTGAAATGTCACAGGAGCAAGAAGAATCGTCCATTCGCGTCAACCTATCCACTCCAACACGGTTTGTCCCGTAACGTAGAACGCGGACGAAACCAATCGCGACAATCGGCGGATATAGACAGACGCTAAGAACTGAAAAGTAGGACTTCTTGGAGAGGATAAGGTGGTGCGAGCGGGCGATTTCCCTAGCCCCTGTGACATTTCAGCTTGATGGTAGTGTTTCTTCTTCTCATCGGGCAATAGTACTTACATACATACATATGGAGTACTTATATACAATTGGCCTGCAGAATTCAAAATTGATTTGAAGTAGCCGCAATGAAATATTGTTTGTATGAGGGCATATTTGGACTTATTTTGAACGAAAAAGCTAGCACATCTAATAAAAAATACAGATGTTCAATTTTCATTAGTGTCGAGCATGTGTTCAAAATAGATCTGTAAATAGGGTAAAGGCGCCAGTAGTCGACCACTTTCAGAAAAACATGAAAAGTAAGGTTTTTAAAAGTGACGATCTTTTGAACAAAGTGCTGTTAGAGAACTGCACTTTGTTCAAAAGATCGTCACTTCTCAAAACCTTAGTTTTCATATTTTTCTGAAAGTGGTCGACTACTGTTACATGGTCGACTACTGGTACCTTTACCCTATTCGAATAGTTTGAATTTTTTCGAATGCGAATCATGTCTTCGAATATTCGAATATTATTATATCTTGCAACAGTCCTAGTTCAAAACGCAGCGCGAACTGGATAACACTTTCTGGCAAAGTTTGGAATGATATTTCCCCTAACCTTGAGTCGCTCAAAGTGTTAATTTTACATTATTCAGAGTTAAGCGTTATGTTGATATAATTTTTACTTTCAATCCCATAAAAATTGAGTTATCGGTTTATAGTAGCGTATGGTTCTGGGAATGATACGTTTCTTCAAATAGTCATGTTAAAATTTTATCCTGCCGCGTGGCTTGTGTCAATGTTTTTAAAGCGTACATTAAGACAGTACGCATTCCTATGACATTCCACTTAAGAACGTGGTATATCTTCTTTTAGAATCAGCCTTGCAGCTTGTGGTCCTCTACATCGTGTATTAAAATGTAATTAACAAATGAAACTGAAAAGATAATAAAGTGTTTGTCAAGCACAATTTTTTTTAATTTTTATATAATTTACTTCAAATTAATATTGTATCTGGATTTTCCAATTGTATTATTTCCTGTATAAATTTTTGTTACACTAGCTTATAATCTGTATCTTGTGATTTATTAGTTAGTAGATAGCACTGGAATTTTTTTCGTGTCTTATCAGGTTTGGTATCTTATGACTTTATCACATAAAAGTGTTAATTTAATGGAAACATGATGAATTTTCGCTCTACGTTATACCTATACAAAGAATATGTTGTCCTACCTAATGAATCCATATTTAAAGATGGTTTTATTTAATGTTCCTTTGAATGCACTCAAATAGTGGATCATGTTTTTAAATTATTTTAAATTATCACTTGAAGAACTGATTTTTTAATATTTTTGAGTGGTGTTACATTTCTGACAAACACAAGTCATAAAGTTTTACTCAATCGAATATTTTCAGCAAGATAATCATTCCTATATCTTGTTTTCCCGACACACTTATATAAAATTATGACGAAATTGAGAATAATTCATCAAATAACAATACAAAACATTCCGACGCAACACGTTGCCTGAAGTTGTATGTATTTATATTACAGGATGTTACTAAAATGCTGTTATACCTATGTAATATGAAAATTCATTTATTTATAGCGTATAGTAATTAATAACACGAAAGGCGTCGTATTTTGAATAATAATTTTATAATATTCGTTTTTAATAATAATATTTACTACCAAAAGGCGTATATCATTTAATAGCATCGAACATTTCTTAGAGTTCTTCGAATACGTTAATGAGACACAAACATATCTCATAAATAGTATTCACATTAAATCCTTCATTAAACCTTAGAGGAACTAGTTGCACCTTGCAAATGAGATACTTATTCTACATACATTAAACTATTTTCTTAACTTTTGAGTTTTAAAATCAAATAATATCATCTTTGGAACATCTTGTATAATTAGAACGTATAGATGAAATAAATTTTGTTTGACGAAATTGTACTATTTAGTACCTATCCACTATCGCATAGTTCGCATAGAGATGAACCATAATCAAGCAAAACAGACAAAACTCAATTCCCCAGAAATACATAACGAACCTTAAGCTTAGTCCTGAATGGATGTTAATTACAATCCACCGTGAAACTTGGTTTCAGATCCTGACCCAATTACAGCTATTCAGGCGATAGACATCAATGATACAAGAATCACACTAACTTGGGATATCCCGCGCGGGCAGTACGACGCCTTCGAAGTGCAATACATAAACACGGACGGAAATTTAATTCAGAACATTACGTCAGTCAATGTAATAACCATATCCGACTTAAAGCCTCATAGAAATTACACTTTCACACTGGTGGTACGTTCTGGCACAGCATCCTCTTATCTCAGAGTGTCAAACCCTCTGAGCGCTAGTTTCACCACTAGTGAGTCCTATCCCGGCAAGGTGGAAAAGTTTCATCCCACAGACATCCAGCCAAGTGACATCAGCTTTGAGTGGTCTCTACCTAGCCAAGAGCAGAATGGTATCATCACGAAGTACACAATCACGTATGGGCTGGACGTAAGTCTGAGCAGACTTTTTTTGGTAATTTGAATATATTTACTTGAGAGGATTTGAGTTAGTTATAATGTTCCATTATCTTCAAATAATTTAAAATGCATATTATTCTGATAATAGTAGGTTGGATTATTAGGAAATTGCATAATTGAACGACTTTATTGGCTAGTAAGGCAATACACTGCTTTTAGATCGCTATGTTCTATACAGGGTGATTCACAAATGGATACCAATACTTCAACGGATAGGTCTAGGCACTAATATAAGTAAAAACGTCATATGCACATATGTCCTACATACCTTAGTTTTCGAGTTATGAATGATTACAGAAAACGTTCCAAGTGTTCGTCTCGTGCCTTAACAGTTTCAACACAGTCTACTGCACGCCGCAGCTTTGAGTTTCTGACTCGCTCGAATATACCAGAAATTCTTCCAGTCCATTCTGTATGTTTTCTCGCAAACCGCGCATATTATTCATTTGCCTTGAATACTAAAAATACTTGAACGTCTAATAGGTTAATTAATTAAAAAACACATTCTTTAATCATCCTTAATTCGGAAACTGAGGTATGTAGGTTCATATGACGTTTTTACTTTAGTGTCTAGATTTACTCCCTGAAGTATTGATATACATTTATGACTCTCCCTGTATACTTCTTCTAAGTCTTCAGCCAAGTCGCCTCCTACTTGTTTCAAACAGTATCCTATTTATCTAGAATTATCTTTTGAAATTAGTAACTTCGATACAAATATGGCTCTTCTACTTACGATTGCCAATTAGCATCAAAGTGATTGTGACTCATGTGCGTGCCACACCTCGCTTTATACAATGTGAGTCACCTAACTCTACCACTTGAAATTACTTATAAGCTGTCTATTATATGAAAAAATGTTTCACACAAAAGTTGTATCGTACCAAGGGAAGGGATTCGTACAATCCAATAATCTTCTTTGCCCCCTCAATTCGGAAGGTTATTAACTGTAATTTAATTTTGCAAGTAACTTAAAGTGGTAGAGTTAGATGACTCAGTCTCTATAAATCACTTAAAAATAGAATCTTTAAAGCGTTCTGAGCCGGACAAGCTACATGTCATCGAAATTATCGTACAAATTCGTAATTGTATCAATGATCAAAACTGAAAGAAATATATTAGAGAAAGTATATTTAAAAAATAGTCGTAATTTTATTGCATAAATAAGGCTAACTCAGATTGACACGATGCCTTCATCTACTGCTATTAGGGGTCGGCCCACACTCAGACGCAAGACTTCGGGCCAGGCGAGTACCGCGGCGTCATCAAGTTTCTCATACCAGGAAAGACGTACATATTTCGCATCCAAGCCCAGACAAAGATTGGTTTCGGGCCTGAAGCAGTTTGGAAGCAAAAAATGCCAATTTTGGCACCGCCAAAACCACCTACTCAAGTAGTGCCGACAGAGGTTTGCAGAAGCAGCACGACAATTCAGATACGCTTCAGGAAGAACTACTTCAGTGAACAGAATGGTGCAGTGACGTCTTATACGATCATCGTGGCCGAGGATGACAGTAAAAATGCATCTGGTCTCGAAATGCCCAGCTGGAGAGATGTCCAGGCATACAGCATCTGGCCCCCGTATCAGGTAAGAGTCTGATATCCATCATTTTCTATACACTGCCGCTTAAGGGGGGAACCTGGTTTAAGACGCTGAAACCACGGTGTTTTTTAAGAATTATTTTCTCAACAAATATGAAGCGAATCTTTCCAAAACATTAAGGGTGTTTTACTGTATATTCGGGTAATAAGAAAACTTTTTTTTATTCAAGAATAATTAACTTAATATTGTTTTATTGGCATATCTTTGTAGCGTCGCGCCACCGGAGTTGTCAAATTGTGTATATCCTAGCGGATCCAATTATTACCCGAAATAAAATAGTCGAAGTTTTTCTTAATTGACATGAATTTATATCGTCGCTGTATTAAAAAAGAAGAAAAAAGTCTAAAATTGATAAAGTTATGGGACCTTAACGAAAAAGCTACGATTTTGACGAAAAAATTTCGACGTTCTTATGCAAAAAAATGGTTTAATTTTATTTCTGCATAAATATTTCATCGACAATGGTTGTTCAGTATGTAACTAAAAAGCACTGGGTGAAGTCAATCGGTCAAATAAATTTTTCTCTATCGTGTAGGTAGACAAGTATAGAAAACGTGGTTTCGAGAAAAATGCGCTTAAAGTTTTTGACCGTGCCTTTATCTGCGTGACACGCATCTGTTACGTCTATTTTTATGAGGCTACTTCGAATTTCGAATATGTAACTCATTCTCCATATGCAAGATTTTCCCTTGTTTTGAATGATTTATGAGATACATTTCATTAGAAAAACAAAACGCAGATAAAGTAATAAATTGTACTGCTGTGACACATTAAACGAGCATACATTGTCATTCTTCGATGACGATAGAAAAATGTATTACCTATAAATCAGTACCTATAATTTTAAATTTGTGCAAAGAAGAATTGAATTTTATATCTTCTATGAAAAGTACATAATCTTATGTTACTATAAAAGTGTATTAAGTATAATTAATATGACGTTCATATTGTAGTTATAATTTTTCTATAACCAATTTGCAATTTTTTGGAAATAAATAACAAAGAGAAATAAAGTACCTGTTATGAAATAAAAATAATTAACAAAAATTTTAAATACCATTGGACCAGTAAAATATTTGAGTAATACCATCAATATCCTAAAAATTTTTTCTGCCGTTGATCTGAAATATTTTATTATGGGTGTTGGTATGGAGATGAAACATAACACGCATCGAGTAATCAAGTGCAACTTGTCATTGGCACGCGAACGATATTGCAATAGAGGTGGAAACTAATTAATGCAGTGTATTTCGCAGAGTGACTCGTTAACTTGCACGATCACGAGCGACTAACGCAAACAGCGGAGAAATACGTGCACTCGAGACTACGCATAAGCAATCACGTTCTCGCAATTGTTACATTACGTGTAATCCAGACGCAATAGTTGATCGTAGAATGCGCGTGATCCTAGGTGTCCACAGTGCAGGCAGTCGCGAATACACAACTATCGTAACAGTGATCCGTTTAGAAACCAATTTATCAGCGTCCTTGTGTCATATAAAAATAATATGAAATTATAACGTTTAATATTACAATTGCTATTCTAATTTAATAAAGTGGCAAATATGCAAAGATTGTGACGAATGAACGAAGTACGGAGACGTACATGTGAAAAGTTGTTCTTGAAGTGGTCATTATGATGTGGGACATGTGATTTGCCGCAGAGTTTGGTGTTAAGGGAAATGTGATCGTGTGTTTTGAGTAGAAGTCATAAGATTTTTTTAATGAAAGATGGTGGAAGCAATGGACAGTTGAATTAAAATATTGTGTGACCATTACTTATTTTGTGAATAGTAACTATAAATGGCACCAGTCCAACTGCAGCGCTTGCCTGCACTGTGCTAACTATGGGATAGGTTTCAGCACACATCTTCCTTTAGTTTTTTAACGCAAACGTATATGTGTGCATACGCTGATATGTTTACTAAATTGGACCATGAATACTCTAGAGAACATGATTTCCAAAGCTGGGAAATTGTTTACACAGGTGACGAATGATAATGCTTTTTTTCTATAGAATATTACTACTGTTAATAGGCTAAACTGGTAGTAGAGTTCAATAATTAATCCATAGGGAAATAAAATATACTAGAAGCAAAAAGGAATAATATAGGTAGTAAAACATACTTAAAGTTATTGTTTTGTGAATGAATACATCAATCACTTAAACGCCAAGTGTGTAGTTACTTCCTGTACGTCTTATTAAATGTTTCTGATGAGTAATTTTCTTATGATGGGAGACATTTTACGACCATGGTACATATATCATGTAATCCTATTGAAAATAAACGTGTTCATGTGCATGTTCAAGGATAAGCTCGATAGAAGTGTAAAAAAGTACATATTTGACGTGATTCTTATTATTGCTGCTAAGATACATTCTTGTTTCATCAGAAAGTGATTCAGTTCCTAGTAATTCTAATTTGAAATTCAACTGATGACGTACAATACTAATCGGAAATAAGAAATTATTAATGGAATTAACAATATGTGCAAACGACGATATATTCCGCATCAGATTTTCTAAAAGTATGTCTTGTCCAATGAGTTCTCTTAATGAAAATAAGCCTAAACCGGACTTTATTTGGACTAATTTTAATCATACACGATGTACAATTTGTTTATTAAATTCTGAAGTAATTCGAACTATACCCACATTGTATGATTAAATCTATCCTGAATGAGATTGTATACTATACATATTTAGGATCATTTTCATCAGGAAAATATCGCCTATCCATTGGTAGTGCTTGTATAAAAATCTGGTAGAAAATATAGACGTTTAAGCTTTCATTATTGTCGGCATGTATTTAGAGTGCGGAGCAGGCTGTGCAAAACTTTCTCGGCGGAATTAATTTCTCGGAAAAGCCTGATAGATTTGAACAAGCGATTTTCAAAATCTTGTACCATTTAAGGATATCCTACCATCAATTACACGAAATTATCCGTTCTTCGGTGTAACACACTCCTCTGTAACATCAAAGAGAAGATACTAATGTGACCTGTAATACTTGAAATACATATTTATTGCATCACGCAAATATTTACCATGTTATCACTTAAAGTTACCATGGTAGACCTTACTTAACACTTTACGTAAAAGAAATTTACGCTTGCTGAGTATCCTTTTTGAATTCTTTACCTCTTCATGATGATTGAAAATCTTTGAAATTGTATCTTACAAATAAAGTGTAGTATTTAAAATAATACAGTCTTATTCGTGAAAAAAATTACATTATATAAATCGAAATTCTGAACGCACGGCAGCAGCAGATGAAGTGTTGATATTAGCATCGGGAAAATATTATTGCCTGATTTCTGACTAGGTATTCAGTGCTCAAAATCTGGGTCGACTTCGGTTCGATACCAACGACTTTATCGATCATGCAGCTATTAAAAGTGTACACACGTCGTGGATTTTTGAATGGTGCAATAAATATTTCTACTAGGGTGTATCTAGTGGATGTTTTTTTTGTATACATCGATGGCATATTCTAAATCAAACAGTTAAGATTTTGCAGTTATTAACAATACTTCCATCCGTTTATTTGATGAAATGTTTTATGTTTTATGCACAGGTGATGGATCCTTATTATCCTTTCAAAAATGGATCCGTGGAGGACTTCACAATCGGCGGCGAAAATTGCGACAATAAGAATGGATACTGCAATGGACCACTGAAATCTGGTTCCACCTACAAAGTCAAAGTTCGAGCATTCACCGCCCCGGATAAATTCACGGACACCAGTTACAGTTTTCCAATTCAAACAGGTGAGAACAACCATGTGAAACGCTAATTTTAAACAACTCTTCAATTCTGCTTTCTTCTAAACCCTTTAACAGGTCACATTCATTTGAATAATTATATAGGAACAAGCGGCAGATTTGCAAATTCCTCCATTGTTGAACTATTTCATTGTAATTAGTTAAGTGTTTTCGAATAAAATATTGGTACGCAATTATTTAATCTGTATTAAGAAGATTTCACAATTACGATATTAATTTGAACTTATATATTCGTATTCTGTTTTTTTGTAATATTTATATATTTAGTTGTCTATTTGCACTTTAAACTTTTATATATTACTGATCCATTTTTGTTTTATCGCCATTGGCTCATTTTAGAAGAAACTTCTACAATTCTCCTAATCTTTAAGTAACATTGATGCCACAAAACTCTTACATTCTTCAAAAATTTCTAAAGAATTTTGATTTAAAGTAGAAATTGGGTGCAAATATTTTAATAAAGAAAAAGTTATGCACAGGTCGTGTTCATATTAATTTAGAAAGGTATCCCACGATGTAGATAACACATTACTGATTGTTATTAAACTTGTCGTTGGTATTACAGTACCTACCGTGTATTTATATATATATGATTAATAGCAATGATTAAAACAATGATTTAATGACTTCAGTGGGCTTAATTTTATTCTCATTTCATTTTTAATCTGTGGTTCTTTCTAAAGTTCATATAATAGAAAATATTAAAAGATTCGAATGATCATGCGATGATCCGTAGCTATAAGAAGCTTGCTAAATTCATGCCTCATTATTTTATGTGCATGTCTGCCCAAGGATTGCTGCTGGCAGGTAAGACAATAAGTTTGTACATTGAAAAGGAAAAAGGTACAAATTATTATTGATTTAAATAAATTAAAATACAAAATTAATTGTTTGATAATGTACGTCGCGATTATTCTCCTTTCATTAGAAATACTTAAAAACTGATTACAAACTTCCGTCAAAATACATTTCCTTAAAATGTTACCGATTGTTTTATTCTAACTTTTTAAACTCTTTTAAAATATCCATAATTTCTAAAGTTTGTTAGGTATTAGACGTCTCACTAAATATAAAGTAAAACATTGCAGACAACCATATGTGAGAAACACGTATGTGCTGTTGATTATGAAAGTGGTGTATTTATTCATGTATTTTTTGTTTCGAAATATTTAGATGGTTGCGTTTGGAGGAATTAAAAAATATTTAAATAATATTGAAATGTAAATCAATATAACATAAAATAAGAGAATTGATTCATTTAGGTACACCACTTTCATAATCACCGGCACATATTTGTTTATCCCAACTTATTCAAGCTTAACGAATAAAAATCTCAACGTTCCATTCTTCTGATACTATCTAGGGACTATTAAACTGAAACCACAATTTTCGAGATAAATGTTTTAAAATCTTATGACAGAAAATAAAACGATCTGGATACTAACAAGAAAAGTGAAGATGAGACTCAAGAAAATCATTTGCGCTGCTTTTATTTCTGAAATTATCAAGACCTTTATGATTCTATGTCGTTAATTTTCAATATACATAAAATATGAAAATCAAAAACAATTATTTTCGTTTGTAAATTCTAATTAGAAACAGCTCATATTACAAACTTTATAGAAATGTTGATTATTTAAACAAAATTGGTGCCAAAAAGAGGTGTTATTATTTAAATTCATTGTTCAATTTTTTACTAATGCGTGTACCACGTTATTTCTCTTCACACCACAAAACATTTATCTAAAGAAAGTTTCTCCTATCCCCAATAGTTCTCAGAATATCACAAGAGTGAAAAGGAGCAGTTTTATTTGTCAAATTAGTTGCTACAGCTAACAATACAAAAAATACTGGTTGCTTATATTTAACTGTTCAAAAATCTGCAAGGTTTTACCAAAATTGACGTCAGACACTATATAAATGTTATCTGCAAATAATTGATATACTAAAGTAGATGTTTCTATAATTATTTCGACGAGTGCAGAATACAAAATTGTTTGTAGTGTATCATTAAGCTTATGGATTGTACAAAAAGAAATTTTAATTGTATGTTCGTTAGAATCCTTTGAATTGCTTGCATCAACATAGAAACCAAAGTTCCGTAGTTTAAATCGAAACCATTTTACGAAGAAAATGTTTTATTTCGTGCTAATTATGTCTACATGTTTAAGTAGATAAGGACAACACGGCCATCATAGTTGGAGTCACGGTTCCGATAGTCCTTTTGCTGACTTTATTGGGTATTGGTTTGCTGGTTAGAAGAAGAAGAAGTCAAGGTCGTAAAACAACTGAAACACGAACAACCGACAATTTGTCGTTACCAGATAGCGTGATCGACACCAGGTAAATTATTACATGAAAAAATCGAAAATTTTCTGGTCCTTATCGAAATAAAATATAACAGACATGTACATACATATTTCGAGCACGATCGACGGAAACGACTGATCTGCTATACTTTCTTTTTATAGTCGACCGATCAAAATCGAGGACTTTGCCGAACATTACCGCACGATGTCCGCGGATTCAGACTTCCGTTTCTCGGAGGAATTCGAAGAACTGAAGCATGTTGGAAGAGACCAGCCGTGCACAGCAGCGGACTTACCCTGTAACAGACCAAAGAATCGTTTCACAAATATTTTGCCTTACGACCACAGTAGATTTAAGCTCCAACCTGTGGATGATGAGGAAGGATCGGATTACATCAACGCCAATTACGTTCCTGTACGTTTCAATACTTATACTTTTTCTAATCGAATACTTAACACTTTGAGTGCTCCAAAGTTTTGCCAAATATCGGTTCAAGTCGGCCCCGAGGTTTTGTCAACATTAATGAAAACAATTTCTACATTTGCCACTACATCTTCGTGATAATACTACCAATGGAGGGGTTGTTTTTCGGATGAAAATGATTTGTAATTGTATACACTTTCAAACACTTTTACATTCCTTAGACTTCTGTAGACATTCTCGTTAGGAGAATCTCGTCAATCCACTGGTAACACTTTCATGAAATTTTAGTAGGGGATACAGAAATTAATATTTTCATTATTAGAAGTCACTCCGGCGATCAAGTGCAAAACAAAATTCGAGCTTGATTTGTTTCCGAACCGACCCTTCGACAATTCTCGGAGAATACAGTAAGTTCTCGTTATAACGAACAGCCTATAAGCTCCACACTCGGTGCTGGCGACGAGTTCATAATGCATAGTGTCGACTATTCCGAGCCGCTAATGAGAATGTTGCGCGAGTGACTCTCTCACTTTCAAACGAAGGATTCTAAGAAATGGTGGGGATAGCAACCGAGCTTACAGCGCATAGTCGTAATAAGCTTATAACGAGAATATACTGTACTTTTGACGCTTTCTAAAACATATCCACGTGAAAGCACTCTAAAGACTTAAACAGGACGAAAATCCTTGGACGTGAAAATACGCCGGCGCCACTCAAAGTGTTAACGCGTGTTAACTCCTATAGCGGTCATCGACTACTTGTGTTTCCAGCTTATATTGTTCCCTTAAAACGCTTGCAATATAAAAATGCTTAAATTTCTAAGCTTCTGAACAATATTACTGCCATTAAGGAAGATGTAAAAAGTGTATTACTGAACCATGATACATTTTTGATTAGTCAAATTTGAACAACTGTATTTTCTTTTATAATTGATTCTCTTTTTCTTCCTTTAATGTTAGTTATTGTTAATCTTTCGTTCAGTGTATGATAATTGAAAAAAAATTAGTATAGTCCCTTATAATAGTGTACAATAAACGTTCACCTACAGTTTAATGTCTCTAAGGTTCATAAATCTTTTATGTTAGGGGCACAATTCTCCAAGAGAATTTATCGTCACTCAAGGTCCTCTGCATTCGACACGCGATGATTTCTGGAGAATGGTCTGGGAGAGTAATAGTAGGGCGATTGTAATGTTGACAAGGTGTATTGAAAAGGGCAGAGAAAAATGTGATCGTTATTGGCCAGTGGATACTCTACCAGTCTACTATGGGGATATTTGTGTCACGATATTGAATGAGGCGCACTATCCTGACTGGAGTATTACGGAATTCATGTTGTGCAGAGTAAGTAATTTACGTTTCACTGATTATTTAATAAAATAAAATTAAATATATTTTAAGGACAACAAAAACGAATCTAGTGTACGGTTTTCTTTACATGCATAGTTACTATCAGTTAATAAAATAAAAGTTACTGTAATTTTACTCGTTATTCGATGTTCGAAAAGCCGGTTAAATAAAAAATTTTAATTTAAATAAAACACCGGTCCCCAAAAGGTTAATAACACAAGTCCCTGTAAAGTAATCCATTCCTACTATACATATGTATTCAATTTCAACAATTATTCTCACAATGTACTTAACATTGCTGAACAATGTTTTCCAATAGGGGGACGTCAAGAGAGTCATTCAACACTTCCATTTCACGACATGGCCAGATTTCGGGGTACCCAGTCCCCCTCAGACGCTTGCACGATTCGTGCGAGCTTTTAGAGAAAGGGTCCGGCCCGATCAAAGGCCGATAGTCGTCCATTGTAGTGCTGGGGTGGGTCGTAGCGGCACTTTCATCACATTGGACAGAATACTCCAGCAAATCTTGATGTCCAAATACGTCGACATCTTTGGGATAGTTTGGGCGATGAGGAAGGAACGCGTTTGGATGGTTCAAACGGAGCAACAGTACATTTGCATACACCAGTGCCTTTTGGCAGTTTTGGAGGGCCAAGATATGACTGGACCACCTCGGGAGATTCATGACAATCAAGGATTCGAGGGTAAGTCCCGTTTTCCATAAACAATCTCCAATTTTGTAATCCGGTTAGCTTGAGAAAGAGTTTTGTAAAAGTGATACGATCTATATCGAGTGCCATACGAAAGACATTAAAGATATCATAACTAATATAAAGTGAAAAGCAACATTTGTAAATAATTTTGAATTGTTCTGGAAGTTTTGTACTTTGCATTTTTAACGATAAGTTCTTTACTATTGTCTTATGTTCCCTTCTTGAAGTTTTTCATTAATATTTGTGAATCTGTCTTATGATTTTTTATGTGTTGACTATTATTTAGTTAAGAAAAATATGCGAAGGATTTATATTGCCTTTAGAGTAGTTCAAGCTGGTTTGCATTGACACATATTTCAAATCCAACCGCGAGTTTCTAGAATCGAAATAAATTGATAAAAAATTACCGATGTGGTATTTGGGAGCTTCGAGCTAAATATTTATACATCGCTATGGTAGAGCTGTCTGCCACTACACTGTCACTGTACGGGACAGCCAGCCGCGAATTTACACTTCAATCTAAAGTTAAAACGCGCGGTTAATCTAAATCTGTTTGTCGTATTATGCTATCTATCGGCAAGCAAGTTTTTTAAAACATTTATAATTACATATCATTCAACATATTTTATTTATAAGTCGATTGTATTATACTGTGAGATTAACAGATAAATGAACCTCATTGCTATGAATTCACTACCAGAGTTGGGCATTAACTAAATAAACAATTATTTAAATAGGGATCGAATAAAAGTTACTTTAACTTTAGATTATTCGACGATTATAACTTAATTTTTTTATTCGATGACAATTTACTTGACAAACAAAGTTAACTCGGGGTAACTTTATTTGACACATGAAAAATAATTTTTTAACTTTAATTTGTTATTCGTAATTTTATTTAAATAAAAATTTTGCCCATCTCTGTTCACGACAAACAACTTATACTAACCGCGCCAGAAAGTGAGTTTCGTGCACGTATGGGCTGTCCATTGTTCATAATGGAAAATAATATGTGTATAGTAAATATTCGTTATATGTTCGCCAGACATATTCGTTATATGATCGTCACCTCGCCCCACCAACTGAGGGGATCTCCCTCGGAACCAGTTAAATGTGAAAGGCGACACGTGTCAAAACTCAAAACAGGGCAACCGTGAAATGAGACACGAGCCAACACCTGGCATTTAAAAACAAATTAAATGTTTAAATTTTTTGTTTTATTCTTATGAAAATATTTGTAACATATTTTATTATGTTTTTCTGATGTAAATAAGACCAAACACGATGGGATTTTGATCATATTCGGTCATTTTCATATTTGACTGTCGTTCATTCTTTCTTATTCGCTCCCACTTTTTCTACTCGCTGTTCTTTTCTTCGACTGCCGACTGCTGATGCCGGCGAAACGTAAACACGAGCTCCGATACTCGACGGAATCGCTTGAATCAACAAACCAGCTAGAGCTGGAATTCGTGTCCCCGCCCGATATATGTTCGTGCCCAGTCCCGAGACTCCCGAGTGGTGAACATGTAACGAATATTTACTGTAAATGGTTGTTCGTACACGGCAGTAGCCTCGAGGAACGACCACTATAATGGCCATTCGTGCATACATACACGGAGGTAGGTCTGCAGAAGGCTACTATAGCGGCTGTTAGTAGCGAAAAAATTAAAAGATATTATGCATACGAATTTCTAAGAAATGGGTTCTTATAGTTCGTTATATTATTTTCTTGGGTGGTAAATGCATTTGTTCTTTGTCTTTCTTAAATAGAACAGGAAATACAACAGTAGTGCATGGGTTATTCACGGTTGGGACAGTGGTGATGGACCAAGATGCTTCGAAAAAGCATAAGCTACTCGATAACGTTTATTAAAAATATTTTGATATACCTAATTTTAGTAATTTGAAGCGTATTGAATTATTAAAATTATGTTGTGAAGCACTATATCCAAAGTTCATATGTATACACAATATGTTTTACAACTAAACTCAAAAGCATTAACACTTTAAAAAGTAAATCTTCACTTTATGATAAAAAGTCTGGCAATGGTCGGTAGTAGTGGCATTGATACAAAAAAGGGTATATGTATTCGGGTTTGTGTCCCTTTGTAAAGGTGTGCTTTTGGTAAATTGTATTACATCCATAAGTAGCGAATCACTTTCCTTCTGCAACCTTGTACTTCCCTTTGAATCCAGGCAAGAATCGAAGCTTGGTTGAAAATACAAAGAGCCCTGTTGAAGATGAAAAGGAAAGGTGACCTTCGAACTGCAAATCCTGCGTCGATGGTAATTTTGATCCTCGCTTTTTTTTCTCTTTCACCTGTTACGTATATCTAGTGTGTCGCATGTGATAACTACACTTACTGAGGCATGTAGTATGAAATATGATTAACGTAATCTAACACATATACACACAAAAAATACATCATATCATATGAGAAAACCACCACAAGTGATTACTTTAGTTTTAATCTACATAAAAGGAGAGTCGGAAACGTGATTTCTCTAATTAGACATTTCGAAAAAGTAAAATCAAGATCGAAATATTATATTACAGTTCATTTTCAAAAAAATCTAAAGTGAATTTAAAATATGAGAAAATACAAGACATTAAAAAAATTAATTTCAATTGCACTATTTGCGTAGAAAAAGGGGTATATTTTATTTACAACATCCTTTGAAATGTCAAAACGTAAGGTATAGTATATTAAAAGTCTTACTTTATTACAGTTTTAAATATTACAATTAATTTACATTTATGAACTATAATGTTTGATATTTTACGAAATGAAACTTGGGTTAAATATATATAAATATCTGAATACTTGCAACTTTCATATTTTACGACTTATATTAGAGCTGATTCCCGGGAGATCGAGTACCCGGGTACCCGTAAGATACCCGGGAAGAAAAGAATTTCCCGGGTGGGCGCTACCCGGCTAAACTACCCGAGATACTCGAGACATCTGAGATCTCACTTCTTAATGTTATTCCAACCCAAAGCCATAAAATTCGGTGAGTTACCGCAGGCGGTTGACTTCGCCACGGGGTGCCACGCGGTATCTCTCTGACAGGTGTCGCTCCAGAATCACTCTCTGTAATTTGTAAGTTCTCGGGTGTCTCGAGTATCTCGGGTAGTTTTCCCGGGAATT
This sequence comes from Andrena minutula, assembly GCA_929113495.1. Lineage (NCBI taxonomy): Eukaryota > Metazoa > Arthropoda > Insecta > Hymenoptera > Andrenidae > Andrena > Andrena minutula. The sequence goes on from OV815994.1 coordinate 42,350,355, forward strand.
TTTCTCGTCCCGGGTGTTTCACGGGTACCCGGGTATCTCGAGTACCCGGTCCACAGCTATAGCTATAACTTATATAAAAAAAAATTATTTTCGAAACTGTCTCCACTAATTAGGTGAAACCGAATAAAACCACATTTTTGTAATTTTGAAGCATCCATGTTCTCATGTTAGTATGCAGTAGACATATAGTGCAAAATTACTTTTACATATGTTCTTCAGCTTACTACGTACTACTTATCATTGGTGTTTTTAAATCTTTGTATACAATGTACAGTAAAAAATTTCAATTAAGTAATTACAATGATCATTTCATTAGTAACGAATCACTCGCGATATTCACTAACATCTAATCACAACTATCACAATACACAATACATTACCTTAAATTACTTTTCACTTCCTGCACTCTTGCTTGCAATTAACAACAGCCCGTTAAATTGACATGACAGGTATAAGTTTACACAGATCGCAACTGATTAACTTCAAACAAAGCATTAATATTCTGCAAGCTCCTGCATTTAATCAGACTGTTTTTCAATTAGCTTGTACAGTGTGCTTAGAGAGCATGGTTATAATTTAAGTCTCCCATTTCGACGATCTGTTTTTAGCTGCATTTATGTTTGTTATATTCTTGCAGACGACGAAGGAATCGCAGAATCGGGGATGTGATGCTCGAATACCTAGTTGCATTTAGGGGTCAGCGAATGTGAGGATCTAGTAGGGGACTTTGAAAAAGTGCACCACGGAGTATCACCACGGTGAGATACTAGGACGATCAAAATGTTGAGAGTGGAAGTGGAGATTGAAAATATAACGAAGAATAGTCATTGAACAAAGTTTTCGTCCGGTTGATGGCAGTTTGAAAGAGAGGGCGATATTTAACGAATGCTTCAGCAATTAGACAAGCAGTGGCCGCTGTGTTTTTAGATAAACGACAGAACTGTATAGGTAGCTTTTTCACGAATGATAACGTAGAACCAAGTGATACAATTTTAGTTTCCTCTTTTTATAACGACGACTTGTGAAACTGTGAGCCATACATGTGATTCATGGAAAACTTTGGAAGGACAAAAACCAGGACTGATTTCAGCACGTGGAATGAACGTTCATTTATGGTTTTATGCAGACTTTCATCACAAGACGTATTCAACATTGTCTCGACAATCTGGGGATGATCAATTTTTCGACAATAATTATTTATTGGAAGAAAGCAATGGCCATTAAATAATTGGCAGAGCTATTTGAGAAAAGAATCTCGAACTTCTAGAAAAGTTACACTAACACGAGAAAAGGAAGAAGAAATTACTACCTTTTCTACAGTAGGCAGTATATTCTAACTTCTCCATTTGTATTTAATAGAAACTTTTCGAAAAGAACAAGAGAAGGAGAATCTGAAGTTCTTGTGTTGAAAATTGGCAGATATTTCGACTTGACATTTAAAAAAATTCCCAAAACGATTAGACGATGATTGCTCTAAAAGAAGACGAAGAAGAACATTAGAATTCACTAAGAGGAGCAACTCAAATTTAACGTGAACAAATGAAATGAAAGAAATCTGAAAGTGTTTAATTTTCAATATCCATTAACTATCAAAATGTATCGACCATTGTTTCCTAGATAGAAAAGGGGTTATTTGGAAAACAGGGGTAGTTAACGAATGGACAGTGATGAACGTCAACAGTTTCTTGTTTTCAACAATGGTGTACATGTTCAGAGTTCAGAAGCAGGCACGTACGTGGGTCTGAGAATGATGTTTTAACGTGAGAGCGGCATGTATTGTAGAACAAAATGTAGTAGGTTGAAGTAGCCTCACAAAAGCTTCTTAGGGGGCGTAACGTGAGTCTGGATTCTGATCCGTAACATACTGTAAATATGAATCACCGTATCGACCATTTCGAACGAATTAGACGATCTTAGGACGGTTCGCGGGAGCACGTTGACGGAATTAAATATATAGCGACATTTCGATTTCCAAGTATCATCGAGAGTGCGTCTGCCACGGCAGTCGTTGTCGGTGATTGTTTCCACGTCGACACGATCGATGGTCGCGTTTAGGTACCTATCGTGATGTAGTTAAGTCCAAGTTGCATATCTTAAGGAATGTAAGATGCGTATCTAGCATTGGGTTGCCACATTTCGACCGACTCGTTGGATTTGCAACAACTCGATGCATGCAAGTGCAATGATATTCGCGGAACATAAAATCACTCATAACGTTAATACCATCAGCAATGTTTGTCCTCATAGGTTATCACGTGAATGATAACCATTTGTAGTAACGTATCTGTTCATTGATGTTAATTGTAATATTGGGATATGTTTCTTTAGAATGCTTGATGTTTCTGCTTACCATAGATACTACTTCTGGACAGAGATGGGCAGAATTTGTATTTAAATACAAATATCGAATAATGAATAAGGGTTAAAAAAAATTATTCGGCAGGTATAGTTAACTGGGGTTAATTTTATTCGACGAATAAAAGAATTAAGTTTATTCGGCAAATAATTGAAAGTTAAAGTAACTTTTATTTGATCGGTTATTTAAATAATTTTTTAGTGAGTTAATGCCTAACTCTGTTTCTGGAGTATATATAATTAATAAAAAAAATTGCGGTTCTCTTTAGGATGGTTTTGGAAAAATTCCTAAACGCAAAATTGAAGCTTCTACAGATTTTTTTTTGTTTTGTGTAAAACCAGACCAGTTTTAATAATAGTTAAAAGTTTGAGTTTTGTAACTCAGAAACATCAAGTTTGAAAAATTTCGGATATTCAAATCACAGAAATACATAACAAATTTGATAAGATATTTCATATAACTCTGAATTTTTAATACACTCTTTAATTTTTAGATTTTTTTTATAAACCGTATAAATATTATTCGCATGGCTGTAGTCACAAATTGATTATTATTATAAATTCAAATATTGGTAGAATGTATGTATGTTGCTCGGGTAACAGATCACGTATAAAGCTGATAAATAAGAATTTAGTTGTGACTGGTGAATATACGTTTGTTGGAACCATTTACTCGATTGAATACCTAAATATTTATTTAGGTAAGTTATTATCTAAAAATCCAACAGAATTTTATTCAATTGTTATGAATAAAATTTTATTTTGCCATCTATAACTTTCCAGTACCATCATGGCACACTATTATTTCACAAATCGTTCTGAGAAACAATTCTATTCGCTTCATAATAAATGTTCATTCTCAAGCACAGACCTACATCATAATTTTCCCATAAGCGTAACTATCAACACATAACATCTTCGTTGACGTACATGAATACAGAGTTTTCCTGAATTATGAGTACAAACTTAATAGATTAGTAAATCTTATTCAAACCCCTAATGAATCTGTATTCTTTACTTGATTATATGAGGTGTCCAATTTTCAAAATCGTAAGTTTATGTAATTATACGGGCTAATTTTACATGAATTTTCAATGGTAGCTATAACAAGAAGCACAGTGGAATTAATGGAAACACGTGCTCCATTAAATTTCGAGCATGTTTTTAATATTTTTTTTTTCATTTCTATCTATGAGTTTCATTAATTGATTAAGTTTGTCTCTATAATCATGTATCACTTAGTATGCAACTATTCGTTAGAATAGTCCTGCTAATTCCGCAATTATTGAACTTACTGGTCGATTTGTTGGGATTTGATATGACATCGTTGCTAATTGAATGACTGTCGTTAGTGGCAACCATCCGTCCAAGGGCTGTAGTAGAGACGAGAGTTAAATGTTAATCATTACCTAAAATGAAAAGAAGGATGGAAGAAGGTGAGAGACGAACATTTTCTGTCGACCCTCCTTTTTCATGATAGGGCAAAAAACATGTCAGTGGGAACAAGAAACTCGCATCTTCGTAGAAGTCATATCACTTTTCATGAGAATCATTCAACGATCCGTAATATACATATTTATTACTTATCTCCATTGTATCGAAATGACGGTTGCGAAATCGCCAGAACGATTAATTCGTCTAGATCGTTCGTTTTCTGTCACTGACGCCAACGTTTAAATAACAGTGTTTAAACTTTAAAACATCGTTTATGCCGTTAAATTGGACAACTAAACGATCAACTATGAACAATATATATATTCAAAGGAAATGTTGTTAATCGAACAAAATCTCGTGCAGTTTTTTAGAATTTTAAGAGTACCGTTTATGGAACATGAAGGATTATTTAAGTCTGTATAAAAAAGTAAACAAAGAACTTCATTCTAATGATAACATAATAATTGATCAAGTTGCATTGAGAGAGTGTTATAGAAAACAGTAGTGTTCTACGAGAACAATAATTTCATAATGGAAATGTCTCTAATTATTTAAAATGCTATTAATTTCACAGATTCATAACAGGTAAAAGTAAATGTATATCAGCAATTTCGAAAAAAAGTTTCTTAAGAGATAAAACTTCCTTCCTTCTTTTATTTATTTCGTTGCAAAATAAAATATTTCCTTTCACTTAAAATAATGCACGATGCATCCATTAGCTATCATTTAAACATCAATTAAAATTGAATTCAAGGTTCATTAAATTCTCAGTTTATTTAACTTTATGCTGAATATTTAATTAAATTCACGACTACTACCTTCAAAACCTGTTTATGTAAAAATTTCACTCCTTTTATTGAACAATCATTGTCAATATAAGTTTCGAGTATTTTTCTTTAACACTAGAACACCAGAAAAGTTTTTCTATCTAATCCAGTAAAATAAATTTCTATCTCATTCTCAAAGCAGCTTGAAAAAAAAGCAAATCACACAACAAAATACCTTCTTATATTATTCTTTACCGAACCATGTAAATGATCTGTGTTGCCAATGGTAAAAAATAAAGTCACATTAGAATCGAAGTTAGAAAACGTTGAGCGATGACACTTTGAGAACGAGCCAGAGGATCCGATCGTCACTTCCAGTACTTAGAGTCAGATTTCCTCGACGATACAAAGGCATGTACTTAATTTTGTATTTACGGCAAAGAAAAAGAAAAATGCGTGCACAAATTGTAGATGTTTAGGAACGACAGGGAAACCGATTGTTGTCAGCAGGGTCAAATGAATTCTCTCTATCGCGTTTCTCGTAGAACAGAAGAAAAAACCCCGAGGGGGTCTGAAATTAACTACATACTGTATTTTTGGAGAAGTGTTTGTATATCGTTTAAGTACGTGTAACGGCTCGCACATTCTTAAAAATGATCGTATCGATCGCGAAAGCTTGATTGTACATGTATTAGAGACAAGATCGTCCGGCTGATTCAATGCGTTTATCGATCCGTCGAGGGGCATTGGAACCATGAACCTTATGTCAGCCATTCTGTCGATCCCCACTGTAGGATTCAACGCAGCGTATGAAAATTTTAATGGCAGTGAAAGTGACGTCAAAATTTTGCCCATTTTCACGCTTGACCTGCTAGAATTCACATAGGTCCATTTTTCAATCCCAATCTTATAGAATGGCTGGCTTGACACGTTCGCTGTGGAATTTAATTTCACTGCTCCACAGTGTGTGACGATTCGGTATAGGTACATACGTGTGCCCTATAATAGCATTCTAAAAAATCAGAAAGTATGCACCATCACTTCACTAACAAAGGTCGATAAATATAAAAGTTAGTTTCGTCATCGCATCACAAAATATGGTAGTAAATAGAAGTATATGCCCTCTATCACAGGCAGAGTTAGGCGTTATTCGAATAACTTTTTCTTCAAATAAAATATCGAATAAATTTTGCTTTGAATGATATTTGAAGGAAAATTACGAAAGGACGAAGTGATTCGTGAAGAAGGAATAATTTTTCGTAGAATAAAATCGCTATTCGTTATTCACGTCTAGATCTTGAGGAATTATTCGTTATTCGAAATGAAATTTGGCCAACTCTGCCGCAGCGAACGTGTTAAGATATTCGTGGCGTGTACGCTGGCTGACGTGTACTGCCAGGGAATATGGATATCAAAGAAAATGTAACAAGGTATAACTGATATTATTACCGACGAATATTTTTATAACGCTTTGCGATGGATGAACAAGATATTAACTAAGGGAATTGCCAATCAATTGCCAAACGCAATAGAGTATTATAGAAAGATAGGAGTCTGTATAATGGTATTTCATGTTTGCCTGCTGTAGCAGTTTTATAGTGTACTAAATACGATAAAACATCGTTAGACGTAGTCATATTTTTAGGAAATTAAAATGAACAGGTACCAAGCACGACGGATCGATAAAAAATTGACCAGACCACTGCAGTTTCCAATCCATCGAATTTCTTTGTTATATACTATGCTATACATGTGTGTGCATATACTCGTGAACGTATTATTGGTGTTTCTCGTACAACAGATAATTACGAAGCCGCCAGATCAATCGAATTCACTTACAAAACCGCACAGTCCTTATGCTTCCCTTTTTTCTGAAAGTGATGTTCGTCCAGTAGTAAATGCTTTGGATCCGAAACCTTCGTCATTAGTTTTTATTTTTTTAAGTAGGTATTTGATGAGTCGAAGATCGATAAATATTTTATGTTGCATCTGTCGTGCTATCAGTATTGAATTATTTTCACGTAAAGCAAAGTGGAATATTTTAAAGCGCATTAGGGGGAAAGTATTGTCCAATGTAATATACCATTATATTACTGGTTACAAGGTTTTGATAAAATTTTTAATCAACACTGACCAAATTTTTCGTGATAATATAAGTATTACTGCTTCTATCGTGGCAACGAAGGAACAATGTTCTACGTTTTTAATCTTCGGCTGATAAAACTATCCTTTCCGTATTCGCAAGGGTTGATTTTTGAAAATCCAGAACGAATATGGTATTAAAAAACGCAAAGGGCTAACCGTAACATAGGTACCCATTGATTTTCAAGAGTACATAATATGACTGATTGTACAACTTTTGTTTATTACTTCAAAAGAATCTACATTCACAGAAAATGATTTTAGAATCATGAGATACGACTGTAATTCGTTTTTACGACTCTAGCCTGGTAAATTTTTGTTAAATTTAATTCTTTTAGTGCCTTTGACAATCGTACGGAGCTTCGCATTATATTTATAATCAAATTTTTCGAAATAGTTTCGCAGTGTCTGATAATATTAAAATTGCAACGTCATAAAAAATGCTCAAACAACTGTGATTACATTAATTTTGAGAATACACATTTTACTGACTGTACATTTTTTCGAAAGATTTATGTACCTATAGGTACCTATCTCTTTCTCAAATTGCAAGAAACCGAAATCAATAATCTCTGAGATACTTGGTACCAATCTCGCAAGCATTAGTAAAAATTAGATACTTTCGTTTATAAAACTTCAGGTCAAATAATGGCCCGAATCAAATATAAAATTTCCAGCATCTATGTGATACCATCATTTTGTGCAGATACTTTTTGTCCATTATTAGCACTGATAATCACGTGTTAATAAAAAATACTTCGTTTGTACATGCTCGGCGATTGACTAAACCAGACCTGTCCAGGGATTTGCTCCCACGAGCAGCCGCGAGTTGCTCTTCGCTCTCGGAGGCCCCGGGCCAGGCCCAAGAGCGAAAGGTCTACTTGGTGGGGGTATCTGTGAACGCCACTATCCCCACTCTTTTACGGCTGCCGCTCTTGCCGTCGCTCTTGCTCGCAACCACCCGCGGCTGTTCTTCATGGGCAAGAGCAAAAGTTGGACAGGCCTGGACTAAACCATTAAGGTAATGAAATTGCCCGTAAAAAAGATCATATGTTTAATTATTGTTATATTATGATTCCAGTATAAATGTTCATACTGCTTTCGTTGAATGAAAGTCACGACGATTCCGTGAATTATCTTTCTTGCTCAGGTTCTCGGTACATTTACAATGTAACGCATAAGTAATTAGGACATTTATACCGTTGTCTGTGTAAGTGTGCTTCCGTAAATACCACGATCATTATCAGCGTAACAAAACATAATGTAAAATCGATCTATCTGTAAGTTTCGTTTTATACTACGATAGACACTGCAATATTTCTCTGTATACAGCTTTTTGTATAAAAATTTTTACAAGTCACAATTCAGACTGCCTGATAGATTCTGTCTCGGCAAATTAAACGTTATTCCAGTACGAATGTTATTATTTTTGGTCATTCTGACGGATTCAAGGGTGGGGATAAATGCGATGGAAAATGTTACATGGCAAGTAAGATGGAATGTATTGCGCAAGGCAGTGGCGGATTTACGAAAACAGGCCCAGGTGACAAATGTTCGGAGGGGCCCATGTGTGGGGGGGGGGGGGGGGAATGAAGAGGTAGTTTACTAAAAACGGGCTAAGTGGAGTAGTACGAACTAAAATGTAGTGTTTGGATATCTATATCTAATCATAACCATTTTTTTGGTTATGGGGCCCTACGGGGCCATCTGTGCAGGAGCCTAGGCAGCATCTGCTCATCAGGTGCCCTGTTAAATCCGCTACTGCCCCTTGCGTAGTTTTCCGTGGATGCCAATTATAATTACACACTGTTTTTTAACGAAACTTGAATATTAAGTTAATGAATAGCTAGGGAGGATTATTTTCTTGCACTAAACATCCACATTAAATAGATGTTGATGTCGTATTAAATAAACTGTATTTACGAACTATTGGAATATTGTCGAATGCTGATTAAGGTAATTCAATGGATATTGTAGTTATATTTTTTTTTATTAAGCATGGAACTAGGTAGCTGATGATTAACCCTTAACCGGTGACGTGGAGTTTGGAAGACTCCTGTGGAATTATTTTTCCTATATTTTCCTTCTTTTCATTGACTTTGTTTCACAATATGTTTTGTCGTGAAGACAACTTTCAGTGGTTTTGAACAAAACTTGCAAAATCATCTTTTCAAATAAATATGTAATAAAGTCACTGATAACTCCAGTGTATCTTAAAAATAAATTTAGGCTTGACAATGTCAAATTATGAAAGAGGAGTCTGTGCGATGGCCACTAATTGTAAAATAAATTTGAAAATTTAATTTATGACCATAAGTAGGAGCTATTTGAACATTAAAACGTCTTGTAAAGTCGTCAGTTTCAGATATATCTAGATACATATATTTATGTATAGAATGATAAATAATAGTTTATTTACACAAAAGATTATCAGGTGTATTTTGTTGACGGTAGTTTTTATACAGCCATGAAACATTTTCTCCATTTCCATAATAAGGGAAAAATTATTTTCACCAAATATATTAAATTATATTAAAAATCATTCGAAATAATGCAGTAACAGACAACATTACAATAAAGTGTTATACAATTTCTTATTCACCACAAAATATCTGTTCACGTTTAATCATTGGATCGAGACAGAATTTACGTACCTAAATTCCATTTAAAGTTACCTCTTAATCTTTTAATATGACGATTTTGGATATTTATACTCGACTTTGTATCTCGATTAAATGTATTTAATATTTATACAATTCAAATGAAAGTCTGAAATTGTAAAAAGCTGTATAGATAAGGTTATTAGCCACGTGTCGTGTAATGCCAGCATAACAAACGTTTCCGGTTACATGATGCTCGACTTCAACACTAACAAATGAAATGTTCGTCGCATTTCTCATGGAATACAGTGAATGAGAGCATTTATACGTTACAAGGACACAAAACATTTGTATAAAATTTGAGATAAACCATATAGAATCGAGCTTGGGAGCATGCAGCGTGAAATTTGCGTCGTTATTATTATGATAATACGTTATTCTGTGATAGATCACTATTTTCGAACGAGAATGCTAAATTCAATGGAAGCGAGTTTCAAGGATCTTTGATATATACTCGTGGATGATTAATTAATTTGTAACGATTATCGGTTCGTGCCAATTGCTTTTAGTCGATTAATTAAACACGAATAAACGATGTCGACATAAGGCTATTGTTGTATGATAAATTAATTATTAATTAATTATAAGGAACAAACGCGCAGTGATACGCGATGCTGTACATAATACTATATTTAATATGGAAAAGTATACACATTTATATTTTTTAAACGGTGCGCTCAAATCACAGATTTTGAGTCTTGCGAAGCGTGCTTGATGTTAATGCCTGCGATCAACTGAAAAATATCGAACAAAAATGTAAAATGTGCAAGTATGTGCTTGGAATTAAATATGATTGTATGTTATAGGAGGTTTAGAATAGAGCGTTGTATGTATCAAAATGAAGTGTTTTAAACAAGTTTGAATTTAATTATCAAAAAACGTTTTTTCCGTCTGTACAATTGTTTAGAGAGAAATGTAAAATAGTGTGGTAGATATAAAAGATTGAAATCTAAGTTACAGTCAGAATACCAAAATTCTTGAATACATAAATATATCAACACTTTTGTTCAATTTTAGTTTTTCCACCATATAATATAAGTTAGTACTAGTTTTCAATGCATGAGTTATCGCTAAAACGTATTACTCATTAAAAGATTTGATAACTCATTTCAAGTATTATTCTTTATCGAATCGTATGTTCTATTCGTAGGTACTCATTTAATAGATTTTCATTAGTTTCGTACAAGTATATTAATACCTAAACAGCTGAAGATACTATACGTTTAATAATAACAAACACATTCCTTTCATATTCACATACGAGGTCAGTAAATGAAGAATAGAACGTGAATAAATTAAGTCAGTACATCATTTAAATTTTTTTTCGCAGATGGACATGAAGTATTATGTTTCAACTAATGTTGTGTTGAAAATGTCATATTTTGGGTTCGTAGGTTTCTGTTGAGCACGCTCCGTTGCATTTTTTTCCCGCGAAGAGCAAGAATTGAGATTTGCGTGCGCAAAGAAATCATATATGTATACCATGTAAGTCTACTGTTTCTTTTGTAAATATACAATTTTATACCAGCTGCAAGGACAGCCGACCGAACAGGATGATTTTGCGAATTAGCCAATCTGAATAATCCTCGGCGCGATTCTTAAAACCACCCATGCTACTTTTGTCTTAACAATATCACGAAACATGTTAGTATGTGTCTGAAGAATTGTACAGCGTGCAAAGCACGATGAGACACGGGTTGTCTCGCAAAAAAAAAGAAAAGAAAAGAAGACAAAGTATGTGTGCATAATAAACATGGTTCTTCCAATAATATTGCGTCAATTCTTGCCTTCCTTTTGTGCAGTGTAATAATGATATCACAGTGTTACAAAACCTTAATAGAGTTCGTCAAAATGGGGTTTCGTTTTTAAAAAATTTCAGTCGGAAGTTTTCCACGGTAGGAGTACTTCAATTACGTAAGTAGATTAATTATTATGCTATTAATCGCCGGTTGTAGCTACGTCAGTGAAATGTTATACAAGGTGTTCTGCTACATGTAGGATAAAATGTAAGGAGCGACTCCAGACACCAAACTAAGACGAAAATCAAGAATAACGATATTGCAGTTAAGGCTTCGTTTGTTAGTTATAAGCGTTTAAAGATTGCGTATATTCTGCTCCGAAATCAGGCAACCCGCGTGCGCGGGTGTCTGCAATCACCCCTCACGGGGAGAACCTAGTATAGGACTCTGAAAAAGGTGATTTTCGCGATTCGTTTTAACATAAAGGAATAAAGTAGATCTTTCTAGGACTTTAGGGGTATTTTAATATATGTTTATACAATACAAAAAAAAGTTTAATTGAAAAATTCCAAGTTCATCGGGCCAGAATTGATTAATCATTGATGCGCCTCGCCACTGGAATTATGAAATGACGAGAAAAATGGAGGCTTTAATTTTTGCTTAAAATAAAGAAACCGAAGTTTTTCTTAGTTATAAAAGAATGACCTGAAAGTTGGAGATTTTGTGGATTTGAACAAAGGAAACCACCGGTAGTAAAATCTGAACCGGCTCGAGGGACCTTGGGTAGGCACCTGAGATTAAACCGAAGGATGCAAGCGATACTCCAGCAGGTAGGGGGGACAAATGTGCCTCACGACCTTCATTTCAGGGTCGTGTTGCGTTTGCCCCATGGGTCACTAATCCATTGGCGATTTCGTACTAGGCATTGGGAAAGGGGCCCATACGGCAAACGCAGGCCCAGCACAGCCCTGAAATGAAGGTCATGAGGCACATTTGCCGCTGCAACTTGCTGGAGTATCGCTTACATCCCTCGGTTCTTCCTCAGGTGCCTACCCGAGGTCCGTCAGGCCGGTTCGGATTTTACTCCCGGTTTCTTTTGTTCAAAACAGCAAAATCTCCAACTTTGAGGCCATTTTTAGGGGTGATCCCATCTGATTTTGAAGTTAAAAATGGTATCAATCGATTCGACTTGGCGAGATCCTTCCAACGGTGTATAGCATTCGCTGTAAGCTCGTGGGTCACTAATCCCCTCTGCGACTTAACATGGTCCTTTAGGAATATTAAACTAGGTGCTCCCCTTAAATTTTCTCCCACATGTAGCCGAACACCCTGTAAAGCCGATGCCGCTACTGGTCTTCAGTTTGAATCAGTAAAACCAACAAAACTTTAACGAGCACAGTCTTATTGGCAAATGCACCCAATTATAAGGGATAGTGAAGATGTTCCAATAGAAAGTTATATTAATTAAAATCAATATGGACTTTTGGGATGTCTGAGATGGAGAAATTAACAGTCTTTGTCACAGAAATCTTGAATTTCAGTAAACAATATTTAAGTTTATATATGAAGCTTGAACCACCACGAGTGTTATCATTCATGGCAGAAAAAGTCATATTAAAAATGAAATATGAAAGAATATTACATACTGATTTCTACATTTGAAATTATTATTATTTACTTGTGACTTAAACATATTAATGCGTAATAAGTCAACTCGACTTTTTATAGTATGTTACAATTATTAAAATTGGACAAGAATAAACTACTGATAATAACTATGAGATTGAATTTTTGGAGAACAATTCACCTAATGAAATAACATGCCTACCCTATGTTCTTTCATGTATTAGATAATCATTAAGCACTAAAAAATGGCATCATGTATAGGTTTACTAAATAAGCAATAGTTTGTGGGTAGAGTGAAAAATGCGTTGGTATGGTTGAGTTACTAGATTCTGTTTACAAGGGGAAGACGCGAATGAGGCGAGCGATTTTTTAACGAAACCAAGCAGAAAATGTTGGGGCCGATGTGTATAAACAAATTCCAGAATATTAGCTGTGAATGGCCAGCCATTTTTATGAAAAATAGCTTTGGACATTAAAATTATTAAGTTGTGGATCGACTTCGTTCTTCTTTTATTTAAATAGTAGATCTTGATGAAATGACCATGAGGACCTCAATAACTCTTCAGTAAAATGTCATACCTATAGGTATGCAGTGTGCGTGCCACAGTTCACTGTGTATATTTAAATTTTCGGATGATTCTTGAAAAGTGTCAATTTTATGTCAATAAAAAAAGTTTTTAATTTTCAACTTTTTTTGCATTTTACATGTTTATCACAGTACAAGAGAATACATTTTTTTTAATGCGTGGACTATAGTCGAAATCCGCACCGAATGGGAATGCAGGGGCGTTCGACTATAATCGAAAAACGCCGCCAAAGGGTTAAACTGCGCGGCCCGGAAGTTCTACCGCTAATATTTAACTGTTAATATCTCTAGAACGAAACCTCAGATCACAAAATGGTAAAAGACTTTTCGATGTTTTCTTGTATCAGGATATTACATACTCCTGTTGTCCCCCAAGAGGTGTCCCCCAATTTTGGGACACCCTGTATATACAAACATCGACCGAATACGATTATAAGAATTTCTAAAAATAATATTGTGTTCCTACTTTGTATTATATTTGTTATAAATACATTTGTTATTTTCGTGATACAAGGTGCTCATAATTTTCGTAGTACACTAGTAAATCTACGCATGTAACAGGATAACAACACGATTTAAGCTGACGAATGTATTTATATGTATAGTATATCGATCAATTCTCAAAATAGCGAAATATATCATTTTATTTATTATCTCTTAGTTAATATACTATACACATGAAGTTCCGTGCATCCTATTTAGTTGCCTTGACATGTATCTTACGTCTGAAAGTGTAAACAAATTCTTTGCTACAGAAATGGAATATGGTGTAATAAATGCAATAAATGGATATGCTGCAATATCTTGAATATGTTAATAGTTGCAGGTTGATTACTTTTCATTATAACAGTAGCTTAAATGGAGTATTCCAGATTAGTCAATTGTTGCGACGACTCCGTGACTGGAGACGGAGGTGGCGTGGCAGACATCGATGAAGATAAAGTAGTCGGTTTAGACTTCAATGGCGCCTTTGGAGGTAACGATCTCATTTTGTCACATGTCCTCATATTTGGTTCGGTCGTTACGTTTCCACTGTGTGGGCGTCCTGAGCATCACAATTATGAACATCAAATAAATTTCCATGCTTCTCTCTGTATATTTTCAGTTAGCTTTGAATATCAAATGCCAATGACTTTATACAGCAACTTACGAGTCGCAAGCACGCTATACATGACCATAATAATCGACCCTTGGTAAATATGTACTATCTTAATCACCTTGCGGATTGAGGGGGTAGCTCTATTTAGGACGCTGAAAATAAGGTGAGCTTTGGGATTATTTTCCTAAGAAACTGTTGAACGGATCTTTTCCAAACTTTCAGGATATTTTAGTTCATATTCAAACAATAATAATTAATTTTGTCGTTACAAAGTGGTCGGTAGAAATGGAGATATATGAGTTGCAAATTTGCGATTATCTTGGATGCCCCTATTTTTCCCTGAAACAAAAAAAAACAAAGGATTTTCTTATTTCTCGTATAATTACATTGTCGATGTACCTCAAAAAAGGAAAAAAAAAAGTAAAAATTGGCAAATTGGTTGGAGTTCAAAGAAAAAGTTACGATTCTGCTCTCAAAATTTTGGTACTATTTATGGGAAATGAATTGTTCAATTTAATTTATTTATAGAAGTTTTAGGTCCATCGACAATGTAATTATACGAGAAATAAGAAAATTAGTTTTTTGTTTCAGGGAAGAATTAGGGCTCCTCGAATATAATGGTAAATTTGCAACTCCGGCGGCGAGGTCCTATAAACGTGTTCATATATCGCCATTTCTACAAAATTAATTTTTATTGTTTGAATGTGAACTAAAGTACCCTGAATGTTTGGAATAGATCCGCTTAACAGTTTCTTGGAAAAAAAAATCTCAAAAATCAATTTATTATTAGCGTCCTACATAGAGCTCTCCCTTAACCCGAGTCTGACTCGTGGTAAGCGAATAGTGCTCAAAAGGTCCACCCCGATCCAGACTGAGGATAACGCTTTCCTTCGTAACTTACAATTAGGAACCAGACATCGAATTAACATGAGCCAAAGTGTTAGTGAAATAAAATGACTGCTCTCTCCAAGGTATTGTACACTTTCACGAGAAATTACATAAATTGTATATACATAAATTGTATATTATTTTTGTCATCTATTTAAGTTTCTAACCCTTATTTTTCGACACGAGGAACACTTTTTATACTTCGATCGGTCATATAGCTCTGAGCCATCCTATGTGCTTGACAAGATTTTTCCAAACAGTAAAAAAGAAATGTGCGTTTTCAAGGAAACGTTATATTTTATAATTATTTGAAAGTACAGAAGCTTGTATAGGTACCGCGCAATTTAGAAAACAGATGAATCTGTATTCTGGAAAACTGAAAGGATGAGGGAATAAAAGACTGTATTGTATCTTTAATATGAGGCACATTCGAAAAACTAAAATATGAAAAAAAATTAGCTGCTATCTTTACCAGTTTCAAAGAACACACTTTACATGTACGGCTCCGTTTTTTATTAATTAGTTTAAAAAATCATTTTCGACTTTAGAACACATATTTTTGGACACATAGAATTACTATCTTGTAAGATTTCATTTATAAAAATTAATTTTGCAACTGCAGCTCTTTTTGTAATTGTCTACAGAGCGTAATATGAATGAAAATTTTCTCAAAGAAAAGTTTATCTTGAATAAACATTGTGACAGGATATTTTATTATTAGGTATAGGTATATTTTCAAAAGTTTACCTATTTAGTAAATTTCAAACAATTTATGGATGTTCATTTTGTATTATGAACAAGAAAACTATTTGAGAGGAGCAATTCTGTCAACAATAAGTTCAAGGTAGTATACCTTGGCATGTAATAACTTTTACTTTCCTTTTAATTGGTTCAGCATTCTTGAGAAAATCCCTGGTGCGTTGTCTTCTGCAGGCTTCTTGTCTTCGTTGTCCTCATTATTGGGATGCCGACGCAAAATGCGACTCAAAGACCCTGCTCGAGGATGAAACAGCTTTTTAGGAGAGCCATCTTTATCTACAAGCTTCAGCATTCTACCCAGAGAGTTGCTTTTGTCTTTCCTTGGAGCTTCCTGTGTACAGTCCTCTACTGACTTAATCGGATTCTAATAACAAAGATTACAAGCAAAAGTAATTAACAAATAAACAACGGCCTCAGTCAGCATTGCATAGGTTTTAATAAAGGTCCTAAGTAATTAATACGTTGTGTTTCATAATACTTTTGGGAAATTAATAATTAAATTGTAAATGAAGAAATAGTACAGTACTCAATATATAAATGATTTTAGTCACTGTCCTAGTTGCATAAGGTGTTGTATTAAATAATGATATACATTACTGTGCAACACGCGGTGTATGAAACGTTCCCGTGTCTGAGGCCCCAATCAAATAATTTCTGACTATAGTTTGTATTTGATTAAGTATCTCTTAAAGTAACCAAAAAAATAATATGTGCAATGCTCGAAATCAGAACAGTTCTGTGATGAACGCTATGATAACGCAATTTTTCAAACTCAAAATCATGTTATTTTATTTGTAACAATTAACTAAAGAGAAATATTATTTTAAAATAATTTGTAGTTTTGATTAAAAATAAGGTTATCTACCTTACTTTTAAAATGGATATAGTAAAGTAATTCAAACACTTATTTTTTGTTTTGTATTGTAAATCGCTTACCACACCACCATCTATGTCCAGGAATGATTTATTCCCAACGGGCGTTTGTGAACGTATCTTAAACATTTTTCCCATTCTGTTAAGCGTGGCCATCTTCAATTTTCTGGCATCTTGTCTGACAGTCTCAGTCCTCGACGGTCTTTTTGTTAATTCTGGAGATCCTTCCTTCTCTTTGGAACAGACCTTTCCATCGCGTGAACCTAACACAAACAAATTGAAATCATTTTAATATTGAAAGTAGCATTTCATCTTCGGTATAGTTGCTTCTTCTTCAATATGATATCATGCATCATTACTTTCTGCTTCAATTGTTCTTTACAGTAAATTCTCGCTATGGGCGCGCGCTTGGGGTTGGTGGCGAACTCTTAACGCATAGCGTCGACGATTCCGAGCCGCCGATAGCGCGAGAGAAGAACAGTAGGCACGTGAAAGACGAAGTGGGACAAAGTATCATCATTTCTTTCTTTCGTAAACCGGAAACCGACCAAAGAATTCCAAAAAATGGTAGGGATAGGGACGAACACTTAAAGCATTGTTGAGTTGAGTTCATAGCGAGAGTTTATTGTATTGAGTACTTATTCAATTTAATTAATGTCAAGTAAGATGAAAGACCAATTTAGAAAGATATATTACGTTACAATAAAATTTTCTTCTCTGTATAGGTATCAGATGTGCATACCGGGTGTCCCAGAATTGAGGGACAATCTGGAACATGCAATATACTGATGCAAGAATACATCAAGTAGTCCTTGGCCGTCTTAGGATCTGTGGCATCGTTCTTGAGATATTAAGAGTTGAATATTAGCAGTGGAACTTCCGGACGCAGAGTTTAAAGCCGAAAGACCTGAGTGCGAATCAGTGACACCTAGCACGCATACGCAGGAGGCACGCGTAGATACAGATCGATATAGAACCACGCACACAGTAGAATCCAACCGCACTAGTTCAAAGCGTGAAAATAGGTTAGTGGCGCTAACTTGCTTCTTGCATCAGGATCTTGCATGCTCCGGATTGTCCCTCAATTTTGGGGCACCCTGTATATCATTTCGAACAACTTGAATACTGTCTCTTATTTTTATTATACATATACATATAGGTTCATGTCCTAGAAATATTTAATCTGTTTTCGATGTTTTACGACTAAAAACTAATTTTTACTAAGATTTTAGTTATTAAGATGAATGTATTTGATATGTGCTGCTATGAACTCACAAGAAAACCTCCCGAACCCGTAAATTCAAAAAATTCTGAAGCTTTGTGAATATGTAGGGAATTTCCTTCTGATTACAACACAATTTGTGTTTGTTGCCCAAATACACTCTAAGGGAATGATTAATTAACCCATGAAAATCCAGTTATTTTCCGATTTTGTGTTATAACTCGTGAACTGTGAAATAATTTTTCTACCAAATCATAGATTTAATTAAAAGAAGTAACTTTTGTCTTGAAACTTTTTTCTATCTCTTACAGTTTGCCAGTTATAACACAAAATCGAAAAATAGCCGAATCTCCAGGGGTTAATTTCACCATCTTCGAGTGAATTTAGGCAGTAAACAAAAATTGC
Organism: Andrena minutula; assembly: GCA_929113495.1. Classification (NCBI taxonomy): domain Eukaryota; kingdom Metazoa; phylum Arthropoda; class Insecta; order Hymenoptera; family Andrenidae; genus Andrena; species Andrena minutula. The sequence goes on from OV815994.1 coordinate 42,368,910, forward strand.
GTTGCAATCAGGAGGGAATCCCCTAAATATTCACAAAGTTTCAGAATTTTTTTAATATTCGGGTACGAGATCTTCCCCTGTCAGTTTCTTATGTAGAAAATGCCCCTTCAGTTGTCCCATTAAATTATGTAAGTATCTTGTTCCACTCTGGTATTTGCACTAGCTACAGGCTTGAAAGTTTTATCCACGCTACCTTCTACATTTTCCAAACTAATTATATGCACATTAAATATACATAGTCTCCGACCCACAAACACAAATATATAGACTATTGTTCTGAATTTAAAAATGTGGCATAGTGAAAATTGAAGAGCCTAATTTGAAATCGAAACTGTTAGTTTCACGTACTTTTTGTTAATATTACATTATCACTAAAGTTAATTAATTATTACCTACATTAAAGTGTTAAATAATCAATCACGCAAAATTCTTCGATAACTCGCTTATTTAAATAGTTTCAGTACACGGCTGATATTATTTAAAATAACACTGTAATTAAATTCTATCGAAACAGAATTAAAAAATAAAGAAATAAACTCCTTCGTAGTTGTTGTTATTCAGTCGAACATGTAATAGTCGCGATTCAGAGACAATTGGGATGCATCTGCACACTTGGACGAACCAACAACTTCAAAAATTAGATTATGTAATGGAACATGTTCGCCTCGACTCATCTTCATGCATGACTTGCCAAAGATATTCGAATACGGAAGAGACAATGGGTTCATAAATATAAGGGCATAGGAAAATATGTTAATCGTCAAATATAATCTCTCGAAAACGAAGGCTCATATGTAAAACGTTTATTTTACACTTTTGACTTAATTTTTTATAAGGAATCACTTGTCCCGTTGTACCACGATTACACCCTGTATATATATGTACATAACGCATTCTGCTAACTCTACAGAAACTTGCATATTTTGATACTTTTTTGAAAAAATAAATAAAATTAACGACAAATGTTTTTATAAAATCCTCATATTGAAAAAACCAAAAAGAAAACAGACATATAAACGAGAATTGGTTCTCTAAAAATTGAGACTCAATTGTGCAAAAAGAATTATAAAATTTAATTATCTATATTTAACAGTACCTACTGTATGAAACTAGTGGGAATCCATCTCTTTTTCTACCGTTGAGGGATTTTAACTGTTTCGTGCGGCTATTTCGAAATACAAATACGCATATATACATGTAGAACCCCTACGAGGTATTAATATGCACTTTAGGGATTATGCTTGATTTGCTAGATCAATATGTAGAATATTGTGTCAATTAGCAGCACAGATAAGTAATCTCTAGATATTAACAGACGTCAATAATTATTCGAAAGGCATATCTGCAATTTTCGCTTAAATTGAGTTATTGTTGCCAGGTGGTACAAAAATAGTTTATTTATACGTATATTAAATAAAAAACCATGTCTGCATTGAAACTGAAGATATAACTGTTTATATTTCGGATATAGTATGTGAAATCGATGCCTGTTGGGCGAATCTACCAATGTCTCCTTTGGAGTTTATGAAATATTTTTCAGGTTTCTCACAAATATTTAGATACATTTTTATCCAGATTTAATATTTAACTTAATCTGATTTATATAAAATCCCGCTGGCATAACACAAAATACTAAAAGTCATTTATCCCAGAACCACCTTTTCCAGATATACTCCCGTTCGAATTACCACGGCAGATATTATAATGCACATGTAATTTCCGTTACTTGCAATTAAAGTATGTAACGCGTAGCACGCGAATGAAACGTTATTCCTTTTTCAATTGGTATACGCAAATGTTGTTTGCACGGGTTAACATCTCGACAACGTCGAGACGACAACGTGGTTTACACGGAATAACATTTGATCAGAATTACAAAGAATGGAAAAAACAAAAATGTTAAAAACCCAACAGCCTGTTACGTTTGTGCCAGATCGTATAAAATTTTACGATTTTTTGCGCAAACTTCTCGCGAGTTTTTACGCGAAATCGTAAAAGCTTGTATGATTTCAGGTTATTTTCTTGTGTTGATAAATGTGTTACTGCACAGTATGCGTTTGCCAATTTCAGCTTGGGACTAAAGTAACGATTGGAAAATGACAAGGGATTAATCACAAGATTAATTTCTTTAACTATTTTAAAAAGAAATATGTTCTTGTGCATGCAAAAATAAAACTCGACTACTTAAGAGTTTTCATTTCTCCATCTACCATACATTATAGTGATATCATTTCTCGAAACGTAAAATATAAATAACACTGTTTTTTTTTAATTTTGCTAACAATGAATTATTTGGAGAGTTATCAGGAAATTACGAAATTAATAGTTACGAATTATGTACATAATAGTTGGATTTTTAAGGGAAATAATATCTGCAGACACCTGCTCGTTATACATGTCATGTTAAATTATCCTTCTTGATTAATGTATTGCAATTATCTGATAACACTTTCTATCCTAGTTGTTAATGCTAATGTAATTATTTATCTGTGAATATAGATTATAAGAAATACACATGTAATTATGTTAATAAAAATTTCATTTTTTTTTATTTACATATACTATATGCAACGCTCCGAGACATTTTAATTATTACATTAAAGGAGACGCCTTGAAAAAAATTAGAATTGGAAGCACTGTGGTGTATTTGGGATGGAGGGGGGGTGTTTTCACAGAAATGGGAATGTATTGACAATATAATTGTTAACGTAATTAGACAATTTTGTTCGTAGCAAGAATAACGAATAGCAGTCAGTTATCTCCTGTGATACTTTTCAACGGCAGTTGTTATATGTTTTTGTTTCTGGTATCAAGAGTGAACGTCCAAATGGAGGAGTCTCACTAACTAATATAAACATCCTGCGGCTCAAGGAAATTGAGTTTGAAGAACTTTTTGCGGCAACAGAATTTTATTAACAGCACGTTCGGCGAGAGAATTAAAATTCTCAACGTATCCGTATATCTATATCTTATAGTGAGAGTTTATGCTTTCTAAAACGTGATTATATTATGAAAATTTTTGTAAACAATTTTTACCTTGAATTAGAAAATCAGACTATTGTTCATTGGATGTAGGTGATAGTTAATTTGATCCTTAAGAAAGGTGTAAATGAATTATATGTTGGAATTATTATGTTGGAGCATACTTTATATTATTTTAAGCTCAGCTTTTTGAGTTCTTGAAATTCGTTTCGTTAGCATTTTTTATCTAGTTTTACTTAAATTCTTTTACACATTGTATATACATATAAAGACCCGTATGATTCTAGTCATTTATTTTTATTTTTAAATAATAAATGATAGCATATGCTTTCCAATTTCCATTACATTCTTAATGTGAGGATCTTAGAAATCAGAGGAACTAAAATTTGAATAAAATAGTATGTTCCAAAACCGCTCTACCAATAATTTCATTCTCCATAAAGATTGCCTTTACATTCTTGGTTTTAATTTCTTAGTAAATTATTTAATGAAAAAGTTACAGATAAACAATTTAAAAAATGTACTTATACCCCTCGCTTGAGAAAGTTATCATAACTACAACAATTAATATATGAGATTCGTCACGTCAATCTATTGTTTCCTAAAATATCATACTGAAGCTCATTGGGTAAGGTAGAAGTTTTTGAAATTTTCATCTTGGTATATAGCTTTCTCAAAATAGATTCAATTCAATACATCGATTCTATACCTAATTGTTAGTATAAAGTTTAGTAAAAAGTTTTTTTATATTTCATTTTGCTTTTTCGTTACACTGTCGTTGTTGTTTTTTTTATAATTCTTCACCCTTATTTTAGGAATGAGCAGCAATAATTATTTGCCGATGATAAACACATTTTACGTAGGTAGAGTATTAGTTGACTTACTCGACACAGCGTGCAACGTGATCTGTTTCGAATCCTTAATTACTTCCTGCTGTCTTACAGTGCGATTTGCCGAACTGTGCGTTTCATCAAATACTGTAGCTCCAGCAGTACCCTGTCAAATAGTAGTTGTATATAAATTCTTTATTTTAAGAAAGGTACAGTGGAATACTATGTTTAGTGTTTACTTTAATACTTTTGAACTTAATTTTGAAAATTCGATTTCCTGCCTTTCATCTCAACGCTATATCTATTACGCGTTTCGCAACAAAATTTACGCCTACTGCTAGTCTGCTTCACTCTATGAATTACTTGTAAACTTTTGGAAATACTTACAACCTATTATCGATGAAATTCTCATCTTCCCATGAAATATTTTTGTAAAAATGAATATGAAATGAGATGCATTTCTAAGGTTGGTAGCTATAACAAATGAAATTCGGGAAAAAATATATGAGGTGGGCTGATAAAATGGATTTCGAATGCTTACAAACTGCAGACGAATTCTCGATTACACGAACGCCAGTTCTGGGGGGAGGGTCATTTGCGTCGTGGGACAAATGAGTTTTCATTCAGATTTTTTGCAGAAAAAACTGAAACGGAATTTTAACCAAACTAAAAATGTGTTTTAACTAAACCTAAAAAAAGTGGAAAAATCAGAATTAAAAAAGATGTATCATTTAAACACAAAGAAATGCATTTTCTTGAGCTTGTTTTCGAATTTTCTTGAAAAAAAAAAACAATATTATTGTCAAAAATATTGTTTATTTTTTTAGATCTAGCGTTTAATCATATTCACAGTACATATTTAAAATTCCGTTTCGTTTCTTGTTCATAAATTTCTAGAATTCCGTTACGTTTTATAGTGGCAGCTATAAGGTGTATTATTTTTAGAAAAAAAGGGAAGGAATTTCTTCATCTCATATATCAGATGTATGTAAAAACTGAACTCATTTGGTTGTATATACTTTTCTATAAAAAATATCAATTATGCGAAAATTATTCGTCGGAAACAGTGGTTATGCGAATATATACAGTCAAGTGTTGAATTTGTTATACAATGTTTAATGTTGTGTAATAAATAATTTATATATCGCATGATATGTTAACACTTCGAGTGGCGTATGATTGGTGAATTAGATACCGTTTTAATGGATCAAGTTCGTCCCAGTGATCGTTCCAGCTGGAGAATTTTTGGCCAACTCCGCCACGCTTTGCACAAATGTCATTACCTACTATCGAAAATTTAAATTTCTATATTTTCTATTAGATATCCGCGACTGTGCTACCAATGGATAGAGTGTTTTTTCTTATACAAACAAGATCCAAGTCGACTTTACTGAGACAATTTTTAATTATGTATATACAAGTGAAATTACTTCTGAATACCGTAGAATAATTGCATATTATGTGTAATTTAAAATAGCCTGAGGACAGTCGAACTGGGTTTTCAGAAGAGAAACCTCATTAATCCAATGCTAATACTTTTATGAAGAATCAATAGAAAACATAAATATTACCATTTTCATTGGTACCTATCAAGCAAGGAACCCACGATAATGTGCAAATTGACTTCCGACCATGGTTCATTTATAAATAATACAATACTTTTTTATGTGGTCCTGAAAATATCGACGTTATGACACTCAAAAGACTGGCACAGCGCTGAAATCTGTCAGCGTGAAAACACGCCAATGCCACTCAAAGTCATAGAAAGAATTGATGGGCAGGTATTGGTTATTTATCAATGAGACAATGAAAATGTCAGTGTTCCTGTCCGTTTCTTACTACAAGCAGACGTGTTTCCCATTTGTTCATTTATTTCTACACTATACGGCTCTTTCCAAATATGGCACGTCATTGAATTAATAAAACGCATTGCTGTGTGTAAATAAATACTAACACTATGTCTGAAAACAGATGTTTGAAAAGGTATTTTAGGAAGAGTGAAAAACGGAATAAGTTACTTAATGTGTTTAACCCTCCGTGATCACATCTTCTTATAATCACAAAATGGTCACATGGGGTTCACTGCATCACAGCGTTATTTTTGTGTTACCATTTTCGTATTTTTGAATCTTTAAACATTGGCAGATAATTGTACATTCGTAATACTCATACAACCGCGCCCTAATAGTATTTTTCCAGAAATGTAAATTTTGATATGAACAAATTTTTTAGTTCCAGAGGAACGATTGTTCACGGTTGTGAAAAAAGCGATATTTTTTTCGCGATAAATCCCCTTTGGAAGGCATAAAGGCGCGACATTTGAACTCGAAAATTGCTCGTGGAGTACGATACACCTCGTGTGACCACGGAGTAGAGCTGTTCGTGTATTTGAATAAAGCGAGTCAAGCCGGGTAGCCGCAAAATCCAGGCAGGCCGAAATATTCAGGTAGCTTGAATTATTTAGGGCGGATTGAAAAGTCCAGGTAGTCTGAATCGTTTCAGGCGGTTCGGAAGAAGAGGTTAGCCCGAGTTTTCTCGGGTGGCTCGGCAAATCCGAGCGCCTCGAATGTGGTTCGAGCAGTCACAAAATTGAAATTTTTTTTGTGTATTTTTTTTAATTTTTGGTCTCAGTAATGAGCCTTTAAATTATTAAAGTAAAATTCGAATAAGTAACGAAGTTATAGACGGGTTGGTGCAGGTAGTAATACCGCTCGAAATCGTTCGCGAATAATTGGAGCTCCTTCTAAAATTTTAAACGCGATTTTCAAACATAACGGTTTTCAAACTGAGCACACGGATAACTCGGTTAACTTTCCGACGACATATTTCAAATTTTTTATACCAGCTAAAAGTAAGATTATCTTCAGTTTAACGTATCGAATTTTTGATCGGGTAATTACTTTCCTGGTAACGTTAAAAAACATGTCGACGTTTTTTACTGATTTTCAACACTTTCATTTCAAAAGTCCGTTATTTTGTAACGAACTATTTTTTTTAATCTGTATGTACAATTGAAGATGTTGCCTCAGATTGCAAGAAAATGTTATACATTTTTATTTTTGAGCTACCGTTGCAACGCTTGAGGTTCGGCCGTTTTAAACAAATTTTTGAAGGTTTATCACGCCATCGGCTACTGTGTTTACAATAATCAATATTTTTATATATGTTGCGAAAAATTTGCTTTTCTAATAGGTGCTATCTAATTCCGATAAAGATGTTTTATAAAAACTTTTAATTTACCAGAAACAAAGCCTCTAAATTAGCCGACCGGCACTTGGGTTTCTCCCCTCAAAACAATTAATGACATCAAACATCGAACGAAGCAGATGTCGTGCAATTATTTATATTGCAAATGTTTATGAAACTGCGCGAATTAAAATTCATTTACAATAATAATTAATACCTCTCAATTTGTCTACCTCCCGGGGAATGCTTTACCAATGTATGCTGCTTCTATATTCGATATACATATGTAACTTTAATGAAATTATGAATAATTTTATTAATGAAAGGCATTATTAATAAGTGAAAATAATATTCATATCATTGTTTGCCACTGTTCATCTGTGGTGGCACAGACAGTACCACATACATACATGTTATTAACTGGCTGTGTTAGCAATATTCTGCGAACGATAATTCGAAGGAATGGCAAATTCTTATTATAGTTTCCTTCTGTTTTTCAAAATACAGATCTTCAATTATCCGAACTCCATTTATTGCAAGAAAATTTTAGTCAAAACCAGATTTATTGAACTCATTCTGAGCTCGTATTATCTGAACATGAACAAAAAATGTCAAATATATAAATTAAAAATAATTATATGTTTAATCATTTAGATTTTATATTTATGTATTATATATTTAAGTATAAATTACATCTATAAATTTCGAAACATTAGTATAAGCGTAAGAACGAGCAAACGTATTTTCGAATTTGCTTATCTCAATGAACGCTTATCCGGTTATTTCAACGAAAAGTTATAGATAGTGGGAACATGAGTTCGCATAAATTATAAACGGAATATTACTGTAAATTTGCGTACGTAGTTAAAACCAACAGAAACATGTAGTTCCAACTAAAATTTATTTATGCAAAAAAAATAAAAATGTCGCTTATGCTACACAATAAATTGTCCTTTATTAACAAAATTATTTGCAAAATTAATTTTACCGCACTTTTAACACTGGTGCTACTAATACCTACTCTTTGTAAACACAACTTAAATTTTTATTTGTCAGGTTCCATAAATCTTCTAACTCAATTTCCAAAAATGACGTGTTAATAAAATTAGTGAAACTATAATCTATACTGTTAATTATTATTTTCTCATAGAGAAGTACGTTCTTCTCCGTTGTACAATTGGACCACCCTATGCATATATATGGTACACATGTATGGAAAAGGTGTTAACGGATAACAAAAGTTTAGTGAAATAAATATTTTCAAACTCAATAAAATGTACGTACCCTTGAAAATATTTGGAGTATGTAGTTTTAGTTTAGAGTACAATATTAATCAATAAAATAAACTTGGCTATATTGTGCTATTATTAGTACAGGATATCGTACAGCATGATTAACACATGCAACGAAAGTACTGAGAAAAAACAAAGTGATCGTAAAACCAGAAATTATCCCGTAAAAAATAGTAACTTACCGGTTTCTGTGATTTAACTCCTTTATGATCGGTGTCATTCATTTTTGTCATCTCCATTTCAGCTTCGGTTTTTCAGTGCGAATTTTATGTGTGATGGTTACCAGAGTTTGCAAAATACAGCTTTCGTTCGCGTAAACTGAACTCCACTTGACCTGGCGCTCCGTTAAATTCCGAATATAATAATGTGGAAATGTGTAAAACTATAACAAAGCTTTAACTTAAGGTTTTCCTGAATAAACTCGTCGCTTTCAATGTTTCTGTAAAATTATTCCATTCATGGAATTATAAAATTGTAATTCTTAAAAATACTCTTTAGTTATAATTTTTATTATTTATTATGATTAATGTGCCTACAGATATATGTATGCATTTAAATCGTAAAAACTCCTTTATGTAACATTACACACGATTGATCGTATTCGAGTCCCTACAAAGTATAGGCAAAAAGATACATCACCCAATATAAAAGAATAAACATAATCTTCACATCTCGGAAACATTTAAAGCTATAAAAATTATTACTGTCACAAGATGGTCCCTTCTGAATCTTTTATTTCACAAAAAGAAGTTTATTAACAGTTATAGCTATGTAGATGTCAGGATAACAATAGTTGTGGAGTGGAAGTACCAAAAAGAGCTCAATGCCACATAAAAGTCCTCTAATTATAAAATAGAAACATTTCATTTCAGTTGCTACTATAACAGAAATAAAATAATATAGGCGCGCTTTTAAATCACAGCGAAATTGCTGGCACATTCCTTTATAGTGTTGTCAGTAACGACATGTAATAATGTATATATATTAGTTACAAAAATATTTTCTACATTTTTCATGTTGGTATCAATAACGTTTAATTTATTTATCTACTCACATGTAATTTTAAACGCGTCAATTCCTAGCATCATGTAAGCAGAGAAATATAAATGAGTTTTAAATTTATACGAATATGTGATCTCTTTTTGTAGAATCTCACTGTTGAATATTCTTACCTATATGGTGACAGATCGTAATTCTAGGTCAGTCTTGGCAAGATATCTTGTTACCTCGAAGCACGATCTTCGACGACGTTGCTTCTATTCACCAATGAATGGAATGTCCAACCATAAAAATTCTAGAAGATCGAAGGTTCGTTTGTATTCGTGTCTGCTTTTTTATGGTTGTGTTTCGGTTGACGACGAACGTCGATCGTCCCCCGAAAGAAGTTGTTTTAGTGCTTGAACATTTGCCAGTGGTACATATCACTTCATTCACGCAATTTCATAAAACTCACGCCGAAAATATTTTTACGTAACAGGTTTATGACATTCTAATAGAAAAAAGTCAATCGTGTCCCGTCGAAACCGATGTTCGGGCGTTTCCTTTTCCCATTCGTAACCAACAATGCCGGAATGGCTGTTCGTTGTTTCATGAGCTGGAGACGCAGAGGGTATTGAATATTTTAAAGGCTCCTTCGCATGAGAAATCTCCACAATTTTTTAACTGACAAGAACTTTTGGAATATTGAAGTTGAATGTTGAAATACAAGAACATTATTTACGGCATTGTCGTATCCAGGAGTGTCTACTTTTAGTTCAGATATCAGTTTTATTTATTAGTATTTTCAATGAGTTTTCACTTGAACCAATTTATTTTAAATTGTAAAACTACATTTTTGACATTTCAAACTTGCCTTTTGCTATTTTTTAGAAATCTGGTGAGTTATCTAAATATTTAACAAAATAAAAATATAAAGAGTAAAGTGTCGCAAGTTTATCAATTCATATCATGAGTGGACATAGTATATATCTGTTTAATGAAACTGTATTTTGTCTCGTAAGTTAAGACTTCTGTGTTCCTTACGCCTACAATAATTTTTAGAGTAATGGTTTCAAAAAATTGCGTGACACTTTAAATACCGTAATGAGATTTTTCACACACAGATTTTTCTTACGAAGTTATCCAAAAGGTAAGTGAACTCGTATTTATTTATTATTAACTTTAGTAAATTGTTTAAATGTATTTATGTACTGTTTTTACTTCACTAATTTCTGCGCTAATCGCACCAATTGCATTCTTTTTCAAGACGATGAAACACGTCGCCTACTAAACTAATCTTTCTAGCTTCTCAAGAAAGCTCAAGTCGTTTGGACCAATTTTAAAAAAGTTAATCTGTTATCTAGTGTGTCCCAATACTTCTGTTCGGTATTGTATAATGTATATGTTGAAGTAACTAACAAGGAAAGGTTCTCCAGCCAAAATTCGGATCTTAATAAAACTTCGAGTGAATGTAGAGCATATTGTAATATGGAAGGAGCATTTTTCTCAGTGGACATTCTCTCTGAAGGGTTGAAATTAGAGCTTAACCCTTCATAGTCACGCCTTCTTATAATCACGAATTGGTCATGTGGGGTTCACTGCACCCCAACATCATTTTTTAGTTACCATTTTGAAATTTATCATTTTAAATTGTTTAATCAAGGAACTCATCATACCGATGCATTTTTCTTTTTTCAATATTTTGGAGTTTTTACTGACTTTGGATTACCTTATCTTCATATAGGTAGATAGGATCCCCTCATTTTTCCGTTTCAGTAAGAAGGCCCATAGAGTGTGCTATAGCAACCTCAGAGTCCCACTTTGTGAATTTTTTTTCTTTTTCGATGTGTTCATTCTTCATGAAATGCATATATTTCTCGCGTAAACGTTAGCGTGGTGCATATAATAAGTGTACATTCATAATATTCATTAAGTCATGCTCTAATTGTCTTTTTCTAGAAATGTAAATTTTGATCTGATGATATTTGTAGTTGAACGGGAGAGATTTTCTACGGTCGTGGAAAAAAAGCGATTTTTTTAATTTTATTGTGATAAGTCCTCTGTAATTCATAGGGTTGCGACATTTGAATTGGAAAATTGCTCGTCGTGTGATTACGAAGGGTTAAAAGTATCGCGTTCTTTTTTTTATAACATAATTTTTATGAAAGAAGTGTTTAGTTCTTTTAAACGATTTTATTCAGTTTTAATCTTTTGTTTGTTTGTTTGGTTCATATCTTGAAACTTAATTTTAACCCACCTCCAACTATCGAATAGACTTGACACTTTCCAAGAGTACATAGTTCACATGACAATATAAAATCATGCAAAAAACGGAAGGGTTTAAAAAATTATCCAGTTATCAATAAATATAACACATAACTACACGTACGTGCCACTTGTCGTGTAGTTAATATGTAACTACGCAGTTCATACATTCCACAAATGAAAAATTCCCGCCCAAACTATTCACACATGCGCACTCATGCAAAACTGCAGTACATGCGTTAGTGGCGCCTTCTGTGCCGAGCTTTGCGTCATCTTCCCCATTCAAATCATTCAATCGACATGAAATCAGCATATAGTATATGCCATATACCAACAAATCAAAACATAGACACTAAAATGTAAATAACAAAAGTACATATAAAAAAAATTGTAAGTTAAAAGATTTTATTTAAAATGCATTAAAAACTAAAGAATAATTATTTTCTTGTACCCAATTTCTATGGTGTTTTTCACTTTAAATAAAATCGTGGAGCATAATGTTTTATAACAGAATATGAATCAGTCGAGATGAATTTGTTGCGAGATATTCTGCTCCACGATTTTATTTAAAATAAAAAAAAAACACCACCGAAATTGTAGTACAAGAAAATAATTATTTTGTAGTTTTTAGTGCCCTTTAAATAAAATCGTTTAACTTAATATATGTTAATGCTCTATCACACTAGCAATAGAAAAAGGAGAAAAGCATCGCTCATATGACAGAGCAGCAGCGACCACGCGTCGCCTATATTACAGAACAGTGCCAACGAACATTTCGCTTTGATTCGGCGAAATGGGCGACGACCTGGCGGAAAAACGTAATAACTTTAAAGGCTGATTTTACCCCAACAGGTGAATTTCCGCACCGCAAGAAATTGCCCCTTGCATATTCCAATTTACTCTACATTCATACGAATTTTCATCAAGTTCAGAAGATTCCTTGTAAGCCCAAAACTTTTATGATCACCAATCGCTATCAGAGACTATGGCATAGTTACAACCTTACAACCCCTTACCACTTCTAAGTTCAAGAATTATAGTTTACAAGTAGTACTTCTTGAATAAAAGGAGGAAACAGTAACGTGAGAAGACGAGGTGTATTAATTAGAGTTCAGAGTTTCCGCTCTTCTCGTATTCAATAGCAAACAAAAATGTCGTAATTCCAAGAGTTTCCAAAAGGCAAAGTGGAAATCATGTACATTAGTCAACGATAATTAATCAAGGCCACTACACCAGGGCCATGGATTAAGGTCTGAAGGAAATTCCACGTTGTTAGGAAAGTTCTCGTTCGTCATTGAATACAAGGTTGATATTATGAGATTGCCTCCTCTTCCTGAAGAAGCCTGCTGAAATGAGGCTCTTCGTTGTGTACCGTCGTCTTATGAACGTACAGATAATATTTATGTAATGTTACTAAACTTCTTAATATAATATATAGAATAAGAATTCCATAATTCCAAGATTTCGAATATCTTAATTATTATTTATTAACATTATTGTAGTTGATATATTTGAAGTTCAAGTCCTAGATACATAAAATTAGAGACGACGTACTTAAGGGTTTATACCTAGTCAGGAAGCCGAAAAGAAGCGAATGTTTGCGAATTTCTTTTTGAAAAAGTGGCAGCATATATTTTTACAGAACAATTTGCACATTAAAGAGTAACATTTAAAGAACATTTAGTAATTTTTTTGTAGGAAAATATTTATGTTTATAATAAAAATACAATGACATCCAAGAAGCCTTTTTAAGAACGGTGAGTAAGATATCTCAACATCCACTGCACAAATCTTTGTAAAATTTGGTGGGCTTATTTTTATATAAAAAACAATAATTTTTTTATTATTTTTTATATAAAAAACAGTTTAGGTATACTTGATATGCACTGATTTACCGAATAAACTGTGGCGAAATGTGCACCTTAACTATAGATAACCGTTGAAAGTTGAGCCATAACAACTGAAAGGTAGGATGGATGAAACGTAACCGAGAAATTTTTAAAATGGCTCCTTCAAACCGTTCATTGCATTAACATCAGTATCTGATTACTAATAACACAATGTAATGTAATAATAACACTATTTCATGTACTAACACAAATACGAAAAAAGGCTTACGTTAAGTTGGCTAATTTGATTCACGAAACTGAACAAAAATCTAAATAAAGATAGTTAGATCCACATATCTTGAAATTTTTTTTTAGTTTCTCAACTATTTAAATTCTTTGTATGATTACAAATACTGTAACAGCAGTGTGTATCTCTACAGTTCAGAATATCCACAGTTTAAGTACGCATAAATTTTTGTTTATATCCTCAATCTTCTATGATGGAATCATATCCCTTTTAAGAAGAAAACTCATTCAGAACTAAAACGATATACGAAGAAAGTATAATATGAGAATCAATCTTTACAATTCGTTCAAACAGTTGGATAAATGAATCCAATCTTGTGTTTCACTTTAACCGATATTACTATAGGTAGGTACATACAGGAATTGTATCCTTCAACGAAAGTGACGTAACAGTAATATGGATTTACAGCTACAGCTTTCTGCATATACATACGTATTAACCACCTGTTGCTTGGGGTTTCAATTCGTTCATAATCACCAGTATACCGTACCAAATTACTTTGATTACCGTCTTACCTCACGCTCGGTCGCTGTACATGAATCACAGTACCATGACTGAGGCTTGAGTAAAAATGTGTAAATTAAAGTAAATGTTGCAAACGTTATAATTATGTCATACCTCAATGTGTCAGAATTGACGAAATCGTATTCCAATGTGATAATAATTTGGATTATTAGTTTTGAGGATAAGGAAAATCAGTTCATTTAAAAAGGGCGGTTTGAGTAACAATAAATGGTGATAGAAATAATAAGCTAGAAAATCATGTAGCCAATGTCTATTTTCCAGTATTTCGATAGATAGATAGATTATAATCCAAAACCCCAACACTGCCAATTTAAAATTAAATCACTTCTTTTCCTCAATACAAATGCTCTGTTTCTGTGTCTTGCGAGCAACGCCATTTGTAAGAATTATCAATTGAATAAATCATCATATCACTTTCATTTCAGAATAGAAATGCGATATCAATCGTTTGAAGAACTATGAGCGCTTTTGTTTCACTTTCACGGTTAAAGTTATCATGTTGGGGAGACAGATGGGAATATACATTCGTGAACGTAAAGTGCAATCTAAAAGGATTTCTCAATCTCTCTGCGTATTCCTGACTATTCGAGAAACAAATCCGCGTCTCTGTGTTTTGTGAAATTACAATCTCCCTTGAAGGCGTCTCAGACATGAAAATTTCATTGTCTTGTCATGAAAGAATTCATGTGAGGAACATCGAGCCATGTCTTGTGATGAATTTCGCTGAAACGTATCGAAATAAAGTTTATAAAAACTTTTATTCTTTATGAAAAGAAACTAAAACCTCATGGTTGTCTAACGAAAAACACACTTTTTAGAAAAATCGTCATATCGTAGCAGTCGTTTTCATAATTTTGATACTTTTATAGGTGCAGTGCAGGATCAGAGCTATTTTGAAGTAGAATTTACAAGCATGTCGTTGAATTTCGTTACGATTCGTTAAAATCGCTGGAAAACAAAAGAAACGTTTTTAAAAAACCTCTTTAATGATCCATCTGTACCGTCATATATATTGCATATTTTTGGCGAAACATACATATTTTATTAAAGCTTATGCTGTTAATGAACATTGTGCCAAAGAACAAGCCTCAGCTTCAAATTATTTCTTTGTAATTAATTGAAAAAGAAATGCTTCATTTTCGACAAAACCGGCTACCTAGTACCCCTAAATGAGTTTAAAAGCTAAGCAAAGTGTTTAAAGACCACAAGAAAAACCCTTCATTGAAGAATTTACGGAAACTGGCAAAGGTGAATTTACTTAAAAAAATTATTTTGATACTAAAAATTTGAAATTCTATAAGCTTCAACGTTGAATTTACATTAATATTTGAAAACAAGATTAAGTGTATATTCTCATACTTTCAGTTTAATGGTTAAAGAAATATTTTGTTAAGATTTGTACATTTATCTTGTACTACCATTTGTTCTTCAGGGCACAGTACTTCCATTAATCAATTTCGCCAGCTGTCGCTACATATTCTGTAAATAATTCTTCCTTGTAAACGGGAGTACATGAAATAGATAAAACATATAAATCTCCAGCGTTCACTATTAGATATCCGCTAAAGGTATGAATTATGGTATGTTTCTATAGTTGAAAATCTTGTTCCTTCATTTTTATTTGTAATATCTCGTTGCATACGGTCGTTTCGTACCTAGTTACGATTTTTCATATTGATAAATATGAAATGATTTTAAAAAGAAGAGCTACAATACTTTATTACGTAGACTGACTACCTACGTCAAAATGTGCAAATAAGGAGAAAGAAACGTAGGAAGTGTACAGAGTAATAAAAAAGAAAAATACACACACACACACAAGCGACGTTTGGCGATACAATTTTTAGCACTTTTAGTGACGCAAAGTTTGGAGAAATGTTCCTTCAAGTTGGTCATGCATTTCTAAGTGATCGCTTCTGTCAGAAAAGTTTCATCCAGCTGACGTGGACGGTTTGAACACATTTCAACACTAATGAAAACTTAATCTTCTATATTGGAACTTATTCAGGTTATTTTTAATTACACATAGGTAATTTCAATCGATCTTGAATTTCTCAATTACACATAAAGTATCTATGATTATAAATAGCCCGAATGAAGCCGAGTTTGGACTCAATTCTATTAAGAGAATAAACAAATTAAATTTGAATTACCATTTGAATCATCGGAGGCTCGATTGCCGCACGAGAGGAGGATCGCTGTTTGTTTTCAAAGCAAACATTCAAAGACACTCAGGTAATATTTTCGATGCTCCCCACAAAATACCGGTGTATAAACACGTCAAAATTATGCACAGTGTAGAAATTCGTTTGTGTGAAAACACGTCCACGCCATTCACAATTTTAATTATAATGTACATGTGAATTTGTTTGCAAATAATTATATAATTAAATAATTAAGGAGACGTTTCCAAGTCATGCCCATTAGCTTTTTGGGCAGATTTCTAAGCTTAACGGCTTTTTAAGCTCAATGATAACAATTTTATCAAGCCCGAGAGATTTGTTGGGATTTTCCTTATAATGTTTATTATTTAAATGTTGTGTATGCTGCAACTGAATGCTACTGCTTCTAACGAAGAGTTTAAACTGGTGGCGTGGTCATGTACTTGTTGAAAGGTTTCATCTAGTATATAATTCAACTTTCTCTAAATTTATCATCTGTACATTTCCGCGCGTGCCCTGCAGGGACGGTAGTTTTGCGAACTTTGGTTTAAATATGGTATATGTTTTCCAGAGAGTATTATTTCTTATAGAAAGTTCTTTTAATTTCCGTTGCTATGTTTGGTTTTCGATTTCTACTACTTCAGTTCGGATTTTACCAGTCAGGATGTTCCTAAGCAGTTTGTAGTATGGATTTCCTGATCTTTGGTATTGTCCCCTGACTCTGTTTCTTTGGCTAATTAAATTGATCAGATAGGAGCTGGTAAATGTGTTTGGGCTGTTGTCTGGTGTAATCCATAGCCGTTTTCTTAGAGGCAGAAATTATGCAACTGTTTCGGTGAAGTTGCCGATCTGAGTTTCCCAGTTCTTCCTATGGTTCCTTCAGGTCCATATTCGATAGTTAAAAACCTTCCGCATTCCTTATTGCGAATACCAAATTTTCCAACGTACCCTTTGCTAATGTCCAGAAAAGAGATTCCCAACGAAGTGTATTGCCCGAATGAAGGAATCTGAAAGCCGAATGATCTGATTTGAATGATGAACGTTCGATGTTGAAGATTTGCTTCAATATCTGATCTGATGAGCAGTGGCGGATTTAACAGGGCGGCTGATGAGCAGTTGTCGCCTGGGCTCCTGCCCAAAAGGCCTTCCCAAGATTCCATCTCCAAAAAAATTATAATTAGGTATACGTATCCAAACACTATATTTTTCTGTACTACTACACTTAACTCGTTTTTAGTAAACAACTTCTTCATTTTCCCGAAAAATGGGCCCCTCAGAAGTTTTGCCACCTGGGCCTTTTTTTCTAAAATCCGCCACTATTAATGAGATGTTAGAAAATAGGACGAAGTAGGTATATACAAATAGGAATCGGTAGTTGAGGGGGAAATAAACAAGAGGACGAATACATTCACACGTCGCTCGAGACCAAATTTTACTTCGAAGTTTGAAATTCCGACTAGAATGTATTCGGAAAGCTTAAAAATATATAAAACAAAATTGTTATATTAAAATATTTTACAAAAAATACACTAAAAACTAAAAAATAATTCTTTTCTTGTTCTACAATTTCGATGGTGCTTTCTCACTTTAAATAAAATCGTGGTGCTGTATTAAAATGATTCATATTCTGTTCTGAAATATCCGGCGCCACGATCTTATTTGAAGTGAGAAAACACCATCGAAATTGTAGTACAAGAAAATAATTATTTTTTAATTTTCAGTTTTACATTCTAAAACAGTGTATGGGAAAACGAAACAAAGTGGCTTTTAAATCTTCATGTGGCATAAATTTTAGAAATGTTTTATAGTCTCCTACACGAACTTTTGGGTTTAGTAAATAAAAACTATTACTCGAAAATAGCGTAAAATAAATTAATGATAAGAGAAGAAATTTTAGGTAGTCTCGACAATAAATTCCAGTTTAATCAATTTTGGGTTCTGTAACAAGGTACACAGGCCGATTCAAGAGTCTGAATCGGACTATAGTTCTATCCTGCGTTAAAATAAAAAAGATGCACCTAAAAAATTCGCGATTGAAATCGTTCTAGCATTTCTTCACAGATTAAATTTACTTATTCATACAAAGTGTAACTGATATTTATTTAACTATATGTATATGTATAAATGTGTGGAACAAAAAGAATTTCAATTCATTCTGTACTGGTATGCATATTCATTTATAACTTATTGTATAAAAAAGAAATGTTGCATTGCCAACCCGATGCTGCACACATTTCATATTCTTTTTGACTTTCTTTTTATGCTTGAAATGGTAAAGCGTCAAGTTTACAATGTAACTGCAGGCGATATGTACATTTAATGGCAGCAAAAGCATGGGTAAGAGGCGATTATATGTTGCATGTGGCGTGTATAAATTGAACATCTCTCAAGCTACTGATATTCAGGAAATTGGCACATGCCATGTGGTCACACGATGCTGAAGGGAATTCGAAAGCATGTCTCTGGACCAAACCAAAATCGATAACATATCTTCCTGTCTGAAATTTCGATAATGTAACTGTTCGACAGAAAAAACGGCTCCACGGGTTTTGGTTTTGCAGCGAGAATTTATCGCTATTATTGGATTTAACGTACTGTAGTGCTTGTATACAATACTAAATATTTTATAAGTATTTTCAATGCAATACACATTGCAATCGTAATTGATTCATTGACATTTAGTTAAAAGTCAGATTCATTTCTAAATGATACCATGAAGTACATAATCCTAAATACCTAATTAACTGACTAAAATCATGTTATTGCGTAGTAAAATGTTTAAAATGTTCCCAGTCACTGTGGGATTTCAGATTCTGTAACACCACAAAAAGTTGAAAATGTGCTGAAAAAGTGAAAAAATTGGATCGTAATATTCAATGAAAGAAAAGTAGGTAGTGGTTGTGTTCAATTTTTCGTAAATACATCTTCTTTTTCTCCTACTTTGCTTTGAGTACCGAATTAGGAAACATGTTTGCCTATTAGATTAAATTTTCACTTCCCATGAAAATGGTGGGTCACCAATGGCACAAATAGCACAGGACCTATTCAAAATTTTCACATTGAATTTATTATAAAGTCTGGACCAGCTGTACATACACTACTTCGCTATAGCCCTCTGAATATACATATATACGTTAAATGAACGGTGAAATATAAATGATCCTTAAAAAAGCAGTATATCATAAAACTTGTAAAATAGGAAGCCTCGTCACCCTCCGTTCGTAATTGAATGAAGCAAGATTTCGAAATCGATTTACCGACAAATGTTCAATATAACGTGATACACAAAGAAGTATGTGATATGTAGCCTTCCATTATGGTCTTAGAATATAGTGCAATTGTGTTTCGTGGAAAGTAGCGTAAATCAGTTTCTCATTACGCGACCATAATACAGTTCGTCCAATATTATGTATTGAATTCTACGAAAGTCTAAATAATTTTTTTATTCATTTCTGTCTGTCTCAAGTAATCTAACTTGGTATTATCGTTTACTGGCATTTATATTATAATTTACAAAATTACCTAACCCTTCTTTTTTAACCCTTAAATGCATGGCGTTGTAAAACTGCAACATACCGTTCAAACCACCTTTATTTTTCCTTGCATTAGCATATACTCAAATATACTAAATATACTAAATATTACTTTAGTATATTTAATATACTAAATATACTAAATATTACTTTAGTATATTTAATATACTAAATATTACTTTAGTATATTTAATATACTAAATATTACTTTAGTATATTTAATATACTAAATATTACTTTAGTATATTTAATATACTAAATATTACTTTAGTATATTTAATATACTAAATATTACTTTAGTATATTTAATATAATAAATATTACTTTAGTATATTTAATATAATAAATATTACTTTAGTATATTTAATATAATAAATATTACTTTAGTATATTTAATATAATAAATATTACTTTAGTATATTTAATATAATAAATATTACTTTAGTATATTTAATATAATAAATATTACTTTAGTATATTTAATATAATAAATATTACTTTAGTATATTTAATATAATAAATATTACTTTAGTATATTTAATATAATAAATATTACTTTAGTATATTTAATATACTAAATATTACTTTAGTATATTTAATATACTAAATATTACTTTAGTATATTTAATGTACTAAATATTACTTTAGTATATTTAAATATTACTTTAGTATATTTAAATATATTTAGTATATTTAATATACTAAATATTACTTTTGTATATTTAAATATATTTAGTATATTTGAGTATATACTAATACAAGGAAAAATAAAGGTGGTTTGAACGGTATGTTGCAGTTGTACAACGCCATGCATTTAAGGGTTAATTAGATCTGACAAGGTAAATAACGAAGAAGTATAATAAAATAAACAAAAGATAATATGTAGGTATATCATTCGCCATAACCCTCTCTATGTATAGCGCGCGTTGTAACATTTGAAACCTGGCTCCCACTCCGAGAAGATATCTCACGTCTGTCCATTGACATTGCAAAGCTAGTACATAGATGACAGTTCAGACGGGATTCCAGTGATCATAAAACAATTCTTTTAAAAATTGAAAATACCCCCATGTTGGGGTACATAAAATAGAATTCGGGTTGGCACGATAACTTCGGTGCACAGTTATCTTCCTCCTAATTCGGGGAACAACATAGTCGTAAACTGCTCTCGAGCTCCAGTAAAAATTAACTAGTTGCGTGCGTTTCGAAACTTCCTCCTCCCAAAAAAACCAAGCACATAAGCCAGCGGCAGGAAAATATGTTTCCCAATTAGTTTAACTGGAAACGTCAACGAATCGATAGGGTATTAAGGACGAACAACTTTTCCAAACGTCAGCAACGCAATTTCGTCTACGTATTTAAATCTTCACTTGATTATTAACGTGTTCGTTAACTGTTCGTGCTAAAGATTAAGATTCAACATTACTACATATCGATATCAATAAGATTTAAACACAAAATTAAAGCGTTTAGAAAGCTTAATCTCGAGAAGTTTAAGGGGGTACTCTAGTGTATCTGCTCTTTTTAAACGATTTTATTTAACTTCGAACCTTTATATGTTTGGTGTATGGCTCAAATTTGAAAACTCTATTTTAACCCACTTCCAACTATCCAGCAGGCTTGACACTTTGCAGGCGTACTCAGTTTGGTTGACAATACAAAATTACGATAAAAAAGGTAAAAAATAAAATATATGTAAAAAATGTATAAAAAATCCACAAACTTCAAAGACTACAAATAACAAATATATAAAAAAATGTAAGTTAAACGATTTTAAAATGCCCTAAAAACTAAGAAATAATTCTTCTCTTGTACTGCAGTTACGATGGTGATATGTCACTTTAAAGAAAATCATGGGACGGATATTTCATAACAGGGTACGTTTCAATTTAATACAGAATCAAGCCTCGAAATGAGCGATGGATGAAAAGGGATGACATATCCTGTCCGACGTTTTTCTTTAAAGTGACATATCACCATCGTAATTATAGTATAGTATAAGAAAAGAATAATGTTTTAGTTTTTAGTGCATTTTAAAATCGTTTAATATATTTCAACGCCATCTTCCAGAATATATTTAACAAAAACTATAAGTTTATACTAGGTATCTGATGTTTTGCCCGCATACCTATTAAGGTATATTTGAAGTAATAATCAGAATTTTTTAGCTTTTCTATCTCATATATACATAAATATAGTCGGTGGCGCAAGCTTCTTTAAACAATTCTTTTCCGATGAGCTTTGATGAGGGGACTGTTATAGTCATCCGAAATGGAAGAGGTTTATTTTCTTTATTATGGTTGTCGCAATGGCGGGAATCACGGACGAGTTTCTATCTTGTAAAAAATTAATTGTACAGAACGAAAACAAGCTAAATTTCTAGTAGAAATCAAACATTTTTTTCAAAATGCTATCATTCTGCACATTTTTATTGTTAGGGGGACTCTGTGGTTCCAACCACAGCGACAAGCTATGATAGATAAAGCTACAAACCTGCAAAATGATACCTGCGATACTTAGGGTAAGTCCGGGAGAGTTGGTCAACTTTTTGGAAAAAAATTGTAGCATCGTTGTTTTTACAATTTTTATCGTTTTGTGCAAATTAAAGCAAAGACACGTTTCTTTTTTAATTCCCGAAAAATTAAGTTTTTTTCAGCCATCACACTAGGAACACCCCTTAAGAATTTAGATATTCCATGTTCCCATAACACACTATTTGTCGTTAATTTGTATATTGCTCCGGTAGCGAGTGGTACCTGCATCGAACTGTCTTAGTTCCAGAACACCGACCACAATTAACGTATGAGCCGGCCCATCCTTTGGACATCTACTCATGGGTGATACAGGGAGCAGCTAGGAGGAGCCGGCTTTTTCATTCTGTGAGTGCGGCTGGTGTCCGAGAATCAAGCCGACTCGGTGTAATACACATGGTGATTTCGAATCCGAAATCCATCGCCGAGTCGCGGAACAATGGGGTCATGATTCGCAATGCTGGCGAAACGTTTCCAGGCGGATTCACACGTATCAGTTCTGTGATGGTTGAGTGCTCAGTTGTAAGGAATATCGTTTCCTGGTTTTGGAATGGAGCAGTATACACTTGTCCATGTCAGTCACTGATGCTGACACAACGAGATTACTGTCACTGACAGCACTGAACCGTCACGGATCTGATACGTGTGAATCCGGCTTTAGCGGATCAACAGGGTTAATATTTAGGATCACATTTTCCACCTCTACTCTGTGTAGAATGAATCTAAAGATCTAACAGCACGTCCACTTTTGGAGCTTCGACAACATTGGACATCATTCTCGTCGCGAACAGCAGAGCATTCGAAGCAACGTACCTATTCTCATTGCGTCCGCAAAGGTCATCATTCGGATTACACATTGACATTCTCAGTGCGAACAGCAAGGCATTTGAAACATTATTCTCGTCGCGAACAGTAAAGCATTCGATAGAACGTACTATCGTTACGGACGTCATACAAACTCCAACGAGTCGAAATATTTGTAATTAATTAACGCTCGAACTTTCGTACGGTCTATCATTCAGGACACGTTAGTTTGAACTATTTGTCACAGTCAATTGCCAGACCACAGTCATACCTTATGTCACTTTTCAACAGTTATTGCGTTCCGTTAATTAACAGGAACTTTATCACACAAAATTCAGCACTGTTAGCAAAGCCGGATGAGGAGACTTAGCGCCCTTAGGCTAATAAGCGTCTGACACCCTTTCAGTGAAATATCATCAAATATTTGAATTTCAAAGAGTTGAGGCAATTTGAAAATTTATTTCAATATGACAACTAAAGAGTTGTTGTAGTAAGCACTGGAAGTGCCAAAATTACAAAAACAAATTTATCGGAAAATGTTTACATACCAATGGTAATACTATAGTACCTATAGAATTTTAATGCAATTTCCCTTTGTAAATTAGTTACCAATGGTACTAAAAATTAGCATTTTTTATATTATCTTTATTAACTTGTATCTTTAATGTTTATTAATGTGAATGTTATGTGTAGTTTTGATATTCAATGTTAATTTTGAAATTAAATTCTTATTTAGATTATACGAGTATTATTATAAAAAAAATCAAATCAGCGTCATTTTATTTTTTACATTTAACCGAGGGCCCACCAAATATTCAGCCTAGGGCCCCTTGAAAGGTAAACCCGACTCTGCTGGGATGTGACCTTGGCTACCCAACCTCTAAAACATAGTAAAATCAAAGTAAAAGAATAAATATATCCATGCACATTTGAACCTCATATTAAACTACATTTGTTGAAAGTCAACCTTATCCTGTACCCTGACAAACACTCATCGCGGGGCCTGTACGGGACTAGATTCTTGACCCACAATTACCGATTCCTTTTTTTTGTACTGCTAACCTGCATAGCGTTTCCCGAACGAGATCGAACGCGTCCAACACGTACCTGCTAAGCACGTTACAACATATACAAAACCGCCCCCAACTGTTAGTAGATATGTTTAGTTTCAAATGTAATTGAGGACTCATTGAGTCGTTATTCTTCCAATTGGATGAATTTCGTCGGTTCTAATAATTCTTGATAGGAATACGCATCCATACAATCTATACACCTTTTCGCTGTTATTCCGTTTCGCTCGCTTCATTGGTTTCCCTGTTTGTACAACAATAGGCCGATTTATACAGCCGCTTCAACACTCCAGGGGAACGCCATATCCACAGGTTAGTAGCTTCCGCTCCAGTAAGGTTTCGCGTGGAGCATGACATGTCCGCCAGAGCAGTTCAGTGAGATGCGCCACTCCTTGTTGTTTCATTAATTTTCCCTCCACGCATCTATTCCTTGATCTTTTTTTTGCACAAAGTTTTTATATGCATTAGGACAAATTTCACGTTTGCTAAATTCTATAAGTTCGTTTTTGTAATCGTCTGATTTTATTTTCTCCAAGCAGGGGAAACTTATATAAATTCCAATGAATTTTGCCAAATTCACTTTGAACCACATTTTGTCTTCCGTGCACGCACCGGCGCGTGGCACGTCGATCTGTCACGTCGAAACGTGTCGAAATAATGGTCGCGCGATTGTCTTTTATCGCGGCGCGGCGGGGACTTTGGTGTGACTCTACTTAATTCGATTTCTGATATTATATTCTCGCACTAATATTTGTGACATTTTCAACGACGAGAATTATCTTGAAAATCAAACATTTTTCTTTAATTTCTAAGTCTTACAAATAAAATACAAACTATTAGATAATTCGTTTAATTTTGAAGCGTATTTTTAAAACTGTTTAAAATAAGAGTTTTCTCAGTTCCTTAAAGTCTGATGTAGAGCATATTGGAAAATATTGTTTAACCATTTGTTTCATTTGTTTCTATGCATTATTTTGAATATCAATTAATTATCCAATTAGTTGAACTCGCGGCAGCTGTAATTTCGACACTTCGAATTGCTGATTTTCAAAATGAAGCATTATATTGAATACTCTGATCCGATAGAATTTAATTAATGCGATGCGATTGTACCTATTACCGCCGGTTTTATTTATTGTTGAACTTGATCCCCTGGCTTCTTCTGTCTGTTTTAATTAATTGATTACAGTGCATGCTCGAGGGCACCATTAACAACTAAGCGTCGCATAATCGCAGCATTTTGCAGTGCAATGGAAAAGTAGAAACTTAATTACACCAGTTGCTTATCAATATATAGTACATTAATTATTTTATACTTATATTTAGTAGTGAAATGTTCCAATCGATTTACATAACTACATAACTACTTAATTACATATTTATAACAACTTGTGCAAACGTTATGGAAATGCGATGACGCTTAACAACATTTCTGCAAACCATATTTTCAATCGGCGTACGTGTAGGTATGTACTCTGCAAGTTTATGAAATCAATTTCATCGACAATAAAGCTCCAGGCGTAGTAATTTTTCTACGCACTTTTGTCTTATATTTGCCGACAAAATTGCGCTGTTATTCACGGCACTATGAATTTGCTTCCATATCGTGTAACTGTATGTTCTCAAATCGATATTTAATTGATAAAAAATTCCACGTCTACATTGTGTCAATACACAGGGTATAGGAACAAAATGGTCGTCAAATCCACGATGGATATAAAGTAGAATCATATGCTAGTTCGAATTTCCTGAAAGAATATCAAATTATATTACATTTACACAAACAACAGTTAGGTAATCGTCAATATACAACCATATTGCTTATACGTAGGACTGTTTACAATATTTACTGGAAGTATTAACTGCATTACTCAAATAATCACGCGATACAACTTCCTTCTTATTAGTAAATTAGTACTATTAATAGCAAAATATTATTGCAAAAATGGGTAACTCACTGTCTTGGGCAAAATAAAATATTTGTTTCTGATGTTGAAAAGTTTGGACATGTGATTTGTGACATTGTTTCCATTCTTAAATGACTTTCTCCTTAGTGAATTTTGTCAAACCAGAGGAAAAGAAAAATCAAACATATTCGATCCACTCAGAACAGTAAAATAATTATGTACTGCGTTCCAGCTAAATTGACATAATTAATTCGGAAAGTGTCCTCTAGCCCGAAGGCCAATTGCTTTTTTCATCGATATATAATCACTATCTATTGTGTCTTATTTAGTATCTATCTCATTTAATTAATTTTGTCTTGAAGTAGCCTTTTTAAATTCAACCTTCTCTTCTCTTCGTTTCACACATTTGCCTGTTCATATTTCGTTTTAGACTTCACATTTTCATTTATCGCACACGTTACCCTAATTTGGAAAAACTTTCGTTTAAACTCTGTGAAACTAAAAAGTTTCGTATTCCATCGGAATTGTACAGTTCCGTTACACCAAAGGGGCTAGAACATTTTTATTTCGTATCCTAAGTGCACACTAGTACCATTCGCCATGCCGTTTATCGACGATGCAACGCGTTTCATGTGAAGTTGAATAAAGCCCGTTATGTGCTGCTAGATTTTTCTTCGCGCTTTATTTATCGTGAACAAATTCAGTGTACAAGGACTCGGTTAATTATGTAAATGATGTTCATCGAATAGTTGAGTAGCATAAAGATTCCAATTTTTGTTTGTTGAAGTACCTACAATGTACTGATTTTTTCTGTAAGGCTTGCATCTACTTTTGCTAATTAGTGCTCTAATTTTATCGACTTCTTTTCTGCCATTGCTTCTTCATTTAAGTCTTAAGACATTGGCACTAGAACTACTAAACCTAGATTTTACTATGGTGTATAAGTACCTTTATTATTACATGCGTTGGCGTTTAATTGTTCACGCGTTTGAACATTATCTTTATAGACTTATAGTTGTAAACACGCATCGTCCTGTATTAACTCTTCGTGGCCATACCGGGTGTATCGCACCCCAAGCAATTTTGTTTTTCCTCGCCAATGTTTCTGTAAATTTTTAGACCTTAATATTAAAATTTAAAATTTGTATGAATTTCAACAGAAAATAATAATTTTTTCCACAACTATTCTTTCAATCTACAAATTTGATCATATTTACAATTATTTGCCAAAAGTTAAACGATTCAAAAATACGAAATTGGTAACTCAAAAATGCTGGGGTGCAGTGAACCTCGTGTGACCAATTCGTGATTATAAAAAGGTGTAACCATGAAGGGTTAAGAAGTACATTGTTCTTATTTATCATATAAAAGAGGTTTCCGTTATATAAATAAATAAATTTTAATCAACTCCAATGTTATGAACCGGGGCTGCGGCAACGCGAGAAGCTAGCGAGAAAGGTATTTCCCAAGGAATACGGTTCATGAGTGTGTTAGTTAGGGGCGCGGACGAATCTGATACGAAATCAGGGAACCGCTAGGATTATTGAAAGCGAGGACGAACCTGATGCGAAGTCATGGAGCCTCTAGGAAAGGAGTCAAGCATGGACGGACTTGACTTTAATAATTAAGGAGCCGCGGGAGGGTAAAATTTCGTGGACGAACCCGATGCGAAATCGAGGAACTACTAGGTTGGAGAAGATTCCTTGTTTGGGTGAAAGGTGCGAACGAACCTGGTGCGAAATCAGGGAGTCGCGGGAAATGTTAGTGATGCCTCGCAACTCTTAATTAAAGTTTTATACAACTCGAGTGGTAAAATTGTATCGGTGGGTATGTGCTACTAATATTATAAGGATCGCTGACAGGGTCGTCCGTAGACTTTTTTCCAGGGGGGGGGGGGGCAACTTTGGGATAATGGTAAAGAAAAATATACCCCTCTTGCTTTTTTAACCTATTTTATAGTGCCAAATTAATTGAAAATTTAAAACTGAAATTTAAAAATATTCCCTTTTTCGGTATAAACTTAATAAAGGTCAGTTTTCAAAAATAAGCAATTTTTCTAAAAAATCAGGGGGGGGGCAATTGTCCCCTTTTGCCCCACCCCTCCCCTCCGGAAGGTCATGATCGCTGGATAAAAGATGGATTTAACGAATCTACTCGATTTACACGTGAACACCATTTGTGTATTGAATAATGAAATATGGTACAAATTTAAGTGTCGTGTTTAATTAATTGAATAGATTGTGTAAGTTACCAATAGTTTGCACAATGTTGACGCACTGCTGGCGATGCGGGACGTAAGAGTAGCTATTTCAATCTGCCAAATTGAATATAAACCGAACTTGTGGATTCTATAAGGTTAACTATTGATTCGGAAGGGGACTTACTAAGAATTTCCATATAAGGTCATATTTGTTGAGGAGTTCATAAATTTGTATGACTATGATTTCATGAAAACTTTTGCATTAATCATTAGTATTACAGAGATAATTCCATTTTATTACGATCTGAATGATTTGTTTCTGTTTTTGATAAGTGAGATTCTATTTTCTCCAAAATAGAAGAATACTTTCGTAACGTGTAGATAATATTTAGTTTTAAAATTGGTTGTAAAAATCCTTGTCATTGCATTCACAAGAAATACCTCTGTAAATAGACTCGATATCATTTTCATTCACACCGCCAGGAACTACACAGCGAGCAAGATTGTCAAGAAGTAAGAGAATCGAATGCAGAATGTTTACCTTATCCTTCACATTAATAGGATTTTTCTTCCACGAATATAGAATCTTCATGGAATTTTCGTATCCTGTTAGATAATCGTTTTCTTTAATGACCTTCCTCCGTTTTCTTTAACAGCCTTCTACCATTTCTTAAAACTTAAAACCTAATTTATTTACCAAATTTTTTGCAAACTTTTATAGTAAATATCAGTGTTCTCCTCGCAATCTATGTTTTGCTTTGTTACCTTTCTACAATTTTAAACCATCACGTTTATTCACACTATTATAAATTTTTTATAGGCCCTTAAATACATTCATTTTTACTTAAAATTAATACAATCAATGACAACGGTCGATATACCTACGATATTAAATCAGCAAACTTTCTCCACTGTGATCCATGTTTGAGTGTAGGTTTTTAATTCACTATAAAGGGGCCCGGGTGCAAGAAATATTTTGTGACCCCAAACAATTGTTAAACGATAAAAAAGCATAACTTTTTTCATTGTAAATCAGTAGAATTACTACTTTCGTCAATAGAAAACAATGTGTTGGAATTTCGCGAGCAAAGCTTTCTTCGATCAAAAGTCGACGTCGACCGTAATTTTGGTTGTCGCTGTTGCGCTTTGGGCTAATTCTTGGGAAAACAATTATCGTGTCGGTGGTAAACTGGTCGTTATGTAAATATGAGAACGGCGCAAGGAGGGAAGATTTACGTCTCGCTGACGATTGGTCAGGCTAGAGAGGTGAGCAGTCGCTCGAACCAGTACGAACTAGTCCTGGATTCAGTTGGCGGCCAGGACCCGTCGCGTGCGCTTCTCTATCCGCCGGCCGCTTCGAGCGTCGACCGTGACTACTTGTGCCGCTGTAATCGTTGAGTGTTACTACCTGAAACTTCAAAACACGTCTCCAGAATTAGAATTTATAAGTGGAACAACAACAAAGCATCTTCGCTAATTAAGCATAAATTAATCTACTAATTAAAAATGAATTATACGGTGTGTAATGGCACGTATAATAATTGTAAAATTAATTTGAAAGACGAGGGATGATATCGTGCTTCTCCATTCAGAAAGTTCACGTGTTAAAATAACGCTACTTCTTCCTTAACCTTGACATTGAACGTGTGAAATATTTCTGCGTAAATCTTGGAGGAATTATTTCATCTTGATGTTAGAAGTGCAATGTTAAAAGTGGTTCGAAGTGATATCTGAGACGACAAAGTGTCTCGTCGATATTTGTCGTAGGTTTTATTGTCCCATAATTTTTCAGCTGAAATCTATACACTTCTTTCTCATTAAGTCCTATAATTTATGCAGATCAGTTATTTGTTCCCAGAACAATCATTCTAAATGCATCGTACAATTTTATGTTCGATACAAAGTTCTACAGGATACGAAGGAATTTGTATATTTGCGAACTGTTTTATTGGGCTAGAGTCAAATAAGGGAAATGCGTGTCTTGAAACGTCGATTGATTGTTTTATTGGCCGACGTCGCGTCGTGGGGTGAATGTTCAGTAGTAATAGAAAAAATCGTTCTTCTCATACAGTTCGGTTCCCAACGATTTCCATGTTTTCATTGGTAAATAAACGAAATTAAATGTTTATCTTTGATGTCCAATTATTGGCAGCCCAAATTGAATTTTGTGCAGCCAACTGCTAACATACGGGACGAATTTTCAGGCATTTTTTCAAAAAACAAAATCGTGTTTGCATAATTGATTCTGCGCTTTTGAAGCAAATCGAAATTCTGAACTAACTGGGAGCGCAGAATAAATTTTGTCAATATATTTTATATTTAGAAAAATCGCTTTCAATATCCGTTCCGTATGTTCACAGATAGCGTCAAAGTCAGGCTGTTGTACATAAGTACATTCAGAATAAGTATCTAGAAAGGTGGCATTTAACTTTCCTTAATTATTAATGTAGAAATTGTTAAAAGTGCCGTACATATTGCTGCATGCATTATTTTTTTGCCAGAGTTCTAATTTAACAGCTATTGATACTATTTGGAATTTGGAACAAACAAACGGGGTCTGCTCTGTAATGGAATTTCTTGTATTACTTTTTAACCAACTGCACGTACACCCAACAGATTTTCAGTGTTCTTTGTGTTAAGAATAAAGAAAGTTTTCTAGAAAATAGAGACTGGTTTGCAGAAACTTTATGCTACTCCTTCGACTTAAATCTTCGCGAAGAAGCATACTTTCCGAGATTATACTGCCAAGTATGAATCATACTAAAATTAAATGTAGGTTGGTAAATTAACGCGAATTGAGCATGAAGATTTTTCGAACTGTTACAAATGTTTACTCGTTTTATGTGAAAATAGTTTGTATAAATAATGAAGTGACATGTAAAATTGGATCTATAATACTTCGGTGGAAACATGCATATTAATGATGCAGTGCTTACGTATAACATTGATACACGCCTCCGGTCGATTTGTTAAGCTGGTTTGAACTTTGAAACGGCAACCACGCGAAGGAAACCTGCGGAATTAAGAATGCAGTAACTGCGCTCAATCGTTCTATGTCTGATTTGATTTAAATATTCATTATTAATTATTCATTCATATTTATATTCATCTTTCTCAACCCCTTCGGATTCTGTGATTTCGCAATATATATGCAAAATACCACAACGAGCTTTTTATATTCATTGATACTTTCAGCCGGTTGTGTGTGAAAAAGAACGGCAAGTGCGTGTTTTAGTTGTGCTTTGAATTTAATAATCGCTACCAGATGATGAATTGATTCCGCTATTTATCAATTACTTTTAATCGAAGACATTTTCGTTTTTCATCGTACTCGGAATGGATTAATTAAAACGTGATTTAGTCCCTGGCCATGCATGATATTTTCCACGATTTCTACGTAGAAATAAATTTTAGTCGTAACACATTTGATACAAATAATAGTATCGATATGTTCAACAATAAATACGTTAAATGTCTTAATTATTATAGATGGAATAATGTGCGTATGGTTTAATTGTGTGAAACAAATGCAGCATGCAAATAATAATTATTTATCATGGTCGCTAATTTCTATTGCTAAAAAAGGAATGAATTAAATTATAGAATACTTGTTTAATTTATGAAACGTTCTTGCAGAAAAGGAAAAAATTTTGTGTTGAAAACTGCCATAGGAGAATAATTCCCGTACCTAATAGTATATTTTCGCAAAGATAATGAAAGCAAGTAGTATCAGTAGCAATGTCATGAAGTAGGTTACAAAAAATAATTCGAGTAACTAATCAAATCAAAGCAAACACAAAACAGAACAATGAAAAAACTGAATGATTATTGAAACACAATTTTATATTACACACCTATACCTTTTTGCATACTCATTTCCGTTTATAGTTTGTCGCTTAAATTTACTCAATTTATTGGCAATATTTAAAAAACAAAATTAAAATTATTCCACCAGAAATAGCACAGCAATTACCATTTATAATTACTAAACGTTAAAGTTAATTGAAGCACATCATTTCGATAGAAGCCTCCTATTTCCGCTTTACTTTCTTTATCTTCCCAAAAAAGATTGCCCACGCAATGAAAGTGATTCATCACGGATCACAAAGTTTACAACGTTGGCTTTAACATTCCCTCGGGGACATACCTACTTCGTACTTCTTGAAATTACAGAACTATAAAACTCTCCCTTAATGACTACTGGCGAAATGGAATTTAAAGTAAAGTTACCTTAAAAGAGCACAGGTCCGGCCTTTTGCTTCCTTCTTGAGTCGCGCTCCATCTGAGAAGTTTCCTCGCGCGAATAATAATCGCCGCGCCGCTGAGTGTGGGGCTTCGTGCCTTCGATGGATGAGATTATTTCGAATTTCCGCGATCGACAGACGTGATTAATCACGAAGGAGACGCATCGGTGGATTATGATCAATTCATGAACGGAACTCCGGCAAAGTTTTAATGGTCCTTAAATATCATCTCATCCTTGCCACTATTCCCTGAACTTAACGCATCGCTATAAACGTGGCATTTAACATATACGTGGTGGCGTTATAACACGTACCCGCAGAGACATATTTTTGGAAAGCGAAATGAACGCGTAAACGCGCGTTCAACCAACAATAAATTCAACGTCATAAAATCAAGAATATTCTCGGCCCGTTATGAACAAGTGCGAGCTAACGATAACTATGGTGAATTATTTTAACGTCGTTAAAGATCGGGGTGACTGTGACATGCAGAAATTCTTCCTTAAAAATTGTATTTCTATCCGACGGTCGCGTCAACTGGAAGTCGTATGACGTGATTTGTGCAAAGACCATAATGGTGAAAACCGCATCGTTTCCAACTACGGATCACTAGTTCTATCGGTAAGCGATCATTTACCATTACTATACATAGTGCGGTATGGAAGCGGCGTAATTCCTGTGATATTTTGTCATCGAGCAAATTGGATTTGAAATTATTTCAGTCTAAATATTCTGTGTATAAGGTAGTTAGGCGCTCTTTGGATAAATTTTATTTGAATTCATTTCCGAATAGAGCATTAGAATTTAAATGGTTAAATGGTTAAATGGTTTCAGCTGTGTCGGGTATAGAAAAAAATCCATTATGTGAGAGGTAAGAAATAATAGAAACTGTGAATTATAATTTACATATTTTGGTTGAAAACTGTGAAAGATATTGCAGTCGTGCAGATTATGTGTAATATTTTCATAATATTACTTTCCTGAAGAAGGTCCAAATTGGGGACCGAAACGTCGAAGTATACGAAAATTTTATTGCAAAATAGCTTTTGAATATTATTATTATTTTGTTCTATAACAAAATAATTGTTTTTCTGTGACCGAATCAGTGCGCCGATACCACTTTAATATTTTCATACTTAATGAAAACCAGAATTATTTGATATGCTGGTTAAAATAATATTATAGCAAAAGAGTTTCGGTTTTCCTTGAAGAACGTGGTTCGAAAATGCAAACCTATTGAACCGACCTCTACGAAACGAAACTTTAATAGACTTTTTAAAAAAAGTACAAAACCAACTTCAAACGTGCGTTAAAAAGAATACAATATTGTTTTTTTAAGTTAGTGCCAAAACAGAGAAAAGTTAAATCTGCTGGACGCGTGACGTTCTATTAAACTTTTGCGCGCTCTAGTTCACGGGCGTTAGTGTCAGTGTGCTAACGGACTATACTTGATAAAGGTTTAGAAATTGATTTAATTTTGTTTCTGTTTTGGTACCGTTTTAAGTATTTTATTCTTTTTAGCGCATTTTTAAGTCGATTTTTTACGTTATTTAAAAAGTTAATTCTTTTTTAATTTTTAGTTGCCTTCGGTTGAAGTCGGTTAACAAACATTTATCGTGGTACCAATTGGGGAAATTGGAAAATAATATATATAACAACGAAAGAATTATCCAAATCGGTCTACGGGTTACACAGTTATGCGCGAACATACATATATAGATACATAATGAAATTAACGTGACGAATTGAGAACTACCTCCTTTTGGAGTCGGTTAATAAACATAGAACATATTTTAAGATAATATCCCCAAATTAGTGCCTAGATTGAATAATGCTTATTTAAGTAAATTATGTCAAATAGCATAGTGATTCTATTTCTACTACAGCGAAAACAAAATATTAATTCTTAAGATTGTTTAAAAAATTATATACCTGTAGTTGTTACTTAAGGGGCAAAATACTATTAATGATTTACATACATATTATAATTATTACGAGTGGCTTTATAATTATAATACATGATTGTGTATTGTTATATAAATTTTAATAACTTAACCTTAAACTCCTATAATAACACTAAATTTGTTGGTAAAACAAATAAATTAATATCCTCCGTTTTCACGCATAGTCTACCACGCGAGCAGAATTTACACACTCGTTTTTTTTTAATTTATGATTATTCGTATGAGCAATGGATAATGATTATATTTTTGTAACTACTATCTACATCAGCCCTGGGATTTAAGGGGGCTGTCTCATTTTTGTTATTGTCCGTCTCACCGGGCCTTGAATGTGTGCGGACGGTCACACAAGCTAAGTTAAGCGTGTACATATACGCGTGTAGTAAACAAACCGTTTCTACCGTCTTTCGTCTTGGAATCGGTCAGAAGGAAGTTTTTGCGAGTACAGTTACCTTCAGTAAACATCTGTGCAGGGTGGTCTGGTGCGTTTGATCGCTAATAAACACTGTACATTGAAATAATAATGAATTTATACGTCACGCTGGTGCTACGTAGCTACAGTACACCATTAACGCCGCCAACGGAGAAGCCTTGAAGCTTCATTCGTCGAAGAAAGGATGCATCTGCAGCGTAATATGAACAACTTTGTACATACATATAAATAATAATAAAATTAAAATTGTTCTTAAAGAAACTAAATCGTATGTGGAACACTAGTCTCAACCAAGTAACGCCCACTTATGGAGACCAATAAAATCCACTCCTGCGGCGGCCAATGATTGGGCGGCGAACTCTACCAAAAATCCAATAACAGGACCTTCCTTCTTTAAAATGCTATTCTACCTCGGCAACACGGAGAAGGAAGGATCTGATCCGAACCCACGTGATACCAGCTATCCTTGTCAAGCCCGACTAGTTGTCGAGGAACATCAGCGATCAGCTTCCAGGTCTTACAGACACTAGGGCCGTCCTTGATTTCACCCGATAATTGAGGTTCTACCCTGTCTGCCATTTGTGCAGCTTCGAAACCCTTGAGACAATGTGACGTTCTATTAAACCTTTTGCCTATCAAACTAAGTATGCATATCCAGAGCTTCTGGATTCCAGAACGCATAGTCTGGAACTAGTATTACTAATGCTACTTAGTCAATACTTCATGCTACGAATGCGTGTACATACATAGTAAACTAAGCAAAAAGTGTTGAAATAACATAGTTCATACATACGATAGTTTCTAAATTATGAAAGGTTGTAGATAATGCTGGAAGCACTCGTTTCTAGACACAAGGTATGGTATGCTTCACCGTTGTACCTAGTAAGTGTTAGAATGTACCATGCATTATTTGAATAGTGGCTAATCTAGTTGATATTTTTCTTATGACTTGTTAATTCGGATAGCTTAATACACGAAATTTTACTAAAACTGCTCCTAAAAACAAAAGTTCAAGAGATTTAGATTAAGAGATCGAGACGGACATTTCGAGCATTGCCTTTAATCTTCTACACAAGTGTAGAAGCTGATGATAGTTTTTCAAGAGAAGCTATGTAATGTATGATCTATGTTCATATATCAATGTCTTAGTGCAAAAATATTCTTTGCCCACTTTTAGCATCTTCAGGAACAGCAGGTTTAAACATGCAATAGTAAGATTCAGGGACGTGTAAGGAACAAAAATATTATTATTGATATCAATGTGATTTTCATACAGCACAAAGAAAGAGTCAAGAACTTAGGTATCTGTTGTATATAGAAATTCAAATTTCACAAAATGTGGGCATAGAATATTTGTGCACTAAGCCATCGATATGTAATACTTTTGGCTAAATTTAGTGTGTAGATTCATTCCCTCCTGTATTAGCATGCATTTATGAAACATTCTATACTTCTATAGTGAGATGGTGAATATAATGAAGGGTAAAGGCGGTAGCATAGTAAAGTGTTTGGAGTTATGAGTTCAGGGACAGATTCTGCAAAGTTTTTGAACGTAGGTACATACTTGCGCAAACTGAGGTTAATAGGCAGTTTAGGCTTGCACGGCTGTACACATAATTTGTAGCCAAAGACAGATTTGGTGGCTTGCACCCTCGAGAGAATCGCTTAACTGTTAATCCTTAAGGGGGTAGACACGGGTAATGCAGCGCGCTGTATACCGACACAATCTGGCCCGAAACATGGGTCTGGGCGGGCATGTTGTTTGTCCTTATATGATCAGATTTCGGGCTGAGTGACGTCTCATTCGAAAGAGGAAGCTTCAATGCAGACCGCTCTGGTCATGATTCGACGAGATTGTGTTGATATGTAATAATATGAGTGATCAAAGTAGAGCAAAAGTCGAGAAAATACACCCGCAAGAATCCAAGTATTTTTAGGTCACTAAAAGAATTTTGTGACTCAAACGATGACCAGAGCGGTCTGCATTGAAGCTTTCTCTTTCGAATGAGACGTCACTCAGCCCGAAATCTGATCATATAAGGACAAACAACGTGCCCGCCCAGACCCATGTTTCGGGCCAGATTGTGTCGGTATACAGTGCGCTGCATTACCCATGTCACGTGGCGTGTTTACGTCCTTAAGTATTTTTAGGTCATTAAAAGAGTTTTGTGACTCAAACGGTTATCCCAGCGCTCCGCATTGAACCTTCCTCTTTCGAATGAGACCTCGCCAAGCCCAAAATCTGCTCATATAAGGACGAAAAAGGAAAAATTCCAAACCCATGTTTCAGGTTAGATTGTCGGTATTACAGCGCGGTGCATCGCCCGTGTCACGTGACGTGTCTACCCCCTTAACACACCGCTTGGGTGAGCCTCAAATATTAATGGGGATATAGCAACGTCGTAAAAGCAGCATGCGGCAAGATCGGTGGTGCACTTGTGTATGGGAAATCAACAGTCCAGGGTCGATCTTATCACACTTTTTCGACACTATACATATGTATAATATTGGGAGGCTGTGGTCACTAGGGTGGGTCTTATTTACACTTGGTAAAAATTTTTTACAAGATGTTCTTCAAGGCATCTTCCAGAATAGTTCCAAAATATTTAAAACAAAATCTGTGTAATGTTTGAGGGCAATCGGATAACGGGGGAAGGTGCCCCCGGGCTCTTAAACATTTAAATCATTATTTAACAGTTCACAAAGTCGATTTTATATAATATCCTCCAAGTTATTGATTAAATAAAAAAATATTTCAAACAAAAGTTGTAGATCCGGACAAGGAGTATCTTTTATTTTATATTACTTTTCCTCTTGCGACAAACGGTTTTCGAAAAAAGTCGGAAAAACTAAAAAAAACATCTGTTTTTCTCAAATTTTGAAAGTTTATTTAAATCCTTCTTGAACATTTTTTATTTATGAAGGCGTACAAAAAAATGAAATTTTTATTTTCGAGAACGATATTTTAAACATTCAAGGGGGTCATAGACCGAAATATGTGAAAAAGGTAAAAAGATATTTCCTTATTTTCCGTGTTTGATATGTCACGAATGTTTCCTGATAATTTGGGACTAAAATTCGAAAAAATATCTAAAATATAGAAGCAAATTTCGCTATGTTTTTAGCCCAAAGAATAGGATTCTCCTCTTAAGGATTTGAGCCCCTGCTGCGAGGCCGCTATATCTCGAGGCAGCACTATACCCGGGTGTTTACAATGTTCCGGATAATTAATATTTCTGTGTAAGCAATTAATTCTTTTGAATTAGATATCCTTATTTTTGTCTAGAAACACCAACAAATCAACACTCTCAGGTAGTAGACTGCTACGCTTTGTGCTAACAATATACATATAGCGGGATGATTTGAATTTATTGGCATCACTGGCATAACGATGCGATGAAGAATAACGAAGTTTTGAATATGCTGTAGTGAATACATTTCACGTTCGACCGCGCGGGGCCGTTTCATCTTCGCCCGGTTTTGCAGAGTCGCACAGCTTATGCGAAAAATTAAATTCTTTATTCTTTATCAGATGGATATGGCAGTAGTACCAATGAATTCCTTATGTTTCTCCGATGAAAATCATACCAAATGTCATGTAAATTGGACTATTTTTAACGAAGTTACCATGAAATTATGCAAATCAATTTTTCATGTAGGTAATTTCTTTAATTATGGTCTGAATTATGTTGTTTTATTATCCACATAAACGTATATTCTATAAATGACTCGGCGTACTCGAATTTGTAACGTGTTGCGATAAATGCATTTTGTATGGAGTGTAATAATTGCAAATTAGAGTTTTGACTTAAAATTTTAATAAGCAGACTGACAAATTGGCTCAGGGTTTTCATGCACAAATAATATAAATACAAAGTTGCAATAATACGTGCACACATTTTCTTATAATGCTTCGTAATCATGCTTGTATCTTATTACAATCGACTAATTTGCATAATTGCGTTATATAATATATGCATAGGTACTACAAACAAATTTTGATAAAAAATGCAGGAATTTAAAGTTGAGAACTGCCTGTCACGCTATTGAGTTTTAGCATAGCGGGAGTCAACATTAAATAAATGTATTAGATTTTCGAATTATAATAAATTGAATACAAACAAATACTCTTAACCAGTATCTACTTATGTACGTATAATTTCGATATTTTTTCTCTTACAGAGCAGCGAGATATCAATTTTTTGTATATTTAATGAAAGCCTTCTTCTCTTAAGACCGTTACATGAAGCATCTAGTGTGTAGTGTAACCATTCATGTATGTAAGAAATATTTTATACAACTTTTCCAATATCCAGTAAAAGCACATATTCGTCCCTTCATCTAAAGCTAAGGGATAGATAATTAAACACGTCCATGCTTACATCGACTATCAAAGGCTTCTACTTTGATTCTGTGTAAATTAATAAACGCTCGTGTATTCAACGGGCAAGTGTTTACATTGCATCGTATGAAAACTTTGAAATTGTATTTTATAGAGAAGAAATCACTGCTGGAAGGCATTCTCGTAAAACGGATATGGTATTATACAATGATTACGTTTCACAAAACACGTACTGAACGACAGATGGTGTCGTATATTAGATTCCATCGTGTATCCACGACGAAAGACAAATGTCAAAGAGAAAAATGTTCACACATTTTAAGTCAACAATTAAACGAACAACAAGAAGTTTGAAATTCTATGTAAAAGTTTTGAGAGATATAATAAGGTATGAAAATAATAAAAATGAAGTATAGGTGTGCGTATTAGGAGCTGAAAGGTGTTACAACAAAAAATGATGTCAGTAAGTAATTAATGTTAACAATAAAAACAGGATTCTACTAGTTATTCAACATTATTTTTAATTTTAATGTATACATAAATATCAATATGTTTATAGTAATTTAATTCTGTGTTCATAATTGTTTAAGTTATTAGTACAAAGATATCGCTTTTATTGGATATCGTGTATATTGTATTACAATATTTGCCTTTCCATCTTTATTAGAAACATTATTGGAATTAATAGTTCAATTAAGCATACTTAAGCAAACCTTTCAGCTCATAAACAAGCTCTTGAAATTCGCTACATTTAACAGCCAATTTACACAGTTGATTGATTCTGCAAATTGAGTGTGTAAACATATGAGAATCGTATAAATCAATATTAAACTTTGCATTTACATGAGAGGATAAGTTTCGTAATACTAAAATGTAATAGGAGCTTCACACTCTCCAAAATAAATTTCAGTCCTACTACTGCGCGAAGCTGAGTTTTCCCCATACTAATAAAATTAAACTAAAACCAGACCCAGATGTGCAACGAACTAAAATCACTTCTGAGTATTTAATTACAACGGTGTTATTGTCGGCGAGTTTTTCGGTAACATTCATTTTCATTACTTTTAACCTCTGTTGTGGCATGAATTGCACAATACATGCTTCAAAAACCAGAGACGGTTCCACATCTGCAAACCTCCCTTCGCGCAGGTATTTGAGGTATTTGACCATATAAGCTAGCCAAAATCCGATTTCAACAATTTTGCGTAAATCGTAAAATATTTGCCACACGAGGCTGTTGAAAATGTGAGGAATAATGTACCAATATTGTTTTTTGTCGAAAGTTAAAAGATTTTAGAGCACGCGTTTCTTTCTTAAACATCCTCTGAAATGTCGTTGGCTTATTAGTTATTTTTACTTGTTATAAGGAAATTGAGTGAATTCTTGTATTATCGATGCTTTTCAGGTAAGTATATACTGCACTTTCGAACAGATTTTACATTTTCATCATATATATTTGTATAGTTATTGATATTTGAAAAGAATCAAGAATTCAGTCAAGTTTCTTTAAGATTATAAGCTTTCATTAACGATTTTTCTATACTTCCGGGCGAGTCCCGATGCATTTGCTGGTGTCATTAAATTTGATAATTGTTTCTTATCATAGTGCAAAAAAATTGGTTCCGGATTCGTCCGGATTGAAGTTTTATAGTAATTTAGGTAGAAATGACAATTGAAAGTTAAGGTTGTCGCTCACTTGTCACTGAACGCGTCAGTTCCGTGTCGGCGTGTCAGTGGTCAGAAGAAGAGAATCTCTATCCCCACTTTTTCTTATCATTAGACGTTGGCACGGAACTGACACATTCACTGACAAGTGAGCAACGACCTTTACAGCGTCCCACGTACGCTTGCAGTACTGGCTCTGAACGGCCGCATTCACCGGGCTTCCGTGAGGTGCTAGGACACTCTTCAAAGGAATTGTTTAGAATGTTTAGATTATAGACATATGAAATGTTTATGCTATGGTGTAGATAAATCTTCGACGAACAATAAGACTTCTACTTTCTGTTTGCATTCAGTTGAAACAGTGCCATCAGACTCTACGCAGCGAAATATTCAAAGTATTTTGTCCGTACTTATATGTTATATTTTAATTTTCTTTCATTTTATTCAGTTTGATTTTGATTTTGTTTAGTCTACGATTGGTATTATATATATATAACACCAAATATAGACTATAGAACACCGAAATAAAACTGAATGAAATGAAAGAATATTAAAATATAATATAATATATAATATCTATAATAGATAATATATTATATATTCCACATTTGTCTTCCAGGATTGTATGCAGAAGATATATTTGCGTCGAAAAAATATAGTATGGTCATGAACGTATACAATACTTGAAGGAAAAGAAGGTAGGGTGATTGAAGATTGAGAGTCGAGAGCCCAGAGACACATTACGTATAGTTCTTCGACCAGGGCATCCTTAACCAGCGGGCTGAATGGGCTATAGCCCAGGGGCGCCGGTGATCTAAGGGCGCGTAAGAATGAAGTATGTTGAAATGCTTTTTTTTTTTCATTTTTTTTATGAGAGGCGAGACACGACAATCGTTAAATCTATCCCATGTACCGTCTTGCGCCGATTGGAAAGCAACTGTAATCTGTACGGTGTATTGAGTTTGATACGTAAAAAGTTAGGGCGCTAAATCCTTGTAGCCCAGGGCGCTCAAATTTCTTAAAACGGCCCTGTCTTCGACACTCTGCATTAAGATCTGGGACGTACTAAACCAGGTTTTGCAGGTCTTTGCGGTCCAATAACGAGGAGCGAGAAACACATTTCACGGTTTGTTCCCAGAAGGGCATTACTTGATACACCACTCGAGGGTGCTTTATGAAATTCAGTGAATTACTTTTGCTGTTCAGTGTATGTACAATGTAAACCCTTTACCTGAAGGTGTTGAAACAGCTTTCAGGCTTCTTTAATGGGTGATGAAAAATTTCTGAAGCAATTAATATCATGGAACTATGGCATCGTGTAATAAACAATAATAAGTATATGTTTAAGGTCCTCTTCACTATTCTTAAATTTTTTTTAAAAATATTCTGTAATGTCACTAATCCTTTGGTAGAATATTCGTACAGGCCACTGAAAGTGGGACACCCTGTAGTGCCAGTAGTGTCAGTATCGACCAGTTCTTTACTCTTCAAACGGTTCCCAAAACTTCAACAAGCCCAATAAATGATTGAACTTTGCTATTGACTCTTACCAGACTTTGTTCTTAATACACCAGATAGCTGGGGTACAAATGGGTTCCTTTATCCGTTCAATAAAGCGGAGCAACCACCAGATAGAAGGGTTAGTCTGATTGTGAATAATGCAACGAAATGTTTCGTTTGCGTACGTGGCATGAATCTCCTCAGGAGATAAATCGACGCTCACTTTCGTCGCAGACCTCCTATCTGAAGAGCCACCAATTCAATTCCCTCTTTTCCTATCTATCTGAAGCTCTGACTCTGTATCATCAGAAGGTTCGTGTAATGAAACGTGTGATGGGGGAGAATACGTGGTACGGTATCGTGATAGGTGAATAGTGATGCAATTCCTGGAACAGTATGATGGATGAGCCTGTTTCCCCTGATAATTATCGACGAATTTCGCCTCTCTG
Source organism: Andrena minutula (assembly GCA_929113495.1). Classification (NCBI taxonomy): domain Eukaryota; kingdom Metazoa; phylum Arthropoda; class Insecta; order Hymenoptera; family Andrenidae; genus Andrena; species Andrena minutula. The sequence continues at coordinate 42,411,905 of OV815994.1, forward strand.
GCTTTCCGCTGTACTATTCTGACAGGTGGGTTATAGCGATAGAGTCGTTTAATCGAACAAATAGAACGAAATTAATAGGGAGGATATATTAGAATAGTTTCGGCTATTTTTTAATACCTTCGGTATGCAAAATTTGTAGTATCCAAACGTTATTTTTAATGTACCTATATACTTTAGAATGTATTTCCTCCTATGAATGTTATTTCTATTGCATATGGTAGAAACTTTATTGAAAATTCTTCAGTATTATTCGTTATAACCATAAACTATAGAAACTTTTCCTACGAACTGTGCCTCAACTGTTAGAGTCAATTTATTGTAGAACACATCGTACATGTGTACCCGAGGTGTAAATCAATCTTGTGTTTGTGAGAACCTATGCGCGTTGCTGTAAATTTAAGCATTTATGTCAAGGTATGGCATGAGCACGTGTAATTTTCGTAATGAATAGTGTCAAGAAGTCTCCTATGCGGTATGTACGTGATCTCAGCCTCTGCCCGTGAAATAAGGAAGCTACAGGAATATACTCTACTTTTAATACAAATAATAATAATAATTCGTCTCTATTCACCACAAAATTACATGAATTATGCGATAAATGAGCGAGGTTCAGCATACCTGCTGCGTTGCAACCTAACCCCAAAACATCAAACATCAGAAATAAAGTTAGCTAGATAAACAACAGAAGAGTGAGAGAAAGAACCAAAGGACAAGAGACAAGGGGAGTTACACATAATGGACAAGAATAAAATTGTTTACTTTGTGTCGTGAATAAGAGTTTGGCGGGTGTTGTGAAATGGTTGGTAAGTAGGGCGGAAAGAGAGAAAAAGAAGATTGCGTTTTGTCCTGGGCCTGATAGTGGACTGATCGGTAAAGACTTACTAGCAGGCCCTGTCTGCATTGCCGGGAAGTGGGATCTTGCAAACTATTTGTAGTGGAGGAGGAACACTTACGGCCCGTAGGTGTCCCACTACGAATAGTTTATAGCAGCGCTGTCCAGCGTAGGGGCCCCTCACGCGCCTGCTTCCCCTTCCAATCTTTCTCTCGCAAAGCGTGCCTTCCGTCGTCAAGGAGATGGCGGGACGCTAAGAAGGCTGCCACGTCCGGCGAGCAGTCTGTCACTTGGATATGGGTAATTTCAGGTTAATTCGTTGACTTTCGTACCTATGTGTCAGGCTTGTTTATGATATTTGTAGTTTTAGAATTGTTTGAAAAGTACAGATCACCAAGACTGACAACTTATACCGGGAAGTAGTAGCATTTGCTGGCTGCGACGCCGCGTGTCACTAATCACATGTCGTATCGGGCGTCCGAGCTCGCTCGGCGACGGACACGCTGGTCTGTCATGGTCGCCTCTTTAGCGTCGCGCGGTATCCCTGACAACGCGGACGAAAGTGGGAGAACCCCAATCTCCCGCGGGAGCGACCTTGAACAGCGCTGGTTTATAGGAACCCACTTCCTGGTAACGCTGGGCCCGGCCTTGTATAATACGAGAATGTTAGGAGCAGGTGAGCTTCTCTACCGTAGTGGAGGGGAAACATACGCGTAGTGGAGGGTGTGTCATCACAGACCCATATACCGCCACTGCTTGAGGTGTTCCCCCCACCACTACGCGTATGTTCCCTCTGCCCTGCGATAGGGAAAAGACTGGCATCCTTGGCTAAGAGGTAGGGCAAAACTGGTATATGTATATAGAAATCGGTAGTTGAGAGAGATCTTGCGAGAGAACGGAATTGCTCGAGATGCATTTTTGTGGCGAAGTCGGAGGTGTCGTTACAGTAGATACCTCCCTGCCAGTGGACGATTTTCATGTACGAGTCCCATCTCGAGTTTGACGTTGATTTGCCTTATGTGACTGACTAATGCTCCTCTGGTAGAAAGTTGTAGGTCGGTCGGTCGATCGTTTTTTAGGTGAGCGCGTGAGTTGCTTGTGCCGTGTATGTCGTTGCTGAGGTGAGCGCGTTGTTTGCTCGTGCCGTGTCGATCGCCGTTGAGGCGCGCGCGTTGTTGCTCGTGCCGTATTGGTCGTTGTTGTGGCGTGCGCGTTCCTCGGAACGATGATGGCGAGTGGTATATCCTGCTGCTCTTGGATGACCACAAGAGGCAGCAACAATCCGATACGTAGAACTCCCGACTGATCAAGCGGGACTTGGACATGTACGATGACGCCACTGGTGATCTGCAGGATCGAGCATGATTGAATGACCACCCTAGGAGAAGAGTTCCAAGGGCGATGCGATAAGATCGGTCCGTCAGTTCCTTATGTCGTCTGCGTGTGTAGATGGGGTATCAGCAATTTACCGGGGTTGTAGAATAGTTAGTAGGTAGGATGGAAGGCCAGAAAAGGAAGGTTTTGTGTCGTCTTGAGCCTGCTAGTAAACCCATCGGTAAGGACCCAAGGGGCCTGAACAACTGGGTGTCTGCCGGATAGCATTTTCGAGAGCATGGGGAAAGAGTGTTCATGAGCAACAGTACCGTGGTGAGGAGTATTTGTGAATGAGAATTCTCAGGCCCCTTTAAAGCTAGTAACGAGTTAACCCTTGATCATTAGTCTTGCCTTGCAGGACGCACACACACACTATCGCAACTAGTGACTATAGGATGGGGGAACTGTTCCCACCGTTGCTCTTAGCTTTGCTCGCGAGCAATTGAGAGGGTTCTTACCCGCCACAGCTCAGTTGCCCAGGGCTGCGGCAAGGCTTAGCTATGTAGCAGGCCCTGCCTTAGATGCCTGGATACTAGGAGGTAGGACGTAACTGTTATCTATAGAAATCGGTGGTTAACCCTCATTCGTTCCTCATTTCACGAATTGAATCTGTCCCTCGGTGTCAAATTGACACAGTGGTAAAATATCGATGAAGTGACAAGGTAAACAGTTATTTTTCGATATGTTTTTATGCAAATTGGTTAATCATTGACATCTTAGATTTTTCATAACTTTCGCATAAAATGAAATGATGTGCAGGACATGTGAACAGTATAAGGGATAGGCAGTATAGGGAGGTTCTGGTCTAAATGTCGATTTTTTTATTTAATTTTTCGAATGTTCAACCTTTTAGGAAAACGTGTTTAAAAGGATTTATTGAAATTCGCAAAATTCCCGAAGTTATAGGCATTTGAGTAGCGGCAAATGCATGGGTGACAACCGGCCATTCGGCGTTCACGTAAAACTTTAAACGCGTTTTTCTCGAAACAGTGTTCTCAAAACGGTGGGAGCTGTATCTTCAAAAGTTATCATCCGATTCGACTGAAACTTTTTTTATTTTGAAGATTATTCTTTTTTCTATGGGGGGAACTAAAAAAAATTACAAAAAGTTGAAAATTTATAATTTTCAAAGGCGATGAAAGGACGAAAAATACAGGGAAAAGTGATTTCAAACGTGAAGTGTCGTTATTTTCTAAAAAAAATGTAATTTTTGTAATTTTTTTTTAGCCCCCCCCCCCCTAGAGAAAAGAATAATCTTCCAAATAAAAAAGGTTTCAGTCGAATCGGATAATAACTTTTAGAGATACAGGTCCCACCGATTTGGATCAACTTTTTGACGCTTTAACTTTAACGACTCCCCAGGGCTGTCTGCACTAATTAATTATAAAACAAAAAATATATTTCTATAATTTAAGACATCCTTAATACAATGCAACAAGTCCCATTAAATTATACACACTAGTTTTCCTTTAATTAATTCCTAAAAATCACCTATTTTTTGGGGCTCTAGACCAGAACCTCCCCTTAACGGAAAACTGTGTCAAATTGACACGAGAGGGATGAGGGTTAAAGGAGATCTTGCGAGAGAGCGAGATCGGTCGAGATACCCTGTTGTGGCGGAGTCGGAGGTATCGCTGCAAGACGATATTACCTCTCAAAACATTTCAGTAGAATATTGTGTTAGATAACATGGACATAGAATTACGGATGAGATCGTTGGATGCCATGGCCTCAGGCCTGTCCAGACATTTGCTCGCACAAATAACCACGAGTTGTTCTTCACTCTTGAAGACACCAAGCCAGGCCCCTCGCGTCTCTCAAAAAGCGAAAGGTCCTCACGGTGGGACACAAACGTCGCTTTTGGCTTCACGATCAACCAGCTGCGGTTGCTCTTCGAAGGCAAGAGCAAAGGTTGGATGGGCCTGTCATAGGGTATTATATTAATACAGTATACATATACAGGGTGTTTTTTACAAAATACTTCAGCACTTATTAGATAGGCAGTAACTCAGTAATTGTAAGCTGACTAACAAATGCGTAATGGACATTATGTAACTCGAAAAATCAACCCTGACAGAGTTGGAATCGATATTCGCTGTTGGTAATGCGAGTGGTTTGGTTGCTTTCGTTCATCATATGCGGACTGAAAACAAAAAATTAGCTTATCACATTCTTTGATATTTACAATACATTTGCGTATGCAAAATGGCAAACTCTTTCGAACACTCCTGGTTTGACCAGAACGACCATGTTCTACGAGGGTGAGTTGAGAACTTCGCGGCCTAACACAGATGGAGTGTAAGTAGATACGTATGAAGAATTTCTTTTACATTATTTTTCAACATAGGCCCCTTTCAAATCTCTGCACTTGGTTCGTCAATGTTGTAATGTTATGATCCCGGTATGGTAAAATTTCTCGTCCTGATCTGCCAAATACTCCGTTAAAGCTGCTGCAACCTCTTCAGGCCACAAAAATCGTTGCCGTCTCAGGTCAGTAATTATGAGCTGTGATATGAATGAAATAATATTGTTAATGTAGTAAAATAAGGGGTTCCTTTGTTCCCATCCTGCGTACAATAAATGTTAATAGAACAAGGTAAATGCATTACCCGAACCGAAAGTCACATGTTTTACTGATAGGATTTATTTTTCGACCCATGTTCACTAAATATTTCATACTTATCTTTGTGAGTACTATTTACATTGTACGAAGTGACCTCGTTTCTAAGAAAAACCTCTATAACCTAAATGTAGTACCATATTAATATAACGTGATAGCGTGTTAATGTTAATATTATATTGATATAATAATAAGTATTCACAAATAATGACTAAAACACATTGCTCACGTGTACTGTGCAATATGACCACCGTATACCGATGAGAATAATAGTAAATCGCAGTTAGCTGACGTTATGTAATTAATTCGATAATCGATCGCGGATTCTATCGAGATATCTAAGTCCAACGTTCTATTTCAGAACAAGGAATATTCCGCTTTATAATTTAATTACGTACACTAACGTACCTATACTCCTCCACAAAAATTTATAACAATAATCTATTAAACGTACTTTATTAATTTTCATCTTCTTTCTTATATACTTCTTCTATTTCATTTTCTTTCTATATACATCAGTTTATTTATTAATTTTATTCAACGATATATGTACCAAAATAATAGTGTGTAATTTAAATACAATTTGCCCGGTGTAATGTTTATTTATCACCGCTGCTATTATATATGTAAAATCAACGAGCCATCCTTTCACGTATAAACTAGAAGTGCACAGCGCACAAACACAATAATGCGACAGAACTGAAGGCACGGTAATGAGAACAAAGGAATACTTGATTTCCTAAGTAAAAAGTTAACGTTCTCAATAATGACTTTCCGCGCAAGAAACGTCTGGCGAAGAATAGTAAAACATCTACCGCTGTGTCTGAGAAAAACGGAGTGGCCGGAAAGAAACTACGAGAACGACTGGTTTTTGTATGGCGTGAAGTATGCTTGAATCATTTCTGCTTTATCAGGATTAAAGTTAATGGCCGAATGAATTACAGTGACTTCTAACGGAAGTCGCGAGTACTGATTTCCATGCTGAAATTTCAGATGTTGTGAGAAGAATGTATTTTAATATTCTGCATGCGAACGGAATATAAGGAGGTCATGAATGGTAAAAATATGCAGCGGTAGACTGAAATGTTTACGTATCCGCAGCCCTGAGAGCAATTACAATTTGCAACTCGTGAAGATATAAAGAATTCTGTGTGATATATTGCAGAGAAAACATTTCTCGTAACAGAGTTCTGCTTTTTTTGTGAATACTAATTCGAGTTAGAGGAAGCTTCATTATGTATAGTAATTAGGATAATGTAAAATGTGATTCTAATTAAATTATTCCTCCGGCTAGTCTACCCAACAGTAACGTTTGCACCAAGTTATTTACTTATATTTATATTTTACTCTTTCGAAAAGATTCTACTATATTAATTTAGCTTAATTGGTCTACTGGTAAATATTGCAGTCCTTAGAAGGTGCATGTGACCTTATCTACGCAATAAAAAAAAAATTGATGGATATAATTCACATCTATTTAACTTACAAGGGAAGTTCAACAAGTCGAAAATTAAAAAAAAATCTGGAACTTTGCAGAAATGTAGCTCAACTGCATCTAATAACGTAACTATTTGTTGATTCAGCAATAAAAAGATCCTAAAAGTGAAAACACCCCCTCAAAGAAATTGCGAGCTTTCATTTATCGTGAATATCTGCGAAACCGTTAAAAATATTGGAAAAAGTTAAAAAACATGTTTTTCGCAAATTCTTTATTTGCGCTTTATACGGCATAACAAGCCATAGAAGTTTGAATTTTACTTCTTTCTGATATATTTTACAGTTGCGTAGGTATTCACGATAATCTAGAAACTCCATATTTTTTCGAGGGGGCGTTTTTACCCTTAGGACCATTTTATTGCCGAATCAAAAAATAGTGTCGCTATTAGCTTCACTTGAACTACATTTCTGTAGAGTTCCAGGCTTTTTTGAATTTTCGAGTTGCCAAACTCCCCTCGTTAGCAATGAAATTGCGATCGTGACTAGAAATTTGTTATAATCAAAACGGCGATTTCCATATTCTTTTATCATTATTTGATCGATTATATTATTACTCATGAATAATGATAAACGTTACTATGAAGTATATATAGCAGCTTCCCTCGAAATACAGAATCACGAAATCTGGAATTTGAAGATTGAGTGCGTCGCTAAAGCTTTCCACCCACCGTCACTAATTCATCGATTCAGGAATCGCCTTTGAAGTACATTCGATATGCTGGTTGTGCATTTTTGTAACGATAAGTACTTTCGGGTATCAATTACCGCGACTGCATTTGCGTTGATCACGATTTAGTTGTCGCGTAATCGGTGAATATTGTGTTATTATTTCAGTTATTTTAGAATAATTCCAGTTGCGTATGTTGATTGTCCAATATTATATTGTTATTCCAGTTGTGTCACAAATAATTCAAGTGTGGAAAATAGATTACGTATGATCTTATGTGTTGTTATTCTTGGCTGTTACATCAAGTATTTAACAGAATTCGAATTGATATGCTGCCGCCATTCTCAACTTCAACAGTTATCACATTGTTAAACCAGTTCGCCAGAAGAATTTTCTAATAAGAATTATAGTCATCCGAATAAAAACATGGTTGAATCTGGGGAACTCTTAACTTTTAACCTTGTACAACGTGAGTTTCTATTTAGCGTTTTATCTTTGCAATTTTCTGAACAAAATATTTGGTATATTGTTTAAAAATTATTATTCTATGTTTCTATGAAACAAACAATTTACGAGTTATTTGAGGTCGCCAGATTAACTGAAGCACCCTTTATACCTATGCACCAAGTCACGTTTTCTAGTGGACATTATAATACATAGTACATATTGTGTCCTAAACATTATTAAAATACCTTTCTAATATATGCTGTGTGTTTAAAACAAATCATTTTAACTGCTTTACAAATGCCTAAAAACCAATTTCACCATTTTTCCCTAATCAACCCCCAAGAGGGTGAAACGTGGTGAAATATATTTTCACGGATTCCTCAAAATCTCTTAGGCCCGATTAGATATCAATTTGGTTTTTACGTTGAAAAGTTACTCACATAAATGCCTAAAACCCAATTTCAGGATTTTTCCCTAACCAACCCCTAAGGGGGTGGTGAAAAGGAATGAATTGTGTTTTCATGGAGTCCTTAATATCTCTTCCTTATTGTTAGGCCCAAAACGAAGCGCGGAGTATTTTGTTAGTTATATAATAAAACGTAATATATATCTTCAATAATATTTTACATTGGCGGAAAATATATTAGAATCGCTAACAAATCTAGAAATACTTCAAAGTTCATATATATTTTTTAGTTTCCCTGAAAATGAGGATTTCCAATATGTATAATCATATTTTTTCATAAGTTTCGCGTGATATTTCTGTAAAGATGTGTAACTGCTAAAAACTGTTGAATCCCTTGAGGAAGTTTAGAGAACTTAATCCAGCTTCTTAATAACTTCGAGATTAATAAGTTCCGTAGAAGTTGAATGAAGCAATAGCTCAATACTGTAAAATCGTGTCACTTATTTTTAAATCTTTTCCTTCCCTGTTTCAATGTTAAAGAAAAAATTACCTACCCGAAATTTATTTTCATCTACCCTACATATCAATGCTACAAAAAAGTTCTATGAAATGAGTTCATTTGAATACTTTAGTGAAAAATCGCAATGCGGGCATGTTTAATTTTGATCTACAATAAACTTGCTTAACCAATTTCCCGCTTGAATCGTCGAACAATTTCGATTAAAATTCTTCTCATTAATCTTTGAAGAGAAGAATTGATGCAGGGGGAAAATACTCTTAAACAATTTTCTACTAAGGGCAGTAATAAATTTCTTACTTGCTCGTTTCTTGAAGGGCGTGCACGCTTAATTAAATTTGGAAGGATTAGTTCAAGTGTTCATAAGGGGAGTTTACAATGGTCTTAAAATAACTACAACTTGGAATTTGGAACCACCTCGACTGCATCGGCTATAGGTGCCTGTAAACATTCTGTTGATACATTTAGTTTGGATGCACACCTCTCACGCTATGTATACAGCCACTCACAGTGAAAATAGTACATGCCGTATCGTACGAAATATGGACTCGGTACAATTACAAGATAAGGAATTTTGTCGAAAGGAAATTATTGATTTATGTATAGCTTAATTCTTTGTCATTACTCATACTCAACAGAAAAAATGAAACATTCTTTATTAATGAAAAAAAGACGTCATAACTTACCATATTGCCCTCACACCCAAAATCATAAAGTAGAATAGCATCAAGTTGCTTTAAACAAATGCCACATGATGTTTTTCTTTTCATTTGTTTCTCTATTGTTTGGTGTTCAGTCGATTTCCATTGTGCCTGTGGAGGACGGTCCTCTGAATAAGTAAGTGAAATATGAGACAAACAACGGTGGAGGAACGTGAACTCGTAATTCAGCATTTTAATATTAATAAATCGTATGGGGACATTGCTAAAATGTTATACAGAAGCGCTTCTATTATCCGCGATGAAGCAGAAATCCGTTTAAGAAATAAAATAAAAATCAACCCAAAGAATAAATTTACTGAAGCTCGAAACGTAGAAAAAGATAAAAAATTAAGTGCTCCGGCTTTTGCAATTGACGTTGAATAATATCTAGAAAAATCGACAAGTGAGGGAAATCTTACCAGATATTTAAGAAGGAGTAAGTATAATTGTGTGATGAAGCACCTCTTGATGATGTACTGAAGGAAGTTTTCGAACAAGATCCTTTAGCCTCTAATGCCTTGAATGCGAAATTATATTCATCGATCAATATTGGTTGTCAAACAGTATTCAGAAAGAAGACAGAGTCTTTATTAGGAAAATTTTCAAGTCCCGCTGGATTAGAGGTTTCAAAGCTAAACCCAGAAATTTCTTTAAAGTTACCCAAGCACTTGAAAGTAAGGGATTTCCACACGAGCAAAAGGCAACAATTAACATTTTCTGCTTTTGCATCTATTAGCTGGACCATTACTACACTAATAGTACTGGACATATTTCGTTCTTTTTGGTTTCAAATAATCCAAAATTGTGTTAGAAGGTACACCGTTTACGCTCGGTAATAAACCCCTTATTTCGGAACCACCTCGGGGCATACATCTACATATATTTCCTTAACTTTTATAATTGTTTTTAATACTTTACAATATGCTAAAATTAAGTGCCAAACCGCAATTTAATCAGATGATTAGTTTCTCTAAAATTTGCATCAGAAGATTACTACTTTTTTGGGCCGTCACAGTATTCTAACTCCTTAAGTAATTGTCATTTACTTTTCAGAATCGATAACAACAAAAAATCGTATATTTATTTTTACATGTTCAAACTTCAGTTACCTTCAAATTACTCTCCGTGCGATGCAATATACTTATCGACACGTTTTTTCCATTGCTCAAAACGGTTTGAGAACTTTTCGAGTTTGATGCCTTTTAATACTCGTGCCGTTTTTTCTTTTGTCTCCCTTTGAGGACTTTTCTCTTCCGGAGAACCGAAAAAACGGCGCACTGACTGAGATCGGGTGAATACGCAGAGTGGGGCACGGGGGTCAAGCCGTATTTGGTCAAAAACTGCTGAATACTCAGCGCGGTGTGGGTTCATGCTTGAGCGAGCGAGGTACGAATCTCCCGATAAAATTTGCTGACAGGAATTCTACGACACCCCAGTTATCTCCACAAGTTTATCAATGATCCGATGGCGATCTTTCGCGAGGGCTGGACGAAATGTTGCCATAGTTTTGTCAGTTTGGCTGGTCGAAGAAAGCGCCTGGAGCGAGGTTGATCGCCAATCGATATTGCGTCTTGCTTAAAACGGGAGAACCATTCGTACACTGGTGTTTTATTCAGAGCACCTTCTTTGTAAACTGCCTGCAGCATAACAATCGCTTTCGCCGCATTTTTCCCGAACAGGAAACAAAATTTCACTGTCTTACATACGTTGTTCGTATAAATCAGCTATCACTTCGTTGAAAGCGTCTCACGGAAGAATTGACTGAATCTAAACGCAACCTCTCGCAACAACGCCCGTTGCTACGCTCATGCAGAAAGGTTCCCAGAACACTCATTTACAGGGGAAAACCTGTGCTACCAAGGGCCTGCCGTTTAGAATATAATTCCCGTTACTTGTTGGTCGCCCCTCGTATATCACATGTAAATAAGATGGGTGGCGTTAAATTCGCATCATATAATAAGCTGGCAAGAAAGATCTGGTAATAAGCAAAAGATAGAAAGATTTTTTGTTTGCATCATATATAGCGTCAGCGAATAATAAAGAGCCAGATAGCCTATCTAGAATAAAGAATGAGGACATAGAATAGGAACTATGTAATAAAGCCGTTGATATGATCGTACGACAGTTTGGTAGGCCATCATTGATCTCTTTCCTTGCAAAATGAATGCTAAGGTATAAGAATTGTCTCTTGGAAGCTAGATTTAGGAGCGTTACAAATTGATGCTTTTACTATCAAATGGACCAACCTAAGTTTTTAGGTATTTCATCCTATTGGACTAGTTTTAGGAACATTAGTAATAATCAAAGAAGATAGGACACCATATATTATTGTAGTACCTAATTGACCAAGCCAATCATAATACCCTTTGTTTTTAGACTTGCTTACAGGTAATGCTATCATTTCTCAACCAGATGTTAATTTATTATTATCTCCATGCAGGAGAAAACCTCATTCACAAGCAAAACACCTATATTTAATGGCAGACAGAATATCGGAGAAGTCTTTTTAAGAGGCAGTAGATATTTTAATAGCATCTTTAGCTCCAGCTACAGCAAAAGATGAATCAGCTTTGCATCGATGAGGGCTATTTTGTAACAAAATAATTTTGAGATCTATGCAAGTTAAAATCATCATAGTGATTCTTTTTATTCAGTATAGCAGTAGCATAATATTGCAGCTTTTTAAACACCGGAAGCGTTGCATTATTGATGCGTGGTTGAATAATTATTGGGACCAGTTTTTTGAATGTATTCATTATCGGGTAGGTATATTAAATATCTATGCTTCTGAACTACGCTTTGATTCACAGAACTAATTGTTTGGCACGCCGCTTTTCATATATTTATCGTTATGTACATTATTCAGCAAACTAACATGACAATTAATATTTAATATTCGATATATGTATTAAATGAAATGATTATACTGGAACATTTTTCATTTCTTTAACATCTTGGATTCTGATTTGGTGTTATTGTAAAAGAAGAATGCATGTGCGTGGGAATTTTTTCGCAAACTCGTAAACCCGACATTTTTTTATTTAAATCTGATCCTATATTTAAAAGTAATTACAAAAAGATTATTTCAGTTGATTAACTTTGCGAAGGGATTTCAGTTCCATAATCAGTATATTAGTATAAACAAAAAGGTTACATATTTAATATTTTTTAATACTCTGCAGATTCGTATTCGTTTTAATTTCAATAAAAATTTCCTTCTAAGAATGTTCTTTTGTGAATTATGTGACAAGCGATAATATTTATAAACACGGGGAAGAGTAGCACGAATAATGAAAATATAACGATGAATTTCATGTGAAATTAAACAGTGAATTAAAATTAAATGAATTTTATTAGAAGAGATATACAAGAAGCCTGTTATATTAATACTATGTGCATTAGGTATACCATAAAGAGTACAAAGAAATTGTCAAACAACTTGGCTTTATTTCCTTGTAGAGTGAAGGATAAATAACGCGGTGTTCATTCAACGAGATGAAGACAGAAATGTCCAAAGTTTTATAAAACATAAAATTCCACTTCTTCGCCAAACGTTAAAGTAACGAAAGAATAAACTATAAGATATATCTGTCTACTTAACTACTCAATTCGTTTACTAATTTTCTTTAACGAAACTGGTACCTATAATTCCATAAAATCATACTGATTTGCATCTCTAAAAGAGGGAATCCTATTAGAGTTTCTCAAAGCTGCCGCTTGCACTGGAATCATAACAAACAGCTCAGAAGATCAATTTGGTTAAGAGAATTCTGCAAATAGCAACAACATCAGGATAACTAATTGGATAGTTACGACTATGCTTATTCCTACGTCGAACTGCTTGCAGTCATTTCAATAACTCGGTAGCTTGAAAACAATACAGAATGAGCAACTCAGTTCTTCTGATGCAATGGAAAACAAGTCTTATTGTGAACTGTTATGAGGAAAATTGCCCACTCGTCGCCTACGCAGAACCGAACTCAGTGATTTCATAGCAATTCGTTCAATGCCAATTAATTAGTTTGGTATCGACATTCCAATCAAATTGTTTCCGTGAAAATTATACGGAGGAACTTCAACCGATAACTTTAATGTTCGGTTCAGGAAGCTTACTCTCAATTTATCGAGGTTGTTGCTAGGCTGCTTTTAAAATAGTGTCTCGGTAGGTCTTCCGCATAGAAGATACCATTTTCTCATCGTTTTTACATAGTTGCGTCGCTAAGGTTTGGTGGACAGCATAATAAGGCATATGATATGACTGTAACGTGTAGTGTTTGAAGTAGTGGCCATGCAAAGGCTTGTTCAAAGTTAGGGGTAACTAGATTTACATCACCATTTTGGTTTTAATTTTGTATATGTATAGTTATTTAGTGTCTAGCATATATGATTATGTAGGCTGCAACATCAATTCATTACCTCAAATATCTCTGTTATTTTAAGTAATATGCGAAGCTGTTATTTGTCCCCCCTTCTGTTTTTTCCGTATATTTTCTGACCATTTTATAAATTCCCCCTAAAAATAATGAGATTTATTTGAATTAAATTATAATAGAGAACGATGACGTTACTTAAGGATGTATTGGACGTACAATATCAGACAAAAGTTGAAATACTTGAATAGCTACGTCTTACGCATAGTAAATCTAGATGTAAGGAATTCGAACGACAGTTGGAGTCTTATTTTTAATCCTGGGAAGGTATTTTTCCCTTTACAAATGCTTTCTCAAGTATTATTTGCTAAACTTTTGTCAGTGAAAATGCCCAGAATTCACAATTTTCTCAAGTTATAATTTATTTCTTTAAAACGGTGTAGAGAAAACAATTGAAACTCGGCAGATATTTTCATCTACCCATATACTGCATGTACAAAAAAATTTAAAACATTGCTACTATTTCTTCAACATTTTTTCAGATGATTTATTCATCAAGATCGTCTCTTTCCATAAGAGTACGTGTAAAATCAGTGAAAATTAAAATCTAAAACTGGTGTTGGCGCACTGATTCGGTCATAAATAAACAATTATTTTATATAATTATAAATAAAATAAAATTAAATAAAATAAAATTAAAATCGTTATATGTAACTCAGTAACCGTTTAGTGAATTCGTTTAAAATTTTTGGAGCACATCAGGAAGGTTAAAAAGAACAATCTCACGAATTTTCATCAACTTGGAACTATTTTGAAAATAGGTCCAATACATCCTTAATCTCACGTGAACAACCATGACACGGGGAATGAGGTTGTGAGTTATATCGGGGTATCCCATCATTCCCCGTATGAAGGACCCCATCTTGCCTCAAAGCATTGTTTTCCAAAGATTTATATATTTGTACAACGAATAAAGAAATATTGAAATTTCGAATATATCACATTAAAATAGATGAAATGGAGATTATCATAGAAGAAAAATAATAGACTTACCGTTCTTAAATATATATTTATTTCAAATATTTTTATCACGCGAAATAACATCGACGCAGCGCGCAAGCGGTTCACAGCTATAAATAAAAAACGCGTGCTTCCCCACTCGCTTTTGCCAGCGACCACACTATTATAACACAGTGGCTTCCTAATGATGTATTTGCCACGTGCCTAGCATCTTTTAACAAGGTTTTAGGGAGAAACTCCAACTTACCTCGCTACCCCGTCATGCCCCTACTTCCCCTGCAACAAGAATAAGGAACACTTGTAACCTTCTTACGATTAAATATTCTAATGGCACAGATATAAATGCAGCTTCTTAAAGGGTGCGAAAAAGTGGAAGAAGAACATTCGTTTCTGCCACGTGCTCGACTGAAACATACTTTTCACAACCACGCGTAGAGATACTATTACGTTGTTATGTGGCGCGCGTTCCCATGGTACATATCTAGTTGTGCTTTAAACGACATCCGCGGTATGGTAAAAACGCCACGTTTACAAAGCTTACCATCATCAGGATTAAATCTCGCTTTACGCGAGAAAATGCAGGATCGCAACCGGCAAAGGAGTCAGCAGTTAAAACCCCTTCAGAGAAGCATTAAATTGTACCATATTTCTTACGTCATAAAATCGCGGAATAAGAAACAGAATTTAATCTCCTCTGGTGAGAGATGTCTCCGAGATCGTATTATCGAGCCCTGAAATTCGTTAAAAGAAGTTGAAGCGCGAACGAAATGAGTCTTCGCTTCTAATATCTTTTCTTGTGATACAGCTTAAGTATCATTCATCAATCGACAAAGTTTTTTAGTAATTCTTTTCTTTTATGCCTTTTACTAATTTATTCATTATATTCTACGAATTCAATGTGAAGTAGAGGAATAGACATATGGTTATATATTTCATTTATGTTATAACAGTTAATTTATTTATTATTTTGTTGACTCATTATAATGAATGACCAAATTTATCACTTTCATCTATCTTAATATTACCAGTATTATTAACCATCGTGAAGATGTTATACCTTGAAGAATTGGATCTTCTTTTAACGATGAAATGTAAAATATATACCTAACGGTAATTAGGTATAACGAGTACAGTCATTTTCGATGTATACAAAGGATGAACATTTCTCCTTGCAGCATAATATCTGTATAATATTAATCATAATGATGGGTCTATGGGAACGGGGAACTGGTAGGATATTATTACACAACACTTTACTCTGAAGACGTAATATAATATAACAATAAAATAATAAATAATACAGTGCTCGACGCACGTGACTTCCCTCACGACCATGACCATAGACCATAGTCTCACACACCACGCAGGCTATTCCCGCCTACATTCACCTTCCCTGTTCACCCATAGCTATCTCACGCGTACTACGCTCTTCAGACCCATTCACAATACAGCAATCACGCATTCATTCACACATTCCTCACAAGGTCCTTGCGGTACCAGTGCTGCATATATATTGAGTCCTACCTAATATATTATGACAGATAAAATAAAAATGAAAAAAAGCACAAAGAGAAAAGAAACTGAAAGGAACATAAACTTATTTATAAATAGGTACTAGCCAATACTATTACTTATAAGTAAGATTCTATAAACAAAATTTTAACATTTCATCACGTATGCATGAAAAATCTGCGATTCAAATATATCACAATTTTTTTCACCTATATTGCTGAGTTATAATTTCTACGATTATATTTTTTTAATTTGAAAGCACATGTACAGTAGACGTATATTAAATGTGAATGGAGATAATCTGTATGTGTGATCGAAGCACAGATGTGAAATTCAGAAAGTATTATTTCCTATTTTTGTATATTTTGTGACACGAAACAAAGTTAGTAATTTAACATGATTTTTTATTTCTATCAAGTCTTCGTATTGTATATATATGTAATACCCAGTTGATTACTAAATGCTAAGACTGTACCTGTTACAGATCTTTCTATTAAATATAATATAAAGTGTAGTACATATTCTTTTGATTAACAAAAATAACGGAGCTATTGTAAAAATCAGAAATATAATTTCCAACTGCAAACATAGCATACCACGCATATAAGTTCAAAAAACGACAAAAAGTAGTTTTCATAGTGTAATAAAGATTATGAAAATCTTAGACGGTAGAAAATATGTACTGAAAACAAATGTAGCCCTGGTAAGAACAGTTATTTAATGCATCGGAAAACGCTTTTATACTATCAAAAGTAAATGAAAATCATAAAATTAGCTAGATAGTAATCTGAATGCAATGCGTGAGTGCCTCTCTGAAAAAGCTGTTTCCAATAAAGCAATACGGTGACTGCTTCGAAGGCACCTTTACAGTAGTCAGGTCGACAGATGGTCATACATGATTACTGTTATTGAAAGGAACGATGGGAATTTGTCAAAGAGTACGTATTAAGACATACTAATTTTTTGTATAATTTTATACTGAGATCAAAGCAAATTTAATATTTGTACCTTAGATGTCTAAGTTCAAAATATGTAGGAAATTAAATAAAAATTTCGAGACATGAATAATTTGTGACTCAGTATAGATATAAACTCCTCCCAATATGTTTTGAACGGGGCATCTTTTCTTCTGTATAAATGGAGCGCTAGATTCGCTCGCGACCTAATATTCTCATTGTGAAAAGCTCAGGCAGCAGACGTTCCTTTCTTTATTCAGTTGCTATTGATGGCCAGGAATGGGTATTATATCATCATTATGCAATGATCTCAAGTGTATAATGTATTTGGAGATGGAAGATGAAGAGGAAGAATTCATACTTTGTGCAAAACATTCGTGCAAGGAATATTTTAATGAGTGTTTCGTGGTATATATTTGTAAATTATAACTTATTTTGGATATTTAATGGAAAACCATACTGTCAATCTAAGATCTTACAAACAAGCTTGTTACAAAACGACCATCATGAAAGTTTCTAAAATAATCTTCGATCGCGATGAAGGAAACAACACTGATGAATATTAAACAGTAAAATGAGAAATAGGTTCTCCACATATCATAATTTTTCACCCTAGCTGAATCGTATTACCTTATCAAATAACAATATAATTCCAGGGAAAACTGAAATAAGAATTTAGACACTTTCCAATTTATGAGAAAATCTGATTAACAGCGTCCGTGGACATTGGGATAATCTAAGTATTCGAATAGTTAGGAGTAGGTATTCGAATATTCGAATGTTCGATCATTATTCAATTTCAGATTTTGCCGAATTGGAATCCGAACATGAAATATTGTTTCACGCTGTATCAGACCAGACATGATTTTACCCGTAACTGCGAAAAGAATTCCAAAGTAAAGAGTTTCTATCTGTAACTAGCCCGGTTTCCACACATATTTCGGGAGATACTACTATGACAGTGCATATCTACTTCATACCATTGGAAATTTACATTTATCTACTCACGATATCGTGCAGCGAACCATATAGTCTCAGACTGTAGAGATCACTATGATAAATGTAACATGCAAGGTACATTATATAATTTAAAAAATTAGACACTATGTGCTTTCCTATCTAAACACTTTTTCTCTTATTATAAAAAGTGATTTAGTATTTATAGTTTAAGAATTCAATAAGAAATCTCGCACTTCAGACGCTACTGTAGCATGTAAAATCTTTTTTCAACATTTTGTATTTTATTTTCTTTAGATGTATTTAATAAAACCATTTTAGTATTATTGTAATACTTAATGTACTGAATGAACCGCAAAAAAATGAATGTATAATGATTTATTTATGTTCATTATTTATTCTATCAAAGTGTACATATGGGCCGTTGTTTTTGAAAGTGGTATAAGTCAGTTTATTGGAAGAAATGAGTTAATGGTAATTTTAGTCAGATATAGATATCCTTTTTTTATATTTATAATCACACAGTCAATAGTGTACAATATCCTTATAAATTATATAAACAAATTTGTACTGTAAAATGTGATCGCAGGAATGTCTTTTTTGAAAGTGGTATAAGTCCGTGTTTTGGGAAAAATACTTCACTATGCTAAGTGTAAAGGAGAAATAAGATTGAAATATAAATAAGTTTGTTATTATTAGTAATCTTAACAAAGTAATTTACTTTACATCCTTGTTTATTTATAATTTCATTATAATATAAGGAAGTAAGTACGACATACATGTCTTCATTTTAATTATTATTTTTTTACATAAAAAAATACATTTCACGAAAGCGAACTTTAATCAAAATATAAATTTAAAATTGCTATTGGTTATATTTTTCATAATATGTTATTATTGAAAGTGGTATGAGTCCATTTGTAGCTAGAAAATTGTTTATTTTCTTTAACATTTTTATTGATTGTTATCGCATAATAAAATTTAACAAGTTTATAGTTTTAAAAACATTACTCGAATTTATTAACGTATGCGAATATTTTTAAGTTGATTCAAACGCAAACCCTTCTATATCTCAATGTACGAATAAATGGATTTATACCACTTTCAAAAACGTCGGCTTATATTTAGGTTCATGATCCATATTTCCCTCGGTTGTTATCCTGTTTAACAGATTCGATTAAGCATCCATTGGAATGGCGGGTGATGAAAGCTGGCAGATGTTCTAATTACCTCGTCAAACGTATTATTAATTTCGGTAATCAACTCTACGTCAAACAGCAACCGAGGAAATTAGATCTAGAAATAAATCTGATATCTCTGAAGCTAACAAGTCAAACTCGTATAGCCAATAGATGTGGCAGTATTCTTCGTATTCTTTACGAGTTCGCGAGAATAAGAATGTGGGTTAATTTCCCTTCATTTTGGGAAATAAGACTTTAAAACACGGATAAAGTTTTATGATGCATTGCTTGGATATGTATTTGGAAGGAATCAAATTATTCTATTAAAGGGTGTATTATTCCTACAATAACGTATTTTCTGTGATTGCCTATTTTTTTTTAAACCCGTGTAAAAAATCATAGAATAACATTAAGTAAAATCAATTTTCGTTATATGGGAAATGTAAGGGAGGAGTGACAGTTTTAAATAGTAGCACTGAGGTCTGATTGGCTGAAGCTAAGGGAACAAAAAGCACAACTAATCGATATCACAGAAGGTCTTCCACTTTTGCGATTCAAAATTTGCAATTCAAACGACCATATAATGCAGTTTAATCTGGACAAAGCATAGTTGGTTCTCGTGTTTTATGGTTCTGTCTCAATTGTACCTTTTCTTAAGTAACGCTGAATCCTGTCAGCACGTATACACAAATACTCCTAGAGGACTAAGTAGGTCTTAAAACCATTTAAAACCACAGATACTTGTAGCTGAAGCATAGCATACTTACAGGCACAGGTCGCAGCAATGGGATTGCGAATTTCAAGCAACTTCTTCTTGCTTCTGATATATAGAACATAAGTAAAAGACTCGTGACCCAGTAGTTGTGCCCATCTGCAATATTTAAAAGGATGTTCATCCTGGAATATTAATTCTAAGAAAATGAACTATATATTATTATCATATCCAAAAAGTTGGGCAATAAAATTATTTGACAGATCGTTATTATTTTGAAATACTACTTATTATTTCGTTATAGATGAATTATTAACTTAAAGTTATTAGTAAATTATTAAATATAAGATACACTTAAATAGTTTTTGTATTATCACAAAGTGCAGAAATCCTATTAATTCTCACTATTTGAAAGATATTTTATAATTAGGATAATATTATCTGCACAATAGCATTAATTGAAATATTCAATTATATTTCCGTTTACAATAATTCGTCTTCTTTTTTTTACAGATGTGGCGAGCAGCTCTTACAACCTCCATGAAGAATACTGCAAAAAGTCCTGAAGCGAATACTAACGAAAAAGCCATAAACTCATTCGTTCGATGTGTATTCGATATTGTAAATACGTTTCAAATAGTTTTAACCAGACTCGTTACTTCACTTCAACCGACCACTCGTGAGGAAACAAATTATGCAACAACTAACATCGAATAATTTATCACCGAAGAGAGTACACAGTTTGAAACGTTAAGAATAACATAGAACGAGCAAAATCAGAATGACGTATTTAGATTACAATATGTCCGATAATGCAATATCCATAGACTACTTTGGCATCCACAATACCGATCAATCGTTCGTCAGCAATATACCGCAACTATCAACCATGACTTCCATCGTCGTTAACGTCACTTTATCCGCTGTCCCACAGCCTGGTCAAGCCAATCTTCTGGAGAGCCTAATTATACCATTATATGGGACAATATTTTTACTTTCTGTGGTGGGAAATTCCTTGGTGTTAATCACGTTGGCGCGTAACAAGAGGATGAGGACTGTCACCAACGTCTACCTGTTAAACCTGGTAGGTAAATGTTGTTACGGCCATTGGCCATTTTTAAATACTTGATTTTACTTTGTTGAAAAAGTTGCGTAGCTTTGCCGCATGCTTCTTGCAAATACACTTCCAAACAGTAGGTATTGATTTACCGAGTAGATTTATGTGTACTTTTGCAGTTGACATAAAATTTCTCGTCATATTTTAACAGATAATACTCTGAAATGTAACATAGACGATGGAGGACAAATACTTTTGGGATGTGAAATATCACCAGTTATATGAGATAAAATTCTGTAGGATTATTAAAGTAAAAATTTGAAATTGAATTTATAGCGGGGAGTTTTTTATATAACTGTAGGTATTAATTTTTAATGTTTTTGCCATTTAATCATATTATATATCTGGGAAGTAGGAAATGTTCGTGACGGAAATAGGCAAAAGGCATTTGTAAATTATTCTTTTTCTCTTATGTTAAAAGTGGCAATGATTCTTCTTATGAACATATTGAACAATTTATACATAGTACCAAATTCATCTGCATTCAATGGGACGTATATAAAAAATTAACATTCAGGGAAATGGAAGATTATTTTAAAATGTATGGTATGAAAGGAGTACAAATCTTAGCGCGACAGTGCTCGCCACGAAGTTATCCTCTTCCTCAGCAAAATGATAGCAGAATTTTAGTATTCTTTTCAACCATCTTGATACTCCCATTCGAAATTTATATAAGTACTTAAAGCAACAATGTTCCGTAAGATATTACGCTTCGTTGAACTTCTTCTATATATCCTGCGGTTCTTTTGATATTGCCCACTTGTCATTTTTACGTTGTCATTTTTCTGGTTCAAGTAAGGAAAGCGTCTTACGATAATCATACAAAAAGTGCGTTACGCAGTTGCGGCGTGTCGTACCTCCTGTTTCGTTAAAAATAAAAAAATAGTAGAAGAAGAAGTTAAATAGCATAAGAAATTTTATTTTCCCCGCACCTTCAATTGTTTCATGTTACATTTTATTAATTGTTTATGGTATTTTTTATCTCCCTTCACTTAAAACTCTGTCTCCTTCCTGTAATTTAACATTCGCTTATGTCAAGTAATATACAAATTAATAATAAAAAATGTGAAGTGGAGAAAGTGTTACAACCGACCCTGGCCCCGTGTCGGTTGTAACACTGCATGAAGTCGATTCAAAATCAACTGTACAAAATTAAAGTATTACCAGCGGCCTTAGCCGTGATGAAAACACCGGTTCTCGTTAGGTTACCAAAAACAGGTTTTTTTTTATATCTTTATATTATATTTTCCTGTAGAGATAATGATATATTATAATTTATACAACTTGGACATCACCCTGTGATAAATATAATAACAAAGGGATGTAATATAATCTATGCTAAGGGAAAATGAAGGGTAGAGCCACATAGGAGGCAGGGATCTTCATATATCAAACGGATATGATTAAGGAATGTATAAACTACTATTGTTATGTAGATATGCATGTAAAGTATATGGAAAATGTTAATAAACTGTTACGAAATAAAAAAAAAAAGGTTCTCGTTAGATCACCGAAGTTAAACATCACGGGGCGGGTACTGGGGAAAGATGGGTGACCACCAAAAACCACCTTTCTCCCGGTGCGCCGCTGCCGCTGGAATCTGAAGGAGAGAGAGAAGAAAAAGAGATATGTTGTGACTATTGTTCGTTGGGCAGTATAAGCGAAATGCTTGAAACCGCCTTCCTGTTTAACAGGAAAACCAAAAACCAAACCAAACCAAAAATTAAAGTATTTATAAAAAATGAAAGAATCAAAATATCTAACCAATTATGCGGTATCGAAATTGTGGCAGAAATGAAAAACGTTTTGGCTAGTGCATTCTGCATGTGCTGAATCCCTACATTCAGTACATTGCGCTCATTTTCTATTTTGTTTGCTGGTGCTTCATTATAGGATTCCATGCAAACAAGACAATATTATTAGCCTCCTTTGTCACTATTCAGTTCTGTTGCGGTGCAACTAAACCCGACTACCGATGTTACAATCGCCCCAGACCATGCTTTTGAACTTAAATTATAAATTTTGGCTAACGAGACGTTTAAATGTGCTAATTGTAACGATCCGAATTATTTTAAAATAGGTCAGATTACAGATTATAAAATAAAAAAGCTCATATTTGCAAACGGAACGTTTATTTATATTACAATTTTAAATCATTAAGAAAAGTTACTGTGGGGTATCGAAAAGTTATTTTGATCGCTATCCATGTCTATTGCGTATCTAGAGTCTATATTGTTAGGGCATGGATGCGTGTATTCCAAATGTCATTTTTCATCATATATCCAAAATAGATTTTAATATATATTATATGTTTTGAGATATTTAGCGCGTTACTTGTTCCGTTGTCATAGGGTAAAATTAACGAGTTTCCAAGAGCCGTTTACTTCTTTTTAAAGGTTTTTATGCCCTGGTCATTTTCTATTTATGGCTTCACAAATTACAACCGGGCGTAGGTACGACATTCATAATTCGAAAGAAAAAACTTTGACCAGTTTATAAGCTTTCCTAAAGGTCATTTGTTCGCCCTTACAAATGAGTTCAAAATTAACCAATAGCGAATTGTCTGTTTGTAACGGTACACGGATGCATATTTTATGGCTCCCTTATTTTCTTTGAAGAAAATTCACTTCGTTACGCAACTTAGAAGTGTTCAGGAACTGAATGTAATAAAAGTTGCTTTCTCATACAATTAAAACATTCTTTGTACAAACGAAGCGATTGACATAACCGTCCCTCCAATTTGTACACCGTAGTCGCTTACGTACGTTATTTGTATTTTTTTGCTTAACTTTGAATGAAAAATAATGTAAATATCGTGAATTGAAAAAATTGAAAATAATAATTTTTTAAATTTTTTCATACTTTAACAGGTGCAGTATGAATACTTAAATATTTCAGATCCTGATATATTTATCAATGTTTAAATCATCTTGGAATACTGAATATGAAGGTCATAGACTGAGAATTAATACATTAACAATATATTTCAGCAACGTTTTCTACAAACAGCATCGGTTAGAGGTTAATTTGATATGATTAAACGTGAATGATAACTAATAAGGAAATGTTCCAATCCCGGAACTTCTGATTTTAATGAAACTTTGTCTGAATGTAGAGCATATTGGAGTATGCAAGGAACACTTTTTTCTGCGGAAATTCACTCTGAAGGGGTGAAATCAGCCTCTAAAGTTATTCCGTTTTCTCGTTTTTTTTTTTTAATATAACTTAGATAGCGATGCGAGATAGAAAAAGAATTTAAATGGGTGTAACAATTGTTCAGTTTTTTATGTTCTACCACACTACCAAGAGAAAAATAAAATTATATTAAGCAAAACGAAAAAACATTATAACTTTAAGAGCTGTTATTTCACTTCAGACTAAATTTTCGGAAAGAGTATTGCTTCTTGCTTACTGCCATATGCCCTACATTCACATTCACACGAACTTTCATTGAAATCCTTGCAAATCAGAACAATTGAATTACAGAGCTGATTGTGAGTACTTTTCAAGGTTGGAATGTGTCCATAGAACTGGATTTTCAAAAATGCTGTGAAATATGTGCTTGGAAATAGGTAACAATTTGTTTTGCAAATAATGCTTGTGAAAATATTCCTGAATGTGCAGCAGCCGGGGTCTTAAATAAGCTAGCTGTTTAGAGGAGGCTATAGCTTTCATATTATACAGTAACAATTCTAGGTACGAATTTCAATTTTAAAGTGAGAAGTGAACGTACAGACGTGTAACTTGTTTTTGGCGGAATTGTTAGAAAACCGACATCAGTTTCATGCAAAGCAGATGGTTTCGGGTTCAGGCCATGCATTTTATCAACTGTAGTATCAAAATGAGAGTTCATATTTCTCTCTAATAAAGTGCAAGTAGATGCTTTGTGTATAAGAAGAAACTATATTTCCAAGTCGTGATTCTTAAACTTATAAATTTTTATTTTTCCCAATTAGAATTTTTTTTTTTAATCTCCACCCACATTACTATTGTAGTATTTTCTTTTTAATTATTTGAATTGAAGCATGCGGAATATGAAGAATATATGTGAAAATGTCACTATTGTTCTAAATGGAGAATGCTAGATAATGATTATTCCATATCTATCCGTTTATGAAGAAACGACAGAACTTTCGTGTGCACGTAATAATCGTTTCCATGACAAAATTGTCTCTGGGAATCCTTAAATAATCGATTGTCGTAAAATATACTACGAGTCTGCAGCGGGAAGTAATTCCCCGGGGGAAGCTGAATGAACAGTTATACCAAAGTGAAGATAATTTATCAAACATATAGACTTCTGTCTTTACGCCCCTTTGTTCGTACATTCTTGCCCATTCCATTAGCATTTTCACTCATTATGAAACGCTTTTAGCACGAAACATTCGAGTACTCAGCGACACTTCACCTTAGGCTAAATAAATAATAGAATGTACATAAATTTGTAATAAAATATGAACGTGAACACTAGGGTGGCTCTTATTTTCGATTTTTGAATTTTCTTCGGGACACCCTCCAGAATAGTTCCAAATAATTAAAAAATAAATCCCTGTAATGTTTGAGCTCGATCGGATAACGGAAAAGGGTGCCCTTGGGCCCCTAAACATTTAAATCATTATTTAACAGCTCGCGAAGTCGATTTTATATAACATCTTCCAAGTTATTGATTAAATAAAAAAATATGTGAAACAAAAGTTGTATTCCATTTTCTCGTGCGACAAATGGTTTTCGAAAAAAAATCCGAAAAACTAAAAAAAAATTTTTTTTCAAATTTTGAAAGTTAATGCTTCTAGAACACTTTTTATATATATGAAGGTGAACAAAAAAATGGAATTTTTATGTTCGAGGACAATTTTTTTAACATTTAAGGGGGGAGGGCATATACCGAAATATGCAAAAAAGATAAAAATTTTATTTTTTCTTATTTTGAGTGTTTGATATGTCAAGAATGTTTTCTGAAAATTTGGAACCGAAATTCGCAAAATATATTGAAAATATAGACTATATTTTTTAGTTTTAGGACTTTTTTCGAAAACCGTTTGTCGCGCGAGGAAAAGTAATAAAACATAAAAGATGTTCCTTATCCGGATCTAGAACTTTTGACATATTTTTTTATTTAATCAATAACTTGGAGGATGTTATATAAAATCGACGTCGTGAGCTGTTAAATAATGATTTAAATGTTTAAGGGCCCAGGGGCACCCTTTCCCGTTATCCGATCGTGCTCAAATTTTACAGGGATTTTTTTTTAATTATTTGGAAGTATTCTGGAGAGTGCCCCGAAGAAAATCTTGAAAAAAAAATTTACCAAGAGTAAATACGAGCCACCCTAGTGAACACTATTAAACACAATAAATACTTTTATGCAAAAATATATTTCACGCTTCGAATGAAACACAAATTTTAATATGTTAATACTGATCCTATACTTTATCTTAATTAGTTCATTTTCTGTTTTTTTTTCACACATTTTATTTCACGTCATCTGTTATATGTATATATATGGTGGTTTAACAAAAGATTAACAAAGTTATCATTCAGAATACCAGATTTAAATATAACGAGAATAAAATTGCATTTCATGTATACAAAGCTTCAATAAAGTTCACTGGATGGTATTCAAAATGGATAAAAGATTGCAAAGATCCGTGTAGAGTTTCAGTGGGATTTATATTGTTTCATATTGTTATTTATTTCAGACATTCAATACTGTGCGTCCCTTTTAACAATGACCACCCGCATTCAATTAGTCGCTTAAGCCAATTTCGCCAACTGTGAAGCAAAGGCCTGCAAACGTAAAGGGCCGCGACCTGTATTGTACTTTACGCTATGTTAGTTTGTCTCTCTGTCTGGCAATAAGAGATGAGGATCGTGTGCCTGCACGTTAAATTTGGGACGACTATAAAAGCTTCGAGGGTTTTATTAAGCATGCATATTTCTTTTTTACTTGGGCACGACGAATGTCTCCCTTAGAACATAGCTCTCTACTTTTGACTTTTTCCTAGAGTAACGAAATGGTATAATATAATTCTTATACTCGTGGTGGTATAAAATACAGCCATCAAATTAACAATTCCCACGATATTTCCCAAAAATTTCACCGGGATATACCAGAATTTCAACTCTTGCATGCAGACTTTGCTGCAATTTATTTGACTGTAGGTACATTTTCGTGACTAAAAGTTAAAAATAAATTTTTTTTAAAAAACTTAAAACCGACTTCAGAAACATAAAAATGCAGTAAAAAGTAAAAGATAATTTTTCTATTATTTAATTGACGACTTTCATACTTTTTAAGTTGGTGCCTCTTTATTTGCACTCTGTAAATCTGGCGCCGAATTAAAAAAATTGAGAAAATAAGGGAAACAATGATTTTTACTTCATAGTGCATTTTATTTTTTAAAGTCGATTTTAATTTTTTTAAATTTTTTATAGATACTACATTACTATACAATTCCTTTTTTATTAATATTTTTTGCTTGAACTCATCTAGAACTATGTCTCGTTCATGTTTATACATAATTACCAACGTTATTTATTCATGGGCACAGTATATACTGACATTTTTTCCTGGACATTGCAAATGATTTCAGCTTGAACGAAAAAACACGACAAATCCCTAAAAGGGGAGCACGTTAGGGTAGCTCTTGGTGTACAGTAACTTCTTCTGTTCGTTTTCACCAACCGATCGTGGTGGCCGAAACACGAGTGTGCACTTTGACTTTACGTACCAGTGTCCACATTCCCTTTTTTGCACCCCTTCCCCCCACCATCGGCCTTATCGAGCCAACGATTCGCGACCAGCAATCGTCTATTTATATCAATGTCGTGTAAAAACCACAATCGCTAGGTGTGTTATTATTTTTACGTGAGAGGTGACATTTTTCTACCCTTTAGAATCGTACACTCTATGTTTCATATAACAAAGAAACACTTAGTTTCCCTTGCCCTAACTGCTTATTGTACCACCATTGTGCACTATCTCCATTAAAATATATGGAAAATCCTTCCGACATAAATAAATACTTTTCAACTGTACAGTGTGTTTTACAATTCAGTCCACATTTAATGAATAAATCACAGTTTACAACTATGCAAATCAATATGTGAAATGGCGAAATCAATATCCGGTTTCTTTTCCATAATTATTACTATTTTACTTTCCATGATTACTAAATACATAGATGGTGTGTTTTCGGTACACACCTTGTATAATTTAGTCGAGTTTGATATGTGCAGAGGCTGTTTGCTTTCCATTGAATCTAGAGAAGAATACCTATGTTGAATGGGGCCTGCGTTATTATGGCTACAACAAAGACTAAATAGCTGTCAATTATTATCGTATCGTCCAAGTGTGGTTCTAGTTCTGTCATTTTACCCTCGTGTTTATAATCACACAAGAACTGCCAAAGCGACTTTTATTGTAATGTTTAAATGATCGAGCATGATCGATTTAATTTCCCCCTTTCAATTTATTTTTAAACGTTACGCAGGTTTTTCTTTATTCAGAGTCTTCCTAGTTCGAGGGCTGAAAAAAATCTAAATTTTTCGAGAATTAAAAATAGAAACGAGTATTACACGTCAACAAGTTTTAAGACTGTAAAAAATTGTGTGAGTAAAAATATCGTGAAGCGAACAATATCATTCCGGATATCAGACCTGAGTACCAAAAAACAAAAAGTTCCGATCCACTTAAAATATATCAGGTATAGGTACTCACAATCAGTAAACATTACTTTATCGTTCGAACCAGAATTTCGCAAATATTTGCAATTACTACGGTCAACAAAACCATAATTTTTTTTCTAAAATTGTTAAATTTTTTAGACGTTGCCATTTCCCTGTTTCTCAATATTTTTTCATTTTGCTGGTTCAGACGATAGCCACACGCCTACAGATTACCAATCTTTTTGAATTTTGTGTTTGAGATAATTACAATTGCCGATATCAAGTCTGGCATCCGGAAGGATATTGTTCTTTATTTACAGATATTTAGATATTTTAGATATTTTTACTTTTAATTTTTTTATAGTCTGAGAAGGTGATAGAATACAGCTACAAAATGCAAACTGATACGTGCAATACTTGTACTTTTTTTAATTCCCGAAAAATTAAGTTCTTTTTTTACGTCACACGAGGAAAACCCCTTGTAGCGTTTCGCCAGGGTTGCGAATTACGAATTACGACTCTACTGTTCCGTAAGTTGGAAGTGGAAAACGGTGCATGCGGGTCCGAAATTATCGTGTGTATCCCACCGAGTTCCTTTGATTCTCGGACACCAGCCGCACTCAGAGTAAAAAAGCCGGCCCCTCCTAGGCGCTCCCTGTACAGTGTACCTATCACCCTTGAGCAGACTCGCAAAGGGTGCGCCGGCTCTATCGCTGTGTGATAGCGATTGGTGTCCTAGAATCAAGGGAAGTCGATGTACGTACCACTTGCTACCAGAGTAATATACAAATTATCGAAAAATAGTGTATTATTCGGAGCGAGGATCACCTAAATTCTTAAGGAATGCACGTTTTGGATGCCTTTAGAAAAATACGAAAAGCAGGTGTCTTCGAAGCGTTCTGCGAAAGGATGAAATTATCGGTCGTAAAATAACCAATGAATTTGCACTCCTTTCTGAAACCGCTTTTATCCCGTAAGACGGAAGAAAGTGTGATTTTGAAACCTTATCTAATCGAATTGCGTTCAACATATGTTGTAGATAGAAATTGGAATCATAAACTTCTCGAGGTTAGGGCTCGGAACTATGCAGTCGTTTTTGTCGAAAATGAAGCATTTCTTCTTCATTTAATCACAAAGAAATAAATATTGAAGCTGGGAAGTCTTCTTTGACACAACGTTGATTAATACCATAAGCTTTAGAAAACACGTTTGTTTAGTCAAAAATATGCATTTTATATGACGCTGCAGATGGATCATTAAAGAGGCCTTTTAAGAAAGTTCCTTTTATTTTGCAGTGATAATTCAAAAAAGGAGCTACCGATCGTTTCAAATCAAATTCGAGTATGTTCACAATGTGATTTCGGCCTGAACCTAAATTGAAGTTAATGAAAACTCTTATTGTTTATGAAAAGAAACTAAAGCCTCATCTTTCTCTACTGAAAAGCGCACTTTTTTTAAAAAATCACTATTTCTTAGCTGTCATTTCCATGATTTTGCTTGTTTTGCGGAACCAGAGGTATTGGCATGAAGTAGAATTTACAAGCAAGTCGCTGAATTTCAGTTCGTTTCGTTAAAATCGCTGCAAAGCAAAAGAAGCTTTTTTAAAAAGCGTCTTTAATAATCCATTTGTCGTTTCATCTGTAATGCATATTTTTAGCGAAACGAACATGTTTTTTTAAAGTTTATTGGCTTGAAATTATTTCTTTATAACTGATTGAAAAGGAAATGCTCCATTTTCGACAAAAAAATCCTTAAGGGGTGTCTACTTTTTTGTTTTCACTACTTTTATGATATGAGCCGTACATGCGTTATTTTTTACTGCGACTGTACACGACCCTAGTACCCTGCAAACACGCAAGTTGCTGATCACCGAATTGCCATGCTTCAGGTGTTCGAGTCTGATTTTTTAAATAATTTATAACTAAAAAACGAAGTCTTTATCGCAATTTCAATATTCTTGCTTTCCGTTTTATTTTGTCATGTAGAATCATTTAATTTTCTGTTACTTGTTACCGAGCACCTTGTATATTAAAAACTTATTTGTTCGCGATATCGATCAATACTGCTTTCGCGTGCAGTCTTCGTTCATGCAAAAACAATGGAGCTTTATTCAAGAGATCCGATTGGAGAAACCGAATGTAACTAATGTACTTAGTTAGAGTAGTCTGGGATTGACGCTGGTTGAGGTTAGCTTTGGACGGATCTAGCATCTAGAGTTCTACAAGGTATTTGTTTCAACTGTCTACATTTAGTAAATATAAGTTCTAGCAGAAGTGATTTTGAAAATTGTACAATAGTAGTTTGAAAAATACTCCGGCATTCTTTAGGGTTTAAGGAATTTCAGGTGATGCATGTTTTAATTGGAGTTTTAGAGTCTCTCTGTCTATAATAGATAGGTAATCTCTTTAGCTCCATTATAAATGCAAAAATACCCACGAAATCACATTTGCATCATAACTATCGTAAAGAGAACCTCTGTTGTTATCCAGTTAGGAAACTAATTTATCTTACCGATATTTTTTGTTCATTTGGATCACTTAATGAGTGGATAGCCTGCATATTAATAATAGTCTTTAATTTTCGACGTACGCGTATAACGTATACAATTGTCCATACAGGGTATCCCAGTACTGATAGCACAACCGAGAAGGGGGTGATTCTACACCAAAAAATAAGTCGAAAATATAAAATAGTTTTGTTTCATTTTAAGCTATATTTTTGTGGCAATATGTCTTGTTTTCATTTATAAACTGACTCTAAACAAACAGAGATATATAATAGCAGATAATATTGATGAAGAATCAGCATGACGTATGTATGATATCAATGCTACTTGTAAACGACATATTAAGTGCACACGCGCTGGAAAAATATTCAAAATCGATTTTCTCGAAAATAAAGCCCCAAGTGCAAAATTTTTTAAATCACCCCCTCCTCGGTTGTACCATCAATACTGGGACACCTTGTATTTGTGACCAAGTACTTAAGGGGGCCGCCTCAGTTTTGTTATTGTCCGTCTCACCGGGCCTTGAATGTGTGCGGACAGGTCACACAAGCTAAGTTAAGCGTGTACGTATACGCGTGTTGTAAACAAACCGGTTCAACCGTTTTTCGTCCTGGAATCGGCCAGAAGGAAGTTTTTGCGGGTACAGTTGCCTTCAGTAAACATCTGTGGGGGGTGGGACGGTGCGTTTGAACGCTAATAAGCATTGTACATTGAAATAATAATGAATTTATGAATCGAAAACTGACAGAATGAAGCTTCAAGGCTTCTCCGTTGGTGGCGCTAATGGTGCACTGTAGCTACGTAGAACCAGCGTGACGTATAAATTCATTATTACTTCAATATACAGTGCTTATTAGCGTTCAAACGCACCGTCCCACCCCCCACAGATGTTTACTGAAGGCAACTGTACCCGCAAAAACTTCCTTCTGGCCGATTCCAGGATGAAAATCGGTTGAACCGGTTTGTTTACTACACGCGTATGCGTACACGCTTAACTTAGCTTGTGTGAGCGTCCGCACACATTCGCGGCCCGGTGAGACGGCCCCCTTAAGTATATACCTGCATTAGGTAAACTTGCCGGAAAGCAACTTCCTCGCCGATTTCAATGACCTTGACATATGTTATCAAGGTCATCATTCTGAACAACATTTCCCTTTAAACTTTTTGGCGGTCGGCCTTAGTTTCAGAGATACATATTCGCAAAAAAGTTGGCAGAACATATTCTCATGAATTTGAATGGAATTATTCTCGATCACTTTATTATAAAGCACGTATAGTGAGCAAAATAATCAAAAAGGGTGGTCAAAATAGATTTTGTATAGTTTATAAACAATAAGGACTATATACAATGTATAACACAATATAAAACTATATTTTTATAGAATACACTACCGTATGCCCCAACCATCATAATGAACCGAAATTTGAAGGGTTTGGAAGGGAGGGAAAGATATTTGTTAGTTTCTGAGATATTAATAAAAAAAACTTTCGGGATAATATATTGAAATCTGCCTATGTATAGATTTATTAACCAATCACGCGTGAAGCATGGCAGCGACCTGATGTGAGTTTAGGTATGTTGAAAATGAGACATCTTTGTCCTGAATCATGTAGTTTTTGAAAAATCTGTTGTGTAGGCACACCTTAGAAAAAGGTATGTGTTAAACTCGGTAGTTCTAGCGTTAAGTAATGTTTTTTGCGAATATCTCGTAAACAAAGCCGACCGCCAAAAAGTAATCATTACATTTAAAAGTGGTATTTATTATTGACATTTGTAATTTATGATTTTATATCAACATTGAGTCTATGTATACTAAGATATTGATGAATTTGAAAAATAACTTTAAAATATCACCGAGAAATTTAATAGTGTTTGTATGTTATAAATAACATTATTGCAGTTATTTTCGTAACATAATCGAACAGTAATATATTTTACTTTAGCACTTGGAAGAACGTGCACGTGTATCCTACTGGTAAAGCTGAAATGTCCTTTCTTCTCTAAGCCAACAGCAATGAAGTGTGTCGTAATCAATTCTCACATTGAGCTTTCGAAGTAAACACGGGGAAGGAAGATAAACGAATCAAGGGAAGCAGTTACGCTGTTTATCTATCAAAGTGTTTATGGTTTTATATAGGTACTCTCGTACTGTAAAAAACAAGAAATTTGGTCTTATACGATTGTAAACGTTATTTTAAAAATTGATTTACTTATTTAACTTCTGTCACGATTAGAAAGCATAAAGATATTCTATTAAGTTTCAATTAATAAATAAGAGCATTTAATGTTACTGTGGCAGTTTCGTAGGGAAAACGTATATGCCATATTAAAAATCCCAGTAACCAAGGCAAACAGAATTTGTGCCAGTTTATTTTCCCAGATTCTCGGATCAAGATATCACTGAAATTGCTAACCACATCAACCGTATTTTCTTCCACGTTTCCTGAATCCGTTCGCAATGTAAATCCACCGTATACAGCATGAACAATCGAGCATGTTACTTGAGAATAAACGGAGCGGAGTAAGAACTTCCCCGCCGATTCTCTTCGCACATATATTGGGAGACAGGATATCACAGTTTCAACTTCTGATAGTGCCACATACCTTCCCCCTGAACTATTCAATAAAGATACATCAGCACAAATTTAATACAATATTCATCATTTAAGATAAACATAATACGTATTTATTTTCTAACTGTATTATAAATATATTTAGTAATTTAATGTTATTTATATTTTACCCACAGGCATAGCAATAAATCCACAATAATTAGTTGGAATTTTCTATGAAATTTATGATGATACATAAATTTTTTTTTGAAAGAATATAAATGTTTTTTGAAATTCTTCATATTTTGCGTTGAAAAATTACTGCATCGCATATCCACACATTCGATGGGAATGCATTGTGTTTACCATAAAATACTAAAATTTAATTACTAACTGTCAAGTTATTTCATTTGTAAACAGAATCGTATTTTTAAAACAAGGAAACTTTTCACTTACGTGTGCTGTTAAGGCATGCCAGAAGTGCCTTGATGCCAATAAGTTCTTCTCTAATATGAATTTAAATTATAATAAGTGAATTAAAACTGTTTTGCTATATCATGCATTAATTTTAGAATGAATATTGGTGTCAGTAGTTATTAGAAATGCAACTCTCTAGCACAGGTTGCAACGCCACATTGTTCAGTGAATGTTAAATAACAATAATCAGAACATGCTTATCCGACTATAAACAATTAGCAATCGTTAAATACTATATGCGCTGACAAACAATAATTTACAATCCAATTCAAGCCGCGTGTTTATATAAGTAGCTCGAATTATGTAATATAATATCCTGTTGATTCACAGTTCATTCAGGTTGGCATAATAAAGACTACACAAATACTATTTCTATCTTCGTTCACTATTGATACTGTTTCATCAAATATTAAGCAATTTAGCCGCCAAAAGCGTTAATGTTTATGTGTGCATACCATGAATAAGCGATATAACATAATGGGAGTTATAGTTTTTGCTATTAGTATATTACCAAATTAAATATTATTATTGCAAAAGGGTATATCTATCATTAATTACTTAAACCACGTAGTTATTTAACTATTAGTATGTTCTGAGACGGAGGAACGTGATCAGTCAAAGAAATCAAACTCGACTCTTATAACTAAAGTAAATAATATATACCTCGATTAATGGTGACGCTAAAACAAAATTTAGTTTGCATGATATCTATCAATGTGTTTCTTGAACTTATAAAAAAGCACATAAAGGCGAAGTAATCCTTAGGGAACACTTTGAGGCAATACACTAATTAAAGAGTCCTTGTAAAAACCAGTAAGTGCCAAATGTAAAAAAAATTATCGATAAATGTTCTACGTGCCAATGGTAATACTATAGTATAGAACTTGATTTTTAGCACTTACATTGTTGTCTATAAGGGCTCTTCAATTATCTCCGAGAATTTTATTGTCAATGAAACGTTAAATGAAATGATCGTGATAGAATCTTACAATTACATAATATCGAAGAGGGACCTGGAAGCAAATGTTTTTTGTTTCGTTTTGGTTCAGCTTCGATAATAATAAATTCGTTTTGGTTAATATCGCTGAAAAATATTTTGCTTCCATTGGAACGAAAAACAAATTTGCTTCCGAACCGATTATTCCATACATATATATAAAAACTCATATAAACTTATTTTTAACAATACTATACATTATAATTATATATTATATATATTATGTATTATATAATATTATTATGAAAATATATAGAGTTTTGAGGCTAACATGCGAAGCCTTGAACAATATAAACTCTATAAAAGAAATAAATTTTGTAAAATATAAATCCGCAATCACAGAATGTATCTACTATTCATATGCGTTATGAATCGGAATTTTTATTTTGGTTATATCGCTTTCACTCCTACAATCGGATTAAAAATTTCGTTTCGTTTCTGCTTCCGTTTCGGAAAAATAATATTTGGTTTCGTTTCTGTTTCTGTTCCAGAAAGATATTTCGTTCTTTTCGTTTATCATATCCGTTTCTGTTTCGTTTCGGGTAGCTAATATCGAACAGATAGTCGCAATGTTCAAAAACGATTATGAAGAATACATCAAATATATCATAAACGTACATCTCCTACGTCGATCGGAATATGGAAGCGATTCATATGTACCAACTTTCAAGACCAACTGAAACGTTTCACTTGCAATACATACGTAAAACCAGATGGACAATTTTGCTGTGTTTCAATTCAATATCCTACAGGCGTCCTACCTGTTGGAGCTCTCCGATACGAAAACATGACTTCGGAAGTTTCGCGTCGGTTGATATCGATCAAGAAAATGGCCTGTGAAAAAAATCTCACTTAAAAATACTAATGCGGCCTTATCTGGGCTATTTTTAATTACACATAATTTGAATCGCGTGTGAATTCCCTATACCAATTATATCTTCTGTGTGTTTAAGGGAGGGGGGGGGGGGGAAGGGCACGCTAGGAATAAGGTGATTCTTGGGAATTTTTTCTAAAAAATTGTTAAGCGGATCTTTTCCAAATTTTCGGGGTATTTTAAGTTCACATTCAAACAATAAAAATTAATTTTTTCCTTACCAGTTCGAGATTATATTTCGCAGTCAAAGACACAAAATTCGTCCATTGACACTATTCCCCTATCTGTAATAGTTCTCGAGATATTCCACAAAAATGATTTTTCAACCCTAACTTTGAACGCAGTATTCACCCCCCAAAAATGAAAACGGGGAAAAAATAAAAAAACACGTATTTCTTATTTTTCGGTCCTCTATAACATATCCAAAAATCAAAATGATCGGAGGCGGACACCTAAAATACTCTCCTTGTAAGTGCTCACATAGAAAATGCGTCAATATCGCAAACATGAAACAAAAATCTGTTGTACCCTAACGTTTGTATTAATACAGGTAGATAACAGTCAAAAAAAATTTTTAGGATACGAGATAAATATCACCTATTTTCCGAGTCTTTTGACCGGACGGCCCCCTTAATCGCTCGTTCATCACACTTATGAGGGCCTTTATTTTTTTCTTGCGAATACATTTGGTGAATTTCACTGATGCGCACTATGATTCAGCTCAGACAGTATTATTTTATCCTGCGCGAGAAATAAGCCCCATCTCAGTGTGAAAATCGCATAGCATTGATATAACATTTTCAAAGACAATCGACCACTTACCAATAATCTGCTGCATTAAAACTGTTCGGGTACTCGAAATAATCGGGTAGCTTGAAATCCGAACCTGACGGGACTCGGTGTTTTGAGCCAAGCTAAGCTCAATTTGATTCTTCCAAGTGCCCGGACATATCTGCTTTCCATTCACTGCATCGAGAGTGTTGTAACAACATCCACATAAAGACATTTATATTTGTAACGAAGTTTCACAAATATCGTTCATAAGAGGACGTGGAAGTAAACCAAAATCGCAATCCTAGGATACTCCAAAAGTGTATTAATATTCATGGACAAAGGGTTGCCTAATCTGTTCATTTGTTCCCTGTTTATAAAGAGACGAGAAATATAAGAAAGTAAATTGCTGTGGCTGCGTAAAACATTTAAATACTATAAACGGACGGAATGGTGTACAGTGTAAAGCTTTGAAGATTTTTCGAAAATTAATGTATGACCACGGACTTCAAAGCTTTCTTTGAGCGTATTAAAAGTATAATGGTGAAACTGTACAGCCGCAGTTGTATATGATCTACTTAATAAAGAACCACGTTCGTTACTAATAATTATGCTCTTGCATGCTGCAGAAAGTTTTGAAGGTACCAAGTCTTGAATATTTCCATCTTAGCATAAACTACAAGACCACGGTTATTCGCATTCATTTTATCGACATCTTAATCAATAGCAGTGATTAAATGATGTCCTCCATCTAGTGGGAAATTTGCCAGGTCTTAGATATTCAGCAATCAATAAAACCTTCATCACTGTAAATTTACAGTATTTAAAGAGTAACGATGACATGCAATGCTCTCTTACAAGGGAAGTTAGGCATTCCGGAAGTTCAGAGATTTATGCAACTCTGTATGCAAGTAGGATAGTTAAACTAATATTTTTCTTGGTGCCCTAGTGCGGTTTTGAAGGATGAAATCACCCCTTGAATAAAATGTAGAATTTTCTTTTTCGTGGAATATCTTGAGGAGGGTAAGAGATATAGAAAAGCAGTATCAACAAAAGTTGCATCTTTTATCTATATCTATGAAATTGCATAAAAATGATTATTGAAAAATCGATACTTTTTAAGCTACCCCACTCCCGTTACCTTATTTCGATAATTAATTTTCACGCAGTTTTGTAGATATAAAAAAAGATGCAACTTTTGCTTAAACTATTTTCCAATGAAGTTGAGTATGAGTGTTTTGTACAGTCATCTTTTAAAAGTGGAAATCCCATAAAATTATACAGGGTGTCTAAAAATTATATGCCACAACCACGGTAGCAAGATTCTACACCTTTAGATGAGTGGCAATCTGTTAAAAAAGTGGATTTACTTTCTACTAACATAACAAGTGTGATAGTGTGTTTGGATGTTTGTTTCAACCACGTCGTAATTACGCAACAGATCCATCTGAAATTTTGTATACGCGTAGTCTGGGACCAGGAGCATAGGATATTTTCTATCCCGATTTTTTTAACCGATCTGGACTAAATTTTGCCTAATTATTCTTTAAGACTCTGCGGAAAATATAGGCTACCATGAAATCTGAACATCCCACCCCCTTCCCCCTTATTTCAGCTCTTTGACACTCCGTGGCAATCAATATTTTACCCGGGCAACGTCAGGTACTTTAAGCAATAATTCTAATGTCACGTATATTGTACCATCGTTAATTAACAGTTTCAAAGTTTTCTTAATTTCCCCTGGCTTTTCATTTCAGGCGGTTTCGGATTTGCTGCTTGGTGTCTTCTGCATGCCTTTCACACTTCTCGGACAGATGCTGAAGAACTTCGTCTTCGGGATAACGTTATGCAAACTTATACCGTACTTCCAAGGTACGTACCTATTGTAATTAAACTTCACCAACTACTATAATCTTATCACTTCTTCGACAACTCTGAAGCATAACGGGAATATTAATTTGAATAACTGAAACTTTTCATACATACGAATATTGCACAACTTCAAATAAAATTTTGAAAATTGAATTGCATTATAGTCGTAATAAATTATAAGAAACATTCACGTTTATTTCATAAGGTTAATATGAATCGTAACTCTTCGATTTAATGCTGCAATACATAATGTTTATACAGAAATATCAGCTGTGTCATCAAAGAAAAATGTGTATGTAGTGTTACTTAAGCAAAAATATTGATACTATGTGGTAAATCTCGAAAATTTATTACGTAACCATTTTTTTTTGTATTGTCAAAAGAGATGGAAATTTTTATAGTCATAATATTAAGTAGGTCTAGTAGTCTGTATTAGGCTACTTTACCCGGGTGTCCTTTTATTTTCAGTGT
Organism: Andrena minutula; assembly: GCA_929113495.1. Lineage (NCBI taxonomy): Eukaryota > Metazoa > Arthropoda > Insecta > Hymenoptera > Andrenidae > Andrena > Andrena minutula. The sequence continues at coordinate 42,450,980 of OV815994.1, forward strand.
TTCAGAAGTACAGTAGGTACTCGTTAGCAGCCCGACGAACGGGGCTGGGAACGAGGGAGAGAAAACGAAAGAGCCTTACGCTCGCTCCCGGGTTCTCCCACTCTCCTCCGAAGGATTCCAAGAAATGGTGGGGATAGTCGCCGGTCTCCTAACGCGTCGTAGAAACGGGCTGCTAACGAGTAGATACTGTATGCAACCGAAAGAGCAAGAGAAGGCATGACAACAAAATTATACATATTATGTAGCTTCATTAACTTAAGTCATTTAATAGCAGGGGCATATATAACCAGCTGTTCAATACTAGAACAAGACGAAACTTTTTTTAATTATTTTAGACTGTCTACTATATCCTTGGCTGTTTGCCGTATGCCTCGGGCCGATCCGAAAGTTGTCAGCCCATCAAAGAAAATTCGTGGTCACGTACGGGCACATCGAAAGCAAGGAAAAGATTCTACTATAGGTACATGTTTGTTTGTGTTATCTGACACTGGCTGTTGGTTTCAATGGCCGAAATAAGTGTTTCATGTTTCATATTTCATACTGCTTGAGGTATTCCAAGGGGGTTAACTGTGTCACGCTCACCCAATGGCGAGATGCACGCTTCTGGTTTCTCGCATGGGACTTGGGTCAACCAGGTGTCCCCACATACATACATACATACAGTAGTGGCTATAAAAATTGCACCACTTTGAAAACATCAATGTTTCTGGTTTAACTGTCACACGAGCAGTGACCATCTGTGTGATTACATAGGCATTCAAGGTTTGATTTACATTAAAGTAAACATTTATTTTAATGAATCAACGCATATTTGAAAATAAATGAACCACTAAATTTTTAAATCTTGCATACTTTGGAGAAATCTAGATTGCGGATATATAAGTACACCGGAATAACCAAAAGTGTCCGGCTTTAAATATTGTTAGGTATTGTCAATGAATAATAACTTGGCAGAAAATATTACTTTTTATTTTTCTATACTCTGAGCTGATTTGGTACTTTTAGTACTTTCTACTTTAGTAGATACTTTGATGCAACCCTATTGTATCGGATTATGTACAATTATTAAAAACGATTTGCCACTCGGAAAATGATTAAAATTTGACACCCGCACGCGTGGACGCATTTGTGGAAATGTCCCAATGGTTCCCTGGCAATGCGATAGGAAACGAAATTATACGAATATAATTAACATATACACTGCTGTGACAGTCACAACAATATCATTCGGAGTAGGTAATCTGAAGTGTTCAATACTCTGTTACAGTATTAATTAGTTTACTTTAATAGTTTGGTGGGTACATCTCTGGAATTGTTTATGATATCAGTTGTTTTTATGATGCCAGTTGGAAGGTGGGACGGTTTCGCTGAAAGTAGTATCATTTTTCGAAAAGAACGAACAGTGAAGTTTTCTTCCGATACTCTTATAAAAGTTCTGAAATTGCCGTTTTCTTTTTTAACCAACATGCCATTAAATAAAAAGGTGTTGTTCAGGTTACTGAATTTTCTCCTTTTTAAATAGGTACAACTGTGATGACCACCAACACCTTCGTTTTTGCACTTTTTATTCCTCTTCAACAAACTGTACATAAGAATGAAAATTGAAAAAGCCTCAGCTAGCTTTGCGCGGGACGTACAGGACGGAAAATCTTAATTTTTCCAACCCGAGATAATCGCTTCGGCCTCGGCTTCCCTGATTCGTGTTCGTGCTCAAGTCTGTGCGCGGCGTTAGATTTACTTATAGAGAAACTCGCTTCGCTTTAAATAGGTTTACCTTTTCTTAATGTCTCAAAGAAAGAATTACTTCCTCGCGCAATAAATGCTAATATCCCCCTTCTCTTTAACCTAACAAAGTTTAATGGAACGAAATTAAAATGACTAGATAGAAGAGGAGGAAACTCTCTATTCTAATATCGTTTTTATCCCCACACATTAAAAGACATCTCATTTCTTCAAATTTGTTGCATCTAAGATCAGGCGTGCACAGTAGGGTGGAGTGAAAATTTTTTTTGACAATTTCGACAACACTGTATGTTTAATTTTTCACCCTATACTAAAGCGTTATTCATACCAAAAATTAATAAGTTATTACATCATCCTCAGGTGGCGCATGGTAAATTAAAAAAACTTATAGAGACTTTATAAATTTTTTACAAATCAAGTATTCTACGCTTTCGTTAGTATCCTCTCTCGCTGTCGAAATTGTTGATTATTAGTTCTAATGGCTTCAGGGTGGGGTCCCCATTGAGAAAAGGAATAATATTTATTTAAATTTTTATTCGATATCTTTTGTAATTTACGAGTTATACGCGCATAAATAAAAGGGGTGGTTTCTCTCTTACAGTACAAAAGTAGCACCAAACACGATACGGCAAAGTTCTTAGATCGGTGCAATAAACAATTGTGCAAAGTTTCATCAAACTCGGTGTGTGTCACATACCGATGGTCCCTTGTTAGTTTACACTCAAGCTTCGTGATTTAAACCCGTAAGCATTATTTCTCTGGAAGCATGTACACGAAAGGGAATAATAAAACACTGAGAGTTTATGGCCGATATAAAGATTTTATTTACGCGGTGCTATTAAGACGACAATATTTTTTTAAACAAAAGTAGTAGTACTAAATAGTATTTGTATTTTATGAGGTAGGAATGTAGGTCTTACATCTCACGAAACATGAGAAACAGAATTAAACTGAATCATATTGAAAGTGGGAGAGCGAAAACTGGAACTGTTTTGAAAACATATCGAGTCTTTTTGTTTTAAATTGTCTCAAGAATAACATTCTCATTTTTCAAGATTTAGGGGACGTTTTTAAACGTTTCCGAAGAATCGCGTACATTGAGAAATGATTAATATTATGCTTTTGTAAGATTTAAGTCATTTATTTGAATAAGAATAAGTATTAGTTTGCTAAGTGACGTGTTTCGTTGTTTTGAAAAAAATACAATTGGTCGGAATAGCAAAAAGAAGTAGTGAATGTCGTTTTTTAAACTTTTTGTTTATCTGTAATGTTTGATTCATTATTAATTCAATGTACGGCGCTTATTAACGTTCAAACACACCACACCAACCTGCACAGATGTTTACTGAAGGTAACTGTACCCGCAAAAACTTCCTTCTAGCCGATTCCAGGACGAAAGTTGTAATTTACGGTTTGTTTACTACACGCGTATACGTACACGCTTAACTTAGCTTGTGTGACCTGTCCGCACACATTCAAGGCCCGGTGAGACGGACAATAACAAAACTGAGACGGCCCCCTTAACGTTGCTCTGAGCTATAAACGCTAAAGCTCAACGAAAATCGCGAAATTCCCGAAATCAACGATTTTCGATTTTATTCTGAGATCTTTAAACGTTTATAACTCAGAGCAACGTTATCCGATTTTGACGAAATATTAAGTAATTATACAACTTACTTCAATCTACAAACGGATTTTTTGAATTTTCATTACAGGCAAAAAAAGTTTAAAAAACGATCTTCATTATTTTTTTTTTTGCTATTCCGACCAATTGCACTTTTTAAAATCGACGAAACACGTCACTTAGAAAACTAATCCTAGCTTCTCAATCAAAACTCATCTCGTTTGGACCAATTCTAAAAACGTTATGCGATTTTAAAGGTTTTAAAATTTCTTTCGTCCGCCACTACATGTGCACATGTTATTGCAGATGAATTTTATTATACTATAACTAAACAATTTCTTAATTGACTCTGAGCATTGTCTGTAAGCAAAGCTTGACAAAACCCTTCAAGAGTCTCTCTTAAATTAGTACTTCATCTACAAACGGATATCTACTTTAGTTTAATTACATCCCAAACAATGAAGCCCAGAAGTAAGTCATTTACATTGCCATCTTTCATCGTATTATTAATTTCCATTCTGCAACAATAAAGCAATTGCTTCCGTGGTACAGCATACAAAGCGTTTGATTATTACACTTCTCTAAGAACACCTTCAAACAATAAAAGAAGGGAGAATTAAACTGCTTCGAGGTGCAAATAATTTGTGGAAAGTGAAGGAAATAATAGGTTTTTGGCAATGCACTGTAAGACATTACATGCAATACATGAAACATTTGGATGTCTTACCTTTAAAGAATGATAAGTTAAATTACTGAATTTTCGAAAAAAATGTGATGAGTTGTATTTGATTAATTATTTCAATAAAATGTGGGCACGTGATATATGGTTATATATTTTATCACGCACAAACGACAGAATTTATAATTGAATCATAAAATTGACGATAAAATTGACGGAAGCTTTGAACACAAATAACAAAAATTGCTTTTAACGAAAGTTTCATTGTATAAAGGCCTGAAACATTTATTACTTATATAGATAAAAAAAATGGTATATAAACATATAAATTATATTAGAGTACATAGTTGGGAACGTTTTAACGTCAGTTACATTATAATCTATGCGGGAAAAAATATATGTAGATATGTGATATTGCTAAATGATATAATGAATGAATGGATAGAAATAGAAAAAAAGATATACGATATTATTTGAAAAAAAGATATCGTTCACCTTTAAATCTACAAGAAAATGGTCATAGAGAGATTCTTCTTTTTATCATATTGTTTGCTTCGTCGAACATTTTAATTTTTCCTTAAGTAGTTTTCGTTACATATTTACAAACAATGAAGATTATTAGGTGTTCCCATTTCAATGTTCCACTCTATATATCATCCTTTAGATTTGTTTAAATTATGTCCTATAAACATTTTGTATCTTTAAATTCAGCACAATTATTCAGGTGCTCTGATTCTTGGGATTCACCCTATATATTTTCTAAATTTAATGAATTAAATGAAGATTAAATAAGGTCACATACCCTTCCTGCTACTGGACATTACGTCACATACCCCTCCTGGTACTAAAATTTGTGATATCAACTGAGGATTAATTGGGTCTTATAGGGAAACGTCCGAATTGATAATCCCAGATTTGAATGACACTCATTGTCAGTATATATGTCATCCTATCGATGCAGAATAGATCTGATTATAACAGTAAATGGTTTATTCTGTTCGAGATATTTAGCTTTAAACACTTATAAGCGCCTATGTTTCTGTAAGCGTGCGTCCAGATCTGAGCGAGATACGTACAAAACTGCAATGATTATTGTTGAAGTTTTAAGAACAAAATATTTTTAAAATGTTTAAAAATCGAGAAGTATTTTTTATTTACTACTTTCTATATAGTTACTCAATTAAATAAACATTCTGTTTTTATTTATTATAATAATTTAGCCAAAAATGGGAAGGTCCTTCAATTTTTCAGACCATATTGGATATACGGAAAAAATATCTAACCGGTCCCGCCTTTTACACAGTGTTTAATGTGTAAAAAACGTGGACACTTGAATGATTCCATGATTTTTCTTGAAGTGGCACCATGTTTTGTAAAAAATGGAGAATATGCAATTTTTTGTGTCATTTTGAAATGGATCGTATACGACGAAAAAAGTCTCATAAAATTGGTATTATTGAATTCTTCCGTTTGGAATTATTGAACCTAAATATTATAGGAAACTTATAATAAACACTCATTACTGTGTATTCTCTACTTCTATAAATAATTATTAGTTTCTGATTGCTGACAACATACAGAAATTACGCCGTGAAAGAATATTTCTTATTCCGTGACACCCAAAATTTGCCTTTTCCTACCATTCCTTTTCCATTCACATCACTTGTGATTCTTATCGCACGGAAACGTTAGATTCTCTACAAGATTCTTGCTGCTACAGTTATGTATATCGGCGTGGGCGGTGATTAAAACACTGCCACGTTAAATTCGCGTAAAAGCGGAGTCTTTCGGTGAACAATATCTTTTATTTGTGGCGTTCAATGAATCCAATCCAATGGACTAACTCCCATTGCAAGGTGAGGGCAGGGGATTTCGACGAATCCGAGGGTGAGTGGTCGACGGTCGGAGGAGAAGCAGACGCTAAAACTTTTCTGCTAGCGGAACGAAATCACCTGGCGCTGAAATACATTCTGGAATCGATTGAGCAAAAAATACGGGCTCGGGGATCGACCTTTCCGCGTGCCTGCATTATTCACGGAAATGAAAAACAACGTTTACGTTCCTGCTGCTCGTACGTGCTTTCACGACCAACGAAATGTGGTTCCCGCCCACGCGTGTACGTAAGGTATCATCTGTGTCAAGCTTTATCGGGTCTCTGAAACGTTGAGCCCCAATACTGCGTACCATTTTTTCCCTTTGCTACTCGTTGCCAAAAGAACTTGGAACATTTTGAGTCACTGGTTCCCAGCACTTCAAATCGATCATCAAATTTTGACGGCCCGCATTTTTTGCAAAATGATTAGATACTTGATTCCCTGCCTCTAATTTCACGCGATCTACGCCATGCTTCCATTTCGTCCAAATTTTCTCACATCAAACGAAAATAATTTACCAATTTGATGTGCTATGGCCTCGCTACTGTCTACTTAAAAGTTGCATTTAATTAATGCCCCGTGTTCTAGAAAATAGAACGTTCAACTAATTTATAACACTGATAAAACAGTAGCCAAGTATTTTTATTTAATCCATATTATCGGAGAAATAACTTGGCGAAGGATAGCATACCCAGGCGTAGTTTCAAATTTTTCCTACGGAAAATATTATGTCGAAATTGGTGAACGATGTTTTGTATCCTGGCTATTTAGTTTTCATAAATTTTTATGGTAAAGCATTTTCAGGTATTTTGATTGATTTCGGCGTTCTATTAGTTTCACCGTATTACCGTTCTAAAATTGATTTTATTGCTATCGCAGAAGTTACCTCGTCCACCTAACCAAAATTAAAACAGTTCGAGATATTGGGAATTTAGCGACGCAATCAACGAAGTCATTGCAGGTGTAATTGTTAAATATTTCGATAGCCATTCGAAACCATTTCTAGTAAAATGCCAAATACGCGGTTAATTTGTCAGGAGGAATTGATTGGATTACTTGAAAAGTGAAATAAAGCTTTCACTGTTATTCGCTGCAAACGCGTGTGCCCGCGAGTTTTTATATGTATATGGAAATAAAACTTTCAAACCGTTAATATCAGAGTTTTGATTGCAAATGAAAAAAATACATAGGTATGGAAACGGGTATCTATAATTCAAGGGAAAATTCGAACCAGAAAAACAGCTTCAATAATTCTAGAATATGAATTAGTAATTTTATTGAAATGAAATAATTATATTTCACAGGATTAATTGCCTTGTGTTTGAAGATGAGAAGAATATACTTCTGAGTCAATATGCATCCATAATTTGAAATTTATGATTAGTATAATATGATTTCGAATACCATTACTTCCTCAAGTGTTATTGAAATTGTTATTGCTAAAATGATTGAATTTTGTAAAGGAATATGCCAAGGGCCCTAAAAGAACATATTTTTTCAATTATTTATCAAGAACTCTGATCCATGAAATTTCGTTTGATAGAAGGTGAAACAAAATAATCACAGATATCTAATAAATGAAGATATTTTAATTTGCTGTAAACGCGTTTTTAGATGATTTTACTTAGCTTCGAGCCTCTGTATGTTTGGTATATGGTACAAATCTGGCAAATCAATTTTCACCCATTTCCACCAGTCCAATTTTCTTGAAACTTTGTAGCCATGCGTGGGTGTGATGATACACTCTTTTATAAAAAAAAGTCAAATATGAAAAGAAAAAATATAAAATATATAAAAATCCACAAATACTAAAAACTAGAAAAAAATATATACAAAAAAAAGGTTCTGTTGAATGATTTTACTAAAAATGCTCTACAAATAAAAAAATAATTCTTTTCTTTTATTACAGTTTCGATGGTGAGGTGTGACTTTAAATAAAATCATACAAACTCAGCGATTACCCTGTAGAATTGTTCAAATCAATTGTAAAGAAAAAAGAGTAATCACAGAGTTTGTATGATTTTATTTAAGGTCACATATCACCATCAGGACTGTAGTACAAGACAAGAATTACTTTTTAGTTTTTAGTGCATTTTTATACACCAAACTTTTTTATAAAAAAAGTGAAATACTTATGAAAAGAAAAAAAATATAAAATACATAAAAATCCACAAACACTAGAAACTAGAAAATAACAAAATATATATAAAAAATTGTTATGTTGAATGATTTTACTAAAAATGCTCTACAAACAAAAAAAATAATTCTTCTATCATTACAATTTCGATGGTGAGGTGTGACTTTAAATAAAAATGGAAAAAGAGTAATCACAGAGTTTGTATGATTTTATTTAAAGTCACATATCACCATCGAAATTGTAGTACAAGTCAAGATTTACTTTTTAGTTTTTAGTGCATTTTTAATAAAATCGTTTAATATAAAATTTTTTAATACATTTTTTTTATTATACAATAACTGACATTCCAACTGCGGTAGAAGTGAGTTGACTACCGAGGCATGCATTGTCCGTTTGTTCCTTTTGGTATGGGAAATTCTTCGAACGAGTTTATTAGATCCCATCCTTCGTGTAATAAAGTTAATTTCGAGAGGAACGTACTCCACCATTCTGCCGTTTGGCGTTTACGTCCGAGAGGTTAAAGCAACGGCGCAATGAAGCGTGAACCTCTCCGACTGCAAAAAGCTCTACATGAAAGTACTTCCCAACCATCACAGCACGTGCACACTTATCCGTGAAGATTTATTCGTGGTCCGATTCGAAGCGCAGGAGAACCCCAAAAGTGCACTCCAATACATAATCGAACGTGATATATCGCGCTTCGCGTTACATTTCATTGCATCAGCTCCAAACTTGCATATCTACTTTTTGTTGCAAAAATATTCAATGGAACGCACAAACGGCATGGGCATATAGGACAAGTTACAATAAACTGACATTCCGAATAACTTCGTTTTTGTATTTGTAGAAAATTATTTTTGGACAATTAATTTTTACAATTGTTAAATTGTTAAGTGTGAGAAGTCGTGTTTTTTTAGGAGTTCAAAGCCACTTTTCTTAAAGGGATCTTTAAAATGGAACGCGTTGTAATTTAATTCATGGACATCAGATTAATTCCATTTACATATATTCCATGAAAAAGGATTTAGAAATTTTTAGTTATTCTTAATTTAGATCATACAGATGACTGGAAGTATTACATGGCTTATTTATGGGAAAAAAGAAAGATTATGAATTTAAAAAGAAATAAGTGGATGAGAAATGTAAATTCAAATTTTTGAAGGGATGATTTAATAGTGTTCGTTAAATATAACTACAAACTGAATTAAAGATTACTTATCTAGTAAAAATATGACTCCCCCGAGTAAAGAATAAGGCAAGATCAACAGATTTAAACGTAGTGTGCAGCCTCAATAATCTGCATCTCGATAGATCGAGTTTCGCTTAATCCGAATTTTACGTAAACTAATATCGGCTTAATTCCAATTTGTATCCTGAAGACGTTGCTTTAGCATGTTTTTTTCGCAAATTGGTTCTGGTTTCCGGATTTTATTATTGTCTCGAAAAAAAACATTTTTTAGACAGAAATATATTTCCTCGCGTGTTGCATTTTCTTCAGACCTTGAATGCGCGTGTGTGCCTCTTTCGTTTAATCCGACTTCTCGATAATTCAAACTGTTTGCAATCCCGCTTACCTCGGGTTATCGAGGCTCCACTAATACAAAACTGTTGGAGAGACCTTGCAAGAACCGTATACGTTTGAAAGCGGAGAGCAATTTTGAAACGTGGAAACTTTGAAATTCAGTACTCCAGTGTGCCATAAAATCGACTAAAAAATTAAAGCATTACCTTAATTCTTAGCAGAGGTTGTAGTAAAACCAAGTAAACACAAACTTTTCAAGTAATATTCTCCCCTTTTGTAGATTTGTTTTGGACGTTTCCATTGTAATTCGTAATTGCATATATGTCTTTTTTGTAACAAAGAAATGTAGCATTTATATTTTCTAAAGTACTAACGAAATCCCTGAAATTTGTTTAAAATTTTGTTAGAGGTGAAATTAATTTAGAAGATTATAAATCGATTCAAGCGGATTATAAGTTGTGGAAATTGGAGCAAAATGAGACACCTAAGTTTGGAGTGTGATAACAAAAACCCGCGGGAGAAAAAGACGTGAGACTTTGCTGGGAGTCTTAAGTATACCTTACTTTTAGCTCAGACTATAAGAAAATCAAAGACATTGTTAAGAAAAATATTTGGCAAGATAGGAAAATAGGATTTTCCGGAGGTATTGAAATACATAATCACCTCGCTCAAGTGGTGGGGTAAAACGGAACATCCATTTAAAATCATGTAAAAGCACAAAATATGTATTCTTATGATTTAAAAAGGAAAAAATATAAATGTATGTTCTAGGCATAACTATTATAGATAACATATAAACCAAATATATATTAGTATATAGAGAAGAAAATTATATTATGAGATAACATGAAAATATTGAAGATACCTAAATATAAATATTATTACGATATATTCACTTATCACCTAGTTTGGAAACTTTTATTTAACTCACACGTGTCATTTATTCCAAAATTAGTTTGCAAAGTCAGGAAACTACCATGACCTACGAAATATTCGGTGAGCGAGATAGGTATAGTAAACCCGTTAATTAAATAAGGCGTGAAGGCTGAATAATGTTCCAGTGTAAAATATCACAGGCCGTTAAATCTTCCAAAGATGGTTTCAGCGCGCACCTTACGATTTATAGTTTAAGGCTCCATGACCGAATAGGTATTATGCTCGAGTAGTAATGAGATTAGAAATTAGAATTTGGATAGTTTAATCTAGGCAAGGGTTGTGTATAGTATCAGGATAAATTGGAATATTGTGAAGACCCAAGTTAGAAATACTATCACTTCCTGCTTCAAGCTATCAGTCACTGTCGAAAACTATCATTTTCACTTTAATGAATTCACGGAGGAGATACGTTTAATCCGGTAGTAGTCGTTAATTACAAAGGATACGAGGTACCAAGTCTACAAAATATGAGGTCTATGTAATTAAATGATTGTCCTCTGTAAATAATAATATTTAGTAAAATGCAGACAAGGAAATACTATAATTCCCTGTTTACAGCTGTCACTCACAGTTTAAAACTATTATTTCGTTTTAATTAGGTCACATTGCAAATACATTTAATTTAATAGTTTTGTAACTATTAAATTAGCAGTAGGAATACGACGACTTCTAAATGCAAAGGAATACTCTTGGATGATGATTTTATTCAAATAATGTTTCGTAAAATTCAAAGAAGCCAGGAAAACCTTGTAACACACCAAATACTTTTATTGGTATACAATACCGGATTACTTAATTGTACCTACCTCAGATTATGAAAGTATTTGAAGTCAAATTTTCGTTAGGAGATTTCGACTCCTCCGTTTTTTAAGTAATGAAAAGTATGAAAAAAGTAGTAAATTCAATTCCGCCAGATATTTTCTGTAGGTCACTTTCATAGTTACTGAAAACCTGTTTCCTTGCTTTTCCATGCAGAACCTCTCCTATCTGTGTTGAAAATTTGTACGGAGGTGTGAATGTGGAATAAATTCATTCAAACTTCCAACCGTTGTGTTTGATTTAAATTTAAATTTTATTGAAACATGATCCCAACCCAATATACTATTTATTTAAAATAGAACGACCAATTTTTGCAGACCTCATTCTAAAAACTTTATTGTGTTCACTTGTGAAACATTTTGGCCAGCAAAACAGACTACAAGATTGAATTTTTAGACAAGAAATGATAAGGAAGAATATGTATCCACAAATTTTAGAATGAGATTTGCACAAAGTAAATAATGCTGTTAAATAGAATTCTTAAATAATGATTTCTTATGATAACTTACATGTCGAAAATTATTATATCGTTTCTTTGCTATCATATGAAAGACAAATAACATGCGCATCTTCCAACGTGTACAGGATCCAACGTATCTTCTATCTGGCCGGCGTATTTGTTATCCAGTTACCATATATAATGTGGAAAAATTTTATGGAATCCGCCATGATACAGAGATGGCATCTGGCAGAACCACAAAACATGGTATGCCGACCAAAATGGTAGTACGCGGATTCCCACACGATTCACTTCCGCGGTTGCAGTTTCAGCAGTAGCTTCCACATCCTGGCCATATCAACTGAATTCAGTATGCTTATTCTCTCTGTTCCTTTCCCCCTCCGTATTTCTTTTTTCTTGACCGACCAAAAGAAATACATTTGCCTCAGGTTAAGCACACTTTCTTACTTTTTTTTTATACACTTAATACACTTTCAAGTTTCAAATACATAGGGAAGCTTGGATTATTACAACTGCAGATTTACATATATACATAAGGGTAACTGGAGAATCATTTTAGAAATCACTGTAAGTGCAAAAATTAAAGAAAAAATTATCAGAATTTCCCTTTGTATACGTCCAACGCCACTTTCGTGAAAAACAATATAAAAGCCAATTAGCTGGGGACAAATAGAATTGACACTTACAGTGCGTGGAAATTGAAATGAATGGCACATTCAGTTTTCTCTGCAATTCAGAGGTGACACATTCAGTTTTTTTTTCTACAACTAGGAGGTGAGACATATACTGTTTTTTGCAAATATAGTTCTGTTTTTCATGAATGTGGAGGATATTAATGAAAAAATAAAAAACATTATGATGCCTTTGGGTCATTGTATACCTACTTAAGCATCTTTAACAATCAAAACAAATAAAATTCTGTAAATAATTTAACGTCAGGGAAGTGTTTTTTCTCTGCTGAAAAATTTCAATTTTACCACTTACAGTGTTTTCTACAAGGACTCTTCAATTATGGACAAGAGGGTAGTCTTTACCGATTTCGACGGCCTTGAAATATGTTGTCGAGAGCATGATTCTAAATATCTTTTTCCTATACACGTTACCATCGCTCTACTTTAGTTTCCGAGATATTCGCAACAAACTTTAGTTAAACTTAAGTTATGGGTACGCTTTATTTTGGCGAAAAAATTTTGTTTCGGGTTCGGTTACCGATCCCGAAAAATGACCCCCACATTAAGGGGCCCTTCCACTGTGACGCCCTGATAAAGTCCAGCTGGTTGGAACTTTTTTGTCACAAAAAGAATGTGTTTACTAAATTCATGTTTTTCCTATTTACTAATACGTGCATTGAGAATACAAAATTATTTTTTCATATTTTTTGAATGATTGCTTGCGCCGAAATAAGTGGAAACCTTTCACAGTGGAAAGAGCCCTTAAAAACATCTTGTATATACTAAACAGATTAGTGACAATCGCGACGAGTTCCATTGTTGTAAACAGCTCCGAGCAAAAGCCGCATTACTTATAGGATGCCTTAGTTAACTTAATACATACATAAATGTAGAAAGTTATTAAACTTCTATGGAAGTTACTCAACATTACCTATCACATTTCAGCCTTGCGGTAATTATACTAACTTCAGTGAAAGCTACTGCAACATTTAGAATATTTTGACACAGCTTTATATTTGAAATATTTTTCCAATTGTTACTCGATGAAGTAAGAAAAATGCGAAATGTAAAAATTCATTCAGCTTTGGTTAATTAATTAGTAATTCTAGTGACATAATCTGTCATATACAAACATTATTTCGGCGTTCTAAGTTTCCGGTTAAATATACTGTGCAGTATTTTACTAACAATTAAACACTTAATATGGAGAATTCAATCACTTGTTATGAACATGGAAAACCTGTGATTATTGTTTCAGCAGCTAATTTGAAGTCATCGGTGTAGTTGTAGTTCATAACAGTACCTAAGTATTAGGTTTACATAAATTATATCGATCAGCAATTTCTCTTCGCAACTTTCCTTTTCTGGATGAAAAGCGGCAGATAAAGTAAATTCAATGAAGTGTTCCTGCGTTTGTATTGTATCCTATTCTCAGAACTGGTAACGAAGTAAGTTCCTACATTACTTAATATCGTTCTAAAATTATTCGCGTAACAAGGGAACGAGCTTCTTCAAAAGTGCAAATTTTAATGAAAGTTTGTTGGCTACAAACGGGCTCGATATGCATAAAGCGTTTCTATGGAGGTAAAACATTTCTTTGATATAAATTGCACCAGCTTTTGATCATGTAAATTGGCATTTCACTCGTCCTTCAACCATGAAACATACGAAAAATTAGGAAAAACAATCCTGTTTAATAAATTCTATAAAAATATTATATAGTAACTGTATTTCAAATATTTTTCTACTGCTATAAATTAAAAAATAAGTAAATAGACGAAATTTTTCAACCAACTCCTATAGATTCTTTTCTTTTAAATTATTTTATATTTCTTTATATGTTTAAGAAACTAATTTTCAAAGAATGCAAAAGGGTTTGAATTTCTGAAAATAGAGAAACTTGTGCTACCATCAGGCTATCTTTATAGCGTTCATGAAACAGAAAAATATTTACTGGGAATCGTATTATTGAAATATTATATCGAGTTTGCAAAATATTAGGTAAATATGAGTTAATTGAATTTAATTCAAAAAGCTCTCTTTACCCTATGAGCCGTGTTTATGTCATAATAGAAATTTTTTACGTATTTAGTGAAACCTTCCAAGCACTATAGTAAAAGACAATTAAAATCTGAATTTTTAAGTTCCTGGTATTCTTTTGTGAAATATGATAGAGAAGTCGCCACACTAAAGTTACTTCTGGCTTTATTTGAGACCGATGCGATAAATTCTGCACACTAAATGAATTTTTTTATGTCTTTATATAACACATAAAAATTAAATATTTTTTCGTGAATCATATTACAACAAACCAATGGCCCATAGAATTGCCTGGGATCTTAATATTTAACCGACTCTCTGGGTCGATCTGCTACCGGCTTATAGTTAAAGCCTACCTATAAAGTGGGATCGTTGCACAAGTGCAGATATGCCAATCATATATGCGTATTCGAAGAAAAATTCAGGGACTGCTGAGGAGCGTCGGTTTTATCATGAATATTTCACTCACTCGAGATTTATGCTTCATATTGGATTTCAGATTTGCCACACATTCTCGAGTTGGTACCAATCCACGTGTAAAGTGTAACGTATGGACGAAACTATAATAGAATTTCGTGTACATAGATTTACGCGAATAAAGAATGAGCACATATGAAAATTTTACTCGTTCAATTCATGAATTTCAATTTCAAAGGAGAATATTTCAAAACTAACTGAACTGTAAAACTGTTACGGGGCGTACCGGAACGAAATTTGAGTTTATAAAAAAGTACGTTGAAACCCTTGCAAACAAAAGAAACCGGTTGTAAAATCCCATCCGGCCCGAGGGACCTTGAGTAGGCACCTGACGAAAAACCGAGGAATGTCGCATAAATTTTTAAACATGTAGACCATTTTGTAAAATCTCAAAATTTGATATACTTACAAGCAGCGCGTTCCCGGAAAATATTCTATTTTTTAACATGTCTGACGCGCTTTCGTATCGGAGAATTCCCGAATTCTGTGGACCCCTGGAAATCTATCCACGTACACGTGATTGAAGAGGAAGTTACGGAAAAACGAATTTACTGTCGCATATAAATGGGAACATTAAGATTAACCGTAATTGGCTTGGTGGCAACGCAACGATTACATCCCCGAGAACTTCGTTTCATTAATCTGAATGTTAGACAACTTGACAACCTTAAGTAATTTCGTGCAGTATGATTCTGTATACCTACTATCGTTACCTTACAATTTTATTCAATTACATAATTAAGACACATATTAAAATTTTATTTACTTTTTGACTTTATTCGAGGTCGAAACTTAAATATTATTAAATATGCAAAGCTATTTCCGCATACATTTATACATATACTTGTTAGCAGTCCTACGAATAGGCGCGAATAATATTACGTGACTTATATTTTCCAAAAGTATATTACAAATAAAGTATATTGATTACGCCTCCTGTCAGAGAATCTTTATATTCTGAATTTCCCCAATTCTTATGTTTTTTGGTCAAATGACGCTGGAAGACTACTTAATTATTATAAGCGTCATTTGAAAGAAAAAACATCAACATTTTTTAGTTGTGTCTGTTTAACAGCCGTCAGAAACGAACTTTTCAATCAACTTGATATTACGTTACATATAATCAGTTGCATTTGCAAAATCCGGGAATTCATTTTATCAAAAAAAGTGAGGTTTAATTGCAATTGAAAAAAAAATATCAAGCGTGTTATGCAGTTATCTGGAAAATTAATAGTAGGTGTATTATATCACAAGGATAAGTAATGACACTTATGCAATCCGTTTTAAGTAACTAATAAATCGTTATTTTTTTTAACTAGAACTTCGCAAATTAACATCACAAATACATACAATACGTATAGCTTGATAAGTACCTAAATCGATCAAACATTCTTGGCATAGATACGTAATATCTATCAAGTATATTAATTACAAGTCTAAGCTAATTATCCATGAAAGATAAGCGATTATTAAGGTGAGAATGTACTACCAATGACCTTCCCAGATTTTTTTAGAATCGTTCTCGCGGTTTTACGATCTTTCGCGCGATTACTTTTGGCAACGTCCAGTTTCCACATGCATTTAACGTAAAATATGTGGTCCCTTTTTCTCCCTCTGCCGTTAGGTGTGCACATTTTCACACGATTCTAGAAGTGCTGAGAAAAAATTTCAAGGAGGGTGGCTGGAGTGACGATGAGTTAAAATTGTCGAGACTTGCATGGCTTCATCTCTCGCGGATACACTTTTACTAGATTTGAAGCTTTTAGGTGTTCAATATACATGCAAATGATATTGATTGACCTTTATGCCAAATGTTTGCGTAGGCGCAAGCACGTAACAATTGAAACTCTTCGATGATTAAAAATTGTATGCCTACCTTAGTAGTCTTCACACATCACTTTACAGAAAGTTACGTTTTTGAAAGAGAATAATATAAATTTTAAAAATAAAATATCAGTAATTTGTGTGAATATAATATATGTTATAGATAATAACTATTATTATATTATTATTAATAGTATATATTATGATAGACGTTATTAATTATGGGTATAACAAATTTATTATTTATAATTTTCAGATACTCCAAACATATGGATATTAAATTTGCAATAAGTTTAACTTTCCAATATTTCTTCTTAATTTTATTTAAACTTTAATTTTAAGTCAGTTCACACTTTTAATAAGTTTATTTATTCTAACATATAAATTTTGTTTAAACGTTAAATATTCATGTAGGTATTGTGGTGTTTTGTTATGTCAACGTTTGTGTGTTGTTATAAGTTTATTACTGCGAAACACGCGACTAAATGGAATTATTTCGTTCAGAGTGTTTAACAGTTAAATAATTACCTACATGTCACATCAAACACTTCGTTAATTTATCAATGTGCATACGCGTGTTTCATTTAGAAATTAACCATTGCAACTTTTTGGTATGTTCTGCACAAATTTTTTAATTACATCATGTTGTCACAAAACACGTATTACAGTGTTTTGTATTTACGTATAACTAATAATTCGCGATTGATATATTATTTAAAAATTTTAGATCATTGATTTTAAATGGACTAAAAGGTTACTACATTTTGGAATCTTTTTTATACATATAAAACACTATTGTGTCATTGCACTATTTCAGTAATATAATTTATGAGTTATACGTATGTGTATGCAATTATACAGTGTGTTCCGCTACAAATGGCAATCCCTTTAAGGCATTAAAATAAGACAACAATATAGAATAATATTTTTTAATAATAATTGACTTTGAATTTTAATAAAAAAAGTGATACAAGTATTACCTCTAACCTTCTATTTTAATCTATCTTATCAAGTTTCTACATGTTCCGTGGGTATCGTGCTGTGCAGTCCATAGCCGCAATGCTGCAAAATGTTGGAAAACTTTTCTAGCAGGCCATATCTTATATACTGACAACTCAAGCAAACATAATTTATCGTTATTCCTGGAAAATTACTTTGGGCACGTTAGGAAACCACCTACTTGTTCGAAATAAAATAAATATTATGTGCCCCTTTTTCAGAATATGCATACACAGGTCGTCGTGATGACACTTAATACTTTTAATACATAGTATGCCTTTGTTTTAAATTGTTATTGACAATGGAATTATTAATTCTGTACCTTATTTTTCTAGCTGTGTCCGTGTCTGTGGGCGTTTGGACACTCGTTGCCATTTCCTTGGAGCGCTACTTCGCTATTTGCAGGCCACTGAAGTCAAGACGATGGCAGACTCAATTCCATGCTTACAAAATGATCGCTGTGGTCTGGACAGCCAGTCTAACGTGGAATGCGCCAATCCTCGTGTTTTCTCGACTTCAGAGCATACGAGGAGGTATTTATAAAATATTTTTTAATCATATTTATTTCTGCATATTATTAAATTCAAAATTAAGTTAATGAAATAAAGGAATATATTATATAACGACTTTCACTTGTTTTCCATTTTTCACTGAGAAGTTATAATATTCTATTGATTTAAATGTTACGCGAGGAATCAGTAACTTTTCTGTACACACACAGCACACTTAGTTGCAGCAGTATTGCAGGAACGATGCTGCAATATTGCCTACAGGTCACTCAAATTTTTTTTGCTATAACTTGGGCTATTGTTGGTAAAAATTGAATTTCAAAAAAGTAATTTGTAGTACAAATTGTGCTTAATAAAAGAGGATAAATCGTTTTTCTTCAATTTTATCATAAAAATTAATAATTCGCAGGTATAAAAAAGTTGTAAAAATACAATGGAACATTTATTTAGACACGTCTACAAATATCACAGGTAAAATGATCGATGTTTTCTTGGTCTGTGACACACAGTGACTTATTCATCAAAGCCTAGTTTAAGTTTAGTTTAGTTTAGTTTCCGACTAATTGCATTTTTTTCAAAACAACGAAATACATCACGTAGTAAACTAATCCTTCAACCCTCTCAAAAAAACTTCAAGCCGGTTGAACCCATTTTAAAAAAGTTATTCTTTTTAAAGGGAGTGTATTCACTTTTGCATCATACTGTATATCACGATACATGTACAGCCTTGTGAAACCAGGGTTAGCGTTTATTTCTTCTTTGACTGAAATGTTTTGCGTCTATCATTTCAGGAAGGCGTAAGTGTCGAGAACAATGGCCGAGCGTCGGCGCCGATAGAGCTTACAATCTCTTCTTGGACGGAACGCTGCTTCTAGTTCCTTTAATTGTAATGAGCCTGGCTTATTCTTTAATCGCGGCAAAGCTGTGGCGTGGATTACGGCAGGAAATGCGACAAACATCAAGCTGTCAACAACGACGTAAGTTTTGGGAGCTTTTAAACTATTTACGATTCGTTAATGCAGCTCCTTAACTATTAGGTCCTGAGTTAAGACATTGGGTTAGCCTGTGAGAAATTGCTAAGCTTATAACGCGCCCACTTTCTACTGACAATGAGTTGTGGCCGTTAAATTAAAATGTTTCCTTATGCATTCCTGTTTACGAGTAATACGACACTGTGCGCTGCGTATAACGTGGGAAATATGAAATTGAAATATTTGTTCCGGAGAAAACGTAAAAAGAAATTCAGTTTATTAAATTTGTGAACTGTTTCATGCAATTTCTTAAAGATTGTCCTTCATATTTTGCTATCTTACAGGCTACTTAGAATAATTAGATAATTATTTACCCGATCAGCTTCACCACTAGGAGAATTGCTTAATATTTATTTTAAACGCTCTATAATAATGATTACTGTTTCTTAATTGTTTAGTAATGCTATAGGCTGATTCAGAGGCAGACACGTCGAGTATTTTAGTCGAGTGACGAGTAATTTAGTATTTAATTTACCATTGTTTTTTACTAAATTACTTACTCGACGAAATATTGTCGTTTGTAGTTATCTATATTAGCAAACGTGTAAATGGAGTAACTGGTGCTAATAAATTTATCGTTGTAGGTACGGTAGAGATTTTTAAGCATCTGTTTTACAGAGGCAATTCATTGCTGGCATAATTAATATTGTAATAATTAATGTAATTAGTGGTGATTAATATTGGAATCCCATAACACTAAGTAGTTTCTAATGTGGTTTGAGATACGTAACGTGATGTTTTCCATTCGGCAAATATATACAGATTTACTTAATATTACCTAATTATTGTAATTATTGGTGATTAATATTGGAATCCCATAACACTAATTGTAAGTAGTTTCTAATGTGGTTTGAGATACCTAACGTGATGTTTTCCATATGGCAAATATATACAGATTAACTTAATATACGTAAAGGGACTGTAATAATATGAAACTTTTCAGTCCTTTATTCTCTCTATATCGTAGATTACTTAAAGTAACGAAACTATCACATTTTCAAAAGAAAAGTGTCACTGCATTGAACATGCAAAATTTCTTCCATCTCTGATATATTCGATTATTTTTTCTGAATTTTTCAAATATGCAATCCCTAGTTATTCCGGTGTTTATGTAGAATATATTTTTAAAATGTTGAGATTTACGATTTAGTTAGAATTAATGTCTTATACTCGGTCTTACGCTTTTTATATCATCAAAAACCAATATTACCGAATATAGCAGGATAAACAGAAACGTAAAAACTTCAAGATTATAATAATGTTTTTTACGCATATATGAGGTGTACAAAATTACTTGTCACGGGTTTCGCAGCTAATTCTACAGACTTGCCGAAGATCTGTTAAAGAAATCTGTCACAAAATTGACTTTGACATCGAAATTCACGGTCCAATTTTTGTATTGCAACATATTCTACTCGCGAGGATAATAAAAACTGCCAAAGGAACTATTCTTTTTGGTCTGGTTCCGGAAAAGATGGTCCCCTAGAGGGTGAATTCCTCAGCGCCGGACGCTTAAGGTTTTTCTCTAGTAAGAACAACGAAATAATATTAAAGCAATCTCCTTAGCTGTGCACACGCAACTGGAACGCGGCGAAACCTAATCCTTGTTTTTTCTATCCCCTCTTCGGTTTACCGCGGAATAACGACTCCGTGGCGTTTCAAATATCACAGGTAAAGCTAATATCCGGTATTAGATGACGTCCGGCATTAAGGGGGGGATTTCGCCTAACAACCCCAAAAATAACTGATATTTAAGAATCATTTTTTAAAAAACTGTTGGGCATATTGGATTAAACTCTTTTGGGATATAACGAGGTATCTTTAAACTTGCACCACAGTCATCCGATTGCAAGAAAATAGAAGTTTCTTAAAGTTAAACAGTTTACACTGGGATTGGTCCATTTTAAAGAAAAAAAAATTAAAAATTGAAAGAGTTATAGCATTTGAAAGAAAAAGTTTTTTCCTTCAAAATTTTTTTCATATTATTCTTTATATAGACGAAAAAAGTGTTATAAATAAAAACCAAAATTAAAATTTTAGGTCCAGTCCGAGCGTAAATT
Source organism: Andrena minutula (assembly GCA_929113495.1). Lineage (NCBI taxonomy): Eukaryota > Metazoa > Arthropoda > Insecta > Hymenoptera > Andrenidae > Andrena > Andrena minutula. The sequence continues at coordinate 42,472,385 of OV815994.1, forward strand.
ATTTAATTTGAAGAAAATTTTCTTCTTTTTGCAATCAGCTGACCGTGACAGGTAGTACACGATTAACACGATTCCACAATAATTAATAAGAAGCACTGACATAAAAAAATTCTACATGTTTAAATTTGCCTCCTTATATCCTAAAAGAGTTTCATGCAATATTAACCATAGTCTTTTAAAAAGAAAATTGTAACTTTCGGGGGCTGTTACACGAGAATCCCCCCTTAAGGGGAAATCCCCTACACTTTTTATCGCAGAAGTGAGTACAGTACATTACCACCAAATAAATTGGACTCTGAATGTCCAGGTGAAAATCAATTTTGCTACATATTTTTTTAACAAATCTCCCAAGATCCAACTGCGTAGAATCGACCGTGAACGATGTGAGAAATATTTTTACATCCTTCACCCAGGCGGATATGTGAATTCGTGTTGAAAATTCAGAGACGGCTCTAAGGAGGACATTAGCAGCCAGGCACTTTCTACACAAGCTTGGCCGATACAAATAACGGATCCATATTGCAGTGGAGAGAACAGAATCCAGGAGAACGGCGCAAGATTCAACGTACGACAAGGGTGATGGAGAAGCGGGCGCGACGGTTGTCCTGAATGCTTGCGGCGCATCCTCCAGATTAAGGCGAGGATTTTCCTCCTCGCATGGATACTTGCAAGGTGCTCCCCAGCGAGTACCATCCGGGGTGAGAAAGTGATAAACAAATATCGTCGGGGCAGGAAAGTGGGTTAACAGGTTTTCACTGCCGAGGGGATCGATGGGGGTAACGAAATCATGTTTTTAATCGCTTACATAGGTACTTACAGATATATCCGTGGATCTTGTAGTTACTGTCACGAGAAAGTATCCGACAGTGTTTTTCAATCATTTTTTAGTCGCGATTCCCTTTTATAATACTCAAATAACCTGCGAACCTCCCTACCCTTCCACCCCCCCTCCCTATATAAGGCAAGCTAAATTTAATAAGGTAAAGAAAACAAATTAAAAATAGGTATTTTATGATATAATTATATCGTAAGATAAGTTAAATACGTGCTAAAAATCGCCAAATAAAAATAACCCTGGCACCCCACAGAAAACACTTCGCGACCCACAGGTTGGGAATCACTGATGTACGAGAATACAAATTAAGGTGTATTCACATTATCCCTCTAGCCGGTGGTAACCTACCGTCCAGTGAAATATTCTTCAATGTGGTTTGAATGGTAACGTTAGACTTTAGAGCCTTCTGCAGTACAATTTGTTGATTAATAAGGCATTTTACAGGTACAGGTATAAATATAATACCCGATTCGTAGAATTTGTGAGCAGAATGAGAACAATTAATTTTTCTAATATTGCTCCTTTTTCCTAGCACACAAATTTTTGTTAGAGTTAGCAAGTCGGGTGAGATGAAACACACTTGTCATTATCAATGTTTATAATTATATGAATTACATCTCCGCAACATCCCGTCATACAAAACTTAATTACAATCAGGACTGTTGCAAAATTATCAGTAAATTTAATCTCTAATTGTATTAAAGATTAATAGAATTTTAATAGAGATTAATAAATTTCATCTTTAATTTCTTACGTAAAATCGGTAACTACAAATATAAATGCTATTTATATGTGTTGAAAAAGTAATGTGTTTTATGAAAAAGAAAAGACTTCAGCATTTTTCGTCTGCTGTTTCGCGAGCCGTGTTTATCTCGTGAGACAAATGCAGCCATTATGTACGTCACGTCTTGATACGTTTATGCAAATTTACATGTATCCACGAAACACATTCGAAATTCAAATCTAGTAATACACTTAAGTAATACCATCAGAGTGCTGGGTGGAACTTAGAAAATGGAACATTAATCATAAAGAATGAAATAGAGATAGTCATTTTCATCGTCACTAAAAATGTAATTAGATCAATTTAAATCTTCAGTCAGTTCACACATATATATATAATATAGACGGGATTTTATTAAATACAACCTACTGCCTAACTTTATTAAACACATAATTCCTGAAAATAAATAAATTCACTGTTTCTTGATTACTTCGGTAGCTTGTAATTACTATCAAATGAGACTTCATCTACAAACATATAAAATTTAGCTTTTAGAAGGTAATATAAATTTTGTATTTGTAGTCATTCGTTAGAATATGATCTAGGTATGTATAGGTACTTCATTTAAATTTAATTCATTAATATTCATTGAAAGTTACATATAATATAAATTTATTTCAATCATATCCCTAAAAAAATAAGACTTTACATCTTATATTTTATTATCCAAAAATAAAACTGAAAAATAAATTACTATAATAGTAGTAGCACTTATAATAACACCAATTTTCGCATGAGAGTAATTTTATTGATGTTATGTACGCAGACTTATCTGTGACAGTTTAACCCTTTGGGGTATCTGGAATGAACGTGATCTGGCCCCGAAAACTTCTCAATATTAATTTTTAAACGATATTTCACTTTAACAATATAAATTAAATTAAATGAATATTGGCGGAATTAATTTATCACATTTCATGAGTTTGCTTGATGTAATAAATTTATTAAAACGGTAATGTACTTTAACAAAGTGGATATTACAGGCCCTAATGGTCTGGAGGGGCAGTAAAATCGGTGAAAAAATCCATTCGGTAATAACGTTCATTACAAGGTAAATGGGAGGCAGTCTGTTTATCTAACACAAAATGGCTATTAAAACTAATACATACTGGTATTATGTATTTAATTAGAATAAACCCAATATGTTCAGAATTTTATGCTGATTCAGAAAAACTTGTCGAAATTTGCTTTAGGACAATATTTGCTGAAAATCGGGTTGAAAACTGAAGTCGTGAATCTGACTATATGATGTCTACGCGAGAAATAATGACAAATCTCTTTTCGAAATTAAGTACATGAATGTCAAATTTTGATGCGACAAGTCATTAAATAAAGTATAATCCGCAATTACTTAGTAAGTAAGTATATTTATAGTAATATCTTAGATATTATAATGATTTGATCAAAGATTAATAACTTTTTTACCTTCAGCAAAAACGCAGTTCCGTCGCTATGGAAAGTAGTACTTAAACTTTCAAATGGGTTAACGCACATTAACAAAAAACATTTCGTTGCGTATTGGATAAAAATTTATTGATCAAAATAGGAAAAAGAACTTAACAGTGTTGTGCCCTCTAATTATTGTGTGAATAAGAAAACGAATGATTTTCTCCTTGGTTTTTATAACGAGAAAGCATTTTAAATTCTATTTATGGTTCAATGAAAGCTAATTTACGATACGTTGAGTAAATCGTATCTGCGAAACTATTCTAGGCATTCAAATATCCAGAATCCAATTTACAATTTAAAGAGCTTAATTACTTTAGTGGTTGTATATCGTGGATCATAATACGCGTATATTTGAATTGTCATACATCCATTTGTTTGCTATTGACCCACATACCTGTCACTTTGTCTGATGCCACATGCCAGTATCGGTTTCCTAAATTTAAATAGCTGCTCTGATAATTTTCAGTATTAAACGGAATAATGATCTCGGGGAATTTCGAATGGTTTTCTAAATATCATATCTCACAATAAGCATTATTTTCTCGTATTTACAAATGTTATTTTTCATATTCAAAAATGATTTTATATTTTCGTTACTTATCTTCACAATTACTATACTTATCCTCGTTGAATATATCTTGCATGTAGTTGTCAGCAGGATGCATTTAGTAAACACGACAAAATATTATTTGTTGTGATGTCTGTAAAGTAGGGGAGACCGGGGCAAAGTGAACCCCGGGGTAAAATCAGCTTTCTTAATTTATTCTTTAGCAATAGAATATATTTACAAATTTTGGTGACGTAATAAATGTGCATAATTATGATTGTGATATTAAACACATTTATTACGTCACCAAAATTTATAAATATATTCTATAGTTAAAGAATAAATTAAGAAAGCTCATTTTACCCGAGGTTCACTTTGCCCCGGTCTCCCCTACCTCTCTCCATCCAGCATATACTGACGGAATGCACCAAGTGCACAAATCGATCCCAACTTGATATAAATCGAAACCAACATAAAATTGACACCCGACCTCAAACAGATGCTCATCGATTTGGATATTTTCAATAATGTGCTTACCTTCCTTGAAGACATTGGAATCCGACAACTCATTTAGTGTCTGTGCTTACTATTATCTGAGATGTTCAGGAACATTTGTAGTCATCAATTCACATGATAACTAATTAATCCTACGTATCCAATGTATTAGCTAATGACCATAGAAGTCGACGCGATTGAAAACGCTCAATTAACAAAAAAAATATTTGTCGTCGATTTTATGGGGTGTTGAGAAATGAATTACGTAAAAGTCTTCCACCAACAGCGTTGATGGGATGAAGTATATTAGACTATTAGTGGTAGGTTCGCATCTAACTGGATACTTTCGAACACTTCACGAGTACCTACTTCCAAGAAGAAAAAGAAAAATACTTTTAAGTAAACTCGAACCTTGACGAGACAACTTCGAACTCTTAGTACTTTAAGAAATGTTGACTGGTCCAGTAAAGATAGAGATAAACGAAGTAATCAGATTGGATATTTCTATTTGCGTTTTAAATTTTATATATGTTAAAAAGATTGCAATATATTGTTCTGTATCTACATTCTATAAATCTACACGAAACATAATCGCAACATTTTACCAATATTCTAGCAAATTTTTTCCCTAAATTCGTGAAAATCGAAACACGATCTGTATATTTCTCTATATTACAATTATATACATTGACATCTTATTTTTATATATTTGACAAGACTGCTCGCCATTTAACAGTGCATTTTATGCTCGATTTACGGTTATCTGCGTGTATGTACATCGCTGGTTCATTTGGTATTGATAAGTGCCCATATACAGTCGTTGCTCTTCGTTCTCGTATACAGTTCCATAATTTATAGTCCCGGGGGGGATATACAAGGTGGTCCACGTAACTTGCACACCTCGAAAAACTTCTAAAGTATGCATTGTGTGAAAAACATTATTACATCAAAGTTATATGCTTTGGGGGACCACATTATATGAGGCAGTCAGAGCAACAACGGACTATCCCACATTTTTTTTTAAATTGAATTAGTAGCAATAAAGTATTCCAATAGGATCTACTAACCATATAAACAGGAAAATTTTTTTTTTCTTTTAATATGGGTTGGTCCGTTGTTGCTCTGACTGTCTCATATTATAATATATGTACCTACATTTTTTAAAGATAGATGCATATCGGAGATTTCAAGGTCAACATCCTTAATTTAAATCGAGTGCTATATTTTTTTTGCCAGAATATCGAAGAACGTTGAATTCTGAGTAAAAAATATTGGTCTTTATTAGCCCTAAACCTAATAATTAATGAATAATATTCCTGAAATAATATTTTCAGGAAACGAGACGAAATTATTCATTAACAATTGGGTTTAGGGCTAATAGTGTTCAATACTTTTAGTACTCAGAATTAAAAAAAATATAGCATTTCATTTAAAATAATGAAATTGACCTTGAAATCTCTGAAACGCGTCCACCTGTAAAAAAGTACATGCACTACATAACATACCCCTCAAAACCATGCAACTCTCGTATTAATTTGTTTTTCATACAACGCATACTTTAGAAGTTATTCAAGGTGTACAAGTTGCGTTGACCACCCTGTATAATACACGTTTTGCCAATTTCCAATAAATTTCTCCAGAATTCACCTAGGGTCGGTTCGATTGATTAGTGGCGCATGTTAAATTCGATGCTATTGCAATTGATAAGCGCTTTACCTTGCCAATTTATCGTTCGCAGTTTGCGAACTGTCTGTCTTTAATTCCTCCGCCCAGTTCTCTCGTTATCGTTTTAAGGGGGGAACATTTTAAGGAATCGGAAAAATCGATTCTTCTTTTTTAAATTTTCTGAAAAACGCACGTTTCAAGAATGCGCTCTCCAAATTTTATCAAGAAATTCGTCAAATTGGCGGAGATATAGTGTCCGTGAAACGGTGTCAAGAGCGCGATCGAACCGAGGGGCACTCTTTGAATGCGTTTTTCTTAGAATGACGATTTTCAACCGCGTTCACAATATACAGGGTCATCGTTTAATCCTGCAACCCGCGCGCGCGCGAACCTGTAAAATGGCAACACCGCCTCACGGACGCATTCCACTACAACCATGCACCGTCCCGGCGTTCGGAGAGCCGCTAGCGACCGCTAGACAGCAGTGATGCCCGAGCTTCGAGAATTTTGGGCTGGTCTCTTTCAAATTAACGTTGCGAAGAACTATTCAGAATTTTCCGGCCGGGGTTGAAAAATTTGGGGCCTTTTTCGTATAACGTTTGAACTATAAGAGATATCGGAATGCAATTTACGCTGGTAAATGAGGAAAAATTATTCCCTCTTAATGATGGATAATTTAACATATTTGACGTTTACTTAATTTTTCTTTTATCATTTTTTTAACCATAATTGCTTAAAAAGCTTTTGCAAACTGTTTATTTGATAATGTATTTAACGCTGTTTTTAAAATTCGTGGTATTGATAAACAATAGGCTTGTTGTTTCTGTATCATTACTTTCATAAATTGAGAAATTCAATTTTTATTGAATTATGTGTTAGTTCTGCAGACCTCCGAATCTATTGTTCTGGTTTTCTTTTTTATGATTTTATCCTTAATGCGGTGCATACCTAAATCAGACGTAGGGGGTAACTAATGGGACGTGTCTTTGATTGTAGCGGTGTTTGATTTTTTTCTCTAGAATTGTTGTGTTTGAATGTTTTAACTACTCAATGCCACGCCTATTCCGGCTTCCGATAATGTCATTTTTTTAATGATGTGCCATTATTGTGGCTTTTACAAGCACGTGGCGAAAAATCTCTCCGTACAAGGGTATAGCGCCGCGGTCAACCCTGTCGTAGCTAAAATTTTTTAAATTGAGACGAGTACGAGATCAGTTGACATTATTTTCAAACCTCATTACAGTAATCTGGGGTGCGAGTGGTAAACCGATCATAAAAGCGGAGTGCGCGGCTCGATTACCTGGGCCGGGAAATTCTCAATACCTAGCTCTTTGCGATGCTAAAATTTTCGAAGCCGGGCATCACTCTCTCCGCTGGGCCGGTGCATGGTTGTAGTGGAATGCGTCCGTGAGGCGGTGTTGCCATTTTACAAGTTCGCGCGCGCGCGGGTTGCAGGATTAAACGATGACCCTGTATATAGAGAAAACTACACTTACATTCAACTGACATGAGTAAAGCCATTTGTTCTACGAAAACCCCGTCTCTATTACATGAAGTTCATGTTTTTTTAAATTAACGGCCCCCTTCCCTTTTGTTATCAACATTTTCCCTAAAATATTTTCCAGTGGTCCGCCATTTCGTTGTCTTTTACGATGTGGACTTTTCTGTATGTCCTGTAATAGACGTAGGCTTCTAGTTTCTAAATATTTTCATCTTTTTGACGCCAGAAGAATAATTTTGTCGCAGCGCACATTTTGGCGTATAGAATAGCGGAAACGGATCATGAATTTGCTTGAAATTTTTTTTTACACTTCAATATGTACATATTAACTATATCAAGCAATACATTGATTTACTTGCATTGTTTGGTTGAAAAAATTCACGAAAACACCTTTACTTTTCACACCGTTACAGTGCCCCCCGCGCTTAACTGGTACATAGGTATTTTGTGGTCAAAATATCGATTTTTTTATAGTCACAAATCCCTGAAGTATTTTAAAAACGATTTCATTAAAAAATTCAGCGTGAACAGCGTAAAAAGCGGCAACAAAATATGAACATGTCAGAATTATAATAGTATGAGTTTAAATTGAATTTACTTTAATTTGTTTTAACTTGTATCTTTTTAATTTCTTATATCAACGAAAATACTTTTCAAAAAAGTAGAACCGTTCCGAATCTCAAAATTGGTTTAAAAAAATAACTATTTAAATACTGTTATTATTAATAAAATACTAATAGATTCATTAAAAACTGACATTTTCACTACCAAATTGTCCTTATCAGTAATACAGTTATGTTTTACGAGAAACGTAAAACGAATTCACGTTGCATTCTCCAAAGTAAATTTACTTTTTAAACCAGCGTGTTCTGTTAATCGTTTCCGTGTCTGTTCCTTGCGAACACGTTGTGTTGTTGGCAATCAAAGTTGAATGGACGTGTAGCAAATCCTGAGTGCAACGGATTTATCACATTGTAATTTTCGCCACGTACTCCCTTATCTTATACCGGCATGTATCAGATCGTATGCTAATCCTCGTACACGCGGCGTGACCTACAAACACATCACTCTGACTTAAAGAATATGTATCATTACCCCAAATTGCCCGTGAAAATTCTTGAAGCTGCAACGGTGCCAGGGAATTTCTAGAATTTTAACAGCAGAAAAGGAATTAGCAATAAAGAAGGTGACCTTCTGATGCACGAGTAAGATATTGGCTTAATCAAAGTTTAATCTTATAGATCAGAGTTTGTTGGTTCCGTGGGTTATGCATATAATTTTGTTAAAATATATTTGGATGAATGTCGATTATACCCTCTGTGTATTCGTAATCTGCTTCAAAAAGTAGTTAATCGAAATTTATATGTATACACACACGTAAGGAATATATTCATTTTAAAATCAGTTAGGTATTTTAATTAAAAAACATTGTCTTCACTGTCGAGTGAAAACTATTACCCCATATTTTTGCATTCTAACAAATTTTATTTGACTTAAAATCAGAAAATTATGTTCCTGGCTGTAGCATTTATGTTCATGTTACACTCATTGAAGAATCTGTAAACCCTGTAAATAAAATAATGACATCGTTTCGTTAACTAACTAAAATTCCATGATATAAATGTGTTTCGATGTCCAACTCGGAGCTAAGAGTTCTACACTTAATGAACGCAGACTAATTAGTGTTCCGATTAAGGGGGTATAACCGTTTGAAAGTGTCAAAAATCGGATTTTTTCTTTTTACATATTTTCATAGATTGATGTTTAAGGAATATTATAAATCAAGTCCGATGTAAAAATTCGGAAGACTGACAAAGTTACAAGCATTTGAGTGGAACCATGCAGGTAGCACCGGACAGCGTTGCACGGCAACTCGACCGATCGCAGCGGAACTACATTTTTCATTACGATGGCCTGTTTTACATATTTTCATAGATTGATGTTTTAGAAATAGTATAAAACAGGTCTGATGTGAAAATTCGGAAAATTGACGAAGTTATAGGCATTTGAGTGAAACATCCCAGGTAGCAGGGGGCGGCGCGACGCGGCGGCTCGGCCGATCGCAGCGAAACTATATTTTTCATTACGGTGGCCCTAAAAACTCGCGCTACGTGCAACCAATTCCCTTCCAATTTTGCATGCAGAATTATAATAAGATTCCACATCGTCCAACGAAGGCTTCTTTCATTCCGATTCCCCGTTTATTATTTATAAAGAAAAAAGGTGGATTTTTCTCTTAGAAAAATCTAACTTTACCTTTGATCTCTCACCATTTCTTTATTTTTCAAAATTTTCAAAATCGGCTTCGTTGGACGATAGCTATTGACATACTTCATAAGAAAATTGTATTGTTTTTTATTTCAGACACGACATACAGTTGTTTTCAGGGCCACCATTTAGCCGTCTAAAATCGAAAGACTTTCGGATGTGTATGCATAACTTCCCAAAAACAATAGTTTTTTAACTGAAACTTTTTTTTTGAGTAGTTCATAATACTATGTAAAGATAGTAAAAAAACGGGAAATCTGCATCAAACCGTTGACTTGCAAAAAAATCCACAAAATGTACACATTTTCCGAGGATTCAAACGGGTATACCCCCTTAAGTGTCCATTCTACTTTGCCGGTCGAAAAGGCGGCTTATTTTCATGATTTGTTTTTAAGAACTAATGTACGGATATTAATGTTTTTTATGATTAAATGTTTTTTATTCTTTGCTGTATAGAATCATATTTTTCATGTTTCAAAAATATAATTTTGAATGCTTGAATGTAAATTGAATGTTTGTGCTTCAGTGAGAACACAGGACCTCTCTGGAAGTCAGCCTCGGACTTCAATTGGTCCTAAAATGATAAAAATAGGATGATCATGTCCTATAGGGGTGTACGCATAAAGTGGACTAAAATCATCCAAGTATTAAAAATAGTATTTGTTCCATCCTCAAAAAACTTCGAAAAATAGGTAGAAAATCCAGAACTTTTTCTTTATAAGGCCGTTATTTTGTAACAAGTGTTGATAAATCAATAATTCTAGACCGTGTTCCGCACGGTTCTCACTGACAATGAGACACAAACATTTCGACTTAAATCCACACATTTATAATTATATTTTGAAAATATGAAAAGTACTATAAATGGAAATATGAAATTATTTCTGAAAAAAAATTCATCAATTCAACCGGCGAAGTAGAATGGAGCCTTAATGGTCACAAGTGAGCATGAATGTTCGTTATACTTTCAAATCACGAATTAGGTTTCGAACCATCTGAGAAAATTCTATTGCAAGGCTGTTGAATCATTGAATATTCCGGCGTGACGTCATTTCCTCTAATTAACGAGTACTTGTATGCTCTTCCTAAAAAGGTACGTATTCCGCGAACGAGAATCTCGAGAGTCCTCACTGGGAAATGTCACGGGTCCGATTTTCCTCAAGAATCAAGGATACAGGTTCGAACCAATGGAAGTAGCTGCTTGGCGAGAAATACGAAAGACTCCATCAGTGAGGAACAGCAAGATTCCAGCTGCCCTCTTGGTAGGCGGCACGTGATACGCAGTAACTACATGGGCAAGAGTATCGAAGCTAAAAAGAAGGTATGTGAACGTTTATACTATTTATACTAACAATAAGTATATAATTCCACAGGTAATATGATTTCTTCGGTATACAGTGGCGTGTAAAAGTATTCGGCCACCATTTAAAACAGAATAATTTGTTTAAAATTGGTGCAAACGACTTGAGTTTTTTTTTTTTGAGAAGATAGAAGGATTAGTTTGCTAAGTGACGTGATCCGTCGTTTTGAAGAAAATTGTAATTGGCCGAAAACTGCCGAAATGTGTGGTTTTCAACAACTTTAACTGTTTGTAGTTGTAGCTGTTAACCGATTTTGATGAAATTTTCAGCACCTATACAGCTTACTTAAATCTACAAAAGGTATTTTTTACATTTTCATTACGAGCAGAGACAAAAGTTGAAAAATGCGACATTTACTATTTTTTCCTGTATTCTAACAAATTGCAATTTTTTTCAAAACCACGAATCACGTCACAATCATTTCGCCTGATTCTGTTAACAAGGAAAGTTCGGCACTCAAGAATATAAAAAATCTAATGCTTAATGGCATAATTATTTCTTTTTCCAGCAATGAAACAAATTTAAGTGTGAAAACATCCCCTTAAAGAAATTGTGAGTTTTCGTATCATGCATACCTCCGAAACGGTAAAATATATAAAAAAAATATATGTATATGCGAAGCTCCGTGTTTTTCAAAAATTTAAACATGCTGTATAATAATAAATTTGTGAAAAATACAGTACCTACTAGAAACATTTATTGGATCATTCGAATAAACAAGTCATCATTTATACCTCTCTTATTATTAATACTAGAAAAATATTATCACAAAATTTATTAATTCCAAAAATCTGTATCTCACAATCTTGGTCAAGTAAAATGCCTTCCAATTTCCCGAATGTCGAATTCCACACACAGCAAAATCTGAAGTGTAGAATATTCTACACATTTCACACAACTGACGCCGGCTCTGATTGTACCTATATGACGGAGGTGAATTCGGGAAAAATATATTTTCTACGTAAATTCTGTACCATGAAGTTGTAGGTCATTGGGAATCATAACGATTTGTATTTAACTTTTCCTCAATAACTTTTGCGATATCGCAGAGATGCAGTATGATTTAAAAACTCAGAACTTCTTTGAGTTGCCCCACCCCTCAGCCCCGTTCCATTACTGGAACTGAAGATAGGTGCGTCATCGGAACCACCTCAACTGCATGCAATGCTTCCGAAGTACTAGATTCCCTTGCAGTTTTAAGTTATCAAACTTCCTTTGTAAGATTCCCATTTCCCTTTTACAAAATTCTTCTGATTTTCTATGAAAAAATTTTTAATTACATTTGTGTAAACCAACGATACTTGGTCATGCGGATGCAGCTTGCCACCTTATTAAGGGTAGTAGGTAGTTGTTTCTGTAGAAAATGAAGCATTCCTTTTTCATGTAACTGCAAAAAAATCAATTGAAAATGAGACTTCTTCTTTGACACAAAGTTTATTAACATCATAAAGTTTAATAAAACATGTTTGGTTAGTTAAAAATATGCATATATATGACGCTACAAATTCATCATTAAAGAGGCTTTGTAAAACAGTTTCTTTTGTTTTGGAGTGATAACTTAAAATTTGATAAAAATTAAATTCGAGCATGTTCACAAAATGTGTAGTTTGGGCCTGAACCTAAATTAAAGTAAATAAAAACTCTTATTCTATATGAAAAAATGCTAAAACCTTATTTTTATCTATTGAAAACCACATTTTTTAAAAATCGGCATTTCGTAGTTGTTCGTAGCATTTTCATAATTTTGTTTCTTTTATAGGTTCAGTGCAGAATCAGCTGTATTCTGAACTAGAATTTACAAGCAAGTCGTTAAATTTCATTTCGCTTCGTAAAAATCGCTACACAACAAAAGAGACTTTTGTAAAAAACTTTTTTAATGATCCATCTGCAGCGTCATCCACAATGCATAATTTTGGCGAAACAAACAGGTTTTTTTAAAGCTTATGCTGTTAATAAACATTGAGTTAAAGAACAAGTCTCAGTTTTAATTTATTTCTTTGTAATTAATCGAAAAAGAATGGTTCATTTTAGGTCAAAACGACGACCTAGTACCCTTAAAGCGAGTTTAGACTTTTCACTTTGAATATGCATCCCGGAGGATTCACCCATAGTGAAAGGTGTAAAGATAGCTTTCATCTGCATTTCAACCAAAGTGACTAGTGAACAAAGTAGAGTCAGTCTCTACTTTTGTTGAATTAAAGAAATGATTCATCCGTAGTGAAGTGGCAGTTACAAGTCTAAGCGTCTCAGGAATGAGACGTTGTCGATATTCTGTATCAAAGGACTAACTTTCTATAAGAGAAAATGAAATTGAGGTTCACTCATTCGTAAATGATTCCTGTAGCTATCAGGATCTTCTACACTCTACAGCAAGTTCCACTAATAGTTATATTGATGCTTTCAATTGCTCCCGCCGCCAAATCCAAGGTTTTATCCACCACTGCACGTGGTTGACGTCTTTTTCTCGTTTCTAATATTTTACGACATTCTTCTACCAAACTTCTGCTAAACTTATTAACTCAATCCCGGCACTCGCTAACATTTGGAGAAGTAGTGAATTGAATTCAACCATTAAACAAGTATAAATACTCCAGCTTTTGTTCTTCAAATTTACGGTGGATGAATCTAAAGTGAAAAAACATCGCCTCTAATGAATAATTGTATTGTCATTTACTGAAGTAGTAAATCGAATCTGAAGTAGTAAATCACGACTTCTACGATATTGAATACACCACCCAAGTTAAAAATATGATTATCATATGTCGAAATTTTGTTTCCGCATTTCCATTTCATAAAAAAATAAGCTCTGAAAAAGTTTATTGCAATCAGACAGCAGGAAAGGGTGCCGATCAGGCCTTAAAGTTTAGAATTCATCACTGGTTTGGATTTAAAGAATTTCTAAAAAATAGTAAGTTCTATCGACATTTTCTTCATATAATATTAAAAGAGCGTTCAATGTTCTACAATAAAATTACTGAACCTATATATAATTTTGTTGTGCTTCCAACCATTTTTTAGATACCAGCGTTTGAGTATAGAGAGGTCTTCACTACTGTTGTCTGATTGCAATAATCTTTTTCAGGGACTATTTTTTTATAAAATGGAACCACACTAGGAGGTGAGAGCAAAAGAAATCGAATGTTGCACATAAGGGCCACCTTAGTATACAGTATACGTCGAAGCCGTTCCAATATTACAAACTTATGTAATGAACTAATATGGGCTCATTTTGGAATGTCACAAATGTCATAGTCAATTTAATTTTTAAATTTCAAAATCATATCTCTTCTGCTTTTATGTATCCAGTAAAATGTTCACATAACTTCTCAAAAATCATTTTGTATACTCTGCAGTCACAAGGAACGAAGCGCTTGAAAATTTCTATTACCTTTGAAAACACAGTAGATTATCCAATTCGTAACTTAAATAGATTATTTCAAAGGAGAAAAATAAAATATTAAATATACATTTCCCCTAATCTTCTTACTCAACGTTCGAAAGTTTCTAGTCTTCGAATTTATTAAGAAATGGCTTACAGTGCATTATATAAAAAGTATTTCATATTTTGCATCATTTTGCGGCTACTTATTTTAATATTTATTCGTTCTTGAAACAGAACTGTATAATATTCAAACGACACTTGCAATTTTGTATTGTAATATCTGTAAATACACCAATGTTCGTTGTACAAGTCCTCTCTTACAACATAATCCGTGACACATTCGTCTCATTATACGTTACATCTTACTTTAACCCGCCCAAAGATATTACTTCATCATAAGAACAACGGTGAGTTACGGTAGAAGATCAACCAACATCCATTTGAGTCCTTATGCCTAACATAACTGCGGCACATTACGGAAGAAGCACAAAACTTCATAGCAACACCTGGTACAGTATTCCCCTCAGCACTGAAACTCCAATCATTTTTTATTGAATTGCTGTGCATCACGATCCCCTAGTTAGCTCAAGCAGCGTACATCTACAAAGTGTCATGTTTTTTTATTACAAACTTTTATTTAGCTTTGCTTGTGAGTTCGTTAGTTTGTCAGGGTGAAAATTTGTAAGCTAATTTTGACCCACTTCCACATATCTGATCGGCTTGGAACTTGGCACTCATACGCGGTTCCGATGACCATACAATATTTTCACTAAAAAGCATAAAATAATTTAGAGTAAAAAATATTTTAAAATAAGCTTTTATTAAAATGTTTCATGTAAAAAGGGAAAAATTATTTTGATACCGGTCTAAATGGCTGTCTTAGAAAAATTCCCTCGTATCACTAAAAATAAAAGCGTTGGGCTTAAAGATTGAATATTAAATGTTATGGAAAAGACAGACTTTGATTTGAGTAATTGGCCTGCCCGGAATCAAGTGAAAAAAATTTGTGCAACAAGGTCGCTGTAGCAGAATGCGAATACTAATATATCAAAATACGTCGAGCATTATAAATATTTATATAAAAAGGACATTTCAATATTTACGCCTCACAGTTATATTTTTAGTTATATGAGGGAATTCTTCTAAGGCAGCCTTTTAAGCCGGTATCAAAATTATTTTTTCCTTTTTAATATCTACATTTTAATAAAAGCTTGCTTTAAAAAAAAAATGATTTACTCTCAGCATCTCATCATAACATAAAATTCGTATTTACTATAGTGACTATATACATCTGATAGTATGGATATATCTCTAAATATGTATGTCCTACTCTGTTCTTTCAATGCCAATAAGAAAGAGTTTAGTTCCTTAGAAGGCACTTAACATATGGATTATGTAAGGGACAAATAACATCTGAATGATGTATTGAATGGTATTAACTTAAAACAATTATGTTTAATAAATGTGAATTAGGGCATCCGATTAGTGCTGTCCTTTTTCGTACCGGCAGTTTCGAAGACGTAAGTGGTTATACGTTAACCCCTTTACTTTAGAGGGCACCATGTGCTGCCATAATAAAATTAAAATTTATGAGCTATATTATGACATATACTGATTTGGGAAATTTGTTAAATTAAATGATAGTAGAAATTAATAATGTATAATATTAATTTTGTAAACATAAGAATAAATGAAAAAAAATCTGCACTGAGAGGACGTAAGGTATCAATACAATAACTACGCAGCTAAAGGATTAAAACTGAATTATTTCAATTGAAGTTAGCAGTGGCAATAAATATTGATGGTAACCATGACACTAAATGTACTTACTAAGGGAAATTTTCATACTTTTCAATTTACAACTTATATAAGTTCATGCAAATATCATCAAAATTAGTAGATTTAAAAGTATAATATTAGCTACCCGATTTGAACGTGTCTTAGCGAAAGACTACGCAGTATAAGCTGTCCTCTTTTACTAGTAATGGCACTTTAAATATTTGAATGTTCTAGTTCCGTTATAAATAAAACTGCATAAATTCTCTACTTTTTCGAATAAGAAGGTTTTCTGCTTCTGTATAGCTTCAAAACCCATTAACACGGTAGCATTTGTTTCTCGAGGTCGAACCCGATTGCATAATTAATTATCAAGATATTTTTAAAATATAACAGACGCGTCGAAATCTACATCTCTCGTATAAATTATACAAATTGCTAACTACATCTGGTCTAATTCTGAATCTTGACTAACGTCACCCACAGATTTTATACTAATATTTCCAAAAGCTGTAAAAGACTGCAAAAGGTTCATAAATCTATTTAAAAAAAATAATTACTCACAAATATTCGGATCTTCTTAAACTCTCAATAACCCGTGCCCATTATAAATTGCCTGAAACATTTTCTAATGTTTCTATTCATTTCGACGATATTTGCATAAATAGACTAAATTAGAACTATTCCTATAATTCTTTGGAGATACCATTTCGTAACGAACCACTATTTCAGCTACAACTAATTCCACTATTAAACATAACACGACCCCAAGATATTTTTGCGACTCATAATACGAATTTCGAATATATTCACACACTTTTCATATTTTTCTATTTCTCATGTAACTGTCTATCTCTATCAACCGAACATATGCAAATTTTCAGTGGGGAGCCACAAAAATGTCTCCTGTCGAATGCCTGTAACGATGATTGACTAAATTTCTCTGTGCACCTGGATTTCAGGTGATCAGAATGCTGTTCGTAATCGTGCTGGAATTTTTCGTCTGCTGGGCACCACTGCACGTGATCAATACGTGGCATCTTTTCGCCCCGGAATTGGTTTATTCCGTGGTAGGGAGCACAGGCATTAGCTTGGTGCAGCTTCTCGCCTACGTTTCCAGTTGCTGTAATCCCATCACGTACTGTTTCATGAACAGAAAGTTCCGCCAGGCATTCCTTGGCCTTTTCGACTGTCACCGATGTTGGAGGTAATCAAGGGTAATATACCGCATCACTTTTCCTTCGACCCACCCAGACCTTCAGGATGACTCCTTTCTGGCGTTTATGGACCGGAGCAAATCGAACGCTATACATACTACTTGATTACGCGATGGTATCTAGCTGCCACTATTTTTTTCAATCATCCTAATTTCCCATTTTGAGCAAAGGATTTCCGAGGGAAGGTAGTGATAAGAATACGATTTGTAAGCACGGAGAGTAGAGCTGTAAATATTCGAACAATTTTGAATAGGAAGGATTTCTTCGAATAATTCGAACATTCGAATTTTCAAACATTCGAATATTTGAATAATTAGGAGTTTTCGAATATTCGAACTTCTTAATATTGGTGTAAATCAAAAAGTGTTTGTGTGTTTGTCTGGCACCTAAAAAAATTCGAACAGTTAACTCTGGGGTCACCAAATGTGTCCCAGCTCATTATGCCTAGCTATTGAAGTCAGCTTCATATAAAATTCTATATCTATAGGTCTTCGGCTTTAGTCACAATAAAGGCCGTCGCCCATTTCGCCAAAGAGAAGCGCGACGACCAGCGGCGCTTCGGTCTAGTGGGCGACGACCTTAAATTTTCCGTACACGCAACATCAGTCCTCAAATAGTTCTCACCTTTGAAAATAGTGTAAGGAAAATGTAATTAAGACAGCTACGTTTTTGTTTTAACTATAAAAAAATTTCATTCACATCGAGAGTGAAAGAATTAATACCTGCCATGAAATTTTAACAGTGTGCTCATCCATTTCACGTTAATTTTTAATGCGGGTATTGTGAAAATGGGTGACGTAATCGATGCACCGAAGAGAAAGTACCTTTTATTTTACAAAGTTTTAATGGTGCTGTGCCAGAATTTTAATAGTTATTGGAAACAATTGATTTGAAAATCCGTACTAATGGCGCTGTACTGTAAAAGATACATGTGTACTCATATATTCGTATGCAATCGAATGCAGAGATGCATTATTTAACCCGAAAATTTGTATTTAAATTTCAGAGTTGGGTGTAGAAACAGTGATGTTGCCATGACATCGACAAGGAATGCTGTGCAAGCTGGGAACAACAGTGAATTGAGCGGGAATGAATCGACGATATACCTTGGGAAAGCTTCTCTCGTCGCCAGATCTGGTAATGAATTTTTTATTAATCCTAGAAAATACGAAACCAATTGCTTATTTGATCTTATTCTTGAAAGCAAAACGGTATTTATTTTATTTACTTTAATTGTAGTGAAATGGGTATAAATTCTTGCATTAAAAGAAGATGGATTTATATTATTAAGTTGCTGCATGTCACTGTTTTTATTGAAAAATTGTTCTGAGCACATAGAACACCTTTAATTAGTCAAAGTGAGAACACGCTTCATAGATTATTATTTTGTTATGCCTCCTATGTGTTTAATAATTAAATGCGTGTATGTTTACAAGTACCTACTCTTGTAAAAGTACATTGTAAAAATTACAGAGGTCTCATCATGTACTTCGTGTATATGTGAATCGAAATAATGAAATTCAGTATCCAACTGTTAATAAATCAATTTCAGTTTTTGAGCATTTAATTATAAATTATTGCTCATCATAAAACTATTGATTAAGACTTTTCAGGAAACATGACATTTCCTGCATTTATTATATTATTATTAATAAATAGTAATTATTTGCCAGGTACTAAGTTTTAGATTCTAGGTACATTATATAATAGAAGAGAGCTTTTTCTGGATGCACATTTATGCGCATATTTTATGGAAATAGCGTTTATTTCACAATAATAAAAAGAATTCTACCGACACGCTATTTATTGATTTCACATAATGGATTATATATCTGAATGTTTCAATCACAGAGGAAATCTTCGCAATTTACTCTGTGCTACTAGCAATAAGTTCCAACGGAGATACCTAATAGAGGTTCCTTGCATTCTTTCAGATTAACTTCCTCCCTTCTGTCAGAGTTTCATACTGTTGAATTTCTCTAATATTTGTTCGGGATATATTCGGCATTTTCGACGCGACTGTGCTGAGAACTTACCTTAAAGTTCGTACATTATTAATGTTGCCCCAGGAATTTCCAAGGGCGACACATACGGTTACAATTGAAGTGCATATTAGTTAACATTACGAATTCATATTATTGGTATGGAAGTTATGTATAATGAATAAGCTCGTAAAGTTTTTTAATTGTATTCGGATTTGATTCCTGCTATGAAGTATTCAATAACTCATTGTATCGCAATTATTCTTTAAAGTATTTATGAGGAGAACTTACATCAAGAGGGTAAAAAAATAAAGAAGATATTTAATAATAAATGTTCGTCAACTAAACACATAATCTGATTAGCTAAGCCACAAACTTTATATCGTAATTTGAGTAGAAAAAGAGCCAATTAACTGGTTTATGAATTTGAAATTGGTACTTTTTATTAGATTTTTTGTATTTTAAATAACATTTTTTTAAACACCCATTACCATTTGTTATTATCATGGAAGCTTTTTAAATTTTATTATGTACTATTTACTTAAAAATTTGTCACTTTTCGAAATAAATTTGCATAATGAGGTGCATAGCAAAATAAACAAAAAATGTAATTTGTATTTTAAACTCGAAAGAATCATGAAAATTTCGTTTCGCTACTATTCTGAAAAGAAGATTGACAAATAGAAAGATAATCTGTTATAAAACTACAAATATTTCCTACAATTCTTCATTTTATAATGCAACTTTGATTTTTATTAGTAAAGACAACATTTCCAGAAGTGAATTTCGCAGCAAACTTAGAATATGTTATCATATCGTTGAAAATGGGAATGGTTGACGGTGAATTAGTGAGTAAGATACATCAAAAACAGAAAAGATTTTGTTAATATCAGTGACTACGCTGATTTCTCTATCTGTTATTAAAATATGAACTTGAATCGCAAAAGTTAATTTTCTGCAAAATGTGCATTCCTGATTAAAGTATGATAAGAAAAGGCGTTTTAAAAATATAATGCATTTTAAATATATCAGTCTTACGAGCAATTAAATTATTTTTTTTTATATAGGTATCTCTTCATTGCTCATATTAACCCATATATTTCTATAGATTTTTGTTTAATTTTACCTTTAGCGATAAGTGAACCTTCACAAGGAACACCTTTAAAAACTGTTACAACCTTTAAAACAAAGCTTATTAATTACTGATTTGCTTCTGACCCTTATTTAAAATAATAATGCAATGTGTTTGAACTATATACATAGTGAATTTCATTTAAAGAATCAGAAATTCCCAGTGCGTGACTGCCAGTTCATACAGAACATTTTAATAGTTCGCTATGCAAGGGCTGGTTGGAATTTCAAGTTTCAAACATTTAAAGTTTAATTACGATCGCGTGATCCATATAGTAGCAGAAGTTATAATTTGTGTACGCAAGTGTGGCACTTAATGTTAGTTTGAATGTGGTAGTTACAGACCATTGAATTTCATGAAGCCTGAATAGTCCATTACTGTGACAAACCCTGGAAGAAAATATGTTCTTCAATCCTCTGTCGAGCAAATATTTGATAGATAAATTATTCAGTTCCCCCAAACAATTTCACACCTCAGAGTGAAATTCACGATTTATATTACAATATTACAATCTTCGACGATCTTGAATATCCTGTAATTAGCGCTACATGTGGAGAGGGTAATGAGCATCATCCCTTGCATGTAATTAACCCTTGCTTAGGAAAGTCGTAAAATGGGTGCGTGCAACAATCTCGAGTTGTCTTCCTCGTATAGCGTACTAACGCATATGTATCGCGTTTTTGAATAGCAAGATGTAACGTGTTGATACTTATAGAACCTTTTGTAGTCACGCGGGGTGTATCGCGCCCCAGGATATATATTTGCCAATATTTCTGTAGATTTTTAGACCTTAAGGGGTCAGTCCACTGTGAAGTCGTGAAAAATTGTCATTTTTTAAGATTTATTTTTTAGTAAACGGAATGTCCAACATAAATAATGTTTTCTCTACTTATCAATACACTCATTGACAGCATAAAAAAAATCTATTTAAAATTTTTAACAGTTTGTTTTTAAATATATATCGCACTGATGTGAACGTCTTGAGAATGCGATGTAGTGCTGGTGCAGGTGATTCCGGGAAAACGATGTATTTGAAACAAAAAATTAAAAGTGTGTTGTATTCATTATGAGTGTGGTTATCGCCGGAACTAGGATTATTTTTACTGATAAAAAAGTAACAAAAGGGCGGAGGTTTGAAGTTTAAGCGTCGAAATACGGCGAATTTTTCAATCATTTTTCCTTGCAAAAAGTATGAAATGGTTAGTCGAAAAAGGTTTCCGTAGTCCCGGCTATAGCTACTGATGTGCTGAATAAGGTGTAGAAATTTCAGACAGATTGGTCAAATAGTTTTTTGCAGTCACCTGTACCAGTTGAAAAAAATGTTGTTTTGAGTTAATCGCGTTTAAAGTTTTAAAACAAATTAAAAAAATTCTTTTAATTTTTTGTGTATAATATAAGAGTAGCTTAATAAATACCAAAAAGATTTATTGCATTATATGTTGTATATACGAAGAAAAAATCTTTAAAAATAGGTTCATTTTTCAAACTGTCACGTTGGACTGACCCCTTAATAATGAAATTTAGAAATTTGGTACATTTTAACCCTTCGTTGCATACTGTTGCAAATATGCCACATATATTTTCTTTTTAATTTTTTTGTTTTATCTAGCATGCAGTGTGATGTAATTACTTTACCATGAAAGATGCATATCCTACTTAGTGTTTAAACATTTAATAAATTACTCAATGTAATCACTCACAAGCAATTATTTTTTTCGTAGAATGTGTCTACACCCTAAATTACTTTTGCATTGTATAATGTCACGCTTGCACGCATCTTACATTTTCTTCGTTAATAAAGGCTTGCTACCACTCTCTCCTATACTTATATAGATATTTAATAATTTGAGTAACTTTTAACTTGTTTTCTCTGTGTGTTCTTTAGTGTGAAGTATGTACAATTTCTATTTTCATCCTCGAAACTAAATAACATAAGAACTCTTAACTATCCGAAGAAATACTTTGAACAAGAATTTTTAATCGTATGTGCTTACCGTAAGTATCATTGAAATACAGTGTCAATAATTACAGTTGATATTACTTAATACCATTCGAGATATATCGCCACAAACAGAATTCCTTTTATGCGGTCTGTCGCTGCTTTCGCCTAAAAAAATCAACAAAGCTGATCTTTATTGTGGAATGTTTTACATATTGCGAAAGGTTTTACCATGTCTCCCGAATTATTAAATAGGAAGATATAAAAGTCATCATTTGTCCTGCTCGTCCATATAACGAATTTGAGATATCCTTATTCCCATTTATTCAAGTCGCTTATTTTTGGAACCTTCCGTTCCTAGCAAACTGTTCTTTTTTTTAACGATAAGCTCTTTCTGTAGGCCTACCCATATTTTTTTAAATAAATGTAGTTATATGACTTAAATAACTGAAAAGTAAAAAAATTTTTTTTTATTTATTGCCGAGGGACATCGTTCCGCAATACAGCGAAGGTTAAATTTGTATGAAAAATATATGGATTATGCTATTTCATAATTATTTAAACCCCCAATTCATATTTCACGGAAAACGAATTTTAAAACACATTATATATATTTTTTATTATAACTGTTTTTCTAATTGTTTAAACAATTGACCAAGCTCTTACAATTTGATAGATCTAATTAAAAGAAGTAACTTTTGCCTTGAAACCTTTTTCTATCTCTTACAGATCGCGAGTTACAAAATAAAATCCAAAAATAGCCGAATCTTCTGGGGTTAATTTCACCCCCTTAGAGTGAATTTGGGCAGGAAATAAAAATTGCGTTATAATCAGGAGAGAATCCCCTTCATATCCACTAAGTTTCAGAATGTTTCGAATTTCCTGGTTCGGGATCTTCCCTTTTATTGACGGTCTCTTGAGGAGATGAAATCAAATACCACATCAAACTTCTCCAACCACACTCACCAGTGAACATTCTGGAAGTATTAGAGATAGCGCCATGGTACATGTTACCTTCATGCAATGACAAAGCTTTGGAAACCCGATTTCGTTCCCTGTGAATTGCTTTGCTTCAACAAAGGAACCTGTCTCATAATGTGCGTCTCACTCATTCAGTGAAACGGGAGTGGACCATTAATTGGTTAAATTTGCATACATGTAACGCACGACTGCCAATAGGTGTTAGTCGACACCCAATCGCAAACGATTCTACCTCCTAATTTGACATCAAAAAGGGAACGTCTACTATGACCTAAAACGCGAAAAGTAATATACTATATTTGAGGTCTTAAGGGGGCCGTCTCAGTTTTGTTATTGTCCGTCTCACCGGGCCTTGAATGTGTGCGGACGGTCACACAAGCTAAGTTAAGCGTGTACATATACGGGAGTAGTAAACAAACCGTAAATTACAACTTTCGTCCTGGAATCGGCTAGAAGGAAGTTTTTGCGGGTTTAGTTACCTTCAGTAAACATCTGTGCAGGGTGGTCTGGTGTGTTTGAACGGTAATAAACACTGTACATTGAAATAATAATGAATTTATGAATCGAAAAGTTACAGAATGAAGCTTCATGGCTTCTCCGTTGGTGGCGCTAATGGTGAACGTACATAGCACCAGCGTGACGTATAAATTCATTATTATTTCAACATACAGTGCTTATTAGCGTTCAAACGTAGCAGACCACCCTGCACAGATGTTTACTGAAGGTAACTGTACCCGCAAAAACTTCCTTCTAGTCGATTCCAGGACGAAAGACGGTTGAAACGTTTTGTTTACTACACACGTATACGTACACGCTTAACTTAGCTTGTGTGAGCGTCCGCACACATTCAAGGCCCGGTGAGACGGCCCCCTTAAACCAGGTCCAAACAATCACGACAGACATTTATTAGCCTATTGTAGATATTACGGTAAGCTTCAGATTAAGCAATCAGTTCCCATCCGTTTGAGAATCTCTTTGTTGCTGCACAGCAACGCAGAATCCCGCGCAGTATAAACTGAGCAGTAGACTATTATACGGCGGATTATATCTCATCCATTATATCCACCAAACGTCTTGACCACGGATTACCATCTTATTTTATATGTTCAGAACAATATGCAATAGGAAACGTTCAACTGACAATGAGCAGGATTAGAAATCACGTTGAATGCTTCTCTTCATTCATTAAACAGTCCGATTTTATAGAGAAGACATTTGGGTGAAAAATGTCTCCATATACCTCATTAGAACTGATTGAATGCAGGGTTTGTCCGTTTTAAAAAACGCGTTTAAATAGAATATCAAAACGAATGTTCGACATTGAATCATGGAGGTGACAGCTTTAGGGTTTGGGGGTGTACGTGTGCAGCCAGAGTGAAGTATTTGAAATTTATTGATGGAATTATGGATGAAAATGTTAACCTTAATATTTTGAAAGAGAATTTAGACCCTAGTAAGAAGAACTTAAATCTTATGGTCCTAAACCATACGGCAAAGAGGGCCAAGATATGGTTATTATATAATCTTGCCAAACAACTTCATAAACCCCCACAATCTCCAGATATGAACCTTAATGAACACTATGGAGTGAAATAAAAGGACGATTGAAAAAATACACCATTTGAAAATGAAGAAGATCCGAAATGTAAAATGTTACTAAAAAAATAGTCACTACACTACAAAATTGGATGCAAGGGATAATTAAAACGAGGCAAACGTAAAACCTCCTCCTTTTTAGAGTTGGTTAATGAGAGGAGGACCGAATGCCCAGTAATTGAAGCAATATCCGTAATAATTTTTTGTGTACGGAGAACTTTTTTAGTCCCACCTTTGTTACCATTATTCTTTTTGTTTAAGTTAATTGTTAACAAATGAATGTAAATTATTCTTGTTTATAACATTTAATACTATTAATTCATTTAGGTACTACCCACTGTGTTAAAATTATACAACGCCAAATAAATTATAATGAGGTGTGCGGAGACTTTTTTTACCAAATGATAAATAGGGTTATTTACATTGAAAAAGGATGATGTTTTAGTATATTTTACTGAAAGGTACCTACCTATTATAGAAAAACCCGAAAAATATTCGCAGAACTTGGTAGTTTTATAATCTGTGACTTTCTTCTGAATTTCAATGAAATATTGTACTCACGATATTTAGAAAATAAAATGATCTATTTAGATCGTTAATTCTATTTTCAGAGGTAGTAAGGCTTCTGGAGGAGGAAGATCGCGTCTAGTACAGGCAGGATGCTCCCAGCAGTGATTGTTCGAGACCAGACGTTCCGTTGCTACAGACTGGTAAAGAATAGAATGAGTTTTTCTTATGGATATCGTGGCGTCCATCCACAGACAGGGTTACCTTGCCTAAAAGTGAAAGGGGATCGCGAATAGTGATTCACAGTCCTGTTCATTCAAATCTTCATGCGTGGACAATCTAAATTTCCTGTGTGACTGATAACAAAAGATTGCCCGTCGACTGTTCTAAGAACATGTATGTACATAATTCAAAGAGAAATATAAAGATATGACTTTTAAAGTTTCAAGATGCATTCTTTTGGAACAATTGAATAAATTTTATGCTCTTGTTTCCTATTCCTGTTACCCCTGCGAGCTCCACTAGGACCTGTGCCTATAGCTGCATTCAAAAGTTTCTCAAACTGTTGCATATTTGTGTCCAATCTGAATTATGAAGAGGAGAACCAAAATGCATTTTAGACGATATGAAACATAACGAACCGTTTATAATTGCTGGATTATTTTTAACAACGTCAAATTTACAATACAATATTTACAACTTCACAGTACAATATGAAATTTTAACATGCTACATGCTGGATCTTTATTTGAATAATTTAATTTTCAGTTCCAATACATTCTCTACGTATTTGATAATTTCGAATTATAAAAATATGTGGTGTAGATGTAAGTACATAGGTATGTACATTGTACTTCGTAATCCCGAAGATGGTAACACATAATACAGTAGGTACAATTATTCCGAAGAGATGAATATTGTAAACACTAAACGGTTGTACTTTTGAAAATTTGTTACTATGCCAATAAATTTTATTTTACAGCTTCTTGTGATATATATTAAGACACTGTACATTGTGCTAAAAAATCACAAAAATATTCGGACACCATTTAAAACAGAATAATTTGTTTAAATATTGGTTCAAACGAGTTGAGTTTCTTTGAGAAGCTGAACGGATTAATTTACTAGGTGACGTGATTTGACGATTAAAAAAATTGTAATTGGTCGGAATAGCGAAAAAAATAGTCGAAATCGGTTAACGTAGGTATGAGCTGCAGACAGTTGAAAGTGGTGAAAATCACAGTGTTCGACCGGGAAATGTAATAAACCTAACGATTTTACATATTTTGATGCCTGTCGCTTGTTTCTGCATGAGCCGATTTCGATGAAATTTTCAGCATGTGCAGAACTTACTTAAATCTACAAACGGAATTTTTAAATTTACATCACAGGGCCAGATAAAAAAAATGAAAAAGGGACCTTCACTATTTTTTTCGCTATTCCGACCAACGCAATTTTTTTTAAAATGAGAAGTAATCCAATCGTTCTAGCTTCCCCCCAAAAAACTCAAATCGTATAGAGCTTGGACCAATTTTAAAAAAGTTATTCTGTTTTGAAAAATAAATATTTCAATTTTATTATATCAAATTATAATCAATAGTTTCAGGTATGCGTCATCAAATTTCCACTGCCCTTCATTTCTCGCACATTCATGTGTACTTCAGAAAATAAATATTAACTTGGGAATTTTTACAAAATTTTTCTGTGTTGTCATTACAGTCAACCCTCCTATAACGCGATTAATTCGTACCGCGTTATATGGAAACCGTGTTATAAGAAACTTAGAATTACATAGCACAAATCATATTAATTCGTACCGCGTTATATAGAGACTGTGTACCGTGTTATATGGAAACCGCGTTTTAAGAAATTCATAATTAGTAGAAACCAGATTAATTCGTACCGCGTTATATGGAAACCGCGTTTTGAGAAAACCGCATTATAGGAGGGTTTACTCTACAAAAGGCAATAAATATATGGTTACATATTTCAAAACTAAAGGTGCGTCTACACGACGACACTTTTATGTCTAGATCAAGTATATACGACAATCAAAAAAAGTTCCGGAAGATTGGAAACTGCTTAGAGTCCGCGACACTGAATTTGACCTGTCGTTGCGGGAGTTGCAGCTAGAGCTAGACTGATAACACTGCAATAACTAGCCCTAGCTAAACACAAAAGACACTTGATCTAGACACAAAAGTGTCGTCGTGTAGACGCACCTTTAGTTTTGATAAAAAATAGCAATGCTGCATCATTTCGGCAATGGCAGGGGAATTCCCTGGCAAATGAAATTGAAAAATGTTGATGTACATGCATAAAATCAGGGGAATTGCCTATTAATTTCAACCGTAAAAGTGAATTAGAAAAATTCATGCTATAGGGAGACTGCTTAAGCTAATTAAGTTGTATTACTATAAAGAAACCGTGTTATAAGAGTACCGCGTTATATGGAAACCGCGTTATGAGAGTACCGCGTTATAGGAGGACTGTCGCAATTTTTGCTCCGCGTTATATGGAAACCGCGTTATGAAAGTACCGCGTTATAGGAGGGTTGACTGTATAAGTATATAGAAAATAAACATTAACTTGGGAATTTTTACAAAATTTTTCTGTGTTGTCATTATAAGTATATATACTCATATATATATGTATGTATATATGTTAGATCCAGGTAGAAAATATTGGCCTGTCGGGTGTACTTCCCAAATTGTGAATCACTGCCAAACATGGCTCCCACGTGTACTCCAAGCCAGTGTACCGTTGCCTCTTTGTTTCAGAAACAAAGACCGTGTGTTTTTAGGTTCATCCCTTAAATAGGATGGGAGGTGGTAACGCTGATCGAAGAAACGGAAAAATGGAGGGTTTGGCGTAGTCAAACGGTAAGGTAGAAGCTACTCTATGATCTTGACCGATCAATATTTTCTGTTCCCAGTAAGGTACTTCATTATTTGATATGAAATTTTTAAATATTCTCATTTACTAAAATTTGATCTGACGTTACTACATCGGCGTCAACCACTTTTCACTGCAAAAAACTTCGTAATTAATGATGAAAGTTTTCTCGTATAATGAATATAATTTAAATTAGCAACATAAATACAATGATTTAATTAAGGACTTACCTACATAATTTAGTTATTAATAATTGAAACAAAAACATTGAAACAAAAAACTTTTATTTTTATAAACACAGGAAATACCGTTTTCTGATGTTTAGAATAAATTTTTCTCTAATTGAAACACTTCTTTATTAATAAAAACTTTTAATAACGAGGTAGAATGAGAATGTTCCTAGCTTTAGTTGCTTATTTTCTTTTTCTAATTTCAATAGGTTTGACATATTCCATCCGTAACATTTCATTGAAGAATTATTCGAATTGAGCTCAACTGAAATAATTTAACAAGCTTCCTCTAAAATTTACAGGTGATTTGTTCAAATATTAGATCATTTTCTTGCATTTCGAAGTATCGTTCTCAAGATATCAATAATTGAACTTAGGAGTTCGACTTTCGTCAAACGAAAGCTTTAATACTGTCTTAAATCCCAAAAATACACAGAAAGTGTAAGTAATTGAGAAATGTAGAATATGGGTATGCGGGTACCCAAATATTTCCGGGTTCACGGGTACCCGAAAACATTTAAGTTGTAATTTTGCAGTGTGATCAGATGTAAGAATTTTTAAGCAAGAAAATCGGCTTGTGAAACCAGGTCCCATAATTTCGAGTACCCGCACATCCCTAATGTAGAATCTTGTGACGTAATAAATATTTGGAATTCTGTTTATCATATTTGTTTTTCTGATTAATACTACTACTAAAGATCAGAAGCATAACAGACACGTATTGTTAGTCATACATATTGAAGTAAACGTTATTTTACAGCTTTGAACAAACCTGACCTTAAATATAATTTAAGAGTATTAATAGATAAATAGAATATATCGTGAGGTGTATAACCAAACTCAATCCTTGTAAGTGTGTAGAGGGTTCCACAAAATCTATCACAATTCACAAGGTATTCTCGTCAGCTAAACGTGCTCAATTGTTCAACTACGTGTTTGAAAACGAGGTGATCCTAAAAGTAGGACGTCTAATGGACAAAGGGCCTGTTTAATGGAGCGTTATTCCAAAAATGTACGTGTCTGTCGTGTGAAATATATGGCTGCAAGCGTAGGTAGCTATACAACATGAATTCGGTCATTCGTTGCCCTCGTTTCGCTATTATTCCTTTGTCTGTAGTCACTGCAATTTTTTATATTGTTACTCTATTTTTGTGTCAAAGCTTTAACACAAATTTAATTACATTTAGTACGAAGCCTGGAAGCGGAGTTAATTTATGCTATGCTGTGCTATAAAACATAAAAAAAACACAGCACAGCTTAGCTTTGCTTTCGGTGGAAACGGTTCCACAAGGACGTACTGAAGCTAATTTTTGGAAACTTAGCATAGCATATCTTAGCTTAGGTTTCAGCTGGATTCCCGGCTTGAAGTTGTACACTTTTGAGAATTTAAAATTCACTGAATCATTGAAACAAGACAGACAAAGATCACTGTGTATTGTATTTTTATGTTTGAAGTTACCTCACTGCGTAAGAATCTTTATTTGCGAAATTAAATATAATGACGACATAGTGTATTGTGACGCGTTTTATTAACACGACAAAATAAATTAACAATCGTAAATCTTAAGAGTTTGACAGCAGCTTATTATTATTTATACGATAAAATTTATAAAGTAACAGTAAACAGTGATTAACAATATATTTGCACCGTATCTCGTCAAGGAATAATTTCTAATTGCAATGGTTTACATTATAAGCACAGAGTCGAGATATCTCTAAGCTTGTATCCTTTAGCATCATGGTGCTGGATTAAACCAATAAATCATAACGGTTAAGGCGTACTTATCAAAGTTAAAATTCAATGTTACTCAGTCCACGCAAACACCGATTTCACCACTGTATAATAATATACTCGCGCAACTTTTTGTTCTCAGTACAGTATTGCTCACTGATCCCTTTTAGCACGGGAAATCCAAGTTCCGCGCGAAAGTTTCTAATTAGCTGTTCGTGAAATACGAGAAGCGTGAAACATGTTCTTCTGATCCAGATAAACAGGAAAGTCGCTGGCTATTTACGCTTTCTGAAGTAACAGGGCAAGGTGGAAATATCTGCATACCTCCAAAGTTTCTGTATATGTATAGTTAATCAAGAATTTTGTTAGGAAGGAATGTCAAAAAGATATACCCACCAAAGTCTGAGGTATTCCTAGTGACTTCTGTACAAACCACGCCACAGCCAAAAACGGAAATGACCAAGTAATACTAAACAGACTAATTATTGAGCACAGTGAGATTATTGTTAACACATTTTCAACAAAATAATCCTACATTGCTGTGAACCCTGTCAACAAAATTGAACCATCAGACACATCCTATTAGACTGCACAAACACAAAAGATACTAGAAATCAGCACCAAGTACCCAATAATATGAAAGAAATATTCGAAACAGAAGAAAACCTTAAGAAAGCACTCGATCTTATTCTAGACTTATCACTGAGCATGGTCGCTAATAATCACAAACTTGATGCGACCTTAAAACAAAAAAAAAGGAATTTTGTTACCTTAAGACAAATCGATATAATTCACAGGGTGGCATTACATAATATATAGGGTGGTATACGTAACACTAAACGTGTCCATATCACCACTTTGATAGCCGCTGTCACGTATACGTCATTTCGATTTATTACTTTTCATAAGTCTAAGAATTCTTATATCATTTCTCACTGATAAAACTATACCATTCAAAGATGTATATTCGATTGATAATATGCCGTTTCTTAATGGTTTTCAACAACCAATGAATAGTTGGTAAATATTAAAATGATCGACAGTGGGCGTAAGTTTTCAGCAAAAGCCATCGAAGTGGCAATCACCCGAGATCTGAAAGGTGATTAATTTTAATCGTTAGGGGAGACCTGGGCAAGTTGATACAGAGGCAGGTTGATACAGACGAATATTTTGACACTGTATATATGTAGCTCTTTGTGTACAAGATATGTGAAGCTTCTTGATCAATTCTTTACTACGATCTGTGTACGTCTGTGTACCTTGACTTTGGCAATCCGTTTTTAACTGTTTTCATTTCTAGAGAAATTTCTAGAGAAAAAGTAAATAGTTGTGTTTACTTTCCAAACCGTCTTGAGACAGGATAGAGAATTTTATCACTCAAATTAATTCGGCATCACATTGAGTCGTTTGAAGGTAAGGTAATAACGTTTTGTTATTTTGTTTATATATTTTTTTATGGAGATGTTTGTACATAATGACTTCCTGCGGGGTAAGTTGATACGTTTTCTCTGGGGCATGTTGATACTCATGGAGAGTGTATCAATTTTTTCTGACTACTTTTAGTTAGCCGTTTCCTTTTATTTCTAGGAAAATGGTACGAAAATATGTTAGAAAAACGAATCGGGGAAAAATACCACAAAATATTTTTCAAAAAGCGTGTGTTGGTATAGAAAAGGGTCAATGTCGTTACGTCAAAGCGCGAGAATATGCGGAATAGATAAAATAGCTTAAAAAAAAGCAAGCACCTCATGTTAAAGTGGGATATTCCATACATCCATCCTTTACTCATTAAACGGATATTTTACAGATGTATCAACTTGCCCCGCATTGGGGTAAGTTGATACATTTTACCTTCGTCCAAATAACATTTTCTCGTTCATTTTGTATGTATTTTCTCAACATTTCATTTAGAATATATTAAACAGGAGGAACCAAACTATATTTTAGCATATTTGTTATTAAATAATTAATTCAAACAAAAATGAAAAAAATTGAAAATTGAGAAACGTATTAACTTGCCCCGGTCTCTCCTATGTCTTAAATTTTGTGGATTTCAGAGACCTTCAAATCGGTGTCAAGAGTCACCAATATTCTCCTTCTCCTGTTTCTCTCATATTCTCCTACTCTTCTCACCTGCACTGGGGGATAAAGCGGAGGATAACTTTTAAATTTCAAATGGGAACTTATGCAAATCCAATCATTTTCGTGATCTAAGTTGGAGAATAAAAAAATTTTATCACAAGCATTTTATCGTAAAACTGTTTCTCGGAAAGTTGCAAAGCGATTGAAGTTCAGATTTTTGATCACTTTATTAAGTTAGTACATTTTTATACAAATACCTATAGGTATCTATTCATTTTAGTACATTTTATTATGTTTTCATACTTTTCAATATTATCTTACAAAGAAGTAAAAAATTACTTCCCGTGGCTGCTTCTCCGTAATAGTTTACATACTCACATTAAATTATCTAGCATTAATTAATCTAAATTTACTTTATTTAGATAATATTGCTCCACTTTGTTGAAACCGTGCTGTAATTTAAGAAAGTTTCCTTCCTCCAGGCACTTATACGTATGTAATACAGCTTTTATCGGATATTAGAGAGAAAGAAGCTTTATCTTACAACGAGCTCATAATCTGATCTGCAGCAGGTCGAAAATTATTTTAGACTGCAGGAAATTAAATTTTAAATTAAAGTTCTAGACGAAATGGTTCACGGTCTCCTCTTCCACAAGTTTCAATTAAATAGTAATTGCGAACAGAAAACGAAGGTGTGATGTTTCAGATCTTTTTTCCATTATTCATCCTAATTTCCTCAGAAATCAGAATACGAAATATTATATAGACGTTCATACACAATATTTAAATATATAAATTTTAAGAAAAATTGTAAGTCTGGGCTTATATTTTATACCAAAGTCGTTAATACTAACTCTCTGTACATGGAAATTTACTTTTCATTAGTAATATTGCTTAATGTATTATTGCCGTGTTATATGGAAAACACTCTTTATTCCGGTTATTGGAAAAGTTAACATTTTTAATCACATTATACGCAATTAATCGAACGTACTTAATAAGGTCACCGTTTACATTTCACGTATCGTACTTGATGAGATTGCAAGCTCACAAACAGTTTCTGATCTCTATGTATATTTCATCAGCCACTGCCGATGCCCCCAGACATTTTGCGTTTGGAGGAATAGCGTTATATACGACTGTTATATTGCAGTGTCTTTATGCGAGATATCGGGAGATTTATAATAATTTACTTCTACATTTTTTAATATTAATAATAAAGTATATTTAGATAATGTTTGTTTAGATTTCTAATTCTGTCTCTAATTCATTAACAAAAAAAAAACAAGAAATTAAAGGATATAGTGATCTCTTAAAATGCTACGAATGCAATGAAATTTCAGGAACACCGAAATATAGATAATTTATTAGATCATTGCTTTGCTCGAATACAGTTCAAATTTGAAGTATATTTCGAATAATTTTGTAAAGTAAATGTTTAATAATTTCAATTGAAATGTAAATGTTAATTAAAATGGGATGAGTGTAGGTAAAGCATAACGACCAGGGAGATATGAATTATTTAACATTTCACTTTACAATTCAATATTATGTGCTGCATGATTGCGGTTTATATAATTATCTTGAAAAAAATGAGGTATGGAAAGAAAATTTCATATAAATTAACTACTCTCCAGAAGAACAGTAATTACGTGGTAATTACGTGGTGATTGTAATATACTTTATTAATTGCCCGTTAGTGGAATATTCCATTTCACATAGAATACCCTCAACTAGGTAATTTGACATTTTTTCTCTTAATAGAAATTACGAGAAAATCAGAGTTAACGAGTAAAATTAGTCCTTAGTAAGGGAAATTTTCAACTCAAAAATTCTTTCCCACCGTTCAGATGTTTCTCATGCAGAACTAATATTTTAAACCGCGACAGCGGAATAAAGGAAGGTTTATCGGTTTAGACGGAAGACTGCAAGACGAAACTCAAGCAAAACGGAACTCGAGTAAGGTGGGAAAGTATGCGTCTTTGGTG
Organism: Andrena minutula; assembly: GCA_929113495.1. Classification (NCBI taxonomy): domain Eukaryota; kingdom Metazoa; phylum Arthropoda; class Insecta; order Hymenoptera; family Andrenidae; genus Andrena; species Andrena minutula. The sequence goes on from OV815994.1 coordinate 42,506,729, forward strand.
TACCTAAAATACGGGAATAGTAAATAACAATGATTATACTGCAACAGGAAACTCTCCAAGTGTAACATTTTCCACAATTTTCTTTGTGCAAACATTGTCACAACTTGATGAGGAAAAATACTGTTTTTGAAATGGTAATAGTACTTTTCTCCCCAACCTTACCATTAGCCATCTTCTTTACTCCTTCACCAGCTCATTAAAAATTATAAAAATAGTCAGCACTATGTAAAATATGGAGAAATGTAAATACGTAATGAGAGGGAAGATTAATATCGTGCAATAATCGTTGAGGACTCATTCAATGGTTAGACGCTGTAAATCTCTCGAACCTACCTATATTGAAAAGAAGTTTATACCCCAATGTAGTTTTTTTCAGCCACGTGAATTTATCATTGTCAAGTCCTACTGCGACTAAGTAGTTTGAACTTTTTCTACTAAAATGACTGCAAAATTATATTTGACTAATTAGGTACTCTACATATAGTATATTCGATTAATGGTAGTGTGGTACAGCAATTTTGCTAATCTTCATTAAATATAATTGAAAATAAATATTTCCTGAAATAAAAATTAAAAATGAAGCTGATAATTTTTTGAATAGTTTCATATAGTTTTTATTACACAAATCGAGTATCTACGTTGAAAATAAAACCTATTATTGTATTATGTTTTTGTTTAATGTACTAAAGTATACAAATGAGAGATAATAGTATATACCCTGGTTTTACATAGGTGATGAGAACTTAGTATCAAGCAAGACTTGTTTGTCATCATTTAACATCGTTTAGAAACCTTCGTTATTTAAATATGCAGAGTTTGTCTTCCTGTTTTTGGAAGGTTGGCTAGTAATGATAATTCTATTACATGCCGTGATGGCGTAGCGGCCACTGGTGAGTTGGAACATTGCTTAAATCGAATACATAATCGCCTTTCCTCTTTCACACAAATGTACAAAATAATATCACAAAGTAGACCAGTGATTCGCAACCTGTGGGTTGCTACCCGCACGGGGGTCGCGATGTGTTTTCTGTGGGGCCCCGCGCTTATTTTTAGTTTACGATTCTTAGCACTTATTTATTTTAATATGGTTATATTGCCATATTCTATTAATCATGCAACACCGATTTTTCATGAATGAAAGAAAAAGCTGGTTACCTAGATACAAGCACAGCCATCATACTAAATAAGATGATTGAATATATTAAATATCTTTAATCTTTAAGTATATTTAATAATATATTAAATATCTAATCTTTAAGTATATTTAATAATATATTAAATATCTAATCTGTAAGTATATTTAATAATATACTAAATATCTTTAAGTATATTTAATAATATACTAAATATCTTTAAGTATATTTAATAATATACTAAATATCTTTAAGTATATTTAATAATATACTAAATATCTTTAAGTATATTTAATAATATACTAAATATCTTTAAGTATATTTAATATATGTCGTAAGCTAATTAAATATTATTAAGTTAGAATTATATTCTGAAATACCTATTTTTAATGTGTTTTCTTCACCTTATTCAATTTACATTACCTCATATAAGGGAAGGGGAGGGCGTCGCTAGTTATGTGAATATTATATAAGGGGTTCGCTACTCAAAAGAGGTTGGGAAACACTGAAGTAGACGGTGAAACAGCACCACTTGTGTTCGACTGTGATTTACACGGCCTTTTCGTTGACAGCTGAACTTGCAACCTCTAGAACACAGGATGCATCACGTAATTGGGACCGATTGTGAATCGTACCTCCTGTGTCGTTGGAGAAAGGGTGAACGGTGTAATAGGAGTTACAGAACTATTTTCGTATAACTTTATCTTTTTTACTGCAACAGTATATTTTGTTTATATAGGTACGTAGATAGGTAGGTTCTTGTTATTATTATGCATTTAAGAGAAAAAAGTGCTTAAAAAAATATCACAAGCTATTTTTAATTGTTAACAAGGTTTATTACCGGAACACGTTACACATTTGTTAATTGTTTTATATTAATTCATACTTTGAAGTGTCTAATTTGTATTAGTATGGCCGAGAAAGCATAAATTTACGTTGTAACAAAATTAGGAGTAATAACACAAAAATAGTCATTTGGTCGGAATTACCCCACTAGTGACCCATGATTTTCCTTTATAAACGCGATAGAGAAACTGTCAAATTAATAAAAAACTGTATTATTTTTTATTTTATAATTAATTAGTACATATATCACAAGTTCATTCTTCAGGGGTATCCCATCCTAAACATGCTTCATGTGCCCATTGACCACATACTGTGCACAGGAACCACATTTCATCACCTCTTCCGAATTCTTTGCAAAAGGAGCAAATATCATGCTCTACTTTCTTGTAAAAAATATCTGAATTGTACGTGGCATCTACGCCAGAAAAAAATCAATGTTTAAATTACCCCTCTCTTTTGGCCGGTATTACCCCACACCTCGTGTTCAGATATTTGAAGTAATACACTGAATTGAATTTACATATCACCAAAAATCAAATGTGAGTGTGAAAGTAGAAACATTCCTCTGAGAAATGAACATTCCCGGAATTGTTTGAAACAAAGACTGCTCTCCTCATGGAAATAATGAATATTAGCTCGCCGCATCATTAACAGGTGGTTGTACCATACAGAGTCAAGTTATGCGGTTTTTATTTAAGGAAATAGAAGTGGCCGGAATTACCCCGCTTTCCCCTACAAAATATTGTGAAAAACAAAATTGGTAGCATGATGTAAGGATATAAGGCGTGCTCACTGAGCGGCTCATTTCCGGCTTCTACTGCGCATTCCCAATTTCCGTCATATTAAAATATGTATCTATATGAATGCACATGTATGTGTCCGGACGCGTTATTGAAATGTTGACAAATTCATTCTATCCTATTGGTTAGCAATCCAATATGGAGAAACTTGGGAAGGGCACGTTATTGGCTAATCTGAAAGGGTGCACAATAGCACACTTTACATCCTTACATCATGATTGGTAGTGCACATTTGAATTTATTATTTTTGAAGAAACGTCACAACCACTCGTGCAATATTCATTTCTCTGATCACTATCCTCTAATACTTTTATATACAGATTAATGTATCCGGAATGCTTATGAGTCCATTTAAAAATAGTATTACATATGAAATTCTTTTAAAATAAATTATAAGTTTACAAAATATTTAGAAAAATTAGAAAACTTTTTATTATTGGAAAGTGTTCTACGTACCAATGGTAATACTATAGTGTAGATTTTAATTTCTAACACTTACATTGTTTTCTACAAGGACTCTTCATTATCCATCGTAACAAGCTGATTATCTTTCAAGGAATAACAAAACTAATGTTCACTCGACATAATGCAGTATAAGATACGAATGATTTTTGCACAATGTTTATGTTTAATACGCATTCCATAAATCTGGACTCCCCTAAAATATGTATCTATATTGAAACGCATAAATTTAATCTTCAACGGGCTGTAATTCTGTATAGGAACAAACGTATGCAATGAAATACAAACCTATGCACATGCCTGCATAAACTATAGAAATACATATCTGTACAAGAAATATGGTTCCAATTTATTCACATATTCGAGACACTCGGAAGATATATCTTGGTATAAATACGTATCAGCTCATATTTCTCTAAAGTACCTTCGTAGGTATCACGCTTTTAAGCCGACAGGCGGAACTGTGATGTTCGGTAGTATCCGTTTACTGCTTTAAGTTGGCATATTTCCCAAGAAGCATCATTTTAAAATAGCTATGTGCATGCGAACATTTCGTGCACTCACTGGCTGTGTGACGAACATTCATTTAGAAATATATGTACGTACTAGCCCACACGTATCCCAGTTTCACCCGAAAATTATTTATGATGAAATAAAAAATCCTAAAAGAAAAATAAATAGCCTATCATCTAATCGAGGACGTATATAATATACATTCATAATTTCATTGAAATCCGTTCAGCCGTTTAAACGTGAAAGAAAGACAAACAGACAACGTTTCACTTTGATATATTAGTAGGGAAGTAGGGATAGGGATGTATGTGAATCCTGAGTGCTTTTTTCAAGTAACGATAAAAAAAATTTGAAGGAAGATGTCTGTATAAATATTTTGCTTTCGTTAAATAAATAGCATAAAGATATAATTTTAGAGAGAATACGAATAAAGTGTGGGTAGAAAACTCTATGGTTGAACCCTTATTGAAATGAACGAAAAAGTTATAGTACTTACTTGTGCCTTTGGGAGCTAATAATTTCGGAAATGTTCAAGTTATTAATTTTCAAGATAATAATTATTGTTGTTATGTCTATGCATATGTGTAATGGACCAATTCCTAATAGCTAACACAACAATTAACTTATTATGAATTATTTCAATTTGTATTTTAAGGAGGGCGTTAGTAATACATTAAGTAATGTATCATGTTTGAATTTAGAACTAAAATTAAATTTCCTCCCTCACACACTTTCAAAAATTTCGTGTGATCTAGAGAGATCACTTCATTCATTAAGGAACTGAACTTTCTAAAATTTGTATTTCACTATTTTAAAAGTGCAAAAATAAAAGTAAACACATTGAAATTTTTAATGATGATTTGCAGAAGACTACGCTTTTTGAGACATCAAAGACACTTAAGTTTCCCTAAATATATCCTGTAATTCATTTCATGCACATTATGGGCCATTAGAATACTATTATATGTCTATGGTGAGTGGGCAAATGAGTATAAGTCGGAATTATTAGTTTTGCAGGAAGACACTTAAAATATTTAAAGAGCTATGTAACACCAGGTGTTAAATTTTGGACGTGAAAGTTGATAACATATATGTTAAAAGAAACTTTTATTTTTAATTTTGATTTCCAAGCAGGAAGAAAAAAGAAACTGTTTAAGCTTGAGGTAAATTTTCACTTATACTCGTTTACTCGCTCACCCGAGAATAGATATGTGTAACATGCTTAAAGGAAATTAAGAATGTGGCACATTTATTCAATATATGAATTTATAAAAAAGAAGTACGAGAGAATCTTAGTTACTGACGAAATATTGAGAAACTTTATTTGGCATTGAAATTTAACATTCCTGGGCTGCATTTCCAAATAAAACTTCCGTAGCAATTGTATTATACAGGAAGTTTTACGCAGACTCCCCAAATATGCCCAACCACTTCAAAAGTTCTGAATAATGAAGCACTATTAAGCTTACTTACAACAGTTGCATAGTTACATCGCTGTTGAAACTCGAAGTTCCTCTGTTCACACTACCACGAGTCGCAAACTCAAATTCCACTGCAATAGGTAAATACACTTAATTGTAGATGTCCAACACGGAACTAGAATTAATTCACTTTAAAAGAAGTAATGTACTCTCGTATACAAAGTTTCCTTTCCTTCTTGTATACGTATGTGCAATGCAGGAAGTTGAGATAAACATAGTGGAAAATAAAATTAAGTTTACGAAGGAATCGCAATATAGACACATGTTCCGATGTTTCGTATGTTAAAAATGAATATGGCCAGGGTAATACTTTTTTAATTATTTAAATATAAAAATTAATAATTAGTATGAAAATTGAGTTTCATGGGGAGAAATGAATTTATTCGAGAACATAAAGTAGAGACATACATATGTATAATAGTTTATAAAACTGAAACTGAAATTTCGTTAGCATGCGCAAAAAACATGCCTCTACTCTAATTAGTTTCATGGATGACTCATCAGTTTTAAATATTGTTTTTGCATCTCTGTTTCTAATTCTGATATTCTAGCCATTGCAAGGTAATAAAACTCAATTAGTGTACGAATTTGAAACCTTCTGTTATTACCTTTATCTTTAAAATTAAATTTAGCAGCTAATTAATATAGTATGGAATCAAAAGTGAATCATTAAGTATTACTAATTACCTAATAATCATAAAAGAATTCCTCGATAATATGTGACATAGAAAGCGTCAAATAAATATTGTACGCAAATGAATTCGCTGTGTCGGAAGTTCCAGTGCTAATATTCAACTGTTAATATCTCGAAAACGAATCCTCGGATTCGAAAACGGTAAAGGACTTTTTGATTTCTTTTTTGCATGAAAAAACTGCATGTTTCGGATTGTTCCATTATTTTGGGACACCCTATATATCCTTCATTCATCAGATATAATTAGTATACCTTGTATTTATGTCAAATATCAAAATCAATATGCATACGAGGATCCATCATCTAAAATCTAAATCAATAAGGATTACGTCAAAATTGGTATTTCAGTGTACTCGATTAGATAATTTCGCACAAATCAATACTTACACTTGATCATCCACGAAATTACATTTGTACCATTCATTGATATTGAATTATATTTCTGATGATTAACTGTAGTATTTCGATGAACGCTCGAAATTAGCTCACAACTTGAAAGATATATAATGTGTAATTAATGTTCACTAAATTCAGTAAATTCTCGCTTTTAAAGCTAACGTGGCTACCCTACAGACCAATGATGTTGTAACAGTGTGGCATATTTAAGCAACAGTTTCTTAAAAACAACATACAATACCCTGGAAATTGTTAGGTTAAATCAATTGACAATTAAAATTTTTTATGAAATTTGACACATGAATAAGAGTTCTAAAAAAATGAACACATTATCGACTAAAATTTATGATCATCGGGTGAAAATTGTGCTGAAACATGCGTTTGAAAAATCTGTTTAAGTGAATTTGTCGAAAATTGATGGAGATAGAAAATAAATATTAAATAATAAAAACTACTTGTTTCGTTTAAAATAATATGGCCTTGTAAGTAATTGCAAAACATGAATGCAGTACTATTTATCATATGTATGTGTATCTAGTTTGTGAATGTTTATATGTAGCAGCCATTAAGATGGGGTGAGGATGACCTTAATCCTTAATCCTCAGATGCTGGATGATTAATAGAGTCTTTGTATCTATTTGAATCTTAAATGGTAATTGTGCACTGTCATGAACAATATGTTTCGGAAATACCTGTCCGGCACCACTTACCAGTCGGTTTACTGACTTCTGGCAAACCGAAGATTGGTCATTCTGCTCAATGTAAGTATACACAGAATTCACTGAAATAGTTTTTTACAAATATCTTGAAAACTGAGGCCGAGTGGCGGTTACAGTAAGTATAGGAAAAACTTGTTCATAATAATAACCTTTGCAACATATTTCAAGATCATTAAAATCGGCGAGGTGTGCTCTCTTCTATATAATTACCTTGAATTCGACTATTAATTCTTCCCACGTGCGTGCTTATACCCTTGAAAAACGTAATGACACTTGAACGACAGCCTGCAATAGACTTTCAAGTTGAACGATGGAAATTATTAACTTTGCAGAATTTACAAAAAAAATATATTAATTTAAGAAGCATTTGATGATATTGGAAATATATTTTATTGCGATATCGGTATATTGCTATTATTTATTAGACAATATCGTAGGAAAAGCCCTTGGCCTCAGCCACCTTTGATTTATATCAAGCTTGAATAGTAATGCTGATGGATCGTTGAACAAATTATGCAAACTTGTACGCAGATGATGAGCAGTTGCCTCAGGGCTCCATCTTCCAAAAGAAATTATGATTTTATGTAAATACTCTTTATCTTTGTTTCCAATAATTTTCATACCACACGCGCGTAAATTCATTTGTACTTCTGTTATGTATACAGGGTGCCCCAGAACGTCTGGGCTTTTTTCCTTAAAGGGTGAGGCCTAACTAAAACGGTTAAAACAGCATGCTCCATTGGGAATTTGTTCTAAAAAAATCCGATAAACTTTTATTAAACCTTAGTCTATTGGAAAGAGCACATCCTGCGGATATTTTAGTATTTTTGTGGTCAAAAGTAATGAAAGCTTTGTATGTTATAGGCGATGCCTGAGACGACGCAGTATCTTCCCAAATTAAAAATTCGAAATTTTTTAGATAATATACTAATGCAATTATCTAGGCTCTATCGGGACCGATTTTGGAAAATAATTTTCCGATAAAACAGCGGCTGTGCAAAGATGAAGCATCAATATTTGGCAAAAGATCGTTCGTCTTTCGAGAGTAAAAAATCTAGGCAAAAACAGGAAAAGCTCCCAATAGCGCTTAGATTTTTAATCCAAAAATAAGCCTGCAAAGCCTCGAGTAAATCAGTTCATTAATTTTTGAGTTATGTGTGTCACTTTAAATGCGTTTAAAGTTTTGGGTCTGAGCGCTACACCGAGGAATATCTACCCACTTACACTCGATTAACTTTGGTAATTTTGGTTGGATTAACCTGACGCTTTCAGGGAATATTTTCAAGATGTACTTCAAGAAAATATAAAAATCGGAAAGTCGATTTTTCGAAAATTTTCTAAGAAGGCCTCCCCCTTAAATCCGCCACTGCTTCTACGTAAATTAATGGCAATTAATTTATGCATTTAACATTGGATTTAAAAAATTACATTTCACATGCGAATATTTCATCGATCACTTAAATATTTCATTTAATTTACAAAAGCTTAGTGTATTAATTTGTTCTGATACAATGTTCTACCAACTTAAACTTAAAGCATACACTTATCGAGATCACTTTATGCTTATTGCAATACAATATTGTTTTTGTAACAGTGTTTACCATTTTAATTTATTTATTGGACTACAAATTCTTAAGTTAACATAAGAATCTTGATTGCTAAATTAAAAGTTCACGCCTGTGTGAACAAATAACAGTACTTGCGGCATGCGGTTGCAATTTTAGCCTTTATTTCCATCGATTTCAAGGAGCGAACTCAACGTCTTCCGCGGCATGCGCTGCTCTGATTTACTAGCTTGGAACACGTCAGATGCACGATGTGTAAAAGATTTTACGATAGTTGGCCTCGATTTTGTTCCGTAAATTATCTGTAGGCCAATGAAAGACCTGTAAAGTGCATTCTAAAGATTTATGTATACAATGGTCATTAGGAAGAACTGTGAAACTCTTCTTCCCTACATAAATGAAGGAGGTAAACAAAATTAATAAGTTATAAACAATTAGTAATAGTTATGCGTTCTTAATCAGTATTTACATTTGGCGTACAAGTTTTAAAGTAAATTAAAGAAATTAGCAAAATATAATATACTTTTTCTTTAATTACAACTACTACTTTGTACTTGTTAAATAATTAGAAAGATAAATTGTTTAACGAAATTTCGAATCCATTGCCAACATATTTTGTACTCCCTAAAAAATACTCAATCTTGAACTCATAGTAAAACATAATATGTATTAACGTTAACACAAGTTTAGGAATTTCGAGGTACGTGAACTCGTAGATTGATAAGATGGCGACAAAGATAACGTTTCGAAACATATGAAATGTTTCATGTAAGGCGAGGTAGAAATTCATCGTGATGACATGATTAATTGCCTACCACGTCCTCACTGCTATTTGAGGATGATGTATAGTTCCCCTCTGTTCAACTACGTTGGAGAATTTCAATTGTCTTTACGCGAAAGCTAACTACGCGCAAATCAAATTCCCAATTCGCAGGGTACATCCCGCGTCGAGTAATTGCCTTTCGTCGTTTTCATTAAGTAGGTTCAAGCACATGAAAGGTTACTGCACAACGTTAAACACCAAAGGCACGTAAACCTCTCATCCTTCATATGAAGCGACACTTCTTTCTCTTCTTTCATTTTTCAAAAATTGTTAAAAGTTAATAAAGACAATTCAGCTGGAACCACATCATATTTTTACATTCGTTTTAACTGTTTTTAATTCTTACTGTTTAAATGAGCTCACGTACAAATTATTTACTGTCATTTAATCGTAGTAGAATTATTTTACCAATTATAAATCTTCCGATTGCATTGTTCTTCTCCTTCGTTGCAACATATGTAGGTATTTATTCCATACTTTATTTTTTTAAGTATAGATTCTTTAATCTACAATCTTCTTTCATTATTTGTTAATTCTAGCTAGTAATAAATAGAGACCGATACCTAACGAATATTAAAATATGTAAAATTAGTTTGCATATCTATGTTAAAACTTTTTCATTCTGCTTTGTGACTGCATACTATGTATTTACTATCTTGTACATCTTTAATTTCTTTTATTGTATACTATCCTACATTTGTGCAATAATATCAAATTATAAAACTCTTATATTACAAAGGACAATGTTCACAGAACTGAATCGTTTGAAACGTTACTCTTCGACTGTCATAGCAGCCTGCGACTGCAGTCAAAGCTTCGCCATATGAAAGCACTCAATGCCTGTCGATTACAGTTGACACTTGAACTGATAGCGCTTAAAAAAGGGAAACTACAAATCGCTATTGACACTCACTGACATTAGTAAATGTTAACATTTCGTTTTATTTACCACGTGTTAAGGTTGGTCCTTTTCAGAAATTTCAAACGCACGTAAGTGTTTTAACACGTGGAACGTTGCTGCAAACAATTTACCTTGCATTGTTATCAAGCACCTACTTTGCTACATCGCGTCCGACGAAGTATAAAATGGATTTAGAAAAGCGGTTGATTTGTGCCGTACAAAATTCCACTGCTCTCACTGGAGTGACTTCCTGCGATACGTTGCTGCACTGTTTCCGTTAAAACATTGTTAACCCCTTGCCTTATGATTTGAATCCCCGTCAGCGCGTGCCGTAGCCAATCCCGAAGTCTCTGGCTCCATGGGCCAAACATGGGTGCGCCACTAATAGGGTAAACGCACCAGTAAATGAACACTTAAGACTAGTAAATGGACACTTTTATAAAATTATGTTTGTAGCGCGATTGACTGCACGTGTTGCGAAAATTGTTTGGATATGAAGCGAGAAACTAGAAGAAGTCTATAATTAATTAGTTGCTTATTTTAGTAACTTATTTTACTCGTTTTAGTAAAAAATGTCCATTCACTGGTAGTGTCCATTTACTGGTATATTTACCCTACATATCACGAGCCTCACTCGTTTTTCTCATGTTGTTGCACGAAATCCGCACCACGAGTCTCACTCGTGTTTCTCATGTTTGGCGGGAAATCCGCACCACGAGCCTTAATCGATATTATGAGGCAAGGGGTTTAGGTGCAATCTCACGGCGATTCGGCCCATGACTTGGCAACCCGCGCTCGCCGAACAGGAACCTTCAGGAAGCCCATCGCTACCTACAGACAAGATCCTCACTTGTGTCAACAAGGATGTGTCATCTTCGCGAGGTTACCCCCGGAAAAGGATTGAAAACCGAACTGTTTTCTCCTCGATTAACAAGGCATGCTCAGTTGCCCGAAGATTCCGATTTTTTTAAAACTGTTCAGGTTTGTGGAGGACCTAAATAGAAATATCAGGTGACTTTTCGGTTGTGCCCGGTTTCGGTTTTTCAGGGTGAAATCACCCCTTAAAGGTTAATGTGTGATTTTATACTTTCCTGTATACAGGGTGATTGGGACGAAACGCCTGATTCGCCTCGCAACCGTGACGAGTTAACCCAAACCCCCGTGGTGTCTCTCCGAAGGCTTTCGACCCTCGGACACTTTGACACAAGCTATTTTACATAAGGAACACAAATAGCTTGTGTCAAAGTAGTCCGATTTGCATGATGTTTGGTATGATTTTAATCGGCGGAACGCCAGGAATTCATTGGTGTCACTTTCGCACAGATCTGATGAGAAGTGAGGAATTCGAAGATTTCTCACTTCCTAATAGGTACTCCAACCCCGTCCGAGGGTCGAAAGCCTTCGCAGAGACACCACGGGGGTTTGGGTTAACTCGTCACGGTTGCGAGGCGAATCAGGCGTTTCGTCCCAATCACCCTGTATCTTGAAGACTGTAGTCGATAGGGGTGTGCGGATCGTTCCGAGGTTCGGGTTCCCGGCCCTCAGGACGGGTTGGAAAATTTCGGGCAAGATCGGGTGGGGTATCGATACTTTCGTATTGCTCGAGATCCCGAAATTCTCGGGATCCCGAGACTCGTTTCGGGCTACAAGCATGACCGCCGTGAACGGGCAATTTGATTTCAGGTCGGCTCGGCAAAACTCGGACGCAATCGGCTCGAAAGCCAGCTATTACGAAGGGACCGAGACGGAGCGGGCTATGCTTGTAGCCCGAATCGAGTCTCGGGATCCCGAGGGCCGAGACTGTCGGGAGCCCGTCCCGAGCCCGAAAAGTCGGGTACCCGCACACCCCTGGTAGTAGATATGGAGGGGGATTGGACCCCAAATCTAAAATTGTAGCTTCGGGTATTTATTAGTTTCCAAAATATTAATAAAAAATTATTGTTAATTTCTTTTGTCCGCAGGTGCAGGCACCCCTACCCGGCGACCCTCCCGTCACCCCAAACTGTTTTACAAACTACTGGACGCGTTCCCCTTACCTCCGCGTGCTCAAAGTCAATTTTCTCAAAAGCGAAGCGCGATATTAAAAAATTGTATTCTATATTTTCGTCTTATTTTGGCCTCTAGAATCGCCCCCTAGAATATTGACTATCAGTAGAATAACACCCTATATAGTAGCATGGGTCGCATTCGCAAGTTGTTGGTTCAAATCTCCAAACTCACATCGGTTCGCTACCAAGCTTTAGGCGTCCGCAAGCGGCCCAACCAATACTAATACCCGGGACAAAGTAAGAAGCATTATGTCGGAATAAATCAACAGACATACTAAAAGTTTTTTATTAATATCTTGGAAACTAATAAATTCCCTAAACAACAATTTTAGATTTAGGGTCCACACCCCCGCCCCACCCTTTCCCACAAACCTCGTGTCGATCGGACACTGGGGCCATTCGGAAGTACAGCCGCGGCTTTTTATGGTCTACAAAACTATGCAATCAAATTATTTAAAAATTGTAGTTTAAATAAAAAATCGTTCGTCATTTATAACCCTTCGTGATTCGACAGTTCTATCGCCCCAGTTGCCACCAACAAAATATGCTATAAACCGCAAAATCACGAAAAATGGACATTCCTCGTTTTTACCTCGCACCCTTTATATTTAAAATAAAGTTTTTAGTTGAAACACGAGCGTTTTTCTACATCGTACGCGTCGATCCGTCATGCGGCATCGTAGTTGGTGGAATATTCGCTTTAATGCTGAAGCTTCGTTACACTTTGTTTCGTGCAAATCGCGCGAAGCCAATAATTTACATACATATCGTGGCACAGGAATCTACAAAGAAAGAACTTTACATACTCTTATCTGCCGTCCTGACTAATTTTAATGTGATTTATTCTAAATATCATTCTTCGATGCGGGTCACCAGTATAAAAGAAACGTTCCCTCCATAAACCTCGTTCCTACAAGCAGCTTTTATTGTGGCCAAATGATCGGTATAAAAGTTTCACTCGTTTTATTCTGAATTTATAGAAGGCTGCAGTCAACGTTGATATCGTACATACATACTTTTCCTATGCTTTTCTTAAACGCAGTCCCTTTACATGTATATACTGTTACTCGCTACTTCGCATGTATTAGGTTCAGCCAAAAAATGAAGTTCACTTGACTTCGATCGAAGAGAAATTTCTGGCCTTCATACTCTTTATTTTATCTTTCCTTCCAATCTCTATTGATATTTCTTCTTTCTATGACCCGATGGTAGGTAAGTAGTAATTTTTCTTCGTGAACGAAAATAAGTAAAAAATACAAGGCTACATAGAATACTGATGGAAAATATAATACACTTTTTATAAGCTCATGTAAAATAAGGTTCTACTTCTTTGATATTTATTTTTTCAGAGAATATGTTTCACAAATTTTAAATATGGAAAATCTCTGTTCTTATTGTTTATCTTCTTTCATACCTTGCACCATTCATCAGATTTCAGTTTTAGTTTCTCACGCGGCGAGGAGAGGAGTAATTTATAAATGTAATGACAGCGCATGTCAGTGACAGATTTTGTGATGCTGTCGCGGAGTATTTGCTGCAGTTGAGCTGAAAAGACTTCGAATTTCGTTCCATTATTAGATAATGGAAGTAGGGACACGTCTTGGTCTTAAAACAACATGTTAGCCCCAGTCAATGTCAGATTTTATGATACAGTAGTGGAATATTTCATGCATTTGTGTTGAATGGATGTTGAATTCCATTTAAAAATTAGGAATGGAAGTAGAACACATTCTGACGGGGGCAATCACGTTTCATTATTTGCAGGTTTTAATTTTAATCTTTCCTGATCCCTTTAAGTAATATACCTTATTCCGTGCAAGTAATTATTTGGTTATTACTATAATAAAACGTATGCAGTCGTTTTGCCTTTGCAATTTTATTTCCTTGGGACGTGTGCATATACGGTGATTTCTAATTTCACGTTAATCCGTTAGTGCATCAATCGTGATCACAAAACACGACAAGAATTTTATGTGAAAAATGTACAGATACATTTTTTAAGTAGTAACTGTTTAAAAAATTATTGCTTTTACTTAACATTGAAAAGAGAACACAAATTTAAAAATATAAAAATCTGGAGGTGGTGGGCTAAAGTAAATTCTAACTTATATAATATATAGGTGTATGCGTAATGTAAGTGTAAATAAAATTATAATATAAGTAGAATGTAATTTTCATTTCGGGTATATCCATGTATATTTATCTTTCTGATTATAATGAAACTTTGTGTGAAGGTAGAATATATTGAAGTATGCAAAGAGCAATTCTTTTCTCTGCGGAAATTTACTCCGAAAGGATGAAATAAACCCTTAAAGTTATCACGTTTTTCCATATTTGTTTTAGTATAACTTTATTTTTCTTACCTTTCCAAAGTTATACCAGAAACACGAGAAAACGCGATAACTTTAAATTAAGGGCTGGTTTCAGGCCCTTCCGAGTTAATATCCGCAGAAAAAATTGCTCCTTTGTACCTATACTGCAATATGTTCGACATTCACACGAAGTTTTGTTAAAATCTGAACTTTCCGGTTGGGAATGTCCCCTTGTCAGTTTGATAGGGTGAATTGACCAGTGAATGAACACATTGACGTTTTCGTGTATAAAAAGAATACTATTTCAGTGAAAATAATGATTTTATATTTAGAATGAAGGAAAATTTATTGAGATAACGCCGATACTAATATTTTTTGAATCTATGAACGTCTTGGTCGCTTATTAATTTTTTGTTTTGTGGTTTCGGGTGTTGCCATTCACGGCGAGAAACCTAGTAAGAAAACACGTACCTACGATGACAGTTAACCATTATATTGTGTTAACTGTGTCCTGATATAAATAAATTTGTCAAGTTCCTATAATTATAATATATAGATTATATTTTTATATTCTTATGTTAGGTCCCTAACCTAAATTTCATTTCTACTTTTATACCGTTTTCAGAGTTTTCTCGTCGGAAAATGAAGTATTATTCTTTGTGTTCATTCACTGGGTACAAGGTGTTCATTTATTGGGTATTTTGTTCATTCACTAGTATATTGGGCATTGATTACATTTTTATGATTTATTTCGGACACCGTTCAAGTAAAAAAGCACAAACAATTTTTTTAGACATTTTTAAAGCCTATTCTGTTACAAATTCTTGTTTCATTAATAAATTAGGACATTATTTAATTTTTATCGTTATTTGAAACTGAAAAAACGCTTAGCTGTTTATTCACTGGTCAATTCACCCTACATTGAACATTTTAATATCACAAAATTGAACACCTTCAAATCAACTGAACGATTGAGTTAAATCAATTAAAATCTTCTCTTCATTTTTCCAGTGTCTATATTATTAAATATTGCTAAATCTTAGCTATTATAAATATATTACTCTAAAAATAAACATTTTGTTTAATAACATGAGAATTCTATCACATTCTGATTTCTTATAAAATTTTAACTAAAATAAAGGAAACATAAAATTACATTATGTTATAAACACTATTCGCATATCAGTTTGATTTCATAACACCTTCCGTTTTCATAAAAATTTATTTGATCTATTTAATATTTAATGGCATACGCGACTCCCAAACTTTCCAGTATTGTGAATACGGTGCAAAACTTTTCTTCGATAACATCGAGATCACTTTCCAAACTATTTTTCCTAGCGGAGTTCAGCAGAAAGGTAGAACTTGAGCCATTTCTTCAAGAATCGTTGCGCCCGACGTTTCCTCTCAGAAACCAATACACAATCTGATATGAAACACAGTCATTTAAATGAAATACAGAACAGGACCCAGCTTATATAGTGCGCTATATTTAAATACTAACAATTCATAATTAAACAACGATAATATTATTAATTGCGAAAAATAGAATTACAAATTGATTGTAATAATAATAGCAGTGATAATATTAATATTACGTAACTTCGGGCAACCATTTCGTGTCTGTAAACTAACATTGAACATAACACGTTGAAATGCAAAACAATTTTTATAGGAACATCCACTAATTCTACGGCATAGATATTCGTGTAGAAAGCAAAAAATTAAAAAATTTTAACTAACAATCTGATTAACGAAAATGAAGTCATATCGTGACATAGTATGTCGCACAAATTTTTAGTCAGTTTTGTGGAAAAAGAATTACTGTATGTGTACCGTGTTGCCGCCATACACGCTCCTTCTTGCAATTCGATTCACTTATACAGTCACAAGTTGTAATGCAAGACGGAGCGTGTGTATCCACAAATCGACGGATTTAGTATGTGCGTACCGTAAATTGCCTAGCATGAACGCAATCACCGCGACGTTGAATTAAATTTAACATTCATATGCATTTACATACAAGGTCTGATTAAAAATTTAGGGGACTTTGTTTATAAATTTTTTATTGGTAGTTTTACATCCATTTCCATAGCATTCCATTCAAAGAAATTCTTTTTGGCTGCTATACACCTTTGGACTCTTTTTCTGCAATTTTTGAAAGCCGCCTATTACCTACATACCTACTCCAAAACTAGGATTGAGTTTAACACTTCACTCGATTTGTCAATGATTTCTACCCGCGTAGCAAAACGTCCGCCTTTTAAGGTCCGTTTGAAGCACGGAAAAAGGAAAAAGTTTGCTGAAGACAAATCAGGTAAATATGACGGTTGCGGGACTACTGGAAGTGAATTTCGGGGTAAAAGCTCTTCAACGAGAAGTGCCGTATGTGGCTTTGCAGTATCATGCTGTAACAGCCATGCCCAGCTGGTTCAAAACGGCTTGGCATAAACCGTACGAAATGTTCAAACTTTCTGAGAGGTCTCTTATTGTTATTCGCCGATCTTTTTGCACGAGGGCATCGATTTCCAGCTTTATTTTTTCGGTTGTTGAGGTTGAACACCTTTCAGGTTTAGGCTCGTGTTCAATCGATGTTCAACCATTTTTAAACCTGTTACACAACTCCTAAACTTATGAATCATTCATAGCAGTACATATCTCCAAGGCTGTCTGAATCATATGGAACGTTTCCGAGCCACTTTTTCAGAGTTTATAACAAAATTTAAGAAATGCATGTTCTCCGTTAGAAATTATATTCAACCCGCACGCTGTTCCATTAAATACTTTTGTTAAAGCGTCACATCCGTTCTATCATTTGTTTTACCGCTATGCATTTAGTTTCCGAGCTCGCTTCCGTTCACTCTCTTCCGCCCTGGCAGTGTGCACAGTTACGTCAATCCAGTTTGTATTTGTTGAGATTTAGATTTCGAAATCTCGCGCTTTAAGTCCCATAGGTTAAGGCGAGGCGCCACCTTTTATATTATTCTATATTCACATATTGGCGGCTGAGAATCTTACAAGGGAACATCCCGAATCGGAAAATTCAAAAAATTCTGAAACTTTGTGAATATATAGGGAATTTCCTTCTGATTACAACGCAATTTTTGTTTGCTGCCCAAATTCACTCTAAGGGGGTGTAATTGACCCCTGAAAATCCGGTTATATTCCAATTTTGTGTTACAACTTGTGAACTGTAAAATAATTTTTTACCAAGTGATAGATCTAATTAAAAGAAGTAACTTTTGTCTTGAATCTTTTTTTCTATCTCGTTCGCGAGTTATAACACAAAATCGGAAAGTGGCCGAAGTTTCAGGGGTTAATTTCACACCTTTCGAGTGAATTTGGGCAGCAAACAAAAATTGCGTTGTAATTAGGAGGAAATCCCCTATATATTCACAAAGTTTTAGAATTTTTTGAATTTTCGGGTTTCGGATCTTCCCTTGTTAGTGGTATAAGTCCAAATTTTGATAATTTGAGTTAATAACAGTTTTTAAGTCTTAAAGGCTCCATCTGTTTATTTTCATAGTGAATTAAGTTGTAACTTCATTCTTAACTGAGAAATAAGAACATTTCTCTTTAGCACTCAACTGACAAGAGCAGAGCGTTTCTAAACATTCTGGTGTAAGTCACTCGCGCGGTGTTCCAGTTGTGAGAATACATGTAAAGGCTCAAAATACTACCATTATAAATATGTAGGTATATACTTGATTAATATATATATTTTATTAATGAAGCAATAATAAATTAATAAATTGTGTTCTTTATTGAGCATAGTTATCAAAACGCGATCGCTTTTTTACACTTTGGTGCAAGTGTTCAGGTTTGAAAAATTCCCCAAAATGAGAAATAAAAACATATCATCTCAACAACCCCTACTTATTGTGTGAAAATATATATTTTTCAATTAGAGTTCTCTTCTTAATGTTAAGTCAAAGCAAGAATTTTATAAACAGTTCTTTCTAATTTACTAGAAATTGAACCTGAATTATCGGGCGTGCCACCGTATTGTTAGTGTATTACAATATTTATTATGGCACGTCAATACATTCATTGTTGTACAGTAACTCACACAAGTATAATCCCCACCGCATACATTTAACGTACTTACTTAAATAATGTTACATTCGGAATTACCCATTAGTGTAAACCTTAATTATTATATTTTTAGTTAATAGGTACGTACTATCTACCAAAGAAATGCTAAAAGAAATTTTTGTTAAAGAATGGAACAAGATAAACCTGATTTTCACAGAAAATTGGTAGAATTTATGCAACAGATTAAAGTTTGTAATAAAATTGCAGGAATATTAGAAGAATATGAACTTACTGCAATTACATTTGTATAAACTAAATATTGCATTTGTGCGAATATTTTTTTGAACGATAATTGTACTTTTTTAAATAAATTGTTACGATTTTGCAATCGAATGCGCCCGAAACGAAAGTATATTTAGGAAAGTAGATTAATTAAGGTTTATATCAATGTGAATTATAATTGCGCAATTCCTACTTTGAGATCGATTTAATATGTAAAATATATTACGTACAGAGTGGAGGGATGCTTTTTTGAGTAACTGTATGTAATTTGCAGCTGCATTGTCTGTATATGTGTAGCACCAATTACCATGATGTGACAGCGATGAAAATTCAATTGTTTCTCAGTGATGGAAGCACGATAAATTCTGATGTATTGATTTATGAAAGGACTACATGCCGAGAAGAGAAGAGCAACAAAACCGTGTTTCGATTACGCTGGTTTCAGTTTGTTCAGCACGCCAACCAATAACGAACGATAAAAAATTTCTGATCAGAGCTTCCATTTTCCGAAACTGCTTCCGTGTTTCAATTACTTGCTTCAAGACTCTTGTCAAATACGTATCGTGAGATTAATATACTTTAAAAATATGTGGAAATTTTTTTCTTATTGAGTAGATATTTACGACAAAACTTTCTTGACTCGAGGAATTATAGTAAGAAGTGTAATGTGGATTTGTTGCAACGTGTTCGTCGACATTATACAATCACATTAGCTAGTGAGAATCACACATGATGATTCAAATAATCTCTATAAATATTTTATAATATATTCGAAGTCCATAAATCCAGAATTTAAATTCCTACCATTTACTTTCTCTGAAACTTTCAAATTACAAATTTTATGTTTTTTTTTAAAGATAATCGTAACTGATTTTCAGGATACAAGTAGTACTATTCTATTTCTGCTAATGAGAGGTTTCCAAAAGTGTATACCAATTGTGGCATTGTTTTGTGCAAAATTAACATTTTGCTTTATAGATACATATGTGTACTTAAGGAATTGAGTGAATTTTACGATTGCCAAGCGTAGATACGTAATTTGAATAACTGTAAAATTTGACTAAATAAGGCAGTTGAACAGTTTTGAGAGAATATTCATTAATTTATTGCTACAAACCACAAGCAGTCCATGTAACATACACTAATCATAGAAAATTACAGCTTATATAATATTAACCACCGTTCGACTATAGTTTCCCACTAAAAAATAAAAATTGAATAAGTATACAATAATATTCTTAGATTCATATTCTACAGTTTCTGAGAAGACTGCAAATAAATTCGTGCTAAAATCTCTGGTCCAATTAAAAATGACAAATAGAAATTATATGATGGACAATGCTTGTGTCTGAGGAGTTCCAACATAATTAATGGTCTTCGCATTCTAGGCACTGGTAACTGTATCTGGATTTGAACTCTTGAGATTCTTCTCCATAGTGAAAGGTGCTGTCCTAAACGATATTTACTCTTGCTAGGGAACCACTTAAATTTTTTGAGAGAATATGTGGGAAGTTGTTGTAATCCTAGTGTAACTATGTTTTTGCATAAATGCTGTATGCAAGCGAGGACCATCGAATGACACACATAAAGAGACCTCTCTCAGTCATCTGCTGCGAAAGTTTTCAGCACTGATAACGATCCGCTCCAAGGGGAATTGATCTTTCTGAATCTGCAGTTTCAGATTAATCAACGTCAAAGTAAGTTAACGTATGAATTGATGCGAATTTAACTGTAGGTAGAGAGCCGGAAATTGGAATGCAGAAACAGTGGCCAAAATATTACCATATACATACAGAATACGTTAGAGATTGTATCGTAGTATAATTTCCTTTTCTACTGGAGCATCTAAGTTATGTGAAGTAAACTACTTTTCTACGACCTTCACAAAAATTTTAAAGCTCGCATTAAAATACATTTTCTGAAACATTTTATATGTATTGTATATGCATAACATTTTGACTAACATTTATCGACTAGAGTTTTAGCCAATTAGCCAATAAGTCGGTCCCCAAGAAGGTACATCGCTAGTATTTATGAAAGAAGAGTTGAATAATATTTCTAGTATTTTTTAATGTTTAAGAATCTTATTGTCAGACCAAATTACTACCTCCTTCTAACTGTACTAACTCTTCCCTATCTTTCCCACAAATACCTTAGCTTATCTAGCCTCTACCCACCTCTTTCTGCTTCACTGCAGCTGCATCTGTCCTTTTTCCTATCTTCGTGTCTTCAGCTATATACAACCTAGTTCTATCTATACCAACCACCCCCTATCTATACTTATTACTCCCTACTTCAACCAGTCTCTTTTTACTTCTACGACTTGTTGTTCTTCCTGATCAACCCTGGCACTCTGTATTTCTCCCTTAAGGGGGTATTTTACTGTGACGTGCGATTTTTTCAACTTTTTTCAGGAATTCTATTTATGGACTTAATGAAAGATTTTTATGTTGAACTTTTTACTGTTCATTTATTATATTTTAAACTATGAAAAAAATTTTTTTTGGTTGAAAATATTAATTAAAGTTTGCACCACAGCCCATGAAAGCCAATCACCTCGAAAATATGCTTGACTTGTTGCCATGGTGTTGGTCTTTCTGTTCATCCGAAATAAAAAAAAGATTCTTAAATTATTCGAGCATGACTATCGTTGGTAGCAGATTTGGACTGAAATTTCAAACTTCAGAAAATTAAACAAAATTAGAAAAGAAAAATATTTTGGACCAATTTTGCTAGAGATAATAGCGACGAATCTGCTAAATATGTGTGCACAAGGTGAGCCAAATCGGTCAGGTATAATTTGAAATATCGTGGCAATCATTTTCTATAACACCGTTTTGGGAAAAACGCGTTTAAAATTTTGCAAACCGTTCTAGCGAAGAAAATTCTACTTACACCTAATCTGCCACGCCTGGTCCGTAATAAAAATCTGTCATTAAGTCCAGAAAAAAAATTCCGATAAAGTTAAAGTAATCGGAGGCCGAGGAGATTAAAGAAAAGCATGTACAGTACTGAAAATATTTATTGAATCACTTGACTATTAAACACGTTATTCTGTATTCCTCTCTCATTGTTAGCAAAAGAAAAGTATGTATTATCGCAAAAATTATTTATTGCTAAAATGTGTAATTCACTATCGTGGCCAAAATAAATTGGACACAAATCATTTTATCAATCATATTGCTATGAAAATTGTACGTACTGCGTATATTTGAGAGGGGTGTAATAAATATTTCCAGTGCCGTAGGTCGAAAGAGACAAGGAGAGACAAGGAGAGACAGAAAGTGCCACAAGTTCTAGAGATTGAGAAGTGGCACGAAGGGTAGGACAGAGGAGTTCCAGAGGCGTGGGAATCACCAGGAATGGCAGGAAGAGATTAACCGAGACAAAGTACGAAAGAGGAAGAGAAATGCTATGGAGGAATCGAGGGGTTTGACTAAGACGGGGAAAGACTACCCAAAAATAGAAGAAGATAAGGAGAATCTCGGAGTGGTAGGAGGAACACGATAGGTGTTCATCAATCGTGATAACTATAGTATTGCATTTCAGCATATTACCTATTGACATTGCCAAGGTGTGTCACAAATGTTAATTTAAACTGAAAAAACTTTTCACTGCCTTGGATTTTGTACGAAATATTTCTGTGAACATTCTTATCGCGTAGCTTCAACTATAATTATTGGTAAAAAAAAAGAGGCAGTAGTTCTTCTCCCGGTATAATAATGTGTTTCAACATTTTTCCTTCCTACTGTTTTCTTTTGTGCACAGGCTCAAAATGTAGGGAGAGATGTACCATTAATTAATGCTTTTCAGGATATGCCGAGTAGGCTGGGCTGAAAAAATCTTGGATTTCTTCCTTCTGATAGTCAAAAACAGTGAAAAAAGGAGTGAGATGTGTCAAAAAGATCGCTGATTTTTTTTTATAATTTTAAAACTATATTTAAAAGGTATATTCAAAGGTGTCGTTGTTTCAAATTAATAGTGTTTGTAGGTCATAGGGTGCAATCGGTCTCTACCAAGCTACTTAGTAACAAACCAAAGAGTTTTCTGTTGAATTATCTCAATGTTTCACTGCGCCCTGCTAGCAAAATGGAATGTGTATTATATAGCCGATAGTGCCGATACCTATACGCTTACAAGGCGCCCCTTTGAGGCCGAAGGTATACATATACATATAGTAAAAGCAAATGCTCCTGTCCGAGCGACATGGACAGATGAACAGAAGAAAGAAGCTATTCCAAAGCTAAGAAATAAAGAAATGGGTCGAAATGCTGTTTCTAAGGGGTATTGAATATAAAAATAGACTTTGTTAAGAAGATATAGATCAAGTACCGACTAGTTTAGAAAATGTGCAGAAGGAAAAATGTGGCGCATCACTCCCGGAACGACCCTGCCAGTCTACATTATTTGCAGAAATATTAGGTGTTGAATATTTGTGAAACTGAAAGTGCATCGTACGAACCTGTCTCAGTTCTTTAACCAATATAGGTACTATGATTATTGATTTTACCATTTTCTTTCTTTTAAGTTTTATTTCCACAAAAACACAGCAGATACAGTAAAAAAAGGTACGCATGTCGAAAAGAGAGTAATCACGAGAGTAATTTGTTTAAATGACAAGAGTGATGGAGAACCTGTAAGTAAGGGAGCGTTAGACATGTTAAGTGAATTTTCACTCGTCTCATCGATGCTAATTTACGGTAACTTTAAACACTTTTCACGTTATTTTTCTAAAGTACAGGTTTGTAACATATTTGGTTAGATTTTAGTAAACACAGAATAAGGAAGTTTAAACTCAGAGGAACGAAATTAATTATGTATTAGTAATGTTCTTAACAACTTAATTATTTCATAGAAATTTGGAAAAAATGCAACGCAATTTATAAAAGAAGTGTTCGTTTATGATGTATTTTGTGGCAACTGCTACACGAAGTTAGAAGGCAAGAAGTACTCATATAAACAATTACGTAAATATAAATATTATTATTTATAGGTATAAATATAAATATTATTATGTATAGGCTGTAAATAGGAACAACAATAAATAATCGCAGTCGCAGTCCATCCTAAATCCAGTAAAGACGAAAACGTTCAGACCGTTATAGGATTAACATAGCTTACTGTTATCGCTTAACACAAACAGTACTTCAAAACTCTGACATAATTCTCCCATCAAAAGATCCAACTAGAATGAATTGATTACGAGTCGGAGCTGCGGCAACGCGAGAAACTGGCGAGAGAGGTATGTCCCAACGAATACGGTTTATGAATTTGTTAGTTAGAGGCGCGGACGAACCTCATACGAAATCAGTTTATGATACTATACTACATTCACAGGTTGCGGCAAAATTTGGAGTTCAAGTGAGGGTAGGAGATTCCCCATATAAAAGTAAGTGAAAATTTAAGAATAAGATTTTTTTTCCACCAAGGCTTTGTTTTCGATAAAAACGACTTGGAAGTTTTAAATACTGCACGTGCATTTAGCTTGGCTCTATTTGTTTAGCTATTGACAGGTGCACTTCTATATACTTGTGCCTGTTTGCAGTGTAAACACTTGAGATTAGAAAATGAAGTTGTATGAGAAAACTGGATAACTTTCCCAGTATTCAAACTCTTCATTTTATTAATTAAAAAATTATTGAAAATATCTACACCTCTGACGTATATTTACCTATGGTTGACGATTGATTTATGAACTCTTCCTAACGTGGTATCTTCCTTGGTGTTGCAAACTACATAGCAAATTTACAGAATCTCATATGATGTTATAACGGGGAACACTATAATGGAAACGTAAGTAGATGTCTACCTATCCGTAGTCAGACAAAGTGGATCGAGGTAAGTTCACGTGTAAACAAATGAAATTCTATAGTCATTTCTCTATGAAACATTTCGACTTGTTTTTTTCACGAGGAATGACTCTATCCTCGCTGGTACTACAAATTATAAGTATCTCACACACTGTAGGTATACTCAAATTCTGATGGGTTTGCATAAATGTTTTAAGAAGTACATACATATGTAAATATCCATACATGCAGGGCAATGGATTAAAAGGCTCATCCATAATCTATATCCAAATCTGAAAAACATAGCAATATAAATAAAAAAGTAATTAAATATCCTTTGATATTACTTTTTATTTATTATTGTGTAGTACATTAATTCAAACTTCGTCGTCAGGACATGTATGTCGATTTACTTATTCTACTTTAAGTCATCCATATGTTAAATCAGGGTTGACTAACTGACGACTCACGAGCCGCCGGGGGCCCCTCCGGTTTGTATAAAAACGGAAATGAATGACTCCGGTTATACTCACGTTATCAGTTTTAGAAGACAGGTGTAGTGTTGAACCAGAAGACATAAGTAAATTACCGTAAGTCATTCAGATAAATTTCAACAATGCTTTATACTGGTTATACATCTCAACTGAAAAATTAACCTGTTTTTTATGTAGATATTGTAGATATAAGAAAATAATGTACCTTCGGTTTAAACTTCTTTTCGACATCTCTCACCGTTATCGAGATATTCCACGGAAAAGAAATTTCTGCTTTTTTTTCAAGGGGTGATTTCACCCGCAAAAATTGCATAGTGCACCAACAAAAAGTGGGGTTGCCTTACGGATGAACTACTCTACTTGCACACCGAGTTTTATAATATTCTGAATTTCCGGGTTGCCGAACGTTCTTTGTTAGACAGGGTAGCTCGGAAATGTATCGAGGATAGACAAGCTCTTATTAGTACGCTTGGAAGCACGTACGATTATATTAAACAAAGACAGCTGAAAAGTCGAATAACCAGAATTATTAAAAAATTGTAATTTCTAAACAAGGATAGTACCTCGGCTGAAGATCCCAGCTCGCCGATGAATAATTATAACTAATCAGAATACACCTCATCAATCGCGAACTTCCGCTTAGCACAATCAAGCCCCAATTCTTCGAATCTTCGCCAGCTCTTTTGGAACGCAGGAAGCATCATACAGCGTAAAGAAGAAGTGGAAGTTTTATTAAAGAACTTAGACATTCTGGTGTGTGTAGAATCATGGCTAACGCCTGAAAAAGACAACATTTTCCAATTTTAATGCATTCAGAATGCATCGAACGCATTCACTTGGTGATGGCATAATTATCTTAGTGCGTAAAAATGTTGCCGTTTGGGAAGTAAAATATCTGGTCTCTCCTGACTAAACATCACTAATGTTAATTAACTCTCAAGCTAATTGTATACTCATGGGATATTTGTGGAATTGTCCCATCACTGATCTTAACGGTAGGAGACTCTTACAGTCTATTGACAATCGTGACTTATTTCTTCACAATCCAAACTCATCCACCCGCATAGATTTGTACAGAAATAAAAAGTTGAATATTGACCTTATCTCATCATCTAAATTGACTTAACAACTCATGATGAAATTTTGGGTTCTGATCATTATCCCATCTTTATAAGCAATCATGTTGAAAAAATCTATTACAACCAAAAGACTTTCAATATTGATTCTATTCGCACTAGTTGGGAAGAACCCAAGGAATAGTAGGATTTAATGAGATTGAAACGTGCATCCAGAATATATCCAACTCTCAAAAACACAGCCATATAAATCAACAAAAGTAATTAAATATGCTTTGATATTACTTTTTATTTAATATTGAGTAATACATTAAGAGTTATTCAAACATCATTTTCAGAATATGCGGACTTAGTTATTCTACTTTATGCCAACCATATGTTAAATCATCGTAATCGGGCGTCATCAGAACGATTACTGATCCCAATCGCAGCAACCACTAGGAACGCATCTCTTGTTCCTATCTTCCTCGTAACCAGGTTTACATATGCAGCCAGATACGCAAATCTAAAATACAAATAGTTTTTTATCAAAATCTGCGTGTATAAATCCAATGTGAAGCAACAGGTATGAAGTATGGATTTAAACCAGAAGGTAAGTATGGCGATTGTGATTCTACGGAAAAAATCATTATCACCAATTAAATAAGAAAACAGTTTGCATATTTTCCAAGCGAACCTTCGATATAATTCAAATGTTTTATGTAGGATTTCAAGAAAATGTAAATACTAACCTTGGGGCACGGAGGATTTGGATTAGCACAAGTCGATTTGCAATGGGCAGTACATGCGGACCACACTTCATTCCTGCCGCACGGACATGTAAAATTTGTTTGGCCCAAAACCGCTGTAATATGTTACAAATCATAGTATATTTTATAATTTATTATTTTATGAAACTATATAGTATATAGAATATTGTATGTATACTATGAAAGATAAATTATACATATGCATACATATGTACATGTGTGTGTTTGTCTTACTGGAGGCAATTTTCACGTGAGATTTTACAGAAAAAATCCGAAAATATAGTATATTCAATGACATCTTCCATTTCATGTAATTACCATTTTAAATGATATATTTCGATTTTGTACGTTTTACCAGTATATAACCGATACCCATATGTAAGTCAGGAGTATTTAAATGGCTGTCCTTGAATTACTACGTTAATGTCTTGAGTACTTATTACTTATTAATTACCACCCCAAATGACATTTAAACGACAAAATTCTATTACTAATTACAAACTTAAATCTGGTAATAAGAAACTAATTTTGGAATTTTTTGAAATTTTCAATATTTAGTGAACGTAAAAATATCTTCGTAAAATGCCTATTTATATAAAATTATCATCGTAAAATCTGTAGAAACGAGTGTGAAACGTATCTAGAAAAATATAATTTGGTTTTGACAACGTACCTATGGTAGAAATTGCCAAGATGAAGAATAAAGTTACAAAGGTACGAGACATGGTGAGTGACTGTGTATGCTCCTGGCGCAATATTTTCCTTGAATGTAGAAAAAAATTCAGTGTCAGTGTTTTTATACGCGCGCTGAGCCTTACAATCTTTCTCAGATGTAGTTGTTTTCGTCTTAACAAGATATATCGCTCTGTATGGGGAACAAGATAAAAAACGTTGCAAATACATTTTGTCCATATTTGTCTTTATATTAGGAAATTACTTTGTTGCTTGTGCGACTATTTTTTCCTAAAGACATTCGTTACTAGATGTTGCTCTACAGCACGATTCATCTGATCATTTTTTTTTTTATTTAAACGTCTTTATTGCAAACACAGAAAGAAGAAAGAAAGAAAAAACAAGGACACGCAAAGGCGAAGTTCAGTCAAAGACTGCTTTTCAACTTAACCTAAGTTATTGAAACTGAATATCTTCAGTTTCAATGCAGATATGACTTTCTTACTTAATATACGTATAGATAAACTATTTCTGTGCTACGTGGCAGCAATAACTCAATTTAAGCGATAGCTGCAAATCGTGTAGCAGAATCGGTGTATCGGGTCGCGTCGCGCGTACGTGATGTTTGCTAGTGAACGTGTTAAAGGGAAAAGCCCGTATAAACGGCTTATTTTTGTATGAATTTTTAAGAAATTTTTGCAAAGATACCAATGCGCTAATCCTTTCGTAACTTTAAGGATACTTTATTTAACATTATAACAAGTAAAAAAATTATAACACTAAAATTATAATAAATACAAAAGAAATAGAGCAGTATCTGAAATAGGTTTTTTTGAAGATGCAAACGGCGCCGGTTGTAGCTGTAGTCATTGTCTCTGGTAGTTATGTGAAACAGACCAATAATGTTTTTTTTTCAATTTGTGTGCCAATTGTAAGAATATGAACCTCAAATGGTGTAAAAAATTGCATATTTTAAAAATGGCGGAACTTCAAACATTTTCGCCAAAAATTCGTGTTTTATTTGTTTAAAAATAGTAGATGAAATTAAGAATTTGGTTAAACATTGTGGTTCATATTCTGAGGAATATTACAAACTAAAAGTGCGTTAAATTTAAAGTTGATTCGTCAAGTAGTTTATGAGTTATCCCGGCGACAATTTTGAAAACGTGGTTTTCAAAAACAGAAAACCACGGTCTAGAGCCCATAAAAATAGGTGATCTTTGTGATTTAATTATAGGAAAACTACTACATATAATTTAATGGGACATTTTGCATTATATTAAGGATATCTTAAACTATAGAATTATATTTTTTGTTGTATAATTAATTATTGCAGACGGCACTGGGGTGTCGTTAAAATCGAAACGTCCAAAAGTTCATCCAAATCGATAGAACCTGTAGCACTTAAACCATTGGTCTGAAATAAAAAACAATGCCAGATTGTTAAAGGGCATGAAACTCGCTGGTGGACTAAACCAGAAAAATTACAAAAATTAACTTTTTATTATCTTATTGAAATCACTTTTTCAATAAATTTTCAATTTTTTAAAATTTTAAGAGTTTACTCCCGAGCCAGAAGTATATTCTTCAAAATAAAAAAAGTTTCAGTCGATTCGGATAATAACTTTGGAGATACAGGTTCCACCGATTTTGAGAACACTGTTTCGAGAAAAACGCGTTTAAAGTTTTACGTGACTGCCGAGTGGCCGGGTGTGATCCATGCATTTGCCGCTACTCAAATACCTATAACCTCGGGAATTTTACGAATTTCAATAAATTCTTTTAAACATGTATTCCTAAAAGGTTGTACATTCGAAAAATAAAATAAAAAAATCGATTTATAGACTGGAACCTACCCTTAAAATTAGTTTCAGGTATGCTCGGCGTTCGGTGGCGCGCTGACTCACCAGGCTATATTATCGATACAGAGTTGAATTTCGGCCTATAACGTTGAGAATATATTCTTTAAATGATTTTGAAGCGATTTATGGAAAAAATTTTGTTTCTATTTTTCGTTTGGTTTAAACGGTCTTCTGTCCTTAATTGTACATTTCTCATATGTATAAATACCTTAAATTGGTACATAACACCCTACGGTATCTACCTTATAACACTGATATAAATGGGCGTCTGGAGGAGGGTGCAAAATGGCATTAACCCCTCCCCCCTTCGCTTTAAGGAAAACATTGCTCATTTCTCAAAACTAATTTTTATTAAGTTTATACTAAAAAAGGTAATATTTTTCAATTGCAGTTTTAAATTTATATGAAATGGGCACTACAAAATGGGTTAAAAAAGCAAGATGGGTATATTTTTCTTCGCCGTCATCCCAAAGTTGCCCTACCTCCGCCATGGAAAAAAGTCTCCGGTCACACTTGGTGATATACCTACTGATATAAACATGATATGTGAAAGTCCTTTTGCCTAAATGCTTATTTCTCAATATATATTATAAGAAAATATATTTTAAGCACTCTGTACAGTATAGAATAGATTAATAGCATTTATTTCACGAAATTACAATTAAATCAAATGTAGTAACAAATTCAAATGTCGATAATACCATGATAAACACTGTTATAATAACACTGTGTGGTGTAGACGTTGGTCCATTAGTTTGTGTAATTTCTTTATCTGATACCGGAAGATAATTTTTCAAATCTCGGTTCAACGAAACAGGATCATAAATATCGGTCTCTGCATGCTGTACGCACACAAGACGTGACGCTAACGCGTAGGATCGGCATAGTATAAAACAGATTCACTCTTTCAGTGTCATCAAGTTCACTGGAAACGTCCATACGAACAGCACACACAGCTAATATGTCCCGCTTTCTTCTTGCTGCATTTACCTTCGTGGTAATCTTCTCTCTGAGTAAGTAATGAAGATCATCAAAGTAATTTTCTATATTTTCTTATGCACGTACATACGTTCATTTCGTGTTCACTGAATTCCTTATATTTTATTTAATTACTAGCTCTTCTGTTACCCGGTTTCACCCGGGAATTATTTATCATGTTTGAAAAATAAAAAAGCCTAAACAAAAAATAAATAAATAGCCTATAATCTAATCCAGGACGTATGTATTGTACATTGAAAATTTCATCGAAATCCGTTCAGCCGTTGAGGCGTGAGAGAAGGACAAACAAATAGACAACGATTCACTTTTATATATTAGTAAGGATTCAAATACTATTAACAAGTACTTCTATAAATATTTGTTCAAAACCTCATAGGCCTACATTATATGCTTAATATAATGCAGGTAGCAAACATACAGTATACACCCTTTAAAAATTTGCAATCATTTGTTATTATTTAAAAGTCACTTTAAACATCTGCCAATGATGTGTGGTTATTAGAAATATATGTGCAGAAATTAATTAAAATGTATTCCACAACGCTTGTAAGAAATCCGCTACACTATATTTATATGAAAACAATTATGTCGTAGACATGTTCAATATTTGTATCAGTATCCTGTTACTTGTTTCACCCCCACCTCTGCATGCAGAATTTTATAAGAAATAATACGAATCGTGTAATTATATGAATTTTAGCAACAGCGGTTACATGCCCACCAAATGAGGTTTATAGCACCTGCGGTAGTTCCTGTCCAGTAACTTGTAAAGATCGTGGTCCTATAGTTTGCAATACGGTTAGTACTGTAGTACACTTATATTTAATTATTTACGCGACAATTCGGGATCATTCGCGTGTTCTTTTCGGTATATGGACACGATTTTTATTGCCGGCTCGAGCCTACCCACCGTCGAGGAGAGTAAACAAGATTCGCCGACTGTGAGTGAGGTAGAACTCGCGTTGGAGATGTCAATCGTGCGTTTCCTGAAGGATAGACCACGTGCAATTATGCTGCACTACTGCATATTAGAGATGGGACTATTCGAATCATTTAATATTCGAATATTTTACAAGTTTTCGAAAGCTACGAATAAACTTCGAATATTTGAGTATTCGAATGTTACTTTTCGAATACTATTTGAATGTTATTTTTCGAATACTATTTGAATGTTATTTTTCGAATACTATTTGAATGTTATTTTTCGAATACTATTTGAATGTTATTTTTCGAATACTATTTGAATGTTATTTTTCGAATACTATTCGAATATCGATGTATTCGAATACTATTTGAATATCGATGTATTTGAATACTATTCGAATATCGCTGTATTCGAATAGAGCAGTATTCGAATACTATTCGAATACCGATATATTCGAATACTGATGTATTCTTGTAAGCTAATACTGATGTATTCGAATAGTATGGTGTGAAGTGGGTCAAAATTAGCTTACAAGATATCACCTGACAACTGAACCCAAAGAACTTGATTTATAATTCACACCATACTATTCGAATAATATTCGAATACTTGGATATTCGAATTATATTCGACAAATAATTAAGCAACTGAAGTATTCGAGTACTCGAATATTGAAAAATTCGACAAATAGTCCCAGCTCTACTGCATATCAATAATCGATAAGTTTTAGCTACATGAAAGCTTTGTTGAAAGTGTTCACCTTTTCGTATATTATAATATGATACTTAGATATCGCCACTATTACACTTTGATTTACAATTCAATGGAACGTAGTATCCAGAACTTTAAATACCATTTTTCCAAAATCGACTTCCTATGATATATGACATCGTGTGATTTCAAATTATTGTATTTTATTTTTGTGTCTGTATAAATCTAATAGTTAAACAATTTGTCTTTTAGGATTGTGTCCCTCGCTGTGTCTGTAAGGGTGGTCTTGTAAGGAACTCCAAAGGAAAATGTGTTCCTCCTGTTGCATGTAACTGTGAATTTTAAAATGGAAGAATTTTTATCGGATATGAATGTCGGTTATCGAAGACTTGTCCAGCGTTATCATTTTCAGATGAATTGTTGCCGCATATAAAGTGCTTCTTTCTGTATTTTACTTTCATGGCTAAATAAATATTTATGTGAGCATTCGTAGAAGAGAATACAGTTCTGTCTCTCTATAGCCGCGTGTGTCGGGACCGGACGCACGCAATTTGAGAGACAAGTAGTCTATTCGGCTTCCTTTGATTTCACGCGGTCAGAGTGTAAGGTGTGTCACAATCGAGAATGCTTATGAACCTTTCATCGGCTTTTTCTTTGACATCCGATACTCGATGCCCCAGCGCGGCGACTACAACCGAAGTAGTGGGGATAGCTTCGCACGTATAGAGAATCCGAAAACGCGTGCCATTTGAGAGACAGCACTGTATTTTGTTGTACATTACATAAGAAAAACAAATTAACCCTGAATATGAATCCTTGGATAAATCAGAAACTGTCTATTCTTGTGACGGTACTCGTACAAATTTTTACGTCCGGTGTACTTCAAAAATATAAATGCATAAGTGGTACATTGTTGTAGAATATAGAAAATCAATGGAGAACGATAAACAAACACATAGGTACTCGATATTCTCCTCATTTCGAAGCACAGGATTTTCATGCTTGAATAATTTCCTGTCAGTGTTACAAAGGATAATCTTCCACCTGATTGCAAACTTGTAAACATTTTCAAATAGACCAGCAGATCTCCTTTGTAATGTACCTACGTATGTATACACGTAGAATTTGGAGAAAAACAGTGAGGACCTTTAAAAGCTAAACGCACATTTTCATTTTTCATACGTATTATTAAAAAATGTTTATGGTCAGTGAAAATACAATTTTGGTGTATATCGATACCTATATTAAAGTTAAACTGATTCACCAGGGCAAATGCTTAGGGGGGATATCTCCGATGACCTTGACGTACATACGTCATGGTCAACATTCTGAACAAATTTTCTTTATACATTATTCATCGTTAGGCCTTAATGGGTCGAGGAAAAAATGGAAACAGATATGTAACTTTACATTAAGTGCACTGACAAGCACATAGTTTCCGAAGACACGCTTAGATTTAGAAAAAATATCTCGTAGCATTTGTTACATTTTAATGATCAATTCTTCAGCACAAAAATTATTGGGGGCAGAAATTTAAATATCGTCAAAGGCTGCTGTTGATTGAATTAACTTCTGTCGTGAAGTAAGCATAATTAATGAATTTCACATATTAAATTTTCACGGATTCAATTATCAAGGAAGAGTGATCTAGGAACAATTTTCAGGGTATCTTCTTCACTATGTCTTATCTAGGTGTAAGGGAGAGTGGGGGAATTACGAACACCTAAGCAAAAAAGCAAACAAAACGAAAACTATATGAGAAATGAATTTGTTTATTATTTACAAAGATACTTAAACTATTCATCTATAAGGTACTGTGGCGAATTTTTGTGAAATTATAATAACAGTCAACTTTATAGTGAAAAATAAAAACCATTGGTGTCCGTGATTATTCGACTGTCGTGGGGTAATCACGAACAGAGTGTTAAATATCGCAGAAGTCCCACAGAAAACGCGGCCTGCAATCGTCAACTCGTAAACAATGTTGCTACAACCCATTCCTAATGTATTTTTCAAATTCATCTTCTTGTGCGTTAGAAAAAAATTGCAATTGGTCGGAATATAAAAAAAATAGTAAAGGTCGTTTTTTGAACTTTTTCTGTCTGAGCCTGTAATGAAAATTCAAAAATCCGTTTTGTAGATTTAAGTAAGTTTTATACATGCTGAAAATTTCATAAAAATCGGTTATCGTTACTAATCTCTAAGGTTCGAGATTACCCCATCCGAGTTGTTCGTCATTGCCCCACGACATAAAAAAATAAAAAATATTTATTTCAGAGGTTAGAATCATAATTCAAGCAAGGTCGTGGTCACAAAATATTGGTAAAAAAGTGTTTTATTTCAACTTAAAAGAAAAACAATTGTATCATTAATTCAACAGTAATTACATGCAATTGAAATGGACAAAATATTACTTGAAACATGATGAAAATAATAAATTGTGTTATCTTGAATAGCATAAGCGTTCTGTATTTATTATTTTCTGCCTGGCGTAGGATGCGACCTAAACTATTAGCTAGTGGAGAGGGAACATCGTCTTTATTTATTAAAACGCCGTAACATCGAATTCGCGATTACCCCGCGTTCGTATTTACCCCACTCTCCCTTATATGCACGCCTGATTCTCTGGCAAGAATTATTACATAAGTATCCAATTATTGTAATTTCATGAATTATAATAATTGTATAGGGAAGGGAAGCAGTGGCATTTCGGGGAACGGCCTAATATGCGAACGGCAGATAAGCGACGCCCCGATAGTAGGGAAAGTCTGGAACAGTTGACCCACCGAACAAAAAATGGGTATTAAAACTAATACTGATATTATTTATATTATAAGAATAAATTTAATATGTTCATATTTTATGCTGATTCACAAAAAGTGACCAATATTTCGTTTAAGACAATATTTGCTGAAAATCGGGTTGGAATCTGAATTCATGCCATGCGGCCACCTCTCCCGAGATGCCGGGAGAAATAGCCCACATAATTATTTAAGAAAAATAACAAAGAAGAAATCAAAATTATTTATGAGTTCATAGGTACTACTACAACTACAGATTTATTAAAATTCAGTTATAGTTAAAATTTAATTAAAATTAAATTTGATATTAACATCGCAAGTCAGTAAAAATAAGTCAAACAATAACAGACTCCAAAGCGATAAAAATTACTTGAAATGAAACACATGAAATTTATCATCATATGACAATTATTATTAAAGTAAATTAAATTACACTTCTATAATTATTATTATTGAGGTATCTATCCCAATCATGACTGGGGCATGTCTCCTATTTTCAGGCAGTGGCGCCCCATTCGATAGCTTTAAAAGAAATTGCCAATATGATTAAATACCTTCGCTACATCGTTCCTCAATACCCCAATTATTTTGTTAACTAAAATATCAAACGAAAATTAACTTTGAAGTAAATTTCAAATAACAAAATGTACATTACTGCTTTATACTAGAGGCGAAATGTGGCCTTCAGTTGCCTTTTTCCGCATATATATCCATAAAACACAGAAAAAACCAAGTAAGGTTATTCGCTAAACTGTTTAAATCGTACTGAAGGGATTGCTCTGCAATATAACACGCTCTTACGCGTAGAGTCTGGACTATTGGGAAACCAAGAATTTTGATACGCCAACTAGTGACAGAAATTGAATTACTGCGGGTAGGCCGAAATACATACGAATATCAGTGTTTATATGGATATGTTGTGAAAAACAAATGTTTTTAAATTATTTTGAACACTA
Source organism: Andrena minutula (assembly GCA_929113495.1). Classification (NCBI taxonomy): domain Eukaryota; kingdom Metazoa; phylum Arthropoda; class Insecta; order Hymenoptera; family Andrenidae; genus Andrena; species Andrena minutula. The sequence continues at coordinate 42,542,773 of OV815994.1, forward strand.
AATTTTTATTTCTTCGATTAATAAATACTTATTCGGAATGTTTGGTGGGTTCTGGGCCTACTGGCAATAGTTCGCCAACAGCGCTGAAGTCTAAGCCACGCCTCCACTTGGTTTCCCAATAGCGACTGGGGGCACCTTTTCTGGCGGGCTGTCGTAGCTAACTCTTTTTCTCTTACAATTGCAATAATGGTACTTGTAACTATACTCGAAGTCATGTAAGAAGGATCTTTTTCGCGCATGTAGAATGAGCTCTTCAATTGTCGCGAGTTCTCTGTTCCCCCACTTTACCACCCAGGCTTCCCTCTCTCCATGCACCATTCCGATTCTCTTTCATATACTGGGTAACCAAATAAAACGTGTATTCTATTAAATTTGCAGTAAAAATGAGACAATCAAATCCGACGAAAAGTCGAAACACGCGGTATATACAAAAGTGGCGCCACACCAATGCTTTCGGGGCAGCACGCATGCGCAGCCGAAAGACCATTGGTGGTGACATAGCCAATGAGTGCCAACATGCGCAGAACCGGTCTAAACTCGTCGGTCACCACAATCCTTCTTACATGACTTCGAGTATAGAGTTTTCTCCATCCGTGACATGCCTGCAACGTCATTGGTTTCGAGCACGCCCTTCCACGCGAGCTTTGGAAAACGCGATGAATGCTCGTAATACCGGACCGCCCATCTGGGCATCCCTGACGTATGGTATAAAATAGAGCCATTCCTCAAGTGTCGGCAAGTTCATTGGAAACGTCCATACGAACAGCACACACAGCCAATATGTCTCGCTTCATTTTTGTTGCATTTGCCTTCATGGTACTCTTCTCTATGGGTAAGTAATGAAATCATGAAAGTTACTTTCCATATTGTCTTATGGGCGAACATAAGTTTATTTTGTGTCCACTGAATTCCTTATATTTTATTTAATTATTCAATTACAATTAACAAATACTTCTACAAATTATTTTTCAAACCTTAATTTTCACATGGGTCTACATTATACGCGTAATATAACGCAGGTACCAAACTTACAGCATACACATTTTAAAAATTTGCAATCACTTACTACAGGCCTGGGATTTAAGTGAACGCGGCGGCCGATTTTCAGAGGCAACGCCTCTTTTCTCCCACCGCACGTCTTGGCCCCCGCGGCGGCCCAGGAGCTTCGAGCGCCTCAGGCCCGTACCATATGAACCGCGCGGAGCTCTGTTGATATGAGCTACGCGCGGTTCATATGGCACGGGCCTGAGGCGCTCGAAGCTCCTGGGCCGCCGCGGGGGCCAAGACGTGCGGTGGGAGAAAAGAGGCGTTGCCTCTGAAAATCGGCCGCCGCGTTCACTTAAATCCCAGGCCTGACTTACTATTATCTAAAAGTCACTTGAAAAATCTGCTAATGTTGTGTGGTTATTAGAAAAGATGTGTGCAGGAACTAATTGAAGTGTGTTCCATAACGGTCGTGAGGCATCCGCCATAGAGCTATTCCACGTCAAAACGGATAGATGGAAAATTTAATATCACCGATTCTCTTCAAAATTACAGTATGTGTCGATAACCTGGCAAAAATAAAGTATACTGAATTATAAAGGCCTTTGTCAAATAGTTTTCGAAATATTTAATGTTAAAGTCTTAAAAATTGGAACAAAACCGGCTGCCGCGTCATCTCTTAAACTGTAATATCTCGGTCATTTTTACAAATAATGTGTCCGTCATGGGCTCATTTTAAAGCTGAAGGAATGCTTTCTCAACCCGTATATAGAATATTTTATTTATTGTTAATAATCTTGACAGTAATTGATGTTAAAGTTTCAAATCCCGATTTGACGTCGTTCCCACCCATGTTCCGGCTTGAAAAAAATACCATTCCATTCGTTGAGCCTTTAGCTAATAAATGCGTTTTTCAAAAAAGTGGAGAGATTTTGGGAACAGTTAACAAAAAAATAAAACTTACGATAGTGCACACCGCTTAGAACTGCACAGATCCCATGGTCAGTCTGCACGCACGCGCTTTCAAAACAATTGCCTAGCGTAGGAAAATATTTATATACGATACGACAAAACAAACTTTTTGTTCAGTGACAACATGTAAAAAAAGAAAAGGAAGAATCACTAAAAGCTACCTACTATTGCTAATCTTTTGTATGGTAAGCAGATATTCCTATTATTTTTCTCGAGAATACCGAAAACACTGAACAAAAAGTTTGTTTTGTCGCATCGTATATAAATACAGTGGACGCTCGATAATGTACCGCAGTCGGGGTTCTAGAGGCGGGGTTTTCTTAGAAGCGGCATATTAACGAGAGCCAATGTAACGCGCGCTCTCGCCATAACTCTCCTGTTTTCGTTTCCGTGATGGCTGCCCCCCGCCAGAATACTCTTAAGGTGCGTCACACTGATGTTCGCGCAATTCACAAACAGTGTAGGTACAAATCGTACTTCTTTCACTAAAGCTCTTGCGAACATTTTTTATATTTTATTTTTAAATAAATACTATTTTTAACCAATGATCTGTGGCAGTAGTTTTCTTCTTCGACTGTTACGCAATAGCTTTATACACTGCTTATATAAATCTGTAACTTCGGTACACCTTCTACCTGTCGTATATTTTTACAGTTTATCTTTCCCTTATCCATTTACATAACTATTTATGCCCAATATGAAATAAATGTGCCTAATACAAAATGTAACTGATTATAATTCAAAATATTTAAAAAAACATTTGAATAAAACGATATTATACGTACTTATAGGTACTTCTGTCATTAAAAAATGTATGAGTTAAGATGCGTCTTCATCCGCAAACAGTTCGCGAGAAGGTGTCTATGTGTATAAGACAAAAATATGTTCGCAAGAGTTTTATTATTAGTGAGAAAAAGAAAAAACACACATTCACGTATATGTATTGCTTACGAATTGCTTGCGAACTCCAGTGTGGAGGCACCATTAAGGGTTAGCATTCATTGGCTCGCTGAGCGAGAGAGAGAGTGAGGTGCACACACGTGTGTGAGTAATGCGTGTGAGCTGGGGCGTTCCTAACGGCACTTTAAAGAGCGGCATATTATCGAGCGTCCACTGTACTTTTCTACGCTAGGCGATTGTTTTGAAAACGCGTGCGTGTGGACTGGCCATGGGATCTGTGCAGTTCTAAGCGGTGTGCACTATCGTAAGTTTTATTTTTTTGTTAACTGTTCCCAAAATCTCTCCACTTTTTTGAGAAACCCATTTATTAGCTGAAGGCTCAACGAATTGAATGGTATTTTTTTCAAGCCGGAACATGGGTGGGAACGACGTCAAATCGGGATTTGAAACTTTAACATCAATTACTGTCAATATTATTAACAATAAATAAAATATTCTATATACGGGTTGAGAAAGCATTCCTTCAGCTTTAAAATGAGCCCATGACGGAGACATTATTTGTAAAAATGACCGAGATATTACAGTTTTAGAGATGACGCGGCAGCTGATTTTCCCTAGTAGCATTTGTTTGCTGGGAATTTGTTGGGCCAATGACGTGTTATCCGTTGGCCAACTGTTGAAGTGTCGCGCTATTTTTAAATGGGCCAATGATTGTAACCAACGCAGGCCCAACTGAAGGTTTGTTTTCATAGGCCCAACTGAAGGTTTCTTTCCATAAGCCCAACAGTTTCTTTCAAAACGACATCTTAAAAACGTCCAGAAGGCGTCTTGAAGAACTTCAAAAGACGTTGTAAAAACGTCCTTTTCAGGTCTGATTTAAGGGGGCCGTCTCAGTTTTGTTATTGTCCGTCTCACCGGGCCTTGAATGTGTGCGGACAGGTCACACAAGCTAAGTTAAGCGTGTACGTATACGCGTGTTGTAAACAAACCGGTTCAACCGATTTTCGTCCTGAAATCGGCCAGAAGGAAGTTTTTGCGGGTATAGTTGCCTTCAGTAAACATCTGTGGGGGGTGGGACGGTGCGTTTGAACGCTAATAAGCATTGTACATTGAAATAATAATGAATTTATGAATCGAAAACTGACAGAATGAAGCTTCAAGGCTTCTCCGTTGGTGGCGCTAATGGTGCACTGTAGCTACGTAGCATCAGCGTGACGTATAAGTTCATTATTACTTCAATATAAAGTGCTTATTAGCGTTCAAACGCTCCGTCCCACCCCCCACAGATGTTTACTGAAGGCAACTGTACCCACAAAAACTTCCTTTTGGCCGATTCCAGGATGAAAATCGGTTGAACCGGTTTGTTTACTACACGCGTATGCGTACACGCTTAACTTAGCTTGTGTGAGCGTCCGCACACATTCGCGGCCCGGTGAGACGGCCCCCTTAAGAAAAAAAAAATTTGCCGGTGAGGAGAATCGAACCCAAACTTTCCACTTACGAAGCAACCGTTATTCGCACTTACCCAATACATTTCCTTGTAAACACTTCTAATTTCTCAGTACATAACAAATATTAATTGTTTATAAAAAGTACACAGTGATCCAAAAAATTTACAAAATATCATCATTCGACCTTTAGACTCATTCCATAAAATTTCACATTCGTCTCAAGACAGACATCCGCATTACGTATTTATAATAATAGGTTTTTGGATGTACCAAATTTTCTGATGTTTGTAAGACAACATTTAATCATCGTTGTAAATTTTTTGTTAATTAACCAACCATAATAATTGCAGGCCCAACATTGAATATTCGTAGGCAAACTGTCGTAACTTTTTGTTAATTAACCAACTATAATAATTGTAGGCCCAACATTGAATATCCGTTGGCAAACTGTCGTAAGTTTTTTGCCGTAGGCCCTATGTTGGGAAATTGTAGTCAAAACTCTAACTATATCCCAACTAATTCCCAACTGTTGGCTACCGTTGGCCAACCAAAAATGCTACTAGGGTTGTTCCAATTTTTAAGACTTTAACATTAAATATTTCGAAAACTATTTGACATAGGCCTCTATAATTCAGTATACTTTATTTTTGCAAGGTTATCGACACACACTGAAATTTTGAAGAGAATCGGTGAGACTAAATTTTCCCTCTATCCGTTTTGACGTGGAATAGCTCCATAGTATATTTATATGAAAACAATTATATGTCGTAGACCTGTTAAATATTTTTAAATGAGGAACGTATTCTATTTAGATTGACTAAGTACATTCGTTTATTTATTATCGTATTCGTACTCCATTTTATACATTATAGTCAAGTATAAGAAAGTAATACGATGAAAAATCTTAAAACTTTTAGTACCTACCTACAAACTAAAAATTATTTTTATCAAATTTTTATTGTGTTTTTAGTAAGATATTCGTTTGATTGTTGATTAGTAATGTTTCAGACATTAGTAATAATAACAATACAGGGCAAATTGTTTTAGAACATATTACGAGATTTTCAACTTCAATATTCTTTATAATATTTCTAAACTAATAACAGCCATTCTTTAATTATGAGCGCAATTTTTATATTCCTAACGACATTCTCATTAATTCAATACACAGTCTGACAGTTAGAAAACCGTTCCAAAAAACATTATAAAATTTTAATGACATCCGACAGTTTTCCACATTGCATGAAATTAAACTCTCATATTAACAAATTTTTATCCTCTTGTGACTGGCTTTCCTGCCTACAGTATTGCAATAAACATACAACTCTCAGCTGTGTAACATTTGTCTGATACGATGCTTTTACTACGATGGGTGATATACATATTGGAATGGAGCAAAGGGAAATGCCAGATTTTATAACTCCAAAGACAAAAATTAGAAGTTTCATAATGTGTATTGCAATGAAGTGTTAAAGTCAGAGCACAAAGATGTATCCAATTACTTGCTCCACTTAAAATAATTGTTCCAATTATATAAGAAATAATACGAATCGTGTAATGGTATGAATTTTAGCAACAGCGAGTGAATGCCCAGAAAATGAGGAGTATCAGGAGTGCGGTAATGCCTGTCCACCAACTTGCAAATCACCTACTCCTACTTGTTCTCTGGTTAGTATAGTAGTGCACATATATTTCATTATTTATACGACCATTCGGGACCATTCGCGTATGATTTTTGGTACATGTTCACGTTTTTTATCGCGGTTTCAAGCATACCCACCAACTAAAACAGTAAGTAAGATCCGCCGAGTGTGAGTGTGGTAGAACTCGCGTTGGGATGTCAATCGTGCTTTTTCTGAAGGATAGACCTTGTGCAGTTTATGCTGCATTAGTATATGTCAAATCACATCAATAATCGATAAGTTTCAGCTACACCAAAGCTTCGTTGAAAGTGTTTATCTTTCGTATGTTACAATATGATACTTCGATATCGCCACTATTATACTTATGTTATTTTTGTGTATGTATAAATCTAATCATTAAACAATTTCTATTTCAGGAATGCGTCCCAGACTGCTTCTGTAAGGATGGTCTTGTAAAGAACTTCGATGGAAAATGCGTTAAGCTATCTGAATGCAGACCCTAACTATGGAAGGATTTTTATTGAATATGAAAGTGTTTTATCGAAGACTTGTCCAGTGTTAGTATCTTGAGATGAATTATTGCCGCACATAAAGTGTTTCTTTCTGTATTTTACTTTCATAGCCAAATAAATATTTATGTGAGCATACAGACCGGAATTTCATTATACATTCCATAACTTCATTTCATTATATATTTCGTTATATATTCCATAAGAAAAACAAATTAACCCTGTAGCCTTCGAACGGGCATCCAGGAATATTCTCCCATACTCTCCCCTCTTAAGGTTCAGGTATCAAAAAAGTGTTCTCGACTCTCTTCTAATGTGGCGTGCAGGAGTTACTCTGTGCTCTCCCGTTCGATTGACGTCCAGGCATTGTCGCCGAACTCTCCTGCCGGAGACCCTAAGCAGGCTGAGAGCGGCCGATAGCCGTGCTTCGGCCTCTTCTTCAGAACAGTGATGGCGAAATTTATGCCCGATCGTTGCTATTCGCGACCGCAGAAATCAACAGACGCATCGTTAAGGGGGCCGTCTCAGTTTTGTTATTGTCCGACTCACCGGGCCTTGAATGTGTGCGGACGGTCACACAAGCTAAGTTAAGCGTGCACGAATACGCGTGTAGTAAACAACCGTTTCAACCGTTTTTCGTCCTGGAATCGGCCAGAAGGAAGTTTTTGCGGGTACAGTTACCTTCAGTAAACATCTGTGCAGGGTGGTCTGGTGTGTTTGAACGCTAATAAACACTGTACATTGAAATAATAATGAATTTATGAATCGAAAACTGACAGAATGAAGCTTCAAGGCTTCTCCGTTGTTGGCGCTAATGGTGTACTGTAGCTACGTAGCACCTGCGTGACGTAAAAATTCATTATTATTTCAACATACAGTGCTTGTTAGCGTTCAAACACACCAGACCACCCTGCACAGATGTTTACTGAAGGTAACTGTACCCGCAAAAACTTCCTTCTGGCCGATTCCAGAACGAAAGACGGTTGAAACTGTTTGTTTACTACACACGTATACGTACACGCTTAACTTAGCTTGTGTGATCGTCCGCACACATTCAAAGCCCAGTGAGACGGCCCCCTTAAAGTTAAACTGATTTACCAGGACAAATGCTTAGGGGGGATATCTCCGATGACCTTGACGTACATACGTCATGGTCAACATTCTGAACAAATTTTCTTTATACATTATTCATCGTTAGGCCTTAATGGGTCGAGGAAAAAATGGAAACAGATATGTAACTTTACAATAAGTGCACTGACAAGCACATAGTTTCCGAAGGCACGCTTAGATTTAGAAAAAAATATCTCCTATCATTTGTTATTTTTTAATGATCAATTCTTCAGCACAAAAAATTATTGAGGGCAGAAATTTAAATATCGTCAAAGGCTGCTGTTGATTGGGTTAACTTCTGTCGTGAAGTAAGCATAATTAATGAATTTCACATATTCAATTTTCACGGATTCAATTATCAAGGAAGAGTGATCTAGGAACAATTTTCAGGGTATCTTCTTCACTATGTCTTATCTAGGTGTAAGGGAGAGTGGGGGAATTACGAACACCTAAGCAAAAAAGCAAACAAAACGAAAACTATATGAGAAATGAATTTGTTTATTATTTACAAAGATACTTAAACTATTCATCTATAAGGTACTGTGGCGAATTTTTGTGAAATTATAATAACAGTCAACTTTATAGTGAAAAATAAAAACCCTTGGTGTCCGTGATTATTCGACTGTCGTGGGGTAATCACGAACAGAGTGTTAAATATCGCAGAAGTCCCACAGAAAACGCGGCCTGCAATCGTCAACTCGTAAACAATGTTGCTACAACCCATTCCTAATGTATTTTTCAAATTCATCTTCTTGTGCGTTAGAAAAAAATTGCAATTGGTCGGAATATAAAAAAAATAGTAAAGGTCGTTTTTTGAACTTTTTCTGTCTGAGCCTGTAATGAAAATTCAAAAATCCGTTTTGTAGATTTAAGTAAGTTTTATACATGCTGAAAATTTCATAAAAATCGGTTATCGTTGCTAATCTCTAAGGTTCGAGATTACCCCATCCGAGTTGTTCGTCATTGCCCCACGACATAAAAAAACAAAAAGTATTTATTTCAGAGGTTAGAATCATAATTCAAGCAAGGTCGTGGTCACAAAATATTGGTAAAGAAGTGTTTTATTTCAACTTAAAAGAAAAACAATTGTATCATTAATTCAACAGTAATTACATGCAATTGAAATGGACAAAATATTACTTGAAACATGATGAAAATAATAAATTGTGTTATCTTGAATAGCATAAGCGTTCTGTATTTATTATTTTCTGCCTGGCGTAGGATGCGACCTAAACTATTAGCTAGTGGAGAGGGAACATCGTCTTTATTTATTAAAACGCCGTAACATCGAATTCGCGATTACCCCGCGTTCGTATTTACCCCACTCTATCTTATATGCACGCCTGATTCTCTGGCAAGAATTATTACATAAGTATCCAATTATTGTAATTTCATGAATTATAATGATTGTATAGGGAAGGGAAGCAGTGGCATTTCGGGGAACGGCCTAATATGCGAACGGCAGATAAGCGACGCCCCGATAGTAGGGAAAGTCTGGAACAGTTGACCCACCGAACATAAAATGGGTATTAAAACTAATACTGATATTATTTATATTATAAGAATAAATTTAATATGTTCATATTTTATGCTGATTCACAAAAAGTGACCAATATTTCGTTTAAGACAATATTTGCTGAAAATCGGGTTGGAATCTGAATTCATGCCATGCGGCCACCTCTCCCCAGATGCCGGGAGAAATAGCCCACATAATTATTTAAGAAAAATAACAAAGAAGAAATCAAAATTATTTATGAGTTCATAGGTACTACTACAACTACAGATTTATTAAAATTCAGTTATAGTTAAAATTTAATTACAATTAAATTTGATATTAACATCGCAAGTCAGTAAAAATAAGTCAAACAATAACAGACTCCAAAGCGATAAAAATTACTTGAAATGAAACACATGAAATTTATCATCATATGACAATTATTATTAAAGTAAATTAAATTACACTTCTATAATTATTATTATTGAGGTATCTATCCCAATCATGACTGGGGCATGTCTCCTATTTTCAGGCAGTGGCGCCCCATTCGAAAGCTTTAAAAGAAATTGCCAATATGATTAAATACCTTCGCTACATCGTTCCTCAATACCCCAATTATTTTGTTAACTAAAATATCAAATGAAAATTAACTTTGAAGTAAATTTCAAATAACAAAATGTACATTACTGCTTTATACTAGAGACGAAATGTGGCCTTCAGTTGCCTTTTTCCGCATATATATCCATAAAACACAGAAAAAACCAAGTAAGGTTATTCGCTAAACTGTTTAAATCGTACTGAAGGGATTGCTCTGCAATATAACATGCTCTTACGCGTAGAGTCTGGACTATTGGGAAACCAAGAATTTCGATACGCCAACTAGTGACAGAAATGGAACTACTGCGGGTAGGCCGAAATACATACGAATATCAGTGTTTATATGGATATGTTGTGAAAAACAAATGTTTTTAAATTATTTTGAACACTAAATTTTTACTTCTTCGATTAATAAGTACTTATTCGGAATGTTTGGTGGGATCTGGGCCTACTGGCAATAGTTCGCCAACAGCGCTGAAGTCTAAGCCACGCCTCCACTTGGTTTCCCAATAGCGACTGGGGGCACCTTTTCTGGCGGGCTGTCGTAGCTAACTCTTTTTCTCTTACAATTGCAATAATGGTACTTGTAACTATACTCGAAGTCATATAAGAAGGATCTTTTTCGCGCATGTAGAATGAGCTCTTCAACTGTCGCGAGGTCTCTGTTCCCCCACTTTACCACCCAGGCTTCCCTCTCTCCATGCACCATTCCGATTCTCTTTCATATACCGGGTAACCAAATAAAACGTGTATTCTATTAAATTTGCAGTAAAAAAGAGACAATCAAATCCGACAAAAAGTCGAAACACGCGGTATATACAAAAGTGGCGCCACACCAATGCTTTCGGGGCAGCACGCATGCGCAGCCGAAAGACCATTGGTGCTGACATAGCCAATGAGTGCCAACATGCGCAGAACCAGTCTAAACTCGTCGGTCGCCACAATCCTTCTTACATGACTTCGAGTATAGAGTTTTCTCCATCCGTGACATGCCTGCAACGTCATTGGTTTCGAGCACTCCCTTCCACGCGAGCTTTGGAAAACGCGATGAATGCTCGTAATACCGGACCGCCCATCTGGGCATCCCTGACGTATGGTATAAAATAGAGCCATTCCTCAAGTGTCGGCAAGTTCATTGGAAACGTCCATACGAACAGCACACACAGCCAATATGTCTCGCTTCATTTTTGTTGCATTTGCCTTCATGGTACTCTTCTCTATGGGTAAGTAATGAAATCATGAAAGTTACTTTCCATATTGTCTTATGGGCGAACATAAGTTTATTTTGTGTCCACTGAATTCCTTATATTTTATTTTATTATTCAATTACAATTAATAAATACTTCTACAAATTATTTTTCAAACCTTAATTTTCACATGGGTCTACATTATACGCGTAATATAACGCAGGTACCAAACTTACAGCATACACATTTTAAAAATTTGCAATCACTTACTACAGGCCTGGGATTTAAGTGAACGCGGCGGCCGATTTTCAGAGGCAACGCCTCTTTTCTCCCACCGCACGTCTTGGCCCCTGCGGCGGCCCAGGAGCTTCGAGCGCCTCAGGCGCGTACCATATGAACCGCGCGTAGCTCTGTTGATATGAGCTACGCGCGGTTCATATGGCACGGGCCTGAGGCGCTCGAAGCTCCAGGGCCGCCGCGGGGGCCAAGATGTGCGGTGGGAGAAAAGAGGCGTTGCCTCTGAAAATCGGCCGCCGCGTTCACTTAAATCCCAGGCCTGACTTACTATTATCTAAAAGTCACTTGAAAAATCTGCTAATGTTGTGTGGTTATTAGAAAAGATGTGTGCAGGAACTAATTGAAGTGTGTTCCATAACGGTCGTGAGGCATCCGCCATAGAGCTATTCCACGTCAAAACGGATAGAGGGAAAATTTAATATCACCGATTCTCTTCAAAATTACAGTATTTGTCGATAACCTGGCAAAAATAATGTATACTGAATTATAAAGGCCTATGTCAAATAGTTTTCGAAATATTTAATGTTAAAGTCTTAAAAATTGGAACAAAATCGGCTGCCGCGTCATCTCTTAAACTGTAATATCTCGGTCATTTTTACAAATAATGTGTCCGTCATGGGCTCATTTTAAAGCTGAAGGAATGCTTTCTCAACCCGTATATAGAATATTTTATTTATTGTTAATAATCTTGACAGTAATTGATGTTAAAGTTTCAAATCCCGATTTGACGTCGTTCCCACCCATGTTCCGGCTTGAAAAAAATACCATTCCATTCGTTGAGCCTTCAGCTAATAAATGCGTTTTTCAAAAAAGTGGAGAGATTTTGGGAACAGTTAACAAAAAAATAAAACTTACGATAGTGCACACCGCTTAGAACTGCACAGATCCCATGGCCAGTCCGCACGCACCCGCTTTCAAAACAATCGCCTAGCGTAGGAAAATATTTATATACGATACGACAAAACAAACTTTTTGTTCAGTGACAACATGTAAAAAAAGAAAAGGAAGAATCACTAAAAGCTACCTACTATTGCTAATCTTTTGTATGGTAAGCAGATATTCCTATTATTTTTCTCGAGAATACCGAAAACACTGAACAAAAAGTTTGTTTTGTCGCATCGTATATAAATACACTTTCCTACGCTAGGCGATTGTTTTGAAAACGCGTGCGTGCGGACTGGCCATGGGATCTGTGCAGTTCTAAGCGGTGTGCACTATCGTAAGTTTTATTTTTTTGTTAACTGTTCCCAAAATCTCTCCACTTTTTTGAAAAACGCATTTATTAGCTGAAGATTCAACGAATGGAATGGTATTTTTTTCAAGCCGGAACATGGGTGGGAACGACGTCAAATCGGGATTTAAAACTTTAACATCATTTACTGTCAAGATTATTAACAATAAATAAAATATTCTATATACGGGTTGAGAAAGCATTCCTTCAGCTTTAAAATGAGCCCATGACGGAGACATTATTTGTAAAAATGACCGAGATATTACAGTTTTAGAGATGACGCGCCAGCTGATTTTCCCTAGTAGCATTTGTTTGCTGGGAATTTGTTGGGCCAATGACGTGTTATCCGTTGGCCAACTGTTGAAGTGTCGTGCTATTTTTAAATGGGCCAATGATTGTAACCAACGCAGGCCCAACTGAAGGTTTGTTTTCATAGGCCCAACTGAAGGTTTCTTTCCATAAGCCCAACAATTTCTTTCAAAACGACATCTTAAAAACGTCCAGAAGGCGTCTTGAAGAACTTCAAAAGACGTTGTAAACACGTCCTTTTCAGGTCTGATTTAAGAAAAAAAAAATTTGCCGGTGAGGAGAATCGAACCCAAACTTTCTTCCACTTACGAAGCAACCGTTATTCGCACTTACCCAATACATTTCCTTGTAAACACTTCTAATTTCTCAGTACATAACAAATATTAATTGTTTATAAAAAGTACACAGTGATCCGAAATATTCTACAAAATATCATCATTCGACCTTTAGACTCATTCCATAAAATTTCACATTCGTTTCAAGACAGACATCCGCATTACGTATTTATAATAATAGGTTTTTGGATGTACCAAATTTTCTGATGTTTGTAAGACAACATTTAATCATCGTTGTAAATTTTTTGTTAATTAACCAAGCATAATAATTGTAGGCCCAACATTGAATATTCGTAGGCAAACTGTCGTAACTTTTTGTTAATTAACCAACTATAATAATTGTAGGCCCAACATTGAATATCCGTTGGCAAACTGTCGTAAGTTTTTTGCCGTAGGCCCTATGTTGGGAAATTGTAGTCAAAACTCTAACTATATCCCAACTAATTCCCAACTGTTGGCTACCGTTGGCCAACCAAAAATGCTACTAGGGTTGTTCCAATTTTTAAGACTTTAACATTAAATATTTCGAAAACTATTTGACATAGGCCTCTATAATTCAGTATACTTTATTTTTGCAAGGTTATCGACACACACTGGAATTTTGAAGAGAATCGGTGAGACTAAATTTTCCCTCTATCCGTTTTGACGTGGAATAGCTCCATAGTATATTTATATGAAAACAATTATGTGTCGTAGACCTGTTAAATATTTTTAAATGAGGAACGTATTCTATTTAGATTGACTAAGTACATTCGTTTATTTATTATCGTATTCGTAATCCATTTCATACATTATAGTCAGGTATAAGAAAGTAATACAATGAAAAATCTTAAAGCTTTTAGTACCTACCTACAAACTGAAAATTATTTTTATCAAATTTTTATTGTGTTTTTAGTAAGATATTCGTTTGATTGTTGATTAGTAATGTTTCAGACATCAGTAATAATGCCAATACAGAGCAATTTGTTTAGAACATATTACGAGATTTTCAACTTCAATATTCTTTATAATATTTCTAAAATAATAACAGCCATTCTTTAATTATGAGCGCAATTTTTATATTCTTAACGATATTCTCATTAATTCAATACACAGTCTGACAGTTAGAAAACCGTTCCAAAAAACATTATAAAATTTTAATGACAACCGACACTTTTCCACATTGCATGAAATTAAACTCTCATATTAACAAATTTTTATCTTTTTGTCAGTCGCTTTCCTGTCTACAGTATTGCAATATACATACAACTCATAGCTGTGTAACATTTGTCTGAAACAATACTTTTACTACGATGGGTGATATACATATTGGAATGGAGCAAAGGGAAATGCAAGAATTGATAATTCCAAAGACAAAAATTAGAAGTTTCATAATGTGTATTGCAACAAAGTGTTAAAGTCAGAGCACAAAGATGTATTCTTATTTCACCCCCACCTCTAAATGCAGAATTTTATAAGAAATAATACGAATCGTGTAATGGTATGAATTTCAGCATCAGCGGCCGAATGCCAACCAGATGAGGTGTATAAGGAGTGCGGCACTCTCTGTCCACCAAGTTGCTACTTACCTAATCCTAATTGTAAAGACGTTAGTATAGTAGTGCACATATATTTCATTATTTATACGAGCATTCGGGACCATTCGCGTATGATTTTTGGTACATGATCACGCTTTTTATCGCGGTCTCAAGCATACCCACCAACTACAACAGTAAGTGAGACTCGCCGAGTGTGAGTGTGGTAGAACTCGCGTTGGGATATCAATCGTGCTTTTTCTGAAGGAGAGAGCCTGTGCAGTTTATGCTGCATTAGTATATATCAAATCACATCAATAATCGATAAGTTTCAGCTACACCAAAGCTTTGTTGAAAGTGTTCATCTTTCGTATGTTACAATATGATACTTCGATATCGCCACTATTATACTTATGTTATTTTTGTGTATGTATAAATCTAATCATTAAACAATTTCTATTTCAGGAATGCGTCCCAGACTGCTTCTGTAAGGATGGTCTTGTAAAGAACTTCGATGGAAAATGCGTTAAGCTATCTGAATGCAGACCCTAACTATGGAAGGATTTTTATTGAATATGAAAGTGTTTTATCGAAGACTTGTCCAGTGTTAGTATCTTGAGATGAATTATTACCGCACATAAAGTGTTTCTTTCTGTATTTTACTTTCATAGCCAAATAAATATTTATGTGAGCATACAGACCGGAATTTCATTATACATTCCATAACTTCATTTCATTATATATTTCGTTATATATTCCATAAGAAAAACAAATTAACCCTGTAGCCTTCGAACGGGCATCCAGGAATATTCTCCCATACTCTCCCCTCTTAAGGTTCAGGTATCAAAAAAGTGTTCTCGACTCTCTTCTAATGTGGCGTGCAGGAGTTACTCTGTGTTCTCCCGTTCGATTGGCGTCCAGGCATTGTCGCCGAACTCTCCTGCCGGAGACCCTAAGCAGGCTGAGAGCGGCCGATAGCCGTGCTTCGGCCTCTCAGAACAGTGATGGCGAAATTTATGCCCGATCGTTGCTATTCGCGACCGCAGAAATCAACAGACGCATCGTTAAGGGGGCCGTCTCAGTTTTGTTATTGTCCGTCTCGCCGGGCCTTGAATGTGTGCGGACAGGTCACACAAGCTAAGTTAAGCGTGTACGTATACGCGTGTTGTAAACAAACCGGTTCAACCGATTTTCGTCCTGGAATCGGCCAGAAGGAAGTTTTTGCGGGTACAGTTGCCTTCAGTAAACATTTGTGGGGGGTGGGACGGTGCGTTTGAACGCTAATAAGCATTGTACATTGAAATAATAATGAATTTATGAATCGAAAACTGACAGAATGAAGCTTCAAGGCTTCTCCGTTGGTGGCGCTAATGGTGCACTGTAGCTACGTAGCACCAGCGTGACGTATAAATTCATTATTACTTCAATATACAGTGCTTATTAGCGTTCAAACGCACCGTCCCACCCCCCACAGATGTTTACTGAAGGCAACTGTACCCGCAAAAACTTCCTTCTGGCCGATTCCAGGACGAAAATCGGTTGAACCGGTTTGTTTACTACACGCGTATACGTACACGCTTAACTTAGCTTGTGTGAGCGTCCGCACACATTCGCGGCCCGGTGAGACGGCCCCCTTAAGGGGGCCGTCTCAGTTTTGTTATTGTCCGACTCACCGGGCCTTGAATGTGTGCGGACGGTCACACAAGCTAAGTTAAGCGTGCACGAATACGCGTGTAGTAAACAACCGTTTCAACCGTTTTTCGTCCTGGAATCGGCCAGAAGGAAGTTTTTGCGGGTACAGTTACCTTCAGTAAACATCTGTGCAGGGTGATCTGGTGTGTTTGAACGCTAATAAACACTGTACATTGAAATAATAATGAATTTATGAATCGAAAACTGACAGAATGAAGCTTCAAGGCTTCTCCGTTGTTGGCGCTAATGGTGTACTGTAGCTACGTAGCACCTGCGTGACGTAAAAATTCATTATTATTTCAACATACAGTGCTTGTTAGCGTTCAAACACACCAGACCACCCTGCACAGATGTTTACTGAAGGTAACTGTACCCGCAAAAACTTCCTTCTGGCCGATTCCAGAACGAAAGACGGTTGAAACTGTTTGTTTACTACACGCGTATACGTACACGCTTAACTTAGCTTGTGTGATCGTCCGCACACATTCAAAGCCCAGTGAGACGGCCCCCTTAAAGTTAAACTGATTTACCAGGGCAAATGCTTAGGGGGGATATCTCCGATGACCTTGACGTACATACGTCATGGTCAACATTCTGAACAAATTTTCTTTATACATTATTCATCGTTAGGCCTTAATGGGTTGAGGAAAAAATGGAAACAGATATGGAACTTTACAATAAGTGCACTGACAAGCACATAGTTTCCGAAGGCACGCTTAGATTTAGAAAAATATATCTCCTATCATTTGTTATTTTTTAATGATCAATTCTTCAGCACAAAAAATTATTGAGGGCAGAAATTTAAATATCGTCAAAGGCTGCTGTTGATTGGGTTAACTTCTGTCGTGAAGTAAGCATAATTAATGAATTTCACATATTCAATTTTCACGGATTCAATTATCAAGGAAGAGTGATCTAGGAACAATTTTCAGGGTATCTTCTTCACTATGTCTTATCTAGGTGTATATGCACGCCTGATTCTCTGGCAAGAATTATTACATAAGTATCCAATTATTGTCATTTCATGAATTATAATGATTGTATAGGGAAGGGAAGCAGTGGCATTTCGGGGAACGGCCTAATATGCGAACGGCAGATAAGCGACGCCCCGATAGTAGGGAAAGTCTGGAACAGTTGACCCACGGAATATAAAATGGGTATTAAAACTAATGCTGATATTATTTATATTATCAGAATAAATATAATATGTTCATATTTTATGTTGATTCACATAAAGTGACCAATATTTCGTTTAAGACAATATTTGCTGAAAATCGGGTTGGAATCTGAATTCATGCCATGCGGCCATCTCTCCCGAGATGCCGGGAGAAATAGCCCACATAATTATTTAAGAAAAATAACAAAGAAGAAATCAAAATTATTTATGAGTTCATAGGTACTACTACAACTACAGATTTATTAAAATTCAGTTATAGTTAAAATTTAATTACAATTAAATTTGATATTAACATCGCAAGTCAGTAAAAATAAGTCAAACAATAACAGACTCCAAAGCTATAAAAATTACTTGAAATGAAACACATGAAATTTATCATCATATGACAATTATTATTAAAGTAAATTAAATTACACTTCTATAATTATTATTATTGAGGTATCTATCCCAATCATGACTGGGGCATGTCTCCTATTTTCAGGCAGTGGCGCCCCATTCGATAGCTTGAAAAGAAATTGCCAATATGATTAAATACCTTCGCTACATCGTTCCTCAATACCCCCATTATTTTGTTAACTAAAATATCAAACGAAAATTAACTTTGAAGTAAATTTCAAATAACAAAATGTACATTACTGCTTTATAGTAGAGGCGAAATGTGGCCTTCACTTGTCTTTTTCCGCATATGAGCTATTCCACGTCAAAACGGATAGAGGGAAAATTTAGTTTCACCGATTCTCATCAAAATTACAGTATGTGTCGATAACCTTGCAAAAATAAAGTATACTGAATTATAGAGGCCTATGTCAAATAGTTTTCGAAATATTTAATGTTAAAGTCTTAAAAATTGGAACAAAATCGGCTGCCGCGCCATCACTTAAACTGTAATATCTGGGTCATTTTTACAGATAATGTCTCCGTCATGGGCTCATTTTAAAGCTGAAGGAATGCTTTCTCAACCCGTATATAGAATATTTTATTTATTGTTAATAATCTTGACTGTAATTGATGTTAAAGTTTCAAATCCCGATTTGACGTCGTTCCCCCTCATGTTCCGGCTTGAAAAAAATACCATTCGATTCGTTGAGCCTTCAGCTAATAAATGCGTTTTTCAAAAAAGTGGAGAGATTTTGGGAACAGTTAACAAAAAAATCAAACTTACGATAGTACACACCGCTTAGAACTGCATGGATCCCATGCTCAGTCCGCACGCACGCGTTTTCAAAACAATCGCCTAGAGTAGGAAAGTATTTATATACGATGCGACAAAACAAACTCTTCCTTCAGTGTTTTCGGTATTCTCAAGAAAAATAATAGGAATATCTGCTTACCACACAAAAGATTAGCAATAGTAGGTAGCTTTTAGTGATTCTTCCTCTTCTTTTTTTACATGTTGTCACTGAACAAAAAGTTTGTTTTGTCGCATCGTATATAAATACTTTCCTACGCTAGGCGATTGTTTTGAAAGCGCGTACGTGCGGACTGGCCATGGGATCTGTGCAGTTCTAAGCGGTGTGCACTATCGTAAGTTTGATTTTTTTGTTAACTGTTCCCAAAATCTCTCCACTTTTTTGAAAAACGCATTTATTAGCTGAAGGCTCAACGAATCGAATGGTATTTTTTTCAAGCCGGAACATGGGGGGGAACAACGTCAAATCGGGATTTGAAACTTTAACATCAATTACAGTCAAGATTATTAACAATAAATAAAATATTCTATATACGGGTTGAGAAAGCATTCCTTCAGCTTTAAAATGATGCCATGACGGAGACATTATCTGTAAAAATGACGCAGATATTACAGTTTAAGTGATGACGCGGCAGCCGATTTTGTTCCAACTTTTAAGACTTTAACATTAAATATTTCGAAAACTATTTGACATAGGCCTTTATAATTCAGTATACTTTATTTTTGCAAGGTTATCGACACATACTGTAATTTTGATGAGAATCGGTGAAACTAAATTATCCCTCTATTCGTTTTGACGTGGAATAGCTCATATATATCCATAAAACACAGAAAAAACCAAGTAAGGTTATTCGCTAAACTGTAAATCGTACTGAAGGGATTGCTCTGCAATATAACACGCTCTTACGCGTAGAGTCTGAACTATAGCGACTGGGGGCTTTTCTGGCGGGCTGTCGTAGCGAACTCTTTTTCTCTTACAATTGCAATAATGGTACTTGTAACTATACTCGAAGTCATGTAAGAAGGATCTTTTTCGCGCATGTAGAATGAGCTCTTCAACTGTCGCGAGGTTTCTGTTCCCCCACTTTACCACCCAGGCTTCCCTCTCTCCATGCACCATTCCGATTCTCTTTCATATACCGGGTAACCAAATAAAACGTGTATTCTATTAAATTTGCAGTAAAAAAGAGACAATCAAATCCGACAAAAAGTCGAAACACGCGGTATATACAAAAGTGGCGCCACACCAATGCTTTCGGGGCAGCACGCATGCGCAGCCGAAAGACCATTGGTGGTGACATAGCCAATGAGTGCCAACATGCGCAGAACCGGTCTAAACTCGTCGGTCGCCACAATCCTTCTTACATGACTTCGAGTATAGAGTTTTCTCCATCCGTGACATGCCTGCAACGTCATTGGTTTCGAGCACTCCCTTCCACGCGAGCTTTGGAAAACGCGATGAATGCTCGTAATACCGGACCGCCCATCTGGGCATCCCTGACGTATGGTATAAAATAGAGCCATTCCTCAAGTGTCGGCAAGTTCATTGGAAACGTCCATACGAACAGCACACACAGCCAATATGTCTCGCTTCATTTTTGTTGCATTTGCCTTCATGGTACTCTTCTCTATGGGTAAGTAATGAAATCATGAAAGTTACTTTCCATATTGTCTTATGGGCGAACATAAGTTTATTTTGTGTCCACTGAATTCCTTATATTTTATTTTATTATTCAATTACAATTAACAAATACTTCTACAAATTATTTTTCAAACCTTAATTTTCACATGGGTCTACATTATCCGCGTAATATAACGCAGGTACCCAACTTACAGCGTACACATTTTAAAAATTTGCAATCACTTACTACAAGCCTGGGATTTAAGTGAACGCGGCGGCCGATTTTCAGAGGCAACGCCTCTTTTCTCCCACCGCACGTCTTGGCCCCCGCGGCGGCCCAGGAGCTTCGAGCGCCTCAGGCGCGTACCATATGAACCGCGCGTAGCTCATATCAACAGAGCTTAAGGGGGCCGTCTCAGTTTTGTTATTGTCCGTCTCACCGGGCCTTGAATGTGTGCGGACAGGTCACACAAGCTAAGTTAAGGGGGCCGTCTCACCGGGCCTTGAATGTGTGCGGACGCTCACACAAGCTAAGTTAAGCGTGTGCGCATACGCGTGTAGTAAACAAACCGGTTCAACCGATTTTCGTCCTGGAATCGGCCAGAAGGAAGTTTTTGCGGGTACAGTTGCCTTCAGTAAACATCTGTGGGGGGTGGGACGGTGCGTTTGAACGCTAATAAGCACTGTATATTGAAGTAATAATGAATTTATACGTCACGCTGGTGCTACGTAGCTACAGTGCACCATTAGCGCCACCAACGGAGAAGCCTTGAAGCTTCATTCTGTCAGTTTTCGATTCATAAATTCATTATTATTTCAATGTACAATGCTTATTAGCGTTCAAACGCACCGTCCCCCCCCCCCCCCCCACAGATGTTTACTGAAGGCAACTGTACCCGCAAAAACTTCCTTCTGGCCGATTCCAGGACGAAAATCGGTTGAACCGGTTTGTTTACAACACGCATATACGTACACGCTTAACTTAGCTTGTGTGACCTGTCCGCACACATTCAAGGCCCGGTGAGACGGACAATAACAAAACTGAGACGGCCCCCTTAAGCGTGTACGTATACGCGTGTTGTAAACAAACCGGTTCAACCGATTTTCGTCCTGGAATCGGCCAGAAGGAAGTTTTTGCGGGTACAGTTGCCTTCAGTAAACATCTGTGGGGGGTGGGACGGTGCGTTTGAACGCTAATAAGCATTGTACATTGAAATAATAATGAATTTATGAATCGAAAACTGACAGAATGAAGCTTCAAGGCTTCTCCGTTGGTGGCGCTAATGGTGCACTGTAGCTACGTAGCACCAGCGTGACGTATAAATTCATTATTACTTCAATATACAGTGCTTATTAGCGTTCAAACGCACCGTCCCACCCCCCACAGATGTTTACTGAAGGCAACTGTACCCGCAAAAACTTCCTTCTGGCCGATTCCAGGACGAAAATCGGTTGAACCGGTTTGTTCACAACACGCGTATACGTACACGCTTAACTTAGCTTGTGTGACCTGTCCGCACACATTCGCGGCCCGGTGAGACGGCCCCCTTAATGTGTATTGCAATGAAGTGTTAAAGTCAGAACACAAAGATGTATCCAATTACTTGTTCCACTTAAAATAATGGTTTCAATTATATAAGAAGTAATACGAATCGTGTAATGGTATGAATTTTAGCAACAGCGGATAGATGCCAAGCAAATGAGGAGTATAATGACTGTGGTATTGCCTGTCAACCAACTTGCAACTTACCTAATCCTATTTGTACTCTGGTTAGTATAGTAGTGCACATATATTTCATTATTTATACGAGCATTCGGGACCATTCGTGTATGATTTTTGGTACATGATCACGCTTTTTATCGCGGTCTCAAGCATACCCACCAACTACAACAGTAAGTGAGACTCGCCGAGTGTGAGTGTGGTAGAACTCGCGTTGGGATATCAATCGTGCTTTTTCTGAAGGAGAGAGCCTGTGCAGTGTATGCTGCATTAGTATATATCAAATCACATCAATAATCGATAAGTTTCAGCTACACTAAAGCTTTGTTGAAAGTGTTCATCTTTCGTATGTTACAATATGATACTTCGATATCGCCACTATTATACTTATGTTATTTTTGTGTATGTATAAATCTAATCATTAAACAATTTCTCTTTCAGCATTGCGTCCCAGGCTGCTTCTGTAAGAATGGTCTTGTAAAAAACTTCCAAGGAAATTGCATTAAGCTATCTGAATGCAAAACCTATCTATGAAAGGATTTTTATTGAATATGAAAGTGTTTTATCGAAGACTTGTCCATTATTAGTATCTTCAGATGAATTATTGTCGCACATAAAGTGCTTCTTTCTGTATTTTACTTGCATGGCTAAATAAATATTTATGTGAGCATTCGTAGAATAGAATATTTTGTTGTACATTCCATAAGAAAAACAAATTAACCCTGAATATGAATCCTTGGATAAATCAGAATCTGTCTACTCTTGTGACGGTAGGGGAAAGTGGGGCATAACCGGGTACCTAATGTATTTTTCTTGCTAGGATAAAGTCAGACGGCAAAATAAACTTTGGACACCGCTAGAAATCTTAATTGGACCTTACAGAATCAGAAAATGAGAATTCTTATATGGAAAAATTATTTGGCTCACAGGAAAACGAGTTTTCTCGACAGTATGCAAATACCCGGTTTTACCCCATAGGTGTGGGTAATACCGGGTACCTATTAAGATATTGATGCTGACGTTCTCATTACTGCTACGAAAAAAACTCATACCACCTTTTTCGTAGAGAATTTCCTAAGCTATAAATTGTATAATAACCGTTTCTGTCGCAAAACTGCTATATAACGAGATATTCGCGAAAAACAGTTGTTTTTTCCAACCCTCTGTAAAATTTTTAGCGGTGGTCGGATTGATGGGGACTTTTGACATATTGTTTAAAACGACCAAATAAAGGCCCATACCAAAATTTAGCTTGATGGGATTTATTCCGAAAACGGATCCTAATGTCACTGGACTAATACATAGAACCCGGTTTTGCCCCATAATCAAATACCCGGTTTTGCCCCAAATAAGGTAGTTTACTAAACATTAAATATTTACACTTCAACATGCGATAAAGAACCGGGTAAAACGGCAAAATACTGTGAAAAGTCTACAGAATACAATGCAGTACTTACCGTAATCGATTCTTTAAATCGAAGTGGTATAAAAAAGGCAATTCACCGACGCAACGCTGGAATTTTTCAACTCGAAATTTTTAAACTTCTCTAAATGAAAAACTACGACGGTCTTTGCTCTACGATTGATCTCATTCCGTCGTGAGGTCTACCCGAGTGTAACACCATACTTTGGCTGCATATCGCACGTCGTGTCTTAGAGAAACAGTGGTACCCGGTCTGACCCGCGTACCCGGTTATGCCCCACTTTCCCCTATTCGTACAAATTTTTACGTCCGGTGTAATTCAAGAATATAAATGCATAAGTGGTACATTGTTGTAGAATGTAGAAAATCAATGGAGAACGATAAACAAACACGTACTCGATATTCTCCACATTTCGAAGCACAAGATTTTCATGCTTGAATAATTTCCTGTCAGTGTTACAAAGGATAATCTTCCACCTGATTGCAAACTTGTAAACATTTTCAAATAGACCAGCAGATCTCCTTTGTAATGTATCTACGTATGTATACACGTAGAATTTGGAGAAAAACAGTGAGGACCTTTAAAAGCTAAACGCACATTTTCATTTTTCATACGTATTATTAAAAAATGTTTATGGTCAGTGAAAATACAATTTTGGTGTATATCGACACCTATATTAAAGTTAAACTGATTTACCATGGTAAATGCTTAGGGAGGATATCTCCGATGACCTTGACGTACATACGTCATGGTCAACATTCTGAACAACTTTTCGTTATACATTATTCATCGTTAGGCCGTAATAGGTCGAGGAAAAAATGGAAACAGATATGTAACTTTACATTAAGTGCACTGACAAGCATATAGTTTCCGAAGGCACGCTTAGATTTAGAAAAAATATCTCGTATCATTTGTTATTTTTTAATGATCTAGAGACGCGGTAGCGTCTCGACGCCAAGTACATGAAAAACACCCTATATATATATGTCGAACTGTCGCTGCCGTGTACCTTTACTCGTCGCGGAGGCATTCCAACCTAATTCTGACATTTATTACATTATATCTCATCACGCCTGCAATATTTTCTAAATTTAAAGGCATTTTTCTCATGTAAACCGCATATCGGCTTTCGAATAAGACCAATTTCAATAAAATCGGTCCACGCATGACAGAGATATCGTAATATCGTCTCAGGGATCTGTCGAAAACGGTAGATTTTTCTTCTGATTCTTCTTCAATCTCAAATTTTTGTCGACATAATACGTATACGCGTTATTATACGCACACCTTCAGCCAAAACGAACTAATACATGTTTCGTTCATCAATTCCTATCTTCACTATGCAATTTCGTTCATCAATTCCTATCTTCAATATGTGCAATCTATTCCAAATTTTGACAGCTTACAGTCAGGTTATATACCAAATTTGAGATGCCACGTGTTTTTACAAATATATATTATCGTTGTACCATTGAATTGGAATCAAAATGCAGTCTCACATACAATTCCATGAACCTGGAAACACGTACAATTCCATGAATCTGAAAACACGAAAATTCGTGCTAAATCTAGCGATAACCCCTTTAAGCACAGAAATCTGTAAACATGAAAATGAAAATTGATACTAAAATCAATTAGAGTCTAATAAAACGCATGAATTTGGCAAACATAAACAAATTAATTTAAAAAATACTATTCCATGAAATATACTCAGAAAATGACGTTATGAATGGAAATTTTAATTTTTTAACCACGAAAAACATTTCTCGATTTGATAAAACAATTCATTAAATTGTGCGTGCTTTCAGTTTCATGGAATTGTACGTGCTTTCAGATTCAAGGAATTGTACGTGCTTTCAGATTCATGGAATTGTAAATTTCAACAGCTGATAATTATTATGCTGTAATTGTATCAAAAAAGTAAAAAAATTACGTCAAGTACATGATACAAATAAATCACAAAATATAGAAAGTAGTAATAATCACAAAAAATAGAAGATAATAATATCTTTGTAAAAAGAAGTGAGATCCCCATAAAAAACTTCAAAAAAGTAAAAAATACGCCAAGTACATGAAAACATGAAAATCACAAAAAATAGAAGATAATAATAATTACAAAATTAAAAAAAGATGTGAAATCAAAATGAGCTGCTAGTACATAAAGATGCTTTCCAACTGCGCTTTAGATGACACAACTACATATGCATAGTTAAAATTCCATTACTCATAATGGCTATTTATACAAAGAAAAAATGTATTAAATAATAATATGCAGATATATTTTTATACAAATAAATATTTTAATACGAATAAATATTTGATTCAAAATACTTGGCGCTGCGCAACCGAAAAAATGTTAATTGCCTTAGTATTAATAATTTACAACTCCATTTCAATATAAAAAACATATACATACACATACTAGAAACACAGTCAGATTTATTCTACGTATATTTAATTCTAATGCCATACGTAGCATATGCACACGCATGCACGCACGCATGCACGTAGAAGAAAGAAAGAAAAGGATTAATGCAATTTATACATATTTATTGAAGTTAGCAACACCAATTCGGGGCGCAGCGCCAAGTATTTTGAATCAAATATTTATTCGTATTAAAATATTTATTTGTATAAAAATATATCTGCATATTATTATTTAATACATTTTTTCTTTGTATAAATAGCCATTATGAGTAATGGAATTTTAGCTGTGCATATGTAGTTGTGTCATCTAAAGCGCAGTTGGAAAGCATCTTTATGTACTAGCAGCTCATTTTGATTTCACATCTTTTTTTAATTTTGTAATTATTATTATCTTCTATTTTTTGTGATTTTCATGTTTTCATGTACTTGGCGTATTTTTTACTTTTTTGAATCAATTCTTCAGTACAAAAATTATTGGGGGCAGAAATTTAAATATCGTCAAAGGCTGCTGTTGATTGGATTAACTTCTGTCGTGAAGTAAGCATAATTAATGAATTTCACATATTAAATTTTCACGGATTCAATTATCAAGGAAGAGTGATCTAGGAACAATTTTCAGGGTATCTTCTTCACTATGTCTTATCTAGGTGTTTATGCACGCCTAATTCTCTGGTAAGAATTATTACATAAGTATCCAATTATTGTCATTTCAAGAATTATAATGATTGTATAGGGAAGGGAAGCAGTGGCATTTCGGGGAACGGCCTAATATGCGAACGGCAGATAAGCGACGCCCCGATAGTAGGGAAAGTCTGGAACAGTTGACCCACGGAACATAAAATGGGTATTAAAACTAATGCTGATATTATTTATATTATCAGAATAAATATAATATGTTCATATTTTATGTTGATTCGCAAAAAGTGATCAATATTTCGTTTAAGACAATATTTGCTGAAAATCGGGTTGGAATCTGAATTCATGCCATGCGGCCATCTCTCCCGAGATGCCGGGAGAAATAGCCCACATAATTATTTAAGAAAAATAACAAAGAAGAAATCAAAATTATTTATGAGTTCATAGGTACTACTACAACTACAGATTTATTAAAATTCAGTTATAGTTAAAATTTAATTACAATTAAATCTGATATTAACATCGCAAGTCAGTAAAAATAAGTCAAACAATAACAGACTCCAAAGCAATGAAAATTATTTGAAATGAAACACATGAAATTTATCATCATATGACAATTATTATTAAAGTAAATTAAACTACACTTCTATAATTATTATTATTATTGATGTATCTATCCCAATCATGACAGGGGCATCTCTCCTATTTTCGGGCAGTGGCGCCCCATTCTATAGCTTTAAAAGAAATTGCCAATATGATTAAATACCTTCGCTACATCGTTCCTCAATACCCCCATTATTTTGTTAACTAAAATATCAAACGAAAATTAACTTTGAAGTAAATTTCAAATAACAAAATGTACATTACTGCTTTATAGTAGAGGCGAAATGTGGCCTTCACTTGTCTTTTTCCGCATATATATCCATAAAACACAGAAAAAACCAAGTAAGGTTATTCGCTAAACTGTAAATGGTACTGAAGGGATTGCTCTGCAATATAACACGCTCTTGCGCGTAAAGTCTGAACTATAGCGACTGGGGGCTTTTCTGGCGGGCTGTCGTAGCGAACTCTATTTCTCTTACAATTGCAATAATGGTACTTGTAACTATGTTCTTCTACAAAATATGTCTATTAAGTTTGTGACATTACGCAAACTCTGTTGTTTATGAAAGAGTGAAAAAATTAGCTGTCTTAAGGTGACTTTGGTTTATTCACGTTTTGCACAATAATCAATAGTAGAGCTTCCTTTAAAATTATAGCCATGTCATATCGGTCTATGCATGCTGAACAGTGAACACACACAAGACGTGCCAGTTACGTGTGGAACGATATACTATGTACGTGGTAAGTGTGGTATAAAATAGAGCCATTCCCCAAGTGTCGGCAAGTTCACTGGAAACGTCCATACGAACAGCACACACACCCAATATGTCTCGCTTCATTCTTGCTGCATTTGCCTTCATGGCAATCTTCTCTGTGGGTAAGTAATGAAGTTTATGAAAGTCACTTCCCATATTGTCTTATGGACAAACATAAGCTTATTTTGTGTCCATTGAATTCCTTATATTTTATTTGATTATTTATTTACTATTAGCAAATACTTCTACAAATTATTTTTCAAACCTTAATTTTCACATGGATCTACATTATATGCGTAATATAACGCAGGTAGCAAACTTACAGCATACACATTTTAAGAATTTGTAATCACATGCTATTTTCTAAAAGTCACTTTAAACGTGTGTTAATGTTGTGCGGTTATTAGGAAAGATGTGTGCAGGAACTAATTGAAGTGTGTTCCACAACGCTCGTGAGGCATCCGCCGTACTATATTTATATGAAAAAAATTATATGTCGTAGACCTGTTAAATATTTTTAAGGGTGGAACGTATTCTGTTACATTGACTACATTCGTTTATTTATTATCGTATTCGTACTCCACTTTATTCATTATAGTCTGGCGTAAGAATGTAATATGATGAAAAATCTTGTAACTTTTAGAACCTACCTTTAAACTAAAAATTATTTTTACTAAATTTGTGTTGTGTTTTTCGTAAGATATTCGTTTGATTAGTAATAATGCCAATACAGGGAAATTTGTTTTGGAACATATTACGAGAATTTGAACTTCTATATTCTTTATAACATTTCTAAAATAAGAGCAGCGTTTCGTAAATCAAGGGCGCAATTATTATATTTTTAAAGACATACTCATTAATTCAATACACAGGGATGACAGTTACAAAACCTTTCCAAAAAACATTTTAAAATTTGAATGACAACCGACACTTTTCCACATTGCATGAAATTAAACTCTCATATTAACAAATTTTTATCTTTTTGTCAGTCGCTTTCCTGTCTACAGTATTGCAATATACATACAACTCCTGACTTTGTAACATTTGTCTGATACAATGCTTATACTATGATTGGTGATATACATATTGGAATGGAGCAAAAGGAAATACCAGAATTTGTAACTCCAAAACCAAAAATTAGAAGTTTCATAATGTGTATTGCAACAAAGTGTTAAAGTCAGAGCACAAAGATGTATTCTTATTTCACCCCCAACTTTGCGTGTAAAATTTTATAAGAAATAATACGAATCGTGTAATGGTATGAATTTTAGCAACAGCGGATAGATGCCCAGGAAATGAGGTTTATAAGGACTGCGGTAGTGCCTGTCCACCAAGTTGTGACGATGATGGTCCCCGATATTGTACCCTGGTTAGTACAATAGTACACATATTTCATTATTGGCACGACCAGTTGGGACCGTTCGCGTGTAATTTTCGGTACATGGTGACGATTTTAATTGCGGGTTCAAGTCTACCCACCGCACAGTGTTCCGCGGAATGGACAAAAATCAAGAATCCGAAGTGTTTGATCCACAAATTCTTGTATCTGAAAATGTTAAGAAAGGAACGCAAGTTTCAATGTTACCCATAACTGCTGCTGAATTTACTAATTTATTGTCAAAAGTGATACTAGAAATTCATTACAAATTTCGTTATATTTTTTCAAACATGTGCCATTGGCAGAATGTTTATGCTTTTCATTTGATGTTTATAAGTTGTGTTTAAGACTGTCATACCTTCAAAATTGCCGAGTCAGTTTTTCACAATACTAACAATTTGTACTATTCCTTTATGTTAAATGTTTATCAACTTCGATGGGATTTAAAAAAAAACACCAAAAAATACCTCCGTGATGTTTTTGTATATTGATTTAGAGGTCATTAAACTTTATATTAACGTCAATTTCAACTGCACGGATTTGCACGAAACAGAAAAAATAGCCAAAATCATTATTAAGACGCTCACCGCTTCGACCCTTAGCTTAGTCTATAGGTCTCCTCGTGCATAAGACACTTATGTGAATCTACACAACCGATATGCTTTATCCAATTGTTTATACGATATCTACCATGAATTTTCCATTCTGGATGCTGTCTTCAGTTTTAAAATAGCAGTCAAACGCGATGCACGCGATAAAAATAATTTGTTAAAAAATATTTCGAATAAAAGTTAGTCAGTATACAGTTGACAACAAATTGCAAAAGTAAATATTAATAAAAGACTTTTATTCACTGAAAAATCAAGATCGCCTTAATGTTTTTAATGTAACTGTATATTTTTTTATACACCAATCGATGCATTTTTATATTCTCTTTAAAAAAGTATTAGGGTACTTAGGACGAAAACTGATTAGTTCAGAAGTTATGAGTTTTGTCCCAAACGCCCATATACGCGGAACACTGTGCACCGCCGAGAACAGTAAACAAACTCACCGAGTGTGAGTGAGGTAGAACTCACGTTAGGGATGTCAATAGTGCGTTTCCTAAAGGATAGACCATGTGCAGTTTATGTTGCACTACTGCATATTAATTCACATCAATAATCGATAAGTTTCAGCTACACAAAATCTTCGATGAAGTGTTCATCTTTTCATATGTCACAATACGATACTTCGATATCGCCACCATTATACTTTGACTTACAATTCAATGGAAAGTAATATCCAGAACAAAACTCGACTTCCTATGATACATACTTCCTATGCCATCGTGTGATTCTGAATTATTTTATGTTATTTTTGTGTATGTATTAATCTAATCGTTGAACAATTTTCCTTTTAGCAATGCGTCGCAGGCTGTTTCTGTAGAGATGGTTTTGTAAAGAACTCAAATGGAAAATGCGTTCCTCGTTCTGCATGTAAGAATGCTGATAAACCATAGTTAACCAAAGAATCTTTATCGAATATGGAAACCGTTTATCGAAGATTTGTCCAGTGCTTCTTTTTGTATTTTACTTTCATGGCCAAATAAATATTTATGTGAGCATACGTAGAAGGGAATATTTTGTTGTATATCCCATAGAAAAATTACGTCCTGTGGAATTCAAAAATATAAATGCATAAGGTAAAATATAAATGCATTGCTGTAGAATCTAGAAAATCAATGAAAAACGATAATCAAGCTCGTACTCGATATCCTCTTCATTTCGAAGCGCAGGATGTTCATGCTTGAATAACTTCCTGCCAATGTTCCAAAGAATAATCTTCCACCTGAATGCAAACTTGTAAACATTTCCAAACAGACCATCAGATATCCATTGTAATGTAGGTATTCACGTCGAATTTAGAGAAAATAAGAAAGTACCTTTAAAAGCTAAACGAACATTTTTACATTTATTATTATGAAATGTTTATAGTCAGAGAAAACAAAATTGTCCTCTGTATTGATACCTGTATTAAAGCTAAATTGGCTGCGAATTAACCCATTCAAACCTAAAGACCTCCAAACCCCCTCCCGTAAAAAAATACATGCATAAATATTTTAACCCAACATACGTATATCAATTTCATTACCAAACAGATTTTATTGTTGCTTCAAAATTACAAATAGATCAAACGATTAAGTAGAAACGTTAATGACTCATGCTGCGAACGTGTGTAACAAATTAAATTAAATGTTGTAAGTACCAGTTAACAGAGTATTCTACAATTAAAAAAAAAATTGAAATTGTTAATTATTAAGTTTTTATTGACTGTTTTACCATTGTGATTTTTGAATGAAAATTCAATATTTGATTTGAATATAATTGATATAAAAATTGTTAATAGTCCGTATGTATCGTGTTAGTATTAGAATTTTTCAAAATATGGGTAGTTATGAGTTATGTTACCGTTCGCTGATGAGTCATGGAACACTGCTATGCCATTATTCTACCAGTTAGTTAAAGATCAAGAAATAGAGTTGAACAATTCAGCCATCCAAGTAGCCTTCATCCACTAAAGGCGGAAGCGTTTGTCAGGGGCATATATTAACTCAGTTGTTTTGGCAAGTTTTACATATTAATTGCTTGCACATGAAGAACGACTTGATTATACCTATAAACATTAATTAGGTCTAGCCAGAGACAGAGTCATTTATGAAAATAAGTTTTATAAATTATTTATATAAATTATATATGTATATATAAATTATTATTTTTATTCTACTTAGCTGTATAGCTCTATTATTTGAAAAGCGCCACTGGATGAAAAATATATTTTAAACACTATCTTACCAATGTGAATGAAATGTGAAATAACAACTTGAATAGATAATGACGAAGAAATTAATATTCGAATGAATCGATAGACCACATAATATAATATATTTCTACTACTAATATTTATTATATGTATTACATGTTGATATTATGCATCCAAAAAAATACTTCTGCATGTTTTGCGAATTTATAGCATCGAAAAGAATCTTAATAAACACGTAGTGTAAAATATTAATCACTCCATAGAGACACTAGTTAAAAAAGGATATGATACTGCATACCCTAAAGAAATTGAAAAAATAAATATCGTTCTTCTAAAAAATTGATCATTGTTGTGTGTACCAATCACTTAGGACAAGTAGGGATATCATTACACTCATAATTTTATTTTTCCACATAGCCAGTCACACTTATTCTGTAATTGACAATTTTGGTATCATAAAAATAGCGAACCTTTATTTAGATACATTTATAAGTTCAATACTGTGACACGTGTTCTTTTCTACACCTGTGATAATGGATAATGATAATTAATCAAATGATCATACTTGTTTTGTCATCATCGGGTATACATTGTTGGTCATTCAAGTCGGTCTAATGCAATAGCCATACGTAAGATATTTCATTTCTGTTCTTCCACACAGTTGTGAAAACTGAAATATAGGGGAAACCTGTCGAAAACCGTATACCGTACTTATTTCTGAAAACAAATGAACGAAGCCCACGCGCGTTTGGCAATTGTTTTCCGCCATATTGAACTGTTAGTCAACAGATTATCGTGACAAAATACATACGCTCCAGCTAATTATTAAATTTATTATATTTCTACGTGCTATGATCTTATTTTCGACTGTACTTCAACTGGACTATATAGTATTGTGGTAATTAGAAGGTAAGTTACACGACGATATATACTAGCAGTATCTATTTCTATTATATTTTGATGAATGTGGCCGATTGTTGTCATTTTCATATTTAATTGTAACCAAAAGTGTGTGTTCTTACGTCTTGGGACAAAACCGCATGGGGTAAAACCGTACATCGCACAACGGTTCGTAAACTAACAAGGGAACATCCCGAACCTGAAAATTCAAAAAATTCTGAAACTTTGTGGATATGTAGGGGATTTCCTTCTGATTACAGCGCAATTTTTTTTGCTGCCCAAAATCACTTTAAGGGGGTGAAATTAATCCCTGAAAAGTCGGTTATTTTCTGATTTTGTGCTGTAACTCGTCAACTGTAAAATTTTTTGTTACCAAATGATAGATCTAATTAAAAGAAGTAACTTTTGTCTTGAAACTTTTTTTCTATCTCTTACAATTCGAAGAGGTTTTCTTATTAAAAAGAAGAGGTATTGTTTTATTGCTTAATTAAGTACCCTATTTAAACTTTTCAATTATATTTTTGTTATTTTGTGTTGTTTGCGAAACCCTTTAATAAATACCGTTTTCACTACCCAATTTGTTTTATTATTTAAAAAGTTATGGACCTAGAACCTTATGTATACTGTTTTGGACAGGTTTCCCCTACAATAAGAAACTATAGTAACAGGTACAAATTGACAATAATTTCATTTTGAATTCATAAATGATGTTTCAATCTGTATTATAGGCAAACCTGCATCAAAATAATGGAATATAATCTGCAACATTCCATTGGAAGAAATGTTGCAAAATTGTCGCCTGACACGACTGAAAAGGAATATATGTATGTATGTAGCCCCTACATTTCTACGCAATTTTTATTGGAAAAGTTTATTAAATATTTGAGATATTTTTTATTACGTGCTGGATCTAGGATGGATGAAATCTGTAAATGGTTGGCATTCTTTTCTGCTTGTACTGCTCCCCCACCATCAACTGCAATTTTCATTTTCGTATTCTCTTCACTATGTTTTATCTCAATGTATATGTACGCCTGATTCTCTTGTAAAAAGTATTAAGTATCCAATTATTGTAATTACATGAATTATATACAGGGTTGGCTAACTGGCGACTCACGAGCCGCCGGGGGCCCCACCGTCTTACTGCCACGCTGAACGGCCCTATTCCATACCGACCAGACTCTGACGATCGCAGTCGATTCCGGCTTCTTTCCTTCTCTTTTTGACTGCGATCGTCAGAGTCTGGTAGGTATGGAGGGGGCCGTTCAGTGTGGCAGCAAGACGGAGGGGCCCCCAGCGGCACGTGAGTCGCCAGTTAGTCAACCCTGAATTATAATATGATTGTATAGAGAAGGGAAACAGTGTCATTTCGGGAAACGGCCTAGCGTGCGACAGGCAGGTAAAATAGAAGTAGGCTTCTACTTCTGTATAATAGAAGTAGCGTGGATCGGGAAACAAAGGATTGGCTCGCTACATATTCATAATTCATTGAAGCATTGAAAGGCTCGTCTAAAATATGTATAGATATCCAACTCTCAAAAACACAGCAATAAAAATCAACAAAAGTAACTAAATATCCTTTGATATTACTTTTTATTTATTATTCAGTAATACATTAACAGTTATTCGAACATCATCTCCAGAATATGCCGATTTAGTGCCGAAAGTGGCATCTCCGGTAGTTTGAAAAAAAATTTGGATAAAAACACTTTCGCGGAAATGTACGCCGTAATGACGGGGTTAAGACATCCATGTGTGAAATCATCGTAATACCTATAATGAGATAATGTTACCATGACCCCGAGTCGGACAAATCATAACTGGGTTCACAGCATTCTTCAGGAATGCACTCTCCGTTTGCATCTCTGAGGTAAGTAGGCTCACATATGCAGCCCTCTATACACATCTAAAATGCAAATTGTTTTGTATCAGGAACTGTATGTATAAATCCAATGTGTTGCAACATGTACGAAGTATGGATTTAAACCAGAAGGTAAACATGGCGATTGTGATTCTAAGAAAATAGTATTTTCGCCAACTGAATAAAGAAACTGTTTGCATACTTTGCGAGGGAACCTTCGATATAATTCAAACGCTTTATGCATGATTTCAACAAAATGTAAATACTAACGAAGGGACAAATAGGATATGGATTAGCACAAGAATGTTGACAACCAGCGCCACATTGGCTCCATTCTTCATTCTTCCCTGTGCACGGACAATCGTGTTTGTGGCTCACAACCGCTGTAATATGTTACAAACCATAGTTTATATTATAATTTATTATCTTATGTAACTAAATCGTATATAGAGCATTGTATGTATCCTATAAACCAGGGTTGACTAACTGGCGACTCATGAGCCGCCGGGGACCCTCCGCCTCGCTGCTACGCTGAACGTATCCCCTCCATACCGACCAAACTCTAACGATCGCAGTCGAAAAGAGAAGGAAAGAAGCCGGAATCGACTGCGATCGTCAGAGTCTGGTCGGTATGGAGGAGGGCCGTTCAGCGTGGCAGTAAGACGGTGGGGCCTCCGGCGGCTCGTGAGTCACCAGTTAGTCAACCCCGCTATAAACGATAAATTAAACTGATTTACTCGTGGGCTATATTCACTTAAGATTACTAGTTTAATGACATGTTTCATTTCATGTAATTACCATATTAAGTTATATAATTTTGATTTTGTACGTATTACCAGTTTGTAGCAGGTATTGGTACATATGTAATTCAGGAGTATTTAAATGGCTGTCCTTGAATTAGTACCTTAATGTCTTGAGTACTTTTTACTTATTAATAATACATACATATGGTTTCGTTTAAGAGCGAAACAAAGGATGACCCTGACAATTTGTAAACGACGACTTTGACCAAAATGAGTTTCCATTGCCACATTCCCCATTAAAGTGAGCATTCTGTACTCTCATTACTGTTTTAGAATTTTAGTCATTTAAATAGTAACCTCTATAATTACCACCCCAAATTTCATTTAAACGACAAAATTCTATTACTAATTACAAAATTAAATCTGTTAATAAGACACTAATTTCGGAATTTTTTGAAATTTTCAAAATTTAGTGAAGTTAAAAAAATCTTCATTAACGTGTAAAAGTAAAACGTCTATTTATATAAAATTATCATCGTGAAATCTGTACAATCGAATGTGAAACGTATCTGGAAAAATATAATTTGTTTTTGACGACGTACCTACAGTAGAAATTGCCAAGATGAAGAATAAAGTTATAATGGTACGAGACATGGTGACTTTGTATGGTCCTCCCGCAATATTTTTCTGGAATGTAGAAAAAAATTCAGTGTCAGTGTTTTTATACGTGCACTGAGGTTTGTAATCTTTCCTGGTGGCGGCTGGTTTGGTCTTAACAAGATATATCACTGTGTATAGGAGACAAGATAAGAAAGCTCTGAATACATTATGTTCATATTTCTCATTATTTGTAAAGTACTTTGTTTATTGTATATTCTTCCCGCAGTGAAAAACATGTTAAAAACATTGGTTACTGGATGGTGCTATGCACTATACAGCACGATTTATCTGTCACGTTCTTATAAAATTTAATAGTAGATAGCTAGTGAAGTAGACATGCCAACTTTTACGTAAAAAGTGAAATGTCTCCACAGTTTTCGAAATTGTCAATGCTGTTGAAATGGGGCTGTATGGAACCGTTTTAGTTGAGGTAAAAATGAACAAAAAAATATGTGGGCACATTATTGTCATAAACTTGTCCACAGAGCAAACACTCATAAATATTGAACAAATACAATAATCGTATTGTGATAAAAAGTGAATCGTGTATAATAATTAACAAGCAATCGATGTTGATATTTTTACCATCAACAATATCACTAATTTTCACTTCAATATAGAGATTCAACATTTCAAAATAAATTCAACTACTTCATATCAACCAAGAGACGGAACTACTTAAAATAGAAAAATTTATATGTGAATTCATATAACAAAGCCTCACAATATTTAATTGCTATATGTATAAATCACCTGACTCCATGTTCTAAGTTGAGACTGCAGAAGAAGTAGTTGGGATAGAAATATTCTCTTAACGGAACGGAGGGCTTGTTGTGCTCTTAATGAGACACCGCTGTAACTTATATTGCACATTGTATGCTATGTCGCATATGTCGCATTAGATACGCAGCGGATTTTCACACTTGATTTTCTGGAAAACTAAGCCGAGAATGAAAAAATTTTATTCAATATTTTCTTCTTATTTGTTATAAGTAATTGGTCGAAATAGCGAAGAAAATTGAAGGTCGTCGTTTCAACTGTTTTATCTGAGCTCGTAATGAAAATTTAAAAAATTCCTATTGTAGATTTAAATAAGTTGTGTGCATGGCAATTTTATGGCAAGTTTCGCAAATATTCACGAAAATATGAAAATTCACAATTTCTTTGAAGGGGATGGTTTTACCCCTACGATTTTACCCAATCAGGAGGAAATCCCCAGCATATTCATAATGTTTCAAAATTTTTTAATTTTCGAGGTCGGCATCTTACCTTGTTAGTATTTTGTTATGGCATCGGTATTTCTTACAAATCGGACTAGGTTAAATATTAAATCTGAATAAAAAGTGTCTAAATATTTTTGACAAACCAGTCAAATATTTCATAAACTCCAAAGAAGACTTTAGTAGATAAGCCAAAAATCAGTCATCGATTTCACAAACGCGTCCGAAACATTAACTGTTATATCTTCAGTTTCAATGCAAACATGGTTTTCTTATTTAATATACATATAGAAAAACTATTTTTGTACTACCTAGCAGCAAAAACTCAATTTAAGCGAAAGATAAGCGAAGATACACCCTTTCGAATTAACACGGCAGCATATGGAGCGCCGATTACTGTGGCAGAATCGGTGCGTCGGGTCGCGACGCGCCGTTCGTGACGTTTGCTAGCGAATATGTTAATCATAAATTTCACATTATGTATAAATATCTTAAATTGGTACATAACACGCTGCGGTATCTACATTATAAAACTGATGTACTAATATAAACATGATATGTGAAAGCCCTTATGCATAAAAAAGTTGTTTTCTCGATATATTCTAAGAAAACGTGTATTAAGTACTCTGTATCGTGCAGAATAGATCAATAGCATTTATTTAACGAGATAACAATTAAATCAACAGCTGTAACAAATTCAAATATCAATAATTCCATGCCAAACATTGCTATGACGACACAGCGTGCTGTAGGTGTTGGCTTCTTATTTTGGGTAATTTCTTTATCTGGTAGCGAGGGATCATTCTTTAAATCTAGGTTCAACGAGACAGGATCATAAATATCGGTCTGTGCATGCTGAACACACACAAGACGTGACACTAACGCGTGGAATGGAATCGTATAAAAAGAATCCATTCCTCCAATGTCAGCAAGTGCACTGGAAACGTACAACGAACACCACACACAGCCAATATGTCTCGCTTCATTATTGTTGCATTTGCCTTCATGGTACTCTTCTCTATGGGTAAGTAATGGATTCATGAAAGTCCCTTTCCATATTGTCTTATGGACTAACATAAGTTTATTTTGTGTCCACTGAATTCCTTATATTTTATTTTAAAATTCAATTACAATTAACAAATACTTCTACAAATTATTTTTCAAACCTTAATTTTCACATGGGTCTACATTATATGCGTAATATAATGCAGGTAGCAAACTTACAGCATACACATTTGAAAAATTTGCAATCACTTACTATTATTTAAAGTCACTTGAAAAATCTGCTAATGTTGTGTGGTTATTAGAAAATATGTGTGCAGGAACTAATAGAAGTGTGTTCCATAACGCTCGTGAGGCATCCGCCATAGTCTATTTATATGAAAACAATTATATGTCGTAGACCTGTTAAATATTTTTAAATGAGGAACGTATTCTATTTAGATTCACTACATTCGTTTATTTATTATCGTATTCGTACTCCATTTTATACATTATAGTCAGGTATAAAAAAGTAATAGGATGAAAAATCTTAAAACTTTTAGTACCTACCTACAAACTAAAAATTATTTTTATGAAATTTTTATTGTGTTTTTAGTAAGATATTCGTTTGATTGTTGATTAGTAATGTTTCAGACATTAGTAATAATGCCAATACAGGGCAATTTGTTTTAGAACATATTACGAGATTTTCAACTTTATTATTCTTTATAATATTTCTAAAATAATAACAGCGATTCTTTAATTATGAGCGCAATTTTTATATTCTTAACGACATTCTCATTAATTCAATACACAGTCTGACAGTTAGAAAACCGTTCCAAAAAACATTATAAAATTTTAATGACATCCGACAGTTTTCCACATTGCATGAAATTAAATTCTCATATTAACAAGTTTT
Organism: Andrena minutula; assembly: GCA_929113495.1. NCBI lineage: Eukaryota > Metazoa > Arthropoda > Insecta > Hymenoptera > Andrenidae > Andrena > Andrena minutula. The sequence goes on from OV815994.1 coordinate 42,582,015, forward strand.
TATCCTTTTGTGAGTGGCTTTCCTGCCTACAGTATTGCAATATACATACAACTCATAGCTGTGTAACATTTGTCTGAAACAATGCTTTTACTACGATGGGTGATATACATATTGGAATGGAGCAAAGGGAAATGCAAGAATTTATAACTCCAAAGACAAAAATTAGAAGTTTCATAATGTGTATTGCAATGAAGTGTTAAAGTTAGAGCACAAATATGTATCCAATTACTTGCTCCACTTAAAATAATTGTTCCAATTATATAAGAAATAATACGAATCGTGTAATGGTATGAATTTTAGCAACAGCGAGTGAATGCCCAGAAAATCAGGAGTATCAGGAGTGCGGTACTGCCTGTCCACCAACTTGCGCAAAACCTAATCCTGGTATTTGTACTCTGGTTAGTATAGTAGTGCACATATATTTCATTATTTATGCGACCATTCGGGACCATTCGCGTATGATTTTTGGTACATGATCACGCTTTTTATCGCGGTCTCAAGCATACCCACCAACGAAAACAGTAAGCAAGACTCGCTGAGTGTGAGTGTGGTAGAACTCGCGTTGGGATGTCAATCGTGCGTTTTCTGAAGGATAGAGCCTGTGCAGTTTATGCTGCATTAGTATATATCAAATCACATCAATAATCGATAAGTTTCAGCTACACCAAAGCTTCGTTGAAAGTGTTTATCTTTCGTATGTTACAATATGATACTTCGATATCGCCACTATTATACTTATGTTATATTTGTGTATGTATAAATCTAATCCTTAAACAATTTGTCTTTCAGCAATGCGTTGCAGGCTGCTTCTGTAAGGCTGGTCTTGTAAAGAACTCCAAAGGAAAATGCGTTAAGCCATGTCAATGCTAACCCTAACTATGGAAGGATTTTTATCGAATATGAAAGTGTTTTATCGAAGACTTGTCCAGTGTTAGTATCTTGAGATGAATTATTGCCGCACATAAAGTGCTTCTTTCTGTATTTTACTTTCATAGCCAAATAAATATTTATGTGAGCATACAGACCGGAATTTCATTATACATTCCATAACTTCATTTCATTATATATTTCGTTATATATTCCATAAGAAAAACAAATTAACCCTGTAGCCTTGGAACGGGTGTCCAGGAATATTCTCCCATACTCTCCCCTCTTAAGGTTCAGGTATCAAAACAAGTGTTCTCGACTCTCTGCTAATGAGGCGTCCAGGAGTTACTCTGTGCTCTTCCGTTCGATTGGCGTCCAGGCATTGTCGCCGAACTCTCCTGCCGGAGACCCTAAGCAGGCTGACAGCGGCCGTTAGGCGTGCTTCGTCCTTTTCTTCAGAACAGCGATGGCGAAATTGCCTTTGCGGGCCTCTAATTTATATTTTCGTTGCTATTCGCGACCGCAGAAATCAACAGACGCATCGTTAAAGGGTTACATCTTACATCCACCTAGAGGTCCAGAAAAAGCAGACAAGTTCAGGATCTTTTTGGGGAAAAGTATAAGTGAAAATCATACACAATGTTTTCCTACTAAGAGATACCTACATCTTTTAACTATATTATTCTAAATTTTCGTGAGATATTACTATTTACTAACGGAGATATCGGCTTGGATGTGAGTCGTGTTTTCTTAGCATTAGCTGTTGGACATTCCCTAGGCGAAACGATGCATCTGAAAGAAAAAATTCAAATCGATTTTAAAATCGAATAATTTACATAAGTACCCGGCGTTCTCCGAATGTTAATATTGTATTCTGGTAAAAAAAACGACCATTTGAAGTTGAATTATCGAAGTTCGTGGAAATTTTTTTCTTTTTTTTTCGAGAAGGCTTTGCAAGTATTTCCATTAATGCAAAATTGGATGCAAAATTGAAAAATATGAGAACCTCATGTATTTCTGAAAGTTACTTATATATAAATCAAATTTTGTTCATTCGTGGGACGATACTCGTACAAATTTTTACATCATCTGTTCTTCAAAAATTGAAATGCAAAAAGTGGTAGATATATTATTGTAGAATGTAGAAAATCTATTAGTTATCTTTAAGTATTAAAATAATTAAATATCATTAAGTTAGAAATATATTCTGAAATACCAATTTTTAATGTTTCTTTACTTACCGTATTAAATTTACCTTACCTTAGGTATATGCGCGATGGGGGCGCAGATTATTTGAATATTATAAAAGGGGAACGTGACTCAAAAAAGGTTGAGTAACACTGATTTAAACGCTTTAAAATTGAAAAGAAAAGAAAGTAACTTTTATTCTATTGTTTCATGTATGCACCAGTGTAACGGCGTTTAAATTTCCGAAATGTTCCCTGATTGTTGTTAACCTGTATAGACATTAATGATATTGTGATCGCTTTGTGTTGAAATAATTTTCTTAGTTGGGATTCTATACGTTACGTAGCAGACATGGAACGCTACTTAAAACACACCCCAATGGAATACATAACTGGAGACTACAAGTTGTTAATCTTCGTCTCAAGTAATCTGCCCTCCTGTAGGCGTTAGCTTTTCGAAGTCTTCGCCGATGAAGCTGCAATTTCGTGATCGCATTCAGAGGTGAAGCAAATAGTATTGTTGCGAACACCGGGTATACGCCCGTGCATAGCCTACTGGTGCTCGCAGCTGAAGACAGAAGCGGGTCAACCCCCTTCGAGAAGGCGATCAGGAGACGCCGAAAGAGAGACTTCGAATATTCGCCATTACAACCGGACGTGTCGGTCGAGCTATCTTTACGTTGTAATTGCCTGATATAAGGAAATATAGCTAAATAGTGCAATGTGCCCTCGGGCGTGTGTCGCTCTATATTCCTTTGCATCGAGGTGGCTGATGATGGAGACACCCCGGCGCAAACATTCAGTATTAAATAAATAATACATGCACGGCGTTATGTACACAGTAGGGTAATTGCCAATGGGTTGTATCAAACCTTCAGAATGCTACGAAAAATAAGTGGAGCTTATACAGGGCCGGCGCGAGAATGGTTGGCGCACTTATGCAAGATAATTTTTGGCGCCACCAAATTGTTGCACCTGTTTTCTATTTAATACGTTTTGCCTTTACGAGGTAGAATTAAAAAAACAATTACATTTACATTTTGTTTATATGGGAGTTGGGTTCCTTTATTATTAAGTCTGCGATATAGTTTTTAGCGCCCCCTTCGGCTGGCGCCCTTATGCAGCGCATTACTTGCATAATGGGTTCCGCCGGCCCTGAGCTTATAAACATACTAGAAAAACAATAAATGTTTTGCTTTTTATTTTATGATCGTACAATGCTCGTATTTTTGTTAGGAATCGAAAACTGGTATAATTATAGCCAATGTGTATAATGTACTTCTTGAAAAAGGCAAAGTATAGATATAGAGTTTGAAAAATACAGTCACCAATGAGAGTCTCCATTTTTTATTTTTCACATCGTCTTGACTTTCATTAAGTATTTTCCAAGATAATAATTAAATGTGCGATGGGCACAATGGATTTATATAAATCGAGCAAAGCACATAGTACACAGTGAATAAGTTTGAAACATTCTCGCGAAGATATGTACAAAGCTGTATGGATATGTCTCAGTACTGCCTAACCTTTTTTGAGTCGCGACCACCTTTTACAATATTCAAAAAATCTGCCCCCCCCCCCCCCCCCCCCTTAAGGTAAGGTAAATTATTTAATGAGGAAGAAAATACAAAGAAGTAGGTGTTTCACAATATAATTCTAACTCATAAATATTTTTAAAAAAAACGTGACGACCCCTCACAAAACACTTCGCGATCAACAAGTTGGGAACCATTGGCGTATCCGATGAGAAAAAGGATTCTGAGATAAATAACTTACATGGGAAATACAAAAAATTCTGAAACTTTGTAAATATGTAAGGAATTTCCTCCGAATTACAACACAATTTTCGTTTGCTACCCAAATTTACTTTAAGGGGATATAATTGCCTCCAGAAAATCCGGTTACTTTTCGATTTTGTGTTAGGGGAGAGTCGTGCAGTACCGACCACCTTACAGTACCGACCAAAGCTAGTTCTCGATTCTTCAACCAGATATTAACACTTTATTTGAATTAACCAATGGAAATCACAATTCTCTATAACCTATTTCGGGGCCATATTGTTTACTCCATTGCTCTCGATGTTCTACGGCATTAAACGCATACGTTGATATTGAGTGGGTTAAAAGTTATTTTTTAAAGCTAATATTTTGTTTCTCGTGTAAGTAAATGATTTTGTTCTATTATGTATACTATCTCTAGTCCATTAAGTTTAATAAAACGTCCTGATTTTGCAATATTTGTTCTACATAATATACCATGATCTAAAATGTTGCCCCGTGTTTGTCGTACAGTACCGACCATCCAACTGTCGTGCAGTACCGACCAACAGACTCTGTCAACCAGTAGAGAACAAAATTTTCTTATCTGTGCATTCAATCTGTTAGCAACTCACATTAGTTTATAAGATGTTCATTTAGCCTTCCTACTACCTTTTCCCATAGAAAAATAAAGTAAATAAGGATAGGTATCATAACCTAACAAACAGGAAGCTAAGATTTAATGAAGAAGTTATCCAGTGTGTTATTTGCAAGCGAAGTTGGGCATTAACTAAATAAAAAATTATGTAAATACGGATCAAATAAAAGTTACTTTAACTTTAGATTATTCGACGAACAAAGTTAATTTTTTTATTCGATGAGAATTTATTTGAAGAATAAAATTAATTTTATTATTCGTTATTCGAAATTTTATTTAAATAAAAATTTTGCCCATCTCTGTTTGCAAGGAATCATTTGACAAGGATTGGGTGCAGTGTACCGTATGTGACGGTTGGGCACACGTCGAATACACAGATCAGGAGAATATGTATTAATTATCTGACTTGCGAGTTTGTACAAATAAAATTTGAAAAGAATCTTGTATTGTACTAGTTAAATGTCTTTATTAACATTGTTAATCATTTAGACCTTAAAATCTACTAATTTAATAGTTGGTCGGTACTGGACGACAATTTTTCGTTTCCTAGAAATTACAACTTTTTTATTTTTGCGAATTATCAATTGTTATTATTCAACCTCACAAAAATAGTTTCCCTCCTCTTACTAAGTTCTATCTATACTACAAATACGTTTTTGAATTTTTGATTTTCATCGACTCTACCCCAAAATATAACAAAAAAACTTAGAGCGGTCGGTACTGCACGACTCTCCCCTATAACTTGTGAACTGTAAAATAATTTTTCTACCAAATGACAAATCTAATTAAAAGCAGTAAATTATGTCTTGAAACATTTTATGTATCTCATTCAGTTCGCGAGTTTTAACACAAAATTTGAAAATAGCCGAATTTTCAGGGTTTAAATTCACCCCCTTCGAGTGAATTTGGGCAGCAAACAAAAATTGGATTCCAATCAGGAGGAAATCACCTGTATATTCACAAAGTTTTAGAATTTTTTGAATTTTCGGGTTCGGGATCATGCCTTGTTAGTATTTTGTTATGCCATCGGTATTTCTTATAATTCGGATTAGGTTAAATATTAAATCTGAATAAAAAGTGTTTAAATATTTTTGACAAACCAGTAAAATATTTCATAAACTCCAAAGGAGACTTTAGCAGATACACCAAAAATCAGGCATCGATTTCACATACGCGTCCGAAACAGAAACTGTTATATCTTCAGTTTCAATGCAGACACGATTTTCTTATTTAATATACGCATAGAAAAACTATTTTTGTACTACCTAGCAGCAATAACTCAATTTAAGCGATAGATACAGATACCCCCTTTCGAATTAACACAGCACCATATGGGGCGCCGATTTCGGTGGCAGAATCGGTGCGTCAGGTCGCGACAAGCGGTACGTGACGTTTGCTAGCGAACATGTTAATCATAAAATTTTGCATTATGTATAAATATCTTAAATTGGTACATAACACGCTACGGTATCTACATTATAACACTGATGTACTGACATAAACATGATATGTGAAAGTCATTATGCCAAAAAAAAATTGTTTTCTCGATATATTCTAAGAAAACGTGTTTTAAGTAGTCTGTATCGTGCAGAAGAGATTAATAGAATTTATTTGACGAGATAACAATTAAATCAACGGCTGTAACAAATTCAAATATCAATAATTCCATGACAAACATTGCTATGACGACACTGCATGCTGTAGGCGTTGGCCCCTTATTTTGGGTAATTTATTTATCTGGTAACGAGGGATCATTCTTTAAATCTAGGTTCAACGAGACAGGATCATAAATATCGGTCTGTGCAGGCTGAACACACACAAGACGTGACACTAAGGCGTGGAATGGAATCGTATAAAAAGGATCCATTCCTCCAATTTCAGCAAGTGTACTGGAAACGTACATACCAACAACACACACAACCAATATGTCTCGCTTCATTTTAGCTGCATTTGCCTTCATGGTACTCTTCTCTATGGGTAAGTAATGGAGTTCATGAAAATCACTTTCCATATTGTCTTATGGGCAAACATAAGCTTATTTTGTGTCCATTGAATTCCTTATATTTTATTTTATTATTTAATTACTATTAGCAAATACTTCTACAAAGTATTTTTCAAACCTTAATTTTCACATGGGTCTACATTATATGCGTAATATAATGCAGGTAGCAAACTTACAGCATACACATTTTAAAAATTAGTAATCACATGCTATTATCTAAAAGTCACTTTAAACGTCTGTTAATGTTGTACGGTTATTAGTGAAGATGTGTGTAGGAACTAATTGAAGTGTGTTCCACGACGCTCGTGAGGCATCCGCCGTAGTATATTTATATGAAAACAATTATATGTCGTAGACCTGTTAAATATTTTTAAGGGAGGAACGTATTCTGTTTACATTGACTACATTCGTTTATTTATTATCGTATTCGTACTCCACTTTATTCATTATAATCTGGCGTAAGAAAGTAGTAATATGATGAAAAATCTTGTAACTTTTAGAACCTACCTTTAAACTAAAAATTATTTTTACTATATTTGTGTTGTGTTTTTCGTAAGATATTCGTTTGATTAGTAATAATGTCAATACAGGGAAATTTGTTTTGGAACATATTACGAGAATTTGAACTTCTATATTCTTTATAACATTTCTATAATAAGAGCAGCGTTTCGTAATTCAAGGGCGCAATTATTATATTTTAAAGACATACTCATTAATTCAATACACAGTCTAACAGTTGCGAAACCTTGCCTTAAAACATTTTAAAATTTTAATTACAACCGACAGTTTTCTACTAAACTCTCATATTAACAAATATTTATCATTTTGTTAGTGGTTTTCCTGCCTATAGTACTGCCATATACATAGAATTCCTAAGTTTGTACCATTTGTCTGAACCAATGCTTATACTAGGATTGTTGATATACATATTCGAATTAAGCAAAAGTAAATGGCAGAATTTGAAATTCCAAAATCAAAATTTAAAGTTTCGTAATGTGTATTGCAATGAAGTGTTAAAGTCAAAGCACAAAGCTGCATCCAGTTACTTGTTTCACCCCCACCTCTGCATGCAGAATTTTATAAGAAATAATACGAATCGTGTAATGGTATGAATTTCAGCATCAGCGGCCGAATGCCAACCAGATGAGGTGTATAAGGAGTGCGGAACTGCCTGTCCACCAACTTGCGATAATCCTGATCCTCAAGGTTGTACTAAGGTTAGTACAGTAGTGCACATATATTTCATTATTTATACGACCATTCGGGACCATTCGCGTATGATTTTCGGTACATGGTCACGTTTTTTATCGCCGGCTCGAGCATACCCACCGACGAGAACAGTAAACAACACTCGCCGAGTGTGAGTGTGGTAGAACTTGCGTTGGGGATATCAATAGTGCGGAATTTCTTAAGGATAGAGCCTGTGCAGTTTATGCTGTAGTACTGCATATCAAATTACATCAATAATGAATAAGTTTCAGTTACACCAAATCTTCATTGAAAGTGTTCATCTTTCGTATGTTACAATATGATACTTTGATATCGCCACTATTATACTTTTACTTAGACAATTCAATGGAAAATAATATCCAGAAAATTAAATACCATTTTTCATAAATCAACTTCCCACTTCTACACTGTTACACAACTTTTCAAAAAACAAAAATTTCAAGAAACAAATTTGGCAGTTAATGAGTTAAACCAGGGTTAACTAACTGGCGACTCACGAGCTGCCGAGGGCCCCTTCGCGTTGCTACCACGCTGAACGGTCCCCCTTCATACCGACCAGACTCTGACGATCGCAGTCGATTCCTGCTTCTTTCTTTCTCTTTTCGACTGTGATCGCTAGAGTCTGGTAGGTATTGGGGGGACCGTTCAGCGAGGCAGCATCGCGGAGGGGCCTCCCGCGGCTCGTGAGTCGTCAGATAGACAACCTTCATTTATAACATCGTATGCTTCTGCATTATTTGATGTTATTCTTGTGTAGGTGTAAATCTAATTAAAAAAAGCGAAAAAATACGCCAAGTACATGAAAATCACAAAAAAATAGAAGATAATAATAATTACAAAATCAAAAAAGAAGTGAAATCAAAATGAGCCGCCAGTACATAAAGATGCTTTCCAACTGCGCTTTAGATGACACAACTACATATGCACAGCTAAAATTCCATTACTCATAATGGCTATTTATACAAAGAAAAAATGTATTATATAATAATATGCAGATATATTTTTATACGAATAAATATTTTAATACGAATAAATATTTTATTCAAATTTGATGTTATTCTTGTGTAGGTGTAAATCTAATCATTGAACAATTTGTCTTTCAGCAATGTGTTGCAGGCTGCTTCTGCAGGGATGGCCTTGTAAGAGACTCCAAAGGAAGATGCATTCGTCTGAGCAAATGTCCCGGCGAGAGTTAACTACGGAAGGATTTTTATCGAATATGAAAGTCGTTTATCGAAGACTTGTCCAGTGCTGGTATTTTCAGATGAATTATTGCCACACATAAAGTGCTCCTTTCTGTATTTTACTATCATAGACAAATAAATATTTATGTGCGTATACAGACCGGAATTTCATTATATATTCCATAATTTGATTTCATTATATATTTCGTTACATATTCCACAAGAAAAACAAATTAACCCTCTAGCCTTCGAACGGGCGTCCATTAATATTCTCCCATACTCTCCCCTCTCAAGGATCAGGTATCAAAGAAAGTGTTCTCGACTCTCTTCTAATGAGGCGACCAGGAGTTACTCTGTACTCTCCCGTTCGATTGGCATCCAGGCATTGTCGCCGAACTCTCCTGCCGGAGACCCTAAACAGGCTGAGAGCGGCCGTTGGTCGTGCTTCGTCGTCTCCCTCAGAACAGCGAAGGCGATATTGCCTTTGCGGGCCTCTAATTTATATTTATACCCGATCGTTGCTATTCACGACCGCAGAAATCAACAGACGCATCGTTAAGGGGTTACATCTTACATCCACCTAGAGGTCCAGAAAAAGCAGACAAGTTCTGGATATTTTTGGGGAAAAGTATAAGTGAAAATTATACACAATGTTTTCCTACTAAGAGATACCTACATCTTTTAACTATATTATTCTAAATTTTCGTGAGATATTATTATTTACTAACGGAGATATTGGCTTGGATGTGAGTCGTGTTTTCTTAGCATTAGCTGTTGGACATTCCTTAGGCGAAACGATGCATCTGAAAAAAAAATTCAAATCGATTTTAAAAACGAATAATTTACAGAAGTACCTGCCGTTCTCCGAATTTTAATTTTGTATTTTGGTAAAAAAGGGCGACCATTTGAAGTTGAAATATCGAATTGCGTGGAATTTTTTTCTTTTTTTCAAGAAGGCTTTGCAAGTAGGGGAAGGTGGGGCAAGACGGGGTGGGGGGCAATCTCTTATCTCTTTATACAAATGCACTAATCAAAATTGAGCATACGCGTTAAACGTGTCGTTACCGGCACCGTTAGTGAGCAGCAAGTCAGTGAAACACGTGGACGTGTGACAAAGATAGATCAGAATTTACAATTTATTGGGATTTCTTAACATCTTCCTTATTTTTAGCACCCGTGACAATGATATGATAATATAGAAGTTCTTCAGTACATGTATATGTTTCTGAAGCAGAATTTAACTGGCTATAAGGCACGTGTGTGATTTTATACTTTCGCATATAATGTTTCGGGCAGTGTTCATATGATTGTAGTGAGATGAGAAAGGGCATGATGGGGTACCTCTTATTTTCATTACCCCTGTTACGTGCCGGTTACTTTTTCCAAATTCATTTCTAAATTTTACTAATTTTTACAGTCATTTCGCAGATGTTCTCTATTGATCCAACCGCTTAGCGTGTTATGGGAATTTCCCTCGATCAATAGTCGATTATCTGTAGATATTCTTAATAGTGCTTGACTTATTTCTGATTTATTTCTGCCTGAAGCCGGTCACGTCAGGGCAGGTACTCACGAAGGAATATTATCAAGGATCCTTCAACGCCATCGACGTTCCTGGAATGCGTGCTGTGATAAGTCTTCCGAGGCATTGTAGTAGACTACTTTATATTTTTCTTCCCTGTTAAAATTTTATTACAGTATCATTGACATCTGATTCTACCATTGAGTGTTGTAGGAGTTTCCCTCGATCAATTGTCAATAAACCGATATGGTATACTAACCAATTTATAATAATAATTGCTACGCCACTGCGTTCTTCCATGAGAAGATCTTTCATCAGCATCGATATTCTTGGAACGCCGGATGCGATAACATTCGAAAACCTAAGCATTGCGAGGCTGGGAACGGTCCGAGGCGACGACGGTTGGGCCTGTGTGTACGAAATGCATGCTCAGCAATTTGACTCTCTTTGTTCAAAGTCCCAAGTGCTCGGGCCTGCCCTGCGAACGCTCGAGACAGTCGGCTGTTAAGTCGCATAGTGCGTGGTCGATCTGTCCGAGGGACATAGCTATTCATTAAAAATAGTCTTGAGCCGGAGTTCCCGTATCTTGCAGTGATCGTGGAAGGACTCAGTCCCCGTAGAGACTCTTATATATTCTTGCGTTTTTCAACAATTTAAACTCTTATTTGTTTCAAACCGTATATTTAACTAAACATTAATATTTTCGGCTTTATTGTAAACTGACTTTCGACATTGTGCGTGTGTGTTGTGCGACGCTCCTGCGGTTCATTATCCAGTACGCGGGACCCTCCAGGTCGTACAGAGCCAGAGCCAGAGAGAGAGAGAGAGAGAGAGAGAGAACTTGAAAGTAAGCCGTTGTACAAATTAACAATCTCTTGTACAGAGTTGGTGAGTGATTCGATCTGTCATGATATTGTACGGAGCCAGCAGCTGATTCAACCACCTAGTGGGTTATGGGTTTTCCCTCAATTAGCTGCTACTTTCCCTTCGGCGTGTGACGCGTTTTAAAAATTGGCTTGTTTCGCGTAATATAAATTGTAACCACATTAATTATTCGAGTGAATGTATAAAATTAACAATAGACACGATTATTGATCCAACCACTTAGTGGGTTGTGGGGTTTCCCTCGATCAATTATTGTTGATCGGTTATTTGTTCAAATCCATGTAATTTTCACCATTTTGTTCCACCTTTGAAAACTCCTATATATATCTATATATTTTTGTAATACATGGTAATATTTTACTGAAATCCGTCTCATTTTGTTTCGAACCACCTTCACCAGAGTACCTACCACATCCCGATTGGACAACCTGTATAGGTTGTAGACAAAAGCCGCGCCCCAAAACAATCCTGATTTTTGCATAATAATCTAATCAATTCAAAATTATAAAATCTCTTAAAATTCGTTAAGCGTTACCTGAGAAAATTAGACTCAACCGCTCGGTCTCTTTTAAAATTAACACCCTCACGTAACACCCCATCATGCCCCTCACAAACCTAGAAATAAAAATCAAAGTTTCTCATTGTCCCAGGATGGTTAGAAACTACAAACGAAAGACGGACCGAGGAAAATGATACTTCTTTTCTATTAATTAGTCCAAAAGAACTGATTCCCGTCCCAATCACAAAGCAAAAGACTTGTATGTCGAGAAAACTGGAAACGCCGCAATTATAACATCCTCATTTCTCCTGCGCTGATGTAGGAGACGAGGACGATGAAGCCATACATATGTGCCGCCTCTGTCAACCCAATAAATAACTAAATTATATATGTTTACTTTATTTATATTGTTTTTTAATTGGTACCCCATCATGCCCCACCCGTGGGGCAAGACGGGGAGATAGGACTTTTTCTGAATTTTTTTTATTTATTCCATTAAAACCTGTAAAGATTAGATTGATTCATAATTAATCTGAAAGACTTATTACCAAAGAATGGCTCAGACATAAAATTGATTAGTTGATTATGAAAACCTGTGTTTGCACCACCTTCCCCTATTTCCATTATTGCAAAATTGGAAGCAAAATTGAAAAATATGAGAATCTCATGTGTTTCTGAAAGTTATGAATTTATTAAGCAAATTTTGTTCATTCGTGGGACGATACTTGTACAAATTTTACTTCAAAAATATAAATGCAAAAAGTGCTAGATATATTATAGTAGAATGTAGAAAATCAATGAAAAACGATAAGCAACCACGTACTCTGTATCCCCTTCTTTTCGAAGCACAGGATTTTCATGCTTGAATAACTTCCTGTCAGTGTTCAAACGCATAATCTTCCACCTGACTGCAGCCTTGTAAAGTAAACATTTCAAAATACATCAACAAATATCTTTTTAAGAAAGGTTTTCTTTAAATATAATTTAAATATAATTTAAAGAAAACCTCAAAGAAAATATAATTGAAATATAATTTAAAGAAAACAATTTTAAAAAGATATATGATGATCTGTTTTCTTAGATATAATTTAAAGAAAAGAAATGAAGGCCTTAAAAAGACAGAAATTTCCGGGAGAATTATTTCTCTTGCTCCTTGTTCTTTATTACGCGGGAAATGTATTTCAGTCTTCGTAGTTATTTTACTTTTTCATTTCATTTATCCATGGTTTGTCCCTTCGTTGTATATTTCGTTATGCATATGTACTAATTCAAAATTCAGAATGTTTATTTTACTCGTTTAATTGCTGCCGTAAATTATATAAATAAGCATACCAAATGAATAGTTGAAGAAAAATTATACGAGATTAAAAACATTTTCATTGATACTTATACCTAACTATGAATGCGACCAAATACTGCTGTATAATGAGATCCATTTAGTCAAAACCTGGATTGACTGTTTGTTCGATCTAAATTAATCGAAAACTTCTTTCTACCTGTGATTATATCCTACATCCTTTGAAGTTGCGCGTGATTTATAAAGAAGTTCGACTTAGGCACTATTTTTTAACAAAATTACATAATAATTTCCATAAGTAGATACTATAGGGTAAGTCAGGGAGATTTTGACCATCGGGAGAGTCCGGCCAGTGCTGATATTTTAAGACGGACGCAAGATAGAGCACTGTGTGTCATTGATAAAAAAAAATGAAGGCGCTTGGTGTTTATTTCACATTGACCATTGTCACAAATCTATATTTGAATTATAAGATACAGTTAAGACTTTATGCGGGGCTGAAAGTTTTTAGACCAATTTACAGTGGGGGCGATATTTGAAAAACAGGTAAGTTTATTTACGTTCTTACGATATTGGGGATATAATATGCATATAACTACAGTGTAACACAAACAATACGAATGTATTCGTTTTTAATTTTTTTTGATAAGGAGGTCAATCACTACCTTGATTACTCGTAGTGGGTGGACGGTCTAACCCTGACATGCGGGTGAGACCGATCAGTTGCAGTGCCAATGTTTCTGATTGAAAATGAAAGTAGTAGTAGTAGTAGTAGAAAATAGTTGAAATTATCGCACACTATAATTTATATATACCCTAAATTGCTTGGGCTTTGCTTTAATGTGCATAAAACGACAAAAATGTGAAAAACAACGATGCAACAATTTCTTTTCCAAAAGTAGTCTTGTAACCTATAACCTATATAGAACGATATTTGGTATAGAAAATATACATACGTTTATACCTATAACACAGTACAACAAATTTTGACTTTTTTTCGGACTTGTAACATTCAATAGCAGTTTCTTATAGGTTTTCGTGCCCTGAAAACGAATCCGCAACCCGTTTGTCGCCATCACCCTCAGTTTTTGAGAAATTCGATTTTGAAAAAAAATGCAAATTTTCAACTTTTAACATTTTTTGTATCGAAACGGTAATAGTTATTCGATTGTTCGTTGCGTCAAATTATTCTATGAACCCTCCCGAATACAACGATATAAGTTATTATTGCATTATGAACATTTAAATATGTTTAAACAACGATAAAAGGGAAAAGGACACCCAAAATGCACCAATTTTTACGGATATCTTTCAATTTATTTCCAAAACTAAGGGTCTGAGACGAAATTTGACCATCCCACGCGATGCAGCAGACATTTTTCCTTCGGAAAGCATCGACAGAAGTGGTAAGTCTCGTTTCGTTTTCAATACACAAGCGAAATAGTTTGGCAAAACGCGCCGAGCCGATAGAGGTAGTCACGCGCATTAAGCGATTGTGTTACGCTGAGCGGCAGTGGCTCGTGCGTCGCCGTTGACTACCACTGTCGACACCGCGCGTTTTGCCAAACTATTTCGCTTCTGTATTGAAAACGAAACGAGACTTACCACTTCTGACGATGCTTTCCAAAGGAAAAATGTCTGCTGCATCGCGTGGGATGGTCAAATTTCGTCTCAGACCCTTAGTTTTGGAAATAAATTGAAAGACATCCGTAAAAATTGGTGCATTTCGGGTGTCCTTTTCCCTTTTATCGTTGTTTAAACATATTTAAATGTTCATAATGCAATAATAACTTATATCGTTGTATTCGGGAGGGTTCATAGAATAATTTGACGCAACGAACAATCGAATAACTATTACCGTTTCGACACAACAAATTTTCAAAGTTGAAAATTTGCAGTTTTTTTCAAAATCGATTTTCTCAAAAACTGAGGGTGATGGCGACAAACGGGTTGCGGATTCGTTTTCAGGGCACGAAAACCTATAAGAAACGACTATTGAATGTTACAAGTCCAGATGGCTGTTGTACTGTGTAATCATACGAAATTTAACTTTAAGTGATACCTAATTTAGTTTGGATTTATATAATTCGAGCAAAGCAAATTTTTTAAGTAAATAGTGAATATAATTTTGAAACATTCTCCTACCTTTTATAATATTAAAATAATCTGCCCCCCCCCCCCCCCTCCCTTCCCCGCCATATAAGGTAAGGTAAATTATTTAATGAGGAAGAAAAGACAAAATAGTAGGTGTTTCACATTATAATTCTAACTCAATAATATTTAAAAAACGTGATGACCCCTCACAAAACACTTCGCGATCAACAAGTTGGGAATCACTGGCGTATCTGATGAAAAAAGAAATTCTGACATAAATAACTTACAAGGAAAATACAGAAAATTCTGAAACTTTGTTAGTATGTAGGGAATTTCTTCCTAATTACAACGCAATTTTTATTTGCCGCCGAAATTTACTTTAAGGGGGTGTAATTTGCTCCAGAAAATCCGGTTATTTTTCGATTTTGTGTTATAACTTGTGAACTGTAAAATAATTTTTCTACCAAATGACAAATCTAATTAAAAGAAGTAAATTTTGTCTTGAAACTTTTTTTCCATCTCGTTCAGTTCGCGAGTTGTAACACAAAATTGGAAAATAGCCGAATTTTCAGGATCTAATTTCACTCACTTCGAGTGAATTTAGGCAGCAAACAAAAATTGCGTTGCAATCAGGAGGAAATCACCTGCATATTTACAAACTTTCAGAATTTTTTGAATTTTCGGGTTCGGGATCTTGCCTTGTTAGTATTTTGTTATGCCATCGGTATTTCTTATAATTCGGATTAGGCTAAATATATAATCTGAGTAAAAAGTGTTTAAATATTTTTGACAAACCAGTAAAATATTTCATAAACTCCAAAGGAGACTTTAGCAGATACACCAAAAATCTGGCATCGATTTTACATATGCGACCGAAATATAAACTGCTGTTAGGTATACCTTCAATTTCAATGCAGACATGATTTTCTTATTTAATATACATACAGAAAAACTATTTTTGTACTACATAGCAGCAATTACTCAATGTATGCGATAGATACAGATACACCCTTTCGAATTAACACAGCACCATATGGGGCTCCGATTTCTCCGGCAGAATCGGTGCGTCGGGTCGCGACGAGCGGTACGTGACGTTTGCTAGCGAACATGTTAATCATAAAATTTTGCATTATGTATAAATATCTTAAATTGGTACATAACACGCTACGGTATTTCCATTATAACACTGATGTACTGATACAAACATGATATGTGAAAGTCCTTATGCCTAAAAAAAGTTGTTTTCTCGATATATTCTAAGAAAACGTGCTTTAAGTAGTCTGTATCGTGCAGAAGAGATTAATAGCATTTATTTGACGAGATAACAATTAAATCAACGCCTGTAACAAATTCAAATATCAATAATCTCATGCCAAACATTGCTATGACGACACTGCTTGCTGTAGGCGTTGGCTTCTTATTTTGGGTAATTTATTTATCTGGTAACGAGGGATCAGTCTTTAAATCTAGGTTCAACGAGACAGGATCATAAATATCGGTCTGTGCAGGCTGAACACACATAAGACGTGACGCTAAGGCGTGGAATGGAATCGTATAAAAAGGATCCATTCCTCCAATTTCAGCAAGTGCACTGGAAACGTACATACCAACAACACACACAACCAATATGTCTCGCTTCATTTTAGCTGCATTTGCCTTCATGGTACTCTTCTCTGTGGGTAAGTAATAAAGTTCATGAAAGTCACTTTCCATATTGTCTTATGGACGAACATAAGCTTAGTTTGTGTCCATTGAATTCCTTATATCTTATTTTATTATTCAATTGCTATTAGCAAATACTTCTACAAATTATTTTTCAAACCTTAATTTTCACATGGTTCTACATTATACGCGTAATATAACGCAGGTAGCAAACTTACAGCATACACATTTTAAAAATTTGTAGTCACATGCTATTATCTAAAAGTCACTTTAAACGTCTGTTAATGTTGTGCGGTTATCAGGAAAGATGTGTGCAGGAACTAATTGAAGTGTGTTCCACAACGCTCGTGAGGCATCCGCCGTAGTATATTTGTATGAAAACAATTATATGTCGTAGACCTGTTAAAAGTTTTTAAGGGAGGAACGTATTCTGTTTACATTGACTACATTCGTTTATTTATTATCGTATTCGTACTCCACTTCATTCATTGTAGTCTGGCGTAAGAAAGTAATATGATGAAAAATCTTATAACTTTTAGACCCTACCTTTAAACTAAAAATTTTTTTATTAAAAATGTGTTGTCTTTTTCGTAAGATATTCGTTTGATTACAGATTAGTAATGTTTGAGACATTAGTAATAATGCCAATTCAGGGAAATTTGTTTTGGAACATATTACGAGAATTTGAACTTCTATATTCTTTATAACATTTCTAAAATAAGAGCAGCGTTTCGTAAATCAAGGGCGCAATTATTATATTTTTAAAGACATACTCATTAATTCAATACACAGTCTGACAGTTATGAAACCTTGCCTAAAAACATTTTAAAATTTTAATGACAACCGACAATTTTCTACTAAACTCTCATATTAACAAATATTTATCATTTTGTTAGTGATTTTCCTGCCTATAGTACTGCCATATACATACAATTCCTAAGTTTGTACCATTTGTCTGAACCAATGCTTATACTAGGATTGTTGATATACATATTCGAATTAAGCAAAAGGAAATGGCAGAATTTGAAATTCCAAAACCAAAATTTAAAGTTTCATAATGTGTATTGCAATGAAGTCAAAGCACAAAGCTGCATCCAGTTACTTGTTTCACCCCCACCTCTGCATGCAGAATTTTATAAGAAATAATACGAATCGTGTAATGGTATGAATTTCAGCAACAGCGGCCGGATGCCAACCAGATGAGGTGTATAAGGAGTGCGGAACTGCCTGTCCACCAACTTGCGCTGATCCTAATCCTCAAGTTTGTACTACGGTTAGTACATTAGTGCACATATATTTCATTATTTATACGACCATTCGGGACCATTCGCGTATAATTTTCGGTAAATGGTCACGATTTTTATCGCCGGCACGAGCATACCCACCGACGAGAACAGTAAACAAGATTCGCCGAGTGTGAGTGTGGTAGAACTCGCGTTGGGGATGTCAATTGTGCGGAATTTCTGAAGGATAGAGGCTGTGCAGGTTATGCTGTATTACTGCATATCAAATCACATCAATAATGAATAAGTTTCAGCTACAACAAAGCTTCATTGAAAGTGTTCATCTTTCGTATGTTACAATATGATACTTTGATATCGCCACTATTATACTTTGATTTACAATGCAATGGAAAGTAATATCCAGAACATTAAATACCGTTTTTCATCAATCAACTTCCTATGATATATAACAGGGTTGACTAACTGGCGACTCACGAACTGCCGGGACCCCTCCGCCTTGCTCCCACGTTGAACGGCCCCGCTCCATACCGACCAGACTCTGACGATCACAGTCGATTCCTGCTTCTTTCCTTCTCTTTTCGACTATGACCGTCAGAGTCCGGTAGGTATTGGGGAGACCGTTTAGCGAGGCAGCATGGCGTAGGGGCCTCCCGTGGCTCGTGAGTCGTCAGTTAGACAACCTTCATTTATAACATCGTATGATTCTGATTTATTTGATGTTATTTTTGTGTAGGTGTAAATCTAATCATTGAACAATTTGTCTTTCAGAATTGCGTTGCAGGCTGCTTCTGCAGGGATGGTCTTGTAAGAGACTCCAAAGGAAGATGCATTCGTCTGAGTAAATGTCCCGGCGATAATTAACTACGGCAGGATTTCTATCGAATATGAAAGTCGTTTATCGAAGACTTGTCCAGTGCTGGTATTTTCAGATGAATTATTGCCGCACATAAAGTGCTCCTTTCTGTATTTTACTATCATAGACAAATAAATATTTATGTGAGCATACAGACCGGAATTTCATTATACATTCCATAACTTCATTTCATTATATATTTCGTTATATATTCCATAAGAAAAACAAATTAACCCTGTAGCCTTGGAACGGGTGTCCAGTAATATTCTCCCATACTCTCCCCTCTCAAGAATCAGGTATCAAAGAGTGTTCTCGACTCTCTTCTAATGAGGCGACCAGGAGTTAGTCTATACTCTCCCGTTCGATTGGTATCCAGGCATTGTCGCCGAACTCTCTATATCGGGCGAGCGTCCAGGAACAGACCCTAGTACGCCCTCTCTCCAGGCAGGCGTCCAGGTATTATCGCCGAACTCTCCTGCCAGAATCCCTAAGCTGTCTGAGAGCGGCCTTTGGGGGCCTCTAATTTATATTTTTACCCGATCGTTGCTAACCCCGACCGCAGAAATTGACAGACGCATCGTTAAGGGGTTACATCTTACATCCACCTAGAGGTCCAGAAAAAGCAGACAAGTTCTGGATATTTTTGGGGAAAAGTATAAGTGAAAATTATACACAATGTTTTCCTACTAAGAGATACCTACATCTTTTAACTATATTATTCTAATTTTTCGTGAGATATTATTATTTACTGACGGAGATATCGGCTTGGATGTGAGTCATGTTTTCTTAGCATTAGCTGTTGGACATTCCCTAGGCGAAACGATGCATCTGAAAGAAAAAATTCAAATCGATTTTAAAAACAAATAATTTACAGAAGTACCTTCCGTTCTCCGAATTTTAATTTTGTATTTTGGTAAAAAAGGGCGACCATTTGAAGTTGAAATATCGAATTGCGTGGAATTTTTTTCTTTTTTTCAAGAAGGCTTTGCAAGTAGGGGAAGGTGGGGCAAGACGGGGTGGGGGGCAATCTCTTATCTCTTGATACAAATGCACTAATCAAAATTGAGCATACGCGTTAAACGTGTCGTTACCGGCACCGTTAGTGAGCAGCAAGTCAGTGAAACACGTGGACGTGTGACAAAGATAGATCAGAATTTACAATTTATTGGGATTTCTTAACATCTTCCTTATTTTTAGCACCCGTGACAATGATATGATAATATAGAAGTTCTGCAGTACATGTATATGTTTCTGAAGCAGAATTTAACTGGCTATAAGGCACGTGTGTGATTTTATACTTTCGCATATAATGTTTCGGGCAGTGGTCATATGATTGTAGTGAGATGAGAAAGGGCATGATGGGGTACCTCTTATTTTCATTACCCCTGTTACGTGCCGGTTACTTTTTCCAAATTCATTTCTAAATTTTACTAATTTTTACAGTCATTTCGCAGATGTTCTCTATTGATCCAACCGCTTAGCGTGTTATGGGAATTTCCCTCGATCAATAGTCGATTATCTGTAGATATTCTTAATAGTGCTTGACTTATTTCTGATTTATTTCTGCCTGAAGCCGGTCACGTCAGGGCAGGTACTCACGAAGGAATATTATCAACGATCCTTCAACGCCATCGACGTTCCTGGAATGCGTGCTGTGATAAGTCTTCCGAGGCATTGTAGTAGACTACTTTATATTTTTCTTCCCTGTTAAAATTTTATTACAGTATCATTGACAACTGATTCTACCATTGAGTGTTGTAGGAGTTTCCCTCGATCAATTGTCAATAAACCGATATGGTATACTAACCAATTTATAATAATAATTGCTACGCCACTGCGTTCTTCCATGAGAAGATCTTTCATCAGCATCGATATTCTTGGAACGCCGGATGCGATAACATTCGAAAACCTAAGCATTGCGAGGCTGGGAACGGTCCGAGGCGACGACGGTTGGGCCTGTGTGTACGAAATGCATGCTCAGCAATTTGACTCTCTTTGTTCAAAGTCCCAAGTGCTCGGGCCTGCCCTGCGAACGCTCGAGACAGTCGGCTGTTAAGTCGCATAGTGCGTGGTCGATCTGTCCGAGGGACATAGCTATTCATTAAAAATAGTCTTGAGCCGGAGTTCCCGTATCTTGCAGTGATCGTGGAAGGACTCAGTCCCCGTAGAGACTCTTATATATTCTTGCGTTTTTCAACAATTTAAACTCTTATTTGTTTCAAACCGTATATTTAACTAAACATTAATATTTTCGGCTTTATTGTAAACTGACTTTCGACATTGTGCGTGTGTGTTGTGCGACGCTCCTGCGGTTCATTATCCAGTACGCGGGACCCTCCAGGTCGTACAGAGCCAGAGCCAGAGAGAGAGAGAGAGAGAGAGAGAGAGAGAGAGAGAGAACTTGAAAGTAAGCCGTTGTACAAATTAACAATCTCTTGTACAGAGTTGGTGAGTGATTCGATCTGTCATGATATTGTACGGAGCCAGCAGCTGATTCAACCACCTAGTCGGTTATGGGTTTTCCCTCAATTAGCTGCTACTTTCCCTTCGGCGTGTGACGCGTTTTAAAAATTGGCTTGTTTCGCGTAATATAAATTGTAACCACATTAATTATTCGAGTGAATGTATAAAATTAACAATAGACACGATTATTGATCCAACCACTTAGTGGGTTGTGGGGTTTCCCTCGATCAATTATTGTTGATCGGTTATTTGTTCAAATCCATGTAATTTTCACCATTTTGTTCCACCTTTGAAAACTCCTATATATATCTATATATTTTTGTGATACATGGTAATATTTTACTGAAATCCGTCTCATTTTGTTTCGAACCACCTTCACCAGAGTACCACATCCCGATTGGACAACCTGTATAGGTTGTAGACAAAAGCCGCGCCCCAAAACAATCCTGATTTTTGCATAATAATCTAATCAATTCAAAATTATAAAATCTCTTAAAATTCGTTAAGCGTTACCTGAGAAAATTAGACTCAACCGCTCGGTCTCTTTTAAAATTAACACCCTCACGTAACACCCCATCATGCCCCTCACAAACCTAGAAATAAAAATCAAAGTTTCTCATTGTCCCAGGATGGTTAGAAACTACAAACGAAAGACGGACCGAGGAAAATGATACTTCTTTTCTATTAATTAGTCCAAAAGAACTGATTCCCGTCCCAATCACAAAGCAAAAGACTTGTATGTCGAGAAAACTGGAAACGCCGCAATTATAACATCCTCATTTCTCCTGCGCTGATGTAGGAGACGAGGACGATGAAGCCATACATATGTGCCGCCTCTGTCAACCCAATAAATAACTAAATTATATATGTTTACTTTATTTATATTGTTTTTTAATTGGTACCCCATCATGCCCCACCCGTGGGGCAAGACGGGGAGATAGGACTTTTTCTGAATTTTTTTTATTTATTCCATTAAAACCTGTAAAGATTAGATTGATTCATAGTTAATCTGAAAGACTTATTACCAAAGAATGGCTCAGACATAAAATTGATTAGTTGATTATGAAAACCTGTGTTTTATTCATCATCAAACCTTAACTACTCCGTCTTGCACCACCTTCCCCTATTTCCATTATTGCAAAATTGGAAGCAAAATTGAAAAATATGAGAATCTCATGTGTTTCTGAAAGTTTTGAATTTATTAAGCAAATTTTGTTTATTCGTGGGACGATACTTGTACAAATTTTACTTCAAAAATATAAATGCAAAAAGTGCTAGATATATTATAGTAGAATGTAGAAAATCAATGAAAAACGATAAGCAACCACGTACTGTGTATCCCCTTCTTTTCGAAGCACAGGATTTTCATGCTTGAATAACTTCCTGTCAGTGTTCAAACGCATAATCTTCCACCTGACTGCAGCCTTGTAAAGTAAACATTTCAAAATACATCAACAAATATCTTTTTAAGAAAGGTTTTCTTTAAATATAATTTAAATATAATTTAAAGAAAACCTCAAAGAAAATATAATTGAAATATAATTTAAAGAAAACATTTTTAAAAAGATATATGATGATCTGTTTTCTTAGATATAATTTAAAGAAAAGAAATGAAGGCCTTAAAAAGACAGAAATTTCCGGGAGAATTATTTCTCTTGCTCCTTGTTCTTTATTACGCGGGAAATGCATTTCAGTCTTCGTAGTTATTTTACTTTTTCATTTCATTTATCCATGGTTTGTCCCTTCGTTGTATATTTCGTTATGCATATGTACTAATTCAAAATTCAGAATGTTTATTTTACTCGTTTAATTGCTGCCGTAAATTATATAAATAAGCATACCAAATGAATAGTTGAAGAAAAATTATACGAGATTAAAAACATTTTCATTGATACTTATACCTAACTATGAATGCGACCAAATACTGCTGTATAATGAGATCCATTTAGTCAAAACCTGGATTGACTGTTTGTTCGATCTAAATTAATCGAAAACTTCTTTCTACCTGTGATTATATCCTACATCCTTTGAAGTTGCGCGTGATTTATAAAGAAGTTCGACTTAGGCACTATTTTTTAACAAAATTACATAATAATTTCCATAAGTAGATACTATAGGGTAAGTCAGGGAGATTTTGACCATCGGGAGAGTCCGGCCAGTGCTGATATTTTAAGACGGACGCAAGATAGAGCACTGTGTGTCATTGATAAAAAAAAATGAAGGCGCTTGGTGTTTATTTCACATTGACCATTGTCACAAATCTATATTTGAATTATAAGATACAGTTAAGACTTTATGCGGGGCTGAAAGTTTTTAGACCAATTTACAGTGGGGGCGATATTTGAAAAACAGGTAAGTTTATTTACGTTCTTACGATATTGGGGATATAATATGCATATAACTACAGTGTAACACAAACAATACGAATGTATTCGTTTTTAATTTTTTTTGATAAGGAGGTCAATCACTACCTTGATTACTCGTAGTGGGTGGACGGTCTAACCCTGACATGCGGGTGAGACCGATCAGTTGCAGTGCCAATGTTTCTGATTGAAAATGAAAGTAGTAGTAGTAGTAGTAGAAAATAGTTGAAATTATCGCACACTATAATTTATATATACCCTAAATTGCTTGGGCTTTGCTTTAATGTGCATAAAACGACAAAAATGTGAAAAACAACGATGCAACAATTTCTTTTCCAAAAGTAGTCTTGTAACATATAACCTATATAGAACGATATTTGGTATAGAAAATATACATACGTTTATACCTATAACATAGTACAACAAATTTTGACTTTTTTCGGACTTGTAACATTCAATAGCAGTTTCTTATAGGTTTTCGTGCCCTGAAAACGAATCCGCAACCCGTTTGTCGCCATCACCCTCAGTTTTTGAGAAATTCGATTTTGAAAAAAAATGCAAATTTTCAACTTTTAACATTTTTTGTATCGAAACGGTAATAGTTATTCGATTGTTCGTTGCGTCAAATTATTCTATGAACCTTCCCGAATACAACGATATAAGTTATTATTGCATTATGAACATTTAAATATGTTTAAACAACGATAAAAGGGAAAAGGACACCCAAAATGCACCAATTTTTACGGATATCTTTCAATTTATTTCCAAAACTAAGGGTCTGAGACGAAATTTGACCATCCCACGCGATGCAGCAGACATTTTTCCTTCGGAAAGCATCGACAGAAGTGGTAAGTCTCGTTTCGTTTTCAATACACAAGCGAAATAGTTTGGCAAAACGCGCCGAGCCGATAGAGGTAGTCACGCGCATTAAGCGATTGTGTTACGCTGAGCGGCAGTGGCTCGTGCGTCGCCGTTGACTACCACTGTCGACACCGCGCGTTTTGCCAAACTATTTCGCTTCTGTATTGAAAACGAAACGAGACTTACCACTTCTGACGATGCTTTCCAAAGGAAAAATGTCTGCTGCATCGCGTGGGATGGTCAAATTTCGTCTCAGACCCTTAGTTTTGGAAATAAATTGAAAGACATCCGTAAAAATTGGTGCATTTCGGGTGTCCTTTTCCCTTTTATCGTTGTTTAAACATATTTAAATGTTCATAATGCAATAATAACTTATATCGTTGTATTCGGGAGGGTTCATAGAATAATTTGACGCAACGAACAATCGAATAACTATTACCGTTTCGACACAAAAAATTTTCAAAGTTGAAAATTTGCAGTTTTTTTCAAAATCGATTTTCTCAAAAACTGAGGGTGATGGCGACAAACGGGTTGCGGATTCGTTTTCAGGGCACGAAAACCTATAAGAAACGACTATTGAATGTTACAAGTCCAGATGGCTGTTGTACTGTGTAATCATACGAAATTTAACTTTAAGTGATACCTAATTTAGTTTGGATTTATATAATTCGAGCAAAGCAAATTTTTTAAGTAAATAGTGAATATAATTTTGAAACATTCTCCTACCTTTTATAATATTCAAATAATCTGCCCCCCCCCCTCCCTTCCCCGCCATATAAGGTAAGGTAAATTATTTAATGAGGAAGAAAAGACAAAATAGTAGGTGTTTCACATTATAATTCTAACTCAATAATATTTAAAAAAACGTGATGACCCCTCACAAAACACTTCGCGATCAACAAGTTGGGAATCACTGGCGTATCTGATGAAAAAAGAAATTCTGACATAAATAACTTACAAGGAAAATACAGAAAATTCTGAAACTTTGTTAGTATGTAGGGAATTTCTTCCTAATTACAACGCAATTTTTATTTGCCGCCGAAATTTACTTTAAGGGGGTGTAATTTGCTCCAAAAAATCCGGTTATTTTTCGATTTTGTGTTATAACTTGTGAACTGTAAAATAATTTTTCTACCATATGACAAATCTAATTAAAAGAAGTAAATTTTGTCTTGAAACTTTTTTTCCATCTCGTTCAGTTCGCGAGTTGTAACACAAAATTGGAAAATAGCCGAATTTTCAGGATCTAATTTCACCCACTTCGAGTGAATTTAGGCAGCAAACAAAAATTGCGTTGCAATCAGGAGGAAATCACCTGCATATTTACAATCTTTCAGAATTTTTTGAATTTTCGGGTTCGGGATCTTGCCTTGTTAGTATTTTGTTATGCCATCGGTATTTCTTATAATTCGGATTAGGCTAAATATATAATCTGAGTAAAAAGTGTTTAAATATTTTTGACAAACCAGTAAAATATTTCATAAACTCCAAAGGAGACTTTAGCAGATACACCAAAAATCTGGCATCGATTTTACATATGCGACCGAAATATAAACTGCTGTTAGGTATACCTTCAATTTCAATGCAGACATGATTTTCTTATTTAATATACATACAGAAAAACTATTTTTGTACTACATAGCAGCAATTACTCAATGTAAGCGATAGATACAGATACACGCTTTCGAATTAACACAGCACCATGTGGGACGCCGATTTCTCCGGCAGAATCGGTGCGTCGGGTCGCGACGAGCGGTACGTGACGTTTGCTAGCGAACATGTTAATCATAAAATTTTGCATTATGTATAAATATCTTAAATTGGTACATAACACGCTACGGTATTTCCATTATAACACTGATGTACTGATACAAACATGATATGTGAAAGTCCTTATGCCTAAAAAAAGTTGTTTTCTCGATATATTCTAAGAAAACGTGCTTTAAGTAGTCTGTATCGTGCAGAAGAGATTAATAGCATTTATTTGACGAGATAACAATTAAATCAACGCCTGTAACAAATTCAAATATCAATAATCTCATGCCAAACATTGCTATGACGACACTGCTTGCTGTAGGCGTTGGCTTCTTATTTTGGGTAATTTATTTATCTGGTAACGAGGGATCAGTCTTTAAATCTAGGTTCAACGAGACAGGATCATAAATATCGGTCTGTGCAGGCTGAACACACATAAGACGTGACGCTAAGGCGTGGAATGGAATCGTATAAAAAGGATCCATTCCTCCAATTTCAGCAAGTGCACTGGAAACGTACATACCAACAACACACACAACCAATATGTCTCGCTTCATTTTAGCTGCATTTGCCTTCATGGTACTCTTCTCTGTGGGTAAGTAATAAAGTTCATGAAAGTCACTTTCCATATTGTCTTATGGACGAACATAAGCTTATTTTTTGTCCATTGAATTCCTTATATCTTATTTTATTATTCAATTGCTATTAGCAAATACTTCTACAAATTATTTTTCAAACCTTAATTTTCACATGGGTCTACATTATATGCGTAATATAATGCAGGTAGCAAACTTACAGCATACACATTTTAAAAATTTGTAATCACATACTATTATCTAAAAGTCACTTTAAACGTCTGTTAATGTTGTGCGGTTATCAGGAAAGATGTGTGCAGGAACTAATTGAAGTGTGTTCCACAACGCTCGTGAGGCATCCGCCGTAGTATATTTGTATGAAAACAATTATATGTCGTAGACCTGTTAAAAGTTTTTAAGGGAGGAACGTATTCTGTTTACATTGACTACATTCGTTTATTTATTATCGTATTCGTACTCCACTTCATTCATTGTAGTCTGGCGTAAGAAAGTAATATGATGAAAAATCTTATATATTTTAGACCCTACCTTTAAACTAAAATTTTTTTTATTAAAAATGTGTTGTCTTTTTCGTAAGATATTCGTTTGATTACAGATTAGTAATGTTTGAGACATTAGTAATAATGCCAATTCAGGGAAATTTGTTTTGGAACATATTACGAGAATTTGAACTTCTATATTCTTTATAACATTTCTAAAATAAGAGCAGCGTTTCGTAAATCAAGGGCGCAATTATTATATTTTTAAAGACATACTCATTAATTCAATACACAGTCTGACAGTTATGAAACCTTGCCTAAAAACATTTTAAAATTTTAATGACAACCGACAATTTTCTACGAAACTCTCATATTAACAAATATTTATCATTTTGTTAGTGATTTTCCTGCCTATAGTACTGCCATATACATACAATTCCTAAGTTTGTACCATTTGTCTGAACCAATGCTTATACTAGGATTGTTGATATACATATTCGAATTAAGCAAAAGGAAATGGCAGAATTTGAAATTCCAAAACCAAAATTTAAAGTTTCATAATGTGTATTGCAATGAAGTGTTAAAGTCAAAGCACAAAGCTGCATCCTATTACTTGTTTCAAACCCACCTCTGCATGCAGAATTTTATAAGAAATAATACGAATCGTGTAATGGTATGAATTTCAGCAACAGCGGCCGAATGCCGACCAGATGAGGTGTATAAGGAGTGCGGAACTGCCTGTCCACCAACTTGCGCTGATCCTAATCCTCAAGGTTGTACTACGGTTAGTACAGTAGTGCACATATATTTCATTATTTATACGACCATTCGGGACCATTCGCGTATAATTTTCGGTAAATGGTCACGATTTTTATCGCCGGCACGAGCATACCCATCGACGAGAACAGTAAACAAGATTCGCCGAGTGTGAGTGTGGTAGAACTCGCGTTGGGGATGTCAATAGTGCGGAATTTCTGAAGGATAGAGCCTGTGCAGGTTATGCTGTATTACTGCATATCAAATCACATCAATAATGAATAAGTTTCAGCTACAACAAAGCTTCATTGAAAGTGTTCATCTTTCGTATGTTACAATATGATACTTTGATATCGCCACTATTATACTTTGATTTACAATGCAATATAAAGTAATATCCAGAACATTAAATACCATTTTTCATAAATCAACTTCTTATGATATATAACAGGGTTGACTAACTGGCGACTCACGAGCTGCCGGGACCCCTCCGCCTTGCTCCCACGCTGAACGGCCCCGCTCCATACCGACCAGACTCTGACGATCACAGTCGATTCCTGCTTCTTTCCTTCTCTTTTCGACTATGACCGTCAGAGTCCGGTAGGTATTGGGGAGACCGTTTAGCGAGGCAGCATGGCGTAGGGGCCTCCCGTGGCTCGTGAGTCGTCAGTTAGACAACCTTCATTTATAACATCGTATGATTCTGATTTATTTGATGTTATTTTTGTGTAGGTGTAAATCTAATCATTGAACAATTTGTCTTTCAGAATTGCGTTGCAGGCTGCTTCTGCAGGGATGGTCTTGTAAGAGACTCCAAAGGAAGATGCATTCGTCTGAGCAAATGTCCCGGCGATAATTAACTACGGAAGGATTTCTATCGAATATGAAAGTCGTTTATCGAAGACTTGTCCAGTGCTGGTATTTTCAGATGAATTATTGCCGCACATAAAGTGCTCCTTTCTGTATTTTACTATCATAGACAAATAAATATTTATGTGAGCATACAGACCGGAATTTCATTATACATTCCATAACTTCATTTCATTATATATTTCGTTATATATTCCATAAGAAAAACAAATTAACCCTGTAGCCTTGGAACGGGTGTCCAGTAATATTCTCCCATACTCTCAAGAATCAGGTATCAAAGAGTGTTCTCGACTCTCTTCTAATGAGGCGACCAGGAGTTACTCTATACTCTCCCGTTCGATTGGTATCCAGGCATTGTCGCCGAACTCTCCATATCGGGCGAGCGTCCAGGAACAGACCCTAGTACGCCCTCTCTCCAGGCAGGCGTCCAGGTATTATCGCCGAACTCTCCTGCCAGAATCCCTAAGCTGTCTGAGAGCGGCCTTTGGGGGCCTCTAATTTATATTTTTACCCGATCGTTGCTAACCCCGACCGCAGAAATTGATAGACGCATCGTTAAGGGGTTAGGTATATCTTACATCCACCTAGAAATCCGGAAAAAGCATACAAGTTCAGGAATTTTTGGGGGGAAAAGTATAAGTGAAAATCATACACAATGTTTTTCTACTAAGAGATACATCTTTTAATTATATTATTCTAAATTTTTGTGTGATATTATTATAAACTAACGGAGATATCGGCTTGGATGTGAGTCGTATTTTTTTAGCATTAGCTGTTAGATCTTCCCTGGGCGAAACGATGCATCTGAATGAAAAATTCAAATCGATTTTAAAAACAAATAATTTACAGAAGTACCTGCCGTTTTCCGAATTTTAATATTGTATTTTTGTAAAAAAAGGCGACCATTTGAAGTTGACAATTTCGAATTTCGTGGAACTTTTTTCTTTTTTTCAAGAAGTCTTTGCAAGTATTTCCATTATTGCAACATTGAAAGCAAAATTAAAAAATTAGAGAACCTCATGTATATCTGAAAATTATCTATTTATAAAGCAAATTTTGTTCATTCGTGGGACGAAAAGAAAAGAAAGTAACTTTTATTCTATTGTTTCATGTATGCACCACTGTGGGGGCGTTTAAATTTCCGAAATGTTCCCTGAGTGTTGTAAAACCTGTATAGACTTTAATGTTTTTGTGATCACTTTGTGTTGAAATAATTTCCTAGTTGGGATTCTATGCGTTACGTAGCAGACATAGAACGCTACTTAAAACACACCCCATGGGAATAGATAACTGGAGGCTACAAGTTGTTAATCTTCGTCTCAAGTAATCTGCCCTCCCGTAGGCGCTAGCTTGTTGATGTCTCCGCCGATGAAGCTGCAATTTCGTGATCGCATTCAGAGGTGAAGCAAATAGTATTAAATAAACGATACATGCACGGCGTTATGTACACAGTAGGGTGATTGCCAATCGATGGTATCAAATCTCCAGAATTCTACGAAAAACAAGTGGAGCTTATAAAGACAGTAGAAAACCAATAAATGTTTTGTTTTATATTTTATGATCGCGCATGCTCGAATTTTTGTTAGGAATCGAAAGCTGGTATAATTATTGCCAATGTGCATAATGTAATTCTTTAAAAAGATAAAGTATAGATATAGTGTTTGAAAAATACAGCCACCAATGAGAGTTTCCATTTTTTATTTTTCACATTCGTCTGACTTTCATTAAATATTTTCTAAGATGATAAGTAAATGTGCGATGGGTACATTGAATTTACATAAATCAAGCAAAGCACACTTTTAAGTAAATAGTAAATATAATTTTGAAACATTCTCGCGAAGATGTGTACAATGGTGTATGGACAAACGTACTTTAAAATTATTATGTTATGCAGTCGTCATGATTAACAGTAAAAAACATTGTCCTGCAACAATTGAAGAAGTATTGGGTCGGTACGCGGATAGCGTAAAAGTTTCTTCGTTTATGACGGGGATACAATTGCCAACTCCGGCTTATAACTAGAGAAATGTCACAGAAATTAAAAAATAGAACTTAATTAACTACTTAAAAAACAAAAATTATTTTCATTCGGACTTGCTTACGCGAAACGGCAATTTCATATCGATGGCTTAGTGCACAGATATTGTATGTTCACTTTTAGCGTTTTCGAAACAGTAAAGAATTTTTTGATTCATATAAAACCTCATAATTCACAAAAAGTGGGCATACAATATTTGTGGACTAATTGTCGTAAGTCATCGATATGTACCAGTCTGTATTAACCGCCGGTGAAGATGGGTCAAGCTTGACCCGTATTACGTCTGCATAGACAAATGATAGGATGCGAGGGATATGTAGAATATAATTGTAAATCTCATCGAATTGTTCTGAGTAAATTATAAAAATACATATCAAGTAGTACATTTGTATTTACTTGATGTATTCTTTATAAATAAATTCCACAATTCCGTGACCGTACATTTCATAAATATGTATATTGTCAGGTATTGACGAAAATCTGAGAAGGTTCACTATCTGATGTCTAGATAATCAAAGTTTACTGTGGTTCAGGAAAGCCCCGTTTGCACCTCTTATCTCACTGTCGGATTACAAATTTCTAAAAAGTGAAATACATAGTCATAATACCGCAGGAGAAAACCAACACTGAATTTTTTATTAATATAAAGCAACGTAAATCATACAAAATTTCGAAAATTTTGTATGTATACAGTCAACCCTCCTATAACGCGGTACTTTCATAACGCGGTTTCCATATAACGCGGAGCAAAAATTGCGACAGTCCTCCTATAACGCGGTACTCTCATAACGCGGTTTCCATATAACGCGGTACTCTTATAACACGGTTTCTTTATAGTAATACAACTTAATTAGCTTAAGCAGTCTCCCTATAGCATGAATTTTTCTAATTCACTTTTACGGTTGAAATTAATAGGCAATTCCCCTGATTTTATGCATGTACATCAACATTTTTCAATTTCATTTGCCAGGGAATTCCCCTGCCATTGCCGAAATGATGCAGCATTGCTATTTTTTATCAAAACTAAAGGTGCGTCTACACGACGACACTTTTGTGTCTAGATCAAGTGTCTTTTGTGTTTAGCTAGGGCTAGTTATTGCAGTGTTATCAGTCTAGCTCTAGCTGCAACTCCCGCAACGACAGGTCAAATTCAGTGTCGCGGACTCTAAGCAGTTTCCAATCTTCCGGAACTTTTTTTGATTGTCGTATATACTTGATCTAGACATAAAAGTGTCGTCGTGTAGACGCACCTTTAGTTTTGAAATATGTAACCATATATTTATTGCCTTTTGTAGAGTAAACCCTCCTATAATGCGGTTTTCTCAAAACGCGGTTTCCATATAACGCGGTACGAATTAATCTGGTTTCTACTAATTATGAATTTCTTAAAACGCGGTTTCCATATAACACGGTACACAGTCTCTATATAACGCGGTACGAATTAATATGATTTGTGCTATGTAATTCTAAGTTTCTTATAACACGGTTTCCATATAACGCGGTACGAATTAATCGCGTTATAGGAGGGTTGACTGTAGTAAACTGTAATATGTATTAGAGGACACTTAAGTTTAGAGCAGAATATTATACTTGAATAATAACGCCTATGTCAATATTAATTTGTTTTCCACAAATCTTAATATATAAAACAGAGCGTGTTTGTGTGTTTGTCTGTCGCCTAAAAACTTTCGAACACTAAACTCATGGGTCACGGAATGTATCCCAGCTGATTATGTCTAGCTAATCCAAATGAATGTGACTCTTTTCACAAAAATAAATTTTTTTTTTATAAAATCATAATCTATATTTCGGGTGAAGTCGAATACAGAAGCTAGTACATATTTCATAAAACTATATTGCAAATTATCCTGGGGCATTATTACTCTCATATTATTACATACCTATACAACATTTTCAATCTTGCTCTATTGTGTCACCGTCAGTCAACCCCAAACCGCCGTAAAGACTTAGATAATGTACATTCGCTGAATTGTAATTGATTCGCTGACACATTGCCATTGACATTGATCGATGATACCCTGGCATACTTTATCTCCTGTTTTAAATTTGTCGATTGAAGATAGCCTGCTCATGCTCTTGAAAAATAGCTAGACCCAGAAGTACTTAAATTAAATTATATATAGATATGGTACAGAATAAATATTAGTTACTAAGATTTTAGGTAATAGATCCGCAGCGACAGGTACTCCCTGGACAGTAATGGCAGAATGAACATTCGCTGTTCTCTCACTGCTATAATGAGTTATTCTGGTGAATGATGCACAAACGAATTATAAATGCAAATTTTTTGTAGTATAATGCGGAGGAGTAAGTACGTGGCAAGGGCTTTAGCAGAAAACTTAATTTACAAGATAAACGTGTTTGTACGTACTTTATGCGATAAGACATTTTAGTCACTCTAAGCTGCAAATAAATATATCACAGGAGGTATGTACCTATGCTGCATTCAGCCGGTTGGCAATGTAAACGTTGTAAATCAAAGTGACAAGCCTGTTTCAAGATCACTTGCGTTTAGTTTAAATGAAATCTACCTGCTTTCACGCCAACAGAGAGATCAAAGATAAGTGGATGTTTGCGTGTGTCGTTGTAAGGAAAAAGTTGGTAAGTGAAATGATGAACTTAATGAAATTATTATAGTAGAAACTCCATTATCCGTGTACCCGTTACCTACGTTATTCTATTAGGTTGAGCTCAGACAGACCAATTTAGAAGCTCACTACAACCACAAAAAACAATTGTGCGTTGTGTCAACCACCGACAGCGACAATTTCGTGGTACAATTTTTTATCGTCAATTAACGAAGGTTATTTTTTAAAGTAATTTTTTATTTTTTGGTTTCGATAATCGACGGTTCAGATAAATGAGGTTCGGATAATTGATGCTGTATAGTATTTTCTTTTCATCACAATTAGATAAGGTGTATGACTGTATGTAAGTACCTACATATGTACTTTATTATCGAAACAGATACGAACACAGTACTTTCACTTTTCTATAGCAATGATGAAATATACCATTTTCTATAGCAAAATGAATACTAATATGTTACTAAGAATACTCTATGTGTAGTCCAGT
The DNA here is from genome assembly GCA_929113495.1 of Andrena minutula. Taxonomy (NCBI): domain Eukaryota; kingdom Metazoa; phylum Arthropoda; class Insecta; order Hymenoptera; family Andrenidae; genus Andrena; species Andrena minutula. Next base: position 42,616,233 of record OV815994.1, read on the forward strand.
ATACTCTATATGTAATGGTATTAAGGAGAAAACGTGTACTTAGTACCTACCAAATTTTGTAACGAAACAGAAGATACTTCAAAAGCTAGAAAATAGCGAGAGTTAAATTAGCAAGAATATACAACATTGAGAAATCTGTGACAGTATATTTATATTAATTTTCATTTCTCCCATTATGATTCGTATTATTCTTTCTGAAATGTAGAACATTCAACATGATAAAAGTGAGTGCTTCATTATTCGAACAATCATGTCTTCTTAATAATTCGGATAATGGAGGTTCCACTGTATGTAAATGTAAAATCATTCAAGTTCGCTGACTGACATCGAGATGACATTATATGACATTAATAAATTTTTTCAGGGATCAATCTGTACTAACGAAATTGAAATACGAAGAAAGAATAACACGTATTGTTATGACAAATATTTTACATTTTCTTATCAGACCAATCCTGCCCACTGTATAATGTCTCCTAAGCGGAAATTAATGGTGGCGGAAACATAAACATGAAGATTTATATACCCAGGTATAAACACTGATTCAGATGAGTTTTATCAGTTGCAACGAAAACATAGCATCAGTACATAAGGCTGAGATATCTCGTTTTCTTCTTCTTCCTTTCTTCGCTCTAATCACTCAGCTTGTTCATTCGAAAAGTACTTGAAATCGTAAACATGTTTTTGAACATTCTTTAAAGTTGAAATGAATATAAATGCAGTCTCTAAAAATTGTTTATTTGCTTTACTAGCGCCATGTTTAAACCATAATTGAAATGTGTAGTCTGCAAATCGCTTTACGAAATCAACTGGTATTCTTCGAAAATGGATTTTAAAAGCTACGATAAATTTGTATTCTTTCAAAGGCGTGATATTCGTGTGTTATGTGTAGGGCCTGTTTCTCTTTAATGGATACACAGAAATATCGTTGAATGAGATAGTAATATAAACAAGTATTTTATAAAAAAAACAGATACATAGGTACTCTGCAGTCGCTATATTCTGTGCGCTAACCATTTCTAAGACACCGGTAGACATTATAAACACATATGGGGTGTTCCAAAATTCAAGGATTTCTCGGAACATGCAATATCCTGATGCAAAAAGACATGGAAAAATCATTTACCGTTTTTGTTGAGATCGACAATTTATTTAATCATCTAGGGAAAATCGAAATCGCAACAATGGGCCCAGTTTCTCATTTCATACGTTAATTCTGCACTTATACGAAGAAAACAAGCTCCTACTGAAGAAAATTTATGGATAAATACCGAAGCTAGAGACAATTGTGGAAAAACACTAAACTTCCATTTTTTCTCGGTTTTTGTGTTTTTTCAATTTTATTGTGTAATGCAAATAATATAAATAAACAAAGACGTTATTCTAATAGTTGTAAAGAATAAACAGTCAAATACTCATTTTTTTTATTTTATCGAGCCTAATTAGTTTTTCTTTCGTTCCACAGCTATTGGATTTCTTTTTAAATTATTTTTTAAACGATCTGGGCAATTTGAAAGTAAGCCACCTATCCCAATCATAACTGGGCCATCTCTCCTGTCATCAAAGAGCGATGGCCCACTCCTTAGCTTTGAAAGAAAGAGCCAAATACTTTCGCTCCATTATCCCTCAATACCTCTACTATGTTATTATCCAAAATATTAAACGAAAATTAACTTAGAAGTATATTTTACATACGATTCTGTACATTGCTGTTTTATTAAAGAGGTTAAATGCATCCTCCACTTACCTTTTGTAGCCTGTAAAACGAGAAAAGTACAGAAGGAAGCGAAATGACGCTATTCATTCAACTGTTTGGCTTCTGGAGAACCAATTATTCTTCACTTTAACGCACTCTTGCGTGTAGAGGCTGACATACAGCGACTGGTTCACCACTCCTGTCGGGCCATCTCACCTAGATTTACTTTACATATGTATAGTAATGGGCTTGCATCATCCGCGAATATTCTAGATGCGAGCTAAGAACATTTTGTACATTCAGCCATACGTAAACGCTCCGTCGTTTGTGCGACGATGGTAAGGTGGATCCAGACCATCGCATCGTAATATGTGACTATTTCCACCACGCCTATTGTAGTTCACGAAATCACTGGACTCTGCAGAAAAGACAGAGTCGAGATCCGAGATTCGAGAAACGAGCATAGAGGAACGTAGCTTATAAAAAGCATAGTCTAGTTCATTTGGCAGATTAAACCTTCGTTGACACACCTTTTTTTCGATCAACTTTGACACACCTGGGTGGCTCACACCCAGAGCAATTTTTGATCAAGTGCCATTCTCATCCAAAGAATCCAATTATTATGAAAAAATCATAGGTCAATTTCAAGGTCTCTAGAATGTATTCCAATAATTTTTGGATTTAAATTTTGTCACAGCTTTTGTAAAATAATTCTAGATTACCACATGTCGAGAAAAAGCTAAGAAAATCTTGAAAAAATTGTAACTTTTACAAATTTCAATATTAGAAGCTAAAAATCTACAGAGTTGATGTTCGGATATAATATTTTAAATGAAAAAATAAGTTTATAAGACGGTTTTGAAAAAAAAGATATTTATTTTGCATATAGTAGGTCCAGAGCGTAAAAATCAGCTTGTGGGTGGCTCACACCCAGAGAGTCCACGAAGGGTTAAATAAACGAAGAGTTATCGAAGAACGCCGGGTGGATTTTAATCTATTGTGCGCTCACAAAAAATAATTCCTATCGTAGACAAGGACATTTAGTACCTACATATGAGAGTACCATTTACTTTCTTATATCATATCTTTTATGTAGGTATCACTATATTTTCAAAAAGGTCAAAAACAAATTAATTGTGCATGTCTACACCTACTTGTCATTTTACTAGTATAATGGCAAAAGGTCATAGATATCCGAGGAGAATACTTTGATAAAAAAGAACGTGTAAAATATTTCTAATTTTAATAAAGACTTTGGTTTAATAAAACAAACAAACTTATACACCGACCTAATAAGTTTCTACTGTACTAACGGAGTTCGCGAATATGCAACATAATTTTGCGGTGGAGAAGATTCCAGATACACAGCTTGTAATTTCGAAGGTATATGCTTGCCAAAGTGTAGCAAGTCCTGAAACCATTAATTTACGGAATACCATAAGCAAGGATGGTAGTGGCACGTACAACTGGCATGTCCATGAAGAACATCCAACTACATGTCGTTAAAGCTTGTCGAATTTGCAAATGGTGGCAACGACACAGCGGTTTGTACCCTTGAAAATTATATTGTAAGCTTTCTATATCTCCCTTGCAAACTAAAGACACAACAAATTCCGCGGAATTAAACTAAGTGAATATTGAAATCATACTACATATGCATGTTCATCATCACCAAGAGTGACAACTGTATTTAAAATATCGTTGGATTAAATGATGTATAATTTTTTCGAACATTGGAGTATTTATTTCAAGATAACACATTTATTTGTTTATTGGAAAAATAAATAATTATGGACGAATATTAGTTAAGAAAATGCGAAGGAAGTATTCCTTTCATCAATGAATATTGAAGTTTCGCGAAACATATCAGGCACAGTATGTTCCGTGCTAGAAATGATTTGCAGAATTGTTGGAATAACAACACCTTAGCATTGAGGAATGTGTCCAATAATGGACAGCTATTTCAAACGTTTAAAATTCCGTCAGTGCCCATATTCATATAATGCTGTCAAACCGATTTCCACGTGTACGTGCAAAATGAGTGTCCAGCCAACCTCCTACTAACAGTACATAAAGTCTTTGCTTGCTTCGAGTAATTGAATTCTCCACACCCTGTATTAATCCTATAGAAACTGCCCGACTCCTCGATTAGAAGCTTTCATCAAGTCACTAATTACAACTCCTCTATCTCTCATTGAGTACACCACTACAGTCAAGTATGTGCTTCAGGCTTGTCCACATGAAATGGATTCCTGGACGCTCGATGCACTCCAAGGAATCAAGGACAGCCAAACAAAAACAGAACTACTTTCAGACTCGGCCAGAAATCAATAAAGAAACGCGGGAAAACGCTTATAAGCGTTTCAGTCGTGTTACTTTTATTGAAAGTAATAGTTCTCATTCAGTTATCACAACCACTTTATAACATAACACGAGTTACAAATATGTAATAAAACAATTTCCAATTCCCAGAATGCTTGTTTTGATACGTGTTTTGTGCTTATTTATTTAGTGTATAGTTGTCATCTGGACGCTGCTCGTATATATAATTATCTCATGAATGTAGTCGAAAACTTCCAGGGTCTCTCTCTCTCTCTCTCTCTCTCTCTCTCTCTCTCTCTCACAACAGAACAAATTACTTTAATAAAAATTTTCCAATTTTTATCCCGAAAATCTTTGTCACTTAAGAATTACTTTGTTGAAGGTTTATTCCCACCCATGTTTCACCAACCGCTATACGATTCGGTGAAGTCGACAAATATTCTAAAATTAGGTAAAATCTCGATGGGAACCATAATTTCACAAAGTTCAACACTCACGCATTGTCAGAACGGTCACGCTCCTATACTCAGACACAATATCGATGCAACTTAACGCAGCCCACGCATACCTACACACACAAAGCATATTCTATTCCAATAATCTGTATGCAAGAGTCATCCAACAATACGTTCCATTTTGACTTAAATTTTGCCACAGCATCTTTCGTCATATTTCCATAAAGTTGCACAATATGAAAGCGATGTAACTAAATTGTATTTTGTTTTTAGTGGAAGCAACGTTGCAATATTGTGCGGCATAAGCCACAGAAGGAAAAACTACTGGATTTTAGATAGCGTCAAGTTAAGGGAGGAATCCTATTTTTGGGGCTAAAAACACAGGAATATTTGCGATTTTTTTTTCAAGAAACTATGCGATTTGAATTATCTGAAATCTAGACCATGTTTTTATGCATCTTTGAAGAACTTTCTCCAAACTCAAGCTACATATGTGTAAAGTAAAACGCCGTATTATTTTTGTGTTTCCAATTACCTGGAAGATAAATAAATATCACGCACACCAGCGGACGGAGAATTTTGCGTGATGTGATGGTCGATCAGGCACGACTCCTATTTTCATTATTAACGAATAATAAAAAAAAACTGAAAAGACTTCTTCAAAGATGCATAAAAACATGATCCAAATTTCAGATGAATCGAATTGCTAGTGTCTTGAAACAAATTCCCAAATTTTGCTATGTTGTTGGCCCCAAAAATAGAATTCGCCTTTTAAGCGTGTAGTACTATTCCCGATTTTTATTAAAATGACAGGAATATTGAAAATGGATCATGTGCCTTTGGAAAAAGATTGAAGATATGTAAGGAGTCATGTAGATACCTAAACAGTTTCCTTTATTTTTGTTTTCGAAGCTGATCACTGATACGATAGAGTTCAGAAAGGTGTTGGTATAGGAGCTTAGGTGAAGAACATATTAGCAATTCAGGTAAAGTATAAAAAGAAAGTAATGTCCATAAGCAGTATAGATAAAGTTCGAGACAGAATAAAGTTTGCGACAGAAAAGAAAATATGAATTATTGATGTCTGGGAATTGATATCACAAATGTATTCATGATCTTCCAAGACTTTGGAGGTTTGACTTTTGAGACTTTGAATGACCAATATTTAATAAAAGTAATCTCTGTCTACTTCAAATGAAAGTTGACGTGAAAAAATACATTTGTTTCGTACGAAGCTTCGTTTTTGAAACAATCGATTTTTAACCCTTCGTTGACTCTCTGGGTGTGAGCCACCCATAAGCTGATTTTGACGCTCTGAACCTTCTATATGCAAAATAAATACCTTTTTTTTCAAAACCGACTTACAAACTATTTTTTCACTCAAAATATTATATCCGAACATCAACTATGTAGATTTTCAGCTTCTAATATTGAAATATGTAAAAGTTACAATTTTTTAAAGATTTTCTTTGCTTTTTCTCAACATGTGGTAATCTAGAATTATTTGATAAAAGCTGTGACAAAATTTCAATCAGAAAATTATTGGAATACATTCTAGAGGCTTTGAAATTGACCCATGTTTTTTTTCATAATAATTGGATTCTTTGGATGAGAATGGCACTCGTTTAAAAATTGTTCTGGGTGTGAGCCACTCTGGTGTGTCACAGTTGATCGAAAAAAGGGGTGTGTCAACGAGGGGTTAATATCCACAAGCTACATACTTGTGAAATGTTAGGGAATTCAATCCGGGCATCGTAATCCCGGGATCCTGGCTGTTTTTTGGATTCTAAAACTCCCAGGATTTGATATATCAAGTTATAACTTATCCCGAGAATTTCGAGAGTTTTTTATAAACATAAATTACTTTATGAACAACTGAAAAATATAAAAATGGAATAAAAAAAACAGCCGAGATCCCGGGATCCCAGGATTACGATCCCAGGATTGAATTCCCTACCGATTGTGCACGGTTCGACTGGCATGTCTGACTATTATTCGGTATTTCCACTTAACGCGGCAGTGTTCGTTACCAGCGATGTGTAGTCTCGCTCAAATTTCACAACAACCGTTTACAGGTTGATAAAGCCGGGAATCCACTGAGAAGCTAAGCTAAGCTATGCTATGTGATGCTATATTGTACCTTAGCTTTTGGTAGAAACGGTTCCATAAGAATATATTGAAGCTAATTTTTTTAAAACGTAGCATGCCATAGCATAACATCACATAGCACGACTTAGCTTCCCGGTTGATTCCCGGTTTATTGGCATGGTTTATTGTCCTAAAAACTTTGTTTGAATAGGTAACTATAGGCTTCATACCTAGGACTCCAATATCGTTCGATATCCTACCCTTCGATTTCTATTTCGGAGTGATGTTAAGGATATTATTAACAATACACATATTTATTATAAATCGCTTCAAAACTAAAAAAAAATTATACAGAAATTTGAAAATGTAGAAAATGAAAATACATTTGGAGTCTGTATTTTCTTTCTCCATATTTTTAACTATACCATCAGTAATGTGTACAAATGCTAGATATAACGAATTATCGAAATCAACTTTTTCAAAATTGAAGTCAAGTAAGAAAACATTTTATACCACCACTTTCGATTTATATATACACGTAAAATCACCTACATTTTGTTTTTCTACAAGTTACAGCCTACCTTGTACATCTATCAATCTATTCTATGTTCTTCAAAAGTACCCACTATAGAGATAATTTTTTTTAGCATTTTAATACTCCCTCAGATCTCTAATTTGGACTAAAAGGGGGTTCATCATTTTTTCGTAATTTATAGAACACTGAATTTAATATATTTCGTCTAATTCATTATCAATCGATTCTGTTTTTTAACTTGAAATCAGAGATTTTTATACAATTGTTGTATGTACACCTATACCAATAGTTCCCGTGAAATTATGGGTGTTTTAAGTCATAATTTCGATGGCTTCAAATTTGTTTAAAAAATAAAGGACGTTGAAGGTTGAAGTAAAATAAAAACGAAGGCACACTTTGACAACTTGAACTTTTAAACAAATTTGACCTTTACGAAATGACAGCTTAAACCAACTTATTCCTATATTCAATAAGCAATAAATATAAGCGAAATTTTCTATCAAGTAATACTTTAGTGCTCAATACTTATGTATGCTATTACAAATTGACAATATTACGCAGTTAGCAGAAATTAGTATTGCAGAATAACTATTTTAATTTTTACTAACGGAGCGTTAAAAATTTCCAAACTGTCAGAGTTAACTAATTCCGGAGATGTAGAATTTGAAAGTCTATGTATGAATCGATGTAGGAATCTGAAACGTTAATTGGAATTCCTGAAATACCTGTGGGCTAGTATTTTCATCGAAATGCGTATGTCACCACGAAAAATAATAAAAAGGCGCTGACTCGTCGGACACGTATCGAACTTGGGGTAGGTCACTGGAGAGGCGTGGGTGAGACATACGACCGTGTGAGTGAGACAAGATAGTAAAGTACTCAAGATTCGACATGCAATGGGAACCATGTTAAAGGAAAATACTTAGCCGTGCCTGTTTTATTAATGGAACATCCGCACTAGTATAGTATCACAATATACACTTATACTGTATTGTACAGTGACTGGCAACCAAAATCGTACAGTCTTTAAAATCGCATAACTATTTTAGAATTGGTCCAAACGACTTGAGTTTTTTTTAAAAGCTAAAAGGATTAGTTTGCCAACTGATGTGTTTCGTCGTTTGAAAAAAAAATGTAATTGGTCGGAATTGCGAAAAAAATTGAAATTTTTTGTGAGCCTGTAATGAAATTTCAAAAAACGACTTTTACAATTTTTGTTCGCTATTCAGGAAAAATCGAGAAAAATTGCGTTTAAAGTATATATATAAGTAAAAGTACTTTAAAACAAAAAAGAAGCTTTAAACGCATTTTTTGCCTCGCTTTTTCCTGATTGCGAACGAACGGAGGTTCAGATCGACTCTACTGCATCTCATTTAGCGATATATATCTCGCTTAATGAGCTGCAGCGGAGTAGTATGATACTTTTAAATTTTAATCCTTCCTCGGCATCAGCCTGTCACTACTAATCGATTTTTCTTTCAAGCCGGCTTCGTTTTGGACCTATTTTTTAAATTGTAAGCTGGTATCAGCGTCGTACAATCGCTCTATTATGCACTAGCACGCATGCCGCATCGCTGCACGCTCATTACAGTCGTCACTAAATGCAGCTGCTGATAGATAAGTATCTACATATTTATACTATTTCTTGGTCACTAAAGGCCCTTTATAAAGCAATTTTCCAAACCATATTATTTAAACAATTGTTTGCGTTCTGTGTAAATCCACTGATGCACCTGCTTTAGTAGTAATAAGTTCTTCATTGGACAGGTAATTATAAATCAATCAGATAGTTTTAATGGGAAGGGGGGCGGCAGGCTTGTGTTTGTACGTGAGTTAATTATTCCCGGCCTTTACCTTTTGCCATGAACACTACCCATCTGCTCCTTCGAAGCAAAGGTGACGCTGTTTGTTGCCGCTTGATCTTTTCAACTGTGAAATTAACAATTTCGCAAATTTTAAGATAAACCAATCGGCATTTTATTCAGAAAGGATAGTACTTTCGGAAAATGTAATAAATAAATCGATTTTTTTACTGCCTATTCCCCTTCTATTGTGTTATATTGGCACTTGGAATATTTCAGCAGGATACGCGAATTGATGGAATTTTGAAAATTTTCAAAATCCTCTGTTTCAGTACCTCACTGAAATATATCAAGTTCCAATTGCTTGGTGAGGTATTCCAAGTTACGTCATTAAATCATTCCTTCCACAAATAACGTTGCTCTCTATATAAATGTTTATGTTAAATAAATTTGTTTCAGTTAAATAAACACGAAGAGAACATCAAGGTTAAAGGGTGAACGTGTTTTCGTTTTGTTGTGATCCTTCTTTCCCTTCGATTAAACGGAATTTAAATTGTTACTCTAACGGAAACATTTGTAAATCGCGGGCTTCGAATAACCAAATTTGACCCGTGCTGAATTATAATTCCTACCACGCGTAGCGTTACAATCTGCTTCGAGACTTCGCCGGTAACGTTGCATGCGACACTAAAGTGATAATGGTGTTCCTATCCTATACCTCGCGTCAGCGTTTCTCCGTTATTCAAGCGATGGGTGCAGGGAAACACATCGTGTTTCCACCACTGACATTGAAAAATCGGGAAAATACTTCTACCTTATGAATAAAGATATTTTTCTATATAAACTTTTCCAACTATTTGCCGTCTCGAATACGCTGTATTAATTTGTCATCCACCAATCAAAACACCCGGTGTTTAAATTTTCACCGCCATTATAATTTTAATTCCCACCGCTATGAGTGCTGCACTCTCATTTCACGCTCCGCCGTTAACGTTGGACGTGACACGGAAATGGTAATATCGCTCATGAGCCCCAAAACCGTGGGACAGAAAATATTGTTGGGTGATAGGTCTATCCTATACTTCGTCGATGGTCAAGACGGAGAGCATCAGCCGAATGTGTGGCACCGAAAAAGTTCGTACTCAGTACGAACTAGTGCAGGGCGCCGAATTCGCTATAACTGAACTAGCTTACAAAAGCCTCATCAACTGCCACTAAATAGTACCTATAGCCCTCTTTTTATATATACAATTTGGATTTAGAAGTGCTAACATTTTTGGGGTTCGGTTAGCTACCGTCGATCGATTCAAATAGCGCGCCAGTGGTCCGGAAATCCCCTCGAAGTACCTTCGGGATCCCCGAATTCATCTTTCACGTAAAGCAATTGCCATCCGAGGTATTTCCAGCGCGATTCGTTTTCGCGCTTGCAACGGCTATAAGAATGATAATGCAAGCGATACATTTCTAATTTTTTAAACTTAAGGGGGCCGTCTCAGTTTTGTTATTGTCCGTCTCACCGGGCCTTGAATGTGTGCGGACAGGTCACACAAGCTAAGTTAAGCGTGTACGTATACGCGTGTTGTAAATAAACCGGTTCAACCGATTTTCGTCCTGGAATCGGCCAGAAGGAAGTTTTTGCGGGTACAGTTGCCTTCAGTAAACATCTGTGGGGGGTGGGACGGTGCGTTTGAACGCTAATAAGCATTGTACATGGAAATAATAATGAATTTATGAATCGAAAACTGACAGAATGAAGCTTCAAGGCTTCTCCGTTGGTGGCGCTAATGGTGCACTGTAGCTACGTAGCACCAGCGTGACGTATAAATTCATTATTACTTCAATATACAGTGCTTATTAGCGTTCAAACGCACCGTCCCACCTCCCACAGATGTTTACTGAAGGCAACTGTACCCGCAAAAACTTCCTTCTGGCCGATTCCAGGATGAAAATCGGTTGAACCGGTTTGTTTACTACACGCGTATGCGTACACGCTTAACTAAGCTTGTGTGAGCGTCCGCACACATTCGCGGCCCGGTGAGACGGCCCCCTTAATGACATACGCTTATGGTGTATGTAACACGACGTATCCACCTATTTATTTATATTTTTCAGAAATTATTATAGTTTTATAACTAAAATGATAATAAATGGCTCCAGTTTTCGGACCACTTTAAAATCAAATTAAACACATTTTCATATACAATAACATCTTTTATTATAAACACAATCTGTATAGGAATAGTATATTGTTTTCATAAATTTAAGGAATCCAATTGTTCCAATACGAAAGCTTATATTTAGTACATATTTTCTATAAAGTTATATGAATTACTTCCCCTAGTTTCTTTAACATTCGATTTCTTTAAATAGATTTTACTCGTCACCAATTATAAAAACATTACTTACGATATAACATAACATACGTTATCTCGTGCTCCTTTCATTACTTAACTCGGAGTATTAGTAACAGTAGATTTTACTCGTTTAAGATTAGACCCAATTAGAATTAGAAATCCTTGTCCAAAATTGCAAAATCTACAGTTTTGTTTCTCTTTGAAACTTCATAACGAACAAATACTATAACAGACACAAAGGAGCAAACGTTGAAATATTTCTAACGTGTCGTTTGAATATTCTGCTTGGTAATCGTTCATATTAATACTTAAGACCTAGCACTACTATTGCACTAGATTTTGATCGTGCATGAACTGCTCGTACAGAGCCATACAATAAATGTTCCTATAAAATGCACACTAGATTATTAAAGTAAACAATCCCGTCGGACGCCTTCCTGCTTTTCGTTCGTTTTTCGTTACCCTTTTCTGCTCGTCCGAACACGATTCTATTTCGTACAGCGGTATATTGACAATATATAAATAAGAAAATGAAATCACAGATACAGAAAAAGAAATTAAACAACCTTGAACGCCGTTCGTTCAGTTGTTACCGGATATCTGCCGAACACATGCTATTGGATCATACGCGTCGTCGTTCTCTTCAGGTAATCGGAAGGAAAACTTTGGTGTACAGTATAAAACGATTATACGATATGCGAAGCTACCTCGACGCCGCATAACGCAATATCACTTAAACGTATATCGGGCACTATATCCACACAATTATACTAAGCGAACTAGACCTCTGTCCTCTCTGGTTTTTTATTGTTATCGTAACTGAGCAAAACGTACGACTCCCGTGCGACCAAAAATTTGTGCTGCCCATTGACCAGCAGCATCGAACCTCTTCTGATGGTCTTCTTCCCTAACTCGATGGCTTCGTGCGTGAACACCGTGTTGTTGTAGGCCTTCGCGAAAACCGTGATGATGATTATAATACCGACTAGAATTAATCCATAGGAGGCACAAGGAACAGCGATATCGCTGAATGTCGTTGCTAAGTAGACCCATCTGCGGATAGAAGGTGTCAGTTCCTCGATACCTTCTTCCAGCCACATCACTGGGAACACGATGTCGGGGAAATTCGACACGACACCGATGTATGGCTGACGTTCGACTTTTAAATTCAATTGCAGGCGAACCTTTCCTTCTAACGGCACACCGAGCTTCTGTAACACGAAGGAATCGTATTCTAAATATAGATGGAATTATAACGTTTTCACTGATCGCTTTTAATATTCAATTATTATTTACTTCTAATTTTCAGAAAGTTAATGTTAGTCATTGAAATTGATTAATCTGACCAGATTAAATCGATCTTCTAGGAGAAGCTATTATGAAACTATACTTACCGATTGAATTTTGAAGTAAGTTTCATGTATTTCTGGGTTTGGAGTCAATCCCTCAACGGCATCTAATAACTGGGGGTCCGATTTATAGAAGTGTGGAAAGGAAAGGTAAACTGGCGCAGCTGGAAATAGAAGAAATATAGATATATTTATTATAAAATTGTAATTGTTGCTATATATTATTTTTGTGCTTTGACTGTAATTGACTGATTTGGCTAGTTGACTGAAAGAACTATTTTAATGCGTTCACAACCACGCGTTATACATTTGTGAAACTTTGATTTCTTGTGATAAACGGATATGCATCACATATTTTTGATATCGATAATTTTATATTTTACGTTGAACAAATAAAATAAAACAAAGAAGTCTATTTCCTTGAAGTGTCTAAATCAGGCACACTAGGGGCCTAGGGTATATTCAGAACAAGAAATTGACCTGTTTATTACGCATTTTATGTACCAAATGAAAATATACACTATATTGAATAAAACTACTTGAAATATAAATAGTAGCATAGCTTGGTACGCTGATTAAAATCGTTCCACCCCCTAATATGGTTCCATTTCATACAAAAATAGTGCCTGAAAAAGATTATTACAATCGGACAACAGGAAATGGTTAGAATTTGAAGAATTTCTCAAAAATGGTAAGTCCTATCGAAATTTTGTTCAAATAATATTAAAAGAGCATTCAATTTTCTATAATTAATCTATATATAAGTTTTTCGGGCGTCCAAACATTTTTTAGATAATAGCATTTGAATATAGAGAGGTCCGCATTTCGCGCGTCCCACGTCTATACGCGCGTAGTGCGGATCTGTCTATATTCAAACGCTATTATCTAAAAAATGGTTGGAAGCACGGAAAAATTATATATACAGTAATTGTAGAAAATTGAATGCTCTTTTAATATTATTTGAACAAAATTTCGATAAGACCTACCATTTTTTTTAGAAATTCTTCAAATCCAAACAATTGATGAATTCTAAACTTTAAGGCTGGGTCGGCACCCTTTCCTGTAGACCGATTGCAATAAACTTTTTCAGGGACTATTTTTTATCAAATGGCACCGTTCTAGGGGGTGAAAGCAAAGAAATACAAAAACAATTTCGACGCGTATAAATAAGGACCACCCTAATGTGTCATATTGGAAAATAGTAGAAGTAATACGTACTATACTGGCATGGACTAATATTTTGTAGTCCGCCTGATGGACAAGTCGACATGTCGTCAGAGCAAAAGCATTCATTTTCCGGTGCTGTTTCATTAGGTCGTCCAAAGACAACGTCAGAGGGTGTATAAAAATCTGCTTTAATTCCCGATTTCTCCGTAGGGCCGCGATATTGTAAAGGTAATGTGCGGCAAATATCCTTGTCCCAAAGATGAATGATATCGGCACCAGTTTTCTCGCGGGGTGGGAAGAAGGATCCTGAAATATAAAAAAACAATATTGCAATTAATATTATAGTAATAAAAGTAATAAACTTACTTTTACTAATATTCGTGTAATGTCAATTTAATTAGAACGATTGTACACAGAAATAAGTGAAGCTTAAAAAATTTATAGACAGCATTTCTTTCGAAAACTCAATCAAAAACTAAAACTAAGTAGTTGTGGAGAAAGTATGTAATCCATTTAGTCTTAAATAACAATATGTTTTACAAAATTATAATTTAGGACTTTGCATGTGGAATGGCACTTTTCCTGAATAACCACTTTACTACTCTTAATTACTGGTAGTAGGTACCCAGTGAAGTATAAATAAAAGACAAATATAATATTTTGCAAAATTTGTATTATTAATAATAGCTTCGAATAATTATATCTTTGTAATACGTTGAAATAAGTCATAGTATTACCTTCCGAAGCTCGTATAGAATTACATGGTGCATCTGCCCAATATGGCAGACGATCTAATCCATTCAACCGATTTATTAATCCAAATTCCTTCATGTCTGTATGTCCCGTGAAAATAGTAGACACTTCATTTAATGTGCCATTTCTCTGCAATGATAATTATTATTATTTTCTTGCTTCTTATTCATCATGTGTTTAATATACATAATGCGTACATTCGTTAATACAGTTCATATAACAAATATCTACATATTTTTGTAGAAAATTAAACAAATCTATAAACATATAAAACAACATGAAAAATCCTTTTGTTGCATACGAAAATGTTTGATTTTAAATACTGCATGTTTTAGATACGGTGATTAATTTATATTGAGTTTCTTTCTCATTGTTGAGATACATCTATCACAAACTAGTAAATATAGAATTATTCAGATTCGTGTTTAAGGCCATTATATTATCCAGAATTTAATTTTCTAAACTTGACATAAGGTAATTTATATAACTACAAAAAAAGGGTAATTCGCAATATAAAATAAAACATAGAGATATAATATTGCAAACATTAATAGAAGTAACTATAGTTTTCAAATTTTAGTGAATGCTATTCTCTGAAAGAATACCATTCTGTATCATTGCATGTGGTACTGTGCCATAATTATAAATTAAGATATTACGATAATATTATCTAGGAAGTTTCGAGCAAATTTTCTATGCACCTTCCTCTCCATCTTAGTTATTGAGGTATGATGCAGGACCATGATTTGTTCATAAATAATAAATTATTACCTACCCCAAGAAGGAGTCCCATTTGACTCATAGGACGTCGCGTTTTCGGAAAGAATCGGTGCGCAATACTAACTAATGGATCATCGTATCCGAAAACTAGTTCTTGAGCAGTTACAGGAACAAATGGACTCATGTGCATGCCGCTCAAGAACACGGATAATCCTACAGTAAGAAATCGAGGTAGACTCTTGCTTTGTGTCGTCAGAGTCTAAAAAATACAAAACATGTTTTACATAGTAACAGAATAATTATTTTTATATGGAATCATAGAGAAATTTTCATCAGACTGCTGATAAATGTTGCGCGATACACGCATTAATAAAACAAATATTTTCAATTTTTTGGTATGAATTTTCAAACGGTGCTCTACTATGTAGTATTGGTGGTACAAGTCAAAGAATTAAAAGTTGCAGTAGATAAAGTATGTGTGATAATGACGTAATAGTTGATAACACTGGTACATATAATTAAGTCATTACAAATACTCTACGATGTCATAGATGTACATAGTTACAATGATAAAAAATTCACTTACGAGTAAGGGAATGTTTGGTACCATTAGCTTCACGTCTTTGTCCTTGGACATTTCTGGTACAAAATTCAATATTTTTTTGTGTTGGTAACTGACTGTACCATTGTTATGGAAAACGATATTGACTTTCTCCATATCCTCTCTGTAAAATAGAAAGGATTCGTCCATTTATTGGGTTACTTTCCCTTTTCTGAGGTTGCAAATATAAAGGCTAATAAAATTATTTGATTTCTGTGTAAAGTATTTACGGTTCTAAATTTTGATGTAATTAAAAATAATGTAACTAATTATTGACATGGAAATATTCTGGATTTTACTTTTTGGTACGTGCAACTATAACCGTCCGTGGTCACACCTTCTTATAATCACAAATTGGTCACATGAAGTTCGCTGCACCCCCGGCGTCATTTTTGAGTTACCATTTTCGTATTTTTTAATCTTTCAACTTTTAAGTGATAATTGTTAAATCGCAATACTCGCACAATCATGCTCTAAGTCTTTTTCTACAAACGTAAATTTTGATGTGTTGAAATTTTGTATCTGAAGAAATAGTTGTGAAAGAAGGCGATTCTTTTGTTAAAACTCACAAAATTTTTAAATTTTATTATTAAGATCTAAAAATTTACAGAAATATTGGCAAAGACACACCCTGAGGTGCGCTACACTCCGTGTGACCACGAATGGTTTAAGTGACGACGACCTATCATAATTTTACACTATAGAAAATAAATTAAGAATTTATAAATTAATTATTTGTTATGTAAGAATTATAAAGAATAGTCGAATAACAAAACACGTAGTAGAATGTGAATACACTGTGGATGTTGCTAAAGAGTAAGAGTGTTGCAACACTTAATATGCTTAAACTGCTTTTTATATGAGGAAGAAATAAATTGCCAATAACGGTTGTCATGCCTTGAAGATCTCAAACAATTTCAGAATATTTTGAAACGAGAGAATCATTTCCGTGTAAATATGCACTCGGATACAAACAGGAAACCGGAATTTCCTGAATCCAAAATTTACATGTTAAACCGGAAGCAACCGATAAACTACACATAGGGTAAAGGACCCAATTACTGGCAGCCAACCCAATTACTGTCACCTTAAGCTATTTTACTTAAAGGTTTATTTTTTCGTTATTTTAAGCAAAATAGCTTAACATGACAGTAATTGGGTTGACTGCCAGTAATTGGGTCCTTTACCATAGGTAATTTTTATTTTATATTAATGAAAGAATGACTTCGTTAACTATAATGTATGTTCATTATGTTACATAAACGTACCTATAAACGAACGGACCAATTTCTTGCAGTTTTGGTTTCTCATTAAATTGCAAGAAATTTTCGGTGTTCGTCACGTTAAAAATGTAGACTTTGGTCAGTCGAACTACACCAGGCTTTTGCCAATAGTGAAAAGAAAGTGAGCCATTCCACAATCGCAGTTGCTGAAAAAAAAAATGAAAATCACGTATATTTGCTAATTGTTGAAATGTAACTAAACATAAAGCAAATACATACTTTCACAATATAGGTACGAGTAAGTATTGTACATACTGCAATTTTTAGAGGTAGACTAACAAGCACGAATCTCTTATTTTATTTACCAGTTTAAATTAAAGGTAAAATTTTTATAGTGTGAAGTGAGTATTCTTATATTTGTATACATGGTGTTTAAAAAAGGGTTCATGAATACTTGGGTAGAGAGAACTCACTAAATTAGGTAAAAAGGGTTAGTGATCATAAGAATTCATGTAAGCAGAGTCTGAAATTAATTTTAGTAATATAAATGGTCCTTGTGTATCAACAAATTACTAGAAAAGTTATTCTAAATACACTTCTTCAATTTTCATAAAGGCTTCACACTTTTCAGTCCTAAAATTCCATACCCCTTCAAAAGTTCGTGGCTGGGTATGACACCATTTTCTACTCACCATATCAAGAAGGTATTAATTTTTGTAACATTACAGGGTGATAAGACCATAAAAATTATTTTAAAAAATATTTTATAAATAAAACTGTCAACTATGCTTCTTTACTTTACAATATAACATTCAATTTGTATGAACAAGACAATTAGCTCGTGACTCTGGTAATGGTAACTTTCCAACCTATTATCGCTATACACTTTTTACTTGGAATCAGTTTGAGAAATATTTAGCCTCCCATGAAGCCCACATTTTGTCAGCTGTTATATTTAAATAATCAATTACGATGAAACTAATATAGTACATTTTCAACTTATACAGTTAAACCTGAACTGAATAATGACAGTGTCCTCAAAACCATATTAAATTTAATTTTTAAATTGTCGAAAGGCAAATTGCATCCAAAATGTCAGAATATGCAACTGGCTAGCACGGTTTGTTTGTGGATGAAGAATTGAGTCATGACTTTCTTCCGGCGATGGAAGCAAAGTAGGTAACATCAAGGCAAGATTAGGACACTTGTAGAAATATAGAAAATCGGTACCTTGAAACTGCAATTACAAAAACTGGTTTCAAAATTGAATAGCCATGATTAATGGGACACATTGTGAGTGAAACGTGTGAACTGCGTAACTTGTTCCTCGAGAAAGTGCAAGGCCGATAACGGAAATAAATTCTGTTTCTTCTTGATACTAGTAATTCGCAACGTTACGTGTGCATCCACTATACACAGTGTCTCATTTTAAACGAGCTATGCTGAAATCCATCGAAATACTTAGTGATACAGAAAAATTCCAATTATCACAATTCGACAAAATTTGACTTTTTTCGGACATGTAACATTTAATAG
Organism: Andrena minutula; assembly: GCA_929113495.1. NCBI lineage: Eukaryota > Metazoa > Arthropoda > Insecta > Hymenoptera > Andrenidae > Andrena > Andrena minutula. The sequence goes on from OV815994.1 coordinate 42,634,834, forward strand.
CCGTTTCTTATAAGTTTTTATGCGCAAACAGCGTGTCGCCATCATTTTCAGTTTTTGAGAAATTCGATTTTGAAAAAAACTGAAAATTTTTAACTTCGACCATTTTTTTCTGTCGAAACAGTAACAGTTATTTGGTTGCTTGTTCCGTCAAATTATTCTAGAAACCCTCTCGAAAACAACGATATAAGTTATTAGTGGATTATGAACATTCAAATATTTTTTAACAACGAATAAATGGAAAAGAACAACCAAAATGCTTTAATTTATTTCCAAAACTCCACGCGATGCAGCAGATATTTTTCCTTTGAGAAGCATCAACAGAAGTGGTGGGTTGCGTTTTGTTTTCAATACAGAAGCGAAACTGTTTGGAAAACCGTGCGGCGGCGACAGTGGTAGTCATGCGTGTTAACCGATTGTGTTACGCTGAGCGGCAGTGGATCGCGAGCCGCCGTTGACTACCACTGTCGATGACGCACGTTTTGCCAAACTACATATTTCGTTTTTGTATTGAAAATAAAACGCGACTTACCACTTCTGTTGATGTTTTCCAAAGGTAAAATGTCTACTGCGTGGCGTGGTGTAGTCAGATTTTCTCCTAGACCCTTAGTTTTGGAAATAAATTGAAGGATATTTGAAAAAATTGGTGCATTTTGGTTGTTCTTTTCCCTTTGATCGTTTAAACGTATTTGATTGTTCATAATGCACTAATAACTTATATTGTTTTATTCGGGAGGGCGCATAGAATAATTTGACGGACCAAACAACCGAATAACTATTACTATTTCGACACAAAAAAATTTAAAAATTAAAGATTTGCATATTTTTTTAAAATCGAATTTCTCAAAAACTGAGGGTGATGGCGACAAAGAATGAAATCCTATAAGAAATCACTATCGAATCTTACAAGTCTAGATGACTGTTGAACTGTGTTATCCAAATTAACTCGAGGACACGATATTCAAATAAGAGATTCCTTTGTAGATAATCGAAAGATTAAACTTTAAAAGGAATGACCGTTTATTTTGTAATGGTGCATCTATAAATCTGAAACTAAATAAAAATTTAATGGCTTCCATCGTTCAAGGATATGGGAAAGCAATCCTTTTAGGCGACTAAACCACAGAATTTTAGTACAGGTTTCAGTATTGCAACCATCGTCACCGGTACTCCTTTTATTTCTACTCAATTTCATTATTGATTCAGAATATTGTTTTTTTTAAGTCGATAGGTATTTACGTCATGTTATTTTCCAGCCGAATTTTTCTTGAGCTTGTTCTAATAACTGACGATAGGATGACACGGGTGAATTATAAAAGAATCGAACGAAGTGACCGCCGAAATATTCTGCTGGAGGCTTATAGCTGTCATCGCCTCGAATTCCCATAAATCACGCTTATGATTTATATCATGGACACGGTTCGGAAACGGAATTCACACGAACCTGACACGGAACTGATATGTGTCCCCGGATCCTAATGGTCTAAACACACTAATCAGTTCCGTAACGACACAGAGAAGAGGGGATAGAGATAGAGAATCTCTTCTTCTTACCACTGGCACTAGGGTTTATACAAAAACCGACTTTTGGAAAAACCGGTTTTCGAATTCCATTATTCCCAAAAAGCCAGTTGAACCGATTTCGAATTTTCACAAAAATATAATTAAAATAAAAAATAAATATTAGTACTTGTTTTAAAAATATTCAGTTTTTTTTTTAATATTTAGGTATGGAAGTACAAAAATATAAAAAAATAAAATATACTCTATCTATACATATCCAAATAAATAAAAGAAAATTAAAATAACGAACATCCGTACAAATTCGTACAATTTTTTAGTTCATTTTTGTATCCGAGGCGATTTCAAATCAAAATGTTAACATTTTTAATTAAATAATTAGTTCATTTTTACATATTAATTCTAGTATATAAAACCGTGTTTTCTTTCAATTGAAAAACCGTTTTTCGAATTTTACAAATTTATAAAAAAATTCGGTTTTTAAACACGGTTTTTAAAAACTGACAAACCCTAACTCGCACGAAACTGTGTGTTTCTGGACTCTTCCTAAGATAGTTCTTTTATGCAGTAAACATTATTGGGGCAATCAAACTTTTACTTGCGTGGTTTTCCAATGATGGAATGATCGATTGAATGATGTTCGGCTAACTGAACAATTATTTAAGTAGTTTTTACATACTTAAAATTCTACTGTATTAAAAAGTATTTCAGATGAAAATTAAAATTATTACGAATTCACAAATAATAGTGAGTAGCATGAAAAAATAATCCTATACCAATATTGGTATGACGCTCACTATGGGAATTATTTAAGTAATTTCTTTTCGTTTAATTTGATGAAAAGAAATTATTTTACGTACCTTCAAAATAACATAGTCCACCCAAGGTATGCTGCTCAAGATAATACCGATTACCAGCGTCAGAATTCCAATAAGTATTGCTGACACTCTGCCTGTAAAACATAAAAACAGGCACTTACTTTTTTGTTTATTTTAATTTATTTTGTTAATTTCTATTACTTCTTAAATAAATACTTATGAATACTTGCAATAAGCACTATTGTGTCTATTCCTTATATCCAAAATACATTAATCCTTATGTCAATAACCGAATACAGTTGTATCCACCTAACAGTGCCACTCAAAAATATTTGTTTTCGTTAAAAAAAATTTCAATCTGCAAAATCGTCGTTATTTAAGTTATTTGCTATCGATTTGTGCCCCTAGTTTTAAAATTTTTGGCTTGAAAATATTACAATAGTGCAAACTTGAGTTAACCAAATTTTGAAAAAATGTTTTTTTCATCAAGTATTCTTTTCAACTCTTTTCAAAATTTTGTTAATGAAAGTTTGCAGCACTTATTGCACCGTTACACTTTTGTTTGAAACCCTTTTTTCTGTCTCTTGTACTTTAGGAGTTATACACGAAAAAGTGGGAGTGTCTATATAACTATGAGATTAGTTTTCACACCCTTAAAGGGCGGTAGGGCATTAATGAAACATACTTTTGTTCTTATCTCGAGTCACTCTATCAACCCACAAAGTTGCGTTCCAATCCGTGATTGCGGGTTCACGGTGTTTCCTTATGAGTTCGAAAAACTAATTGTAAGTAAAAGACCTTAGTCGAAAATCACTTAAAAGTCCTTTCCAGGTACACATGAAATGTGCTGTATACCTGATAAAGATCTCCCCGCTCACATTAGGCCTGCAGATGTCAAGTACGGTGCAGAGTCATTCCTCTAAAGAGACTTACAATTAGATACATGATTTCACTACGAGGATACATCTGTACACCGGTTCATTGAACAACGTCATAAAGTTGGTTATTATCATAAGGGTTAATAAATCAATATGAAGACACGTTGATACTTTCGTCGCGTGTGAGTTCCAATACGTTTGTAATTTTAGATTTATTGTCATAATATATTCTCATTAGATTGCATGATTCACGACGAGTATAAGGAATAGAAATATCTTTAGAGACAAAAGTTATTTAAAAAATGAATATTCAAAAATTCCCTAAATGACCATGTACATATATATAATATATTTTCAAAGACCATTAATACTGTCAAGTAAAATTTTAACATACGTTTGTTACAATTTAATATATAATGTAATTATACATATATGAGGTAGCCAGTAGGCAATAGTAGATTGATAATAACCTGTCACAACATGCAAATGGGAGTTAGAGAATAATTTCCATGCTTGTTATAAAAAGAGAAACTTCGAAAGTGGAGTTCAAGTACTCGTCTATTTTAAAAGAACAAGGCTGTCAAGAGTGAAAAGGACATATGTAAGTGTTCATAAGGTGTAGGGCACTCCTTGCGGGCAGATTTACTGATAACTTTGCCTTACGGCTAATTAATTTCCATTTTCTTCAAGCAGTAATACCTACAGCCTCATTAGGAATGTTACAAACCCGTGTCAGAGGCACGAATGGGCTACTTAATGTGCAAATGGTTACCATTTTTTTCTCTTTTAATGACTATAGTAACACACGAAACTAATGAAGCGAATCATGCTCAAGCAATGATTTCCTAATTTTGACGTTTGAAGAAACGCCAATTCATAGGAAAGGTTAAAATTTGAGTATTTTGAACTCTACTTAAGCTATTCTTTTAAGTTATAACACAATTCTGGACCAAGTAAAGGGGTATTTAGTAAGTATAGGTAAAAGAAAAATTAAACAAATGTAAAATAAATGTAAATTTCAATAGAACGTGGAAATACAACATTATTGTTTGATAAAATTTCTTATTCATTTGAATAGAGCTACATATATAATAAGTATTTCCGTCGAAATGGGATTGTTTCGACTCAAAATGAAGCCAAAAATATTTTCTTCCTCTGTACTAAATAGTATGTCTCAAGAAATTAAATTTTTACATATGTTCATAAGTAGTAACGAAGAAACAGGAAGAATAAAGATGTTAGAGGAATGTACCTAATAGGACTTTTAAAACGACTACCTACTATGTGAAACTTTTATTGAGAAAAGTTGTATGTACAACATGTTCAAATTTGATATCAAACATCTTCGTATAGCAAAAGCGTAAATATTTCCAAACAGTGCGAAATAACCACGAATTTGTTTTTATAAAATCAAAAAACGACAACGTGTCTCTCTCACTTTTTTCAAAATTAAAGGGAAGCGAACCGAAATTCATTGCATGTTAGATTATACAAATACATACAGAATCTGATACAGGTAAACAGATAAGAAGTCCCTAATTCATGAACTGCGTGCTATAAAATAAAAATAGACGGTCCGTTAAAATATACAATAGTAAAAATTTCTGCACAAGATTCTTATAAACATAACTCTAAAGCACGATATATTTGAAGGTTACTAGGATTAAGGATCTGCGCCTATTCCTTGTATTAGTTCACAATTGGATGCGCGTGTGAAGAAAGTAGGATAATATGAGGAAAGTATACGATCAGCGTGCGTCAATGCAATTACATTGACCTGGTGTGCTCATTTGTAATTTGCAGCAGCGAAATACGCGGAAGTGTAATATTTTGTCACTTGCTACTATTTCGTTAATAACCATAATTGTTACGACCTGATAAATGTAACACTCCATGTTTTCTAATAAACCGAATTCGCGACACAGTTCATCTATTTTAAAAGAGTTACAAATATAATTAGAAAATTCACACGAAACTAGTTACACAAACCACACCAAATTCACTAAATATTAATTATTAATATTAATTACACTTATCAAAAAGATTTTGGATTGTAGAACTCAGTTATTAATAGCGTCCAATGCGCGATTGTTAAAATTTAACATGAAATATTAAATAGCAAGCTGTAAATATTACAAATGAATATAATTGAGTAGGGCGAGTGCGCATAAAAGAGTGCAGGACAAAAAGTTATGGCAAGAAAAGAAATTCATGTCATAAATAACGTGATTATTATCATCATTATAATGGGTAGGGCCCCCACTACACAGAACTGGCATAAATAATTTTAATTATAATACATACGTTGAAATAATTATTATATAATATGCATAGACTGTGCACATGCAGGTGAATAAATTAGTTAACATTTCTGGCTTCAACAATGCATTCTCAATATAAATTCACTGTCCTGACTTTAGATTGTCCACCAACGCTATTTCAATACCTGATCAGTGGGAGTTGTGAATTTCCGTTCCTTAATTTACTTTCAATGTGTTTTACTCTCACTTCAAGGTCAATTAATAGAAACCCCAAAGAAGGACGATGAGATATTTCGTACACTCTTTTTAGGGTCCTCCAGACGCGTTTCTTTTTCTGTTAAGAGTGCCAGTATTTTAAGAACCTTGGGTTACACAATATTCGCTGTACAACCTACCCACCAGGACTTCGTAGGAAATTAGCCTAATAGATTATGCCAAGGATATTTCGTTAACTCTGTATCAAGGACGATACAATTTTGAATATTCAACTGCTTGTTTGCTGAAATTGTTACCTATTCGCACATTCAGCTAAATGCTGATTTACTCAATCTGCGTGAAAAAAAGAACACGACGAGATAAACAGTCATGTTATTTATATTAACCGATAGAAACCAACTGATACTTAAAACACATCGTTTAAGTCTTGTAGAATATTATCAAGTACATTAGAATTTAAGTAATAAATCGTCCTGTAGTTAAAAATTACTCTGATGATAATAAGAGGTGAACATGTTAGAAGAAAGGCGAATTACTTTCGTCATTTTGAAGGAAGAAGTAAAATGGTTAGGAAACTTATCTCCACTTCGTTAAAAGAATAACTTTTGGGAAAGAAGATTGAAGAAGTTAGGATAATTATTATTGTTATGTAAAATATCATTATTTTTGGGTGACTAGATTGATGGATGTTAGAAGAACCTAAAAATTGTCACATCTAAAGACCATCTTTTTCTAATTTGTATTTTCCCCACGTGTATTTTTCCTATGAAGTGACAAAATAGAAATGTTTCACTTTCAATTGTAAACATTTTATAAATACCTAAATATTTGTATACATGTAGCTCTGTATTCTGTCACTTTGTTGCAGAGTTGAGTATCAAACTACATACCTACCTCTGTTTCGAATAATATCAATAATGTAGGTGTTGAATTTCGTAACAATTTCGAAGAAATAGGGTGGGCAGCGCCAAGGCATAACGTATAAATTACTGGCTCCAATCCCAGGCAAAAACGTCAACATTGCTTTTCACAGAACGGAAATTCCCACATTCTTACCTCCTAATTAGAATTTTGAGAACGTGATGTAAGTGTGCTTAACTCTGACTCACTCCTGTGTACCGTCATCTCTGTTAACGACACGAAAGTTTCCACGTGGTGTGAAAAAGAGCAAGATTGGATATCTATATCCTTAAGTTTAAAGATTACAATATACCAGCTTTACTATCCGACTTCACCCAGAATATAAATTATGATTTTATATTAAAATTTTTTTTTATGAAAATAATCAAATTTATCTGGATTGGGCAGGCATAAAGGGCTAAAGCACATTTCGCAACCCCCGGAGTTTATCGTTCGAAAGTTTTTAGGCGATAGACAAACATATAAATGTATAAACTTTCTACTGTATATGTTAAGATAGTAACTGTTTATTATTTAACCCTTCGCACTGCAAATGATTTGTTCATCCATCGACCACAGATCATTTGCTAAATGCTGCACTTATTAAATACAAAACTTCTGTATCGGAAAACATAGTACAGTGATTTATCACTCAATAATTTATTTGATTCTAAAAATCACAAATTCTTGTTTCACAAGATAAAGTAAACTTGCCTAAATTGTACCCATTAAGAAGAAATGGTTGTTACATGAGAAATAACAGGGATAATGAAACAAAATTAGTGGTAATGAACTTTTTATTAACAGAGTAAACAGTTTAATAAACTCAAACAACAATAAATAATCAACTTCTATTTATAAAAACGATTTATTTTTAATGTGGAAAAAGTCCGATTTAGGATTAATGTCTCTAATTTGTACGATACTTATCCTAATTCGTACTTTGATATTTAATCACTGCAATCGTCACATAAATATTCAAAAGTGTGTCCATCTATTCTCGCAAACAGCTTGTGTACAGACATTTCGCACTGTGTGTTTTGTATCAAACTTTCCTGTCTATTCTCTTCACACATTTTACAAAACCAGCTTTCATTTTCATCGCCTTTCTTTTTCTTCTTCTTGTCCTTTTGTGTATCAGTTTTGGCACTATACTTCCTCTTACGAGATTTCTTCGCTGTTTGGGTTAAATTTCTGGTTACGGTTTTCTTTTTAACCTCATCCAAGTTTTTTTCTCAGTACGATTGAAGTTTACACTCGGTGGTACGCAATAGGCATATAGGTCAAGTTGAATTTAAATTTGCCTAGCTAAAGTATAGAGCACTGTTCGTTGGTGTAAAAATAAAAAAGAAACTAGAAAATAGACCTAGTTTCACACAAAAATTTGTTTCACCTAATTTCATAAATAATAATTGTACAAAATTCCTAAGAATCGTGTCAAAATTTGAAGTAACGAACAAACCTACGCTTTTTATATTTTTTCATAGAGTGACCGCGTGGTAACTCGACTTGTTAATTGCGTATAGCTAACTGTATTATGGCTATTGTTAGTTTAAAAGAAACAGTAGGTGTGTCGATTTAGGCGCAGGTACGAATTAGGCAAGTTTACAATATGAGGTTAGTACACACGGTTCAACAGGAGATTACATAGTTTTGAAGTAGACAGTGTTGGCATTGATATACTCTTTGTACTTGCAAATGAGTCCTCAACCTCTTTTTTATGGAACTCGAAACTTTTAGAATGTAGAAACTATAACAGCATTTTGTGGTAGATATAATGATTGGGAGATTTAAATAAATAAAAATTAGTAGGTAAAATATGAAATGTATGGTGGATGTTGAAATGTCCCAAGTGCAAGCTTCAAACCCTTTATCATACATCATTTACTTCATGTGTGAATATGCATAATCATACAGAAGGGTTTCTTTTTCCTTGACATTTTTCGACAAATATCTTCTAAACAATAGTATTTTATAGGTATTCATAGTTTTAGAAGAGATGGTTTAATTAAAAATTTACGGTCGAAATTCAATTTACAATATTCATAGTTTTATCTATTAAGTGAAGCTTGATGATTTTACTTGAAGTTCGGATCGATATACCAGGATCAAACTTTCTGCACCAACCAAATTCATTTAATTTCATACTTGGAGTAAAATGAGTTGACTTCTAGGTTCTTGCTCGATTCAAAATTCCAGCGCAAATTAAATCAAAACAATCGGTATGGTGTAATTGAAAGAATGCTAAATAACTTGTTACTCAGAAAGGTGCGGTACATGGTGTTCTTTAGCCATTCGTGGTATAAATTACCGTAGCCGTTGCATAATTTTACGATCTCTCCTTTCTCAGACGCTGCTGTTGACCGCCTCCGTTAAAATTCATTTTCTTCGCGTGTCCTCGAATAAAGGAGGACTTCGAGATGAAGATCTTTCGACCAGTCGTATCTAAATGCAAGCCTTCCAATTATCGTAATCTCACTTCCAGCAATTTCTTTATTGTGCTTGGCCAATTGCTTAAGGGATGATTGATATTTACAGACTAGGATCTGGATCTTTCTAATGAATATATGTTTACAGTAATTTAATATAATATTGGGTTTGTTGTGAAGTTGGCAATCGAACTTAAAAATTTATAGATAATCGACACAAGTGGCAGGAGTACCAAGACTCATGCATTATTTCATTGTATTGAAGGAATAGGTACATAATTTTATAATTTTATGTACTTAATAAATACTTTTGGAGAGATCATATGAACTGATCTGCAAAATGAATATTTCAGTTCTAATTGATTATTTATAGGCTATGTCAGTGTAATTACTACAATGACATTCTAAAAATTTGGTAACTAACCATATGTCAAAATGTAATCTCAAAATTAAGTTAATTTCTATTTTTCTGAAGACTGCTATATGAGCAATAATATCTACTAGATTTTTCTAAATAGTAAGAATTAATATTAATTAAGAACTAGGGTAAAGGACCCAATTACTGGCTCCCAACCCAATTACTGTCACCTTCAACTATTTTACTTAAAATACCGAATAAATAAACGTTTAAGTAAAATAGCTTAAGGTGACAGTAATTGGGTTGGGAGCCAGTAATTGGGTCAAATTTGTACACATTCTTCCTTTTATTCTACATAACATTATTATTTCTCGAAATGTTTGTATGTAGTTTCTATACACATATTGTGCAAAGTCTCAATATTATTGACGATAGGCTTAGCTCAATCAGTAAATAGCTGTTACTTACAAATCTTTCCACAGACTGCGTTGTAAATTAGCCATTAGTTACATCTTCTGTACACCTAGCACCTAATACCTATTTCTCATTTTTAGCACTGTTGTACAATCGTATGCTTTCTTGAGCGAAGGAACTGATTGCACACAGTGAGATATCTTCGCGTTTTACGACCACTTCGCATTAAGTGGACCGCCATTATCGTCCAAATGCTGAAAGCTAACTATCCAACAATTCCTGTACATTTATCGACGATTACTTTGTAAATTTCACGAATGAAGGGACAGAAAAATTCTGATGTAGGAGAAATGTATACAGGGTGTTAATGAAACTGTGAGACATTTTTTCAGGATCGGTTCTATTCCCTAAATTAATAAAATAATTTCATAAAAAAAAGTGGCATTTAACGAAGTCCGGCTGCATTTACGTGGATCGAAAAAGAAATAAAAGGATTTGAATGAAAATACATATTATGTAGGTATATGTAGTACAATATTAGGGCAACTGACGAATGCGCTTGCATGTTGGCCGGTTGCTTTATAGGGCTTATTCTACTTTGATCGGCCGAAAAATGAAGCAATTTTTAAAGATTTTTTTCCCAGTAAATACAACATATAATCAAATAAATCTTTCTGGAATTTATTAAGCTACTCTCATATTATAAAGAACAAAATTAAAAGAATTTTTTAATTTGTTTTAATTGTTTTTATACAGTAAAACAAAAATTGATTCATTTTTTAGATAAATCAATGTATTATTAATTAAAAGAAAAATCACATTCCTATCTATTATACCTGCGTCACAATTCGTCTTCAAAAAACACCTGTTTTTAAGTCCCTCAAACTGTTGACCCCACTAAACTGCCTGTAAAATCTGTATCGTTAGCAATTTCGCTCTAAAATTTTACCTGAGACGTTGTGGGATGAAAATACGTAAACAAAATTTTTTTGATGTTTTGACCGGGGAGTGCGAGTGCCCTTAAGAGAACGGGTCCTCGGTTCCGTTAAAAGCTACTTCTTCTATTGTCGCCACAGGGAATGCAAGAGACTCATAATAATAAGCGAGAGGGCATGCGGCAGCAACAAGCCATAAATTTCATTTCAAATTGCGGCGGTATCGTATGTATTACTAAAAGAAGATGACAAAGAGAAAAGGCGAGTCGAATACTACACCCACCAATAACCTTGTTCCCCGAGCGGCATTCTTACAACGGGACCCATAAAAATTCTCAATATAAATTGCAAAAAGTGATCAATCAATATCTACCTTTATTACAAGTATTATTTTGGATTTTCCACTGTTGAAGTATGAAGTTTTAGATTTACAATTTTAATTTAGTGAGTAAAGTAAATTTATTGAATAAATTTCTTAGAAGACAAACTAGTGAAGCGGAACGTTACTTTATATTAGACACATTGAGTCAGAGGTCTTAAATCTCACTAGACAGCCACTTATTGGTACAAGTATTGAGGCAGTCAGAGCAAGAACGGACCAACCCACATTAAAATTTTTTTTTTTTCTATATCATATGGTTAGTAGAGCCTATTGGAATACGTTACTGCTACTAATTCAATTTCGAAAAAAATGTGGGTTAGTCCGTTCTTGCTCTGACTGCCTCTATTGTGAAAGAGGAATGGAAAAATCTAGTCTACGTATGAATATTTATTATCACTATAAGGCAACAAGCTCGTTATAATTCTGTATCGATCAATAAATATACCAGAACGATCAGGAATATTTTTAGAGTCCTATACATTTCCCTCTTTCGCATAAACGGTCAATATTTGCAATTTAAAGCGTTACAATAGAGAAATATGAATAATACGTAGGAACATAAGGTAACCTATTAAGAAATTCATTCATTTTATTTTATATTATTTAATAAATAGATATAACGTCCAAATTAATAAAAAATTATTCCGTTGTATTTGTAACTTATTAAGTCATTTCATTTCCATACAACATATGTATAATGCTATTCCATACCTACTATTTACCAGGAATTACCATCCGAAGCAAATTAATCACGCTACTCGATTATATTCATACAAGTTGCGCTAATTGGAGAATTATAATGTGCATGATACTGATGCTGTACATGAGTAAGTAATTATTCATTGCACTTGATGTAATGCAATTTTTGTGTAATGCACTATTTACTGAAAAATGAGGAAAAAACAAGAGAGTTTGATGCAAGTATTCACCGACGATTTGTTCGATGAATAAGGAAGAACAGTTAAAGAAAGACTTTTTACTAAGAAGGTTGTTGTTCGACGTGGAATTCGAAAAGAAAACTTGAATCGAGTGTAACCAAGATCGTCCGCGAAAATCGCTCACTCGTCAAGGATCGCTGCACGGAAGCTACGTTTGCAATCATTTTTTGCATGCCTTAAGGTCGATGGTCTCTGGGGAATGAAATTCACAGTTCACTTACTTTTTATGTTATATTCCATTTACATTAACCGAGATTACTTTACTCTGATATCACTAACAGTATACACAATTAGTTCCAACATATTGTTAGTAAAATATTTTCTGGAAGCTTGGGTAAAATATAAAATTTTAGTATTTAGTTGGGTATGCGTAATAACAACTGACAGGAATATAATTCTGAATAATAAAACTGAAGATGATAATATTTCGCTCAAGTGAATCTTTTCTGAGCTATATTTCCTACCTATCTGTGTCACCACTTCAACAAATTATAAATGTATTGATACTGTATTCATAAAATACAAAATTAGTAAGGAACGAATAAGAATCACAAATGATTTTTCAGTCGTTAATGATCGAACCAAAGTAAATTAAAAAGTAATGATCATTGAAAAATAGAAATAAAGTTTCTTAACGTGCAAGTGTATTTAGATAAGCAAATTGTAAATAAAATAGACTGATGTGTAGTAATATACTATGGTAACAGTACAAAAAGTTAGTTACTAATAAATTGTCAAGAAATTCCACATTACTGTAACAATTTGCATGATTTTAAAGTTTGATCCTATAGGACTCTATGCACATACTATTAGAATTTTATGAACATAATATTAAAGAACGTTTTTGTTTTGTAATCAACGAACGTAGAAAAGACAAAATTGTTGTTCTAACATACCTAATTAAATAGAAATGTAGGTACATAATTAAAGAATTTGATTGTAATAATGCAAAAGTTTTTTGGTTTCAACCCAAATGCATTAAACATAGAATCCAAATATAAAAAATTGATTTCTTTGTCAAACATTTAAAACTGTATTGAATCTCTACGTGATCAGTCTTCGTAACTTTACGGAATGCTAATGAGCAGAGAGGATGAATCACATTGCGGTACCTAATAAAAGGTGTAGACATCGATATCTGTTCAATTATGCTGCACGTCCACATTAATTACAACGTACATACATATGTGTTTACCGATCTTTAATCTGTTCCTATCGAATGCAATGAGGTACATTTATATCGTATTGTGTGATCTTTAATTAATTCAATAAATTGCCATGCAAACAGGTAACAGAATTTTGTATTATTTATTCCGCATTCATACTGCAAGTAACTGTTAAAGACATAAATTAATTCCTCCTTGCTATGATACTATTTTGAACACGCCTAAAGTCTCCCTCTTAAACCCGAACAATTTTTTGTGTAGCTCTACAATTTTAAGGGGGAATGTGTACAGAAAATTGATTATTCACATAGATCCCCTTAAAAATAAGATAAAAAATAAATAACTTTGACCTTTTAAAAAAATCTTCTAGGTATATACATAAAATACAGAATACCTATATATGTCTGTATATTCCCCATTAATTTCTAAAGCATTTGACTGACTTGCACCTTCGGTCTAGCCGGGTAAGCATAGTGAAAAGTGCCCCAAACCAAATTGAACTAGGTGTATAGCAATAGATAGATTCTTCAAAGAAAACTATGTCATACGAATAGTAATGTAATTTAATTCGTATGGAATTCGTATCACCATTAAATTTGAGAAGAAATATTCATTCGAAATCTATTCGGTTTCTGTTGAACAAAGTGATTAAAAGCCTTCATTGTAAATTTAATCTTTAAGGATATTAGATACTTAAAAATATATGGTGGAATTTTTAAAACTTTAGTGAAAAAAATTCACTCAAACAAATGAGAAAGAATAATAGAAATAATAGAAATGACTAAAAACATGATTATTCGGTTGCTTAAAAGTTAACTCATATCAACACTGTACCTACACTTTCCCTATACTTGCTTGGAATGGTTTTCATCTTGTGAAACTAGAACTCCAATTCTAAGTTTCATACAGTGTCGAAAGAAACTAGAGAAAAGAACGTAATAGCTCATTTTAAATGGGCTTGCTTTGAGCTGAATGTTAGGACAATTAAAATAACGAACTGTTATTAAGAAAATATGCGAAAGGTTTGATCGCTGACGCACGACACAATAATTTGTGAGGCATACTTAAATGTTTTTACTTTTCTTTTTAAGCTGACATATCTAGAGCAGAAGATATCCTTAGATATTAACATACTCACGAACTTAATTAAACGCATTCTTAAACCTTATCGATTTTTAATAAGTTTTTATTTTAAATAGAAAATTCTGAGCTACTACGAAATTTTTAGCTATGCAAATACTGATTTAGTGGTTAAAATTGAATTTTTCTCAATAGACACTAACCAATGACATTGTGCAAGTGTATCCATAATAAGACTAATTATATTAAAACTTATAACAAATCTGATACTTTACAGAAATACCTATCTATAGTTCAGATCGACTCAATTGCATACCCATTTTTTATTTCAGCAATCAAACGTGTTTAAGGGTGAGAAATTCGAAACACCCTCTCAACGAAATTGTGAGCTTTCATATTATCGTGCATATCTAGGAAATCGTAAAAGAACCGGAAAAATGTAAAATACAAAGCTTTATAGTTCTGAATGGCACATGGTGGTGAAGAATTTGTGAAAAAAAAATATTTTCTCCGAATTCACCCCGATCATACATTTTTTTCTAAATCATTAGTAGGTAACAGTAACTATGCACATTCTCTTACAAAATCTAGTATTAACTCTTCATGACAAATCGTAAATGGTTTTCAGAAAGGAAGTGCATTTCTATGCGGCATTATTATTGACTTTAACGTCGGTAGTTCCGTATAAAAATGGTGTAATGAGGAACATCCTCGAGGAAGTCACGTGTCATTTCCTGTACCCATAGGTAGAAGTGGAGTGTTACCTTAGAAGCACTAGAACGGAATACGAGTGTATGAACTTTTTACTGTAATAATACACACTTTGATCACCAGTCTCACAAAATTACATTTCTGTAAAAGAAAAAGGAAAACATGTTCACAAACCCTTACCTGTCTTTTTACCATGTACATTGCGAATAAATTAAGAATTATATATAGATGAAGTACCTACACCTTAATGATACTATTTAATTTGTATTCTACACGATAATGAAATATAAAAATCCCTAATAAAAATAATTATGTAAGGCTTACTTGGTTAAACAAATTTTAAGTATGAAGTGCGTAGTGTAATTATTTTGTAATGTTATTATTATAAATGGTTTTCACCTCATTGTTTGCAGTTTTAACTGATAATTTTTACCGATAACACTGTCTTCGACTAATTATCAAGTCAGAAGCATATTTCTTTTGTATTTCCATTACACTATGTGTATAAAAGCACGAGAAAGTTGGATTTCACACAGTGAGCGGCCTCCAAAAAGTTGAAAATGACACACTAATTTAATTATCTTTTCCTTATTGATTCAATAAATTTAATGGGTCACCTTGAACTATAGCATGCTTGTTCTTTCGAAGACTTGCAATTAACTTAATGAGAATCGGTTGGGTAAATGTAAAAGTTCGGTAAACAGGTAACACAACTACGTAGCAACCCTAACGTAATGCTTTGCTTTAGTTTTAATTCACGGTCTAGAAATCATTAGGTAATACTTACTTAATCACAATTGTAATTAATTAGGTGGCCGTTATCGTGAAATAATTTGGTTAAATCATTCTGGATTTGCAACTTTATAGAGCGTAAATAGGCCACATGTTCGTGATTGCTAACACAGAAAATATACGAATTAAATTCCGTGGAATATAGCTCGTTAGAAACTGGTAACATTAGTAAACGTTCACGGCGTACCATCTAATTTTAATCATCCAGAGTCATTTGTAAACTATTAACAGGAAAAGAATTAAGAAAGTAGCCGCAGGTTGTTTCAATACACTCATATGCAAAGTATAACTTAACATAGTCGACCCACCTTTCTAAGCGCGTTTTACTAATTTTGCATGAAGTAGGTATATTGCAATATTTCTACATTTTTTACTCCACACTTTTTCTTTACTGTTATCATTTTTTTAATTTCATGGTACCCTTATAAGATTCAGGATTAGTTTTAACAATTGTAAAACACTGTTTAAATAAGAAAAACGTCATTCTGTACAGATGCAATGTGTTTTGATAGGAAAATATTCGAATAGTAGAGCATTTAGTTAAAGTTGTACTGTACTTTGAAAAATAAAAAAATAAGCGAAACTTTATGACACACTGTTCGTTAATATTCTTTGCCATCAGTAAAGCTATAAAGTCGTTTTTAAATGAAATCTACAAAGAAAATGGTAAACATGAATTCAATATTTCTCTGCAAATTTTTTTACAAGAATATTACAAAATTTTCTAAGTCATAACCATTAAATATATTAAAGTAAATAGTACTTCTTCGAATAGAGCTATTCGATGGAGAAGCAGTTTTGATTTTCTAAAATTAACAACGTGAACAAAATATAATATATATAATGGATTACTAACTGATGTTTAATTTAATTAAAACATGTGTCTAATTACAATTATCACCTTCAGGGACTCTTTTGAAAAGTATACAATCCCTGTGTGCATTTTGCTTACCAATTCCTGCGCAAATATATTGAAGTAAGTTGGCGCAAAAATTGAGAAACCTGTAACTATAGAAAGTGTGGAAGCTTTCAAGAGGAATAACGGTCAATGTATTCAAGAAATTCTTGTGCAGTAAATTGCTCGTATTTCATTTGTTACGCACATCGTCTATGTCGAATCGTTCTAGATTTCCTTTATCGCGAATTCAAACAGCATACTATTGCAGAATGTTTTAACAATATCACAAGACGGTTTCATTAACAGGATGAACAATAAAATAAAATGAATGCGCAATTCGACGTTGCACTTGCATGAAAGTTCACAATGGCATCTCACACGGGTATTTTATTTTGAGGGGCTAATATTTACGATCACTTTTTTACTATACTTTTTCCTTCCAACTTTATGAAAGTTCAGTTTGAACCTTCAGCGCTTCCGTTTCCGGAACGTGCAGCTCGTTAAAATTTTCACTTCCGTCGTTTACAGAACACATCACAATTTCCACTGACTTCCGTTACAGTTTCGTCACCTATCACAATTCAATAATTCCACGATATAAATCCCTATCTTACGTTAATTTTCTTCTCCTCCTACGTTCGTTAAAGTTAAACTTCTATCTGCAATGAATTTATTGACGTTGAAAATAATAATATATTATTTGCGCATAGTCAGGAAAATTAGATTCAAGTATAGTGAAACGAGTTAAACAATCAAATTGAAATAACGTGATATGTAATTGACATTGGAAGGATTTATATTTTTACTGCTGAGCAGAGATGGGCAAACAATTAGGCAAAAATTTGGTACAGAAATTTTTATTTAAAATAATTTCTTAATATTTTTATCATTATTTGCATTACTAATTAATATAAACAATAATTGGTAATAATATTGTTATTGAAATTATTTAATATTATTTAAATATTTTCATTTATTTCCTCAATTTTATAATACCAACATCCAAAATTTTGTGCTGGGTACAAGGTAAGTAACTAAAAAAAATTCTTGCTTTCCTGATGAAAAATTGTTCAATTACACTGCACTCCGAATAGTTACTTTCGTTATGCTATAAAAATTGCAACATTCGACGAACAGACTGCACCGTATTACGTTACATTTCAAAAAATTCCAAGAACCTTCATCTAACGAATGTAATCAGTATTTATATTCCTACTCCTCCATCGCTCGACATTGAACCATGGAATTACACAGATTTCAGTGGAAGATCGTTACGTTAACGATATAACGCATTAGCATTGTAAACCATAGGTAGCAGCATATTACCCAAGGAATGGTCCGCTGAACGTCAACCGATGTTGCATATTACAACGTTATCTCATCAGTGCGGTTACTTAACAGCCATCGAAAGACGTAATATCGAAGACGTGGCGAGTCCAGTCAACCGTGCCAAAAATGGCCGGGTTACGCTGGACCGTGTCTCGTCCACCGTTTCTCCGAACGGGCGAGAGTGAAAGTGATCTCAAAATTGTTTAAGCGCGCATACATGCGTGCCCCTTGGGTTTCATACTTCATAAGTAACGGCCCCCACGTTTTGCAACCCGCCGTGTAAAAATGTTTGGACAGGTGCGGTTTTGTAACCCTGACTGCATTCCGCTGAAGGGGTCTGCCATTGATCAGGGTAAGAACACTTTGAAGCAACACGGCCCATCGTTAACTCTTTTCTCTCGTGATTGCCAGTAGTTTTATTGTACAAGCAGGTATCGAAAAGGTTCTGCAACTATTATTTTTAAAAAAATTCTGGTCGAACTTATATGTTTCGTTCAAGAAATTATCTGTAATTTTTGTGCAATTTTTATTGAAAGAAATGTTACCCTTTGCAACTTCTTTAGAAAGTGTTCTCATGGAACAGATATTTTAGAATCTATATAATAAAAGTTTCATGAAAACAGTTATATTAAAAGAGTTATTAAAAAAGGTTCCATAAGATAAAGAAAAGTACAATTATTAGGGACTAGTTTTATTTAACAATATAATATCTTATAATTCTTGGTGTTTATTTAGTAAAAGGTATGAAAATCATAACATAAGGAATCATTTATTATTGTTGTAGTACTATTCATTGAATAGTATTCAGTATTTGGTATAACGACTAAGAACTTTTTTAATCTTAATAAAAATATCTGTATTAGAAAATTTATATAGAAAATTTTTTATATTTTATGACTTCCATTCTCACTGGAACTTTTATTTTCAAGAACTTTTACATTATCAGTTGTCATGGGAACTTATAATGTGAGAACGTTTTTAAAAATGTTCCACGGCCCATGTTCCAAATAGAACCTATTGAAAAGTTTCAGAATTCTTTTGAACCATGGTTGTAAAATAACTACTAGCATCGATATGTCATTGTAATCGTTCAATGTTACAATACTACCGTTTTACTTGAGTACGCTTTTGTGTACAAGACTACTCGTGGAGAAAGGCCAGTTCTTGTACAGTTTGCCGAAATATATTTTAGTTGCAGGGTGACTTGCAGGTCAGCTCCTGCGCGAAGTTTAAAAAGAAAGGGAATGCAACGATGACTCATTGATTTCTACTGCAGTAGCCAGGCTACACTTATCAATTGAAACATTTAATAACTTATGGCCAATAAAAGACTGATAACCCAACACCTACATCTCTAAATTCTGTTTTATTAAAACACATGTGTCTTCTTACACATTCTTCATCCCCTCGGCTTTTCATTATTTTACCGGTCTTTCTCAGCAGATTTTCTTTCCTATTGCGTGTCAGGCCTCTATCTTTTATTTTCACATCCCGCGCCTCGAGCGCTCTCAATCATTCAACCTGTAATTATTTGGAGATTCGCGTGGGAATAGCTTTAGAGGTCACACATTTGTCGATGATTTGACAACCGTGAAGCACGTCCTCCACGCATTTGTGCGCTGTCACCTAATACTCACCGACATTTGACATTTCCCTTGAATAGATTATAAACTTTGTTTTGCGTCAGACGTCTGTTAGGATTGCAGTTAAGTTTTTCTTTATTGTGAAAACGAACACGTGTCGCAATTTGTTTGCGTACAATTAGTGTATTTTGATCGCATTCTTACAGTCGCCGACATTTCCTACGAATGATTAAAAATATTAAATATATGTACATATATTTAGGTCATCCTAGTGCTCTTCAGGCTGACGTAAAAGTAAGAAAAAGGTTGTTTACAATTATTAAACACTGGTATTTAAGAGTTACACGTGTATTCTTGTGCTTCTATGGCTAATTCTTACTGAGCTGCATAAAAGGATTCCACACCGTGTATATTTGTATAATTTGCAAAATTAACAGAAGAAACTTGAACAAGGAGCTGCGAGAAATGATACAATTGGTGATGTTAACAAATTTGAGGAGAATCAAAGTTTAGTTTTTAAGCTTATGACAGGAACAATTCAATTGGTCCACTTTGATTACATTATGTGCGTCGAGTAAATTGAAGCTTGAATGTTTCGAATATTTTAGGAAATGTTTATTTACTTGAATGTAAATAGTGGTTCTTAGTAATTGAATAATAATTGAAAGTAAGTACTTTTAAATCTCCCTTTTTTCATATTCATGTACTTCTTTTTATTTTATCTTTCTTGCCTTCTTACTTCTTTCTTTTTTCCTTCTTTGTATGAGTTATATTTTTGTCGCGTCACTGTTAACAAAAGGTGTTACAGATTAGTAGATACTGTGATCTGCATTAACTAAATAAAAAAATTAAATTAGGAAAATGAAGTATGCAAGATCTAGATATTCAAACACTTCAAAGTTCTTCACAATCATTTATTTATTTCCTTTGTTAACAGTGATGTGACCCAAATATAACCCATACCAAGAAGGCAAAAAAGAACGGAAAGAAGAAAAAAGTAAGAAGAAAAGAAAGAGAAGTACGATGAATATGTTCATACATACATGAAAAAGATAAACAAGGAGAGATTTTAATCTTATACTCATATTTTCAATAGCCACAGAATATTTTCATTTACAGTTTACGTTTTAATTATTCACATTAATTAAGGACCGTTATTTACATTCCAGTAGATAAACATTGTCTAATATATTCGAGACATTCGTACTGCCCGAAAGGTTCGAGCTTCAAGCTGTTCGACACAGTTGAACTGCTCAAGGTATGTACCTACATTATACAGTCGAGCTGTTCGAAAAAATTCAAGCTACTCGGTCCGTTTCGAGCCTCTCGATTTTTACCGAGCCTCGGCTCGGTTCGGACCTCGGGCTGCCGAAATATTTGAGTACTAGAGTAGGTACTGTAGTAAGTACTAGTACTAGTACCAGAGTGCTAGATGCTGTTAGAACAGTCCTAATTGTACATGATTGATGAAAAGTGGACTATAATTTACCTTTTTAAATCCGCTTTGAACCCCACCATATGATGGACGCGATAATAATATATAGTTATATTTAAAAAAAAATGTAAGTGACACTTAAATCTCTACAGCATGATTTCAGAAAATATTCAAGTCTCACAGCATATCGTCCGGTCGAATCGAGCGACATTCATAAAAACAACTTTCTTATATCTTCAATAGCTTAAGAAATAATTATGCGTATACACGCAACGGGAAATGCTGCAGGTATATAATAATGCAATTCAAATTAAATCAGTAATAATTTAAAATATGTTTCAACCAAATTAAAGAAGGAAATGCAAGTAGCCACTAAATTTTTCCCAAAATTTTAATCTCGGTTTGTATGAAATATATAATTAATTTATGTACACAACAAAAAATTAATACACTAATATTTAGTGAGATATTATTAACGTTAACATCTATTAGGAGTTGATTGATCAATATTCAAATTGATCAATCAACAAGCCACTGCAAAACTAATATTGCTTTAAAATTAAGGGGGAATCCGTGAAGAACTTGCTGTTTTATATGCATTTTTAATAATAAATATAGGAGTGCATGATTACCTTCCAGGTAATCTGAAAGACAAAAATGAAACTGCTGTTTACTTTGTATATATGTAGCTTCAATTTAAGGAGCCAGAATACCACTAAGTTCTATACCTCTTTTGCTACATAAGAAAATTGGCACAAAATTGGATTGCAAAAATTAAAGGTCCAGACCTTTCAGTTTGAAAATTCTCCACACCGGTCAATAAATTTTTTTTTTGTTTTTTGGTGGTTCATCAATTTCAAACTACATATGTATAAAATAAAACGCCGTTTAATTTTTCTGTTTCAGATTACCTGGTAGATAAATATCATGCACACTAACAGCCGACGAATTTTGCGCGGCGTGATGGTCGAGCATGCATAACTAAAATATTTATGGTTAAAAATTAATAAAAAAAAACTGCAGCTTCCTCCAAGATTCCTCAAAATATGGTCCAAATTTCAGATGAATCGAATCGCTGGTTTCTTAATAAAAAAAAATCGAAATTTGACTATGTTTTTAGCCCAAAAATTAAAATTCCTCCCTTAAAAATATTCTACACCATTAAAGCGACATAAATCAGAACATTATTATACTCAAAATTATAAGTTTCCCTAGTACCTACTTTTCAAATCACAGTTCCTCTCATAACGTAATACTTATTTCACTGAGAAGCAATTTGCTATATAGTCGATTTAACGTTGCAATATTATATAACATCGCCAAAAAACGCGTACACTGTTGTCACTAAAAAAGCATTTCAAACGAAATTAAATAACTCCTTATGGAAAATAAAATTTTATTGAAAACTAATAAAATATTCTCAATTACTTTGAAAAGGCTATTAAGACAATAAACAAAATAAATAGCTCCTCCCATCTGAACAATTTTCAAAGAGGCAATTTCGAAGATAGTGCACGCGGCTTTGACCATCGAAGAAAAGTCACGAGTCACCAATATGACGTCATAGATCTCAATCGCCTTTTCTCTTTATACATCTCCAATGGACATAGACCATTGACCGTATCAGGTCTACTGCTTTCCCAGACTTATCTCCTAGAAACTCCTATTTACTATTTACAGTTTATTTTTCATCAAGCACACGTGAGCAATATTTTCGATTTTGAACCAATAAGAATTAAACTATACAGGGTGTTGATAATGCCAAAAAATTCAACTACACTATGTTATTAATTGAAATTGTATACTCTTCTATTATTGTAAGTAAAATAAGTAAAATAAAATAAGTAAAAAAATACTAAGTAAAATAAATTATTATCAACAAGGCAATCAAAGGTGAACTGATATTAACATACAATAAAATAGGAATGATAAACATGTAATACCAATACTGTATTTTTCTACTACACTGTAAGCCGCCGCAAGAAATTATTACGAAGGAAAATAATGAGAAAGGATTTAACGAAACAAATTGTACAGAAAATTGCTCGCCGCAATTGGTTCTAATACGGTAGTTGCTTGTTGTTGGAACGCACTGAAAATGCACCGCTCGGAAATTACACCGATTCAAGCAGTACCAATCATAAATAAGCTACACTTGTTCCTCATTATTAATATTGCTTCTTAAAGAAATTAAAAAATATTAGACCGGTTGGTTTCCTAAATCCCTCATATATTTAGCCCGTCTACTAAAAAATTTCTATGAAGACACTGCATTGCGGAATCAACTCACTCCAACCATCAGCTCGTGGATCAACCACTAAGATCGCGCCACAAAAACAAGCAGGCATTCGGACAAGCGTGCAATCGAGACCCGCATTCTTCTACGCCATTATAACATTGCTCTTGGAAACGGAAACGGTGGCATTTCCTTTCAGATCGTGAAAACTTTAACGTGGCACCTTCACATTGCATCCGATTTCTTTCCAATCGGTTTCATTAAACGCAAACTTGTTTAAGAAAACTTCAATGACCGCGTACACTTTATTTAAAATTCCCCGAGTACCTATTCCAACATCTTGTTTCGTTGCATGAATCACGTCATTGATATTTCAATGACGTTAATAAAATTCTAAGACCTAAAATGAAGAATCAAAATATTTAAATCAACGAGGTTGACTTAAACCACCACTTTCACAATCTTGAAATGGATAATCGAACTTCAATGTCTGACTTTGAAGAAGGACGCTTCTATGAAGAGATTGCTCCAGCAAGAAAGCGCTAATTCGTGCCAGCAAGAAAGAACCCTTGTCAGCCGCTGATGTCAAGTGTGATTTCTAGAAATCGGCGGTGGCATTTCTCCTTAATATTCTCACGGAGGGTAATGCACGATGGCTGTCAATCGGACAATATCATATTGACAACCTGTAATAACGAAGGTCGAGGTGCAGTGGGTTAGTGAAACAGGTGATGGTGGTCGATTGCCCTACTATCGCTCGTACCGCATCGGCTGGATTATGGTCGGCTATCGCCAGCACACTTTACAAGTAGGATCTCCGTCTCAGGCAATCTCTGAATATGGTGCCACAGGTACTAATAGATACTGGTTCCGTTCTCTTCAAACTGTTCACTCGAACCGAGAAAAACTCTCAGGAATAGCTATTTCCAATGAATCGGTAACTTAAAAAAAGTAGAATGGTAAAAAAATAGAAACGTTGAAGGAATAATATAATTTGACACTTGTTGATAATGGTGCATACTGATACGCTTCAGTTCATACTTTTATGTATAATTTAACTCGTTGTTGAATTGTGGTATTTTTTATGTATTTTTGAGCGATTATGAATTTTTAAGAATCGAGACGTGGGACTTCTCGGTTACCTTCATCGTCACTGTTTTATGTTTTAGATAGGTTACGAATTATATGTGTTGGTAATTGTTATGGAATTTAGAAAAATTTCTTCTGACCCTCTCAGAAGCTTCGGAGATATTTTTTTTTAGCAAATAGAAGATTTTAAGAGGGTCAGACAATATATATTTTAAAGTTGAAAAATAAGGACCACTCTATTGTACAGAGTAAAGAGGCTAAGTGTACGTGTCGAATTCAAGTTCATTGAAAAAACATAACGTATGGTCGATCAAGCTTGTTCGCTGAATGAGTTCTTACACAGAAACCAGGTAATAGATGCATTCGTTGCTGCGGAGAAAACGAGATCTACTTATGATAATACAAGTTTCTCTAACAGAGTGAAGAATTTCTTCCTGATCTCAAGGTAGGAAGAAGGAAACTGATGCCATTAGAGATTTTGGCAGGAAGTGAAAGGACTATTTCTTCAAATAGTGTTAATAACCATAGTTTCTACATGTTTAATTATGTTAAATATTTATTTTTTAATTTAAGTGAATGGAATTTTTATAATCCTTAAAACGAGTTTCTCCAATGTAAACCAATTAAGTGTCAATTATTTCTAGCCAAAGGTGCACAGGGTGATTTCGGAAAATATATCAAGCTGCAACTGTTATTATCGTGATACTAGAATATTAATACGAAGAAATTAACACATGTTGTTCTTTTTTATATTAATTGAAAATATTAATACTGCGTAAGATACCTATTGTGTATTTAATTACTTTATTATAAAAAGTGTTCAAATGTACAAGCATTAAGCGCTAAATATTTTGTCATTTTTTTATGTTTTTTTATAGCAGTGCAACGGTATTTGGTAGCCACATTTAGACAGTTATTATTCTCAAATGAAATTATCTTATAAATTCTCAACTAACAGAAATGATCAGTTAGGTAATTTATACAATATTTAAACCAGTCTCTATGTGACGTACAAAAATTTTGTAAAATTGCATTCTACACAATTTATCTCTTGCATGTATACGACTGAATAATACTTGTTTAAATTCATCGACCACCAAAATTCAGCAAACAGAAATCTAACTGCAATCCAGTAATTTTAAATACTTCGAAAAATATTAACTTTTCGATAGTTATGCCTTCACACTTTTATACATAAAAGCGCTGGGAGCACCAGTTTATCTATTCTAAAAAGCAATATTAAAAAAAAGAACACTATAATTGCATTCTGCAGTTGCGCCATACTAAATAATATCCAAAAAAATATAACCATGAGAAAACAGTGTTCCTTAACAGTGCAACATTTCCCTCTACCAATTTACTCCATCTTCATACAGAAAGCAGATCTACCCCAATCCACTTTCCATAACTACTGTGTACACGCAATTACAATTTCGTAAACAATTGAAAATAAATTTTTTAACAATCTCTAAATAATATCCAATTTACGATTGAAAATATAATATTAAATTCCGATGTTCTTTTAAATCATAATCCACCATCCTGAAATCATTTAAATTTCATTTTCAACGCAGCGTTGAATTTCATTGCATACTATTGGCATTCAAACAGAGATACAATACCTCGATCATAATGTTTCGCTTTACGAAAGTGTAATCATAGGACTTTCGCAACCCAAACCATGCGTTAAAGTCTCCGAACGGCATTTCACAGTAGTATAATGAAATCATGCAGTCAGTGTATATCATCACAGCGTAACTTACCGTGTTTAAGCCTGCCGTTCTTGGAAATGAGGAGAGATAGTGGTTCAGGCACCGTTTCTGTACACACACTGTCACGTTGATCTGTCCTTAGACCGAATAAAGCGTTCCTGCCCACTTTCATGTACTGCTTGCCCATCGTCTTGGGCGACCTGATCCCGAACAATGACCCTATCAACTTCATCTTGAATTCTTGAACAACAGAAGACCTTTAAAAACCACACAGATGTCTACTCTTCTTCAAACTTCCTCACTAACAGACTGGCTCATAACCGTACTCCTCTTTGAAGTCGTTTGTTTCTGCTGGGCAATATCTCAGAATCACGAGACTGATAACACGAATAATTCTTTCCTCTGCGTTCCACTATTGAGTTGCGATAATTAAGTTAATTGGCGATTTTGTGCTCTGTTTATCGCCACGCCGTAGAAATCTCGTCACAGCTAATCTACGATGTGTTACGTTTGGAAACTATTGGCTCACGTCACTTCTCCAAACATCGTTCCCAGGGGTACATGCGGTCTGCTCTTAAAACATAGTTAACAGACATTTCGTTTCCTATATTCTACTGTGATCTCGACTTTTGCTGGTCCTTCCTGACTTTTCCTTAGTCTCCTCTCTTCTGGGTTATTCGTTCAAACAAATCGCACTTTCGAGATAGTAATCGTTCGAGTAATGGTTGCTCCTTCCTTTATCGGTGTTCAAAATTTCTTCGGGGTTTCGGTTCCAACCTCGTTAGCAGCGTACAGATCCTTGAACTGTTCTGTCCTGAAACACAAAAGCAAATGGATACTATTTAAAGAGGGTTGTGGTTTTGAAGTGGTTCCAATGCGCAGTATTTCAAACTGATGAAATACATTGAATTCTTAATTGAATCTTCCTTGCCAATCAATTATTATTTTGTAAAAACAAGTAACGCTTCTTAACAACCTATAGTTTAGGGAAGAAACTCTTAATTTTGTGTTCTAAGCTTGGTAAGTCTGTCGAGAAGAGGGTGATCCCTCAATGAAAGAATAAATCAAAATTGTACAAAAATATTCTTTTCGTCTAAACTTTATCTTCAAATGAATTGGTTTTGAAGATTTATCTCATATGTATGGACTGGAGCTACGTTAAAGTAGTTACCGTCAAAACGAGTAGAAATCTTCTGGAGTTGGCACCTTGCGCGGATCAAAATGTAATAACTGGTCGAATGTCTCTGGTCAACTAGGCAGATGTTTCAAGTTGACCATACTAATTAATTGTAGCTTCTTGCTTTTCTAACTAATTACACTATCATTCATGCGCATGTAAACATATAGGTAGTTAAGATAAATAGCGTTCTAACGTCACCATAATGGAAATGTTTTCTACTGAAAACAGTGGCAGTTCGAAGTCTATTCGTTATATAAAAATTAAGTTTCACAATACAATAATTATCTTGCTATTAAGTGACGTAAGAAATTAAGTGCTCTTCCTTTAAACATATCCGTCACTCCGAAAAATAATAGCCTCTGTTAACCACGGAAATTTGAAAGTGAGCATTTCTAACGTAGCTTCTACCTTTTTGAGATTTCAGATATCTACTTATTTTGTAATTTGTTATCTGATTCATGTAAAAAATTCTGAAATACAATGAGATCGGGTTTTGTGGAGGCCGTTACATTATTTTTAACCAATTACCTTTCAACGGTTTTTAGATATTTTATACTTCTACACATTGTTGCACAACGTTTTAGATTATTATCTGATATAGAAACAAAAATATTGCCAATAAATGTTTTTTCCACTGAAAGTACGTATTCTTTTAAATTGTCTAAATACTAAAATGTCTAATTATCTTCAACTGTTGTTGCAATACAGTTTCAAAGGAATATTTTATTTAATTTCCAATGAGCGCAAAAATAACACTTGCAACCAAACACTTTTTTAGATGCACCTGTTCAAAGAACCTTCCCCGAATATTATTCTAATGTGAAACTATACAGTTTGAATAGTATTTTGCCCCAACAAATCTGTTTCGTGGCACGAGTATGGACTACGACACATTTTCACAGACCTAATTACAGCAGCCGCCTGTTTATCGTTACTCCAACAGAATCAAATCCGCCTTAATTAGTATCTGCCCAGTTTCCTCGTACGCTTAGTGTTTGATATATCGATTTTCAGTATCTAGTGTCTTATTACCTTACTTGACCGATTTGTAGAAGGAGAAATGTAAAAAAAATTAAATCGTTTTAAAAAAAATAAAAATGTCATAAAAAATAAAAAAAATGTATTTCTTATGTAATATACGACTCTTAATTTTTTAACTCGACGCCAGATTTACACAGTGCAAATGATGAGGCGCCGACAACAAAATGGAGAGTCGTAGATTAAATAAGAAAAACAATTATTTTCTACTTTGTAGGGCAATTTTATTTTTTAAAGTCGGTTTTATTCTTCAATTTTTTTGTATTTTCGACTTTTTAGTTATCTAAGGTATATAACTACAGGTATTTTTAAAAAATGGGAGCTGTTCGTAAAAAAGGAACCGTTTGCTGGAAACAGAAGATTCCCAAAATTAGCGGCTTGGAAAAGTGAGAATAAGGATGTTTCTGATTCGTTTTTATTAACCAGTACTAGCAAAGTATTGGGCCAATATTGATGCAGTGTAGGATGGGACCACCGAGGCATCCTTCTTTCGAATAAAACAAAGATCATCAAGATCGGTCCATATGCTGACGAGTTATGCGCAGACAAACATAAAAAAAATACATGCGGGTTGAATTTATACCCCCCTCCTTTTTGAAGTTGGTTCAAAATGGCGCACGTCCGAAAATTCGTAGCCATATTGCATCGTAATTTTTGGAAATGACGTCTTACAATTAGCTATAGCTTTCTCAATAGAATAACTATCTAATATTATGTTAGCAGCCTACTTTTCTATTGATAGCTGAGTTTTATATAGTACAGATTAATTACTTTTAATTGCGCAGTTACACTTCAACTGGAGCAAACTAAACGTTTCCACTGTTCCAATTTCATAACTTACTTCAATGAAGAGGTGAATATTTAACCAAGTATATGCAAATACCTTAATTTCGATAATAAATAAATAGTTTATATGCATAATAATGAGCATGAGTTTAGAGCTACTGAAAGGTCACACCATTCAGGTGTCTCAAGTTACGTTTTCGTTTTACTGCCATTACGCCACTTTTATCGATATTATTGGTCAATAAACACTAGTTCCGTCATTCAGTAATTTCATATGAATAACACCAATAGGTTGAAATGATAAAAACGTTTAGGTGTCCAACTAATTATGAACAATAGAGTAATTAAGCGAACAATAAAAACGCGAGTAATGAAACATCTTTCAACTATTATACATTCAAGAAATATTTTCTTAACTAAAATATTCCTAGAAGAAGGTACATTAATTAAGTAAAAAAACAATTTACCTAATTAAATTATTGAGCCTTATCGGATTCCTTGATATTTAGTATAATAATCGACTAAACGTGGTTTTCAGTAATTTGATACTCAACCTGTTATAACGCAGTGTGACTGTATCATGCTAAACTAATAAATCAAATTACAGTCTACTTAATTCACACGTTCACACTGAAGTTTTTGACGCGTTTTACGATTTCACTATGTGACTGAGTTTAATCTTTAATCTTCCTCTAATTTCCTGTCGTATAATAAAAACACAAAAACGGTATGCTAAGTAAATTCTAATGCCAAATGTTATATTGTGTATGTATTAAACTTTTTTCCCCTGAAACTGAAACAGTGGTTGATTATGAAAACGTGACGCACTTTTGTTTTTGCTCGACCATTCGATACATTTCTGAAATGTGCGCCGATGCTTCACTTCAAGAATAAATTACTAGGTACAATCGTAAAACGTAAAAGATTTCAGGACCTCAAGTTTTGCCATTGTGACTACGTTGACTGCATACCTTAGCGAAATTATGTAAACGTAATACCATGGATGACAATATACACAAAGCATTACATGTGTTCAAATATAAACAATACATTGGCAGAATGCCACATTAAATATGGTACTGCCACCGATAAAATGAAGCCTTGCGTAAAAGTAATTCGAAATTGCTGAGTAACGGTTTTTTTCAAGGAAGTTTCGTTTTAGTGAAAATTGGTGCAATTTTTCTCAAGAAGAAACGAAGCTTATTACTTATTTTTCAAGTTGAATTACTAACTTTCTACGTGCACTATTCATTACTAGATATACTCTATGAATTTAATCTGTATTTATATATACTTGAGTTACAGTGGGTGGCCAAATTATTATACTCAAACGAAAAGGTTTTGAGATTTCGTAAGTTTAAGCGATGGAATGGCTGTATCTCTGCGAAAAATAGTCGCAAAAAATATTTAAAAACGCATTTCAACGGTTGAAGTTTCTTGTTTTTGAATCGAGGACTCAATCTTTTTATG
Source organism: Andrena minutula (assembly GCA_929113495.1). Taxonomy (NCBI): domain Eukaryota; kingdom Metazoa; phylum Arthropoda; class Insecta; order Hymenoptera; family Andrenidae; genus Andrena; species Andrena minutula. Next base: position 42,665,386 of record OV815994.1, read on the forward strand.
CCATTATGGTACTCATTTATCAAGATGAAGCGCAGGGAACGAAGTTTCAGAAAACTTTGCCCAGTTTAAACGTATACACGGGCCCAAAAAATTTTTTCCGGTTAATTTCGTTTTTTTTTTAGTTTTGTTGTATGATTTTTGTTGACCGAGTTAGCGATCAGAGCAAAAAAGATACTTTTCTCTTTGATGACCTATAACTTGCGAACTCATGATTGTAGACAATTTTTCATAAGTGTTTTGGAAAGTTAAGAAAGTTTCCTTTCAGAACCTTTAGTTGCCAATTTAAGATTTTTCTTTAATCGTATTAAATCCATTTTTAAAATAATCCGAAAAATTGACAAAAATGTTTTGAGTATAATAATTTGCCCATTCTCTGTAGGAAATATAATAAAAACTTTATAATAAAAACATGGAATAATAATCTTCACGATAGTATGATAGACTCGATGGATTGCAATCACAAACTTAGGAATTTGTGTAATAACATTGTTTAATAAATCATCGTTACGAGACAACCACTACCTTTTCAGATTCATGTATATGTACATTTATGTATACTTGTAAATACCTACAAAAATTTATGACTCTTAAATATGTACTTCAAGCCAAATATTAAACAAAATTAAGTTCTAGAGTACTATAGAAAAGGAATTACATATGTATATTCCATACTATATACTTTTATTGAAAAAAGACAAGATAACTCAGATTTTGGGGAAGAAAATAATTTTGAGTAGCTTGCAACAATAACTACATTTTGGTTGAACACTGTTTACAAATATAAAACAAACAACAAAACATATTATACTTTTGTTATTGTTAAACTTTTCTATGCACTATAATACTGTTTCTAAAAAAATATTGTAATTCATTAAAAACGAATAGTACTTAGTACTTACAAATGAATACGTATAAAATAAATATTAAATTACCTCACTTTCCGTGGAGTCGAAAGTAGAAATTTTTTTCGATACTTTGGGTACAACTAGAATATATTCAATACTTAAGGTTGCATATAAAAGGTAAGGGGGAAACGTAGAATGTTCATTTTTCGTGATTTTGAGATTTATAGCACTTTTGGTTGGTGGGAACTGCGACTACAGAACTGTCGAATCACTAAGGATTATGAAGTTCAAATTCCCCATAAGATAACTTTAATAATTTGGCATACTGGTTAAAAACAGGAAATATTCACCCTCCACTGGAAAAAGCACGGAATGTCCCCACTTTTTTGCCTAAACATAAGCTTCTGTCGCCAAGGTACAACAAGGAATGAAGGCAAGGGAATGGAGATCTGTCCTACGAAATAAAATTGTTAAAAGATACCCATTCCCCAGTATGTGAAGGAACTGCGAATATTATGTGATATTTTTATCGAACCACCTACAACGGTTGTTGGTCGAATACACATCACCATTAAAAAAAAAAAAACGAGACGGTTGAACTTTCCAATAGAGCATACAAAGACCTCCTGCCTATTTCAAAAACAAAATATGAAGATCGTATGGTCTTAAAAAAGCGATTTTATGAGACGTTGTATCGTGCATAACGAGGAAATGAAAAATAGAATATATGACAATAACATGTAAAAGTAGCTTTTCTGAAGTAGTTTTCCTTGTTTTGATAAATATAGAAGTGGAAATTTCTTCTTTTGTTTCAGTAAGTTGTCCTCTTCAAACTTGAAAAAATATTATAATAATGTAAAACCATTATGATTCTCTTACTTATTTTTGTCTGATACCTAATTACGGTAAAAACTTCATGTTATGAAGAATGCAGATAAATGCATTCAACCTTGTTTCTTTACTGATGGACTAAAGTATTAAAACTTATTTTTCTCGATAAAGCTGTTTTGTGACATTCCCTGTTTTTCCCTTACCCTTTATATAATAGTATTAATGAGAGTAAAATACAAATGATGGTAATATTCAGCATAAACAATTTCAATTCTTCATGTTCGATTACATGACTGGACTGAACTTGTTCTGTGACTACTATGCATTTTGTATTTAGAAGACATAAAGCACTATCCTTAGTTGTATGAAGAAGGTAATTGATCATTGAAGTGTAAACCGCAATGCGTTAAGGATATGCAGCCACGTAATTACTTATGAACTATGGTACAGCTGCATCCGTATAACTTTCGATCTGAAAAAGAAAGTTGTCCGTCCTTTATATTATATAACTGCCTTTGGGAGTATCGATTCTGCATCGCATACGCGATTGCAGAGACCAAAGATTATCCAATAAACGTTCAGCAACCATTTCTTTCAATATCATAAATTCCATAAATCCTATTTGTAAAAATAATAGAAATACATAACAGTATTTGTTATATTTCTTTAATTTATCATGATGATTTACTAAAGACTTTGAAATACATATTTAAATTACATTGTTAAAATGTTGGGACTGCATAAACCTGTCGCTTATAGAACACACAACTTAATAGTTACTACTAATAAAGTTATAAATAATGTATTTCGGCAGGATATATTTAAAGAATTTGTAAATGTCAATGTCTTCTTGAAAGGAAGCGAATTTCTTATGACTGTATTATGTATTATACAATTTAATATATGTTGCTGCTAAAAGCTAAAACCATTGCCCTTGTGCATAATTTGATTACAGGAAGTATAATATATTATGAAATCATTCCCGGATTATGCAAGACACTCGTTTTTGGCAAACTAGGGTATATTCATTAATTCGAAACAGAAAAAGTTGTACATAAAATATGAGAGATAAAATGCAACTATTTAGTGAAGCATTGATCACGTAATAATACAAAACTTTAGAAAACGTAATATACCTGTTTTAAAAAATGTGTTCCTCAGTGTATAGTCCTCATTACAGAATACGTTGACTCACAAATTTGTTAAAAGAAGTTTTTGCATCAATAAATTTCGATGATTTTCAAGTTTCGAAATGCATTTTTATGCTATGTAAAAGATTAAGGAAACTATATATTATTTCGAATTAGACAATTAAGACTATCAATAACGGTTTCACTTTTGAGATTAAAATCTTTGTTTTCCAGCTAGTAAGTTAGCTTTTTCTCTCTTATATAAGTTTCCAAAATTAATACATAATTTCCGCATTGTTTGCATTGAAATTCAATAAAGATTTGTTTAAAAAAATTCATAAATGCACAGTTGTGCCCAGTTATGTTGATAATTTTACCCAAGATAGGTTGATACAAAATCATTCCCACTACCATTTCTTGCTTACTTAGGACGTGGGAAATGGGAACCCTCAGATTCTTCACAACCGAGCGCTCGGCGCGCGAAGATAGGGCACAGGGAAGACTGGGCATTAAAAAGTATAAAATGTCAAGTTCCGCATTTCTCATCGGATCTAGTCGGACATAATTCAGGCTATAATTAACGAAATTACATATAAAATGAACTTGCAAAATTTAAAACTTACTATAATAGTTTTATATATACTATATATATAAAAATATATACATATAAAAACTCAAAATATATATAAAAATAAAGTAGTCAAACCTGTTCAGAAACAAGAATGAATATTCGGCAAAAAAGCGTAGCTAGTCATGAAAAGTGAAAATAATTTTTTTATAGCGTATGAAAGTTACTTCTTTAACTACTTGGCTTCCCAAGTAGTTTCGTTCACAGCGGCGCCATAGGTTGACTGAAATGATACTGGATAGAGAATTCAGTAGGAAGAAAAAAAGCAAACTACGAAAACTGGTAGCACTCACACTTTCACTACTTATTAGCACAAGTACTTAGTATTTACTCACGTCCTACATAGTTCCGCATCTGAGAAAGTAGTAACACACATTTCTCTCGTTATAGTACAACATCATATTATATTACGTAACACGCAAAAAATTTTAAAACTGTTTTCAATAAATCAAATCTATTACTTAAACGAAGTTTGTTACTTGCAACATAGTTAATAATTTGATTAATTCTTATGATGCACGTATTATCACACAAATGTTCATTTCAACAATGCTATATAAATGTTTCACCTAGCTATGGAACGTCAAACAGAGTTCAGGATTGTTTTTTTAAATTTTTGTTTTATTTAATTCTACATAATCGTGTATGGAGAATACATAATATGGTGTTCCTGTTATGGTTTCAATCTTTTTACGGAACGTAAATCCCACGATAATGCATTCAGATCCTTTCGAGATGAATGTACTTTAAATGAATTACGTATAATATACCCACTTATCATATTATGGTAAACTTTCGAATTAATACAACGGCATTGCTCTTACGAGCATTAAACTCTTTTATGTAGGTATTACTATTATTTATTCTTTATAAGAAACAAGGCGTTTCAAATTCATTTAACACAAGTGTAGTAAGTAAAAAATTGTTATAGTGAGAAAACTGATAATAATGTTTTTAACAAGCACTACTCAACAAATAAACACATCATTTTGTGGGAAACTTTTTTATTATCAATAATGAATCTATATTTCTTTATAATTATAAAGAGTGTTGTTAATTAGTAAATTTGAAGATAAATTATTGATTATAGTCATTAAGCTTGTTCAAATACTAAATATTTTAATACCTTCTGTACAATTCTATCATATCTGATTTGCTGCATAGATTATACTATAACATCATATGTTAACTCTTTTGCATTCGCATGTGACAAATCTGGAAATAAATATAAACTCGAAATAACTATTGCAATAACTTTATAAGTTTAGAAATTAAAAATATTTACTTAAAACATTTTCTTTTTATTGTGTATTTTACATATAGAAGTAATATTAGAAACAAAGAAGCAGAACAGAACATAAAACAAGAAAATAGCAACACCTGTTAAGAATATAACCCTTAATTATCCGAAATTATTTACCACCCGTTAGAAAAGTAAGCTAACGCTGAATATAAAGAATAATTTAAAATTTCTTTGTAAACTATCTCCTCTAGGCTGAGATTTTTTAAAGAAGTGAAGATAAGTAACTTTAAGCAAAATCTATCATAAAACTGACCATGTTATATTATGTTGTTGATAAGCACTGTAAACAATTGGTGTGACATTAAACATCCTAAAGAAAGAAATAAACAGCAAATTATAAATATGAACATTAGACGAGAATGATATTTACTGGACGATAACCTTAACTCTTTTATGCAGTTAGTAATTACGAGAAAATAATGGTTTCGCCGGATTATTACTTAACTTAGTTTTTCTACGCTGTTTAGCTAGCATAATACTTGTGTAACAAAATTATGACGCAAGTGAATTATGCATATACATACGTCTGAGGAATCTGCAAAGCCTCGGTTTGCCACATACGAAATATTCGTTGTTAATTGAACTTCATATTGTTTATCAGCTTCCACTCACTTTCATAATTTTTTTCGAAACAGTTTCCATGTTACCTTCTTGCACTTTCTCCAGCAATCAGTGAGCTTCATTATAGTATTTTGAATAATATGCATATGTATGAAAGCTAAGAGTACTGATCAAACAATGATTTTCGAGAAGTTTCACTTCTGAATAATTCATGTTATAAAAAATTCCTCAAATATTTTGATCCATAGTGAGGGCGATTTCCTCGTGTAGATCATATTAGGATTATAGTAAATTTCCACTAGAAGTTGAACAGTATATCCAGTCCGTGAAAATAATGAAATAAAAGATTTTGTTTTTGTTGGCATTTTGTTTACGCATCTCTGTTACGTTAAAAAATATAGCGAAAAAATTCAGCATATAACCAGTGAATTATAAGCTGTCCCTATACTATTTGCATATCCAATATTTAGTAGTTTAATTTTAAATTAAAACACTAAAATTTGTAAACATCAATTTCACTGATGTATACTGTAACGACAAGATGAATACAAATTGGGTTGTGTTGCCTTCTATTTGGAGAAAACTACTTAGGTACCTATATATGTACATACATAGAATGTATATGTACACTAATAAACAGTTTACTCAAGACATACTAAGCTCTCTAAATATCATCAATACTACGTAGCTGAAGTCAAGTGAATTCCAAAAATGAATTTAAAAATTACAAGAGGCTGCACAGAAGTACGAAATTCGAGGTACCCATAATCTTTATACATGTTTGGTGTGTAGAATAAAAATTACTTGCCATCAATTACTTTATATTAATCTAGTAAAACTTGCTAAACTTGAAGTAATATCACATCCATGTTACAATCATCAGGATTCACGGTAGATGAGATATAAATCTTCATGCGGTAAATAAATTTTTTACTACGAAGTCAGTGTCAGTTGATAAAATCTGCAAATTGATCAAATGAATTTATTCATGTTTGTAGCGTATTCATCACTTCCACGGTCAGTAAATAATTCTTTTTCTACAACCAGGTAGATATGGTGACTGCATCATCCCAATTTGTAACAAATGTAGCTGCAGTAAACAATAACAATAACCCCTATAAATAAATAAGTAAATGTTAATTATTTTGGAGATACCTAAAAGAGCAGATGTATCTTTGCATCTTACGATCAGTAAATTCGTCATATTCGATCTAGTAAATTAAAAAATGGAATTTAGCCTGAAGTTTATAAGAACTGTTTTTTAACCGAAATTTAAAAATATTTTATTTCTACGCGTGTCTCAAATCCTACATTGATACTCCTACTGTATTTAAATTTTAAATTCTATTACTGGGACGTTTGCGCATCAGTACATTTTACAATTTAAATAACTTCGCGTGTACTTGAAGTATAATTTTATTGATGTTGAAATAATTAAAATATGCAAAAATTATTTAACATTACCTTCGAGGCAAATGTTTACGCAACATACGTACATGGATTGCATATTAAGTTTATTGAGTGTTAACACAGTAATCAGTCAAGATCATCAATATCAAAATAATTTTTGCAAAAACTTTCTTTCTGGATGTAAAATTGTTTTGGCTACTAAAAATGTTGACGTCCAAGGCTAATAACATCCACTATACCTACTGCATCATTTTCTTGATTTTTTATTAAAAATATCCGTACAATAACAGAATTTTTTTTACAGCAGGCTTTGAAAAACATGTTCGTCACTTTCTATGGACTTGATGATTGCAATTTCGGTTGAAACGGGACCAAAATTTACTGTTGTAAATTTTCTGAATCTTTACCATAGACATATTACCTCATCTAAAAATACGACACAGTGACTGGTTATATCATTCATAAAATTTTTAGTGTACACAGTACCATAAGTTTTTTACCCAGAAGCACATTTATTAAAATGTTAGCACTAATAAGCTAATTACCTGACCACACCAAACTGCCGTTTTGTACTATTTACTTCGTCCACCAAGCGGAGAAAACTGCTAATTTCGATATCCGCATCATGAGAAAACCTATATATAATGCTTTATAACACGTTATAATTTTCTTTCGAATACTAACAAATTAAACGTTACATTGTTGCTAACTCTCAGGAACTATGCTCGTAATATAAACGTCACCTTTTAGCGCATATTAAACTTCAAGTACAAACGGTAGGCAAATGTGATACACAATACTACAAAACACTTGGATAAGTATAGTATACGCCACATCCTATTTTAAAAATATCAATGATTTTCTTTCTCTTTTATCACTAAAAGTGCAAATGAATAAATACAATTGATAACTCCTATCTCAACCAATCTGAATATTTTATTTTCCAAGAGATATTTCGAACTAAAACACTTCATATACTTGTAGGTATACATGTTCTCGTTTGCCCATCAATTTAGAAATTATCCAAAATGCTCATAGACTATACGGATACGAAATCTGAAGAAAGTGACTTGTTTATAAAATAGCTCATATTTTCATTATTACCTCCATTACGACGCTTGTATTTCATTTTATAGGTACATTATATTTCGTGTAAAATAGCAATGTGCATTTAACGAGAACCTATATAGAACTTTCGTCACTACTTTCTTCTGTGCACTGCTGGATTTACCCTATAGGCTAACAATGCTAAAGCCTAGGGCCCCTTTTAGTTGGGGGCCCCTTATTCTAAATATTTTCTTCGAAAAATTAGCATTTTTTATATTATCTTTATTAACTTGTATCTTTAATGTTTATTTATGTTAATGTTATGTTTAGTTTTGATATTCAATGTTAATTTTGAAATTAAATTCTTATTTAGATTATACAAGTATTATTATATTATAAAAAAAATCAAATCAACATCATTTTATTTTTTACATTTAACCGAGGGCCCACCAAATATTCAGCCTAGGACCCCTTGAAAGGTAAATCCGGCTCTGCTTCTGCGTACATGCATCAATGGTTCAAGACACGTGCACCAATGTACAACACATTCACGACTGTCTGCGTACGTAAACTTTATACATTTTTATTGAGCGGAGCATAATTTCGATATGTTCTGTTAAATTGCAACATTTTTATGAATTTCAACTGATCTGGAACGCATTTCTATCACATCTATAGGCGTGGTTCTTGAAATTATTATACACTAGTACCTACGCCGTGACAGTTAACGATGCAAAAAGAGATATGTATTAAGTGTATACGAAAAACGTCATTAAATAGTCCATTCGCTTCCCGTAAACAACATTTGTGCTGCATGTAGAACAGAAAGTATCAATCTTGTGTGTCCCTGAGAATGCATAATTGTGTAAACAACGAGCAAAACATAGGTGATCTTTAAGTTCTGCAAGAATTCCCGTTACCACTACGTAAACGATACGTTAATAGACATTTTGTCGTCTTATTTGCGTTACAAATTAATTTCACAAGGAAGTAATACGACATGAATGTACAGTTTCAGAAATTTACTCTCAAAGTGTAATGTATTTCCTGTATTCCTACAAACAATGAGGGGCACAAAACAAATTAAAATAGAAAAAATTCATAAAAATTTGAACGTTTTTAAAAAAAATTATCAAATTTACTTAATGAAATTTACCACCGCGGTCCATATTGCCATCTCCAGACTTCTTTCAGAAAAACTTAAAATTCTCGTGAGAAAGATATTTTCCAATAACTAAATAAAGCAATTTGAAGTTCCACCTTATAACTAATTATGCCTCTATAACTAACATATTACATTTGTAAATTAGCATGAGAAAAAATTAATTAATTTTACTACGACAAATTTTTTAGACCAACAAAAACAGACGCTTTCACTTTTTAGCTAAAGTAAACATGCCAATCACACTATTCCCGCCTGGTGGTTTTAGAAGACACTGATTGCTGGGTTCATTTCAGTTCCCGACATATCCCAACACTTACCGGAGACACAAGCACTTGGTTCGTATTACAAACCTGGTCCACATTTACACCTTCTCTCCTACCCATTTATTATGGACTTATTTTATTACAGACACCTCGAATTCGCTATTAAAGTGTATAGTATATGATGTGAATATGGTAAAACCAGTGACAGATTTAACAGGGTGGCCAATGAGCAGTTGCCACCTGGGCCCCTACATTGAAAGCCTCCAGGGCCCAATATTTAAAAAAAAATTATGATTATATCCAAAGTATATTTTCTTTCTGTATTATTACACTGAGTCCGTTTTTAGTAAACTACCGTTTTATTTTCCCTAAAAATAGGCCCCCACTTAAAAGCCCCCCCCCCCCAGGGCCCTGTCTTAAAAAAACTTATGATTTTATCCAAGCACTATATTTTTTTTCTATACTTTTCTGTATACTTACCCCCTTTTAGTAACTTTTACTACCTGTTAATTCTCCCGAAAAATGGGCCCCTTAGAACATTTGCTACCTGGGATTTTTTCTTAAATCCGCCACTGAGTAAAACAACGTTTTTATGACAAATGAGCAATGTTTGTTACAGTCAATCATATTATTAAGAAATTTGAGTTATGTGCAATATTAGGCACGCGCGATCATTAAAATTAATTGTCATGACATATGTATAAATCAGATGCAATCTAGATACACACGTCACTGTATTACGTGATCATCATAAGCAAACCATGTTATTCTACACTGCCGGACCACATTAAAGAATCAGTATAATTTTCTGAAAATTTTGGTCATTTTCAAATGTCTATATCTCCGCAAAAAATGATCGCAAAAAATATTTAAAAAAAGCATTTTAACTCTTGTAGTTTTTAGTTTTTGACACAAGGACACAAACATGTTTTCATTCATTATGATATTGTTTCATTGCGATGAAGCGTAGGAATCTAAGTTTCAAAAATTTCTGTCTAATTTGAACGTATTTATATGCGGGCCAATTAATTTTTAGATAAAATCAGTGGAGGGCCCTTGTAGAGCAAACATTTCTCTTTAATTTTGTTTCTTTTTTGTTTTGCTGTATCATTTACAGCTTAATCTTTATACATATGTATGGAGAAGTTTAACAATAAAAGTAGTTATTTAATTTATTACAATTGTTTACCTAACAATCTTCTGTTGAAATCTATCCTTCTGGCTAGGGGGAGGGGGCTAGGGGGAGGGGAGTAGAAACAATTACAAAAATTGAAAATTTATAATTTTCAAAGGCGTTGAAAGGACGAAAAATACACGAAAAAATGATTTCAAAGTTGAAGTGTCGTTATTTTTAAAAAAGAATGTAATTTTTGTAATTTTTTCGAGTTCCCCTCCCTAGCAAAAAGAATAATCTTCAAAATAAAAAAGGTTTCAGTCGAATCGGATAATAACTTTTGGAAATACAGATCCCACCGATTTGGATCAGTTTTTTGACACCTTGACTTTAACGACTCCCCTGGGCCGTCTGCAATGATTAATTATAAAACAAAAAATATATTTCTATAATTTAAGACATCTTTAATACAATGCAAAAAATTCCATTAAATTATATATACTAGTTTTCCTTTAATTAATTCCTAAATATCACCTATTTTTAAGCTCTAGACCGGAACCTCCCCTTAAGGGGCCCATAGTATACGCGTTGGGATATGTATCGATACATGTATCAATACAGATCGCGATACACGTTTCATGAAACTGGTATCTTGCTCACCAGCCAGAAAGGTGAGCAAGATGCAAGATGCAAGAATCAATCTTTTGATACTGCGTCAATCAAATACACATTCAGATTTGTATCGCGATACTGATACTTGCAACATTTATCGATACAGATCGCAACGTGAATGGGCTCCATTAGAATCGTTACACATAATTAAATCACAATATACGTGCAAATCAACATCTTTATATTAATCATTTGTTTTTCTCGGGTTATTATTATTACATGTATGATATAGTTAAAATAAAATATATAATACCACGGTGTACTGAACTTATTTTAAAAGAGTTTTTGACTTCCTCTAGAAAAAGGTGTGGGCACTTTTATTATTAAAAAATAAATGGTAAAATAATGGAAAAAATTATAATTACATCTGATTTGTCGTACGAAACTATTCAATATTTGGGTGTCTCTAAATATTATCTTTCGCCAGATTTGTAGAGCGAACATGTTTTCGAATTCTGAACGCAGAAAGAAAATAATTAAGACCACGCAGGTAAAAACTTGTCTCATATCTGATCCTATGAATAATACATATGTATATATTATCGCTTCCAGGGCTTATATCCCTACAAGATACAGACAAAAATAAAAAACCTTATTTGACAGTGATGACAAAGGATCACACAATGAAAGAAAGGTTTTTCCATTTGCAACATAGATCGTTGGCGGCTAAACCAATTCATCACGATATAAAAATAACTAGAATTATTCAAACGTTTTGATAACGAAACAAAAATGAAGTATCTGTTCTTCATAATTTTATTTAAATTATTTTTGTTTACATAATACCCAATTCTGCTTTGGACGAAAAACACAGTACTGTGTAGTAAACACTAAGTAATAAACATACCCATTATACCAAAACAGCGGTTCGCAATTGCGTTGAAGGCTTTGCAAGACTCGATAAATTAGGGAAAAGTTACGTTGCATTGCTTCAAGGCCTCTAGAAATGTTTAATGACATATACGTGGCTGCTACAAATACTTCATACTTCACCGATTGCGGTGAAGTACGTACATACATATTAATGTATACATAGAGTAAAACCGGGTGAGTCGGTCGGGCAGGAGAGTTGGTCGAGTCGCTATATTTCAGACTCTATAGATAAAAACGCATTAAAGTGTAACAGAAATGTGACACGAGGTAGGATAATGCTGAAGTGGGATATACTCTTAGGAAAAGAAAAAGAAAAGAAAGATAAACGAATAAGGAAAGTGAAGTTTTATTGCTACTATAATGGAGCATTTAAACAAATGCAATTAAAATAAAACAATATTGTATTTTCCCTTTATTATGTTTTCCCAGAAGAGTGTACTTTGCACATTATCTCTGTACAGTAAAGGACCCAATTACTGGCAGTCAACCCAATTACTGTCACCTGAAGCTATTTTACTTAAAATAACGAATAAATAAACGTTTAAGTAAAATAGCTTAAGATGACAGTAATTGGGTTGGCTGCTAGTAATTGGGTCCTTTACCCTAGTACACTATTAATGGAAACAGTTGTAGTGTATCACTCGTTTGTATAAAGTTATTGCAAAAAATCTAGGTCTACAAATACTTTTCTGACTCACTGTATGTATAGTACATAATAATATAATAGTAGAATAGAATTTTGAGGAAATTTGCTCTAGGAACTGGCTCAATATTCTCATTACATAAGAATAATTTCATGAAATATCGAAATCGTCGTTGGATAAAAATCAGGAATAATTGTGCAATAATGCATGCTACAATTTCTGCATTGAATGGGCATAACTCGACTCAAGCCGACTTCAATTATTCGACACAATGTGTGACATCAATATTATTTCACTTTGATCGTATCGAACATTTCAGAGAAAGCTGTAATGCATGGCTGCGCCCGAGTTCTGTCATTTTTTCCGTATCTGGAGCGTAAACGGTTTCTGAAATTTGGCAATAACCATGATCTTGTGCAACACATTCCAACATACTAAGTTCTGCATACACTTACTGCTACAATTGCTGCGTAGAGTATCTACTTTCAAAGTTTAGAATTAAGTGTTGAAAAACTAAAAAATAAATAAAGGTAAATTTATTTACAAAATGGCAGTCGTCATCAATTTCGATGACCCTGGAATATGTTGTCGGGGCATGATTCTGAATAACAGTTTCCAATGCATGTTGCCGTTGGTCGGGTTTAGTTTTCAAGATATTGGCGAAAGACTGTGGTCAGTAGTTGATTTGGATTAGATGATTTAGTGGCCCCCCGTGAGGCGAGCAGCCAACTTTTGGGAGATTTACACACTTTTTTATCTTAACATCAGCGGGGGTCCGCTGAACCAAACCAACTGCCGATCACAGTTTTTTGCGAATATTTTGAAAACTAAACCCGAGCGATCTGTATGTAGGAAACAGGTTGTCCAGAAGGTTAAATTTGACAACATATTTCAAGGACATCGAAATCGGGGAGGACTGCCCTTTTGTAAAGAGTAAGCAAAAGAAATAAACGTCGTTTGAAGCGGCCTATCTGTAGCATCCTTTTCAAAACTATTCAGCTCCAAATGATTCGCATAAATCAAAAATTTTTTTAAAAAGAACTGAATATTTCTTTTGGACGATGAAACATAGAAACGAGACAGAAGTATTAATAAAATATCAACATTAATATTTCACAAAATACCAAATACTAGTAACCATTTAACGCTTTGAGGGAGTTAATAACTACCTTTTATGTATAATATGCCTATTTACATTAATGGATTATATCGTTGATGAAGTAATTGCAAAGGAAAATATTATTAACTTGTTAACCAGGAAAGACTACCTTAACTTCTTACTTGAAGTATCTTTGCATCAAGTAATAGAAGTTAATTCTTTGTAAAAATTTAGTTATTACACAGATGATAAAGTAGTAAATATAGTATTCTAGTGTTGCGACATGCGAAGATTATTGTACCTGCTACTTTCTGTTATAGGCTAAAGAACCCAATTACTGGCAGCCAACCCAATTACTGTCACCTTAAGCTATTTTACTTAAACGTTTATTTATTCGTTATTTTAAGTAAAATAGCTTAAGGTGACAGTAATTGGGTTGGTTGCCAGTAATTGGGTCCTTTACCCCATATTGTAAATATCTCCCTATAGTTGTCACTGTGTTATTGTATTTGTTGGGATTCCTCGAATTTTGCGGCAAGTCACGTGCTCTCTTGGGCTCGTATTGGACATGGGCAGAATGTATCTTATGCCAATTTGCTGTTGATCTATCGAGACACGTGTAATTTTGTATCCACCATTGAAACGAAATATGCATATACCCACTGTTAACTCAATCCATGATTTAATATCAGAGGTAACCAGATATACATATTAACAATATTTGTAATAAATAATAATGCCTAACGAAGAGGCACCGAATACTCCGAAATGGAACAATGTTAATCACGCGTAGGAAATTGACTGTGGCTAATTATTTTTAATTTCACGATTTTAAATACTTTCGCAAAGTATCTAGCCAACGAACCTAAGTAGCTATCAGCAAGCTAATGTTCTTTCTTACGTGGTTGTTTATGATACAACTGAATGTGATAACTAATATGTAATAACAATTAATATAGTCAGCAACAGGATAAATATAATAATTTTCTTTATTATATACCTATTAATGAATTATTAAAACAGTAAATTGATTTTTCGATATTATTTTTAATCATTAATAAAATTTTACTTTATACAACTGTATAAAGCTTCTTTTCAATTGCATTATGTAATTTTAAGAACAATTTTAAAGAAATGATACACTTTTATGTAATGCTACACATTACATTCCTGGTATTATATTTACCTACTCCCTTTGAACGATTATAATTATTATTACGACAACAGATTACCATATCTTGCCCAATACAGAGGCATTTTCAAATACATATGTAATAAGTAAACTTATCTTCCCTATTTAACCTGTTTATATAACTGTTAACACACTTTTGCAACTTTATGCAAAAACTAAGCCGTGCCATTGGCTAGTTTTCCATAATTGAATATTAAAATGCATAAATCTGCAGTTGTTTTATATTCTTCCATAAAACGAGTATACTCATGGCCAGTCAGCAAAGTGTTAATGGAGATAACTAGGTAGCAATAGTAACGAGAGAAGTTCTTGTTCTGTACTATGAAGCTCTCTAGGTCTCGTCACTTCTCAATTCGTAAGCAGTAGATACTCTGCTATGGAATAAATTTCACACAAATTAGGAAATGATATTACAAAAAGATGGTAAGTAAGTAGTCATTGCTATCAAACTCGAATTGTTTTATCTACATTTCATGGTCCACAGTACGGAAACATAATGACCGCAAGGACAAATGGACTGCTCGGCATATAAGTTCCTGGCCATCTACTTACGAAGAAGGAACTCTTGACTTCAGACTTTCCATTCGCGTCGAGGGTGGAAGGGGTAAAAACAAGTATGACGCACATTTCCTACTGTTACTGCACCGCGAACTTAAACCAGATCGTGCTTTCACAACCTTTCGAAGTTTCCAAAAGAAGTGAAATCATACGGGGTGATATATGTGTACAACGGAACAGTTCCTTGCTTTAACAATTTTTGCGAAATCGTTGAAACTTCCTGGCGGAAAGTGTAATTTAGTATAAAACAATACCAGCGCTCGAGCCAAGACAATACACCTGCAACTGATTCAGCTATCGAACACCGGGATAATTCTTCGCTGTAGTGCTACTACAAGACGAGCAACTTCGATCAAGATAAAATAAATTCATCAGTTTTTGTATATAAATTTTCACTTTATTTTATAGAAATAAAAATTATTCGCATAAGAAATTAAAAAACAAATTTGGGGCTGAAGGAGAGGAACACATTTTCTATTAATAATATTATTGAAAAACACAACCAAATTCACAGTTTGAACTTTATAGTATTTATTTGAAATTTCAAATAGAGGCACAAGTAACAATAAAAACCTTCATTAAGGTAAAGATTATTCATTGAATAGAGATAATCCTAGTTAATAAAACTTTCGACTGAAGGATACAATAAAATCATCGGTTACTCGAATTTGTATTTGAATAATTTTGGTATCTGAGCAATGCCTAGCATTGTTACCGTCTAGATACCTCAAGAATTAATGTAATTAGAAAAGACGTGGGTGGCTCAAACAAATTCAGTTTGTTGGCAAGTTAGCTGGGATTATATACTTCCCAGATAGCACCGTACATCTCAGGGATTAATTTTAAAATATTTATGTACATGTAGATCAACCGCGAGTTGTACAGTAAATTGAAGAGTGAAAATTATTATATTGAATTTGTACGTGACAGCTCAATCCCGATACTTAGTGTGATAAGTATACTTAGTAAAATAAAAATTTATTTAGAAACATGCGAACGGACAAAAGTTTTTAGAACTAGTCGAATTTTTTCTACGTATTAATATATTCCAGTTACATACTTGGACCGTTCAAACACTTAAGGGTACTAGGGCTGGGACCATTTGTCGAATTTTTCGGTAGTCGAATATTTGAATACTTCAGTTGCTCAATTATTTGTCGAATATAATTCGAATACTTAAATATTCGAATATTTGAGTATTCGAATACTTAAATATTCGAATATTTGAGTATTCGAATACTTAAATATTTGAATATTTGAGTATTCGAATACTGATGTATGCGAATAGTATGGTGTGAATTATAAATCAAGTTCTTTGGGTTCATTTGTCAGGTGAAATCTTGTAAGCTAATTTTAACCCACTTCACACCAGACTATTCGAATACTGATATATTCGAATATATCGGTAGTCGAATAGTATTCGAATACCCAACTATGACCAATAGTTGGGTAGACCCGTGGCGATAGTAACAGGGGGGCGATTATAACACGTTAAATATCTCAAAACATATAATAGAGTACATGAGTATGTACATTTTCTGTGCATCAGCCACATAAAGTGTACAACCAAGATAAGATTATCTATTAAAATAATTGAAAGAAATATAATGGCAAAAGACTAAAATGAGCGAATTATTTAATGTAAATATGTAAACCACGTATCTCTTTTAAGAATTATCTAAAAAGTTCTACCAGCCCCATATTTTCAAAGTTCTATATCACCTGTTGAATAAATTAATAAAGAAGCAACAAATTAATAACGTTGCACATCATCATAATACAACTCAAAACACTATAATACTTTACTTATATCGCACGTTATCAGAATCTTCTGTTATTTTGTTTAGAGTAAGCCGCTGAAATTCAATACGAAGTGAATTGATTCTTCGACAGGGCCTTTTGCGCATACCTGAATTTCGCTATCAGATTGCATATTGCCACGCATTCCACACTCAGGTGTTAGGCCAATCGAATATCTCATTTACATCGTGCATTAGCATCCGTTCGTGCTGCCGCTTGGCGGCAAATTGTACGTTGTGATGCAGTAATAATCTGGCTTAACGTACACACGGCAGCGTTTGATGCAACTCGTTTCAGTATGAGTAACGATGGGAAGAGAACACTTTACGATGGTATTAATGATAGAGCGGTTTGAAGAGACATTACGAATCGTTTTTCGCAAGATTTTAGATTAGTTCGCAAGCACTAGTTTTGAAATCGAGAAATCCCAAATGAATTTGGTAAGGTACCTATACTAATTGAAATCTTAATGTCATAAAGGGCTGATAAATGGAAACCAGGTAAATAAAAAGTAACGATACTGAAATCCTTACATGTTTGTACCTTCATTTTTTAGTACAATTATTAATTGTTTGTATTTTACTGAATATACATTCTTGATAAAAGATAACTAAAATGTGACTACTAAAAATGTTAAGATACAATACGGTATGCTATTCTTTATTTGTATTCTCTTATCTACTAATAATGTTTTTGAAAAAATTACACTATTTTTAAATTTTTCTTATTTATTTATGACTGAATATATTAGCTCTTGATTCCATAGAACTATCGATAGTCATCATATGCGTGGTAAGTACTAAAAAGGAGAAATTCCATTTGAAAGTATGAATAAGAAAATTTACTTATTTATAAAATTCTGTTTGAGTTAAAAACGAACGTTATACCTTTGCTCAGAATGCAATGTGTTTGTTTACGAAGCCAAGTATAGCATTCAAAACATGTGTGCTCCATTTATTTTCAAAATTGTTCTACTAAAAAATGAGCACTCGTACAAATAAATTTGATTTAACTAAATATTTTTTCGGAAGTCATCACTCTTTTCGAGTTGTACTACCTATTCTAATCTTTCCTTCCAATTTATGGGTGTTCTTTAAACTTAAAATTTCTCAGATTTACATTATACGAATTAATAACGGTTATTTGTCAACAATTCAATGGAGAATGTTCAGTCGAATGAAATAAATGTATGTTCGTAAGGTGTACCTTTGCTATGAAGAATATGTCTTATTCAAGGAATAAAAAAAATTAAAAAAAATTCAAACCGACTTCAGGAAAAAATAAAAATTCGTTAAAATATAAAAAATAATTTTGTTCCTTATTTAATCTACGACTCCCAATTTTTTATGTCGGCGCCTCATTATTTGAACTGTGTAAATCTGGCGCCGTTTTAAAAAAAATGAGAGTAGTAGATTAAATACCTAAGGAACAAAATTATTTTTTACTTTTTAGCAAATCTTTATTTTTAAAATTTTTAAAATTTTTTACTTTTTAGTTATTTAAGTTATACAAATACATTTATTTGTTTAAGTTACATAACTACATTTATTTCAATAATGAAGTCGATTAATGAAACAAATTTCTTATTGTTGGTGTAACTTCAAAACTACTTAACCGATTTTGATAATTCTTTCTCCATGACCTAAGTTGAGTGATGCTAAACTAAATGCAATAAGTTTTGTGAAAATCGGTGCAGTAGTTATTGAAAAATTTACGGATAAACATAATACATACATACATACATACATACACATCAAACGTATAATCTCTTTCTTTTTGAATTCGGCTAAAAATATAAATTCTACGTGTTTTTCGGAGAACTAATACGGAAGCATTCATTCTGGGCTTGTGGTTTTGATCTGCAGCCACGAGCTCAGTATTTTTACGCTCTTTGCATTCAGTGAACGTCAGTTTTATGCGTGAACAGTGTTTCACAATACCAACGATTAACTGGCCTGTGAAATTGAGTCAGGGGTCTATTTTGTTATTTCGCATAAAACGAAGTATATACAACTGAGAATGAAGCAAACATGTAAAAGCCTCTTCACGGCTTACAGCTGGCACGTACCTATTTCAGATAGTCAGAAGCATCAACCCATTGAACGCGTATAATATATTTTACATATTCAGCCAATATTAAAGCTAAATCATCAATTTTGATTCGCGTTAGTAGGAAACTTGATTACTCTACTTTCAGTTAGTATCGTCTATCAAAGAAATGCTGAAATAAATTTTGAAAGAAGAATGTAACAAGGTAAGCATGAATTCAACCAAAAAAATAATTCAATCTATATATGCGCAACCCACTAAAATTTGTAATAAAATTTGGTACATATTTTTGTAAAGTAAATATTGAATTTGGTCGAGTATTTTTGTGCACGTTCTTTGGTACTTCCATGAATAACAATAATTTTTTAAATAGACGGAATATAATTATTTAATTAGACACCTTCTAATATAAAGTGTATTAATCAAACTTTATATTAATACGGATTAGAATTGGCAATTCTAACATTAACAATGATTAGTTATAAAATGTATCATAAACTGAGGAAACATTGGCAGTACGGGATAACATTGGCAGTTACTTAGCATGTATTAAAGAAGGAAGAAAAATAAAATTTTTATGGATTTTGACACTTGTAGTACAATCACAAAGGATGCAATGTTATGATAGGATAATCAAAGCAACTATAAAAATGTCAATTTTTATATTACCTATATAGCAAAATGCTCCAAAAACATGCCAATATTCCCCGAGTTTGCGGTTGGTTACTAAAATTATAATTTTCAATTTAATTCCTTTTTCTGTTTCTTCGCAACTAAAATCAACTGACACATAACAGATTTTCTACTTAGAAGACGTGAAAACACACAGCCATCACGTCCATGTTTGTAGGCTAACTAGTTAGTTTCTGCAGTTTCTAAGAAGAATCTCCTTTCATTCTTTTTGTAGAATTAATTACATCGATCACCAACTTTTTGTACAAAAATGAGCATCAGAGAAAACAAAGGAAACTAAGGTTGTCACAAAAAGGTCAAGTAGCGTAATTAAGCACTAACATATTATCATAATGTCGGCACTGGATGTGGTTCGTTTGTGGCATTTACAAAAAGTTGAACGTAATTACAAACATGTTACGGTAGTTTCCACAGAGAATTTTTTTGCTACCGGCACTAAAAGAGTTGCTTTTGCCTTCCGTTGAAAACTGTCACTGTATTGCAAGAAATTTAGATGGATGTAGTTGCAACGCGAGCCCTCCGTATGCCATGCCGTTGGTAAGCTAAAAGTTGTCATTTCGCGAGCCTCCTACTCACGTTCCAAATTTTTGTAAGTGAAACAATGCCGTATAGTGTTGGACACTATTTTTTGCCGTTCGGCCACGCGAAAAGTTGAACGAAATTCCTGTAAATGTAAATAGTGTAATAGTAAATAGTATAGTAAATAATTAACTACCAAATAGTTATGTATCACCTGATACATAAATAGCATTGTTTTAAATTATGAATTATTAGTTAGCACAAAATGGCGTATTACTTCAAATTTAAAAATCAATAAGCAAGCAACTATTCAAAGCGATATACTTTATCGTCAAAAAAATGTGTCGCAAAAAAATTTCGTGTATTCAAATTGTTTTTTCTGTCTTATTTACTTCTTTCATGATTTTTAAGAAGATTTAATTAATCTATATATAGTCATATATTCGGCAAAAAATAGTGTCGAGCACTATAGTAGCATTTATTATTGACATTTTGACATTCTGATGGACAACTAATTCCCAAATTGGGGACACTATGAGCCAATCAGAAATGCTACTAGGATAAGCTTCGACATTTCGTTCGTGTTGCACAAGTGCCTATAAATTAATGACCTCATATTCAACTATATTTTCGAGCATCTACGATAAATTGTTTAATCCCTTACATTGCGAACAATGAACTCCGATTTAATGAATTTTCACGAATCGTTATGTGATCAAATAAAGTCCGATTGATTTGTGAATGTGCATTTTGTTAAGAACGTTTTCAAGATTTTAGTTTAACGAATATTGAAGATATTTAAAAACATTTCAATAAAATTTATCAAAATACTGAATCTAAAGGAGACGATGTGTAACATTACTCGTTTTTTTTTTGGTATCCACACCTCCTAAAAGGTATTATATACAGTTTATTATATTCATTATAGTATCATCCGTTCTTTCAAATTTTCCATTTTCCCAACATAAATTCAACAATTCCTAACATAACAGTATTAGATAGCTATCTAAACAGATTATTTCATTGATAAACAGAAAATTGTTAGTGCAAATAGATTTCAATGAAGTTGTGATGTACTTGACAAATGATTAACTTGCTTCAGACGGTACTCGGTTCCAGCATTGAGAAATTCCAGTATAATCGATTATCTCTTTCATCAGTGTGCAATTCACTTGATCCCTCTGCGCTCGCGTGTTTTTGCAATAGCAAACAAAATAGTCTTTTTCTAGAAAGTAAACGTGTTTCGTAAGTACTCCCAATACCGTAGCCCTCGTTCTATCTTACATCGCAATGCTGGCCAAGATCGAGATTTTCTTTACGACTATGTTGAAACTATAGTGTCTGGTTAACAATATTCCAGCATTCCTCTGCTGCACACATCAATTCCAGATTTTTGTAGCTTCTAGTGTTTATTTTCTGACTAATCCCCCTTTGTTTATATACAACTAACTTTGCTATACGGCTTCGCCCGGAATTTAGATTCTGATTTTACAAAAAAAAAGTTTTCTTGGGATGAAAATAGTCACATTCAATTGGATTAGCCGGGCGTAAGGAGCTGAGGCACATTTCGTGATCCCAGAGTTTATCGTTCGAAAGTTTTTAGGCGACAGACAAACACACAAAGATATAAATTTTCTACTTTATATATTAAGAAACATTGTAATACTCAAATTGCAGGAAAGTTAATTCAGTAGTGTTCATTTGAATGATAGAAAATTAATGAGGCATATTTCGAAAAGTTTACACTTTGTTAAAGTCAGTGATTTTCTACTGTCGCCAATAAATGACAAATATGTGACTATGATAATTTAAACAGTGCAATTTGCATCGAATAAATATTTCGGATAAGATTCTAGAGGTAAAACTTAAAATTGATGTTTTTTTTAACACATCTAATAAGTTCGAGTTGGAAGCATATTAGAGTTTGAAATAAAACTATAATTCTGTAAAAAATTAAAACATTAACAGTAATACTAATTATTCGTTTCCAATTAGGGAAGTGATAAGTAACATAAAAATGTCCCTTTTTGAACATTATCTAACTGTTTCGAATAACGCTGGCAGATTAAATAATGGCTGGCTGAAGAAAACGTATTTTAATAAAAATCTGTAATCTTTGAATTCAATAAAATTCATATTAACTGAGTTAATAAGTTTTCAAAATATTTGTGTGTGAATTCCCCTACTAATTCCTGATTAAACTTGAATAATATTAAATAACATTTTTATACCTTAACCATTTAATCAAATTAGTAACAAATATGTAACTTAAATATTTAAAAATTGTTATATTGTAGGCTAACGTATTAATAAACCCCAGTAATTTCAATGAAATGTTTCTGTTCAAGGAACTCATAACAAAATGAAGAATTGAAACTGCGACGAGGAATGTAATGGTAAGAGATACAATTATCCTCCAAACAGAAAAATACTCGACTACGTGAAAAATTTCACTGGCATTAACTCCACGGAAGGAAACTTTGTAGTCGTTCAAATACCAACTGGTTCTAACGACAAGTTAAATTACACCAAGGCATACGGAAATAATTTTCGTAAAGATATCTACTTTCCAGGCACGTGTGACTGATAAACGGTAGATCACAAAACGTATGTACAAACATCTTTTGGATAAAATCAAATTTAAAATGAAAAACCCTCTGAATATAGAGAAAAATTTAAGTAGCAGCTCCTGGTGGTTACTTAAAAATATTCTCTGCTCGATACACATTTCCTTCATTTTGAATACTTTATTAGAAAGAAATATATAATTTAAACACCGGTCATATGCCTACTTATGTAAAATATTATCCCCTAAGAATTAAAATTGCATAAATTATTAATTTCTGCACACTGCAACTAACAATGAGTAGCTGTTAATTGTATTTCCTAGAAGTTTGTACTCTATTTGATACATTAGAATAACGAGCATCCTCTACTTCGTAGAATTAACTGAATTAATGGCTGCTCTTGGCACTTCTTTCTTTCGAGTGTGACGAATGTACTACAATATTTAAGTGCACGCAACGCAGTGGCTTATGTTACCAATGTATTCTGACTTAAATCATTTTGAGTATGTACGTACGAACACTTTTGCATTTTCCATAACGGTGATTTAACGGACAATTTCATGCGATTTGATATGCTATAAAAAAGGTAACAAAACCATGGTAGATATTTTTAATATCTTCACAGGTCCTTTATGGGGGGATTGCGCCTTGTTGAGCCGAAAAATTACCGAATTTTCTGCACTACTTCATGAAAAGCTGTTATAAATTATAAAATACAATCGCCGCAATTAAACGACGAATAAACCAGTACAGTTAGTAAAGTGACGTTACGTCAAAACGTTGGAAGCTTATCGTTTATTAAAATCATGCTTTTCGCTTGTGATGTCTGCAGTGAAGGTTACATAAGGGGACGTAATGTAATATGCCAAAATCATTTCGTGTAAAAATGAGAGAGGTCCAAAAACTGCGTTGCGTTACCGGGGTACTTAAAAATAAAGAGAAAGTCGAATTTCTTCTTTTTCCCTGAATGTTGCTTTACCTTCATCTTCATTCCACTCATTTTATGTAACATGTGATATCATTTTGATATAATACTTGTGGACGTTTTCCAAATCCCGCGTGTTACATAAATATTAATCATTTAATGCTGTTTCGTGGTAATTGGTTGCTATTAAGCTTATGCAAATTGACGATTTAAATACCATAGTAGGATTGAAATAGAACTAGAATTGCTAATCCTATTAAAATCATAGATTTCTATGATTTGATTCATCTTGCCATAGAAAGCAATCATTTATAATAACATTGCAATTTTTAGTAAAGTTGTTAATAATATAAATCTGTTCACTTCTAAAAACAAAATTCTTTGTGCATTTTAACATGCAAAAGATAAATACGAATTTTATTCCCGTATACTTCAATCACCTTCATCCTTTCTAGATTTCTAAAGTTTCTTCCCAAATTTAAGACGACTTGGAATTTTCTTCTCAAACTCTACATCTACTACGAAAACAAGGAAATATCTTCCCGCTATAAAAGATTGGAAGAAATACATTTGTATGGTAATTTTAGAAGGCATAATATTTTGTTCATTTCGATTTTATCAAAAATATATTTTTGCTAATTCTGTTTCACGAAGTTTAAAATAGCATGGAACGTTTCAACAGTAGCGACCACGAGACGTGCAATTACGTTTAAACTGTTGGAGGGACCCGATGAACGCTGCGAGGCAGTTGAACTTGCCCTAAATATCAAATAATAGTTCTAGTAGCTCGAGTCGACGTACCGTGTAATAATGAACCAAAACATGTCCGGGTAAAACAATGCGAAAGAAAGTGCGCTCCGATAGTTTCTTACAAAATTACCATAAGAACGCGGGATTATTCGCTACTGACACGAGATACTGTTACACGTGAAAGAACAGCAAGTGTTTCGCCGATAATCTGATCTCGATTATAGAGACCTTCAAAGATAAAATGTAGTGAAATAATTAATAGAGAAAGTAAGGAGGAGAAAATGTCGATTGTAAATGTCAATTAGAAATGAAAGTGATAGCGAAACATAAAAGAGAATATACTTTTCTCTATTAAATATACATTTACACTTCTATGGATTTAGAATAATGTAATCAAGATATCGACCGTAATTGTAGAAATAACACTAAGATGATAGCGGCGCACTAGTTCGGTCAGTTAAACAAGTTATTTTTTTTTTTTAATAGCTAATTTGCAATTATTAATATATAACTTCCGACGTTTCGGTCTGTGTTTAGACCATTTTCAAGGAAGATACAAACAAATACTGATACAAACAAACATACAAACAAATACAAAAAAAAAAATAACTTGTTTAACTGACCGAACTAGTGCGCCGCTATCATCTTAGTGTTATTTCTATGGATTTAGAATCAAGAATGTCGCGAAAAGTTATTTCACTTCTACTTAAAGCGAGTCAATCTGACTTTTTCATGTTTCGGTTCAATCAATCCTTTTGTATATTCAACGTATGTAAATATAAGCGACAAATTGTTTTTTTTTTAAAGATCTTAATACGACATATTTATGCAGTAATAGATTTCTTTGTGTATATTTTCATAACACGATATCGAAGCCAGGCTGTTTTAACTCTTATCTTCTCAATGTTTTTCTTTTCATTACTTCGAACTTCGAACAAAAACGTTAGCTGATTGTAACAGGAAAATGATAGCGAAGAATTGATGAATTAATGAAGGCGTTCATTCATCGAGTATATGTACATATACTCCGGAATTACTAAATTCCTAATTTTAAAAATTTGAAAATTTTAGACTCATATAGGGTAAAGGACCCAATTACTGGCAGCCAACCCAATTACTGTCACCTTAAGGTATTTTACTTAAAATAAGAAATATATAAACATTTAAGTAAAATAGCTTAAGGTGACAGTAATTGGATTGGCTGTCAGTAATTGGGTCCTTTACCCTAGGTAGATCTTGAACTTTCAAATTGAACGGCTGAATTATTTTTATATTTCAAATCACTTACAAGAGAACATCCCGAACCCGGACATTCGAAAAATTCTGAAACTTTGTGAACATGGAGGGAATTTCCTCCTGATTACAGCGCAATTTTTGTTTGCTGCCCAAATTTCCTCTAAGGAGGTATAATTGACCGCTGAAAATCCGGTTATTTTCCGATTTTGTGTTATAACTCGTGAACTGTAAAATAATGTTTTCGCCAAGTGATAGATCCAATTAAAAGAAGTAACTTTTTTGTCTTGAAACTTTTTTCTATCTCTTACAGTTCGCGAGTTATAACACAAAATCGGAAACTACCCGGATTTTCAGGGGTTAATTTCACCCCCTTTGAGAGAATTTGAGCAGCAAACAAAAATTGCCTTGTAATCAGGAGGAAATCCCCTACATATTCACAAATTTTCCAAATGTTTTGATTTTCCAGATTCGAGATCTTCCCTTATGAATAAATTCCAGAATGTCGTTATTTCAATTTAAAGCGTTTACTTGAACTCGTAGGAACGCAGGCAATAGCATAAAATAATACTACGTAGAAAAGAGCATACGAAAGATTGTTGTAAACAGAAATTTTACTTGAACTTTACAGTATTCGTAATGTGAAAGGTCACCCTCTGTAACCTGTTGCGTGTAACACATACGTAACGTAATGCTTAAATCTACGCCGAAACTTCACATTTTAAGACTTGTGCAAGAATTTTACTAACCACACGAACATAAATTCCTTTAGGACCTGTCTACAAGAACCAAGTAGCTCATATAATCAAACCATCTAAATAGCCCTAGAAATGGTCCTTTGAAGGTACCCTAACTGTTCTAATACTCAACATGGACGAATACTTTCAAATACCCGAATAATTAGTATAAAATCAAGTCACTGATCTATGGTGAAACTTTTACAGGAAGGGCCACCTGAATTTTTAGAAACTATTTCCTAGAAAACTATTGAGCATACTGACTCAAATTTTTTTATAATGTTGTACGGTTCAGTGGGGTTTCTTGTGGTATATACAGAGGTACAGTGTATCAGTGTCATCACCTCCGGGGACGATGGAAACACAACTTCCGTTGTTTAACTGGAACGGTATATAAATCTTTGCAAATTTGGATAGCTCTTTTTGGGTCGAGGAATGTGTATTTAAAACTTGTTTGCACAAGAATTCCTTTTGATTGTAACTTAACGAAAACGTCAGAAAATCGACCAAATTTTAGTATCAAGTATTATCCTCAATTTGCAATATTGCATATCGTACGAATATTACAAGTGATGGATTTATCCATCAACATATTATTTAAAAACCCGTGTCACGAATTAAACAAATTACCCTTATAATTACATACACGCTGTCTTAAAAGTTTGGTTATATACTATTATTATACTAAACTAGCATCCATCAATCCATCTTTGCCCGAACAAAAAAAGAAGAAGTCACTTCCAAGCCTAGCAGCTACAAAGGACTTCTTCCATTCGTAAAATGGGCAACTTTCCACTAATACAGTTATCGCAGTGGTGACATCCACTTGGCGATTTTAATATGTTAAGGACGAGGGACGTGACAGTCATTTGAAGACCGCGGTGTTACACGCAGAATCGTATTCTTTGCTCTATCCTACGCAATTTCCACATTCTTCACCACTTTCAGATAAGAAATTATGCATATTTACTTACGTAAGGTCGCTGACAGACGCAGCATATACGTGTACACGACCGGGTTCATTAACTGGCCAGTAAAATCCGCGTTTATGTAACACACAACAGTTCTATGGTGGCGAGCGAATGAGAAGAAGAAAACCACGAGAGGCAAGTTTCTCTATCGGCAAGGTGCTACGCGAACAGTTTCGTCCGCCGTACCCGTTTAGAATGCGATTGCCATTTCCCTCGGTCACGATATCCTTTCGAGTATTTCCTCTTCAACGGCTTCCCATCCTTTACACGCTTCAGCGAGGTACGGTTATCACGGTACTGTCAGCCGGTTCCTCTTCCACCGCCTGGATGATTACTCTGCGCCGCGCTGAAAATCCGCACCCTCGGTCAAAGCGTCGGCATTGCGTGCCTTGTCTCGCAGTCAACACCAAAACCAACAACTTTCACGCTCATAGAATCTCGGTCAATCGTCGGGGAACGCGACTAGTGGCTGCAGCTCGAAGAGGGTGACAGCTACGTACTCGGCAAGCACGAGCGCTAAATCGCGACTGAGGAATGAAGAAGAACGACAGCCGAGGTATCGTTCGATTTATCCGAATCCCCTCTAATTACACGAAGTCCTAGAATTATTCTCCCCACGTTTGTTCCTTTTTCCCGTGCACTTCCCCAATGAGAACAGAGATTTGAAAGTAACCAGTGAGCAACAGTTCGTGCCTCGTGTACGATCAACGAAATCACTGATTAGGCTCGAAAGGGGTGGACTCTACGCTGAATCGATCACTTTCGCGTTACGAACATTTCGAAGATATCTCGAGCTCCTGCTGAAATCCGCGCACTGTGGATCAAGGGTTACGTTTGAACCAATGCTCGCTCGTTCCCGAAAGCTGAGGTGTTGGAACTCGGAGGTGAGTCCAGATACGCGCGTGCTCCTCGATCTTGTCGAAGCACCAAGTGAATGAGGAGATAGTAGAACGGTAGTGCAGCGTGGACCACGGTAACGAGAACGCACTGCCCACCAACCGGCCAAAGAAAGTGGTAGGGACGCCAGGTAAACGTACGACCCGTGGACTGCCTGTATGCGCGCATCCAAGCCACGGCTCTGCTGGCGGCTTCTCTTTCGCAAAATGAATGACTTGTGTCGTTCGACTCTGCTGACTAAGTATACTTCGGCCGATACACACTGGAATTTCCTCTATCCCACACGACGGACGAATGTAACTGATTTCACTAACACGTCCCAACCCTTGGAAGGTCGCGCTGCGGTTCCATGGAAATCCATGGTCCTTTTCGCACGCGCGTCGGACGACAGGTATGCACAGTTCGGCCTGAACTTTGCACTTTGAAATCGTGCGATCTGGGATTTTCACAGCTTGGCGTGATTGATTTCGTTGTTGTTGGGTTAGATTTGTGCAAAAGGTAAAAAGCGTTTAAATGAACGGAGTTATAAGCTATAAACAGCTGAAAGAGGTGGAAATTAGTTTTAAGATTATACATATAACTTTAATAAACACTTGTTTCTGCATCAATCGATTTCAATGAAATTTTCAACGTGTATGCGAGTTAGGTACTTCAATCTGCAAACGGGATATTTAAATTTGCATTACATGCTCAGATAAAAAAGTTGGAAAGGGGATCTTCAGTATTTTATTCGGTATTTAGACCAATTGCCATTTTTTCAAAATGATAAAACACGTCATCTACTTAGCAAATTTATTCTTCTAGCTTCTCAAAAAACTCAAGTCGTTTGGACCAATTTTAAAATAGTTCTGTTTTAAAGGGTGTTCGAATATTTTCGTGAGCCACTGTAAAAGGAAATTTCATTTAAGGGGTCATTCAAAATTGAGCTATTTTTAAAAAAAAATCTCAGTAAATACAACATATAAGAAAATAAATCTTTTTGGTATTTATTAAGCTAATTTGTTTTAATTGTTTTTTAACAGCGTCAATATTACACCTAAAACGAAATATTTTCGTGACGCAGCGGTGATTTTGGTAATTAATGTTCCAGGTTGATGATACTTCGGTGACAGGAGACAGTTTTATATTTTAATTCACTTAGCACCGCACAGTTATGCGCCACACAGGATTGACTCTGTCATTCTGATAGTGAGATGTTCCGTTACATGTTTTCGTACTCCTCGTTAGTGTACTGTGTGCTAAATTCCCCTAATCTAGTGGGACTTGGTTCTGATGTTTCCAAGCCTAGTCGCAGAACAGGGTTGAGAAGTTTTCGATTACTGTAAGAAACACTGGCAATAGGAAGCACCAACCAATGAAGAATTTGTTCTTACTTCAGTGAGGAAGAACGCGTGACATGTATGTATATCCTGTACCTGTAAACGAGGTTACAGAATTTCATTAATTTCTTAGCAGAAATAAGGCCAGATATAATGTGTCTCTCGTCTGCCAGTCTGAAAATCTGGGCAATGCGATAGACCCATATTTGCGATGATATCGACACGGAAGATAACTCGCTTTACGTACGGCAGAGTGGAGAAACTTCATACGTCTGAGCACACATATTAGTTCCGTGCGACTTCAGTGCCGTCAGTATTAGTGGTACGAAATCGTCACCCTTTTTTTGGAATCGGCAATACACACTTACCCGTGCCAATGACGTCTTCTTCCTTTAGAGATCCGTACTATATAGTACTTTTAAATTCTTTGGCCACGATATTCTGGCTTTCTTCATGATGTTCTCTTGAAATCGGTTGAGTGGAGGCTTTTTTATGACCTTGATAGGTTCTCGAATCGAAGCTATCGAACGACGCTCTTCGAGAGCACTAAAAACTGGAGTCATAAAAACAGAGAAATCAATAGGTCATTCAGTATTGAAAATGACAATTTCTATATTTTGTAATAGAAATCTTTATACAAGTATCGAAATGGATTGCTGGTGGTTTTCTGATAAAAATGACACCAAACCTGATATAATTCTGATTGTTAAATTTTGCATGCGTGCGTAGGTGGGATGACAATATAATTTTTTAAAAAAGTCAAAAATAAAAAATTAGAAGAAATGTATAAAAAACCCCATAAAAAACTTCAAAAAAGTAAAAAATACGCCAAGTACATGAAAACATGAAAATCACAAAAAATAGAAGATAATAATCATTACAAAATTAAAAAAAGATGTGAAATCAAAATGAGCTGCTAGTACATAAAGATGCTTTCCAACTGCGCTTTAGATGACACAACTACATATGCACAGCTAAAATTCCATTACTCATAA
The DNA here is from genome assembly GCA_929113495.1 of Andrena minutula. Taxonomy (NCBI): domain Eukaryota; kingdom Metazoa; phylum Arthropoda; class Insecta; order Hymenoptera; family Andrenidae; genus Andrena; species Andrena minutula. Next base: position 42,696,176 of record OV815994.1, read on the forward strand.
TGGCTATTTATACAGAGAAAAAATGTATTAAATAATAATATGCAGATATATTTTTATACAAATAAATATTTTAATACGAATAAATATTTGATTCAAAATACTTGGCGCTGCGCCCCGAATTGGTGTTGCTAACCTCAATAAATATGTATAAATTGCATTAATCCTCTTCTTTCTTTCTTGTACGTGCATGCGTGCGTGCATGCGTGTGCATATGCTACGTATGGCATTAGAATTAAATATATGTAGAATAAATCTGACTGTGTTTCTAGTATGTGTATGTATATGTTTTTTATATTGTAATGGAGTTGTAAATTATTAATACTAAGGCAAATAACATTTTTTCGGTTGCGCAGCGCCAAGTATTTTGAATCAAATATTTATTCGTATTAAAATATTTATTTGTATAAAAATATATCTGCATATTATTATTTAATACATTTTTTCTCTGTATAAATAGCCATTATGAGTAATGGAATTTTAGCTGTGCATATGTAGTTGTGTCATCTAAAGCGCAGTTGGAAAGCATCTTTATGTACTAGCAGCTCATTTTGATTTCACATCTTTTTTTAATTTTGTAATGATTATTATCTTCTATTTTTTGTGATTTTCATGTTTTCATGTACTTGGCGTATTTTTTACTTTTTTGAAGTTTTTTATGGGGATCTCACTTCTTTTTACAAAGATATTATTATCTTCTATTTTTTGTGATTATTATTACTTTCTATATTTTGTGATTTATTTGTATCATGTACTTGACGTAATTTGTTTACTTTTTTTATACAATTACAGCATAATAATTATCAGCTGTTGAAATTTACAATTCGATGAATCTGAAAGCACGTACAATTCCTTGAATCTGAAAGCACGTACAATTCCATGAAACTGAAAGCACGCACAATTTCATGAATTGTTTTATCAAATCGAGAAATGTTTTTCGTGGTTAAAAAATTAAAATTTCCATTCATAACGTCATTTTCTGAGTATATTTCATGGAATAGTATTTTTTAAATTAATTTGTTTATGTTTGCTAAATTCATGCGTTTTATTAGACTCTAATTGATTTTAGTATCAATTTTCATTTTCATGTTTACAGATTTCTGTGCTTAAAGGGGTTATCGCTAGATTTAGCACGAATTTTCGTGTTTTCAGATTCATGGAATTGTACGTGTTTCCAGGTTCATGGAATTGTATGTGAGACTGCATTTTGATTCCAATTCAATGGTACAACGATAATATATATTTGTAAAAACACGTGGCATCTCAAATTTTGTATATAACCTGACTGTAAGCTGTCAAAATTTGGAATAGATTGCACATATTGAAGATAGGAATTGATGAACGAAATTTGCCTAGTGAAGATAGGAATTGATGAACGAAACATGTATTAGTTCGTTTTGGCTGAAGGTGTGCGTATAATAACGCGTATACGTATTATGTTGACGAAAAATTCCTTGACGAAAAATTCCTTGACGAAGAAGAAGAAGAATCTTACCATTTCCGACTAATCCATGAGACGATATTACGATATCTCTGTCATGCGTGGACCGATTTTATTGAAATTGGTCTTATTCGAAAGCCGATATGCGGTTTACATGAGAAAAATGCCTTTAAATTTAGAAAATATTGCAGGCGTGATGAGATATAATGTAATAAATGTCAGAATTAGGTTGGAATGCCTCCGCGACGAGTAAAGGTACACGGCAGCGACAGTTCGACATATATATATAGGGTGTTTTTCATGTACTTGGCGTCGAGACGCTACCGCGTCTCTAGATCCGCAAACGCTAAACACCGAAAAAATATAAAACAATAAAAAATACACAAAAACAAAAAAGTAGAAATTAAAAAAATATGTTAATCGATTTTACAAAAAAATACACTAAAAACTGAAAACTAATTGTTTTCTTTTACTGCGATTTTCATGGTGTTTTCTCACTTTAAATAAAATCGTCGCGGGAGATATTCAATAACAGAATATGAATCAATTTACCACAGTGCCATGATTTTATTTAAAGTAAGAGGACGCCGTCGAAATTATAGTAGGTACAAGAAAGGAATTATAGTTTTCAGTGCATTTTTTGTAAAACCGTTTAACATAAATTTTTTATATATATTTTTTATTTTTAATGATTGTAATAGAAAGAGTACCTATTTGAATTCTGTATGGAACCGACACTGAACGGGCACTGAACGTACATGGAACGGGCACGGAGCGGACACAAAACTAATATTTGTGCATAGACCTTAACACATATATTAAGTGTTCTATAATTCACTTCTATAGGAATAACTGTATGGTCTTCAAAAAACAAACGTTTGGGAAATTTTTCTGAATTTAAAACATTTACAAACCATTTGTTTATTTTTATAAATTAGCAAATTTTTGTAAATGAGGACGTAATAATGTGTTTAATTGAAAAATAAATATAAACAGTTTGTAAACTTCAGACTTGAGAAATTAAATTTGGGGTTTTTAATATGCACCCTACGGTATTTAAAGTTAAACAAATTAAATTTATTTATTTTTATGGACAATATAGTAAAAATATAGTATAGTAAAAATGAATTGTTACAAGTTTTCTTTTTGCAGGCTGTTATGGACTAGTCTGCACAATGACATATCGAAATTTCATGAAATCTAATATTTACTGTCTAAGAGACGTCATTTTGTAGTTTGCTAAAAATGAATGACTTCATGCGACAAAATCATATGGTAAATTTGTCCAACTGAAAAAAGTGTCAATATCAACACAATATCTCAACTCTCATTTTTAATTTACGTAGAAAACGCCAAACAAAAAAGGGTTTCATGGAAAAAGAATGTACTATCATAAAATAAACACGTAAAACAAATATGGCAACGAAAACGAATTTGAACTGTGTGTTCTACATATTATGTAAAATGTCGAAGTAAAACACGTCACCAAATTTAATCTCAGTATATTTTGTATATTTTTAATTAGGTAATAATATAGCCTAAAAACGATGAACGCAACCAACACCTTTCTATTTAGTGGAAACATATTTCAAAATATGTACTGTTAATCATTCATTTTTTATTCTTAATTACGTTTCGAAACTAAATTAAATTCGCTGTGTTATTCGTAATCATTTTTATACCAAGAAAAACTCTATAGAGATTTTCTAGATATTTCGGTACTAAAACATCACAAACATAATGGCCTCTTATCCAAAAAAATCAGTAAATTTAAAATAGCATTTATTTACATAAACAATATTTACAGCGGTAAAACTTCTTGTATCGAAATATGTAGAATATCAGGATTTTAATACAACATAGCCTCCTAAATTTCGCTTTTTTAGGAAAATATGGATTGTATTGAATATGTTAACCTTGAGTAGAAAGAAATGTCAGAATCTTGTTGCTAAATTTCTTGTAACATCATCCTTGGAAGAACCGCAAAAATTTTAAAATAAAATATGCACATTTTCAAGGTTGCGGTTTGACACAGTATCGTATATGACGTATAATTACAAAATTCTAAAAGTAAATTAGGCGTGAGAGCCAAATTTTTTTTTTTTGACAAATTCCACGAATGTTTCCTCGGCAAAACCTGAAATTTTTAAGTAAATTTCAAGGTTACGGTTTAACAGAATCGCGCGTCTTCCTTTTTACGGAAAGATTAATATTTATAATCCAACTAAAAGTGATCGATGGACACTTTTTTACAAATCCCCGGTAAAATTTTTTTCTTGGAAAAATCATGAAGTTTTCGGACGAAGCAGGTTGCGCTTTTTAAATCTTCGTATACTGCAGTGACGTATATTACGTTTATACGCGAATTGTGTGAAGTTTAAAATCAAACTAAAAACGAAATTTGAAAATTCTTGGACGAATTCTTTGCACACTATTATTCCTACAATAATTGACTATGCCTCTCGTGTTCTTCTATGAATTTCATTTCTTCCTATACTTTTTTTCCAGTCGGAAAGATAATGTCAATCGTACTGCTTCTATTGTTAAGCACAATTATTCTAAAGACAATTCTTGCCAGATATAGTAGTATTTACCCAATTCGTAGAAAACATGAAGTACCATAATCTATGCAATATTAATTTATTAACTATATAAATGATTTATGAATAATGTGCCTACCTTCCCTTTAAAATGTTTAAGCTATCAAAATTCTGTGACTTATAAAGATTTTCACCTAATAAAATTTTGAAAGAAAATATCAGTACGATCCTCTAAGAATGTATACTTTGTATGTGTTAGACTGAGTCTAACACATAAAAAGTATACATTCGAAGTGTGAACTGACAAAAAGGCACTTCACCACACAAATTGTACGATACTTGCGCAAATACAAGTACTCTTTCCTAATTGTATATTAAAAACATTGCATAACGAGATCAAAAATCTTCAATTAAAATACAGCAGTTAAATAACATTGCAGCAAATAACAGTTCCGAACTGCAAAAATATAATGTTTACTATTACAGCTTTCTTGTTTCGCTTACTTTAAATTAAGGAGCTAACGGAATATTTTTCCATTAATAAAATTTACGTCATATCACAAAATAGAAATCGTCTCAATTACTTCCTTCTTTCGAACAAAATTATGCGCTGTTCCAGGAATGAAGATAAACGATTGTATATAAGCCTTAGTTAATAATTTCCTACAATAAATTGATAAATTTCTATTCCAATACATTTTAAATACATTGGCTGAAAAACAAACGACATTAAATGGAGACTTAAAAGGTTTAAGCTTTGAACAATATTCGAAGTGATTCGAGACAGGACAAATATTGCATTGATTAAACATTTAAAACTAAGCGAATTTATTCCAATGCTAGGTACAACCAATAGGGGGATGATTTATGAATATAACTCGTAAGAAAATCAGCAGAAAATATGTAATATTTTTTTAATTTAACGCGTTGTTTTCGACAAAGGTCTTTGAACATGGAATTGGTATAGAGCATCATAGCCATTATTAATAAAATACTTTTGCGACGTCGAGGTTTCTCTTCGTTAGCCATCGTAATTTATTAGTACACGCAGTATTCACAATAACTACTTTATACAATGCAATACTAATTCAAATATCCAAGTTCAAATATCCGACGGTTAATTGATAACAATTAGAGGTGTGCGAGAACCCGAAAATGTCTGGTATTCCGGAGAATGTACCAGATTCGAGAAGGAGTTGGGATTCTTGAGAGATTCGGAATTCCCGAAAATTGGCTAATGAATACGACATCATACATTCAACACATCGTAAAGAAAACAGTAGAGACATTGTTGATTTTCCGAAGTACCTACAACCGTCAGTCAGTCTTAATAATACGAATCCCGGTCCCCTTCGGGAATCTCGGCACTCTCGGGAATCCCGAAATCCTCGGGAACCCTCTCCGGAGAAAAATTTTCGTCCCGACCCAACCCAACATTTTCGGGTTCTCGCACACCTCTAATAACAACTTCTTGTGGTCTATTCCGACCGTCTTCTAAATTTGGATGCGTGCACCATTGCGCCGTGAAGTTATACACGGTGCTCGCGACAATACTAATATCAGCTTTTTTATAAATTATAAAAAATACTTTAACCAGAACTTATTAGAAACAATTGTCATCTCAAACTTCTAATGCCAAAAGCATATCAATGCATACGTGGTTGTCGGGATACGGAAAATCTTCATAAGGCGTCCCAACGCCTCCAGAGGGGAATCCCCCGGTGGCGCCAGGGTAGTGTGGGACTTTTACCAACTAAATCCCCACGGCCACTATGAGAGGCTCATCAAAATCGATGTCTATCACACCCTGTCCTCCCCTTGTTAGTGACAAATGGATAGGTACACTATTTGGTGTGGTACAAATAAATATCATAAATTGTGTAAAATATAATTACTTCTAATAAGTATTTCACTGACTTAAAAATATAACTTATAAGTATGGAACAACTTATTCTGACATTCAAAAGTGTGTTTTAGGAAATACGTATAGGTAAATAAAAACACTTTTTCTGTAGTTTTTATTGTTTTTATTGTTTATGTTGCTTCTTTTATCTACATATATTTTTATTGGCTCCCCGCAAACACCACCCCTCCGTCGATTATATGTTTCAGCGAGCATATAATACAATAATTATTCGTTGGAACTATTGTATAAAACGTTTTATTATAACACACTTGCTTCCCATATTAATTTATCGAGAAAGCAGAGCTGTATGACAATAACGCATGTAATCGAGAATCTATTCTGTGTCAGGTATTCGATTTGGTTACTTAACACAGTAGATTCAGTTGAAATAAAGTGGACGCCCTCGACTAACGAGTCACTCTTATTGCCACATGCAGAACTGATGCTGCAGATGACGTGCACGGAAATTCCGCTTGCTGTTTGCAGACTTACAAGTTGTAGACTCAGAAAATTCATAAATCTGAAAAGCATGATTATGAATTATTATGAAATATAAAATAGAATAAAAATATGTAATCACTACTCAGTTATCACGAATTTTCTGCTTTTAATTCAATTGAGCTTGGATTAATTCAGAATTTATAACATATCAACACTTACAGTTAGTGTGTTTTATATTCTAAGTTGCGTATATTACGTTAATTTAATTTGTAATAAAACCTCAACGGAAAATGATCGAAAACTTTTAATGATCTACGTAAAAATCTTTAGCTTCATCAAATTTATTCGTTTTGAGTTTAAGTTTATCTTGATCAAGTTTATTCGTCAAGGATATTTGAGAATATTTTGAATTTCAGATCAAATCCATCATTCGTCCTTGCAGTCCTGCTGAATACGACTTTCCTTTTTTAATTACATTAAAAAGGTGAAAGTACACTGCCATTTGCAGGTGTTCTTACGTGTATTGTATAATCATGATCCTTATTCGTAACCTACTTTTCGCAGATTCAATGCCAACCAGGCAGATTTATCGATCACATTTTTACTTTACTTTCAACATGCATTACGTTTTCGTAAAAAAGTTGTCCGTAATTTGTGTTTCGTCTCATCTTAGTAATTATTTAAGATAATTTATGAAATATGACAGTTTCTTTTGGAACCTTACTGTACCCACTTCGTTACGACATATTAAAAATTAAACTTGAACATGTACATATTAAAAAGACATGTGCGGATCCAGAGGGGGGTGACCTCCGCCCCCCCCCCCCCCAGAGTAATAAAATAGAAAAATATTATGACATTGTGTATTATTCTGTATAAATAATTAATGTGAATTTAATTATTTAGGTTATATTATCACATAGAGATATTAAAATATAAATTACATACAAGCAAATTTTAAATCTTGTAAAAGCAGGTTCAAAAATGTACTTATGTATTTGTACATATTTCGCCCCCCCCCCCCTCCCCCAAGAAAAGCTCTCTCCAAATTTTGAAAAATGTTTTTTTCGTTCAGGTATTTTTTTAAACTATTTTCAAAATTTTATTAACGCAAGTTTGTAGCGCTTATTGCGCCATTAAACTTTTGATTCAAACATTTTTTCTGTCTGTTGTACTTTAAGAGTTATACGCGAAAAAGTGGAAATGCCAATTTGACTTTGAGGTTAGTTTTCACCCCCTTAAAGGGTGATGGAGTACAAATGAAACACACCGTTGTTCTTGTCTTGAGTCACTCTATAAATCCACAAAGTTGCATTCCAATCGGTGAGCCCGGGTTCGCGTTATTCCCTTGTAAGGGGATAACAAGTGTAAGTAAAGAATTATTAATTTAACAATACAATTACTTGTTATCCCCTTCAGCAATTAATTGATTTAATGAAAATATTAAAAGATTAAAGTCGAAAATATTTAGTATTTGATATGAATGGGGAGCAGTATTGACTATTGACGCAGATTTAAAGGCCCCTGGGATGCATGGGATATTTTTTAATTTCCAATATTCAGCTGCGATGGCTCATAGCCTCCATGAATGGCGCATGAAAATACTCTCACTCGTTTTTATTTTCTTACTCTCGACCTCGGAAATCATCATCACGGGCTGGGTGTCGTCTATGTACCTACATACCTATAGTAAGCATTTGGCTATAGAGTGCTTAATACTCGAAATGTTAAGTGACAGATAGGGGTAAAGGACCCAGTTACTGACACCTGACCAATTACTGTCACCTTAAGCTATTTTACTTAAAATAATGAATAAATAAACGTTGTAAAGTGATACACAAAAAGAATGATGTATTTCAACCTATAATCTATCCTATAGATTATATTCTATAGTTTGTTTATTCGTTATTTTAACTAAAATAGCTTAAGGTGACTAACTGGTCAGGTGTCAGTAACTGGGTCCTTTACCCTAGTCTTTAGAGTAGGGCAGACCGTAGGTTTAACTACCATATGGCACCGAGAAAGGGGCCTCAGTCCCACGACATAAGAAAATGTAGGCTCGCTACGATGCTCGAATTGATTCGTGCCGATGTCGGTCTTCAGCGATCTCATTGAAGGGATGGCACACCGACACAACCCCTATGAATTGTGCCAACATAATGTGCTACCACCCTTGCCATTGTAGATATCAAATAGTTCAAAGAATCAATATAGATAGATTGAAGTTTAATCTACCTTGCAAATGCTTCAAATCCTTCTAAAAAATTGAATAGGTTGGAATAATTGGAACAGTAGTGACATTTTTCTCTCTGAAAAATTGAACTATTTTTTCATGATTCCTATATCACTTTCTAATAAATAAATCGCTATATTTCAATTGCAATTCAGTGCCATTAATTCGGTTTATTCCACACGTTTCGCATGGCATGTTCATACTCTGAAAAGTAAAAAAGCGCTTTAGTGGGACACCCCTTATATACACAACTTTTACACTTTTACGGTGATAAGGTAGAAATATTTTCTCGAATCCTAGTTTGACCATCGGTAACGTATATGATATACCTTCATCCAATGTAATTTTGTGCGACACGCTTGGGAAGCTCGCGATCCCCCTTACCATTATGAATTCAGAGTGGAATTCTTTCTACCGGTTAGAATTTGGCTAAACTTCCGAAAACCCTGATGCTCCAAATCGGCTGAAATTATGGAAACAGTTTCATTTTACACAGAAATAATGTTTACGAGAAGGATTTTTGGCGACTTGAAATTATTTTTTTACCTTTTTCCATTCCCTACATTACCGACACAATGTAGCATAATGTCACAGATGAGGGTGCCTATATACATTGGTATTTACTTATTGCTGCTACGCGATCTGGTGGCGAAAATTAAAAGCGATTATATCGGGTTCGCTGTCACATCTCACATCACAGACATCGTCAATGTTTCTATTGACCTTACCGGCTTCAATTGACTTGAAGATAGTACTCAAAGTCACCGCTGTTTAACGTAGAGTGCGCGACATATGGCCGATTTCTTCACTTCTGACTAAAGTCCCAGTCAGTGAACGACAAATTGGATGCTATCATACGGCAATCGTCAACCAGTTGGATGCTATTATGTGGCAGTTATGTGGAAGATAACTCTAACTGGAACATTACTGAAGGTGAAGACGTCTATGTGTGGGCATAGAATTCATAAAGAATATTTGAATTGTTATTTATTCTGTGAAATATAAGAATAGTGAGAGACTGCAAATATTTATATAAGATTATTATTATTACAACAAACCCTTTCCTTTCTAATATGGTTAACAATGAATAATTAAATGTAGTTAAGGTTATATCATGATATCCTAACACTGAAATTTTAGAAAGATGACATCCCATACGCACTATACCTAGTTCTGATAAGCCAATAATTGAAATATATTTTATTAACGGCCGATTTCTTCACATTCAGTAATCTTCCATTTACGGCCGATTTCTTCACCTTCAGTAATCTTCCACTTAGAGTTATCTTCCACATAACTGCCACATGATAGTATTCAACTGGTCGACAAGTGCCATATGATAGCATCCAATTGGCCGTTCCCTGACCGAGATTTCAGTCGGAAGTGAAGAAATCGGCCATAAGATTAATTTATCATCTAGAACAATTCGTGTATCCGACATTCCTTTCTGTTATCATACACTATCTCTGTGGCGCTGGAGTGGCGACAACAAGTGTGAAGTTAGCTACTACAGTTCATAATTATGTAGCAAGAAAATATAGGATAATCGTAATTTCTACATCATAAGACTGTTTACTATTGATAGCAATCACAATCCACGTTTGTAACGACCAATATTTTTTTTAACAATCACACCATTCTTAGTCGTACTTAGCACCGTTTGGTCGTGAATGAAAAGACTGTTGCGTTCCAATTATCTGTCACAAAGCCCTATCTACATTTGTGATTCATCAGATAGTTTGGAATAACCTCGATATGAAATTTGACATTTGACCACGCATTTGACGTATGTATGCGAGCGATATACTGCCATAATGAAAGTAGAGGAAGTTGTCTCACTGGATGACTACATTACATTAGTCAGTGATTTGTTCGATTTGTTACAGGCTAAGCAGGACGACTGATTAATCGTTTGTTACGAGAGAACGATCATTTATATAAACTTCGAATAAATTTTACGTTTAATATTACTCATTCAAGATGAAGAAGAAGGTATGCAATTTTATTTATATGAAATTAGAACGCGTAATGCCTGTTTGCATTTAATCGAATTAAATTCTATGGCCCGTTTCTTTAACTATAAATTCTCTCAGGTCCTTCTAATGGGTAAGAGCGGCTCAGGAAAAACTAGCATGCGTAGCATCATCTTTGCCAATTACATTGCTCGCGATACTCGTCGCCTCGGAGCAACAAGTGAGTACTACTAACATTAACCTTCCATCGTTCGATTACGTATACTTATTTTTTTGTACTTATTACAGTCGACGTTGAGCACAGTCATGTACGATTCCTTGGAAACCTGGTGTTAAATCTTTGGGATTGCGGCGGCCAAGAAGCATTTATGGAAAATTATTTCGCATCGCAGCGCGACAATATATTTAGGAACGTAGAAGTTCTGATTTATGTTTTCGATGTAGAATCAAGGGAATTAGATAAAGACATGCACTATTATCAAAGCTGCTTGGAAGCGATACTGCAGAATAGTCCAGAGGCGAAAATCTTCTGCTTAGTACATAAGATGGATTTGGTGCAAGAAGACCAGCGCGACGTAATATTTAGAGAGAGGGAAGAAGACTTAAAAAGACTCAGTCTGCCACTTGAATGCACTTGTTTCAGAACTAGTATATGGGATGAAACGCTGTACAGGTATGTCTTCGTAATTGTATGTTCGTTTCAATTTATACGATCGCAGAATTCCATGTAAATTTTTATATTCAGGGCATGGTCTTCGATCGTGTACATGTTAATTCCTAATGTTAAAGAGCTCGAACAAAGTTTGAAACAATTCACAAACATCATCGATGCTGATGAAGTACTTCTGTTCGAGAGAGCAACGTTTTTAGTAATTAGTTATTGCCAAAGGCAACACCACAGAGATGTACATCGATTTGAAAAAGTCTCCAATATAATAAAGCAATTTAAGTTAAGTTGCAGGTAAATTTGATAGAAAATACATATTATAACGATATTAATTTAACACTTTGTGGTCACACTGGGTCCAATAGATTGCTTTTTAACTTTGGAGCTTGATAACGGTAAGTTCCCAGCTTTCCTTTCCGATTTTTTTAATTTCTTAGTACATGTCATTTCAGTTCTTACTAAAATACGGCTATTTCATATTCTACAATGTTCAAAGTTTGTATTATAATTTTTGAGAATCGATTGGACCGATACAGTTCGTACGGTAACTTTTAAAATCGGCTGGGTTCATTGGATCCAGTGTGACCGCCGTGGCTTTACAGAAATGTGACCACGAAGGATTAAGTTTAAGATATGACCGAATAATCATAATTCTAGCAAATTGGCTGCGCAATTTCAAAGTATGGAAGTTAGAAACACGAACTTCGCCGCTTTTATCGATGTATTTACATCGAATACATATGTGATGGTTATTATGTCGGATCCTGCTATTCGTAAGTATCCCGAATTCAACGTTTCCTTCCAATATATACTAACACGCTTCTCCATGATGTTTCAGCGTCAGCAGCAACGTTAATCAATATTCGTAATGCACGAAAGCATTTCGAGAAACTGGAACGTGCTAGTCAAAGCTCGGCATTAAGTAGATAGAAGTCAGTTCGGCCCAGGTGCGTTGTCGCCCGGGTCCAAGCTGTCAATCACTGTTGAGTCTAAGAGTTACTTTGAAATGGAGTCACCAGAATGCAAGTGCAGTTATACGAGATTTTTCTTATTTATCAATCAGCGTGTATTGATAATATTTGCCAATGAACTCGTAATTTCCATGTGCAATTTGTGACATAGACCACCAATAACGATATAACGATGATGTTTTCCAAGAGGCTTTCATTATTTCCCGATAAAGAAAAGAGTTTTGAAATACGTATTCATAGTTTAGTTGATGTTAAACATAAATGCATACATATATGTATAAACGCATAGAAATGCAATGATAAATATGAATGCAAGGAGTCCACCGACAATGCTACTCGGAATTTAATTATTGATATTGTACTAGGTGAATATATTTCACTGTTCACTTGTGGCAAATGCTCTCTTGGCTCTTAGATCACGCATGGTATCATGGGATAAGCAATTTTCCTGATCCCATGTTATCACACATCTCATTTCTGTACAGCAATTATTCTGGCCTGTTATAAAGACATATATTTTCCTACGTTATATTCACTTACTATAATAGCGTACTTATTATAGCGATTGTACTACTCTATTACGGTTGGAATTAACTAATCGCGAGCGATTGTATCTTTCAATTTATATAAACGATATTATAGATGCTATTTGTACAAAATTTTCGTTCTATGATACTTGTAACATAAGGGAACGAATATTAAATTGATAAGAGTTTATGTATAGCTGTATCTATTAATGATATTTGGAAAGATAAACGCCATATAATAAGAAACTATGCTTAAACATGTATTGTTAAACTGTATTTTTTAACTGTACGAATAAAGAGAAACGTGGAAATGGATTTGTTTCTGGTATGTTTAAATAATAGGTGAAATCTGTTAAGTCGAGCAAGGTCCGTTTAAATTTTAACAAACTTACAATTAAGGCTGACACATACACACACGTCGAGTATCTTAGTCTAGTGGCGAATAATTTAGTAATTTACCATTGTTTTATTAAACTACTCGACTAAATTTTGGTGTCCACACACAGTGAATTACTAAATTACTCGCTACTCGACTAAATTTCGGACTTAAGCCCGAATCGCCCGCAACGCCCGTGGTATTCGTTTCAAAATTTATGAAAATCTGAAATATGGAAGAGAAATCTGTGAAAAGGCCACTATCGGAAAATACAAGTTTTTAAATATATATTACGGCTCGGAAATAGGAACATATAATTTATGATATTCATTTTATTACAAAAACAGAAACATCCTACGGTTTCGGAAAATTCGCCGTGACGAGCGATGCGACGTCGTTCGATATGACAATACTACGGCAAAAAAAATGAGTCACGTGTGAATTTCTCTATGAATCGGGCTTCATTGTCCGTTTTATTCATTTTCAAGTGATTTCGAATTTCCCGCCATTCGTCTGATAATGGCGGATTTATGTACCGTCACCAACCGTCACCATTTCAGGTTGACAAGTGTAGTTGGAGTGTTCGCAAACGTTACTATGGATAGAATAATCAAAGGAATAATGCAATATAGAAGATGCCATAGGGAAGGAATGGTGAAACAATTTCAAAAAGTTCGAGATCATCCTGAGGTAATAAAAGATTGTAATGTTCAATTCTTCCTTGTTAATTTGTTACATACTATTTCTTCGTAACATAACATTAGCCTTAAAAACCATAGTTATCGTTTCTACTAAGAGAAATCGCGATTACCATATTTGACAATAATCGCGCGCAAAATGCAATACAAATATGTAAACAAATCTAATAAAAATAAATATCAATTGTGTGGATTGAAATACTTCTAGAACAACACAGTTTCACAACAGTCCAAGTGTCTTACGATAGTGCCCTAATAGTTTGTCCTTGAACCAGGGAATGACCGATAACGGAAGTAAAATATTTGTACACGTGCACTTAAACTGTTCGTGAAAGCGCGAACAAAGTTCATAATTATCTCTTGTTGGTGTATTGATTAATCAGGAATAATTTAAGATACAAACAAAATCGGACTCAACATTCGAACGAAAGATTTTCAAAACTTACGTTATGTTCGTTACAGTTTAAATGCTTTTAAATAAAACTTAAAATATTTTACTGCATTTGAAACGAGCAACTTGTGATTGATATTCACAAACTTTTTTACTGTTTCATGCAGCTAATTATTATGCACAATGTCTATTCCGTTTTCACTTCTTTTTTTATAATAACACGTGGAGGTTATGTATATGTTTATGTTCAGTGTTAATCTTTTGTAATAAAGTTGCACCTGAAATAAAATCCGTGTTTAAAAAATGCATTAGCGAAGTGTGATTTACAAAATTGAATCGTTGATGCTATGGAAATATTGACGCATTTCGGGCCGCATGTGTTACCGAAATTTGCTTAAAATTACATTTTACAGAAATTGCTATGTACTTATATCTGAAAATGCATTCGATATCTTGGTATGAAATTTTAATTGAAGACTTTCAACATTTTGGGCTCTAATTACGTTAAATATTAACATCCGTTTTATTTTTGCTAGTAAAAGTATCGAAAAAAAATCGTAATTTTACGTGACCGGCAGTTAAGCGAGAATATGGAAAATCGTATTTTTACTGGACCGGCGCAAAACGTGTTAACAATTACTGCCGTAATTGACTTGTGTCGTTACTCTTACCACAGCCAAAGGCAGTATTCTTTACCTGCATGGACTCCCGGATGATCCCAACTAGATTTACGGAAACGAACGTTGGAGATATGTTTGTCGGTACGAGACTTCACTATGACATTATTCAATTGAACGTGAAACTTGGCTTTTTTGTCATTCTCATGTGGCAGCACGTTTCACTGTTATCACGCCGCAACGAAATACGGGTGCTTCTTAAAAGTAGCCTTTCTCAAATAAATACCGCGCGTAATATGATTCTGACGAAATTTGACGGAGAGAATTTAGGGGAATATTTTCGAAATTCTCGAAAATATGTTTCGCGCCAATGCGCAATTTTTATGAATTCCTGATATTAATCACTGAAGAAATGTTTATATGTAACTAATATATTGAAAATATTCGGGAAACAGTCTATTACGTGGCAGCGAAGAGAGTCGAAGTTTGAATTTTATTAATGCAAAAAATACTTGCTCTACATTTTTATTTCAAATATTTAAATTTTATACAGCTTTATTTTACAAATATTGTAACTCTTTTACGTAAACGTTCGCTTACAAATACGTAACAAATATATGTAAGTGGTGCCCCTAATCTTCAAAATTAAATTATTCTTAGTTGAAGAATACCTAATTGATATTTAAATATGTTTCTAATTAGTCTCAAATAAAAAAGAAATTGTGTTGAAATCTAAATTTTCAATCGCGAGTAGAAAAAAGGAAGACAAGCAAAAATCGGGATGTAGAAAAAGTGCACATAATATCTCCTACCTGAAAAATATTGATTAATTCATTTATTTATGGGATTATAAAGATGAATTAATTATGGCTTTTCTTGCCAAACCTTTTTATTGGGATTATGTTTAAAAATGTCTTTTTTATAAAAATAAAGCAATACAATTTCAAAATATTTATATTATTACATACTATTTTTTTAAACAATCCCGATTACATGCTGGGCAAACGAAATTCAGCTCTTTAACTGCGGAAATTTCGTGTCCCCATATTTTGTAGCAAATACCACACTGAGAAACCACTCACTTAGTAGGCTATATTGAGTGTACGCTGGTCAAGGCACAAAAAAACTGTTTCCGTTAATAAAAATGTTGAAACCGATTAAATTGCTCAGACAAGTCATTAATTAAATACTGCCAGTAACTATTCGTGCATTCATAGGCTTCTTAAACTTACCTTCTCCCAATGTGATGTAAAATTGTCACGGTTGAATAAATTTGTAAACTATCAAGAATCGCTAAAATACTTCTACTCTAGGACGTTGCTCAAGTGACGTTGCAACAATAGTATGTATATGTATGTCTCCCTACACATGGTTGGCTATTAATTCGGTTCATTACTAACACATGTCAGCACTTACTTCACGAGATATTACGAGTGGCGATATTAAGTGCACTTACCCTATTCCTACTACAAAGTAGGTTGCACCTATACTGCCCCCTTTAGTTAAAATGTCCTATCTAACATTTTGAAACAACCGAGAAAACTGAAGTTTTATCATTTACTTTGTACCGTTCTTATTTCCCCTCATTCAAATTAAAACATGTTGTCACTATTTGGTAACAGCCTAATATAATTTTTTGTAATAGGTATACCGGTAGGTAATATATTATTAACGTACCAATTAATTAATTGCTTTAGATAGGATATTTTAACCAATTGGAAAAAAGTTAGGTTAAATACATTAGTGTTTATAAATCTTTACGAAGCACGTAGAATTTTCTAAATTTAGTTAAAAGGTGAAAGACCTGTGGAACTTCAAATATTTCAACATATTTCAAAAAATAAAAAAATGCTAGATAGGACGGTTTAACTAAGGAGGGCAGTATAAACTTAAGCATAGAACACAAACGTTATTTAATATTCTTCTAACCGTTACTATTCCCTCCGGATTTTTATTTTTATGATACAATATTGCAAGTTTTATCTTTGCTGAATAGTTTTATGTTACATATTGTTTGGAAAATTAGTATCTACACTTGACAAGCTTTGTTAGTCGTAAAAATGACGAGCCTTTGTGTTTTAGAGTTAATATGTATTTGATCTTTATAATGAGTATATAATATAAATATATACGTGTATATTAAATATAGCGATATATTGTGTAAAATAAATACAATGTTTAAATAAAGGAGTAAAAAATTTATATGTGAAGCAAAAGTTAGAGAAAGTATTTCGCGGTGACGGCATGCGAACTGCGGGCTTTCCGCTGACGAAGACAACAACGAGCCTTCACTTATACACGTACCAGTGATTATTAATAATTATTTATAAAAAATGCACATTGGCACAAATTTCATTGCAACCCCTGGGGATGCAACGCATATTGCAATATATGAGGGTGATTCACACAAAGTGTTAAAAGCAGATTTTTCGAAAATTGTTAAGGATAGCACAAATTTTTTTTTTTATAGTTTAAAGTTCTCTGAAACTCACTGTGCCACGCAAACAGGTGGCACATAAAATATAAAAATATTTATTTTGAAATATCCTTCATGCCATGAAGAAAATCAAAATTTTTGGTTTTTTATCTGAGGAAACACGAGGTCAGAGATCCGTGCAACATCGATTGGCGAGTCAATCGTAAAGAATATACCAGCGCAGCGGCTCCATTACCGCCATTTTGTCGATTATTGCTACTGTACCATAATAAATGCCATTAATCACATTCTATTGAGTTCATTATTTAAAAGAAAAAAATTGCTAAACACAGCCTATGATTTTCAGGTGCCCAAGGTGGCACCTCCCCTTCAAGACGCCCATAGGGCACGCTGAACGTTTTAGTCGAGTGCCTATAGGGTAAAGGACCCAATTACTGGCTCCCAACCCAATTACTGTCACCTTAAGCTAGTTTACTTAAACGTTTATTTACTCGTTATTTTAAGTAAAACAGCTTAAGGTGACAGTAATTGGGTTGGGAGCCAGTAATTGGGTTCTTTACCGTAGGCACCAAAAGCAGTCAAAGGGTTAAAACTTATTGATGCTCGTAAAATGGTATATTTTACGATGTCAGTAAGTTTGTTGATGTGTACGAAAATAAAGGAAGGGTTCGAACGCAAAGTTCGAACCAATACTTTAATATCTGGCTGTTACGTAAAGAATTTCTTCGTTGTCCTTAACAGTTTTCCAAAGAAGAGCTGCTAACGCTTTATATGAGATAGGCGGCGTAGTAAAATTTCGTATATCGATAGATTTGTAACGGGGGTGGAAGGTGTACAATTTGAGAATGGCCAATTAGGAGTACTGTTAGTCGCAGTTTTCTTTTACAAACCGCTAAAATACCATAGATTTTATTTCCATTTTATTTTCCAGTCAGGAACGCCGGTAACGTTGTTCCTCACTCTCAGCATTTCGTGGACGAGCTGACCATGTGCGAGCCGGCAGCTTTAGAGCTTGGCTGCGTAGTAAACGACATAAGGCATGTTATAGTTTGCGGGCACAGCGACTGCAAAGCTATGAATTTGTTGTACGCTCTGCGGGACGAGGAATTTGCGTCTAAAGTAAGCATTTCTGATCAACTTGATCCCTTACAGCACAAATCTGTTTGAAGTGCGAGGAAAACGCTGTTGTAACTGCGAGCACAGCTTACGATGGTTTGAAATCTTGAACTATGTATGAGTTCCGACAATAAGTTGATACAGAAGAGGGAGTCAGAGCGGCATGCGTGCGCAGGTGCGCCGCAGGTTGCCTACCTACAGGCGCTCAGGCATCTAAAGGCAGGCTCCCGCTACGCCTCGCCCTGGCTCATTTTATTCTTCCCATGCTTTTCTTATGTAGTTTGACAATTTGACTCACACCGCACCTCGCCTCGGCGCGACTCCGTGCCGCGGATTCTTCCTGGAAAATATTTGAAGAAAAAGAGGCGAGGCGTAGTGTGAGTGGATGCAATGTCACCGGACAGGAAGAGGTTCTCTGAGCAACTGACCAAGCACATGAAGCGAGGCAAGCTGAAGGTGGAATCAGACGGCACTAGGATCGACGAGCCGGCTCAGCTCGCCATGGCTCGCCGAGGATCACCCACGCTCGTGTGTCGGCGATCCATAAGCGTTCTCACGGCTCGCCAAGGATCGCCAAGCGGCTCGCCAAGGATTGCCGAGAGGTTCGCCAAGGGGCTCGCCAAGGCTCGCCGAGGATCGCCAAGCGGCTCGCCAAGGCTCACGGAGGATCGCGTGGGCTCGGCGAGTCTCGTGCCAGACTCGCCGATCCTAGTGCCTTTAGATAAAGAAGAGACCTCGCGAGGAAGCCTCGCAAAGTCGATACGCACCTTAAGTTCAGAACGGAAAAATCGAGGCTACGCGGGCCTAGATGTGAGTGCGAAAAGAAGTTGTGTCGAGGCGAGGAGTAGTGAGAGCCTACCTTTATTCTCAAATATCTGTAACTTCTTTAGATGACATCATATAGCAAAATGGAACTAAGAAGAAGTGTTTATTGTATCGTCCACTACATTTATAACACGGTGCTCCGGTTAAGTGTACTTTATTTTGACTGGTTTGTCCACTTCAGAGTAATATTTGGTTTGCAGGCAAATCGGAGGATATCGCCATTAAGAGCGTGGCTATGCGCACACGCTAGCAGCAGTTTGGCGAAGTTTCAGCAGCTCGAAGTCACCGGCTTCCATCAGCCGATACTCTTCCAAGCGGAGACGCCATTACGGAAGTTCGTGGCTTACATCGACCCCGAGGATAAATTTGCTATAGAGGACAAATTGTCACAAGTCAGTATAAGTATTAGAGCGAGTTTAATTGAAATTTAACACGTTCACGGCTCCTGGCGGCCCATTGCTTTTGGATCATGATGGTGGAATACACTCAGTGGACATTTGCAAACAATTTTTAGTTCATTTTGATGGAAGCAGTTATTATTTTTATAAAAATCGAATATTTTAAGAAGTGTTAATTTTCAAAATACACGCTTTAGTAAGTGCACACTTCTTATTTTCTATCTTGGTCTCTTAAAGACCTTATACATATGTATATTCACATTTGTGGTAGTACGGTTGATAGTATTTATTATAGTTGCGTCTTTGACCCTCTTTTTTAGTGGCTGCCCTTAAATTACGTAAGGGTAATTTTGACGACTTCTTACCCCCTCCCTCCCCCAGTATAAGAATTCGTAAGATTTGATATTCCAACCTCCTCCTTACGTAATATTTCTTACAGTGAATTTATTCAGTCAATTCATTTTGTTCTGTCCGTCGATTGTAATTTATTTCCGACATAGAAATATCCTTTTTAATTTCAGATTAATACTCTGCAACAACTGCAAAACGTAGCTTCCTACGGGTTTCTAAAGAAACGTCTGGAAAGGCACGATCTGCACATTCACGCGCTGTGGTTCGATATTTATACCGGCGACATTTATTATTTCAGTAGAGCGAGCAAAAGATTCGTCGAAATAAACGAAACGAACGAACCGTCCTTGCTCGGGGAAATTAAGAAATATTATTCTTAAATCGCTCCGCTTATCAATGGAGAAAATATCTCGTAACTTTAGGGATCAAGACTGAGCAGGATCGATTCTTCGAATTCATCAAGAATGTTCGATCGTAGAGTAACTACGGGCTTAGATGTTCGTCCTGTTGAAGACCATATAATGTACCTGGATGTGAAAGTAGTGAATTCTCTATCCCCTTTTTTATCGAGATTCATATTACAAACTTGTTTGCACAAAATAGACGACTACGGTGCTGTCACTAGTATTTATAATAAGTAGATATGCTTGGCGTAGATTTATCTCGAGTAATGCATGGTGTATAGTAGGGGTATTCCATTGTGTATCATATTGTTATTTATATACGAATTTTTGCGCAGCGTGTGTTTGCAACAAATACCACGCCGGGGGAAATTATTTTTCCCTTCTAAACGAATGATAGAATAATAAGCGAAATATTATTTTTGGACGTATATAAATGGTATAATATTTTACATATTGCTGTATATTGTATACAAAGTATATTTTTCACAATTTATATCACTCTGTATATACCCAGCTCTGTAACAGTACAAAATATATTTGTTGTTTCTTCGCTTGGGATCCTTGTCTCGATTCATTTAACGATTCAGCTGGCTTTCCACCGATTTGGATCGGTATACTTTGCGCGTAAATCGCGCAAAATTCAAGCCGAGAAACAAGAGGCGGAGGACGTACCGTACTGACGGATGGACGGTTTCGTGGCCAGGTGAACTAGAGCATGCCACTCCCGAAAGAGAAAGCAAAACAACGAACCAAGGTGTAGAATTAGGAT
The DNA here is from genome assembly GCA_929113495.1 of Andrena minutula. Lineage (NCBI taxonomy): Eukaryota > Metazoa > Arthropoda > Insecta > Hymenoptera > Andrenidae > Andrena > Andrena minutula. The sequence goes on from OV815994.1 coordinate 42,717,254, forward strand.
GATGATAAGTACGGTATTGGACGTTCGAGTCAATTTATTGACGCAACATACTACAGGTATTCGCACCTGTTGGGAATATTTTTATATCACCTAATTCGAAGATATTGTCCCTTAAATTGAAATAAAATCAAAGGTAGATTTGTTCCCGTAAGTCTGCTGTTCTTCTTGAGTCTACCCGACTTGAAATGATTTTTATTCAAAGATATAAAGACAGAAGTTTTATAAAATGGAGATATAATAACAAGACAGAATTAGGAAATTTTAGAGCGGTCTTTTAATTAGTTATGTATCTGCAATAACAGCGGACAGAAATAATTTTGAACTAAAAAATGGATGTTTATTTCCACTTTTTTAGAGTTTACTATTTTAAGAAATAAGTACTTAGTTCAAATAGTTCTTCGGCTGTAAGGCGGCCATTTTTCTCACAATCGATTCTCTGGAATACGTCCTCGGAAATACTCGGAAACTATTTATCCAATAGATCTGAATTTTTGTCTTTATTTTTCCTTATCTTTGCACTCACGGATTTTTTATTCCTCCAAGGTTTCTCGGAAAATCCTATCTGTGCGTATCTCATTACTCTTCTCTCTCCAAAAGCATGCTAACTTTTTAACAAATCGTCAGTATAAAAGTTTATACTTTCAAATTTTTTTTATTTCTCGCCATGTTCACCAAAATGACATGTTCAGGGACAATACAGCGAATCAAAGCGTACATTAGATTGAAACTTTCATATTGCCTATATTTATCAAACCTTATATTCTCACAAAAATTCTTCAAAAACAGATACTTTTAACACCTCAGCATAAAATGTTAAAAAGAAACGTAAAGGGACTAACAATAAGTAGGTAATTAATTCGCTCGAAGATCAAATATTTTTTGCGAATTAATTCCAAGAAGATGAATCCCAAATTGTGACTATACTTTGGGGTAATGTTTATTAATACTATAAATGGTAAAAAAGATTTGTTTGAAAATATATACATGTATATGACATGTATAGTTTCGTCATTTTTCTGCGGTTTTGCCCTGAAAAAACAACGCGGTTCGGATCGACTTGAAATTTTTACAGTTGTTCCAAATATACTCCCTTTTGAAATGTACTTCAGCATAAAGTGCAAAACCTCTGGCTTTCGAAATAAAAAAATCAGCCATCTGTGCACTCCGAAAATCGATATTTATTGGACAAATCGCCTTTTCCTAGTCGCTATTTTAATAATTTTGGTTCAATTCTTTTTTTCAGAGGTCTCCTCCAACATTGCAGGTTCTAGGAGAAACATATCCCAAGAGAACCGTTGTATGTTTATTTTTTAACTCAATATCTGGTCAAACCCAAATACACTTTTCCTAAAACACTGTATAATCAACCTCATGTGGCGCCATTTGCAAAATACATATACATATATAGACAAAATAAAATATTTTTTACCCTACACGATAGTAATAAACATTGTATAAACATTGTATAAAACATTGTATAAAAGGAGAAGTCGGTGCTTGCTTTCATCTCCTTGTAATTAATTCGCAAAAAATACTTGATTTTCGAGTGATTTATGCACTCCTTAAAAATTGCGCACATCGCGATAAATCTACATCCTGTATAGTTTATGAACAAACAGCTGCGCAAGTACGTACGTGCGTACTTGTGTTTGTAGTACCTTTACGAAGCAGCCAGGCATCCCCAGATCGCGTAGCTATACGCGAAAAACGGTTAGAGTAGCTCGCGCTTTTCAGTGTGTTTCGCGGTAAAAGTGAAGAGGACTCGCTTCTCTTTTCTAGGCGAATCGTTGAGTTGGGCCGGTTAGGCCGGTCTAAGGACTGTGACGAGCGCTACAGCATGGTCGCCGCGAACCGGAAGGCGCGGGATCAAACAATCTACTTTGGTCTCGGGAGACATGCCGTGCGTCCTTCTTCTCCTTTCCGTTGGTATCTCGTGCCTCGTACCCTGCGAGTCATGGTGGCACACTGGCCTGGATTACTCCCCGGTATCTATGACGGTGGGACTGAGCGCGCGCTTCAAATACACCATAGGACGTATGCGCGGACATTAAAAAGTAAAATCGTGCAAACTCTTTTTCCTATCAACAGTAGCGAGAAATTTTTGTCGAGCTAACTGTGACTGGTTCCCCCGACGAATGTTATTTTAAAACGCAAAATATACCTACGCATTCGTTGGGGCGATCGAAATAAGTTTTCAAGTAATTTTGTTATCTGCTTAGTTAAATGTTTTGCGAAACCTTTATCATATTTTAGGATAATTTAAACACCCACGCATCTCAGACTCTTCAAATACTTCAGTTCTTAACAGTCTTCTGTTCCATGTTGTTTATATTTGCAATAAATTTTCGACAAGTATGGGAGGTTCTACTTTCATGTTCCTTTTAACTATTTAGCATTATATCGTGTTTTTCTTATTTACAAATAGACACGAGTAATTAATACGAAGTCTTATCGCTCGCAACAACTACTGTAATACTTTTAGTTTAAACTTTCAATTTTGTTCAAAGTTGTTGAAAATGATTATATTGAAACATATTCTGTGGTTTGCAAGTTCCAAGAAGTGTTTTTATGTTTACACGAATAAAATACAGCTTGTTATACAGTGCTGTAAAAAAAAAACAAGATTCTTATCTATGAACCTACGTCATGCACATTTCTTCGTTAATAACGAGAATTACTGTGGCTTGTGGAAAATGGAAGGTTAATTTTTGAATTTAGTAACGCAATTTTTTATTACAATGTATAAATGTACTAAAAATGCATTCTTCGAAGAGTTAAACAATACTGAAATCATTGCGAAATATTAATATAATCTAAATCTATTATCGTCCAAGTTAATTCGTCCTAAAACAAGCTGTTTTGTGGTTGCAAGAGTCTTTATCTTTATCAGAATCTAATGATCACATTGACATTAATTTTTTATTGTTTGTTTCAAGATATATTCTTTATGGTTGGATCGCGACCTTTTCTTTTTTTTATCATTTGTCCCCACTTTATATTGAAGAAAAATAGTTGAAAAATTTCAAGTTAAAATGAAAGTTTCATATATACGTGGTAGCTATTTTGTTGTAAATTATTGTTTCACAAAGTGTAGATTGACATGCACAAAATGATTTCTTCTCTTACGGATCTCGTCCCCACATTTCGAAGAAAGCATGTTTATTACATTAACGAACGACAATAAAGGAAGCATTCTACCAAACTAAAAAATAAATCGCACAGTTGACCGTATCTTCCGAGCCAAACGCAGTGTTGGTTATCTCTCAAAATATTTCTTCACTTTTCCCATACCGTTCGCAATTTGTGTTGGACTAAACAGTGCTTTCCAGAATTATAGACAGAAAGTTAAACATGGCCAGCAGGGGAGAAGTACACAGAAAGAAACGTTCTCAACTCGAGGATTCTAATTTTAATGAAACTCGATGTTAATATACACCATGTTGGAATATGCAAGGGGCATTTTTTTCTGAGGAAATTCACTCTGAAAGGGTGAATTCAACCCTCAAAGTCATAGCGTCTTTTCGTTTTTAAACGATTTTATTCAGCTTCGATCCTCTGTTCGTATGTATGTATGTATGGTTCAAATCTGGCAACTCAAATTTAACCCACTTCCAACTATCCGATTGTCTTGAAACTTTGCAGGCGTGCGTAGTTTGCCCGCACTTGTGCGTAGTTTGCCCGCACCAATATTTAAAAAAAAACTAGCCCCGAACGGGTGAAAAATTACCCAGTCATCAATAAATATAAATATAGTAAAATTAAAACTTTGCAGGCGTTCGTAGTAACTCACCGTCGAAATTGTAGTACAAGGAAAGAATTATTTTTTAGTGACATTAGCACTATAGCATTTAAGCAAACTGTTAAACTCTATACAGCAATAAAAGATATTTGTAAAGAAGTCTGAGCTGTGAAATGTAAATCCACAAACACTAAAAACTAGAAAATAAAAAATATATAAAAAAAAATTTTATGTTAAACGATTTTATTAAAAATCTACTAAAAAGTAAAAAATAATTCTTTTCTTATACTACAATTTCGATGGTATTTTTTCACTTTAAATAAAATCGTGGAGCAGGATATGTCATAATAAAATATGAATCAAATTGATACAGAATGTGTGTCGAAATGAATTTGTTGTAACATATCCTGCCCCACGATTTTATTTAAACTGAAAAAATACCATCGAAATAGTAGTATAAGAAAATAATTATTTTTTACTTTTTAGTGCATTTTTAATAGAATCGTTTAACATAAAAATTGTTTTTATATATTCTTTTTTAAATATAACTATGTTTCTTTCGATAGTGTAATAGAGTATAAAAAATGAACAATTCTTATATTTGAACTTTTGTCCTACCTCGCACCGGTACAAAGTTATAATTAAAAAAATGAAAAACCGCGATAACTTTAAGGGCTGATTGGACCCCTTCAGAGTGAGTCTCTGCAGAAAAAAGGCCCTCCTTGCATACTCCAATATGCTCCACACGCAAGCTTCATTGGAATCAGAATTTTCGGATTGGTGACCGTTTCCTTTGTCAGTTTGCCCATAGGAAGTGTTCCCCTCCCTGACGAGGACCTGTACCGAATTACCGAGGATGGAATCGCAACAGTCGTTTTAAAGCGTGCACACGCCAACGAGCTTCCGTGAACGATGTCACCCTTAAATTAGATTCGGTTGCGAAATTCGGGTACACGGTAGTCCTCGAGCCCGTTTACCTGGCCCGCGGGGGACAATGTTGTTTACTGCGTCGGATTGACAGACAATTTGCGCAGTTCTGTGGCCAGGGGTCGGATCGCTAGAGCCACGGGGGGTGTTCCTCAGGTGAACCAGGAAGTCGAAAGAGAAGCTATCGGTCGTCTTTCAACCCTCCGTTCACCGCAATTCCACAACGCGCCGCTTCCGCGTCCGTTTCTGCCTTTGTTCTGTAAATGGCGGAACGAGTTTCACCGAAATATTGCCCGACAGTGGGTCTGTGAAAATCTCAAGGAATTGGGTAAAAGCCCAAAGGTAAAGGGATGGCTCCATGATTAAATTTCTATGCTTTCCAGGGAAACGAAATCGAACAATGCCTCTGCAATGGGAACTGGGAATATTTTATTAGTTCGTTAGTGATATGGTACACCCTGAAGACGATGGTATTTCAAAAGTGGGAAATGAAATTTCTGCAAATGCTACCCTATTTTTTAGGAAAAATTGATTCCACGATCCCGGCTGTTTATTGGATTCCAAAAATCTTGGGATATTATATAACTAATCCCGAGAATATTGGGATTTTTTAAAAATGTGAATTACTTTACGAACACCTGAAAAATATCAAAATAAACAGAATAAATATACATAATCATTTCATAATAATAAGGACAAAAATAATAATGATTTATTTAAATAATATTATTAAGTCGCGTACAACTAACTAATCTATATTTATTTTTACAATGACATTCTTACTTTCCGCTATTTCGAAATGGAGCGACTTACAAATCACAACTTGTCTGAACACGTAAAATCGAAACATTGTAGATATGTACATTAGGTGCTTTGCTGTTTCTTCGGTCGCATTTTCAAAAATCTTCATAATGGTTTACTGATATTATCTACTTATTCAAACTATATTATTCTTCATTGATCTACTGTTTTTATTGTTAAATATAATTTTAATTTATGTTTCAGACTAATGATAGAAAGTAAGGTTATTTACATTAAATAAAGATTTAAAATTGTAACACATATTAAATCATTTTAATTACTGAAATTTTCTATTACCCAATCCCAGGATTAGTCCCGGAATCCCGCGACTAACCTTAAAAAATCCCGCAATCCGGGGATAGTAAATGCGATTCTGTTTGTAAACAGAAACAAGCAACACACTGCAACAAAATTTCTTACATTATCTTAAAGCGGCTTCCTCGCAATGACCACCCTCTATTTTACTTTATAAGTCCCAAGAAATAATTTGAACGTTTAAAATAATACAAAATCATACTATTTTTCAGTAACCACCTTCTAAACGCGAAGTCGTGCTCGACATTATCAGACTCCCGAGTTCTTAACTTCGTAAAGACTGATCGTTTGTTCCTTCCCAAATAGAAAATATTCGTATAGCCAATTGGTCGATTTGCCACGCATTCGATCAAGCATTTTCGCAAAAGGGATTGGATCATGTTCGTCGTACGAATTTTCTGGGTAGGTTAATTAATTACGCGGGTAAGACGTCGTTAATTTTTCTACGGTCGACGGACCTTCCTCGCTGCGAAGCACAGCGCTCGTGTAATACGGATTCGGAAAAATACACGAGCGTAACGAAGTAGTAATGCCACCGGGGCTGTAGCGTGTTACGCTTCGACACACACCACTGGCCGCGCACTCTTTTTCTTCGACCGGTCTAAAACGAAAGAACAAAAAAAAAGGAGATCGTGCGAAATCGTGACATCGTTACTGTCTCCCGCGCTTCGATTGTGAACCGATACCAAAAATGCCAAACCGTTCGAACGCGTTTGACAAACCGTTACCAAATGCTGAAAGAAGCAAAGAACTCGTATGTTCCAGATGGCGCTGCTGGCTCTTTATGATTCAGTTGTGGACTAAATAGTTGACTTTATTTTAAGGTTATCTAGCTTATGATGTGCGAAAACTGTGTTGAGTGTTTGGTCTACTTGCGTTGATATTGTTACTGCGCAGAAGGCAATTTACTTTTTAACTGACCATCGCGAGGTCTAAGCCGGAACTAAACTTTCGAATCGTAAGAAAGAAGACGAATTTAAGGTCTCCTGGTTTCTGTTTCGTTGGTGTTGGTTTTTTTATTCGCTCCTCAAAATTGTCCATATTTTCCAGCGCACATAATGAATATTTTTGTACAATTGAAGATTCAAAGAGTGATAAGAACAGAGGAATTTGTGAGATATCGGAGATTCTAATTTTAAATATAAAGTTATTTGGCCGTGGTTTTTGTGCTGATTTTTGGAAAGGTTGATTGAAAATTGAATGTCTTATTTAAGATCGATATATGTATATAGAATCTGAGTGAAACGTGTACTGAGGAGTTGAGTGAGTGGGGCAGTGTAATTGGAAAAATAAAAGAGGAGAGGTTTTAGATCGCAACGAAAGTAACAATGAAAGTAATAATGAGAATAGTGTGAGATCAGTCTTATGTATTTCAAGAGTAAATTATAGTATTAGGCGTTCAATTATAACGATGAATTTTCTATTTAGTATCCGCTAAATGCTAATACACACTGTTTGACAAAAGGGGCTTTACAAGATAAATAGTAATAAAATGACCATGATTTTATAAAAAGGAACTATATTCCTCACTCTATATGACATATAAGGCATTGAGAGTAAAAACAGACTAACCCACATTGAAAAAATTAATCTTTCTTATTTTATATGATTAGTACAGCCTATTAGAATACATTTTCCTACTAACTCCTCAAAAATCCGAGTAATAGTGTATCCTATAGCAATGCAAAATTTGAAGTAAATCGGTTGATTAGTATTTGAGTAATCGTGGGTAACATGTTTGAGAATCATGATTTTGAGAAAAATGCATTTGAATACCTCACTTCTGATGTCTAGATCTTCGATATTTTTACGAATTTCGATCCCAAATTTTCAGGAAACATTCGACATATCAAACACTGAAAATAAGGAAAAAAATTTATCTTTTTGGTATACATATTTCGGTATATGCCCCCCCCCCCCCCCTCTTAAATGTCTAGAAAATAGTATTCGAAAATAAAAATTTCATATTTTTTCGTTCGCCTTCACAAATAAAACTGTTCTAGAAGCATTTAATCTTTCAAAATTTGAAGGTAAAAACGTTTTTTTTTTCACTTTTTCGCACTTTTTTCGAAAACCGTTTGTCGCACGAGAAAAAGTAATACAACATAAACGATGCTCCTTGTCCGGATTTGCAACTTTTGTTTGACATATTTTTTTATATAATCAATAACTTGGAGGATATAATATAAAATCGACTTTTTGAACTGTTCAAGGGCACAGGGACACCTTTTCCCGTTATCCGATCGGGCTCAAACTTTACACAGATTTTTTTAATTATTTGGAAATAATCTGGAGGGTGCCCCGAAGAAAATTGAAAAGTCGAAAATAAGAGCCACCCTACATATTTATGTGTCGTTCACCATCTCCACTCATTTTCATATGCCTAATATCAACGCTTTTGACAGAAATTATACTCCTGTTACTTACAGAATTAACTCGCCTGTGAAGTGGTTAAAGAAGCGACACAAAAACGAGGAGGATCTTTGTCCCAGTGGCCCTGGCAGAGGTGAATCCTTACGTGTCCATCAGTGTGCCCGTTTTCAGGCCCGTTTTATGCTCGAGTAAAAGTGAGTCCCAGATAAACAGTACATAAAGCTGTAAATACACGTGTCGGGGCATTAAAAAGACCCATATGGTTCCGCGATCCTCTCGTGTCTCTAATTAAATAAAAAAGGTGTTGGGGGAGAGGCAAAAAAATATTCTCCGCGCGAAAGCTTTTACGAACCATTGCCCTTTGCGCCTTTTCTCTCCTTTTCGTTTCGTCGTTTTCCCCCCTTTGGGCCCCACTAATGCGCCTCGCTGGATTTAGGTCGAGGAAGTCACGAACAGTGTGAGTTCGACACAATTTTCTCTATTTGTCGGTCGAATGTCAAGGTGTAGGTTCCGTCATCGGGGCCCGTGTACCGCGTGCGTGCCTATTCTCCGCCGTCAAATGCCCGAAATTCTGGGCACGACCGTTAGGCCAACGTTTAACTGTATAATCGTGGCGCAACCTGTACGAAACCTCCCCCCCTTCTTTCCCTTGCCCTCTCGCATCGCCCTTTCTCTGACGTTCCGTGAATTAATGCGCGCAGAGTTCTCCGAAAATAACATCCGGAGGCTGTCGTTCTCCTTATAGGTACAGTGACTCACAAAATTATTGGCACAGATATATTTTTGGTTCCAACTCACCGTTTACTTTCGTCCATGCTTGCTCGCGATTATCTGATGGTCAGATAATAAACTTGTTCGCATAGCGGAATATAAGATCACACCGCACGCCAGTAGGCTTCCATATGTATCCTTTAGCAAATTTTAAGTTGCTCCTCTTTTATTAACGATACTGGAGTATGGCTTTTATTTGAGTAAAAGTGTTACCGCGGATCTACCAAGCAATCGTGCGACCTTTGCCACCTTTGGGAAAAGGGAGGAATATAGTATTTTTGGGGAATCTTAAAAAATATAGTATTTTTAGGGAAATTAGGAAAATAAAAAGTACAGATTTATTTTTTATTTTACTGGTTTTTTCCAAGTGTATTTGTGGTTAGTTTGTGCTTTTAGTATCAAGGAATTATTTTTTACAAAGTAACTATAAGAGTCTCTGTATTCTACACTCCTGTTAATATAAATTAATAACTCATTTTCTTTAATTTAATTGTAGCTTTGTTTTCATATAAGAAAAACTTTAACATTGACAGCTGACCTAAGCTGACCATGCATAGTGTCGCGTGATGTTAATAGCAAAGGGTGCGTTCCTCGTTGTAATTAAGTTACTTTATTTAGGTTGGTAATTCATTTTTTATTTTTTAAGTAACTATGAAGTGAAAATATAGTATTTTGCGTACTATAATTTGTGTCAATAGTATGTGTATAATACAATTTACCGAATTATAGCACCATATCATATAATATCGTGCGGGCATCAACCCTAGACTCCACCTATATTTCCATCTTCTGAGTGGGTATGCACTTACTAATATCAAATTTTCCCCAACTAATTCCCAACTGTTGGCTACCGTTGGCCAACCAAAAATGCTACTATAGGGTCGTTTCTATCCACAATATTTGAATTCGTTCGCTCACTGTTAAGTGTACGGAAATCATGGAGTCCAGTGGGGCGGGGGGGGGGGGGGGGGGGCAAAAGGGGGCAATCGCACCCCACTGGCTTTTAAGAGAAATCGCTTATTTTTCAAAACTGATTTTTATTAAGTTTATACTGAAAAAGGGAATATCTTTAAATTTCGGTTTTAAATTATCAATTAATTTGGCACTATAAAATGAATTAAAAAAGCAGGAGGGGTATTTTTTTCTTTACCATCATCTCAAAGTTCCCCCCCCCCCCCTGGAAAAAAGTCTGCGGACGCTCCTGACAGAAATATCTTTTTTTACTATAGCTATTTCTACTTCTACTGGAAAAAGTGATAAAAGGTCATACATACCCAAACAAAATACATACATTGATGAAAAAAAACATGTAATATATTTTTACTTTTAATAACAAAGTTGGTGCAATAAAGCGAACGAACCTTTACAACGACCTAATAATAAAAACGAAGAGAGGGAAACCATTAGCACTAGCCTCTAACATTCTTTTTATAAAAAAAAGAAACGGTGTCATTAACATAGATCAAAAACAAAATTCCAACTTTTTGTATCCAAGGAATCATTTTCCAAGAATATATCAAAGAAGCCTAAAGTTCATTGAATCACGCGATTGGGAAGCTATATGCCGCGAGGAATAGAATGGCGATCGAAGTTGATTTTTTTTTTACGAAATATGTAGAACGTCCTTGATAAGTCCTTGCAGCGCGGGACGTTGCAGGCAGCCGAAGGACTCGCGCTCGTCGTTTCGCTTCGCTACTGTTCCTATCGAGAAAAATGATCGTATTTGTGTAGATCAGCGGCAATTGGCCAACTCCCGCCAGCGCGCCGCGCTGTGTCGAATGTCCCCCAATGATATCGTTTATTTTTGCGCGCCACTCGCAGAACGTAACGGTGGCGTAGCCACGGCGTAATTATAAAATGTTGCAACGCCAGCCGGTGCAACGAACTCACGAATGTGCCTTACCATGATTCTGCCGGTGAACAGTCCAATTGTTATGAAACATCTTTCCATACGTTTCGGGAACGCTTGCTTGACAATAGAGTTTGCTTCTACACATATACCTACACTAATTGTAGAAAGTCTTTACAGTCACACTCCGGCTTCCTTCATGGTCCACAAAATTTTCATCTTGCATATGGTGAAAGAAAGTTTGAAATTGATATTTTTATATATGTACTTTAAACCGGGAGTCAGTTTCCATCAATTTTTCAGATGTTTGTACACTATGTAAGAAATATTGGTATTTAAAAAGTTCATAAAATCTGGAGTCATTCACTTTTTGTTATTTAGTCTTAAACGAAGCTATGTAAACCATAATTTGTATAAAGTGATTCATCTGGTCTGTATTGCATAGTATTCTATTTTAGTGCAAAGTTAAACCAGTACTCAGTACTCACAACCACAACATTGGTATATACCCACAGCTGTAAAGAAATCCCGGTTTACAGTATTTGTAGAAGTAGCTTTAACAAGAGATATTGTTTACCATGTTGGTATCACTGGTCTGCTGGGGACTCTGATGTGCTAATGTATCTAGTTGCTTTTTGCGAAATTATGGTATCCTTGTTACCGTTAGCTGTTAAACTTCCTTTCGGCCATCATTGTGGAACGTTTGTTCAAGGATAATACAAAATTCTCTTGATTTAATATTAACGATGGCAGTCACGGTTTTAAAAGAATGATCGCAACTGTGCACGTCTACCATTTCGTATGAAATCAGCCTCGTAATCAATTATCTTCCAAGCCGAACGGGACATAAAACTTTCTAAAAATTCTGTATACGCAGTGTTTCGCGGTGCACACTGCGTATGAATGAGTTTTACAAAGCCACTGACAAAGATGTCTGTATTCTAATAATCGTCGCGACGTATGTTCGAATCTATTGAGTCAAGAATATTTTGGGTAACAGATACGTAGAATTTTGTACTTTTGGAAACTGCGAAATTTAGTCAGTTTCTCATTGAATGCGATGTTTTACAAAAGGTAGGCACAGCCAGTGATCAGTCACATGGTTTTATCAACCCTTAGATGGCCGATGAGGAGGAAATATTTGGCCCACAATATAATTTCATTCATATAGGTGCACTTACATTGGATCTTGATGTTGTTAAGATCCAAAATTCTTACTTCTTATAAAGAACTGATCAGTGGCGGATTTAACGGGCGGCTGATGAGCAGTCGACGCCTGGGCCCTTGCCAAGAAGTCCAACCCAGGGCCCCATCTTCCAAATAATTACGATTTATCCAAATACTGTATTTTTTTCGTCTCCCATAATTTTCATACCACACGCGCGTAAATTTATTTGTAATTCTGTTATGAATACAGGGTGTCCCAGAACGTTTGCCACCTGGGACTTTTCCCCTAAATCTGCCACTGGAACTGACACTAATCTGTAATAAGTAACATAACTATTTAGCATAGTGTACCTACAGGATGAGTTCAAATTAAGGTGGCCATTTTTCTCTTAGGGATTCCGGGAAAATGAGATTTTTTAGGGACCACTTCTCATAGACTTGGCTCCACTGTTGCCAAATTAGTAGAATTTTAATATCAAATTCGTGGCTTCGGTTTCATATTGATTATTTTGTAACTTTAAACAAATACAGAATCGGGGACAAATAATTACCTTAAATTCAGAATTGGAAGCAAAAATTACCGGGGACACAAATCGTGACCCGGGGACTGTCCCCGGAAATCAGGGACGAATCGTGTCTTATCCAAATGTGCCATTTTTCGCTGGGCGAGGGAGAAACGACGCTTCAGTGATTCAATAATTCGGGAAAACCCGTCGAATCGTTCGTTTCGTCGATTTCATTCCATCTGCGGGGCCCTGCTTTCACTTGTGCACGCATCTAACACGCCAAGCTGACATAAGGAGACGGATGAGAGCCGAGAGATTAGCAAGCTTCCACTTAAGATCGTGACATTTTCCTTCGCGCGCGTCCGCAAATGCGGCATAAGGTACGTCGCCGATCGGGAGCATATTTTACTTGGACGATCGTGGCGCAACGTGTGGCTGTACGGGAACGAACTACGTTATGTAAAATCCGAGCAAAAATCACCGCGGCGTACAAAAAGCGCGTTCTGCCGCGTTGCTGGGAACCTCGAGGATACCTACTTGCCTAAGCTACCGAGGAATTGGGCACCGACCTGGCCGATTGGTTACGATCGTTCGTTCGTGCCTCCTCGAATCGCCGCTACTTTTTTCTCGGGTTTCGTGGCGCGAATTCGTTGCTGCAATATCGCGGCACTCACGCATCGTGGCTCTACGCCTCGAAAGAAGTTAAGACTTCAGACGCTGTCGCGTATGCGTGGTTTCTCGATTTTCATTTAGCACTTTTCGTGAGCCTTAGAAGTCAATTCTATTTCATATTTTTGTCTTCAACAAAGCTATAGCATTCAAAGATTTATATCCACGGGCAGATTTTGAGATTTGGCGCCTTTAGGATAAGCAGTGTCTACCAACCTGTACGCGAAATATCATCAGATATCTTAATTTAAAAGAGTCGAAGCAATTTTAAAATTAATACTAATTCGCTATATGATAAAGAAGTGAATTATGTTCAAAGTTATCTCAGCCCCTGTGTTTAAACATTTCCCAATTTCTTTCGCTCAAAATTCGTCGCTCCTCGAAATTTGTGACCTCTACAATTTGCCGCCCTAGGCTCCAGCCTACTTAGCCTATACACAAATCTATTCCTGTTTATACCCCATTTACGATATGCTGTTTTCATGGTTTTAAAGAAATTTGGAAATGATCGACGTAAGTTTGCCCGAAAATGTTTTGTCTTGAAAGTGTGACTCGGACGTTCAAGCTTCTAAATTTTGATGATCATCGCGAGATGAAGTTAACTGTTGGACTGGCAGCGAGAATCCGGAAGTGGGTTTCAAGGCTGACACGCTTTTTCACACGTTTATTATCTGCAAGAAGGCATTGTCCAGCTTAATTTTTTACTATAAGTCTAAACCTCATTAAACTCAGGCGTTGCATTAAGATATTTCAGAAAAGTTCAGCTACGCCAAAACTGATATCTACCTTGTAGTTAACGGCGACCCGAGTGTCCTTATTGGCGTGGAAACACGTCAATGCGGGGAACTGGATGGAGACTTTTGACGCGAAAAGGCATCACTGCTAGGCAAAGACTTGAGAAGGGTACTAGGCAGTCGTTTTTGTGGAAAATGAAGCATTTCATTTTCAATCAATTACAAAGAAGTTGAGGCTTCTTTGTTGACACAATGTTTATTAACATCATAAGCTTTAAGAAAACATGTTTGTTTCGCCAAAAATATGTATTATAGATGACGCTATAGATGGAATATTCAAGAGCTTTTTTAAAAAAGTTTCGACTACCTACTTAGTACCTTTAACAGCTGACGTGAAGTGGTCGTTTCAATGTGGCGCTATGAAACCTAGCATTAGGCATTTAATTAATGTACTAACGAAGGAAACTTCGTGTCTCTAATGCTATATGTATAGTTATATGCATCTGCTGAGTAGTAATTAGTTGCGCGTTTAGCGATAGATTCTTTTGAGGCTATAGCTCAGAAAAGGAGTTCTATATGCATAAATTGGAAAAAGTGGGACATTTTATAACTCAAATGTCCACTAACAAGGAAATAGGGTAGATGCACCATTTGTGGCCACTTTAAGATATTGTACTAGTTTTGGCCACTTCTTAAAAAATATAATATTTTTCCGTGTAAGCAATAAATGTAACCTTATATTTCGGGCGGTATACTAAACAAAATATTTATGATGTGAAATTCTCCATAGAATAATGATCTGCAAGTAATTTAAAAATAAGGTAATTATGCACATGGCCAAAAACAGTGCAATGGCTACAAACGGTACATCCACCCTATTCAGAAGAATATTTTGTTTTGTAGTACAAAAAAAACATAGACTTCCACATTTTTTAACGATCCTTCTACAATCACAGTAGCGATCATATTGTGCAAAATGTCACTCACAGAGAAGCATCGAATATAATTCACACAGTGAGTTACATATTAAACGCGTAAACTTACAATAATTAACAACTCCTAAATACAAGACGCTGCAATTATCATTTTCACAGATCTCTCCTTCATCTCCTCGGCGCAATTCGCGCGACATAAATATCAGATCACCGGTGCCCTGAACCGTCTTACCCTATCGGTAGAATCACCAGGCGGTGCACGTAAATCATTAGCACAATATGGCGATCGATCAAACGCGATGAAAAGAAGAGGTCCCCGGCAACCTCCGAGCGGGCCCAATTTCTCCTTTATCGGGGATCGCGCTTGTTCCTGCTGGCTGGCGTGTAAAAGACACGGCAAGAGCCCGCGGACGCGTGGCGGTGCGTAGGTCGTTGGTGCGTGAGCGTGCAAGTTCAAGAACAATGGCACTTCACGATCTGTATAATGTAGGTAGGATTTTGCCAGGCGACGGTGCCGGCTGATTGTGGTGGCGGAGGCGGTGGCGGTGGTGGCGGGCAGGCTCTCGTGCCACTGACCCACAAACACACTTACCTATGTTATACTATGCCTGGCTGTACGCGCCGTTCTGCCGTTGTCGCTATGCCTTAATGCCCGTGCACACCGTGTTTCCGCCTCGCGGGAGAGCCCGCGTACGTCGTCCTTGGAAGATTTACTCGTCGGCCCGATCGTGCTCCCGATGCCGCCTCTTGAATTTTTCATTCGTACCAGCCCCACCGTGAACTGAAAGTGACTCGTTACCGAAGGGAGCCGGGTAATTGTATGCTAAATATCCGTCAGCGGCGCGACGGCCACGTTCCAGCGCCCCTTCTGGCCCGAACCGATCCCGCAGATTAGAATTAAAATCTCCAGGCGAAATAACACGTCTTGCCGGATGTACCACGGAACATTTAATTTACTTACAATTTTGTTTTACGTCCGTACGACCGTGGTTACCGTTAAATGTCACCCCCTATGCTGACATTAAAGGCCCCGCTAGACGGACGGCGTTATTATACACTTACGCGTGTTCCTTCCTGGCGTGGGTTTAACCGCCGCATCGCTTGTTTCTGCGGTGTCGTTCTTGTATTTGCTTTTGCGAAGGGAAGTACTCTGAGGTTCTTGAAACAGTCCGTGCCGAGGTGGAAATTCAGTCTTGATAGGATTATAAAAAGCAAATTAATGTTTTCGGCGCACTGGTTCGGTCAGTTTTACAATTATTTTTAGCTAATTTGCAATTTAAATTTAATAATATCCCGACGTTTCGGTCCGTGGTTTGGACCTTTTTCAAGGAAAGATTTGTAAAATTATTGCCTTCGCTATCAGTCACGTTCCAACCGGCTCGCGAGTCACGCGTCTTTTCAAACGTGTGACTTTGATAGCGAAGGCAATAATTTTACAAATCTTTCCTTGAAAAAGGTCCAAACCACGGACCGAAACGTCGGGATATTATTAAATTTAAATTGCAAATTAGCTAAAAATAATTGTAAAACTGACCGAACCAGTGCGCCGAAAACATTAATTTGTTTTATTATAAAAATACGGTCGATATTTAAATTACTTGATTATAAAAAGCGATGAGAAAATTAAATTGTGATATTCGGTTGTAGGAAAATAGTGGTTGTGTAATATTTGTCATAGTTTTAGCTATTTTTTATTGTATTTTCATTTCGATGTTGGATTGAGGAACATATTTACATTAATTACTTATACAAGAGGATTTTTATCGCAAAAAAATGGTCTTTTATTTAAACAAAGGATATTTGGTTACTTTCTTCTACTTGGGACAGAAATGCGCAAAAATATCGAAGATGTAGAATCTATATTTTCTATATTTTTGTGAATATACCGACCTCAAATTTGGGGCCGAAATTTAAATCTATATCTTCGGTATTTTTGCGAATTTCTGTCCCAAATTTGAATTTATATCTTCGATAATTTTGCGAATTTCGGTTCCAAATTTTCTGGAAACATTCATGACATATCAAACACTAAAAATAAACAAATTTTTTTTATCTTTTTCGCATGTTTCGGTACATGCCTCCCGTTAAATATTTAAAAAACTACTCCTTGAAAATAAAAATTCCATTTTTTGTATACCTTCATAAATAAAAAGTGTTCGAGAAGCATATAAAATTTCAAAATTTGAGAAAAACTAAAGTTTCTTATAGTTATTCCGACTTTTTTCGAAAACGAGATAAAGTAATAAAACATAAAAGATGCTCCTTGTCCTGATCTACAACTTTTATTTGACAATTTTTTATTTAATCAATAACTTGGAGGATATTATATAAAATCGATTTTGTGAGCTGTTAAATAATTATTTAAATGTTTAAGGAACCAGGGGCACCTTTTCCGTTATCCGATCGAGCTCAAACTTTACACAGATTTTTTTTTAATTATTTGGAATTATTCTGGACGGTGCCCCGAAGAAAATTCAAAAGTCGAAAATAAGAGCCACCCTAGTGTACACTTGTGTTTCAATACCTCCTCCTATCCGATTCAAACTTACTTTTTAAAATTGCTATACTTATTACCTATTTAGTATCATAAATCGATAATAAATCTTCTCCAAAGGTGTTTCCACGCTCGATATCAAGAGGTAAAATTCATACCAAAAACCTATTTTCCATCGTTTCAGTCTGACCGTAATTCCATTCCAATGACCGTATCGAAGAAATTACCAAACTATCCAGTTACTCCTTTTTGAAATCGCTTATCTTTTAAAGTGACTCATAATATCTCAAGTTCTGTGTAAAAACAGGCGCTCGGTAAGAAGCTGCACAGATGCCTCGCGTAGATGAGAGCACAGGCGTGCGAGAGCAAATTCAGACCGCATGAAACTATCGCGAAAAACACGAGCCCATGAAAATTGCGGGCAACTGCGTAACTGTGCCTGCAGAGACGTGTACGCGTGTAATCCCCGTCTGTCGTCCTCCCGCGTTTTACTCTCCATCTCGATTGGCCCACTTGGTAAACAGGACAAAACTGGAAGAGCAAGGCTGGTCCTGCCGCGGCTCGGGGTCGCGGGAAAAGGGGGGCAGCCGATCCGCTCAACTTTTTGCCATGGTCACGAATCGAAGACGAGGAGCATCGCGATGGAAGGAGCGCCACCAGGAAACGGCGGGCGGAAGAGGAAACCCACGTTAAAATCGTGAGCGATTCGTTATCGCCGCCCCACAACTCTGAACGCCGCGACCCACTCTTGGTTTCTGGGGGGGAAAATAAACTGGAAACAATCTCCACCCGCCGCCTCCTTACCGTCGACTTTGTTCTCCAGTCGATCAGGTTGCTGGGAACAAAAGCCTCGTTGGTCTCGATAGACCGCGGACCGGATATAATCGCACGACACATTCGAGCAGAAAGCAGCTGGCGTATTGATTGAAAATTTGAAATCTTGCATTATGCTTCTTGCATCACGCTATTCTGCCATTTTCAGCATACGCAAGTGTAACATATTCAGTTTCAAAGATTTCACAGTACCAACTTGGCATTTTCACTAGTCAAAAGTAAATTTCGATCGGGGGTGGGGTTTGATTTTCCCCCGCAACGCTCTTCGTTCCACTTCAAGTTGAGATTATAATTAATAACGAACGGTCGGTGGTCTCCTTCTTTTATCGTGGTATTCGGGACACTTTTTGCCGGCGGTTCTTGATAAAAAGATTTTACGAGAAGCGGCGGCCGCTACGCTTGGGGTTTACCTTTACGATCGCGCTGAGCGACGCCGCATACCAGAAATCGAACTAGTCATGCGCGGGTTTTTTCGTTCGCTCGGTGAACCCAACTGGGTCACGCTCCCTCCGCCCTGGCTAGGGCAATAGATGACCAACGGACCTTCGGCTGTTACACTTTCGAAAAATTCGGACAGTGCTACTTCGCGCCACTTTGGGCGCCGCTCCGTTGCCCAAATTTCTCCCTCCTCCGCGCCGGTTCTGTCTACCCAAATCCGGAACCTCGTTTGGTGTACACCCCTCCCCCTCTCCCGCCCCGCGCTCCGCGGAATGTCCTCATTTTTTTCGGGGGGCCTCGGGGGCTTCGAGGATCGCGTGACTTCCTCAACGTTGTAAACGGGGAACCGCGATGTAGCACCACGTGAGCTTTGAAATCCGTCTCCTGGCACTCCGTTCACTGTGCTCCAGCAAAACTGCTTTTTCCCTTCGGACATATCCACCTTCAATTATAGTTCAGTGACTCGGAAAGGAATTCGTTGCACAAGTGTCGTTAGTTGAAGTTTCAAGTGAAGACACTTTACAACAGGATGATTGCTTTTGGAATCTAAGTTTAGTATTATTAGGGTTGGTATTATGTCAGTGGTTGCAACTGAAAGACTTAATATCTATAGAGCTTATAATATATGGGTATAAAAGTTCATATTTTGTAACTGTAAATTTGTATGGGTATGGAACGCTTTTGAGAGGTTTACCAGTTTTATTATTAATATTATTGGAGTTGGGACACTTTGGTGTAAGGAGTACAATGAGACATTAATATTCTCTTGATATCTAGAAACAATTGGAAGTTCAAAACATGATCACAAGACAGTATAAGTATAAGCTATCATCTTGATAGATGATATAAAATTATAAGATGATACCCTATAGATATCATTATCAAAGTGTTCCAACTCCGCCTACTGGAAGGAATACAAAGGCGAATAAATGTGGCTGGTTTTAAAGGTTATCTATAAAGTTTGGAAATTGAGGAACTTACAATTTTCCGGTTACAGGCTTTCATGAGAACGTTTAAAATTTGTAATAGTACCATTTAGAAAATTACTGTTGGTACACCTTTAATTATCGGCAGAACAGTAGGCGTCCAACGTTTGGAATATATTTTTGACATGTTTCTGCTTATTTGAACCCATCCGCAACTACATATACTTATGTCACTCACACATTATCAGCGTCACTAGCGTCACATTTTTAATTTAATTTTTAATTTAAATTACAATAGACGGCTTAGACAACCCTTTGGTACAATTAATTACAAAATGTAGTAGAAAAGCGAACGCACATTAAGGAAGACAGAGGGAAAAGGAAGAGAAAAAAAGAGAAGCATGAATATACAATATGAGACATTCGTCGTAACAAACGTAATGGCGTAATAACGGAGAAAAACTCAAGTTGGTCGTGATAAGAATTAGCAATGCTACATATGCGATCGATGCAAATATGTTTGCCACAGAGCGTTCGATGAGTTTTTGCGCTAAAAAAATTTAAAAAAATTAAAACCGACTTCAAAAAAAGAAAATTTTATTAAAAAGTAAAAAACAATTTTTTCCCTTATTTAACCTACGACTCTCATATTTTTTAAGTCGGTGCCAGATTGACACATTGCAAATGATGAAACACCGACTTAAAAAATATGAGAGTCGTAGATTAAATAAAGGAAAAAATTATTTTTTACTTTGTAGTAAAATTTTATTTTTTTGAAGTGGGTTTTAATTTTTTAAAATTTTTTTAAATTTTCAACTTTTTAGTTTTATATATATATTGACACAACATGCCTAAGATATATGCGCGCACGTACATACTATAATAATAATTAGATGACAATAGTTTTTAATATTAACCAGAACTGGCAAAATATTGGGCCAATGTTAATTTACATAGTTTAGAATAGGAGCAAAGGGGCATCGCTCCCTTTCGAATAAAACAAAGATCATCAAAATCGGTCCATATGCTGAGGAGTTATACGGGGACAAACATAAAAAAAACATACATACAGGTCAAATCCATAACCTCCTTCTTTTTTGAAGTCGATTAAATAGATTACCATGCCTTAGGCTCTCAGTGATTACATTGAAATTGAGTTATTTAGTATTTTCAGTATGCGCTGACAACTTATTCGGCTATTTATGACATTATATCTATCATAAAATCTATCATAAAATCTTACTCTCAGAATAACACGAACGACACTACGCTATCATTCAAAATAGACCCCGCTAACCGCCATCCATGAATTAATGCCGTTTTATTAAATATTATACCTGATTATGTAGCAGCTCTGCAAGCTACATGACTGCCAATTAGTTTGCAACGCGAGATGGCCAAACCGACGCGGCGACGCGATTCCCATTGTCAGCCGAGTGGCGTCGAAAGCACCGGCAGAAACAGCGAACAGCGATCAACGGCCGACCGTCTCGGCGTGATAAACAATTACGAAACGGATTGTTAAAAAAGGAAGCAATACGGCTCGCGCATATTTATGTAACGGCGATGGAGGCGCAGTACCCACGAGCGTGTAACGGCAACGCGAGTAAGTTTCCTCGTAAGTTCGCGGTAACATCCGTGTCGCGGGTGCGCGTGTGTGCAAGCTCCCACCCGTCGTCTACCTGTTGCTCTTGCCAGCACACCTGTACGCCGGCACGTACGCCTAGCTGCCCGGTGTCCACGTGTGCGTCACACTTAACGCCTGTCTCTAGTCACCGACGAACGTGGTAGGATCGTCGCCGGCGCTCGTGTGCCACGAAAGAAGTTTCACTCGGCTACGGTCCCTCGGTGTATGTACGTACCAACGTACGTACCCGACATACACGGTATATACGCGCACACGGGAACGTGGGCAGACATGCGTGCTACCGGCCGCTCGATCGGAGAACGGCCAGCCAAGTCCTTGGCAAGGCCGATCGAGACATCATCCGACCACCTTTTTCCAATTAGCGGACTTCTGGTAATCGACTACCGGCTTCCTACGAACCCGACACACTAGCGCTCGCCTCCAGTAGCTCTAGTACCGCCGAGACGGATCTGACACTCCTGAGTCCGTTGCGCATGTAGATACATTCGGGCACTGCGCACGCGTCAGCGTTTCTGGCGCTTGCCACGTGTAGCTCTTGAAAGATGGGCTTTGGCCACGATGATTGTGTCTAAGGAAGAAACAAACGCTTGGGAACATTTTCTTGGATAATTTCCCTCTTTAGGAGGACGAGCTTGGAAGTTTTGTGTCTTTTAAGAAATTCGCGCGGACTGTAGTTGAAGAAGCGTAAAATTGCGTGAGGGATCAGGAGAAATGTGATGCATGATTATTTTGATTGATTGGTGCGTTTGTATGTATAATTGAAGTATTCTTGGAAGTCGAGTACGATGTAAAATATGGATATGAAAATTATGCTAGAGATGAAGTAGTATCGATAGCAGTGCTAAAGATAGTTAACTGCCCTCCTTAGTTAAAATGTCCTATCTGGCATTCCCAAATATCCGAGAAAACTGTACTTTCATCGTTTTCTTTGTGCCCTTAAAAATAAATAAATTAGACTGTTTCTAGCTCTCTACGAAGCACGTAGGGTTTTCTAACTTTACTTAAAAGGTAATAGACGTCTGGAACTTCAATATTTCAATATTTATTAAAAAATGGTAAAATGCTAGATGGGAAATTTTAACTAAGTCCAGAGTAACACTGCAGAGTATAGTATTATACCTGTGTAGTGGTACCGTAGAGTGTAAATCACAGTACTATATGTAATAGTAATAAAGATCGCAGTGCTATAGGTAGTACTTACTACTACAAGTATCTAATAATATAGATATTACCAGTTTATACACGTAATATATTTAACGCTTGAAGCATAGGACCATAGTTCCACACGCAACCATAGGAATTACGTTGCGTTGTAATGAAAGTCGTCAACAAGTACTGCGAAGACAAAGATTCGTGTAAATCGACTGGAATTAGCGACTTTGTAAATTGAACTAAATACTAGATAATAACTAAAATATAGAAAGAGATAACTGAAGGAGCAACAGAAAATAAAGGAAGAAATATCATCCAGTATCTTCCACTTAACGAGCCTGAATTTGCTTAATATCAGTAACTCGTGTTTCTAAAGTGAAATATGTGAACATTACATTGTGCAATATACCTACTTAGGGGGTCAGCATTTTATCTTGCAACCCCCGCTCGCGCGAACAGGTACATGGCAACAGCGCCTCACGTACGCATTCTACGACAATCATGCACCGTTTCGGCGTACGGATAGCTGCCAGTGCAGCGATCGTTGGACAGCAGTGATGCCTGAGCTTCGAAAATTTTAGGATGATCTTTTTAAAATTAACGTCGCAAAGAGCTATTCAGAATTCCCCGGTACGGGTTGAAGAATTTGGGGCCTTTTTCGTCTAACTTTTAAACTACAAAAGATATTGGAATGCAATTTGCGCCGAAAAATGAGGAAAAATTATTCTTTTTCAATGATGGATAATCCTTACTAATATATAAAAGTGAAACGTTGTCTGTTTGCTTGTCCTTCTTTCACGCCTAAACGGCTGACCGGATTTTAATTAAATTTTGAATATATATTGAATACGTCCTAGATTAGATAGACTATTTATAAATATGTTATCTAAAATAACAAATAATGATAATAATAATTTAGTTTAACATATTTTACGTTTACTTAATTTTTCGTTTATCAATTTTTAACCATAACTGTGCATGGTTGTAATGGAATGCGCCCGTGAGGCGCTGTTGCCATTTTACCTGCGAGCGCGAGCGCGGGTTGCATGATAAAATGCTGACCCTGTACCCTGGCATCGAAAAACGATTATCGCGAGGAGCCATAAAATTTTCCAAGACCTAGGGACGGTGGAGGTACCGAGGCTCCGATTTGCGAAATTTATGGCGGCGATCCGCGGGGTTCCTCCTCGTAGCAGGCACTCGTCAAAATCGAATTGGCTAAGTGCACAGCTTCCTGGGTGTCGTAAAGCGCAATGAAAGGATGCTCGGTGGCCACATCTAGGCCCACAGACCGTTTTCGGTCGATTTACTACGGTAAAGTTTTACAACAGACCTGTGCCGTTTGCGGCAGCCGCGAGATCTCCTCGATTCTCTGCACCTTCGTCCCCCCTCCACTGCTATGGAAATATTATACTGCCTCTGCAAAAATCTATGAAGATTCCACTGCTCTTCTTAGGTACTTATAAAATCAAGATAGATCATATAGTAACATTAAACAGCCACCCATAACCACACTTTTCTTCTAAATCTACCTGCAAACTAAATACAAGTATATAATGATTCCTCCTCCAAATGAAATTACACTTAAGGGGGCCATCTCAGTTTTATTATTGTCCGTCTCACCGGGCCTTGAATGTGTGCGGACGGTCACACAAGCTAAGTTAAGCGTGTACGTATACGCGTGTAGTAAACAAACCGTAAATTACAACTTTCGTCCTGGAATCGACCAGAAGGAAGTTTTTGCGGGTACAGTTACCTTCAGTAAACATCTGTGCAGGGTGGTCTGGTGTGTTTGAACGTTAATAAGCGCTGTACATTGAAATAATAATGAATTTATGAATCGAAAACTGACAGAATGAAGCTTCAAGGCTTCTCCGTTGGTGGCGCTAATGGTGTACTGTACCTATGTAGCACCAGCGTGACGTATAAATTCATTATTATTTCAACATACAGTGCTTATTAGCGTTGAAACGCACCAGACCACCCTGCACAGATGTTTACTGAAGGTAAGTGTACCCGCAAAAACTTCCTTCTTGCCGATTCCAGGACGAAAGTTGTAATTTACGGTTTGTTTACTACACGCGTGTACGTACACGCTTAACTTAGTTTGTGTGAGCGTCTGCACACATTCAAGGCCCGGTGAGACGGCCCCCTTAACTCACTTTACACGAATCAATTCTTCTCATTGCATTGCGTAGATATCAGCTCTATTATCAGCTTAGGCGAAGTAAATATTTTTTATTTCTCATTAAAGAATAGGTGCACTAACTATAAAAGTACTAAATTCAGCACATTGGAAAATAAAGACCTGGAAGGTAGTTAATTTTAAAAGTAGCATGTACAACGAGGAAACTGTGAATATCAATGCAACGTTATCTTTCCGTGCAATACCTTCCAGAGGAAGTCGTCGAGTCGCAGAGGACCGCTTTTTACGATTCTTTATGATATTCGTTGGAAGTGGCACATTATCCCTTGGCCAAGGTCACGGGATTCATATTGTCAGGTGGATTGGTAATAGCGGTGCCGAAATGGTGTCCAGTGGCCACATCGAGGGCCGCAAACCGTTCCACCGCGCAGAACCACCGTAAATTTTCAGACGCGTTTGCGGATGGAACGTCACTGTTTCGAAAGCCGAAATTCTCCTGTCGTGACAGCCAAGAAGCGTCGGGGGATTTAAGTGTCATAGAGACCTGTCGAATTATTTACGGCCTTCTGTTCGAAGTAAACATAACTGCGGCCTTGTACCTGGACCGAATAAATAGCCGGCAGTCGGTGGACCATTTTATTTCCGCGATACGATGACCTTTTGGGAGTAGAGCTTGTAGGGATATCAGTAAATTTACGAACTGCGTTTCCCGCTTGGCGCTCTATTATATTTAGGCATTGACTTAAGGGAGGCTTCTTGTCTAACAGCCCCGAAAGTAACTGGAATTTAATTTTTTTTTTGAAAAAACTGTTTGTCATAATATTATCGTCAATAATTAATAAATGATAAGAAGGATGGCCATAAAAATTTTTTTTTTCAAGTTTAAAGATGCCTCCTTATATCCCAAAAGAGTTTAATGCAATATTAACAATAGCGTTTGAAATAAAATTAACAAATTTCGGGGGCTGTAACACGAGAATCCCCTCTTAAATCTCTGTGTAATTTAATAGCAGCAAAACTGAAACTGAATTGAATTGATTGTTCATGTTTCGTGTAGGGAAACTTGTTAAAATGACTGTTCTAAGTTTCTATTACCAAAATTATTTGGTGGGAACGCATGGATATATCTTTCTTTAGTCTTTGGAAAAGTAGGATACTTTGGGTTCTTTCAATTAAAAGCCAACAGGATTTTTGTTACTTTTTACTCAGTTTGTGAAAGCATTATAAGGATCGTTGGAAAGAATTAGTTAATACTTAAGCACGGCCACATTAAAAAACTTATTTCAATTATCTGAGAAGGTTTTGATCATTATAAAAATATGTATTTTTCGCAGGCTGCGGACCATAGAATACAATTACTTAAAGCGCGATTCACACTTGACTTTTTCGCACGCGTGTTACTTTATGTATGCGAACCTACTTTCCTGGCGTCGTAAATTTGTGATATCGCTGTTCGTAACGATAGACGGTCCATCGTTCGCCATCGACTTTCTTTTAGAAATGACTGCTTTCAACGATGACGGGTACGAATTTATTGAAAAACGCGAGCTTCGTAAAAAAATGCATGAATTTAAATGCAAATAACACTTGTACCCTTTCTTTAAATAAATCGAATCTTCTTATCATTCAATATATGAAAATACAAAGGGAAGAACAGTGAGATATTCTATAAGTGTATCACATTACATTGCAATTTGCAGTTGCGCCATTTCCTCCAAGAAGAAAATTATATGATACAAAAGCGCCCTTGTCAGGAAAAGATGCAAGATACACTGAAGTGAATGATATACTAAAGAGACATACGAGGAACTGGTCAAGAGACGTGAAATAAATTTTAGACGACAATTTAGAACTTAAAAAAAGTAGGGTTGGGGTGAATTAAAAATACTGAAAAAGCAATAATTACGAGGTAAATATAAAAGAAATAATTTAAATAAAACAGTAAATAGTTTGCAAATAAAAACTTCTTTAGGTTTACGTTTACATCTAAAAATTGTATTGAGGATAAATGATAAAAGGAAACAAGACAGTTACTACTGCTATATAACGTCTTTTAACTCTTCCCTCTCCCAATCCTTCATATCTCCCTGTAGAAAAGAGCTACACCCTGTTCGAATGATTAAAACCACCCTGCTGTATGTACATACAACCCACTTTAAATGACGTGTATCTGTTTCAAATGTAAAGATTGCGACAACGAAGCTGTCGTCGGTCTCTAGAAGGAGGTCGAAATGTGAAGCATCGAAAATTCCGTGACGAATGCCGCGTGGCAAAATATTTTCGGTCGTGGACCATTGGGGTCCCCGCAGCCGGGGCCGAGCGTAAGAAATCGCGCCTCGCAATATTTAGACTTGTACTACTTGCCGCGCATGTAGGCGAGCCTGTCAGCGACGGCCGATTATCCACGGCCCTTTTCGTCCCGTGACTTTTCGGGGTGCACCCGGAAGAGGCTCCCTTTCGGGTTCGTTGCACCGACAATAAGGAAGTTTCGGCGCGTTTCGCAGGTAGCCTCTCGCCCCTCTTTCTTCTGTCCACGCGGAAAACTTCCGGGTGGTCCACTGGCCCGAACTACTCCGCACATTCCATTCGTATCTTGGGTAATTGGATCAGGCTGATGCTTCGAGTCGCGCGTTCATTTACTCTCGCGCTTCGCTCAGAGGTTTCATACAAATCCCGGAATCAAGTATTGGAAATACCAAAACTTAATGGAAATTATGTGTAGCAATATTTTGACGGTATTGGTTCGATCTGAACGCAGTATTTTATACTGAAAGCCTGCTACTGCTTTTACGTACGTGTATAAAGGGATTTGTAAAATAGCGTGTATAAAATATGTGTAAAAGTAATGAACAAATGTGCCATTGCTATTGTTGTGTTAGTTATGTAACAATTAAGGATTTGTGGAATAACAAAGCACATGAAAATAAATGAATTTGAATGTAATGGTAATGTGAGATTTTCACTTGGACTTTTTGTTACTGTAGGATTGTTGATTTATTTTTAACAGTTTTTGGCATCAAACTGTTTCGAGATATTTTTCAAAATATGTAGCTGAATTTATTATCTTCTGCTCGTCGCTTTTTTTTATAAAATTGAAGGTAAACGCTATATAATGCTCGGCCAACGGAGGAATATTATCAGTACATTAAAAAATGTATCAAATCTATAAAAGTGTTAACTGCAAATTTGAAAAAATCTCTGGCAGTAATACACTATTAACGGGGTCTTGAGTTTACTGCATTTTTTGTCGAATACTCGTCGAAGGAGAGAACGTAACAAAGATCAATGAAACGCAAATTTCCAAGCGCTTCGTTGCTCGCAATACGACTTCCTGGTTCGTTTGAACCACGCCTGATGGCCGGAGTTAACAGAGTGAGAGAAAAATAAGACACGTTGCTATTTGCGAATCAAGGAAACGCATTTGATGAGCAAATGTTGATTTGTTTGGCCTCTATTGGTTTTATCACCTCCGCCTTGAAGCCGCGTGTGAATTGTAATTTAATCGCTTCGGCGATTATTTGAGTCGCCTCGATTTGTTTAATTGTTTCCTCGTGAGGTCCTTGTTGTGTACCACGAGCAATGACACGAGGCTAACTTATCCTTCGACTGTTTTTATGTCTCACGCGCGTTACTCTGCAGCTTAGTGTTTACTTTACATTTTAGTTGTTAATCGATCGTAATTTTCTTCACAAATATTGTTCAATTCTGGCCCGGATTTATTCGTTCTAGTTTTCTAAACTTTCTTGCATAGTTTTGCATCTTTACTTATGTTTCAGGTATATAATTTAAATTTTTTATTTTCTAAATTCAAAAATATTTATAATCTCTGGGATCAACATTAAACAAGTCGTTTGTAATTCTTTTGCATTCTTCTATCAGATATTTCCGGCCCATAAGAATGTTTATTGGCTAATTCTTTATAGGAATTTTTTTAAATAGAGGCCTTATCACACAGCATAAAGTAGATATTTTATAAATAATGCATCTATATAATCTCTTATAAAAGAACATCATCTAACAGCCCAAAAATTTTCAATTTATACTTGGATCGTTTAAAACATCTATAAACTTCATTTTATTACATTTTTGTCAACTTTTAAAATCATGTTCATTTACAATATTAGATAAAACTACATGAAATTTGAAATACTTGAATATCTACGTGTTGCGCATAATAAATCTAGAGGTAAGGAACTCGAAAAACAGTTGCAGTCTTATTTTTACTCTAGGAAGGTATTATTCACTTTATAAATGCTTTCTCAAGCATTATTTGTTGAACTTTTCCCACTGAAAATGCCCTGAATTCACAAGTTTCTCAAGTTATACTTAATTTATTTCTTTAAAACAGTGCAGTGAAAACAACCGAAATTCGGCAGATATTTTCAATTATCCATGTACTCCACGCACAAAAAAATTGAAAACAGTGATACCATTTCTTCAACATTTTTTCAGCGGTTTCATCTGTCAAAACCGTCTCTTTCCATAAGAGTACATGTAAAATCAGTGACAATTAAAATCGTTATAACATAGCAACTGTTTATTGAGTTCGTTCAAAATTTGTGGAGCACGTCAGGAAGATTAAAAAGAACAATCTCAAGTGGCGAAGGAATGAAGCTTGTAAAGTGGCATTCAGTTAGGAGCATCCATGGGAAAACACGGAGTCTCGCGTCAGAGGTGCGTAGCATGTAGAAGGAAGAACAGGGCCCTAAAGATTTTTACGGAATACCCAATTTCGAGGAGCGTAAATATTTGGAGGAAGTCGTCACGCCCGTCGTATATTTGACGCGTGACCATTGTGAACGTTGAAAGATTCGCAATAAATATCGCACCCTCGTCTGGGACACACGTGTTTCCCCGCGCGGACGGGCACGCTTCGGGTCGTACTTCCAGGATACCGTCCACGTGTCACAGGTCATGGGCACTTTATGCCCAAGCGTTTCCTTGAACAATACGTGCAATTCGTCTTCTCATCACCACCAGCAGGCACGGGCCAGGTATAGAGCGAATCTTTCGTTGTTCAGTCTCGAACGCGGCAACTCGACTACCCCGCAAGCAGGGTTCGCGACGCAGGGGCGAACTCCAGCTACCGCTGATGGAGTCTACCGATCGCGACGCAGGTAGCGAAAAAGTTAACGAGTCGAAAATGACAAAGTGTAACAGCAATGTTTATATGCTTCTTTATCGCAATCGATCGACAGATTATATGAGGCAGTCAGAGCAAGAACGGACCAACCCACATTTTTTTCGAAATTGAACTAGTAGCAATAACGTATTCCAATAGGCTCTACTAACCATATAAAATAGGAAAAAAAAAATTTTTTAATGTGGGTTGGTCCGTTCTTGCTCTGACTGCCTCGTATAATTCCACTTTTACTTTGAATTTGGCATTAACCCTGGGGTGGATCTGCGGTTTCCAGCACATGGATGTTGCGCGTGGTGGGGGTATTGTAGGATTATCTTGATTTTAAATTTTCAAAAATAGGTACTTCTGGAAGGGATGTCGAGGTACTGGTGCTTCGCAATTATTACCACGGGATTTATTCGGTTGGATTAAAAGGTTCCTCCTGTTCTTTAATTTAAAGACAAGTTTTATATGTGGAATGAAGAGTTGCACTGGATTTTCGTATACTGAGTAAGTATCTCCTTGGTATCTCCCGTGGCGACTATCAAATTTTCTGTGCGTGCACGATGCTGACGGAAATAGTACCTGCTTACGGTTTGCAAACAAAGTGGGTAAGGGGAGGTTTCAGTCTAAAAATCGATTTTTTTATTTCATCTTTCGAATGTTCAACCTGTTACGAATACGAGTTTAAAAGGATTTTTTGAAAATCGTAAAATTCGGCCAATTATTATCTGATTCGGCTGAAACATTTTTCATTTTGAAGGATATACTTCTGGCTCGTGGAGAAACCAGTAAAATTTTTAAAAAATTGAAAATTTGTAATTTTTAAATCCGTTGAAAGAACGAAAAATATAGGGAAAAATTTATTTCAAACTTCATCTGTCGTTCTTTTCTCAAAAAATGTAATTTTCTGTCATTTTTACTTCTTAGTCCACGAGCGAGTTTTATGCTCTTTAATAATCTGGCATTGTTTTTTATTTCAGACCAATGGTTTGGGTGCCACAGGTTCCATCGACTTGGATGAATTTTTGACGCCTCGACTTTAACGACTTTCCAGTGCCGTCTGCAATGGTTAATTACGAAGCAAAAAACATATTTCTATAGGTTAAGATATCCTTAATACAATGCAAAATGTCCCATTAAAATATATGTAGTAGTTTTCCTTTAATTAATTCCTCAAGGTCACCTATCTCTATGGCCTCTGGACCAGAACAGCCCCTTAAGAAAAAATAAGCAGACTCAAAGTGACACATTTCACAGATTACCTTAAGATCCAGCACCAAAATCATTCCTTCATTAATCTATTTCAGCAACTGAAGCTTTGCAAGTACCGTGCACTCGCAAGAAGGTGACGAATTGCTCGAATACGATTACCTATATATACCCTTTAAAACTTACTGCGTAATCATTCCACGTCACATACATTAATATATCTGCACTTGGTCGAAAATATTCTGAAAATGACGGTAGCGTTACGATGCGGTTCAAAATTTATGTTTACCAGCAGGAACTGCAATTAGCTAATTACGTTTTATATTCTACGTGTCAAGGGTGCAGATACATATCCACCAATCTCGTTTGCATACAATCGATTCAGTGGGCGTAGTCGTAGGCGCAGATACCTAGGGCATAAGGGTACCTAAATATTTTGACAGTGCCACCTCGGGACACCCCGAGGGGGCTAGATTTATGGTACCCCCTTTTGCAAGTTGCTGGGTTACGGTCGCCCGGAGGTCCTTCGAAGGACTACGAGCTTCGGAAGGACCGTTAGGATCTGCCGATTGCACGACTTTATTGGTAACAATAAACGCGTCCCTGCGCTGCCGTTTCTCTTGACTTTTATGAAGAATCACGAGTGATCCTTACTTATGCCCCCTTTTCAGCGGGCCCATTCTTTTGATCGTTGAGAACGGCCTAGGATAAAATTTCCATCCGTAGTGTTCATTCTCTTCGGCGATGGAATTTAAAGAAGCAGAGCAAATTGCACTCAGGTGAACTTTTTACTTGTTTCTGTGAGGGCAGCGCGTCAGCTATGTATGTGGATCACTTGAAATGGTACTTTAGTAAGATTTCAATTAAATGATATTTGATTCGCAATATTTAGCGACACGCCGTGCTTCATTTATGAAAGTGTCGCATATGATTAAATTTTTTAATTTTAGACATTGAAAGAAGCTGTAGTTTTTTTTTAAGTGAAGCAATAAAAATGTGATGGAGAGATAATTAGAATATCATAATGAGGAGTATCTGCTCATAGAATTATTCCTTTCTTGTGTGCAACAGTGGAAGGGTAACATACACATCAATCTCAATGTATCTACCTTTCATTCGAAAAGACTTCTGATACTTGCATATAGCAAATGTGAAGTACTGGGTCGAACATTACACAATTATTACATAATTCCTTAGTAATTATTCTTTTGTTCTTCATAACCTCAGCTACTATTCTATCGCGTGCCGTGTCTACATTTATATTTCGAGTGTTTCATTTAATTTTGTTGTTTTAAAATTCGTCCAAACATGTCGGTTAGAAAATTATCAATTCGATTTGTAGTATTTTATAAATTTCAAACAGTTTCACTAGGGTCATAGAAAAGAAACTAGGGTAAAATAAACATTTACAAACTTTATAGAGAAGGTGACATTAAAGTTCGAGTGTATCAAATGCGGTTTCAAAAAATTCCGATCGGGAGACTTCGGGTTAGACTATAACCGTAATGATAAAGACAACAGATGAGGCATCCGTACTAGAGTTACTATGGAACTCGTGATGAAGTTTAACGCGTCTCTACGAGAGAAACGAAGTGATATCTAATAAAAGAAAAACCCTTTCCGCTCAACCCAAAATTACAAAAATCAGAGTGCGCATGAACCCTCCTGACCATTATGCTCACATCCGTTCACCAGTCGCTGCTCTGTGACACCAGAGTGTCCGGCTCGCTAACGAATAAATGAGAAGCTGTCATTGAAGAAAACATACTACTCGTGGAAGTCGAAGGAACCGCGGGAACCTTCCCCGAGCGCGGCGCAGCGCCGTCTCTGAATCCACAAGAGTAGTCTCTCACGGTTCACATACTTTAAAATAAACTTGGAAACAATTAGGTCGATCTGGTTAGCGATCCCCGGCGGAGGAGGAACGCGGTCGAGTGGTACCACTAGTCGCAGCAACGAAAGTGTAACCGATTCGCGCAGAAGTGGGGCTCCCGTGCCTTCGAATCGACGGTAAAAAATGGTGGGGGACGGGGGAAGGCCCAACGACGAACGATCGCCTGTCTCGTCGTTGCGTTGCGTCAAGGAAAAAAAGGCCCGACGACGCGCAGGTTGTGGGGTGGAGAGGAGGAACGAGGTGGCGGAGCCGGGGCATTATTCGACGCCTAATTAATCGAAAGTTATACAACAATTATTATGACGCAAATGGTTGCGATCCGTGGCAAGCGCGACGGTTATGCCGCGGCTCACCCATATCGCAATCACAAACGGTAATTCACGTTTGATTCAGCGGCGCTCGTTAGAATAAATTGGGCGGTGTTCACTGACAGCCGACTTGCTAACAACCGTGCCGGGCGGAAAAGTAATGCGGGAAAACTTGGCCGACGGCGAAGTCGACCTTAATAATGCCGTTGACGGGCAGAACAACTCGACGAAGACTCAGGGTGCGTTTTGATATTTGTGGAAACTTTGGTCGACGGTCTCCCGAGATTTTGGCTTGAAAGTGGTCTCGCAGTTTTTGTGTCTCTCGAAGGAGCCGCGGTACAGGACGGTTGTGCCAAGGGGGTACGGTACATACCACGGATGGTTCGTCTTGCTGGATTAGGTCGTAACGCTGGCGGAGAGGAAAAAATCTGACCGGAGATCCTTTCCTCAATGACCGTGTCGATAGGCTTGGGTTACTGTATTTTGCAAACTAGCGGTGCCAAGCGTTTTTTTTTTCATCCCGAAATCCCCGAAAGTCCCGTTTTTCATCTGACAAAAACGGACGCGACTGTCACGGATTGTAGGGTAACTGTAAAAGGATTTCCCGTTGAAGGGTTACTGGCTGCCTTTTTTTTTAATGTCAACCAGGACTCTGTTACCTGGCGTGCAGTTTATTGCCTTCGGGGACCGACTTCGTTGTGGAGTAAAATTTCATGGAAAGATATGGATCTTTCTGTGAAGATACAACAAACTTGTTATTAACAAAATTTTGCCTATTTAGAATCGTTAACAATTTTACTCACAAGCAGGCGATTCTAGAACTACTGCAAGGTAAGTCCATCACGTTAAACGACAAATGAAATGATTAAATTAGCGTTCGATATTATAAATCATAATTCTAGTGTGGTATCAATACTATCAATGGCATAGAAATGACGAATCAATGAATACCCTTGTTCCATTATGTGTAATTAGATATGCAGTTTTGAATATTAAGGCCTGTGTTTGGAATTTTCTAAATTTCTTGGAGATCAGCGATTTCTAAACCAACGTCTACTGTTTCATCGCATGGAATAACATTATTACCTCAATATGTTGCACTAGAAAAATATACCGCGGAAGCATGCGATATTAATGTTTATTAATATCTGGTGCATTAACCGAACGCGGCGCGAACTGGCCATTCTTCAGTTGATGTATTACCAAAATGTGTAAGGGAGAGTGGGGGAATTACGAACGTGGGGTAATCGCGAATTCGAAAATTAATCATGTTAGAACAACTTGAACAACTCCTCCCTTTGCCACGAGACACCTCGTGTCGCGCGCTACGCTAGGTCATAACTGCAAAACAGTTGACACTCACGCTGCTCAAAATAAACAGTGTTGCTGATTTTCTCTCTTTTCATATAATTTTTTGACAAATTAAAGTAGGTGTAGCTTCTGTATTTATTATTATCTCAATACTAATGTTTAGGAACACAAAAAGCACAAATCAAGGATTAATTTAACACCAACGTTTTATCTATTTGATGTTCCTAACCTAACTTTTTTTTACATTTTTTGTTTTACACGTTATGAGGCATTGGCGAACGGCGTGTGTGGGTCAATCGCGAACGTTCGGCATTACCCCCTATCGTTTGTTATTAACCCGTGTTTCGAACTAAAGAAGATTATAATTATCCATTTTGATTTCATTTGTTACGATGTTTAGATGCCACGCTATTACAAGCGAAAAACACAACCGACGTATAGTTTGGAGAGTTTGCAAAAAGCTATAGGAGATTTCAGGAACAACAAATTAAGTTTTGGCACAGCAGCAGGAGTTTATTCGGTTCCTAAAACGACAATAAAAAATCTACTAAACGGAATATTAAGAAAAAACATTCAACGATTTTAATTAGCTCTCCTATGAGAGAGGTCCTGGAAGAAAAGAAACGGAATAAAGATAAGAAGTATGAAATCCAGAAGCAAACCAAAGAAATGACCAAAAGATTGACTAGAAGTAAGGCAGTGAATATTTCTAAAGATTTTAAAGAGAAAACAAGGAGGCAGAAAGGAGAAATACCAAAAAAGAAAAGGAAACTTAACGCTGAGAACGACGACGACGAATATTACTGCATTTATTGTAAGGAAAAGTACGAGGAACCTCCAACTGAAGATTGGATCATGTGCTACAATTGTAGAAAGTGGGCACACGAAAACTGCAGTGATGGACAGAGCACGTCGAAAGGCTTTCTATGTGATTTTTGTAAAAAAAAGTCGTGTTCGTGATTCCCCCATTCTGTGTTCGTGATTACCCGCTACTAGATAGAAAATCACAAACAGGAACGGTCTTGTTTTTTTATTCAAAACGTATTTTATACTCAAATTTTATTAAAGTTGATTACAGAAATATATAAACACATAATGTGGTTTTGAATATAAACAATAAAGACATTGTTACCTTTCTAATATTTTGTTTTATTCAACTTTTCCCTTAGGTATTCGTAATTCCCCCAGTCTCCCTTATATATTTCGGAGAATTTTAATGAGAAGGTAACCCTTAAACCTGAAAGGGCTATCTAGGCACGACGGGGAGCCGCCTACGAACAAAAGAAATTGTTGCGAATCGACGAGCGCGAGGAAGGGTGATGCGTGTATGCGCTTTTACGCTTTTCCCTGCCCATTCGCTCGCGGCAGATGCGTATAGGTGCGCGTCGACGTGCTCGGTGAAGGTAAAAATTGCGAAATCCTCGGCACTGCCAATTAGATTCAAAACTCGGACACAGACGGGGCGCGGAGCAAGCACGAATTCCTCGTTGGCCAATTCGCGCCAGCCCGACGGTGCCGTGCGCGCGAGCGCGTTCGCGAATTTCCATCGACGCGACTTTATCTATCTTCCCGTTCTGTCTGTGTCGAAACGAAGAAGGCGTACGTAGGTATCCACGATTTTCGGTACGACCGCGAAACTTCCGTCGAAAGCGTCGATCCGCTCGAATCGGTACCTCGAGGCTACTTCCCAATTAGTCGCGCTACCAATACTGTCCACTGCTGAATCAGACGAATATTTAATTTATTCATAATTTACAGTGTTTCATCGAAAGCAACGCTTGGCAAATGAAGTTTTCGATCGTTCTTTGGGTTAAGTCAGAGTTGGGCATTATTGGA
Organism: Andrena minutula; assembly: GCA_929113495.1. Taxonomy (NCBI): domain Eukaryota; kingdom Metazoa; phylum Arthropoda; class Insecta; order Hymenoptera; family Andrenidae; genus Andrena; species Andrena minutula. Next base: position 42,753,361 of record OV815994.1, read on the forward strand.
ATAAATCTTTATTCCCTCGTTTTCTTGTTCAAGGAAAAAATCCTACTTCACTGAATTCACCGGCTGATTTTAAACATCTGGAAGACAGTGTAAGTCTTCAAAACAAACATTTTCGACGTATTTTGTATTTTCTAGGTTGCAAAAATTCCTACGTTTGTTAATGTTTTCGTCGTTTTCTTATATACTCCGTTACCTCGATAACTGGAAAACCTCTAGGTATAAGACGAAAATTTTCTTCATTCCCTTCCGCTGTAAACACCTCTATAACTCGAAATAAAATTTCCTTAATTCGAACTATATTTTGCATGTTAAATTGTGTATTTCAAATGTATAACTCGAATTTAGAAGAACTCCGGCCACTAAAAGTCAAAGTTTACTTCTACGTATGTATTACAAAATTTCGAGAAAGATGTCAAAAAATTGAGGAAAATGTTTTCTCTGCGTTATTCACGATTGAAAATGCTATTAATTTACAATACACTAAAAAACTAGCACAAAGCTTAATCACAATTTTTTAATAGGTAATAAAGAGTGATATTTCGAGCATAAAATGTGTCTTATAATTATTTTTATACTGTACAGATTCACAAGTCGACAAATTAACAGTTGTACCAAGCCTCTATTTTTAATAGGTAATAAAGAGTGATATTTCGAGCATAAAATGTGTCTTATAATTATTTTTATACTTTACAGATTCACAAATCGACAAATTTACAGTTGTATCAAGCCTCTATAAGTCGAATTTCTGTTTGTTGAACCTCTTTTACTCGAAAACTCGATAACCCGAAATCTCTATAATTGGAAGATATTTTTCCTTCCCTTGAGATTCGAGTTATCGAGGTTCGACAGTATTACTAAAACCCTCTGTCCAATGTTCACGAGTATTTATAGGATTAATACTTCTGACTGATACTCTTAACTATAAGTATAATTTTATGTAAACTTATGCAATATGAATTAAAACGGAATAATTAAAGATCTGTTTGCATTTTATAATCGGAAAAGGAATTTTAGTTTGTGCCCTTTTAGACACCAAAAGGTTGACAGAAAATAGTCGCTAAAGCTTTGGAACAAGATATGTAATGAATAAACGATAAACATAATAATTAATGATATACAGTATTAAAATATTACGTCCTAATCAGAATCTCTTTTATGTAGAATCTTTCATAAAGAAAAATTATAAAAATGAGACCAATTATTAATTTTCCTCTTCTCGTTCGTAATTTGGATTTTCAATTATTTTTCTTCCCTTACTGATCCGAATAAATTTCCATAATTTTCCTCCTTTGAACTTTACGCATCGTAAATGGAAAAAGAATTGAATCACTTCTCAAAATTATTTTAGCTTGATGTACAAGTGGTTTCTAAGATGAGGGACCGAACTTTAGAAATGTATTCTACTTATCATACGAAGAAAATTTAATAACAAAAATTCTTCCAATGTGTATGTACAAGCTTGGAAGCGTTTCGAATAAGGATGATGGATCCTTTATAGAATTTTATAGGACGTGTGAATCACAAATCGCAACAACGATGGATCATTAAACTTAATAGCTACAAAAAATGTGTTAACGTGACGTTAAAGCAATATTATCTATTAACAACGAAATATTCTTTCCGTCGAAAAATATGTTTTATCGCCTTGAAATACGTATTTGATATTCCACCTGGATATAATTAATCAAAAAATTCTACCTCTCCAGTTCATCGAATTGTCCACGTACTAATATGTATAGGTATGTATATTCTCTTATATCTCGATATAAATTTCTTTTTTAAAAAATGCGTATACACAGAGAACCACACAAAAGAATACATTACATTTTGTACACTTACAACTTGAATCGTCCCTAGATTTTTTAACAAACTACTTTAGACTGTTTATATAATTTACAAAATAGTGTCTGCCAATTAACTTCCCTGCAACATCCGTGTTAAAATTTATAGTTGTTCCGATGCTGCTTCCGTCGATATAGAATCTTTATATCTTTTAAATAATCCTTGCATAATTTTCATTCAGACCTGAATAAATTATGAAACACAGATGGGTGCCCTCTTGCCTTTTCTAAACCTCGAGCAACCTGAAAAATCAACACTATCCAGGGTTTCGTCGTAGATAACACAAACATGTGGATTTTCTTTCGCAGTGGCTGTCCGAGTCTTTACTGTTTTTAACGTGGCATCATCATTGCTGCCAAGCATATAAATGCCATGTTTGTCCTTCCATTTCGATGCCACAGGTTTCGTTCTATGACAAATTCCTGTTCCACTTTTTAATAGTTTACAAATACAATTTACATGATACTGAATCACTGGCTACCGTGGTTGACACGCATATTACCTAAATAAGTGGCAACGAATATGCCGGGTGTGTCCACTGAGACCAGCACACGACAACTGTAAGCAACAAGTAAACCTCTTTGCTCCCCATAAGGGGCTGCATAAAAAAGGCAAATTAACTTGCAATTCGAAAATGCTTCCATATCGGGGGAGACGAGTCAACTCGACGCGAAAGTAGAATAATTACGCTCGCACAAAAAAGTAAATACAGTCGCGCAAAATGAATTCAATCATTTATGAGTACACAGGGGAAGTTTCTAGCTAGGAAAATACATACTCCATTGACAATTTAGTCTTTTATATACACAGTGAAGGTAAATATTGGTTACTTAAAAAAATTCTAATTTGGCAAAGTCAAAGTAATTTAGGGAGCCCATTTTGCTGAATTCATTTGCTTTTTTGGACATTCTGGTGTCAAGAATATGTACAGAGCATCGATGTCTTTTTTTTAATGAAACCAAGTAGGTACTTGATCTGCTATATTACTATTATGGTGTACAAGAAGACCATTTCAGCGTTATGCATGTGTAAAAATTTCAATTAATTTATATTGCACACGTACGACAATGGTATTACAATAAATATTGATAATGGTCACCGTTTAGATTGATAAAAATTTGGAGCTTTGCAAGGAGTGATCTCTTATGTATGTTCTATTTCATTCAGAGATCGAAAAAGTTCTGCAAGTTATTTTAAAAAAATTCTGTTAGAACGTGTTTTGTTTAAGAAAATATCTGTTCCTGTGGAATTTTTATTGAAAGAAATGTTACCCTTAGGAACTTCTTTAGAAAATGTTCACATGGAACAGATATTTTATAAACTATGTAATAAAAGTTCCATGGAAACAGTTATATTAGAACATTTATTTTAGAACGAAAATACACAAAAAGTCGGCGTAGAAATTATCTACGTTGGTAAATATTACAGATAAATAACACATTCAGGATATCAATTTAACTGTAATAATTATTAATTATTGTTGTAGTACTACTCATTGAATAGTATTCAGCTTTTTTAACAGTGATTAACAAAATATCTTTTATTAAATATCGAACTTTTATTTTCGAGAACTTTGACTTTATCAGTTCTCATTTATCGTTCTCATGGTCCCTTATAATGTGAGAACATTTTTAAAACAGTTCCAAGATCCATGTTTCAAATAGAACCCATTGAAAAGTTCCAGAACTCTTTCGAACCTTGACTTCATCTGATGAAATTGAGGTACATGTATACACTATACTGCAACTATTCTTTGCCCCATACTTTTTGGCGCCGTAGTCCTCCTGTGATAGTAAACTGAACTAAATTCATCCAAATATAACTACAATGACACTATACATGAGACAGTCAGAGCAAGAACGGACTAACCCACATTTTTTCGAAATTGAATTAGTAGCAATAACGTATTCCAATAGGCTCTACTAACCATATAAAATGGGAAAAAAAATTTTTTAATGTGCGTGGGTCCGTTCTTGCTCTGACTGCCTCACATATCCTTCAATTCATACTTCCGTGCACTACAATAACACAGTTGAATTCTCCTTGACACCATACCAATCAAAAAGCGAGTGCACCCAAAAAGTAGACCTAAAACATTTCAACATTCCCAAATAATAATCTCTCACATCAGAAATTTTTTTAAAATGATTAAATTGCCCTTCCTTATATACCTCGTCACTGTACAACTTCAGTAAACTCCGGCTCCAAAACAGCCCATTGAAAAATCCACATTTTATCCATTTTTTATCGAACCGCGTTAAACAGGGTGAAACGCGTAGCCAAATATGTAAATCTACATTTCAGACACCCTTACGTGCCGTGTCCAAGGGATTTATCTCGACCTTCCGCTGATTGATCAAGAAATCGGGAGAACCTTCATTCGCCAGTGGTACTCGGCACTCCATCGACGTCACGGTGCGATCCGATGTCAGAGGGAATTGGCAGACGGTGATTTAACACCGGTGGTGGACGATGCACGAAACGCCAAGGTGGTGGAAGAAGAGCAGGACCGGGGTGGAGGGGGTCGGGGGAGTGGGACTGTAACGAGAGGGAAGGGGGTAGGTGAAGTTTGAGGTGGGGGGTCCACGGTCCCCCCCGGCTCAATACGCAAGGAGGCCTCTCGAAGTAGGGGCCCCTGTCGGTCGGCAGCACGTAAGGCCCCTCGCAGTAAGGGCCCACAGGCCATCCAGTTCGTTTCTTCCTCGCCTACTTTTAGGAATTAGTCGCATCTCGTCCGGCGCCAGGCGAGCGAGGCCTCTCTCCTGCTCGTGTCACATCGACAAGGCCTCCCTCCTTTTTCTCTCTCTCTCCCCCTATCGCTCTGTCTTTCTCTTTCTCCCTGTCTTCCTTTTCTCTCTCTCTCTCTCTCCTACCTCACTCTCTCTTTCTCTTTTTCTCTCTCTCTCTCTCTCTCTTTCTCTTTCTCTCTTCCTCCGTCTTCCTCCGTTTTCCCCGACGTTATCGACTGGAACGTAAAATCGGTCAGAAGTCACGGGACAGAAGGAACGAGAGGAGTGTGCAAGTTTCGAACCGAGGGGGCAGCCGGTGCTCCTGTTGACGAATTTCCGCGCGACAGTGACCGTGATCGTTGATCTCGCGCACGAGAGTTCCGGCCGGGTCGATCGACCGCGAGATAAGGATCGCGAGTGATCGTGCCCGAGGGACCACGCCGATTCTGGGTCGCGATCCACGTAGCCGGGGATCCGAAGGCAGCAGGACATCCAGAGGTGAACGGTGCGATAAGGGGTGGCCGTGGATAGAGAGACGGCGTAGCGGCCGATGAAGACCACCGGGTGGCTGATGAACGATCAACAGTGCTCGTGGTGGCAAGGGAGGAGACTCTGGGCAAGGTCAAGGACCCTGTCCCGCGGGAATTCCTCTTCCTGATCCACGGCGGATCGATCACGGGCCCCGAGCTCGAATTGCGCGCCACGCTCGCGAAGTACGACGCGTTTCACGGCTCGTCCGGAGAACACAAGAAAGGAGAAGAAGAGGAAGAGCGTCAGTGAAAGTTTCGTGGTCCTCTCCTAGCTTCCGGTTTTCTAGGGGAATCGGACGAGGTCGTTAATTGTCCTCGATAGGATCGATCAGTGTGTGGACCGACAGACTGACAGACTATTCGGTGATCTTGTGCCCATCTTGACCCTTGTTGCTGGTTTACCGCGACAAAGGAAATATATATATATACACACACGCATAATATATACATCTTGCTGACCTCTTCACGCCTCTTTGGTCGGTGCTGCGCCGTGAGAGGTGAAGTCTGTATAAAGTGATCTATTAACGAATCGTTGTCGAAGGAAGCGGATCCACGGGTGAACAGTGTCTCGTTCTGTGGATAGATTTTAAAGAGGCGGTCCTGAGAACATCAACAATTCCACTCTGGATACCACGCTGCTCATATGTAAGTTAACAATGCCACGGCACCTCACGCCTTTCCTTTTACCATTCGTACACTCTACGCTGCCCCACGTTTCTTGCTCCCATTTTTGCTCCCAAAAGGAATTGTGTAAATACTTTTTACCCGTGCTTCAAGTCCCGGATAAAACTCGAACGCCAACGTTTTATGCTTAATCGTAAATTAAAGCGTCGCAATCGCGCGAATATCACCCCTCTCTCATCCCCACCCCCCGATTCGATTACATAATTGTTTCATCGAATACCAAATTGTAAGTGACACCCGCCGGGTGCCACAATATGGCCACTGGATGAACATTTAACGGTGCTTACTGTCGACGGTGGGCTCACGAAAACATTCGGGATACGATTCCACGAACGTTTTGCAAACGTTGTTGCATTTTTATGAATCGATTCCCGCTCAGAATTTCTTGTACCACATACGTCACTCGAGTTACCACGCTTTCTAACGATAGAACCCGTGTCTCGTATTCACGATCGAAGTCGCGGATTCCGGTCGACTTTTTTTTCCCTCCTCCGCTCCACTCGCGAGGAACTTTAACCAGTATCGTTCAATGGCCGCGACCGTCTTCGCGTAGAAGAATTAAATCGTCGCTGCCCTGGGTATCCTTGGCCTTTCGCAACGGCCGCGGACGATATCGTAAGAAAGGTCAGGTCTACTTGTTTGAATGGACTAGAATTCTTCCGGAACAGAAGGAAATTCTTTAGAGAGTGCTCTACCGATGCGACCCAGTAAGAAGTCGAAGACACTGCAGCTTGGGAAATCGAGGGATCGCGACGCGTACGACTTCGATCACTCGACAACACGCATTTCTTTAAATCTTACCGATTTTGTGAATTGATTATAGTAGACGCAACAAGCAGCGAAATAAATTGGACACTTTAAGAAAAGCTCTTTGGGTATAGTCGAAATGAAGTATAAAGTATTTTCAAAGAGATTAATTTTTAGTGTTACTTTTGCCAATTCCATTCCTCGATCGACGAACGAAATAATCGGAAATATGTACATCGTTATCCTTCGAATGGTTTCGAGAGGCCGCTCGCAACGTGTCAGTGGGACCTGGCACTAAAACCTAACAGTTAGTAACGGGTACTGGTAACCGTGTCATAAAGGAGGATCCTCCGTAGCACGAAAGCATTTCGGTATTTCGGACCGCGTGTACTCGGTACGTTAACGGCCAAACTGCAACCTTGTAAAAATTTTCCCTGGGACCTGCAACTGTCCTAGAACGATAAAAAAAAATCGCTACCAGAAATCGTGTCTCCGTTCTCGTATTACCCACGCGCGAATAACAGTATTCCACGCGTCGGTTTGCCCAAAACACTATTCTGCCCTAGCATCCACGGCAACGGTGACTTTTAATCGCGCCATGAATGGGACCATATATTTAGTTAGGAAACCCACGGCGCGCGCGAAGGGTGTCAAACTTGTTGCCCACGTAATACGTTTCTGGAAGAAATTTATTTAACGAGCACCGCGACGTGGCGCAACGGTAGCCAGACGCTTCTCGCTTCTCGCCGTTTCTTCAACAAATCATACGCGTGTCCGCAGAGGAACGTTCTGGACCGTTTTGCATCGAGTAAATTTTAGTCGCCGCTCGCGAGGTCCCGTATAAATCGTGCGATAGCGGTTCCCTGTGTGCATGTGTCTGGTGGTCGATCCGACGAGAAAACGTGGCGCTCTAGCGCCGCGGGAATTTCGAATTTCGATGGACGTCCTTGCCCTTGGCCGAGACCAGGGCTTTTGGGGTCTCGACTGGAGAAACGCGAGCGATCTCACCGACACGAAAGTTCCCATTGTATTCTCTGCGCAAGCCGCGGCCCCATACATCTCGCCAGTGGTGCTTTGACATTTAGAAGCTGACTCGGCTATTAGGTACTGGAGTATCGGCGATGAAGAGGAGGACGGCCACGTATGTACGTGCGATGGAGGCGACAAAGACGGAGGCTGCTCGGTTCGCGGTGAAATCTCTCCGAAGCGAGTTGCCCGGCTGTCGCGAGTGGGGAATCGACGTGTTGGCGCGAGGTTGTAGACATCTTGCAAGGCGGTTCGTTGCTCCTTCATGGCAATTCACGATTGGCTCGAGCCAGTGTCAGTGTCAGAACGTCGATTTCTCGTGGCTACGATCATCCGTCGAAAGCTTCCACTCTCCAGCCAGCCGCTGCTCGCCGCGAAGCACGAACAATCCCGACGGAAGGACTTTTTCCCTATAAATCGCCCGCTATTATATCCACGTGATCGTGCCCGTTTAAGCGGAAACAGCTATCGGAAACAGCTTCGCTATGCCTTCTTTCCCTCGTCCATTTTTTCCCCGACGAAGCTCGCGAAACTGACAATTTCCTTTCCAGCGTTAATCATTTCCTGCGCGTGTACGTCGCGCGCGAGGAAATCCCGCCGGTCCGATTCGCATTTACGATTCTTCGGCTCGTAAACACCTCCAGCTCTGTTTTCCATGGAAAGCTGGTGCATAGCACCATGCAACATCGAAGCATTCCATCGTAGGGAGGAAAGCTACCCGATGCAAACGGTTCCCAGACTCATTCAAAATTCAATCTCTTAATATTTCCTTAACTAAATGGATCAAAGAGGAACAACGGAACAGAAGATATTGGAGTCCCTCTTTTTACGGGACGGAGAACCAGGATACGAGCGAATTATTCGCGGGAGAGGAAGAAACGAGAGCTAGGACTCTCGCGCCGGAGAAAAGGGGTAAAGCCAGGGCGGAGGGGGGTATTACAGCGAGACGCAGAAAGGGAATGCCAGTGAGACGAGGAAAGAGAGAGGAACCGAGTAGCAAGAGAGAGAGAAGCTTGCGGGGGAGAGAAGGACGAGAGAATAACAGTGTGGTGGGGTACTCCCAGTGGTACCCGCGGTGGCTGGAGAGTAGGTCAGTGTACCACATTAACCGGTATTCCAGCGGAGTAGGGGGGCTTCCGACTCGTCAGTTCCGCAAGCGCCTATAGTCCTATAGATATACCTACTCGCTGCTCCGACCACGGTCGCGTCCATGCCCGCCTCGCTTCTCATCCACGGACATAGGTAACTGCTTTGTTCAGTTGCATGGTCGAGTACCGGTACCCCGACGTACTTGCCCGAACTGCAACCACTCGGAGACATTCCCGAAATAGTCCATTGCAATTACCACTGGAAAAAAGGCGCCATCGCTTCAAGGAATGTTTGCACTAGTTCCCTAACCTAGGAAGGACCATTGCTCAGCAATGGTTTTCAAGTCGAGCGTATTTCTTTTAGGCACCTATATCGTAAGGATCCTAATCGACTCTGAAGTTGGTCATAGCTGTTGCAGTATTCGGCGATAGCACTTCATGAGATACGCCCCCCTCGCGTCGCTCTTCGTCTTCTTTAATCTTTACCTTAATGGTTGCCGCACTTTCTCCGTTGGCAGCGCGGTGCCAGGCTCCCTTGTACACGCTCGCATGTAAGTACGCGCCTATAAGCTACGATGCATTCTGATGTCCACGTCACGAGCAGCGTCCAATTACCCTGGTTCCCTGGTTCGAACGCCCTCATCGAAGGGCGCAGGTCTTTCTCGAATCTTCTCAATGACGACCGTGCTTCATGCGCGCGAAATGTTGCTGATGTAACTTTCTGCTCCATGTTGAGATCGATGACTGCTATGTGCGCTGAATTCTCTAATCGTATAGCAAAAAGTGAATTTCAAGTGTTCCAAATTGACACCCATTTCGTCATTCTTCCAGTTTCGTGGTTGCCCATGTACAGCTGGAAATTGTCTCATGTGATCGCAGAATTCCGTTCGACGGAATATTAATGAGTCGTTACGAGCATCATGACTCAAACATGAAGTATCCGCGCGAGGAATGCGAAGTGTTGCGGACGTTGCGCTTAGTGCTGGCATTCAAATCTCCGATTTCCATGCGCGCGTAAATAAATTGCCGCTGCTGGGACGGATGTCTGCGGGTTCCAACGACTTTGGGGATTTCGTTGGTCGATATCAAGCATTCCCAAGCGTGATAGAAAGTAATCGATCGTTAACACGATGCTGGAGGCGCGTACGTTCCACCGATATTCCTCTCCTGCCCACATAATGACGCTAATCGGTCGGCGAGTACTAATGAACGCGCTAAATATAACCGTGTTCGAGTATACCGCTATAATAGATAAAAGATAGTACCCCCATTTCACGTGTTTGCCTTTGAAGCGTATTAATGCGAAAGTCGACGACGAGACTGATCGGCGCGGCGCGTAGCTGTTGCCGTCCTGCATTCCTCGCCAATGGAATTCGAGTAGTCAACGCAAAGTGACTTCCGCCGTTAGGAAAGCAGTATCTTGCTGGTATTTCCCAGGAAATCCTCCAAACTTCGCTACCCCCTATTCCATACCACCTAGTCATTTGAAGAGAATACGAGCATCCCCCAATTTTAGAGAATGGTCAATTTAGTCCCCGGAATTTCTAAAACGTCCAGGAGCCATAGAAGAAAAGGAACGGCGATTTGCATGCGTTTGCTGCACGCTGCCGCTATTACCATAAAATTTCGTGCACGTTGAAAAGCGAAAGAACGGGGTCGACCTCGTAAATTCATCGAAACGCGCGAGCAATTCGTCATTCATGTCGGACGCGGAAGCGCGCGGAAGTGAATTTCACGTTTACTCGTTTCTGGTTTTACGTGTTACGGGGGACACGTCGTGTGTCGCTGCCTTCCCCAGCGTCCGCGGTGCGCCCGTACAGATCGAGACGCGGCAACTCGTTCCCCGTATGTGGGTCACCGTGGGGAACCGCGATTCGCACGCGCCATTTTTCGCAACGAAAAGGAAAGCCATGGCTCACGCGCCTAGCAAAATACGACTGGTTTTGCGTAGGCCTCCTCGCCGTCGAGCGCAACGCGTAACGGTGCTTCGACCTACTTCCGTTCCCCACTATACACCGCACGCTCGGATATAGTTTAGCCGTGTATAGTAGCGCGAACAAGTGCCGCCGAGTCACGTGACCGCGCGCGCGTTCCTCTCGTTCAACTGTTCCAGAAAATCGAATTTCAAACCTGCGCGTTCCTATTGACCCTTTCAATGACGCCCACGCAAAAGATTTTTCTTTCTTAACGATATTTTGAATGTCCTGTAAAATGACCACCGCGAGGAGAGGGATCTCCTCGCTCCTCTAAGCTTCCCAAGCGATCGTTCCTTATGGGAACGTGAACATTTAATGACGCAGGGGAGGGGATGATTAAGTGGAGATTCCTGTGTGCAGTGGGTCAGAGGAGCCTTCTAATGCTGGCACATCGGGCGGCAAAAGTGGATCAATACGGAAACCATGGCTCGCACGCGCCATTTTTCACAACGAAAAGGAAAGCCATGTGGGCAAAATCTAGCCGATTTGCGTAGGCTTCGACCGTGCAGCGGGCTGTAACGGTGCTTCGGCCTACTTCGGTCCCCACTATACGCGAGCACGAGCGCGGTATAGTTTCGGCGTATAGTCACGGGCAGAAGTGCTCGCGAGCTGGGACCAACGATGTATGTAGGTCCACCTCGCTCGTGCACCAACGGCACACGTGCCGGCACTGGCGGCCGTTTAATTTCGGTACACCACCACGTGTATCGAACGCGATCGACATCCTCGGTTCTCTCAAATTTCTATCGATCACGATAAATAACGTAACGCGTGGCGAAATTTTCAATACGTAACTACTCTATACATATATGTGTTACCGAGAAAAGTGGTTAAAAAATGCCCACATTCCTTGGTCATCGTAATCGCAAAAGCTAACCGCTGTCTCAGTGGAGCAATCGAAAACTATACTCCCTCCCGCCAAAAGGGGACCACTGAACCGGCTACGTCCGAGATCTCGGCCGCGATCGTCGCCAAGAAATTCAATAAATACGTCTGCCAGCGCGGACGGGTCCAGCTGGCGATTTAATGGGAACTGAAAACGCGCGCGTGAGACACGATCACGGGCGCGCGGCGCGTATATGTGGGCACATCGTAAACCTGGATCGTGGGCCCAGCGCGAATCGATACGGCCGAATTGGTCGCGTCGCGCGGATACCCGGTGATCCCATTGATAAGTGGTTCACCGAGACATTGTCGTAGGCCCGAAAAAAGTGGGACCGCGGCGCACGCGCGCGAAGCGAGCTGCCTGCCGTCTGTGCCAGTGGTGACGGAGCCTACGAGGCTTCCTCGAGCGAGTTCACGCCACTGGATAACGGTACACGGTGAACACGTCACGGCTCGACGGGACCCCCGTATCCTCTCCCCTTTGGTCCCCCAAGTGGGGACCTCCAACGCGTCTACCATCCACTGGCAATCGACAAGGACGGGCTCTAACCGGCGACAAGGACGGACACGGCGGGTTCACTCGAACAGAAAGGGGCGGGAAGCATGAGAGGGGAGGGCGTAGTGGGGGAGGGGGGCAAGGAAGGAACCTCGTGGCGGGCACAGTCGGGGCCATATGTGTGTGCCAGCGACCATTTGCATGATTCCCATGATGTGGCTCCTACGGCCACGCGGATGTGTCAATCGGAACGAGAGGAGAGAAAGACCCGATTCGCGTTTTTCGTGGCAGGATGTGGGGATCGTGGCCGCTGCTCTGTCGATGTAAATAAACGTCCTTTTGTCTGGACACCTCGAAGAGATTCGGTTGTCACCGATCACGAAGTGCGGTTAACTCCGCGGTACCGTATCTGGAACGATGTTCACGGATTGTGGGACTCGTTATCGCGGCTTTTGCAACGCTTTTGCGGCGGAGGATGCACGTAACATTCTGGGATGAGTTTCAGTTGGTAGAAAAGAAATGTCCGGTTGGGTTCAGTCTTCTTATTAATTGCTTGTTGCGGTTGGTAACTAACAAACGTCTATATCCGGTATTCGCGTGGCGCGGCTGAGAATGTCTTTCTGCGAGGCAGATAGACGCGCGCGGTCTTTCGAGTTTGTGTTGCCTGGAATGAGTAGTTTTAATGTCAATCTTGACATTTTTTTTCTGATTGGCAATAGTGTGTAGGACGGTGGAGGCTCGCTATTCGCAACACGAAAATGTATTTTTAAACGTGGCAATTTGGTTGGTCGAGTGTACCCGGCCGTGGCTGGCTAGTGTGCCACTAACCTAGTTAGCGGGAGCAAGTCCCTTTCTTCTTGAGAGAAGTGGTATCTGCCTACTTAACTTCACGATACACGCTGATATACATATGTATTTATACGTACGTGTACTGTACACCTTTATCCGTGGATACGCTTGATGTACATAAAAAAATGTCGTTTATAATGCCGTCGTGCAGACACGCGCAAAGGCACTTCAGTACGTGTACACGCACGTAGAAACTTATAGCAATCAGTCTACCACACAATGTTACTGGTATCATTTGCGACTATATTGTATGATATCTTGACGTATTATCCCATCAAATTTTTAGATATGTTTTCTGCTCGTCCTTTTGGAGATGAATTTACTGTTACTTCTTAGTTGTCTTTTAGCAATGAACGTTGGCGTTGATTTGGAAATTCCAAGCATACTACTACCGTCTACTTTTTTTAACTCCCATTCAACTTTCATCTTCGTGTAATCTATTTCTCGCTCCAGCATCGCGGAAGCAAGAAACCTCTCTAAATGATTTTTAATTTCTGAAACGGACACTCCAGAATTCCCTCGCGTTTCACAAATAACGAATAGTACTTCAATTCATTTGTCCCTCTCCAAAGTCGAACTTCATGTTACAGGTCCCCGCGGCGCCGTTGGCGGTTGCAGCACCCCCGGCAGTAGAGTGGATCCCTGGTGGAATCCTGGTACCCTCTTCCCCTCGACCCCTGGGCCCCCAAGGATCGACGAGGGGGCACCGGATAACGGTAGCGGTGGTTTTCAGTTCTGCAGCCCACCGAGTCGTACTGCGAATAGTCCGTCCCAACAGACTCACCAGCAACATCAGCATCACCCCCATCAACGCCAGCAGTCGCAGCATCCTCAGAGTCAGCAGAACGCGGCCAGGAACGTCTGTACAGCTTACAGCATCGCCTCGACCTCGACCTCTTCGTGCTCATCGTCGAGCCTCGGTCACGTCGATACGGTAGCGCGAGGTGCTGATGCCGTAGGTTCGCCTGCCAGCGCGTACGGCATCGCCTCGTCGTCACCGGAATCATCCTCGGCCAGCAACCTCATACTCTCGGCCTTGTTAACAACCACCTCGTCGACAGCGGGCAACAGCCAAGCGTCACGGAGCGGTCCAACGACGACTGGCCACGGCAACAATTTACCGTCCACGTCCGTAGCATCCCTCAGCTCTACGAGCACACGAAACATCTACAGCAGGAGCATCGCGTCGGCTGATTCCTTGAACGGAATCCTGTCGTCTCTAAACGTCCGGATCAAGACGGAGGAATACCCGAAGCTACGCTCGGAGGAGCGAAGAGCGACAAACGCGACACTATCATCAGCGTCACCGTCGCTGTCTTCATCCTCAGCGTCCACCTTCAACGCCTCTCTGCTTAGCTCACTGCTGTCCACGTCGCGCATCTCGACGGGCCCCTGCCGAAACGACAGCGACGACATCCTCTCAAGGTCTTGCATCAAGCTAGAGTACCCGTCCACGGACACGCCGCACAGTCGTGACCAGCCGGAGGTGCAGACAGTAGTGCGCAGCATCAAAGTAGAGTATCCACTCAGGCAATCGTCGCGAGACGTTCTGGAGGCCGGTGAGGAAGAGGAACTAGCTGCCACGTCGCCGTACGATATAATCGCTGCGAATCCCGGTCGGTGTTTACCAAAACAGACCACTTGCGGCGGTAAAAGCCAGGCGAGCTCGTTGGTGAAGGACGGCACCGTGCCACCCTGTACGAACATCGTCTCACCAGCCTCAGATATCGTGATCGAGATGAAGTACGAGACCCAGTCAGGCCCGCCGGCCGCGCCACCGCATCTGACGTCCTCTGGAGTCGAGCCACCTCACAGTAGCCAAGGGACGGGCATCGTCGTCGGGGGTTCGCCCGCTGAAGTGGTGGGCGTCGACAGTCTGCTGCTGTCGCCCTGGGGAGCGACTGGGCCAGATTTTCTCGAACCACCCGACGTCAAGCAAACGGCAGCTGGTCTGCACGATGCGTGGGACACTCTCCTCCTCGGCTCGTCGGTCGGCGTAGCCTCGGCGCAGTCGTTGGCGGAGCTGAAACCTCTTCCACCCTTCACGGGGTACACGGGCCACCTCAGCATCAACGGTATACCCGGCCATCACTATCACACGATAGCGTCGTCCGCGCAGAGGCCCTCGTTACCGTCCTCATCGCCGACATCTTCTTCAAATCAGGAGTACTACGAGTCGCCAGTCGTGTCTTCCAGCACGCCCTGTCCCCAGGGTAGCCAGAAGCAGCAACAGCAGCAACAGCAGCAGCAGCAACACCAACACCATCAGCACCAGCAGCAGCAACAGCAGCAGCAACAGCATCATCACCACCACCAACAGCAACAGCTGCCGCAGTCGACGCAGCAAGTGGACTACGACATCGAGGACATAGCGGAAATCATTGGGTCCGCGATAGCAGACACGACGGTGCCCGGCGGTGGTAACGGGGCAGGCTCGGAGCATGATCCTGACGCGTCGCGCGATTGGATCGACATCGCCGAATGGATCGACACCGCGTGTTCGCCGAAAGCGCAAGAAACTACGTCACCCAGCCCATACTCGCAAATATACGCCACCGCGACACCATCGTCACAGGCGCAGCAGCACGGCTCGACACTGCAGAGCTTGCTTACGCACGGCTACGCGCCGTTGCTGAACGCTAGGTTACAGTCGGCCAACGCTGGCCTTCAAAATGCGTCCTGCGGGGAGACACCGTCGTCGACGAGCCCTTATCCACCTGTCAGCCCACCTGGCAGAGTCTCGACCTCCTGCAGCCCCGATCACCTGTTGCATTCGTCGTTCGCCGCGCCGTCGCACCCCAGAAAGAGGTCACGACCCACTCCCGGCTCCCAGAATCCCTCCAAGAAGAGCCCAGGCACTGGAGCGACGGCCCTACCTTACGGGACGGAGTCCGGGCTGATTGGTGGCAAGGAGAAGCCCGTGCACAGGTGTTCCATCTGCAACCGTGGATTCCTCAACAAGAGCAACATCAAGGTGCACCTAAGGACCCACACGGGCGAGAAACCGTTCAGGTGCGAGGTCTGCGGGAAAGCATTCAGGCAGAAGGCACATCTCATCAAGCATCAACAAATTCACAAGAGGATCGGTAGGGATTAGGCTCGCGACGATCCTTCCCTCTGTTCTGGGAGTATGTTTTGGATGTACCTATATTACCGTAAGTACCTATGACGAAGTAACGTCGAACAGATGTGACCCCCGATCGGAGATGGAGAGAGATTGGCGAACTGATCGTCATTGTCCACTGCGATCCGCGGATCGACTCGCTCGATGGCGATCGACGACAAGCTTTCACGTCACTGATGTTGCGCAGGGGGAGGAGGGCTCAGGCGACGAATCTGGTGAGTCGATGCACCCCGAGAAACTGTCCAGAACGCCTGTCGACATCGCGGGGGAGGAGTCGACAGTGCAAAGTCCCAGGTGCAATATCGAAGGAAGATCGAGACTTTCGTAGAACAGGTATGAAACCTTCCAACGGGGGCTCGATCGCGCAGCGGTTCTTCTATGGGGCCATGGACGACGTATGAGAACGAGACAGGTAAATGGTGAGATGATCTCTCGTGCTGTGTTATAACGACTACTCCTGATAGCACGGTGTGTACATATATACGTATCGACGATAACAGAGCACACGTACGCGGGTACGTGTGTATATACACGTGGGAAGAAGCGAGAACGTTTAACGTTTCAGGAGAGAGAATGTTTAAAAAACAGAGTATATATACATTCATATGTATACATATACATAGTTAGGTTGTAACATATAACAGACGTAGAAGGAAGTGACGAAAACTACGCGAGGCGCGGCCATGCGCATGGCCTCGCTACGGATGTACCTAAGCTCTTCCAAATACGTTATCGTGTAGACTCTATCGCTTGTTCTTTATTTTTCTTTTTTATTTATAACGCTTTTATATTATATATTTTCACGGTCTCATTGTCCGCAGTCCTATCTGTTTCTTTGTTATTTATTTCCATCCGACTCGCCTACCTTTCTTGTTGGCTTGCCTCTTTGTAAGATAGTCGATCGTTTTGTCACTTTTTATTTAAGTTTCTCATCCTACCCTTTTCTATATTTCCTCCAGCCTCTCTGTTAGCTTTCGATCGTACGAGCGCACCGCACCGTTACATGTACGACGACAATTTCATAGAATCGTTCAAGGACGTGTATACTTTTCGAAGTCGTTCGAACGATACGACGCTACGCTGCTCCCCTCTATACGACCAATCGGGTCTGTCGAGGCTTCTTTACGGGTTCTTTCTTCCCCCTTTCCCTTCGACGAAGAAATTTTCATCCAAGGC
Organism: Andrena minutula; assembly: GCA_929113495.1. Lineage (NCBI taxonomy): Eukaryota > Metazoa > Arthropoda > Insecta > Hymenoptera > Andrenidae > Andrena > Andrena minutula. Next base: position 42,770,513 of record OV815994.1, read on the forward strand.
AAGGAGAATCATGTACCCAGCGTATATTCTATTCTTGAATCGTCGTCCAAGGACGAATTTCGAGATTTCGATGGATCGACCGACGGAGGATGACGACGCCCGCTAAATGCCGTTTTTGAATCGCGTTACTTCAGAGAAATAATACTCATCGATCGTCAGGAGTCGGGCCCAGGCCCTAACATTAACTTATTCGTTCGATCGTCCTTCCTCATTCGATCCAACGAATTCTCGTCGACACTGTGTCCTGCGTTACAATGCTCGGTGGCTGCGGAATTGTAATTTGTATAAAGTCAGAAAAATGTGGATTATTTAAAAAACTGATGTTCGATTAAATGATTGTTACCGTAATACGAAGTTACCAGCTCGTTTTTCTTTTCAATACCTTTCGATCCCTTATTCATAATCTCCATTAATCCTTCGAGCAACGCCATTTCCCCCTACAAATTCCGAAATGATCGTCTCAGAAGTCGATTTCATCGATTCCATTTCCCGTGAATTTCTCAATTTTAGTACTCAAAATCTGTTCTTAACTTATGAATTTTCAGTTCATGGATTTGATCCCTTTGGTTTCCGAGGTGCTCAAATTAAGCACAAAATGGCTACTTCTTCCTATAAAATACCTACTATTTATTCCTTGCAGATGCTGGATAGAAGAATCAGAGTTAAAACGTGCGTTGATACTTTCCGAATCGTAATTTTAATACGTTATCCTTTGTTCATCGCACAAGAGTCTAGAGCACGGAAAATTGTCATCATTCATCGTAACAATTGCTATTTTTCGCGTAAGTTTAATCGAAGCGGAGCGTGTCGACATTGGCGAGGTGAAAGTTAGCAAGTTATAATCAGGTTGTAATACTCGACGACGAAAACGTACCCTCCGCGCATTTTATGGGACTAGCCAATCAGAAACCCCACAAACATCTCGGCTCCTCGTTGCGTGCTCCACGTATCCGGATCTCCTCTCTCGTGTATGTGCTCGTTTTCTTACTTTTATTTCACTTTAAGTGTGGCAGCGGCTCGGAGAGGACGGCGTCCGGATTCTGCGTTTACTTGACATAATGGTCACGTTGCTTGTATTGATTTCTCGAAAACCAGACTCCCTTCGACATTCAATTATAGTTATCAGTAATGGTCAAAGGATTAATAATTGAAGACTTGGATCTTTTGAGGGCCTAAAAGTCAGACTTACAACTCCCGATTTAATAACGAAGGTTACTAGACGACGTAAATCTTTTGCAAAGTAAAACAAAAATTCGTGTGTCACAAGCATATTTTTTTGGAGAAAAATGACAAAAGTAGGTATTAATTTTTCAAGGAAAACGGCTCGACTTTTTAATAAAATTTGAATACTCCAATTTTATGGGTATAAGTAATAGGAAGAGTATGTTGCAAAATTCTCGATGTTTAATATACGTTGATCACCTAATTTTTCATTTCTGGGAGTTAGAATTTGTATTGTAGTGAAAGTCGTGTCTTTGTTTCTTTTTAATATATATGCACACGTTCAGTAGAATCACGACGATCTATAGTGGCTCATACCCGTAATCGTACACTCTTTAAAATCGGATAACATTTTTAAAAGTGGTCGAAACGACTTGAGTTCTTTTGAGAAGCTAGAAACATTAGTTTCTTAAGTGACGTGTTTCGTCATTTTGAAGAAAATTGCAATTGGTCGGAATTGTGAGAAAAACACTAAAGGTCGTTTTTCGACCTTATTTTGCGATCTTTAAACGTTTGTAGATCAGAGTAACGTTAATTGATTTTAATGAATTTTTCAGCATGTTTACAACTTACTCAAATCTACAAACGGGTTTTTCGAATTTTCATTACAGGCTCAGAAGAAAAGTTGAAAAAACTAGCTTTACAATTTTTTTGCTGTTCGACTAGTTGCAATTTTTTTCAAAACGACGAAACATGTCACTTAACAAACTAATCCCTCTAGCTTCTCAAAAAAACTCCAGTCGTTTGGATCAGTCTTAAAAATTTTATGCGATTTTAAAGAGTGATTATGGGTGTGAGTCACTGCATGTGATGTTAATTATTCTACTCATTCTCATAAAATCAAAACCCGTGGTGCGTTTAACCTTTCTTTTCGTTACCCATAAACGCGCACACGATTATCTATTCCCAAAATTGTATTTATATCACATAATTTCTCATTCGTTTAACTGATCGATGAAAATCATTTCGTGCCACTGATCACACTCCTCTGCACTCTGGATTTTCTTCTCAACCCCTACTCCTAACAAATTCACATCCAAATTTGTCACCCACGTCACCGCTAGAACTTTCCTTTAATTGTCACATTACTACAGTTATTACGTAGGCTTGCATAATTCAGTTCCTCACACATTTATAAAACTGGTTTCACCAAAGTGGAATCTCTTCCTCGATCTCTTGATCCTAATTTCCCGAACGCTGCAAGTTCATAGGTCTGCTATCAACGAAATGAGCCGACTTCTGAGTCGCGTGATGTCATCGAATCATTGCGCGCGTATCCTGCGTACGTTCGAAGCGTCAGTTCAACTCGACGACGCGCTAAATTACGCGGGAAATCATGGCAGAAGAGTTGAAGAAGATAAGGATGAGATCCAGCTTCGGCAACAGGTTGTAGAAACGGTGCATTGGTTAGAATAAAGACCGCGGACCATTGTTACATGTAATAATATAACGGGGTTACGGTCCCAAAGGTTATAAGGCCCCTCGTGACGTTGTCTCCGCGGGTAGATACGGAGATTAAGGCAGGAAAGGAGCAGACAAAGGGGGAAACGAGACGGGCTGATCTTCTTATTTTGGTCTGCCTCCCGAGACCCGTTAAAACCACAGGCGCAAATTACAGGTATGTCCCTATGTATAATACAAATGGGCGCTTCGCAGTTCCTGTGGTGGAAGAACTCGTGCATTCGTAGCGACAGATTTGTATCAATCGTGGAATGGAAGTCTCTTAATAATAACAAAAACAGATAGCGTAAAAAAATTGAAAAATTGAATTTATCACTTTTTTAGTATTTTTTAATGCACGCAAAGCAAACGTCATTTTTATAATCACCGGCGCATAAATCGAAGGATAAATGAGAGGCTAGGGTACACCACAATGCTCGTTTTAAACGCTCCAATTAGCTCCAGAACGACCCCTGCGACATTTGACTTCTTAAACACTTAAATTTCATCGGTTTTGAATTAGGCGGATTTATAGTATGTATGATCCAAACATTGATATTTCTTGTATATGTTACATGAGGTACTAAATCAGGGTAGTAAGTAGTAACGACTCGAGTCTGTGAAGCTGATCTCATTTTCTTATACCAAAAATTAGCTAAGAACTGATTTTTTAAAAAATTGTTTAAATTTATTACGTTCGCATATTTTGTGACTCAGTTTAATTTCTGTTTTTATTTAAAAGTATTCGACTACTTTACCTGACAAATGCTGCACCAGTAAAGTGGAAACTATTTCTGCAGGACTACCCAAAAGCAATAGAATTAATTTCATACCATGTTCTTACGTCGCAACATTCCGGAATAGTCTCTCTGTAATGGATAACTGATTACAAATTCTTTGAGTAGATAGTAAGCAGTAATATTTAGCAGCAGTAAGAGGTTAATAAATCGAAGGAACCCAAGCCAGTTGCGAGTAATATCGAAGTATGTGGGGTCAGTAGAGATCGTAGAAGTTGCCCTAGGGTTAAGGCAGTAACGTAGGAGCAGGAGATGGAACAGTTGGCTAGAGAAGGAGAAGACAAAGAAGGGACGAGAAAAAGATAGGATGGAACCAGAGGAGGTTTGTGATTCCGAACAGTTAGAGGACTAAACCGTGATGGAGGAAAGGGACCGTGGTACCACGAGTCCCATCACGGCTTACGTAGCCCAGCCAGGCCAATGACCTAGATTTTTGGGGCCCGTTGGGCCAGGTAGGGCTTCCCACTCGAGATCGCTGGGTCAGCTTCGTAACGCGCGTCACACCTCTTCTAGGAGACTGGTTCCTTGACTCCTGTAGCGCGGCAGCGTAACGTAAGATTATTCCAGACGCTCCAGGAAACCGGAGACTCGGAATTGATGTTGAACTCGACGTCAGATCGACGCGTTACTCGCTGCTCGATACATATTAGTAAATTCCGCTGTTCCCCTTTCACCGTTCCTTTTCTACATAAAACTCACACCTACCAAATCCCGTAACATCATCTTAATTAAGAAACCGCGTTAATCAAGAAGCACTGTTCGATCCTCCGGATTCAATTGCAACATCAGGATCGCCACTGACGTCTCGCGGCAGCCGCGTTCGTTAGAATTACGAAAGTTCCAGAATACCCAGCTGAACATCTGATTTACTACCTGGAAAGTAACCTGACTATGCACTCGTATTCGCGATTCACGCAACTCTGCCCACATTCCATTCAATCTTATCGATAACTCCGCAAAATCTCCCTACAGAGGCCTGCCGCATTGTCGCTCTAAACCCACTGGCTACCCGAAAGGTAAACGCGCCACCATTTCCGCCGTTCGACCCCGAGACCGATCATTTACCAGCCGTCCTTTGCCAGGACGTTCGGGGGATTGGCGGCAGCGACACGCGGAAGTGGATGTAAGTACCATTTTCGTCGCGAGGGCACCGCAAAAGGATCGCTCGTCCAGGAAGGAAGGGACGACGAAACGGATGCGCGGAAGATCTGGCTCGATTATGGCCTCGTCGAGAGAGACAATGGACATCCTCTTGTGCAGCTCGATGGACGGGTTTTACCGTCGGACAAAACGTGGCAGACGGTAGCGTGCTGGGCCCTCCGCTCGCCGCGGAGCCACCTTAAAGAAAGTCTTTCACCGTGTGTATACGCGGGCCCGGCTAAGGGGGAGTGCCTCGCGAGGGGCATGACGGCCGGGGGAAGGGGGGAGGAGGAGGGTGGCTGGTGGTGGAAGGGCAAAGAGGAACAGCGAAGGAGGAGGACGATGTTATACTACGTTGGTATACTTGATGGTCGGTACCAGGCAGCGATGTTCCACTTACACGGCACACTTAGCAACCCGCCTCGGTTCAGGATCCTGAAGAGTGGGTCTATCCTACGGCTCCGATCGCGTCGTTTGCTACTCAGCCGTGTACAGGCCTCGGCTGTTCCGACGTGAAATTCGTGATAGAGCTCGAGAGAGGCGGCCGCCACGGCGCGGACGCTTCCTTAGGAAATGACGAACTCGCCGCTAGAAACTAGGGGAATTCGCGTACACGCGCGCTTGGGATAAAGATGCTTATCGCCGAGATTCATACTCCGTTGTGCTGGATTCTATTTTCTTTCTTCTCTATTTTTTTCTTCTGGTCGCGCAGCTAGCTATACAGAGCCAAGCGTTTAGAGTTTTATAGCGAGCTCGGGCTTCTACGGGGGAATATTTCAGCGGCACATGCGAGTTCTTTGCGGGTTTTTAGAGCGACCGGTAGATGTTGGGATCGTGTTTTTATATAGCGGGTTTGTAAATTTCTGGTGGAGACTTTGCGTCTAGAGCTTCTTGAAATAAACGGAGGAGTAGAGTAGAGCTGATGGATCACTAGTTTTCTTGGCGATTATTATTCTATCTTTCGGATAAAGGAGATTTAACAAGACATTAAGATATTAATTTTTTCAAATTCAAACGAACTATCCGATTTTATTAATTGGTAAATTGTTTTATGAATACTTTTAAGATTTTACGTCAGCTTTTGTAATAAGAATTAACTATTTTAAAGTTAGTGTTGTTGATTATGAAAAGTGGTGTTCAATAAGGATATGCTCTGTTCAGATAATATAACATTGAAGTAGTAGAGTATTTGGTTAACAACAGTTCGGATAATCGGGGCTGCATTAACAAATACCAGGTTGAAGATGAAATCCTTCCAAGTTATAAAATACAAATGTATTTATTTATCATAGAAGATATTCGATAAGTCTTCCTCTTATTTCACTGTACAAACTCAGAATATTGCTTGATTAAAAACGACGCAGATTCAAACAAGGTTATCTCTGCATTCCTGAATAATAACTCTAAATACTAATACGACATAAAGAATATCATGTTTATTAGGGGAAAGGTGTTTAAAACGATCCCTCGTGGTAAAATGATTCCTGGCTATTCTGGGACTATTAGTAATGCTATTTCGTAATATCGATGTACAAAAATTCAGTCCGTACGTCGTGAAGTGTCACACGAAGTGCCATGTAAATATTCAGCGGTGTGTGTGTTATAAAGAAGAAAAAATCAAAATTACTGCCTTTTATCTAGTGTAAGGTCTTTTTCAATGTTGTGTAACTTTTGTCATAAACGGCCTAATGTGACAGCTATTTTTTCACGAATCTAATGACAATTCAACAATAATTTAATGTAACCACTGTAACCACTGAATGTGAGTTAAATGTGTGGGGTCATATGATCCCTTTCTAGTACGGTAAAATAATCTCAGGATTCTCAGGGGGTGCGTGAAAAAATTTGAGTCTGTGAAGCTAATCTCATTTTCTTATGTATCAAAAATTATCTAAGATTTGATTTTTTTTAAAAATTGTTTAAATTTATTATGTTCGCGTATTTTTTTACTCAGTTTAATTTTTGTTTTTATTTAAAGAAAAAAGAAATCAATACTCTTTAATTTTCATCTTATTCATTGTCAGTATGTATAAAATGATCCTACTTGTGTTACTTTCTTAAGGACCCCACGTAGGGGATCCTTTAGTATGCCTTCACAAAAATGCGATTAAAAAATTTAATTGATCAGGTAGATAAATTTGATCTAAGCCAATAATAAGGTAGCTAAACTAACTTACAAAAACTACTTTACTTTTATTTAAATAATATGCATTTGTATTTTTTATATGACTTACGCCTTAGGGGGATCGTTATAGATACCTTTCCCACAGCTGTTGCATGACAGAGAAGGCATAAATAAAATCTTAATATATAAAGCAGAAAGTTTATATGTTTGTGTGCTCGTCTGTCGCCTAAAAACTTTCGAATGGTAAACTCTTGGATCACGAAATTTACCTCAGCTCATTATGCCTGGATAATCCAGATGAATGCTACTATTTTCAAAAAAGAATTTTTTGTATAAAATCAGAATCGAAATTCCGTGGGAAGCCGAGTAGTAAACCTAGTATTTTATCAATTGTCTCTACACCGACCAATACACCACGTACTCAAATTTTGTACTATGAATTTGTAAGCATTCTGTACAATACGCTATTTATGTAATTTTATATTTCATACTTACACAGTATGCTTCGGTGGGAACTTCGGTCATCGCGTAATTAAATTCACAACAGATAAATTTCCAAGGCACGTGCAGTGGTACTTGAAAAGTAACTGAAATATCATTTAATTCGCGTGTAAAGCGTAGTTGTAATGGTATATTTGCATTTACAGAGTGGCTAAACATAAATCGCTAGGCTGCGGATTCGTTTGCCATTTACAGGTTGCAAATGATGCGCAGCTCACGCGATAGACGCAGCGCGATTAGGCGAAGAGAAATTATTGTGTTACGAGCTGAACGTAATGTACATACGAACTGATTCTCACAGGTTGAAGGTTCTAGGGCATCGCTGTGTTTCGGTACACGAAACGCGCGAGGTAATTAACATAACAATTGCGTGTCGCAGAATGACGGCAATGTGTTCTTGCTCCAGTGGTTGCGTTTCTATACCGCCGTCTTTCGAAATGATGTGTAGTACGTACATTAGATATAGTTGTAGACAAATATGTCCAATTAAATAGCATTGAGAAGATCGTTTTTATTAATATCACTGCTATTTGGATTGTAATTATTAGGATTACTTATCTGTACTAAGGTTATTTATACGTATTAAGATTATATACTTTCTTTAAAATTACTCCGAATCAAATTACCTCTATTTATATTACTCCTACTCGATGGAAAAGATTACAGTGGGTGGCTGAATTATTATACTCAAACAAAAAGGTTTGAGATTTTCCGTTTATGTTATAATATTATTTTTTTAATACTAGTATATGTATTTTACAATTTAAATGAAATATATTTAGGTATACAGGTTGAAGACTATATTATACAAGAAATACAATTACTCGATATTTGGTGACTCCGGTTTTAGCTTTTATGACGACTTGAATTCGGCGTGGCATGCTTTCAATGCATTCTGTGGCTACTTCCTGTAGTTTTCGAATATTCTGCCTTACTCTGATTTCTGTCTTATTTTTCATAATTTTATCACCGCCTTTTAAAAAAATCAGATTTATTTGTTGAAAAATTATTTACAATGTTGCCAGATGTTGTAGCTAATCAATAAATGAAAAACAATAACATTCATGCATTAATACTTTAATTACAGCCATGACTTTCACAGATTTTTACGAAAATGTTTTTAATAGGTGTAATAATTCGGCCACCTTCTGTAAGATTTTATTTATTCCACTTTCAACATATTAAATCCTACTCAATCCTACTCATCGTACTACTCAAACAAGTTTTCTTTAATTTGAAAACAACTTTTATGATGCACATCTGCTATCAGGACATTACTATTTTTACACAGAATTTTCTTTTAAACTTCCCTATTTCATGTCAAAATATTTTATACCAAATATCTTGCGTTACATTTAAATGAAGAATTCCATCATGACCTTTGGATCGTCATATTTTTGTAATTAAGATATTAAGGTGAACTTAAACAGGACACACTGTATATTTTTTATATTATATCCTATCAACTCAAAGCTCGTTATTTAATCCCAACGTTACAATTTTTCAAGGTTCCCTAAATGATTACAACATTCATTAGATTAAACTGCGAAAAACGATTGGAGCAAACATTTCAGCGGTTAGGAATTCATAATCAGCGACGAGGCAACGCGTGCTGTGTCCGAGTTGCGGTCGGTCCGCGTCTCGAAGATTATGCAGAAACTAGGCCAAGTCGAAATTTGACACACTTCTTGCCGCGCGTTCGAATTCGAGTGGTTCCTTCTTCATCGGGGAACGCACATTTGGGCATTATTCAAATAGTTTCGAATAAATATTTATCCAACATAATTATCCAAATCAATTCTACCACGTTCCTTGAGCAATTCATCATTGATTAATCGAATAATTTAATCCAGTAACTCATTCGAATCATCGAACAAAGCTAAGGTAAACAATTATTTATTAAAAAATTGTAAAAATCCATGTAAAACTTTATAACTTTCTATTGCAAGATTCTTTGAGCTCAAATAAAATAATGCAAATGAGGAATAAATAATTATTCCACTGGCCATGCTGTTAAAATGAATTCCAATTCGATGAAGAACTTATTTGTTTGCTGTGAATAAAAGCTTATTTGTTGGTTTCGTCTATTATTATATGTTAAGGAAACTGGGGGATGGTGGCACGATAATCTGCGCAGCGGCTTCGACGATATTCGGTGGCGTTTGACGGACCGCGGTGTCACGACGCGATGAAACAGCAACATATTTCGAATTCCCGCTGAGAAATCGAAATTACGTCGAATCGCTCGTTTCAAGTTCGACACGCTTTCGACCATTTAAAGAAAGTCTCTGGTAACGCAAAATTCTCTGCAGCCCGCAAGGTAGGTACTCGAAATTGTGAAACTTGAGGAAGACGTCGATACTCGTTGGTGCTTTCAGAATAAAGACTGCCATGGTTTCTGGCAGAAGCAAATCGTTTCTGTCATGTTTTCGATTTCACAGAGTTTTCTCGAAAGGTAGGCCATAAGTTTGAAAAATGTCAGTGTTCATTGAAATGAGTGGAAGTCTATTTGATTAATATAAATTTCGTATTTGTGATTCTTCATTCATTACGGTATGGAAACTGAGGATTATTGCATTCTACCTATTGCTTTAATGTGCAAATATTTGCTTGATTTTTATGATCCACTCCAATAAAAGCAGTAATTTTTTACAAAATTCGATTAAGTATATGAAGATGTCGAGTATCTACTTACACATTGAAATGGAATGATAACTGATGTGGATGATTAATTCTATTTAGAATTTGTAAAGATGTTTCGTCTACTTGAATGACTGGCCTGCTTAAGAATTCCCTAAATGGATTTAAAAGTAAGTGGAAACAAAAGTGAGAAGTCACTGCATCTAAAACTTCAAGTAGTTTAAAATTTGTAGTGGACACGGTTTTTTTTGTTAAAACTACTAATTCTACACAATTTAATCGAATAAATACACAGTTTAATATAGCATAAAAACCTAGTGCATTTAATTTATAGTTTCCAAGATATAAACACAAGAAAAGTAGGAAAACACGAAATAACCATTGTGAAGTATTTTCGCTCTGAAGAACTAACACTAGGAAAAAAAATGGTCTGAAACTTCTATTGAATTCCTCTACAAACCTGCGAAGCTGAAAGAAAAATAAAAATTCTCGGAGTACCTAAGTTAATAAAAGACAGCACAAAGTAAATATTCGCTTACTAATTGAGTACACTAAACTTACAACTTATCCCCTTTCTAACAAATGTTCCACTGCTCTATAATATTTGCAATATTACACTAAATGTTAAGTGAATCCTTTGTTACTATTATAAATTCTCAATCACCCATCAGATTAATCATTCAATGTATGTGAAGAATATTTTGAAAAACAATAAGAAAATCTTCAACATATTAAAATTCCTGGGAGAATCTCAACTAATAGAGAAATTCTAATAATCATTATTTACTGTAACACTAAATCCCATTTAAGAAAAATAAGAAATAAGCACCTATTAATATTTTAAAAAAAATTCAGTAAATTTAATCATTTTACAGTCAGTGTACTTTTGTCTACTTTTAAATTGCATCTCGGGAACGCGTCAAAAGGAAAAAAGGACGCTTGCCCCGTTCGTCGCCCCTCCATCCGTCCGTCGATTGCGCGTGCAACGGGGTAGGAGGGAAATTTCGCAAATGGACGAATAATCAAAGGCGATTCGGATCATGTGAGTGGCGCTGTTCACACAATTACGTTTTGAGCGCCTTCTCAATGGACGTCAGCGGGTTATGCCTCTTAAAGACGAAGATGCGCATACACGTCTGCATGTATGCGCTTGTGCATAGGCCCCCATCATACTTCTGACTCCGTAATAGGATTCTCCATTCCCGTGGTAAAGTTCCCATCGCCTGGCGTATCGTTCTTCGGTGCTTTCAACGCAACCTCGCTCCGAGATTGTGTCAAAAGATTCGTGACACATTAGGCCACGGGTCGAGCAGAAATAAAAACACCAACAAGATAATAGTTTCGCCTAGTGAGCGTTCATGTTTCACCTTTTTCTTACCGGACACAAGGTCTATTTCCACTCGTTCATTATATACGAAGTATCCTTGAAAAGGATGGCCTCCTTAAGGGACAATTAGGGCAGATAAAATGAAGTGAAAAATCTCTTATTAAAATAGCGTCGAAAATGTATATTTAATCAGGCAATAGTTTTAAGAAATTTTCAATATGACCACTACTTCCTCTTACGCAGAGCTAAGTCTGCTGTAATATATCTGCAGTAGGTACTACTTTTACTTACAGCTACGATGGGATTCCATAATTCCTTTTGATTTTTAACGCGTTTGTCTAAAAGAATTGCCTCACAGTTACTCGAGTAACATTTATCTAATTAAATATGCGTTTATGACGTTGATACAAAATTTTTCTCTTTATTGTAAAAGTCTTTTTCATGAAAAATCCGTATATCAAACTACTTATTTGCATACATTACTTTATAACTTAATTTAACCTCTTCTTTGTTTGAATACATTAATTGGCATTTAAGATGTCCTTGATTACTATTTAGCGCCATTTTCTTTGTACCTGGTACAACAATAAGGAATATTCTTCCTTCTCTTTAGACCTAAATTCTATAAATCCACATTTGATTACCTTGATGCTCTCTCACGAGTCACTTATTCTTTCAATAACAATGTCGGATTATGATCCGTGGATTTTTTCTTAATTATGTAGGTACTGTCAGATCTTTCAAAATTTCAACGTAGAGAACTTTTACTCACAAATGTAGGAGTATCGTTTGTTTAAGAAGTTAAAAGTGTTAGATCGTAATAAGATCAAAAGATAATTTGAAAGTTTTTTTCCAGCGCGTATCAACTGTCGAATTATTCGTTGTTTGAAGATTAAGGAGTTAATGGTGCGTCATTTTGTTGCTTTTAATTGAGTTTAAGAACGTCTAAGTTTACAGCAGATGCAGAGAAAATTGAAAGGATAATCGCTACAGAATTTGCCACCCATCACTAAAATATTGTCGCAATCCAACATTAGTTCACGGAGGTACCAATGCTTTCCCATCATTAGTTTAATGACGAATTGGAGAATAATATGCAACTCTTTAGGGCAACGCTGAGTGAAAACTAATAACCCACCTATTATAATGACTCTTTTGCAAGATAGTTGATCTTAAACAGCAATTTCGAAATTTCTCCCCAGACTTAAAACACATTGTTTTACTTGGCTCCCCCTCCCCACGCCCCTATAACGCTCCTACTCAAAATTTAAAAATGTAAAAAAATGCAACTTCACCTCACACAATAAAATAAAGCACTACACAAACCAAGTACGACTCCGATTATCGAGTCGCGATCATCTGTGACCATTCCCCACACAGCACCATAACATTGCAGCAACGTCTCTGCAATATTACGGTGCAAGATTGCAATGTTGCACCATAACATTGTAGAGACATTGCAGGTTCAGTCCTATGTCCGCCTTCGCAATATTGCAGGTGTGTATTTTTGCAAAGTTGCGGCAGCATTGCAAACATGTAGTCCTGCAACGTTCCGGCAATGATTCTGCAACGAAACAGAAAAATTGTGGCAATGATCCTGTTTGTGGCAATGATATTTCAAATCTCGTCAAAGTCATAGTTGCTTCAGAATATTGCTGTATTGTTTCTACAATATTTCCACTACAGTATTACACGGCAATATGTAGGCAATTTTGCTGGGTCGTTGCCACTGAAACATTGCACATCGATTTGCGCGCAATATTGCCGAAATATTGTAGGATTGTTGGAAGTGGAACATTGCGCGTCGATGTGCGCGCAATATTGCAGAAATATTGTAGGATCGTTGCCAATGGAACATTGCACTTCGATGTGCGCGCAATATTGCAGAAATATTGTAGGGTCGTTGCCAATCGAACATTACGCGGCAACGTGCTTGCAATATTGCTGCAATATTGTAAGATCATTGCCACTCCAATAATGCACGGAAATATTGCAGGAACGTTCCTACAATATTGCAATGCAACCTGCAACAACGCAATATTGCAGCAACGTTCTTGTAATACAGCTGCAACGAAGTGTGCTGTATGGGTATGCCGAATATTGTTGTCTCCCGATTGAGCTGGTTCATCCAAGTCCTAAGTACTGTATTAACGACTTTCTATATGTACATTCTATATGCAAAATAAATACCTTCCTTTCACAGCCGAATTACGAACCATTTTTTTCTCAAAATATTATATCTAAACAACAACTCTTTAGATTTTTAGCTCCTAATATTGAAATTTGTAAAAGTTACCATTTTTTGAAGATTTTCTTCGTTTTGTGTCGACATGTGGTAATCCAGATTTTTTTTACAAAAATAGTGATAACATTTCAATAAAAAAAATGATTGGAATACATTCTATAGACTTTGAAATTGACCCACAATTTTTGTTATAACGATTGGATTTTTTAGATGAGAATAACAGTCGTTCAAAAATTGTTCTGGCTGTGAGCCACCCAGGTATGTCAAAGTTGAACGAAAAAAGAGGCGTGTCAACGAAGAATTAATGAAATATCCGTATATACTTCTTTAGATTAACATAAAAGGAAGATTTTCTCAAAATTTCAAGTCTATCGGAAGAAGAGTCTCTGAGATTCGCACAACGCCAATTGGCAAGTCAATTGTAAAGGATCCACCGTGTAACGCCTCTAGCACTGCCATTTTATTAAAAAAAACAAATTTTTTAATCTTCAAGAGAGGTCTAATAAATGCCATCAATCCCATTGAATTCATCATTTAAAAGAGCAGAATTGCTAAATGAACTTGTGATATTCATGCATCAAAAATGGCCCTCTTTAATCAAGATTAATGTGAATTAGAATTGCCAATCCTTACTTTGAAGTCGATGTAATATGTAAAACACGAGCCTTATAGGATGAGCGGAGACTTTTGTGAGTAACTGTAATTATGTCATTGAGGATTCTGCTGTTTTCAAAATCCCATTCCGTCTTCCTGTTACGATACAGATCTACATAGGTACGTATATCGGCGAGGTTATCACTACTATCACAATTTCTTCTTTCTTGGGACTAATTTTCAATGTCAAGCCGCGAATAGTTGAACCAAGATCCGTGCCCCATACGAGCAACTGGCCCCGTTAATTTTCGGCCTTACCGTCTCGTCATCAGACAGAGTTTTAGTGTCGCTGATAAATCTCCACCGTGAGCGTTCGAGACGCGGCAGTCCCTAATTAAGCCGCCATTAAGCGTTACCACGAGCTTAGGTGGAATTAGCGGCGCGCCGGCTCGTGAATGGGCCTTAGAATCGGTGTTTGAGGCTGATCGCTGGGAACGGGTTTGGAAACGAGGGAGAAAGGGTGGGGTAGAGGCGAACAGAGAAAATACAGTTAAGAATTCGTCGCACGTGGAATGGCTATATCTAGCTGTTCTTGCCCTTATCTGATGCTCCATTTAAATAAGAATTCCTAATTACCATTGTGTGCCCTCCCCTCCACAGGGGCCCCACGATTTGCCGTGGATCGGCATATCCACGCGGGGGAATGACAACGATCCGCTGTCGTCGGCGTCGTTTAAGGGCACCTGCGTCGACGGTTCTTCGAACGCCGTTCCTTCTTTTTCCTTCTATCGCCTCTAACGGTATTGTACGCAGGCATTAGCACATTTTAACGCGCGTGTAATGGGTAATTTATTACATTACGCGTGGTCGAATGATGGACGATGGATCAGCCATCGAAACCCTTGATGGATCGTATGCTAACGAGGAATAGGATTGTTGGTTGACCTGTTAGCCGAGGAAGACGAGATAATTCGTCACCTAAAAATCTTCTCACTTTGGGCGAAATGAACGAATTAATCGCGGGAAGTTAATAATCACGCTGATTTAAGGATGTATTGGACGTACAATATCAGACAAAAGTTAAAATACTTGAATAGCTACGTCTTATGCATAGTAAATCTAGATGTAAGGAATTCGAACGACAGTTGGAGTCTTATTTTTAATCCTGGGAAGGTATTTTTCACTTTACAAATGCTTTCTCAAGCATTATTTGCTAAACTTTTGGCAGTGAAAATGCCCAGAATTCACAATTTTCTCAAGTTATAATTTATTTCTTTAAAACGGTGTGGAGAGAACAATTAAAACTCGGCAGATATTTTCATCTACCCATATACTGCATGTACAAAAAATTTTAAACATTGGTACTATTTCTTCAACATTTTTTCAGATGATTTATTCGTCAAGATCGTCTCTTTCCATAAGAGTACGTGTAAAATCAGTGAAAATTAAAATCGTTATAACTCAGTAACCGTTTAGTGAATTCGTTTCAAATTTTTGGAGCACATCAGGAAGGTTAAAAAGAACAATCTCACGAATTTTCATCAACTTGGAACTATTTTGAAAATAGGTCCAATATATCCTTAAAAGGGGAGGGGAGACTTTAGTAAGTTGTATGTATCGTTTGGTGTCGTTGAAACGAATTAATTCGCGACTGATCACGTTTTAAAATGTACAAGTGACAGGTTAAAGTTGTGGAGGACTTGTTTGTATATTAAATAATTCAAATGTATAGGTACGGGGACAATACTTGTTTTTTATTCGTGTAAAATGAGAGTGGCTGATTTGATATTCGTTGAATTTGTTATTATTTCTAGAGTGTAATACAAAAGGAATTGCCTGGCCCCATTTGAATGATTTAGGGTAAGATTGATTCTTGAACAATGGAAGGAGTGTTTTCGAAATTTCTGCAACAGACAAAATCTTCTACTTACAACTGATTTTGCTAGAACATCACAAGTGCCTCGAAAACTATGCAGATATAAAACATTAACCCACTATGTGTACACAAATATCGACACTAATGTTAGTCATTAAAATACAATTTGTGGTTTCATATATCCTGTACTCCGTATTCTAATTATTGTAAACTAACTTCGCCCAACACGAGACTGTGTTTCAGAAATACTACCCACACTTGCGGTTGGCTGATCGTATTTCAAATGTGCTAAATGATATGCTGCAAAATTATCAGTAAAATTCTCGAATGTACTTGCTTACTGAACGATTAAAAAAAAATTTGATTCTTGTCCGTGACCTTTAAAAACAATCTTGTTGCCAGAGTGCCTGTCGCGTCCCGTTGTGACATCTTAATGATCGATGAGATTAATATTGTGAGTCCGCGTGATTCATGATACTCGTTGAAACGCGATACGCGAGTTAGCAAATGTTTTAAATTGCTTGGATCTATCGTGTGGTCAATGAACGAGTGATTTTACAACGATGTCTACCTAATTATTTCGAGTTGCCTGGTAGGTTACTCGCGTGTTGCTAAAATATGGATTTTATAATAAAACGGAAGTAATGAAGTGCGTTGAAGCTGTAGGAGGCAATATCGTTAATAATATTGTGTTACTCTTATAGGACATAAATATAAATCAGGTAAAGTTTTTGGAAGTCTTATACAACAAAGACAGGACGTTATAATAGATCGTGTTTGGGAAATCTGTTGCATCCAAATTTGTAAAAGTAGGTATACCTATACGTTCACTATGAATGGTTAATAATATATAGGGTAAAGGCAGGTAATATGGAACATCTGATTTTAAAAGCTTGTCAAAAGCAGGGGAATTTGTGTTTTTTAATAAAACGGACATGAGGGGACGAAGGAACTAATGCATAATGATACTTACCTAGTCAAATGTAAAAAAATCCAATGGTTTTGCAGTTATAATAAAAAAACTGATAAGACTGAAAATCGTCCGTTCGAAAAAATGGGTCCTAATATGGAACACCTAGGAAATTTGTAAAGAAAACTGAAAAATTTTTACCTTTTTTTACTAAAACTGAAGATTTACTAAGTAGAAGATACAAATAAATAAATATACGTCATTTTTGTAATTTATTCCTGCTTTCTGTGTCTCCTACACGTTGGGCACGTGAATAATACGTCGAAAGCTCCACATTCTTCGTGTGCCCACTGAAAGCAGCGAATAACATTGGGTCTACTTTTCATTGCCATTATTTTTAAAATTACCATCGTAAAGTGAGCATTCCGCATCATCGTCGTCATCGTCATTATCAACTTCATCTATGTTACTCGGTATGTTCCATATTACGTACACACATGTTCCGACAAGAAATTAAGAATTATTCTAAGAAGAAAGTAACTTTATTAGTAAACTATTATTGAATAATCAAGACCACGCATATTTAATGATAAATTATATCAAAATAATACTTTGTAACATACCTTCGCTACGATATTGAACCGTTTGTTGCACTTTTCAGAAACTTTTACACCCCAGAAAAAATATAAACGTTTCTCTTTCAATGATAGATGCCCGACTGGTGCTCAATTGTCAGTATCATCGTCTATTGTGTCTAGGGGCGGTATTCTCAGTCGTTGCTTATTCTTAAGCAAATGCTTAAGCATTCGGCATCCTTTACTAGCTAGTAGGTTAGTAGAGGATGCCGCATGCTTAAGCATTTGCTTAAGAACAAGTAGCGACTGAGAATACCGCCCTAGGGATCTAATATACACGATTGCCTGCAGTGTTCGTTATTTCGTTATCGAAATATTACGAAGTTCCATATTACGTGCCGTTCCATATTACCTGCCTTTACCCTAACAAATTTTTTGCGAAAAGATAATATTGGGTGAGTCTAGAGATTGAGCCAAGCTGTGGCCTTTTTCTACGCGAAATACAAAAGATTGATATTCTGAAAAAGTTGAATTTCATAATAAGGATAATTTTTTCATTTTCAGGGAATAACATAACTTTTGTTTGGGTTCAACGAAACATGTGCAATATGCACGGTTGTTCTACCAGTTGCACTCTTGTATTCAGGATATAAATTGTCGTGAAAAGATAGTCCTCGTTATAAAACTCAAATGTTATATATGTATGTGTCAACGTTTCAGTCTCTACACGTAAAAAAGAGATGCACCTCATTTTAGTATTTATAACCGCTCTGTATGTTAAAAATATAAACAATATATATATTTACGCAAGAAACGTGAATTAAAGAGAGTGTCGCAAAATAACATACTCAGGAACTGTAAGTGTTTACATATAAATTAGTTGCAGGAAAAGAGATATTAAATTTACATGGTAAAAGGAAAGCAATGTTTAGATATGAAAAGTGACGAAAATTACCGTTTGCGAGGCAAAGAACAAAACAAATAATGATGGTAAGATTCCTAGAATATTAATCAAAATTTGCAATGCGAAAATACTAAATTGAATTGCATTAAAGAACACAAAGGATTAAATATATGCCATTTTCTCTATTAGATCACTACAAGATTGTAACTTCGAATTAAATGTTAATTAGGTTGTAACACTGAGACGTTAAAACAAAGAGTTGAAATATCGAAGAAGAAATGATTTTTCTCACCTTGCTCTACAAGGTACCCATTAACTTGAATAATAATTTTATAGTAATAGAATTATTTATGATTGCCATTCGCTAGATTCAAAAATAGAACGACAGAAATACAACAAGATTTAAGATTGAGTGTTAGTGAGGCATATAAAAAAATAAAATCAAGCCAATAAAATAGAAACAAAATAAAAACGAGCATATAAGTAATACATGAAAGATTAGGATTAGGTAAAAGAATTTCAACCGGATAATAATGATGGCCAGTGGAAATAATAGAACTCTCGATATGTGACAAGTGTGAATTACATCTGCTATCATCTAACTTTCGAAACCGATTCGATTAGTACTTTTTCTCTCGTCGCGCGCGAATGAGAGACATTTCCTTTTTACTTTCTTTGCCTCGTATACATTTCGTACAAGATATTGGACTCGACATATTTGTCGATAGTCGTATCGTATTTCTGTAGATTTCACCGTCAATAATATCGTCACAAGGGTTTCACCCACATGTTTCTATAATTATGTACGACAAGTGTCTATTAATCAAGTACTACATCTGAATTGCACCGCGCGCAGGTTCAATTTGCAAGCTATTAAACAAATTGCTATTACATTATCTCTTATGAACTTCTCTTTTCCTAGACTTGTAACAAGAATACATGTACTCGTATTTAGATTCATCTTTCAAAATCTTTTCGAACAATTACCTTTTCGAAACAGATTTTGCTTCAGAGTTAGAATTCTGTGATAAATTGTGGTAATCTTGATTAGGAATAAGAAGAATTTAATGCAACAGATTATTTATTAGCAACTATTAAATGATGATATTAATTATTGAAATTAAATTAAAATTACAATTAAACTAATATGTTGGAAGATATGTTATTTCATGAACACCCAAACTCAGTTTCTTTGAAAACCAGACCTCGTATGAAGAAGTGGCAAAAATGTTTATCTCTCTTTCTCCTTTGGCAATAGTCAGAAGTAGGATTATGTTGAATTCTATCATGATCATCGGATAGAAAAATTATTTAATAAAAATAGTCTAAGGTTTAAAACGATTTAAAATTAAACATTGTGTAATTGAAAAATAAGAATTTTAAGTTTTTAAATTTAAAAATGATGGCTTTTATATTTTTAACTTTAAAACATAAGAATTTTAAAATTTTTAACTTTATAAATATTAAGAATTTTAAATTTTCAACTTTGAAAATGGAAAATTTTAAATTTACAGCGTTAAAAGTAAAAAATTAGAGTAAAAAATTTCCTTAAGTAGAAATGTTTAAGGCATCGTTCCTCCCTCATACTATTTAATTTTTCATCTTCCCCGAATGTGGCGCTTTTTATCACAAAAGACTCGATCGTCGGTCTCTCAATCGGTTGCGCCGCGCGCGTTTTTGGGTTTCGTCCCACCGTGTGACAGGGCTCGTACCTCTTTGGTCTTTATAGCCCGTTCTTGTGCACGACGGAACAGCCTCGATCGCGGCTAATGGGCCGAGCTCACGTCGCGGCTCGCTTAACGATCAAGTTCGATTTCTCTTGGCACCGTGGCTACCGTGCGTGCACACGCACGGGTGAAAATCCTACGGTGTGCCGTCGAAAATTATTGCCGTTTAAGTTCACACGTGAACGGACCACCTTCCGCGACTAGGAGCACCTTGGGCCCCTAGACATTCTCCCACAGTGACGATCAATCTTGATCTTGATCCTTTCCCCTTTATCACTTTGACTCCTGGGTCGCCGATACGATTCTGAATAGTTCAATTCAATTTCAATTTCAATTCATGAAAAATCATTTTTCGGCCGATTTGATTTTTACAAAGACAAGCTTCTGTTGAATTTTACAAAGGAAGATTTGTTGACAAATATGCGTTTTCATTATTTTCACTTTATTTCACCTTTACAATCTCCCTTAAGGATATTATCTTTTCCATACTGGAAAAAAGGTTTCTAAGACAATATCACGGAAACTTAGATTTACAAAAACTTAAATTAAATTTTTCTGATTTTTTAATGATTTTTAGTGGCAGTTGCAAAATTTGAGTAAATTTAGTTGAAATTCAATTCGATTCGTTTGGATTTTCTTAAGAATTTTAGCAGCAGGAGCTGAATTTGAAAAAATTTTGTTGAAAGTAAATTAAATTTTTCTGATTTTTTTAATGATTTTTAGTGGCAGGTGCAAAATTTGAGTAAATTTAGTTGAAAATCAATTCGATTCGTTTGGATTTTCTTAAGAATTTTAGCAGCAGGAGCTGAATTTGAAAAAATTTTGTTGAAAGTAAATTAAATTTTTCTGATTTTTTTAATGATTTTTAGTGGCAGGTGCAAAATTTAAGTAAATTTAGCTTTAGTTGAAGTTAGAACTTGTTTATCTTAGAGAGGTACAGGACTATTAAAATCTTGAAAAATCGATTTCTTTATTATTAATATTTCTGGAAGTGTCATCCTTTATGTACATTTACAAGAAAGTTTCATAAGGAAATTCGAAAAATTACGGAAATTATAGCGCTGATCGTAATTGAGTGCACCGTTCAATGTGAGTAAAATGACCACGTGGTACCTAAGCAATCCAACACAAAAGAAACCATTTATTTTACTTGTACAATAGTCCTGTACCCCCTTATATAAAAATCGTTTGACGTTTCTACATAATTTGTAAGGATTCTTCTACACTCCAGTAAAAAATATCGCGCTTCCTACTACAACTACACGGTGAAGAATATTCAGTTTCAGATAGTTGGTACATATATTTTATGACTTTTTATAAAACGGTAAGGGGCATATGAGTCCCAAATTGTATCCACTGCGGAACATTGAAATTACCTCCCGCAGCGAACGTGTTAATAAGACTTCTGAATCGAGGCTATCAAAATGAAAAAAAAACACGGTAAAATTCATAAAAAAAATGGATTTAAGACAGGCTTATGTGAAACCAAATTGTAACTACTGCGGAACATTGAAATTACCTCCAGCAACGAACGTGTTAATAAGACTTTTGAATCGAGGCTATTAAAATGAAACAAGCACGATAAAATTCATAAAAAAATGGATTTAAGACAGGCTTATGTGAAACCAGAACCACTATGCACATTACATTTTCTAGAATGACATCTTAATTTGAAAGTGCCATAGTACAGAAGATTAATTGCAGCTTCTTTAAGGGAAACGTACAAAAGTGCCCTGCAAATGTGCAACCAGAGCTACATGGTCTATTTGAGTAGCAGTGAAAGTAATGCACTTTGCAACATACATACATAGTTGTTTTGACGATGATAAACTCGTAAAGTAAGGTGCTGCTACATTAATCATTTTAATATACAGGTTGAAGCACCTGACATTAAATTGTCTTCGTTATTATTAATTGGTCGAAAAAGTATCTATAGAAAAAATCTTTATTTTAAGATTTTTTTCCAAATGGGGCAGCATAGTTTCCTCATAGAAGTATTGAACTGATAAAATGTGAGATTCAACCATGTATCTTAATATTACAATAAGTTATACCTAATTTAATATGGAGAGGCGATATGCGAATCTATTTAATTATTAAAAAAATTTGCCTAACTCAACGCTGTCAGTGGCTTATTTTTTCTTTAGTCACATCATTTAATTTATAAAATGTGTTCTACTTTTGTAATTGTATTCGTAAATATTATGCAATATTTAAAATGTCGTTGGTAGTGTTACCAAATATTATATTATTTTGATCCCCAACTTCAACCAGAGATAGTAAGCACATTAATATGAATTCTATTTTTTAATATTCCTAATAAAAAACCTGGCCATGTTTAGATCAGGTGAATGTTTCTCATTAATCGTATATAATATCATGCAACCATGATGGAAAATGTAGTGTTACAAAATGATGGATGACTAAAGCTATGATTTAAATTGCTTGTAAACAGAAGATAAAGATGGTGTTCCCATGTTTAATTAGAATTCTTCTAAAATGTGACGGACGTATACATTGTCTCCGTATAATAAATTATGATTTATTTTAAATTACAATAGATAGTTGAATTCCTATTTTCTCAGTTCTAATACTGTAATGATGAAAATATATACCACCCTCTTCATAAAAATCTTAGTGTCGCTGATATTGTGAAAAATGTAATGTCGAGAAAAAATATTTTCCATCACACGATTTGCCTCCTTAAAAGAAAGATTTTAACACTTTTTCGTATCACCAAAAACGACAAAAAATGACAAAAACTGCTACTCAAGAAAGTAGGTAAAGGCACATCTGAATTCAACTTTGTTGCAATTTTCTCATAATTTTCTCCAAATAAGTTACACTCTCGTCAAACAGTTTCAGCTAAAAGATAAGATTTTTGTTAAATAATAGGCGTCCCAATCTTGTGAACATATAATGACATGACAATCTAAAAAATGAAGCAAATCTTGATAAGATGGCGAATTAAATAACCAAATTCAAATCAAACTCTGCAACGTTATGAATTCACAATTTTTTCCACGTAGGTTACAAAAATCTTTCCTTTGCCTGTCACCACTTACCATAACACCCGTTAAATAAACCAACCATCGCCAAGTAATGACATATCCTATCAGCATGATTAAAAGTCAAATCAAACATTTTCAATGATTCTTCAACCGAGCGAGCTCGACGATAGACTACTTATCTACAGGCCATTTTATACCCTGCTCAAAAAGTAGGTAGTTGTAGTGGTAGTGTCGCCGTAAAGTATTACCAGAGGCGAAAGTTTCTCGTCATTATACGCATAATATCAGTATCAGAATCAATGTCGCTATGGCATTCCGTGTTTAGCGTTATTATCACAATCTGTACGATAACTGTGCCCTCGATACTGTTACCACTAGCCCAGTATTTCCGCCGCGTCTATTGCCGTTATTATCGATGCCCGCGTGCTCGATAATCCACAAAATCTGGAATCGCTGATCGACACCTCGTTATCATTCCATTTGCGTATTTTGCAAACCCGATCATCTGATAATGAGAGAGGTATTATACCTACAAATAAGGAACACTTCTGCGGCTCATATCTGCGATTTCAAATTATATTACTAGTCAAATAGTTTGATCGAGGATTTGGTCAGGTTGTGAAGTTAATTAGGTGTTAGATACATTACTTTCCCTCTCTATAGGCACGCTGGACGAGCCTGCTCGCGAGCCTATACAGAGGGAGCACTATTGATCCTTTGTTATCTTGTTTACAGGAGAATTAGAAACTACAAATTTAAATTTCCTCATATGATTCTTCTCATATTGATAAATATAGCATGGCATTGGACTTAGATGATGTATTAGAAGATATTAAAGGCAGAATTGAGAACAAGAGCAGAAGGTAGAGTTATACCAAAAGGAATGCGGATTTTAATAAAATGAAAAGTTAATTTAGCGATTAAGGGGGAATTCTATTTAGGACGCTAGGAATAAGATGATCCTTGGGAATTTTTTCTTAGAAACTGCAAAGCTGATCCTTTCCAAACTTGCAGGGTATTTTAATTCACATTCAAACAATAAAAATTAATTTTTTCTTCACAACGTGTTCTCGTTACAAATGAATTTCTCGTCTAGCGCAACCTACATAATTTCTAAACCGTTAATATGCACAAAAAAATTTGAAAAATCGAGTAGAGGGGGTGTTTCATGCTGTAATTCAGACTGTGAGAATACCACAAATGGAACTTAATGCCCTTTTAGCAAATACATACGAAAAAGAACAGAAAATATTTAAGTAAATTCACTGCCATACTGAACAAATACTCAAAATTCTCAAATTATATTGAAAATTTCAGAGTTCAAAGTTGCATATGGTGACTTTAAGCGCATTAAACTTTTCATTCCCATGTAGAGAATAAAACTCCTTTGCTTCGTTGTCAAATGACAAAATATTGGTCATAGCCCTGACAAAGTCTCAAATTGAATTTTTAACTCTAGTACGCCCCCCCAGGTGAATTTAATTGCATGCTTGATCTTTTCACCCTTATGTAAGACTACGGTGCTTCTCCTTCAATCTACAAAGAAGCATCATTCAAATTCTAAGGCACGGAAAGAAACCTAAATTGCCGTTAAACTGCTGTCTAATCGCTCTGACACGACGTGTAAGATGATAGAGGAACTAAATAGCAAATAGAAGACTTCGTTAGGCATTATAACAGTTAAACTCCTTAACTCTGCCAGAGTGGGCTTCGTCAGTGCCTAATCCACATTAGATCAGCTTATTAACCTAGAACCAAACATCTGCGAGGCCTTTGCAAACGGACAACGTCTAACGGTTGTCTATACGGATACTGATAAAGGAAAATTATATTAATTGGACTAGCAATCTCTTCGTTCTTCTTAAATCTGCACTAACTGCAAATTTTTCATTTCCTATTCTTTACAAAGAATAACATAGAAACGAGAACCCGCTGAATCTTCAAGGGACAATCCCTAGTAGCATTTCTGGTTGGCCCACAGTATCTCCAAGTTGGGAATTAGTTGATAAAAACATTTTTAATGAATTCAATGAAGTTCATTAGGTGCTTATAAAAATTTATTTAAAAAATAAAATCCAGTTCTCTTTGTTTTTTACAAAGATCTTAAACTACTTCAATCGTGGTTACATTAATCTCCTTTTTTCTTTTTCTTTGGGGGTGCCTTCACCCCCTCCCCCTGGGCGCGCCCCTGATCAAGTATCTATATACCCCCAAAATTTCATAATTTATCGAGCAGCGCCAAGTAATTCGCAGGTACAATACATCATTGGTTTTTACAAGCACATTGGTTTTGCAAATTCCTTAAACGAACCTTAAGCCCGTTTCGCAAGAAACATTTTTGTGGCTTATGTCTCATATTTCAAACATGTTCCGTCGGTAAGAACAGAGATATTTAAACAATGTAAAAAGACAAAAACATGTAAAATATTAGTCGGGGTCTACAGAAGTGTGTCTTCCAACGGGCCCTTACTTCGAATTAATCAGCAGTGGCAAGTATCCATGCTGAATTTGGCCCCACCACTAGACACTCCATATGAGGAGACAGTAAACCACGAATCGTTCAGAGAAATGTGTGCCAATAAGAGAAGACATCGTTCTTCTCCTGCGATACTATTTGACTTTTTGTTTTCATAGGATCGAGCGCTATTGTGCTCACACACGTACACGCACGAGAGAGCGCGAGGCCGCGCGTGTGTAGGTCTATGGAGGTATATAGCAAGCGGGGCCCGAGTTAAACGTGCTATGTTCTTTCGTGCTCCTCGTGCTGGCGGGACCTTGTTTCATGACCCACATAAAGCAAGGCCGTTAACACTACTCAGGGCTCGCGAACGTATGGGTGCGGGCCACTGCGAGCTACTCGCCGCTCTATGGGACCCCACGTGCCCCCTCCCCGCCCTCCCACCTAACCGCAACGTCAGGAGGCCCGACCTGCCCCCACCGCTACCAGCGATACGCTACCTGCATGTGCCTGCACGTACCTGCGCGTACCTTCGTTATTAGTTGTACACTGATAACCGTGCACAAGATGAACCAGAGAAGACGATCCTTCTTAGTACGCGTGACACAACTGCAGCCGCGTATAGTGCAAGCGTCTATCAGCGAGAGAGTTTGCGAGGCCTTGCGTAAAGGTCCCATGACAATCGCCGAGAATAATGCTTAATCCTCTTCTACGGACTATGACGAGCCGATGCATGCCTCCCAAGCGACTCGCAGCGAATTCGCACTAATTAGCAGGCCTCCGGAGGAAAGCTTGAGAAATGTTTTGAATAACCCTGAACGCGGAATCGCGTATCCGAGGATCGACGGAAGACGATGGAGGGGGAATGGACGATGCTGGTTCCGTGGATTTCGAACTGAACGACTGGATCTGTTGAAAAGAGAAATTACTGTTTCTGGGTGTTCCTTATATCGCGTGGAACGGCTACGCGATGCCTAGCGCTGCGCCAAGAACGGCGAAGGAATACTCCTCTCCTCTTGGGAGCTCCTTAAATTACAGGGAGTCTCGAAGTGGCGCGTGTCGAATCCGACTCCATCGTTTAACGATCGATAACGACGAGCGGTCGGTATGTATGCGCGCTCTTCCCCGCCAGGGTACGTCTCGATCGCTATCGAAATTCCATCGCGCAGACATTCCGATTTCCAAGGCGAAATCAGTGTCACTGTTACGTTTGCCAGGAGGCGATGCAATAAAGGATACGTAAACCGCAAGTCGAGCGGAGAGGAAAAATGTCGCGGCGTGTCCTGGGTGTTGTTCGTGCACTTATGTAGCACTTATAGGATGTGTGCGCTGAATGTGCATCCGCCTATGTATGTGCGCGCACCTGACGAGTTAGTAGGTCACGGAGACGTAAGTCAGGCGGCGAGGATGCCTCGGTGTGCGCGGCGCGCGCACACGCCAACACCAACGGGGCATTATCGTGCCCATGGAGAACAGTGACTTCGAACCAGGCTCCATGAGGCACCTTGATCTTGACTGGACGCAAGGTCCATTTCGCTGTCGACGCGCGTTCAATATCACATTGCTTCTGTGTATTTAGTTTCGCGGTGCTCGCATCGACGCCATGTGTTATACTGTAACCGTGCGCGTTGGGATGCAAATTGTCAAGAGATTACTGCATGTTGATGGTCTTGCGATAACGTGATTTGTGTACCAGATATGGTAACACCATGTGCACCAAAATTGGTGTGTATGTAGGCACCAAATACTGGGAAATATGATTAATAATGTATAACAGTTATTCTGTTATACCGTAAACTTGGGTGACTTTGCCCGGCCGGGGTAACATTGCCCACTTTTCGGAAGAAGTTTATTTTATTTTATTGTGAAGTAATTAGACATATGGTGTTTTGTAATCGATAGCAATACTTTCTCCAAGGTCATACGAAAAAAAAACAATAGCGAATTCAATCATATAGTAATTTTTGAGCCAGAGTAAAAAAGTGGGCAATGTTACCCCGGCGGGCAAAGTCACCCCAGTTTACGGTATAAGTATTACTATTCGACTAAAATTTTTATGGATGGTAGGCACTCATGGCAGTCAACGTTATAACCGATATTTTTATATATGTATATAATTAACTTTAACACTAGGTTTATCTAAATGTATTAGTATTAGTACTTGTCTTTCTTAGGAATCGCTTTTACTCTATGTAATAAGAATATGTGTATAAATTCTTCTAGTTCAGTTATGGTATTTTTGTTATTTTCCCATCGTAAATTTTTTTTCGAGCACCGTTGTGAATTGACATGTTTTTCGGAGGAAGTGAATATGGTAATAGAAAAGGTTTGATTAATTTGCATTGCCGCAGTATGTAGAAAAAATTTTGTGTGTCTTTCAGTTTGTATTTTCTACGATATATTCAAGTTGTTTATAAATGGTGCATACGACTTAAGTAAGTCGTATCAAAGTAACCCAGATGCACGGAAGCCAATGATGGAAAAGATCTCCCTTTCCTCATCTTAGAGATATTTCTACTATTTTTTACGATTAATGATACGAAAAGTTGGCGCACATAAAATTAGTAGGTTGAGCTCTTGTGAGTGCGGATCAAAAATACTTTAGTCTGTTGGTAAATCAGTGATTGACAGATTACTGTTTTAATTCATATTGAATCCTTCACATCTAAAGTGTTTTTTATATATATATATTTACACGACAAATTTCTCATTTTGTAACAATGATTTAATTATTATATATTGCACTCAGGTTGAATATACGTTTGAGTTTTAAGAATTTCTTATCGAAGAACTTGTAATAATTATCATGAATAACAAGTGTCGTAAAGAACAAAATCTATCATAGTATAGGTGTACACAGTGACATCTTCCACGAAGAAACGAACAAGTTTAGCAGATACACTTCTATACCGATAAGCAGCCCATTGTACTGAACTAAATTTAAATTCGTGCATGTTTGCGATATGTATGTAACAATGTGTTTGTTACTTGAAACCATGGATGAAGTATAGGATAGACATATCATCCAATGTAATTTTGTGTTACACGCTCGGGGGACTCGCGATCCCCCTTACCATTTCCGTGTCACACCCAACGTTATCGGTTCAGTCTAGAATAAGATTGCAATGCTACAAGTGATGGATAAAAATTAAACGTTATCGAAAACATTTAAAATCTAAAACATCGATAATGTATCATATGTATAGGCACAGACGAGGTATACGATAGACCTATCACCAATGCATTTTTCTGTCACCGGTTTGTGGAGTCCCAGGACTCCATTACCATTTTAGCGTCACATGCAACGTTACCGATGAAGTCTCGAAACAGATCGTAACGCTACGCGTGGTATGAATTAGAATTCAACACGGGTAAGACCACAGACTGGGAAGTGTCATGGGGGCGGGGCCTAGCCAAGATGGCGTCGATATGGGTACAAGATATATGCGGTATTGTAGTTATTTGCGAAAATGTTCCTTTCTATGCAAAATAAATGTGATTGGGCGGGTTTAAATCCTACCCAGCGGAATTTTATACAAGGTGAACGTGTACTTTGAGGGATTGATGTGTACCCAACGAGCGCTTCTACTTTCAGCACCGGATGTCATGGTGACGGATGTCACTTCCCAATTGGATAGACCTATCACCTTATGGATGTTCGTGTCGCCACCCAAACTGTGTTACCGACCCATAATATCAGGTGTGGGGAGCGCGCTAGCGAGTTTCCTCTCTACGTTCCCCCCACTCCTCCGATATGTGGAGAGTGGGGGAACGTAGAGAGGAAACTCGCTAGCGCGCTCCCCACACAGGACTGAATATAGCGGCATCTACTCATGGACAGCGTCCAACACAGCAACTACTCTGAAATGTGTTGAAATGCTGAAAGGTGTGCCGGCTTGTATACATGCATATACATGTGACTTGTTTAGAGGGAGCGTTTAACATAGAGGGTGGGTTTTCACTATGCTTCGCTTTGGCTCGGTTTGACAACGACTCACGCAGATTTTTCTCTGGAAATTCATTTCAGGGATAAAGACACTGTGGCGCTCAAGAATGGTATTTCTTCAAAGCCCGTGTAAGCTATAAATTGCAAGGTGACATTATATAATCGATGGAACTTCAATTCCATCTATCTCTCTACGGGTCTCGAAACGCAGCAACCTCCTCGCGGTGAGACCTGGTAATCGGTGGGAACCGAGCCGATAGCTGCGATTGTCAATGATTCTGTTTAGATATAAGAATTTCTTTAACTTGCAATACTATGGTAGAATGTAAGAATAAAATATGTAACTTGAAATGTTTCTTCGTTTGTTCCTACCGGCCCCCAGAACACGAGTATAGATAGAAGGATAAGTGCAAGTTGAAATATTTCATCGAAGTACTGGAGCTGATGGGTTTTTGACAATTTTTAAAGTCCTCTCTGCTTCAGCACGTTATTGAAATATATTCCTTGGCGAAGTATTCCGCGTTACATCATGAAAGCATGTATTTCATAAATAATGTTGTTTATATATATTTTTATGTTCAATAAATTTGTTTTGCGTTAAATAAACTGGTATAGAACAGCAAGGTTAGAAGGCGTATGTGATCTTGTTTTGTTATGATCGTTTTTTCTCTGTCGTTGCACGGAATACGTTTATAAAACTATGGTTAAATTGTTACTCAAACAGAATCATTTGTAATTGGCGGGTTTCAAATGATCTAAGTTTTACCCGTGTTGAATTCTAATTTCTACCACGCGTGGCGTTACAATCATATTTTAGACTGAATCGATAACGTTGGGTGTGACACGAAAATGGTAAGGGAGCTCGCGAGCCCCCCGAGCATGTGACACAAAATTACATTGCGTGATAGGTCTATTCTATACTTGGTCTGTGACATTATCTTATACCGCGTCTGTGACTATACACATTACCTACGCATGATAGCTTACCACACGAGGCTTTTTTCTGGTGGAATCATTTTTAGCTACAATGAATAATATAATCATTTGCTAGTAAAATAACAATCTGTTAAATTACTTCAGAGTACATCATACGTCCGTTTTCTCCAAAAGCGAGTGTCATTTAATGTCATTCGAAATTTTCTCTTCTGTGTAATAGAAAAATATACAATGTAAGTGATAGTTGTTTCAAATTTTATTTCAAACTTTTTCAAAATATTTTTTGCCGTTATTAATATTCTAAGTAGTCTATCAGAAATGAATCTTATGATTTTTTGCATCAAATTTCTAAGTACTTATGTGTATATCTCTAAGTGTACGTTTTGGACACTAGATGCGATGAAACACGTTTCACAAAAATTGTATACATTTCTGTATCTATCGGATGAAGTCAGATGTTATGGGGAAAAAATTAGGGTGTCTGCTATATAAAATAAGTTTTAATTTCAATACAAACGAGGAAATCAACTTCTAAAATTTCTCATGTTGTTATCTTTATTTCTTTCATTTGGCAGGGAGATAGATGGTAGGTATAAAAGTAATTGACATATTTAATTGAATAAAAAATATACTTATGGTCCACATTCTACATATTGAACTCAATGGAAACTGAAGGATTTATTTTAATTATAATGGTTGATATTATTAGTCTTATATGTATTCCTGTATCATTATTTTGAAAATATTACTATTTATTTATGTTCTTATTTATTACAGTTTAACTATAAAATATTTTCTAGCTCGCACAATTTTCATATCTCTTATGCACTATGCCCATTGTGACTCCTGGATTGTCAAGCCTGTACAAAATCATATGTGTTGGTCTTTCAATATTTTAAAACCCTTTCATACACGACTATAAAAAATTACATTTTTTCTTGACCAAGCAAAATAATTTATTCAAGTAGAAAATGAAATACACTTAACTTTCATGAGTGACAGATTGATTTTCATTTGCCAGTCCTTATGATCGATGTTATTTTAATGGCTATTTGACATCACGCCTGGACAGATTCTATTTGCGATTAAAATACGAAATAACGAATTGAAATAGCATTTCAGTCTATTATTTATAACGAAATCTTAACAATAAAACGTTAACAAATTTCCATTTCGGATATTGTTAAAAAATAAATGGTTAAATATAATAGGCATTTTAGAATCATTGTAGTTCAACTGTATCAGAAATTACATTTTTTTAAAGAAATGTGTTGAGTTGTTTAACAAATATAGCATGACAAAATTGGAAAATGTAGGACAACCATAAAAACGGGTGTTTACATGTATACATATATGTTATTAACCATTTTGTAATCGCGACACAATAGCTTGTAATTGAAAAATATAGAACATCTTTATCAGCATTTGTAATTTTCACGAAGAGGCGTATGAAATTTGTTAGCCTTTGTATAACACCTTATAGAAACCCCAGAACATATTATACCAATTTGTATTATTATAGCTAATTTCTTTAACAAAATATCACTACATTAATCAAGTACGGACTCTGTGATCTAACGCCACTGTAGCATTGAAATAAAATTTGCAACACCTATCTATACTTTTGTGAAGTTCTAAAAGAATGCAATTTTCAAAATAGCTTCTTGATGCAATTAAAACATTTGCCTTGTACCAATAATCAGCTCCCTCATAATTTTACAATCTCAGTTCGACAATTAATCATCTCAAAAAATCATCTCTTCAAACAAAACAACATGAATGTATTTAAAAAATTATACTCAACTTTAACTTTGAAATAAAGTAAAATACTATTCACAATAATCATCCAAAGATTATTTAAAACACCGTTACTCAAAAGTGTTCAGGTATACCTAATGATACTACTTCGTAATAATCAGCATTTATAAAATGTGCTACGTTGAATAATTATAAACATCACAACTGTCCACCATTCGATAGATAAAACCCCCCATCTAATGCAATCATCTGAATCCCCGTTTGTTTTCATATGAATGATATTATTTAACTCGGTTAGCGGCGACAACGTATGCTTCTCGTGTCGCTTCGTTCCGCTGTACGATGAGGATGGAAGGAAATCTTCGTGTGATTAGGCCAGTGTGTGTGCACCCGCTTAAGTACAAATGATCATAATACATACAAACAAGCGCAAACGAGCGTTTGAGCGGTATAGAATAGTCAGAATTGTCATTAAGCCCCGAGGATGGTACCCCGTTGGGACCCGTGGGATCCCCCGGTTGCGCCTACATGCGTCCGCGTTCGGCCGAGCCCATGCACACGTACGATACACACGCGGATATCCTCCGATTCCCTTGATTCTTACTTCGACCCCGACAGATCTGATATCATCCACCGCTATCCCCAGGGCTCTCACTCATCTGCCGACAAAAGAGCATCTGCGCGATCCGATCTGTAATGCTGCTGCAACCTGTTCACGAGTAGGTTGCCCTATGCACAGCATGAATTCATTATCAGTCTAGTATAAACATATTGCCACTATAAGCGGGGCAGGGGAACGCTGTCAGCGGGCGGAAGCTACGCTACCAAAATCCGAGTCGTGTTCCTACCTATTATCCGACCTCCCCCCGGGGCCGCCTATCTATTCCACGGCTTACTATTCTTTCATGCGTCAATCAGCTTATGGAATATTGTGATTTAGTCAATTCGAAAGGTGAGAGCCTATCCGCGATCCATGATACCGATGACGGTTACGCGTGCGCAGAAACAATATTATTGAGAATTCGCGATTTTGCCATTTATTCTGCGTGTATACAGGTGTCGAACTCTAGTGCAAAAAGATACAAGTCAATTCGGGGGTGTTTCTTGCAAGGAAACGTTCCCCAACCGAAAATTCTGATTTTAATAATACATCGTGTGAAGGTAGAGCATAGTGGGGTATGAAAGGAGCAAAGGTTTTCTGCGGAATTTCACTCTGAATGGGGTGAAATCAGCCCTTACAGTGATCTCGTTTTTTAAATATACCTTTAGTTTCTTTTTGGTAGTGTGACGGAGTCCAAAAAACTGAACAATTCTTATATTTAAGAATTGCAAAGTTTTACAAAGTTATGTTAGAAAGAATTGTTTAGACAGCTCGGAATTTTCTGAATAGATCTAAAAAAATATATAAATATAATTAACCGTCAAATTGGTGAAGCTAAAAAGAAAATCATAACCAGAAAAATCAGAACCAAACCAATATTACAAAGGAAAGAAAAGAAGATGGAAAAGATGATGAAAATGCAAGCTGGTTTTGTAAATTGTGTCAAGAAAATAGACAGGAAAATATGTTACAATGCACGCAGTGTAAAATGTGGGTGCACGAGGTTTGTATAGGAAGAGATAGAAATACTTTTGTGTATGTATGTGAGGATTATAGTAATTAAATTTGAAGATAAAAATTACTATAAGTATGGTACTATTTAGGAACATTAATCCTAAATCGTACTTATTCCATATTAAAAATAAATCGTTTTTATGAATAGCAGTTGTTTATTTTTTGTTGCTTGAATTTATAATACTATATATTCTCTTAATAAAGAGTGTATTACCACTAATTTTGTTTCATTTTCCCTGCTATTTTTCATGTAATAAGCATTTATTCTTAAGCGATCCGATGTAGGCAAATTTACCCTACACTCAATCAAAATAAGACATTTAAGGCACGTAATTCAAATCCACAAATCAAATTTCCATCATTACAGATAGACAGCCGAAGAACTCCCTCCCCTAATCCTGACAGACTACACACAAAGACTGCTCCTAACTGCTCACAAATTGGCATCAAATTCCATTCGTTTACATCCTCACCAGAGTCTTAATTTCTTCTTATTAAAGAAATTTGCTCGCCATTGAGCCCCCTGTATCACCAAAAAAGCTCCATATTTCATACACGTGTCAGACGATCGTAACTCGATAACCACGCGACGCTCATCCGGTTACTTTTAAAGCAGTGAATCGCTGTGAACGGGATTCCTGACTGGAGGAACGTTCGCCGGGGAAACCTAGTAAACCATTTAAACGATTTCGACCGAAATCCGTGGCTAATAAGTTTTGGCAGCGCAACGACCCGAATCGACGCGGATGACAGGGAAACCGGAGTGTTATCTAAAAAAAAAAGAGGAGAGAATTCTTGGTAGATATAGCTGATATAGCAGTGGGCACATGCACAGACGTGGGCACACGTATGTGGTCAATGGCAGGCTGACTGTGTATGCAGGACTGCGGTGGCAGGTGACGGCGTGTTGTGAGCTGCATAATGAATAATGCCAAAGCCGAACCACAAGCCGTTCCTGTCCTTCCACTTGGCTGACTGAATGACAGCCAGTCTAGGAAAAACCGCTGATTGGCTGAACATGCTTCTGGCTCTCGTGCCTGTCACAGTCTCTGTGTCTACCTATGTGGAGCTCGATCGAAATCAAGCTGCACGCCGGCCGGGGCTGATTTTCGTGTTTCCGAGGGAATCCGAATTTGTTGAATTCCTAGCTTACTTTTAAAAAATTATCTATCGTCGGGATAGAACGCTCAGCCCGGAGACATCACAAGTCGGTTGAAATCTGTACCGGAGCAATTTTCTCTTTCGACTGGCGGAAAATCGAGTGTGTGGAATTTAACCTGGGCACATCTGACGGAGGGAAAGACGAGTTTTCTTGTTGGTAATGCGTTTTGAAGCGAGAGACTTTTATCGCCACGTTGAAAGTCTCTCCATGAGAGAAAATTTTGTGTTAACTGTTAATTTATTTGTAAAATTCAGGTGGGCAATTCTTCTATGACTTGCGAGGGGAAAAAAGATATGGAAATATATAAGAAAGACTTATGTTATAAATTTATAGAGACATATTAGTTAATGTTTATATTCTATTAAAATTTGATTTCTTGAGTAATATTTAAAGAATTGAGGAACATTTAAGAGGGAATATACAGGTATGGGTGGGAAGAATTTTACCATTTGTTAAATGTAGTTGCGACGAGCAGAGAGATACATATTTATATATAAACAAAGCCATAGTTACCGCGCACAGCGTTGCGAAAGTTTTCCTGGCACTTTCGCGTGTATGGTGCCACCTCTGAAGCTGTATGGTCGATGTGATGTTGTTACTGCCACGATATAAATTATAATTAGTGGAGCCCCGTAATACCCTTTGAATAAATAATCAACGAGTAGCGGCAACTACCCGTACGCTCGCCTCCATTTAAGTCAAGGTCTCGGAACTCATTCCTTGTCACACCTTTATGCTCCCGTTAAGTATAAATTTATGCGATCCTCGCACCACGGAAGGCAAATAAAGGGTAATGAGCCGATAACTTGGGAAAGAATGATTCGTTTTACGGAAATGATTTGTTATCCTTCCTGATCATCCTACTTTAATGTTCAACTCCTCTTTAAACACGTTACAGCATCCAGTAGCTACAAATTATTTTGACAAAATGTATTCATCTGCAGATTAAAAAATTATGGTTTATTTTATATAATTGATAGTTTCGACAGCGTTCCTTTACAATAATAGGATTACGTCATGCCATAAGTTTAAGATTAATCATAAATATATATTTTATTCTCCCCCATTTTCTGCAACCCTTTCACATCTATTCCTCTCGTATAAAATTTCTCTGATTTTGTTTGAAAAACTTCTTCAAGTACGTTTCCGACCTGCTGCTGTCTTGATCTCATTTTTTAAACCAGCTTCATTGACAGAATTTGACTAAAAATCTTCCCATAGCCTGACGAAAGTTCTTTTACCAATCCAATTGCATTGTTTTCTTTAATAACATTCTTTAATTTTTTTTTGTATAAAGAACGTCCTAAAAAATTACAGAAAGAATCGCAGAGACTTATGCATAAACTGTTTATTTATAATTTAGATGTTATGAAACAATGAAATCGATAGAAAACGTAGAAACTTCTTACTCAGAATTGAGAATATAATTTAGAATTTCTGATTGTGTCCCTAACACTGCACTCAGAAGTAAAAGATACTGAAATTCCTGGCTTGCAACCCTCGATAACCGTGGCGGTGCTTGGAGAATTGAAAACTACTTTAAAGTAATTAGCGGATTGTCAACCCATCCCAACCCATTGCCTGTTCCCATTAGGGATGTTCTTCGAGTGCAGACTCGAGTGGGATGAGCGAGGAAAATCCTAGCTCTCGAACCCTCTCGCATCAGAAATCAGACTAAAATTGCAGCTGGATATCATTTTAGACAGCGGAAAGTGCTACCAACTTCTGTCAGCCGTCACATGGGCGTTACATAGAATGAATGAATACATAGAAGAAAGAGAGTGCTACATAGAATTCGGAATTCACGAACAATATACTATTTTTTAATTTGGAAGTAGTTAGGTACATGAAATTCTATTCAATTTATTTAATATTTGTTTTATCAATAAATACATTAAATACATTACACAAACAAGTTTAAGTTCAGATTAAGGAGTTAAGAAATAGTATATCTTTTTGTTATGACAAAAGTTTTAACACTATACAGATAATGAAGTGAAATATGCATTTTGAAAAATGCAAATAAATTTCTTCTTTGCCAAGATACTAAAGAAATGTTTGCCTACATACTCCCGAGACATAAAATGCGTACACATATTAAGTAAACATTGTTTTCGTGTTTAATAAAAAATTACTCAAGTATTTTTAATTCTTATAGAAATGTTAATAATTAAATGCTTCTTTCCCTACTCGTTCATTTGGCATAGTTATACAAAAGCTACTATTATTACTCCCCCTTTACACAATCTACAGCCACGATATATTGTTTTTGTGTGTTGGAAATTCGAAACTGGTTGGGATTCGCAACTTGTCACACTATTCTAAGCAGATTTCTCGAATATATACAAAAATAAATAGATCTAAACTCCATGTGCAATAACCCTGACTGATATCAGGAACTGTTTAAAAATTAAAATTTAAAAAATGTTTAGGACTGCAACGTTTAGAAATTTTCATAGATCCGTAGTTACGAATGACGGATGCTTTCGAAACGAGCTTCTGGACACTTCTCTTCTTCGGAATTTGGCGAATTCGAAATGGTACCGCGGTCTCAGTTTCCTAGAACACTCCTTGCACGCAAATTGGGTTCAACGTGAATACTTAATGTGAAACCGTGGTCGAGCAGGAGTCAAGGTGCAGTGATGGGAGACAGAGAGGAAAAGGTCGTTTGGCGTCCGTCCGAGGTGCCAACTTAGTTAGACCGTCTAACCAGGCGACTTCACACGCTATATCACGTGCGATGTACGATCGACATTTTCCCTCGTTTATAGCGTTTTCCTGAAATTGCTTTATTAACGTAGAATTGAAATATTTCGACTCCGAATAAATAAATCATCACGTGTAGAAAATGATTTACCGTGTGGTTTAAACAATTTTTTTAAATTCTGTGTAGTTTGCTTTAGGTCTGTACCTACATAGGTACATAACTGAACAGTAATATTGGACTACTTATCACGTTGGTATCACTTTGGTGTTGTATTGGAGATTACTAGTAAAGTATTTTGTCAATGTTCACCTTTTAAACTTTCTTCTGAGTAGAACTGTAGATGATTAATTTTTAATCAAATACTTTTGTATTTCAAACATATTATTCTTCAACAAAATTCAGGCCACTAAATTTTGTGTCATTTAAAAAAATTGGCACTACTTAATTACTTAATTTCTGAATTATAATTGCTATATGCGAATGTTATGATAACAATTCTAAGGCTTTTAGTTAAGAACAATCCTTAGATTATCCAATCCATGATTTATTTACAATATAGGTATACATTTTTAAACTTTATAGTTTGTTGGAAATGCAAACAAAAATTTGGACTATGAAAAATTAGAGACTCACAGTATTTTGTGCTTCAAGTTCATCTAATAGTATTTTTTAACTTCTGGATGTACATCGCACACTTTTATATTGCTTACTTTTGTTCATAGTGATATTTTATGCTATGATACATAGTTCTCCTTTGAATTACTTTTATTACACATATTTCTAGCTTCGTAACGTAATTATTGATTAAATATAATGGATAATGATGAAGTTGCAATTTAAAGGGAATTTATACTTAACAAAATATACAAACAATTTTTCAGATAAGTGAAAACGGTAGGTCATATTTTAAAGGAATCGCGTGTCTTGCACTGCAGCGGCTTGTATCTAAAGAGAATAAAGAAAATCAGAATTAGCGGAATAATGGATATGCATTAGCATAATGTATAAGAGTGAAGAAAATGCTGTCTGACTTCATAGCAACATCTCTTTATCGAATACGATACTAAAGGAAGAGCTTACATATTAAAGAAGATCCGACTTTTAAAGCCGCGTGATTCGCCTTCGAGAAAAGTCAGAAGAATACGTGATGTAATATGGTCCTTATTCCTCAATGTAAACTGATTGATTTCGCTACGTATATAAATAAAAATTCGAGTGATATATTTAGCTTACTGAAAGTATTCATACACACAACTATAAAATTTACAATTTTTTCGTAACGCAGTGCCGTACGTTACTTAAATAAATATTTGGCTATTATTCAAAATCGCTTGTGATTGAAAATAGGGTCAGAAGGTTAATTTCCTGTTTTAAGAGAATATTATGGATTAATTTCATTTGTTACTGAAGGGGAGTAAATTCAATTACAACATGTTATTGAATATTGTTGTTTGAATTGTAATGGAAATTGTTCTTTCCCTGCAGTAATCTTATTATACGAAAAAGAATGATAATGATAAACATAATACAGCGCAAATAAAATAAATTTTATGCACAAATTGTAACTAAATTAAAAATATTAAATATAGTACTTTATAGAATTAATATAACAAATACAAATGTCCTCCACCATAACTCCTAAGTAGTAAAAATTAATTCAGTTGTGGATGAGTAACAGGGACTATCAATTAATTTCCATATAACCACAGTAAGAACATTGAATGAAAATTACTTCCAGAATTATTAATAAAATACAGAATTTTCTAGCTTTTTCTTTTTGATCATACAATCGATTAGTATCATTATAATGTCACATAAATTCAATTTTAAATTCAAACATACTACCCATAGAAAGATGCATAACATGGTGAAGTCACATGGTGAATTCATTTTCGATCTCAGAAATCTGGCAAAAGTAAATTTCCCAAAAAATTTCAATCAATAAATAAAAAGTTAGCACGCCTTAAAGACACATAATGATGTATTTTTCACTCCTCCCTCTAACATATATACACATATTCCCTATTTCGACAGTCAGCAGCGAAAAACAATTTTCCGAACCCAGCGAAAAGTTTCATAAAAAAAAAATGGGGGGCAATTAAAAGAAAGTCCAGAATCAGCGAGGAAGACGTAATAATCGTGAGCGAAGGATGATGCTTATCCTCTAATACAACATTCCGGATGTCCTCGGGTATCGTGGTCACTGCAGTCGCATTAGTTAGGACTAACAACGCTGGCGGACAATCAAAAGCTGATGGGCCATGATTCGCTATGATAATGAACCATGAATACGGCATGAGGCGAGTGAGTTGGGGATGGCAACTCCTCGCTTCGCTCGCTAGGCTCCATACCATAGCC
This sequence comes from Andrena minutula, assembly GCA_929113495.1. Classification (NCBI taxonomy): domain Eukaryota; kingdom Metazoa; phylum Arthropoda; class Insecta; order Hymenoptera; family Andrenidae; genus Andrena; species Andrena minutula. The sequence goes on from OV815994.1 coordinate 42,810,486, forward strand.
AATGGTCGGGGTTAAAGGGAGTTGAGGTGGGAATATGAAGGGATGAGAAGAGTCGGGGCACCGATGCTCGGTAATACCTCTGTTGACGCTCGGATTAAAGTCTTTTTCCACGCATACATCGAACTGGCTCCGCCGGTATCGAGGCTCCCATTCTCTGGCCACCCTTTCTGTCACAAGTCGCCAACCCAGCCGAGAGTTATCCCTTAGAATCTGAGTGCGATCATACGTTCAGGTAAAACTCACGGTTGTTCCGCCAGAAACACATGCAGGGACACGAGATTGAATTGCTAGGAACATTTATTTCGTTGGACTCCCACTTTTTTCTGCTTCTCACTTTTGTAACCATATACCGTTAAGGAACTAGTTCTTGATCAGGCACTAATTTTTTATCAGTTCATGAAATAAATCGTTCTTTTCAGTTTATGTCCTTAAATAATTGTTTGAAATAATTACTAACATAAAAAAAGAAAATTCAAACTAGTTCCTGACCTGATCAAAAATTAGTTCCCATGTATTTTCAGATGATCAAAAACTAGTTCCTAGTCACATTATTGTTCCCTAACCTTATAAATAATTCAATTATACTTATTTTCAACTTTTTAAAATATTTCTTTAAAGTGTAAACATTAATTCATCTTTTAGTATAAAAAAAGTCTATGGTTGAAAGTTTTATTAGGTTAACAATAAATATTAAAGCGGGAAGCCCTCTAAACTGATCAAAAACTAGTTCCCTAACGGTATCCCGGAGTTGAGTTTGGCAAACAGTTTCAAGGTGCATTGGCGAAGTATTTCTTTGTTTAGGGGAAATAAGAATTGGAAGACTGATTTAATGTTTTTTTTTATATAAGTAATACTTGAATATCTTGGAAATTCGATTTATTAAAGTCTGCTGCTGCTAATAAACTGAGGTTAAGAAATTAAAGGTATTAGACTCAATAAAGAAGGAACGTGTTGACGAAATTACATTTATATCCAAGAATTCTCTGAAAGTAGGAAAGTTTTGATCCGAAATCTTTAATTTTAAACCAAGATACATCTTTAAAGTAATGAAATTGAAGTTCAATCTGCAAAGGCTTACGTCTATTCAGTCGACCATGCATTCCCTCATACACGTACACATGATTAATAAATTATTCGTTTGAAGTTTGAACACATCTGCACTCTAATCTGCACAGTCTGTCATTTTTTAAACGAAATTTAATACCGAACTAAATTTAATTCTATACTTTCATCTTACCTTTTACCATTTACATCAGAATCACATTTAAAACTCACCCAGTACGATCAATCGAATCGAGCATATAACAGCGTAAGTTCTAACAACTATGAAACCAAATTTACAAAATCCTGCTGTAAATTTCGCTGATATTCGTTTCGGAATTTACCTTCGGTAGCCCCATTTCCAGTGCTGGTTCCTCCAGCGGACCTCGGCGTTTGTGGATTTAAAGAAAAGCCATACTACCGAATAGAAACGCCAGTCAGAATAAATGTCGCCTTGGCGGGAAGGAAAAGGTAGCGCGAGACATTGTCCATGACTGTAAACCGTGGAAAAGTGCATAAAGCAAGATCGTGAACGCTGTTGGCAATACAGGCGGGGGTTAGAGCGCGAGGGCGAAGTTAAGGGTGAAATAAGCGGGCGCGGTAGGCGAAAGGGGAAATGGCAAGGGGGTTGGGGAGGAGCGGGGAAGGGGGGGGGGGGTAGGGGCGAAGAAGAAGGAATATGCGTGCACGCGAAGGTGCGTGCGCTGTATAACCGCGGAGGCACTGTTTCAGCGTTTCACAGAGCAGAGCGGAGCGGAGCGGAGCCGAATGACTGAGCGAGGGTGCGGACTCGCGTGGCCCGCATTGGCTGCTGAATTATAAATGAATGGAGCGTAAGGGCTGTCGCCTAGCAACCGTATACACCACGTTAAGACAAAATGGAGAAGCACGCAGCATCCGTGCGTGGCCTTCGCTGCGTTCTCCCATTCTCTGTCTCTTTTCTATTCTGCCGTTTTCCATCGTCTCGGGGATTTCAAGCGAGACACCCCTCCGCTCCTCAATCCCCACCCCGTCCCGCCCGTGCCTTTTCTTTTACCAACATGACCGTTTTGCTTCGGTCGGCAATGAAGTTCTACCGGGCGTTTTTCCTGATTGACTTTGGATTCGGAGGGATCACGCTTACCGCGTCTGATGCTCCAGTCGTTCTAATCGCTTGACTACTGATTCTTGAATGATTCGCGTGTTGAAGTAGGTAGTAATTTGGATTCTTTGGGCAAGCCATGGGTCAAAATAAAGGGAAGAACTGGGTTTGCAATGAATTTAAATTGAAACTTCCCTGTGTATTTACCTTCTATTTTACCTAATTCTCTCACTTTATAACATTTCAACATATTATGTGTTTAAAGAGAATTATTGCGAGTAAAGTTACAGAGTTTAGGTGGACTGTGTAGTTATTATAATTCTTTGCCAGCATCTTACATTTAATATGGATCTGCGGGAACATGCTGCCTTGCTCTCTGCCGATTTAAAGGCACAATGTGATATTATATTTTTTTACGTGCGCTACTTCTACTGTTTTACATACGTGCCCATTAAGCTGATAAGTAGACGTATCTTTGACAAGAGCAATGGACGTCCATTAGCAAGCTTTGTACCGATCTCTGTAGCCCCCTACCCCGCTCACCAGCCCCCTCCCTCCACAAGCTCTCTACCCCAACCATTATGTCTCGACTATATCGTACGCGGCAAGCCACGTAGTGTTCTTCTTCCCATGAGCGCCATTATTCGTTCCTTCTCCGTCTTTGAAATATACTTACTGTTAGGCTGTTCCTCGGTTGCTTCTGTATGGATTTTGATCCTGTAAATCGCCCAATGCTATTGTGCACAGCGATGTATATATTGTTTCCATAAATTTATACCTGTCAGTAGTATACATATTTATCTGTCAACAAATGGTATTTTATTGAACCACTATCTTCAACGCACAAACAGTATTTGAAATAGGGCTGGGACTATTCGAATAATTTAATATTCGAATATTTTACAAGTATTAGAATGCTATGAATAAACTTCGAATATTTGAGTATTCGAATGCTATGAATAAACTTCGAATATTTGAGTATTCGAATGCTATGAATAAACTTTTAATATTTGAGTATTCGAATGTTATTATTCGAATAGTATTCGAATACATCGATATTCGAATTATATTCGACAAATAATTGAGCAACTGAAGTATTTGAATATTCGAATACCGAAAAATTCGACAAATAGTCCCAGCCCTAATTTGAAACACCAGACTGAGATTGTTACATTTTAGTTTTTCAATTTGTGATGTGAAAGAGGTGTAATTATTTAACAATTTTATTGTGTTCACGGGAAAATCATAAAGTGTCTGTTTAAATATGTATATGTAGTAGCTGAGTGAATATGTCTGATCACTTTAAATTATTCTACTGCCCAGGGCAATAGAGAAGTGAATGCCTGACTTGTTACAAACCAGTTCTACTGCGCCGTCTGATATTGGAGTGAACGTCTGACTAGTACATGGCGTTTCTATTTACATCTGCCTGCCGCGGTAGTGTCTGACTAGTAATGAATCGTTTCTACTTACAAGTATAAGCTGGGGGCTTCTCGTGTCATAGCCCCCGAGATTTATGAATTTTTTTGAAAAAACTTTTTTTAATATTGCATTAAACTCTTTTGGGATATAAGGAGGCATTTTTAAACTTGCAGAATTTTTTTACTTCAATCTTTTTTATTATTTATTAATTATTTTGAATTGTGTTAATATCTTCGACTTCGAATTTATAGTTGAAGAAATATTTGTGGAAGAAACGATATTTTTTGTTAAATTCACTACATTTTTAAATTTTAATATTAAAGACAAAAATGTACGGAAATATTGGCAAAGAAAAAAATACCTGGGGCCCGATTCACCTCGTGTGACCACGAAGGATTACATATTATTAATACATCATTTATTTCTTTCCACGAAATGCATCATTTCGTGAAACAAGATACACATGGTAAAAACAAGATTTTCCCAGAAATGTATTACTTCAGTAGTTATTTATTTAACTCTGTCTTTAAATTGTTGTGCATCAATTACACGAAAATAAAACATACACGAATACACGAATAAAAAATTCAGGGAGGTACTATTCACTATAGCTTTAGTGAACTCCTAAATTACCATTTTAAGATAGGTCAGTAAATACGTAATACCACATGCCATGCTGTACAGCACATTTCTACATGTTCTGCATGTATCTTCATACTTCACTCAATTCCACAGCTGCTTTTCATTCTTTTTTACTAGGAACACAGTCTCACATTTATTCAATTCTAGACCTTCGAATGGTTCTTTATACTTTTTTTTAGATTCGTCATTATTTCGTGTTTGCAGCAATACTCAGAATAAATATTATTAATAAAATCGTAATATTACTCCCATTTATAAGTTACAGTACAACTTTCCACTGTAGTCATACTTAATGTTTATTAAACATATAAAAAACTGCCTGAAGAGATGATAAAATAATACATAAAAAGTAATAGAATTATGTAATAAAAGTTGTCTGCATTCCTTATAAAATAGTATCTACATTTTGTATTAATTATCGTAACTCTGCGTGAAACGGAATTTTTTAATGCAAGAAACATTAATAATTTTTACTGTGGTTACACCGCGCGGTACCAAGTTTGAAATGTACTCTGCATATTTCATATTTATTAGGCAACGTTATACTGTAGAAAATATTCTGTTAAAATTATTTCAGAAAGTAACTTCGCCTGCATAATACATGTCCAACAAAATGCATTAAAAAGTTTAATAACCACAGTAGCAGAGTACGACTGAGAAGCAACTGATTGTTCAAGAAAAAGGGATTATGAATGCAGCATACTTAATATTCTTTTGTTTGCCCTTCTGTTCTGCAGAAAAACAACTAGAAAAATTTGTTAAATTCACGTCCACTTGACTATTATAGCTCTCAATCTAGAAAATTTTAAAGTAGACTGTATTTAAACAAGATGGTTCCATAAATAAGAGTAAAATAGTGACTTCTAAAATAAATTTTCTTACAAAAATTGATTAAAATGCTACTCTGTACACTAAAGTATTACTCTCCACAGTGTATTATGAGCCTTTAATTGCTTAAACGATAGAGGAATTTTTGCCTTGAGCTTTTCACTTCCATTATTCAAAAACATTTAAACAAAAATTACTCGCATATCCGACACATTTTGAAACTTATTTTTATCGAAAACGGTAGGTCATAGGAAATATTGCCATTTTAATGTTTCAGTTTGTTTCTACATAAAAGACTACGCCCTCTCACATCCTTGTAAAATTGTGAATATTGTCGGCTGGGTTTTCTCTGATAGAAAAATCGGATAATCAACTTTAGTCCCAAAACACAGTGATCGAAGAATCGACGTAGTTTCCCTTCCCATGAGCATCGTCTCTCATCTTTCTTCCTTCACAATCCACTTGAACCGGTCCTCTCGGAACCTTTTTTCACCCGGAGGATCACATCACAGATTACGACCGCTTCCTGGTGACACATATAAGAGACCAGTTCCAGTCCCAATACGGCCGAGGCAAGCCGATCATCTCAAATTACAAAGGGTATCGGAAACGGATTTATTTCGCCGCCCTCTTCCACTCTATTATACGCTTAATAGCCAGTACATAAGCTCCGTATGGATCTTTCTTCTGCGAATGGATCTGATTCTGCGAAATTCAAGAGAGTATTATGTATTATAAATTTGTATATATTCCAGGTTTCGCATAATATAGACGATATCATAACAAGAATATTATTGTTAATATAAATATAGATATTAATAATAATGATACTATTATTACAGTTATTACATAACAGCAACTGACTAATAATTGATTTCCCTATTGAGACACTTGTCGAAGCAATATAAATCGACAAATATCAGCGACAAGAATAAATTATGGAAGTTGGATTTATAACTTCCACTCGTACATAAAACAGTATATGTATAATGTATAGCTGTAGATTTAACATGTGTAATTATTAACCTCATTTCGTACAATTGTTCAACTATATTTTTAAGGTATAAGTAGGTCTGTGGTGTAGTTAATTATAATCCTGAATCATTTGATGCTTGAAATCCAACTATTGTATTGATGACTACAAGTGACCAAGTTATTTAAAGCTTCCAATAAAGCAGATTTGAAAATATTTGCAAAGATGCATGTTGGATTGAAATAACGTAGATTGGCTAAAAATATGTTTGGAATTATGTGCTCAGAAATTACCTGAAAATAGGATCACAAAATTGTTGTCTTAAGCAGGTTAATTATTGCCCTCACAATATTTAGTTGTAAACGAAAATTCTGATTTCTGAAATCAGAGTATGCATATCCATTAAAACTATGATTTGGTAATTTCGCTGATATAAATGTAATCTGTAATAATGATATTTAATAAAGCCTTCTACGATAATCCTTCATTCTCCTTTACCACCAATTCGTAATTCAATCTTCATTATCTTCAACGAGTAGTACTTACCTATTCCTTATCACTCCGAAGAAATGAAGTAAATCATTCGAACCATTTTGAAACCACTTTTCTCTCGAGCCTGACACTCCCACACTTAAAATACTGTTTACGGGACCCTTCGAAAATTTAAGTATGGATTAATATATTCTTCAATTTCTTTTATCCTTCTTCTGGAATGTACTTGCAGATCCACTACCTTGAACCGATGTTAATTTATTCGAAATAGCATTAAATTCGCGATATGGCTATAAAGTAATCTCACGTTTATTTAAACTCGTTAATTATTTAAACAGTCATGAGTGTTACAGTTTGTATACGAATTTCCATGTAGGCACTTTTGATTCAGCTACATAACGAATCCTCCTTATAACCGCGCGGTTGTGGTTAAATTATGAGTGTACCGGTTAACGATGCAGGATATAATCGCTCGATCGCAGCTCGGGTTAGAAAATGTTTGGCCTGTAGTCAGATTAAAAGGGTAATAATCAAATATGGTACGCTTAATTCCCTTGTATCCCAGCATAATTCCATGGAAAATATATTTCTCCCCCAATCTGAAGACCCCACCCAAGCTGTTAAATATAATCTGGTACCGCGTTTGTTACTTCTTACTCTTCCATCTCCTCCTCGCAGTATTCAAGCTCCCAGTTTCCTCGTGTAGGCTTTGTGGAGGCAGAACAAGGGGTTAACCTCCTACATTATTCAGCCGTTCATTATATATGAATAAATTTTCGAGTAATGCCGAGATAAAGCTGCCAAGTTTTAGGTACCTGCTCCGCTTGAATATTTAGGAGACACTGTCACGCAGTACCGTTATGCTCCGTCTTCTCCTTAACTTTCTGAGATTCGTATATAACTATAGCCTTTGCCGATACGTATTATGACGGTTCATTTTGCGCCTCATAAATTTGTTTCCACTTCGAGCATGTTTTATGCTCATGTTTAACTCAATGTTAATTAGAAACGTCTCGCAAGATTCAAAGCGTGAGTTAATAACTTAAGTTTAATAACAGTGTTTCGAGTATGTCACACGTTTTATTATCTTTAATCCGGAATCATTACACAGTGTTTATTCGAAGTTGCGTTGAAATTATGTAGACAATGTAATTAAGAAACTACAAGACGTGGGAAAAGTATATGATACAATTAAAAAAGGGCTCATTATTTAAATAAAAATGGATCGAAACTATCGAATAACAGTTTTGAACGCGTTTTCTTTTGATAGAAAATCGTAGGCTGTGTGTAGAAAGAAATCTGGTGCGTAGTTCATTTCTTGAACTGATATTACTATTTTGCAGATAACTACTTTGATGTAAGAAGTTTGTAACGCGTTATTTATTAAATCACTTTCCAGCATTATGCAATTTTAAATCATGAATTAAAATGAAGTAGAAGTTTCCCCTGATATAGTGCGTTTAAAATCACGATTCTCGATTTCCTTATAGCATTTAAATTATTTAAATAAGAATATTATACAGTACAGAAAACTGAGTTGAAAATTATACAAATTTTAAAAAATTTATTTCCCTAAATAATTAAATCAAATCACGATGAAAATTATATAGTCCTTTATAAACTGGATATAATTTCTGATCACAAATTTAAAATCGACTAAATTAAGCATTAATAATTCCTACATCTTTATGAATAATTTGTTATACAATAATTCATAATTCATTTGTTAAATATTCATACCTTTTGTAACGAATCCACTTAGTTAATTATACTAACGTTAACAAAATAAAAATTCAACACAGTTTTAAATTTCATCGCGACAAATGGTCAGCATAGTTTGCAGGCATTATCCTCGGAAGACCCACATCGGGCAATGGGGAAGAATATGGGTACAGAGAACTACGGCCAGTCGATACTCGTTACTTTCGACTAATTTAACGTGATAACGTGACGGCAGACGGGTCAATAGGAATTTACAGTGTTTGCCGACGGAAATCAAAGCGGGGCACTTAACTGTGTAGACAGACGACAGGCGACGGAGAGAAGCAGCCTGACTGCCGCAGGAGAGGCAATACGAGGCGGAAGGGAAAAGAGCGAGAGAGGGAATCGTAAAGATAGAGGGAATGGGGAAAATCAAGGGGTAGGAGGGGTCGGAGTGGCTGAGGAACGAGAGAAACGCCGGAACGACTATAAAGAAAACGGTGGAGGGAGGAAGAGAAGAGGGCCGAAGAATAGCAGGAAGCGGACGGTCGACAAAGGTGGAGAAAGATTGAAAGAGGAGTTGAAAAACGTCACGCGTTATCAGCTGGAAAAAGGAAACAAACTGGGGTCGAGAGAGAAAGGGGTAGAGTGGAAGCGAGTGATGAGAAGAGAGCGTAGATTGGAAAAAGATGAGGACTCGCAACAAAGAAGCGGAATGACCGGTAGTCCTGCTAGTTCTCGAGCAGCCGTGCACCCTGGCCAAAGACTATCGGTCGAAAGAGCAATCAGATTACCGAATCAGAGGGCAACATCAGGCACTGTGCTTGTCGGAGCAGCCAACTACTACGGCAGCCAACATAGTTACTCTTCTTTTAATGTCACGTCACTACCTAGAAAAGAAACACGTTAATCTTTTAAGAGTATTGGCTGACCGACCCTCAGCAATTCCCTGGGTAAACCGCCGCCGCCTCAATTGGCCATTCCTTCGAGTTTTATACACGGCCAGCAATCGGTCTGCCCCCGGCCGGCTTGATACAGTGGAGACGTAAGGAAGCGTAGTTTACAGTCGGACAATTGTTCGCTCCGCAATAACGTCATTTGAATCACGCGAAACCGAATTGAAGTCGGACGCACGCGATACATGTCCCTCACGTGGATACTCGCCTGTTCTGTCTTGTGACAGCAGGACAAGTTTAAATTTAGGCTTCGCAGAGTATTACCTTAGAGCATATATACATGGAGGTATCATTGCCTTAGAGTGACTGCCTCGAAACTGTCGGGCAACATCACGCGAGAGAGAAAAAGAGAAGTATATGTCCTATTCGAGCGATATGCGCATGCGCCGATATCGTGCGAGAGAGAAAGACATGCGCGAGCGAGAGAAATATAGAGGAACAATCGGCCGTAATATTCTTCTCTCGCTCGCAAGATGTGTTTCTCTCTCGCACGGTATCGGCGCTTGCGCATTACGGTCGAATAGGACACATACTTCTCTCGCTCGCACGTCTTTCTCTCTTGCACCATGTTGGAGACAGTTTCAAGCTTTCAATGAGACCTCCATAGTATATGCTCTAAGAGTATTACGCTGTTTGAAGTAGAGCTCTTACTTTTTACCCGTCGGGTACCCGGGTAGCCGGAAATTACCCGAAATAACTTCAAGCCATTGAATGTGGTATTGTCTTAGAGCATATACTATGGAGGTCTCATTGAAAGCTTGAAACTGTCTTCAACATGGTGTGAGAGAGAAAGACGTGCGAGCGAGAGAAGATGTGTCCTATTCGACCGTAATGCGCAAACGCCGATATCGTGCGAGAGAGAAACACATCTTGCGAGCGAGAGAAATATATTACGGCCGATTGTTCCTCTATACTTCTCTCGCTCGCACATGTCTTTCTCTCTCGCACGATATTGGCGCATGCGCATATCGGTCGAATAGGACATATACTTCTCTTTTTCTCTCTCGCGTGATGTTGCCCGACAGTTTCGAGGCAGTCACTCTAAGGGATCGTCCTTAAATTACGTAAGGCTTTTTTGGGGGGGAGGGGGTCGCGAATTTCTTACGTTTTCTTACAAGGGGGAGGGGGGAGTCAGGTAGCGTCTTACGTAATATTTTTAACCTAATTTTCAATAAATGCAAATTCTATCATTAATGTTCCAGAAAAGTTGTTTTAGTTTAAATTTCCCGAAACCGAGTTAAATGAATTATATAAACCTTTAAAAGAATTTTAATAACTGAAGAAATTCAATGTAAAAAATATTACGTAAGATGGGGGTTGCAATATCAAATCTTACGAATTCTTATACTGGGGGAGGGAAGGAGTAAGAAATCGACAAAATTACCCTTACGTAATTTAAGGACGGTCCCTAAGGCAATGATACCTCCATGCATATATGCTCTAAGGGTATTGTTCGATCATATTTGGCTAACATCAGACTATACCACAGACAATCACACACAATACTACATTCAATGGTTTGAAATTATCCCGGGTAATTTCCGGCTACCCGGGTACCCGACGGGTAAAAAGTAAGAGCTCTAGTTTGAAGAGGTCTCGCGATGTTTGTAGAATTCCGCCGAATGAATTTCTGAATATCATAAATACTCATATTTATGTATTACTATCAAACTTAAATAACACGCTATTTAGCGAACAAAATTCAAGTTAACAGGGGCACGAAGTGCATATTAATTCTTCCTCGCGAGCGCGTTAATAATTAATAACACTATAGTTCAGCGTTCTGGCTCAAGAAGTCTGCACATAAAACTGTCATTAAGGTGGGCAACTTTTGCTGTGTTTGAGGAGCGAGAGAGAGGCGAGGAGGAGCGTGTTAATAAGATGACAGGGATGGAGGTATAGTCGGGCGATTTGAAGTGGTTAGGAGAAGAATACAAGGGGCGAGACTGCATCAACATGGGGTGGCCGTACGAGTTTTTGTATTATACGGAGATTATCAACCTGTTCGGTTCCATTTCGAGGGTGCACAGGCCCAGGGGGGTGGTAAGGTAAGGGGGTGGGACGGGCGGAGGGAGGGGGGCGCGCGAGGGCAAGGGAGTCGGTGTGATGGCACATAGAACGAAAGGGGGACGCTTGTAGCGGAGCGAGGAAAGTTGGAAGGGGTCGTGGAGGAGGTAGAACGGCGAGGGTCGTCGAGAAGGGGGTTTGTCCCAAGTTGGGGGGTCGCGAATAGAGCATGCAAGCACGCACACGCTGCATTCCCTTGGGACGAGGCCGCTCTTTATGCTCGATATAATACCGCTCTCAAAACATACACACTTCTCCTGTTCTCTTAACGTGTGTAGCCAGGCACACGCCGGGGAGTGAGCCGAACCAGGGTAGGTGGGGTACCTCCAGCTATATCGCCTCTCCATGGCACAACAATACGCTTCCTACGCGACCGCGACCCGAGTCTACACAGCCGAACGCAACCAGCAGCAGAGACTGGATCAACCCTGTAATTGATTTGTGAATCGCGAACAATTTCGATGCCTGAGAAAGTCTCCGATTCGAGGGATCCGGTCGCGTATATCGGGGGTTTAGAAGGATTACAGTAATGGCAGCTGATTCCTTTTGTCAGCGGAGAACGTTTAGAAATGTTTAGATTCTAGATTTGAAATGTAATCTATATAAAGTGTCGTAGTATATTTGTTATTTTAAAATGGTAATCTGTATATCTCTGGTTGTAAGGAAAAACGACCCATGTCACGATTTCAAAAAATTTGAGTTTATGCATTAATTCAAGTGATGAATATTGGATGTTTGTTTTTATCAGAAAAGAATGCATGAAGACGAATTTTATACGTTGAGAAAATAATGCAATTTAACCGAAGTCCAATATTCAATTAATACGTAAGTCCACAAAATTTGGAGAATACGATGTGTCTTTCCTTTGTGATTGCTTTATATTTTCTATTTTTATTTATCTGCGTATACTATAATGTATTTTGTGTAAAATAAAATGAGCAAAATTATATTTCATAGTTTTATTTTACTACAAACAGCACACTATGAAATATCAGTGATACATAAATTTGTAACTTGTATTTTACAAAAAACAACGCAAAGCACAGAAGAAAACGAAAGAAGAAAAAAGAAAGTAAAAGAAGGAAAAGTAATCATTTCTTTTCTTTTCTTCTTAATGTTCGAGCAGAACAACACAAGTCCAGTGAACTTGTGTCGTTCTGCTTAAAGTGTATGTAAATTATTACTATTTTCTTTATTATTATTTATGTTAATTATACGAATATTGAATATTATGCAAAGTGAAGGAAATATACGTTTATATCGTAAGAAGAAAACAAGGAAACATTGTTAATAAGAAGAATTGGTGTTTAGAACTTTCAACGACAATATCTCGAAAGTGAAAATATGTGACATGAGTCGTTTTTCCTTACAACAACAGATATATAAAAGAAGAAGTTCTGACTGACTGACTGAAACATCAGCGCTCAGCTCAAATCGTTTAACCTATAACCCGTTTTTTTTATAACGCAGACACCCACTAAGAAAGGATTTTTGGAAATTCCATCTATAAGGGGGTGAAAAGGGGTAAAATTTGTTTTTTCGGACTTCTTTATATCTCCTAGGCCCGATTAGATATCAACTTGGTTTTTATTTACAAAGGCTACTCGCAGAAATTTCTAAAGACTAATTTCAGAACTTAGCTCTAATCAACCCCTAAGGGGGTGGAAAGGGGTAAAATGTGCTTTCTCAGTGTCCTTAATATCTTCTAGGCCCGTAGCACAGCGCGGAGCTATTTTCTTAGTGTCATATAAAAAAGTATACAACTAATATTACATACTCAAAGCAATTAGTTTCTATCCTTGACTTGTATAAGGATATTTTAATCCTCCATTTGGAATGAGTACGTTATTTTGGTACTAACGTCTAAATGGAAACTGTAATACCGAAAGTTTAATTATGGAAGAAATTGTTTTTAGTATTGCATTCTTAAATACATATACTATTTTTAAAAAATAATATTAAAACATAAAAAATGAGACATCTATTTTTTCCATCGTTTAAAATTACAAACTGTCAAACCTTTCTGTTTGAGTATAATAATTTGGCCACCCACTGTACTTAAATGTAAAGCTGGCAAATTTATCGTAAAGAATACTTATTTATTATTTACAATATAAAATAAAATGAATCCTGTATACGGTTTTAGGATTTTAATAATCTCAATCAATATCGATACTCATCTTCACTGCCACTTTCATCTCTACTCCAGTCCAAATAAGATTAACAGCACGCGCACTTGCGCATACGAGACGTCCAGTTATTCATTTCCATTTTCCAAATCCAGGACCTTCCTCTTATGTCCTTAGCTCTAGTTTAAAAGGGTAGACAGTGTATGAATATATCTGAGATACCACAGAAGTGTCTCGTGTGAAAAGGCCTTTACTGGAACAGTGCCCCGAACGTTTATCTTTTCTCTCAACTCCCGTGTGATAGGTACCGTTCCTCGGTAACATCATACCACTTAGCTTCCACCACCCCCGTGCACGCCGTTGCCTCGTATTGCGACTAATTATAAGGTGATTCCTTAGTCTCGCGTGTCAAACGTCCGTCACTGCGAATTGTCACCCACCTACAGTCTTTACATCAACCATGTGTTTCTCTCTATGTTTCTTACAGTAGTTACTAATATTTATTCGCACGGCAATTAACTGTAGCTACTACTTTTACAACATTAACATTCTATGTTTGTCAGACGAAGCTGCCAAGGGATATCAATCAACTGTCACACGCTGATTGCGATGCAACTCGGTATGCAGGTGGAGCACTTAAACATTATATTAGACACATATTCTTTTTAGCGTCCAAAATTCATGTTTAGGGATGAAATTTCCCTTCTATATAGGTGATTGGAAAATTATGTAGTCGTATTACTCCAAGATGACTACGGATGGGAAAAAATTTTGTAATTTACCAATTAACAATTATGGAGGTTTGTTTGGAATTACCGTAAGTGTTAATTACTTCAAAGATATACGTTAATACAGCATCAGTTATCCATTCCATTATTCATTTTTTTCCGTTAAGATATTCTTTTTCTAATACGTTTGTCCTTTGAGACACATTAACAGTATCGCAATTATATTGTGAAATAATATAAATACATTTACGCGAAAGTGATTTTAATACCAACTAACGGGTTTCGGGGGTTAGATTTAAAAATGCTCGTGCACGTCGCGGAAGATTGGCGAAAATGCTTTCTTTGGCAATGCATCACACGCGTTGCACATACACCAACGAAGAAAGCTCCTCGGCGGTCTTATCCTATTACAGTCAAGCTTGGCACTTTCTAGCTAAGTCGAAGACAAGACCCTCCGTTGCTCCCATTTAGTAATCCCCAACGTTGGACGGAAGTTTACAAGGAATATTTAAGTCTCCGCTAAGCTAGGATTAAGCGAAGACAAACACTTTGATTAGCGGCGGCCAAGTCTTGTTTTTCCTACCGCCGTCGTCTTTTAACTGCCGCGGCAATTGGGATTTTGGATTAGCATTAACTAGTCTAAAGCAATGGCCCAACGTGGAATATAGACTCTTACATGCCTGCTATATTAATAAATATCTGTTTGCGATGCAGCCAAGACAATATTTGGTGCGATTCCAAATTTGAATAACTGTTGATGTTATACTAATATATAAAAATTACATGGTAATTCATAAGCATATCTAAGAAGATACTAATTGTAATTTTAGTAATCGTGAATACTGATTGCAAATTCTAAGAGGGGCAATGGGTGCCGGAAGTTGTACCTCCGCTGTTAAACGAGCGTTCAACTATGCATGACATACTCGTATTTATTTCGGGAATACACTTTCTTTCCTTTCTTTTTTATCTGCGTCGATGTGTGGAGAATAAGTATAGGCAGTGAAATTATGAAAACTCTTTCTGTTTGGAGGCTTTCATATATTATGATAAAGAATTTTGTGGATCCACGTAAGGTATAAAAATGAAATAGTGGAATAAAAATTAGAGATGTGTTTTAAGGAGAATACATATGAGATTATTAATTAAGATGTATAAATTAGAAAATGAAACATTAATAATGCCATTTGTGTGATAAAAATGTTAAGGAAGGTGGAATTCGGTGAGACGAATAATTGAGTGGTTACTTTACTTACTTTAAATCTTGGTTTTGTTAATTTTCTCTAACAATGGCGAGTAATTCCAGTGAGAATTCTCGTTTCTTTTTCTTTTCTAAAAAGAGTTAGAAGATATTTAATATATACGAATGTGACATATAATTTAAATCAATGACCAAATTAATAATATATATATATATACATAATTATACATAATAGAGAATTTTCTTGTAGCTTACTGTTTATAACTGTTCCATGGAAAAAAAAATATGCGAGAAAAGCAAATTACGAGAAAATATAAATTGTAAAATATAAATTCAGAACAGGACATATTAATGAAATAAAATACCAGCGGAATTGTATTTCCCTTCCGCAACGACGTAAATCAATTTTCCCTTATGGCGTGGAAGAACCGAGCTTAATCTTTCGCGCGCAAAACTACAATGTTTTATAATAACGCGGCAAGTAAGACAGCGGTGGTATTAAGGGGGAACAAAGTACTCTCCGGCGACGACAAAAAAGTTCATATTTTTTCAATTAAGACGGGCAAAGAAGCGAGGGTAGATTCTCGTCAAGGCGAGAGAGGGTCTTTCGACACCATTAGCGCTCTCGTAAAAATACGGAGGAGCGTCGTCTACGTCGCGTGAACTCTTTCCCACTTAAATATGAGATCAAGGATTAACAGTCGGTGCTGAAAGTAGTTGCATTTAATCTGCCCCAAACGAACCGAGTTTTAGTTTATCTTTCTCCTTTTCTTCTAGTGAGTAACTTCAATGCGATGTAAGCTTGGTTCGTTGTGTCCGTAATTGTTTATTCGATGATGAAACGTAAATACAGCTATTAAAATTCAACTATTAGAGAAACAATATGTCGAAGCTAGGAAATAAATTGTTGTAGTATAACAGTATCTTATGTATGGTTTAAGGGGACTAGACAGTCAAATCGCTCGAAAGTCAAGTATTTTTTGCGAAATAATTACAAGCAGATGAATACAAATTATGACTAATACTTTTGGAGAATGTTTATTAATACTATAAACTGTAAGATATATTTTTTTAATAATATACACATGTATATGACAGCACTATAGTTGTCTGATGTGTGAGCGTTTTTTCTGCGGTTCGGATCGACTTGAAATTTTTACAGTATATTCAAAATATATTCCTTTCTGGAGTGTACATCAACGACAAAGTATAAAAGCTGTAGTTTCCAAGATAAAAAAAAACAGCCATCTGTGCACCCCGGAAATCAACATTTATCATACAAATCGCCTTCTCCTAGTTGCTATTTTAATAATTTTAGTTCAATTCTTCTTTCAGAGGTCTCCTCCAAAATTACAAGTTCTAGGAGAAATATATTCGAACGAAACCGTTGTATCTTTATTTTTAAGCTCAATATTAGGGCAAGAGCAAATACACTTTTTCTAAAACACTGTCTAATTAACCTTAGGCGATGCCATTTGTAAAATCGATATGTAGATAAAAAAGATATTTTTTACTATACGTGATAGTAATAAACATTGTGTTCTTTTTCCCATAAAATCTAGAATTATAAAAACGAATGAAATTAGTAATGTGTGTGGATGAACATGGAGCAGATGGATTGAAATGGATGAGATATATTTTTATGAGCGTTGTTTACTCAGTGAAAATTGGAACCAGGACATTTTTTAGCGGTTTCGAATTATTAATTTCTATTGCATTCGCGTTTGCACATACTAAAAGTTTCAGCCCGCTGCTGAATGATTGCTAGGTGAAAGGTAAATAGTTGAAACTAGTTGGCAACACTTTAATGTTTTATTAGAAAGGCTGTAGTGTTAAAACGTGCAGATATTTTTCGAGAATATTTGAACACGCAATGTATATTTCAGAATGTTCAAAATTTCATAAGCTTCATTGTATTTCTGCCGCTTTTTTTTCAATCGAGGAAAGTGATCCCACTTTTTCCAGATAGCCTGCCTCTACGTTGTCTATAATATAATAAAAGGTTGTAAACATTTCTACTGTTTACCCGAGAAAAACATATTCACAAATAAAATACTTATGAAATAGCGAAGCACAATAATAAAATAGATAATTCCCAACGCTGTTCCTCACACAGTGACTAGGGTAAAGGACCCAATTACTGGCACCTAACTAATTACTGTCACCTTAAGATATTTTACTTAAAATAACGAACAAATAAACGTTGTAAAGTCATACACAAAAATAATTATATATTTCAACCTATAATCTATACTATAGATTATATACTATAGTTTATTTATTCGTTATTTTAAGGGGTAACACCACTGTAAATTTTTCGGAAAATTGATTTTTTTTATTGGCTTAAATTCTTAAAAGATGCTTTGAACCTTCTAGAATATGGGGAAAAACTGTATTAGTTGAAATAAATTTGTTTCCTTGAAATTTCGAGCTCCTCCCCAAGCGCGTCGGACTGCTTCGAAACGACTACCGGCGTCAAATTAATAGGAAGCTACAACCTAATGTTCTACCTTTTGATTTTTAACTTCTCTAATACACAACGGATGTCGTTAGAAAGTTGTTATGTTCAGATAGAAGCATTTCCAAATAAAAGTATGTTAGCGGCAACATTTCATTTCTTCATGTCTATAACACATTTCAAAACTTTAAACGCGTTTTTTTCGAAACATGATTTTTCAACACGGCACGCAGCATAACTCCAACAATTTTCATTCTTTTCATTCGACCCTTTAAAAATATCTTTAAAATAACATTTTGAAGAGAAATACGTACGGGATTTTCGAAAAGTTAATTTAAACATTACTTATTAACAAATGATTGCCCTCTTTTTATAGAAAATTGAACGCTTTTCATTCAAATGCTCACCAATCACACAAAAATCAATATTTTTAAAATCCCCTACGTATTTCTCTAGCTATAAGCATGTAGATTTAAGCCATATTTTTTTTTTTAAATTCAAATTTGCACCAGCTACACTGCGTGCCGCAGAGCGCTAAAACTTCAACATGCCTCACGAGAATGGCTTCAGTGCCGCCATTTTGTAATATTTCTCAATAATTTTTTTTTTAATAACAAAATATGTGCTTAATAACTTCCTCCAGTATAGTTATTCTATTACCTTTCCTTCCATCCAAGAAAAATTGCCAAAAAAACGCTATTTTTCAAGCTGTTACAGTGGTGTTACCCCTTAACTAAAATACCATAAGGTGACAGTAATTGGTTACGTATCAGTAATTGGGTCTTTTACCCTATGGCAAACTATAAACATCAGAAATTTCGTCAAACCATTACTAGCTTCTTGGTTCGCCCGCAGAAACTACATTCCCACTACTATCATCTGTAAATTATTTACAAAACTGCGTATACGTTTAGAAAATTATCTAAGATTAACCAACTCTATCTTAGAGGTCGTTCGATCTGTTGGAGACTCTTGCGAGCAGGGGAATCGGAAATTCGAGAAAAGAAGCAGCAGTTGGTCGACAGGTCGCCCTGTCGGAGGCTCGAGGAGATGGTCGAGTATCGGCATCTATGCGGACAGTTGGAAGTTGAGGGGCGGTTTTCGGGCGAGTTAGGAAGGTCGAGCGGGGCGATTGTGTTCTGTATCATGTATAATTCACTAGCATAGCTCGGGTCTCGCTTCAGCAACTACTGCGCCGTGCCCGTTATATGTATATCTGCTGTACCGGTCCCTCACCAGAGTATATGCAACCTCTTCGCTGTCACGACATCTTAGATATTTTCCCTACCCCTAACGGCCCCACTTTTTCCTTCCCAGCCCCTCTATACCCTTTCACCCGTTCCTCTATTTCCATTCCACTTGCATCCTTCGCCTCCTCTCATTTTCCTCCCCCGTTTCTTTCATTCCCGCGTTTGCTCATCCTTATTTTTGCACATCGTTCTTTTAGCTTCTCCCTTTGGTCAATTTTGCGTGTCACGGAGTCCTTCGTGTACCGGGCCACGTGTGCCGTGGCCATACGATGCCACATAACTTTGATAATTCCGCGACCCTGTGCATTATACATGAGATGGTCATTGTATCGCAATAACTTTTGTGATGAGATCGCGAGGTAATGTCCCCGGGTATTCTTGGAAACTTACCGTCGCGGGGTTATTCTTTTTCTACCATCCGCCTGCTGCGACGTCACAGCGTTGGTTTTCGCTTTCCGAGAATGTACAGGACGCTCTGGGAATCGGGGAGTTTCGAAATACGAAGTTTCCTTGCGGTTTTAAGTGTTGCACTGGGTTTTAGTGGCCTTTTTTTGTTCTTTTGCAAACGTCGTGATATAGGTATACAGTTTATAAACTCGCAATGGGTGTGCTTGCGGCCTGGGTTATCTATTTGACTAAAGTTTTGTATGTGGTTAAACCCATACTATATTTAATAATTTTTTGACACTATAGAGCGCAGCAATTCAGCTGCGATCGCAACTTACGATTAGTTACGGTTTTGTGTTCAAAGCGTATGCGTGTACCGAGGATCTGGAAAAAGTAGACATTGGAATTTAATTTTCATGAGCAACACTTCATTATATTGAAAACTCGTGCACGCGCCTTGTCAGGGGGAGAACAGAAATCTTAAAATTTATTAACTATAGGGGAAGGTGTTGTTTCATTGGTCACCATGTTACGGAGCCATCTGTTAAATGTATGTAAAAATAAAAATTTTAACGCGTTTGCTAGCCATCAGATTTGTAATTTACTGGCTTTTTGTAAGGACATCGCAGTTCATGTGACCACAGAAAATATTATTCAATTTCATATGGAAAAACTAAGTAATCTTCTATTTCTACACAATCTCATAAATTTTAACAAGTTAATATTTTTTAAGTTTTGGCATACTAAGGCATACTTGGCATACTTGACATACTCAAAATTATAATTTGCCACGTGCTTAATCAAGTCAATCCTTTGACCAGTCAAAGGTACAGCACTCTAGGGAAAAGAATTTAATATAACTCGAGCTATAACTAACGAAAAAGTTGTTTCCATAATGAAATGCTCACTTCACTAAAAACAGTCGGATTTACATACATAAAATTTGGTGCTTTTTTTAATTTGTTATTCCTGCAAATGTAGACCAACATGAATTTCACATTTCTTGTTTTTATTTTGAATTTAATTTTTCTTTGCGAGGGCAACAGCTTCTAACAGTTTCATAGACCCCTATATTTAATAGACCCCAGTTTCTATAGTTTTTAATTGCAAACAGTTTGTAGAAAATCGTCTCACCTACTTAGACATATTTTAATAACAATTGTACCCTCTGCTGAAAATATTCCTTCACAAACAATTGTTAATACCACATTGTGAAGTCGCACAAATACGTGCAACTTTTTCAATTCCGGGAAACAATGTTCCCCGTCGAGTCAATATTCCCAAACCGATAGAGTGATAAAATTTGCACCATATAACGCTTTCAGCTACTTCAGAGCGTTTTGATAACTCTGCGGCCGTATAAATCCTGCCCCTTCTAATTGTAAGTCGACCGTTTGAGAGTCTGGTAACTCGACCAACCGAGAACTACGTAGCTACCAAGATTGCAGGGAACCCTCTGCAGCCGCCCCTCCGTTTAAATGACTGCTGGCCAAAACGAATCCGGAAATTAAACTAATCAAGCCAGGCCTGAAGGCAAATTGGCTGTTTTCCCCAGGCTATTGGGTCATCGAGAACGAGTGCGCGCATAGTGCACCGGTTAGAGCGGCACAAGTGTAACGATAATGTAAACATGATTTGTAACACAAAGGCTACATGGGTTAGGCACGCCTGCCACATGTTCGGGCCCTGAGTGCACGAGTGTGTCGTGCCAACGTAGGCTCGTTCGCGTATTGAACGACCCCCGTGTACTCCTCCATCCTTATGAGCAGTGTGTACACAGGCAAACAAGCCTTAGGTAGTGAACGGTGTTTACATGCCGTACCAATTAATCAGCAGATACTATAAACTCGTTTCCCCCGCGGCTTTCTCTTTCTAAACTTCGGCTCTGACACTGTGGCACGTTGTTCTCGGTGACTGCAGCTGCTGAAGATGCAGGGCTGCCGCGGCTGCTGGCTGAACTTTGATCTTTGCTACTTTAACTTGAACGTCGTTAACTAGAACGCAGAATACTTGTGTGGAGTGAGTCACTGGTCTTTTGAATTTTATTCAGGCACTCCGTTTTAAGAATTAAATCATATTAAATCAGTTAAAGTATTTTCAGAAGGAGTCAAGAAGAGTAATAGATATGCTTTTGTACTTACACTCTGGACTAAATTTTGTAGTGTGCAGTGGCATTAATGTTGCTTTGTAAACAAAATGGAAATTGCTTAATGCCTAATGTTGGGGGTGTTATTTACTGTACTTTGAAATGTATCTTGTTATTTGAGTAGCTTTGAAGTAATGGATTACTTTAAATGTTACGTAGGAAAATAGTTTATATTCTTGGCATAAATAAATATATTATGTATCATAAACAGCTACAAATTTTAAAATTAATTTGTTCCGACAAATTCGTCTGCAATTAGGGGAAAAGCACTAACCTAATTATATAGTAGGAAGGTATTAATCGAAAACCTTTTGTTCATGTTAGTCATGTTTCTCGGTAGTCGCCGCATATCGCGACGATATCGTTACCCACTTTACGAGAAGCGTGCGTTGAACTACGATTTTCTGATTTGGATAAATAATCCTTTTAACGGTGTATTCGTGTCCGTATTATAAATTTATAATTCCACATAATACTTGATAGTGTCGCGACACGCAACGTGTCTGCCTGCTGTGCCTGGATTTTCTATATAAACAGAAAGTGATCTAGAAAATATTAAAAGAGCAGTTCAGGGCTTAGGAAAGTGTTTGCTATTGTCGGTTAACAAATACTTGAAGGATTAAAAAATTATAGTTTACAGAGTTAAACACAATTTTTAGTTTTGGTAATTCCACCAGGTCACGTGTTTTTTAAAAAAATAGAAATAATATTATAAAATATGTAAGTAGGCATAATTAGCAATAATATTTAATTAATGTAAGAATTAAAAAAATACAGTTGTATCACAATTTTGCAAAATTTTAAGAAGTAATACTTTCTTATTTGGTCAGTTAAAAATGCACCAGAACTATGTAATTTTGTGTCAAGATGTGGAGTTTGTATGGAGTTGCAAGAATATTTAGAATAACTTCTTTAAACGTGATAAAATAAAAAACAATTCAAATTTAACGTATGTGATTAATACACTGAAAACAAAGGTAATTTTTTCTGTATACATTTTCTAATTTATTGAATGATATAGTTATCGAAGTTAAAATTTCTAACTGCTTCTGTGGAAAACAAATATAGGTTCCTACACTGAAAGGAAAATCCTATATAATGGATTTTATAATACTACAACTATCATTTTTAGATTTTAGTTTACTCTTTGCAAGTGATTTTTGTTATAACGGTGAAATTACAAAAACAGAAACAAAATTTTGTGTGCATTGCAGGAGTATAATCAAAAGAAAATTAAAGAATTATTAAAAAATCGATATATAAACTACTATGAATTCTGGAAAGAACAGTGATAAGTTTTTTATTTTACACTAGAAAAATAATATTTCAATTGAATTACTTATATTTCTTTTGTAAGAACCATTTCATTATCGTTTGTGTTTCAACATCAATATTTAGATGCAACTTTCCCTGCCAATTCTATATAACTACAACAATCGTTGTATTTGTATTCTGTACTTAATAAGTATGAATTACTATTTCGCAGTTGCAAAAATGGTTGAGTTGAGTCCACGAGTAATAATTAATATCTATTGTACGCGAACGTTGTAATTTACTGGTAATTTTTGTGCGAATTACATAAAATAAAAGACTTTTTCCAGTATGTTTTCAAGCGAAGTAATTTTGCGTGATTGCATAATAAATGTGTTTAAAATTATAAAGCAAAAACAGTCCGTGGTCTTGGTATGAAACATATTGTTAACTTCAGTGCAAATATACATGACAAATTTCACCAATCTATTAAAATATTTATCTGCTCTTTGTGAATGCACATTTGCTCTTGTTCTTTTGCATGTGAATAGATATTGCAGGAGTCGTCTATAATTTAATTGGCGTACCCCGGAAATTGGATTCCGAAAACTGCTTGTATCTAAGAAAATTCTGTCGATTTTGAAACGACAAACATTTCAATCCCTTTTATTCGAGAAAGCAAAGTTGAGTATTTGGAAAATTACATTATGCAAAATATTATTTCAGATAACGTCTTATTTTATTTTTCTGTTACTTTGTTTTTCAAATGCAATTATCCTATTGCACTTTAATAAATAGTCTTTGAAATAGTAATTGTCCGTCTGGAATAATAAAATTATAAAATAATTGATCCATAAATTGGGACGAATATTTTAATTTGGTACACGGTGACGTTGTTCTCAAATTATAATTCAATCATCCGAATGCTTAAATTTATTATGAAATTTATTATCAGTAGAGAAAAGTAATAGAGCAATTTATAAAGGTGTGATTATTTGATGAGGAATTCATGATTCAGTTGAAGAACTTAACGCATCTAAAATTAACTGGGACAATCTTCATCCTTTCAAATAATGTACGCAAATATAGTTTCGCAAATCACTAAAACAAACTGTTAATCATTAAGGGGGTATTTACATGGGTATTTCGGGGTCAAAAAAATCGAAATTTTTATTCGACTGTTTATTACACAAGTCTTAGAAGTATTTTAAAAAAGATTTCATAGAAAAAATCGAAAAATTACGAGACTTAAAGCCGCTTTTCTCAAAACTATGTTTCTTAAGACGATGAACATCATGACTCGAGAACGGATCGATATTTTTTGTTGAAATTTTAACGGAACCTACAAAACATTATTCTCCATAAGATGGAACTTGGTCACTATAATCGCATAACTTTAACAATATTTAAAATAACATTTATCACAAGCTTATTTCAGGAAAATTTTTCAAAGTCGATATCTGTTGTATCACTCCGTGAATTTTTATTAAAATTTTTCGACAGAGTTCCACCTTGTAGATTTTGAGTTAAAGGATACGTACATACAACGATTTTGCTTTTAGATGAATCGGTCGATCGGAATCGTGTTCACCACATGGAGGCGCGCATTATTAATTAATTTTTAAAATTTTGTAAATATTTTTATTTGAAAATACGGCTTGTATCCCTAAGAATTTAGCCTAAAGAAACCGTGGATTTTTAGGTGTCTAATACCCATGTTCCCCTTTAAAGAAGAGTATGTCTAGACATACTTTAATCTTGAAATTCTATTTAACGTCTACTCCTTATAAAATAATCTCATAAAAGAGAAATTAAAAAATCTCTTACGCTTAAACCTAAATTAGAAACAAGCCTGAAAGTCTGGACGCACTTGGAAAATGTGATGTGATTAAACATAGGTAAAAAGGAAAATCCTGTAAATTGGTTCTACAACAGTGCAATTGGTAAAACTATGCATTCAGAAGAATGGAAGGGTAAAATAATACTACAGATTTATCAATAACATCAAAGTTTACTTTATTATACTATAATATTTATAGTTGAGTAGGTACTTGGAACAAAGTTGGACACAAAGTGTGGTAAATGAGTTATGGCACATGATATGTACAGTATGGAGGAAAATTGTTTCCCTTTTTTCTTTGTCTTACATTGCGCGCAATTTGGTATACTCAAAAAACGTTGCTCTCGTGTCTATTTCGTTTTAAGAAAGCCTTGCTACAGAAGTGTCGCCTGCCCTTACATATAACCCTACCCCTATATGTAATTCACAGACATCGTTTGCTTCGAAAGGTAAAAGATAGTCTTGATCATTCGTTCCAGATCTGAAATGAAAGTCCACAAGCAGCTATCGTACAGTATAAGTTGACGAGTTTACAAAAGTCCTTTGTATTACGAAACAACATGAGAAATTCTTCTTGACGTGAACGCCGTTGCTTTCCACGCCGACACGTATCGTAGATAAAAAGCGAATAGAATTTAACTAGTGCATCAATTATTACATAACAATTTACAAAGACATATACGTTCTTGGTTATATATACAAATTCATGAATAGTGTCTACGACGAATAGAATTAATGAAAGTCTTATTTGCATTAAATGAGAATGTGATAACGGCGGTGGTGTGTTGCTACCTGTCTCAAATAATCCATTAACATTACATCGCCTCGGAACGTTCCTCCAAGTTGCACGCAACATATTTACATATAAACTCTACGCTGTCTGGCAATTAAACTAATACTTGATGATATGTCTTTATTATATTATTATATCGTTCGTCAATTACGCTCTTACTCGTAAATGGTGTTCGGATACTTTTACAGTATATCCAGTTAAACTTGTTATATTTTACAGAACCATTTTACCAAACCGCGCTCGTTTCCCTATACAACGAATCTTTGTAAAAATTAGTAAATACTCTCGAATGCTTACAGCTATATACCCAAATATATTTATTTTCCGAGGAATTTGTTAACGATAACCAACATAACTCTCAATGTTTGTACAAATAAAATTGTAGATCTTGGCCGTGCGTGATTGGTGATTCGTTTTCTTAATCGTCGATGCAACACGCGAGATAGCTTATTTTCGTAGTTTACATGGAATGTGTGTCGCATGTAAAGTATCTTCTTTTAGTCACATACAAAACCCTACGAACGCAATAAACAACAAAAATCGTTCGATCTCGATCGAATTTTTCGAAGAAAATATATGAAAGCGTCTTCAATTGGTACGTTAAGACGATGAAAACTATACTTGCAATTTCGAACGATAATTACGTTTCTAAAGCATCCTTGGAATCAATTTACCTATTAATTTTACATTTTAAAATAGTCACTCTATATTCACTCCAGAGCTTGTTCTCAAATATCCCGCCTTTATTACCACTGTGGATCCTGCGTGATTGAATTACGTAACGCGAAAAAGGAGCAGTGGATTCAACGAATGCGTAATTGTTGGAAATATATTAAACCGCTAAACGATTCCATCGATTGATACATTGCGTTAATGGGTGTGTCGCTGTGCAATAAGAGCGGCCACTGGAAACTGATCACGCCATACACCTATGAGTAATGATTCTAAGTTTAACAATTCAGTTTGGCTTCTTTAGATTTATTATAAACATTCAATCTAATTGCTGATAGTAATTATTTATACTAATTAGTAGTTCTCGAAATCCTTTATACAAACCTTTTTTTATAGTCGTACATGTCAACGTAATACTCTTTGGTTATATTCAGGGATGCCAGAACTAGGGACACTAGGGGCGACTTATGACGTAACGGGAGTAGTGGAGGGAGCATCCTCGCGTGTGTGGACAAGTAGTATAGTATACGTAGCTACCGGTCGGGACAAGGGATGACGTACGCGCCCCTAAATCGCGTCCCAAACTCTGGCAACGCTGGTTATACTACTAGTTTTTAGCCCTCGACAAGCATTCGAAACTATCGTCGCTGTTGCGTGCGACCATGTTACAAATAAAGAAACGATTCGTACGTATATATATATATATGTTATATATATATATATACATAGGAATGTCCGATCTTTATGCATGAAGGATTACGCAACCCTTCCCGTATAAATTCTGTCTTTTTCTATTTTTGTCTCGCGCCTTCGGAAAATTCGAATCGACTATATGCAGCGTTAGTATAGGACGATCCATGCAAGCTCACTTGGGAAGTCACCTTATGAAACGTTGATCGATATAGAATTTATGGTTGCCTAAGGGAATGTTAGTTTCACTGTTTTTTATTTTTAATTTAACGCACCAATGTGGCTCCAGTGCACGTGAAAGGCATAGTGGTGTTTTTAAAACCTTGTATGACTTTCTAAAAGTTTGATGAAGATAAAGAAAATGCAATAATTGGTTCATTGATTTCTTATTATAATATTCTTTGAGTAATTGAGCATTTTTTAATAATTAATACTCTGACTGTCGTATTGGTTGTGGTTGACTATTAGGGTGGTTCTAAGTTTCAACCTGCGATTTCTTTTGCTCTCGCCCGCTCTCACCGGCTAACCAGGCCTTAAAGTTTAGAATTCATCAATGGTTTGAATTTGAAGAATTTCTCAAAAAGGGTAAGTCCTATCGAAATTTTGTTCAAACAATATTAAAAGAGCATTTAATTTTTTACAATTGCTGTTTATATAATTTGTTCGTGCTTCCAACTATTTTTTAGATAATAACGATTGAATGTAGACGTATTGTTTATACGCACGTAGTGCAAATCTCTCTATATTCAATCGCTATTATCTAAAAAATGGTTGGAAGCACGAAAAAGTATATAATACAAACAGTAATTGTAGAAAATTGACTGCTCTTTTAATACTATTTGAACAAAATTTCGATAGGACTTACCATTTTTGAGAAATTCTTCAAATTCAAACTATTGATGAATTCTAAACTTTAAAGCCTAGTCGGCACCCTTTCCTGTTCTCCGATTGCAATAAACTTTCTCAAGGACTATTTTTTTATCAAGTAGCACCGTTCTAGGGAGTGAGAGTAAAGAAATACAAAAAAATTTCGACACGTATAAATAAGACCCACCCTACTGACTATATGCATCTAATTTTTAAAAGCATTAGTGGTGACTATCGAAAATAAATTAAAACATTTACATCGATTAAACTTTAATAATTATAAAGGACTCAGCTGCTAAAAAGGTGTAAGAGTGTTTTGTAAATACTTAAATTGCAAAGTCCCTGAATTTACTCATTTATTTTTGCAAAATAATATTGCAAGATAATAATATTTGAAATGTCAATATAATCAACTGACATGGGAAAATATTGTAGTAACAAAATCAATTCTAAATGTTTTCACTTCTCGTTAATTAGTAAATATACCTAACACATCTCGTGATAATATAATCATCGCGTGTTTAAAATATGTAATGTCAATTTTGCCGTGGCACACATGATAACGTTCTAAAAACTGACACGTCAGTCAGAGTATTAAGCATTTGTTAGTAGAATTTTCAGTAATAGGTACTTAAGATTTAGATGCTAATTGGCATTATGTTATTGTACATTATTATTATTAACATGATAATGCTTTTTTCTTTATTTCATCAAATTGGACAGATCACACTTAATTCCATTGTAAACATATCATCCCAGATCGTTTACTGAAAAATCAAACTATCAATCGTTACCAGAATGTCAAAGGAATTTTGAAAACAGAACACACGCTTTTATGGATCGTCCTACGTGAATAAGATTATGTTTGCAATTATTGTAAGTGCAGAATGTATGTACACAAGGTTCATACCCGATTTATTCACGAGTAAAAGGTTCGAGAGTGACTGCTTACTGCTAACAAGTTCAAGGACATACCGGATTGTACATGCATTTGAATATAATTGTATGTTTCGTTACGGGTTTGTTAACGTTGCTTCGAAGTACTTGGCACGCAGAACACATGAAAGAGAGGTTCGAGTTTCGTTAAATTTGTAATTGTGTACAAGACGACGATATCCCTAACAAATAATACAACACAGCTAAAGATGTTTCTTCCCATTCGATACCTTTGATATATTGCATCAAGAATCCCGTTTCTCAATTGCAACTAACTTGAAACTCAGGAAACACTCAGGTCTATTTGAACCATTTATTCAGTCGTCAATGATTACTTCCATTCTTTCCTCAATGGCTGTATATACACGTGTATGCAAAATAGTGGACTAGAGTTTTTTTTTCTTGTTCCTTTCTCAGATAGGTGTGCCGCCACTTCTTTAAAGATCGCTTCGGATCACGTGAAAATAAATCACGGCACGTACAACTATTCGCGCCAAACAGCAAGACACCTAGGTGTACATGACGATAATAATAATTGTTAAAAGGATACTGCGATATGACTTGTTACCCTGTCTTTAGTATCTACATAACATTTTGTTGGTTAGAACGTTTCTGTACGAGCAATCTAGCATGGCTGCCTGAGAAGATAAACCTCTTATGCCCGTGTTGAGCCGTCGCGAGAAGAGGAAGAGGCGTTTGGATAATTGTTGCGAGCAAGTTACGCCGTGCATTTCCGAGTACTCGTTCACTGGTTCAATTAAAGCGAACCTCTTGAAAGAATGGAAAGAATACGCGTGAAAATTTTTGAAAGGATGGCATGCTCGCTTGTGGAATATTTTTCTAGCTGCGTCGTGAAGAACGAAGAAAAATGAGAAATTTTCAATTGCGAGTATCTACTTGTAGTATTTTATCGATGGGAGTTGCTGTGAAGGTGCTACTGCGACTATTTAAAATGAAGAACTGATATTGATGTTCTAATTATGAGAGAGATGGAAAGGTCTAATATTTTGAAAGACCATAGCTGCGGGGTTGGCGATTTCAAACAACCTATATAAATAGTTTTGGTGGATCTAGAGGATCTGTTAAATTAATGTGTGACATCTATAGAACTAGTCCAAGTGAAATAAAAAACAAAAATTAAAATTTGAATGTAAAGGAAAAATATCATGATTAGGATAAAAATATCTAGATAAAAATATCCTAATATTCTATTATAGTAACAGTAGTTGTTACAATCTTAACAAAAACGTGGCAATTAAAATTCACAATATCAATTACAATAGTATTAAAAGCCATAAATACATTTCTACAATAAAAAATTTGTCTTCTATAAAAGTATCAATATTGCTAAATGCTGATACACGTGTACCCCTTATAAATTTATCAAACCAAGTTTGTCAAAAATCAGAGATCCTCGAAATATGATACCTTCTTAATTCCCCAATTTTATGCGACCCATATATTTCACAATCGTTCCTCAATAAATTTAATACTCCTTCATCGCGTATCACAGCAGAAATAAATGAGCATACCATCCAATTTTAGGCAAGATGCACATAGAAATAAAGCAGCAAGTAGCACGGCGTCTACCTACGTCAGTGTGTGCTATTCAGCAGAATGTCCACTCATTTGTATACTTCAGCTTCGTAAGTGATGCCATGCCCCACACCATCCGCCGTTCTACTCCTGTGCGCACCTTGCCTCAGGGATTTAAAAGCGTGGCAAGTGTTTGCCGAGTCAAAAACACGTGTCCTTGGTGCACGCGCGTTCTGATCAGTGTACACAAGAGTTGAACAGTACCTACTTACAGATTTGTCGGTATCGCGTTGGTTCCGTGAACGATAGAAAAAATAAATCAACGAAATGTCGTCGGTTAGCCAGCAGCCCATGCATGTACCTACTCGCGTACCTACGCACCT
This sequence comes from Andrena minutula, assembly GCA_929113495.1. Classification (NCBI taxonomy): domain Eukaryota; kingdom Metazoa; phylum Arthropoda; class Insecta; order Hymenoptera; family Andrenidae; genus Andrena; species Andrena minutula. The sequence continues at coordinate 42,840,956 of OV815994.1, forward strand.
ATCCATTCTCGAAATGAACAAACGACATTGATATACTTCGAAGCATCACAGTAATTGCGCACTGCAAATCGTGCACGCGGGAGCGCTGCAATTTTCGAAGGAAACGGACAGATCGATAAACGAATGAAACCAGCTACGATGGACTCTGTCATTTCCCTCTGGTTCGAAACGATACTCGTGATGCTATATAGAATATTTCAGAGTGTTGCGATAAACCGGTCCCTTCTTCCATTCCGTCCTCTTAGCTATTTCTGTATCATGCGAACACATGCCCAAGACAAGGTTGCTGTCGCCAGTGGCACGCGATCTATTAAACTGTCATACGAATGCATACGAATGCGAAAGTAATCGGCGATAGTTGAAAAGAACAGTTATGTATCCCGAACGTAAATGAGACGAGGTTTCGAATATAGGTCTGGGGGTGGCTGGTAGACGCGACAATGGTAGCCTAGTGCAGCCAGACATAGAGACAAAATAACGAGCAATAAAGAATATAATAATAATATTAATAATAATGACGATGATGGTAATAATAATAAATTGTCGTTAGACTTTATATTGCACTAGAATTTTCTCCCATTACCTAGCAGAGTGGCAATAGACTATTATTCCTCTAGAAAATACCTATCCTCTTACGTATGTACAATTTAAAAATTACTACTACCCTCCCGCTTACTTTTAACTATCGTAATGACATATCGTTTCCATTTCGTCGAACATCCTCGTGGTATTGCTCGATGCACGCGACAAATTTTCAGCGTGATCACTCGGCTGTGCTGTCGAGTTCTAACTCTTTGATTGTTCGGCAACCGAAACTGGCTCGCCGCGCCGCCCGGCCGGCCCGTCGTTAGCCCCGACATGCACAGTTGTACGAGGATATCGTCTTTCTCACGTCGATCGAGTTTCGTTGTCAGCGAAGGACACCGAAATCGTTCGGGGGAAACAGAAAATAAAACGTGCTCGCTCGCGACACGGCGAGCGATTTTTCTCGTTTTCAAGAATCGAAAGATCAATTTCTGAGTTGCTCGTTGAGCGATCAACCGCGCTCCCAATGTCACGCGAGTAATCCGCGAAGCATAGCTCTGTCGGTTATGCGGTTCAACCATTTGTTTTTTTGTCATCGAAAATATTGGGTCTGGGATTGGTTCGTTTCGAGGGCACTCGATCGAATGGCCTCTCGCAGCTTTCCTCTATTTTTTTTTCCATTGTCTTTCCTACGGCACGAAAGCAACCCTCGAGTGCACAAGGAACGCGCGGTCGATCACGAAGAATATAAATAAAGTTCATTAATTCGTCGACTAATGCTACAGTATTGCTTCAATATGATATGATACAGTCTTTTCACTGATTGTCCAATATCACTACGTAACACATTCTCTTATTTCTTTTCTTTTCCTTCGTCGTGGTTCCCTACCCTCTTTCTCCCTTTCATTCTCACCTCGCGCGTGTTTGTCCATCGATACATTTTACTGGGAACAATAGCATTCCGGAGCAAATTCAGTGTTTGCTATGGAAACGAAACAAGATTTCTTCAATTTTTGAAAATTTTTAACCTTGATGATTTGTACAATGTTTGTTTACATCATAAAATACAGAAAAATACACGTGCAACAATCTATAACTATTAATAAATATAACAATTTTGAAATTGATTTCATTTGTAGAATTATGAAGAATTCAGTGTTAAGATTGAAAATTATTCTGGTGGAGTAGGTTTTTAGAGTTTTTTAGAGACAGTACTGCGCAAAATTTATAGATTATTTCGTGTGGCTGTTCAATCAAATTATATATTCCTGAATATTAGCATTGATAAAATGAAATGTATCTAGTAAATCAAAAATATTTGTTTGACAAATAAAAATTTCTTTTGAGATTAGCATTTTTAATTTTAATAAAATTTATACACCAATCATCAAGGTTTGTTTGTATTAAGTTTTTATAAACTGCAAGATAACGATGAAATTGTTCTCCACGAATTAAAATCACGGAATAGTGTACAGAAGTGTAAATGTTGTTCTACCATTAAATATATCGATGTTTTACACTTTTACTTTTACCACGCACACGCATATACATATTCTTTTCTCTCTTTTTTCTAGCTTTTCACTTTTTACACTGCACTGAGTGTCTTCATTAGGATTAATATCACTTATTTCTTCGGCGCGACGTACCCGCGCGTCAGCTTTATAACAATACGTACTTTTTATACTTTTAATTGTTTCGAATTGTACTTTCCAAGACGCGTCGACGATTATTCGACTACTTCGTTGCAACTGGCTCTTCTTCATACGCGGAATCTTCCCTCTTCTTCGATGGCGTTGTAAAACAATGTATTATTGAAATGCTATTTCCTGGTCTCTTTAATTTCATTACTTTATAATTCTTTTGTTACATGACATTATCAATTTTCCCTATCTCGAATTACACAGAATTGTTTAGAAATCGAGGCACGAATACAAATTATGACACATGAGAGTTGGTCTGCGCACGTTAGTATGTTTGTCCGTATTCGAAGGGAAATAATAAACTGTATAAATTACATTTCACCTTCTATCTAATAAATTAAATTCGTTTCATAGTTTCATAAAACATTTGATATGTTTAAATGTTAAAAGTTAATTACCAGCCATATAATTTACCTTTCTTTCCAATTTTCAAATATGTACATGTAGTATACATATATATCATAAAACAAATTATACATGGCTCAATCAATTGTATCAGTTTGAAAAATTGTTGTAATATGATGTAGAAAAAAAAATGTGGCTTTAGATACCTGCATGTTGACTTCGGTAACCTTCGGCGGAACCCTTGATCATGAAAATCGGCATCAACCACAATTTCAACGAGTTTACACGAGAGCTGTCTGTGGATGGATACGCTCGTAAACTGTTTTATCGCGATCGTAACTGATACACTTCGCAAATTCAAACTCACTTCGCAGAGTATTCGAACCAAGGTTTCCGCCAGGGGTTATTTCACACGATTTTATACAAAAATTTTATATAATAAGAACCCCGTCTTCTACTTCTCAACATGAAATGTTGATTCATATCATTCAGACTACTGAATTATCCTCTCAGTTTTCCAAACATACTGTTATTACTTGCATATTTCCATCCCTAATTAAACGGTGTTAAATACACAAGTACCAATCAAGAAAATAAATTTGCAAATAGATTAAGAATACAACAAATGCTGTTGGATATATTTCGATAATAACTTATCTTAATATATTCCATTTTCATACTACATGGAAAACATAATTACCATCTCAACAACACCTCTTTAAACAGCAACTCGTTCAATAACGAAGATCGTTGTGCAAACCAAGACCAGGTGAACATAGCAAACCAGTAAACACCGTTTTATAAAACGGTATCAGTTGGCAATTGATGAGAGATCGATCGCAGCGCCCGAGGGAAGAGACTCGCTAGCCGATGAGCCAAGAAATCATTTCTGCCAATCGAAAATTCCGCAGGAGACGCGTCGAGAACATCACGCGCGCGCACGCGACCACCACAACAGTATGTTCATTATAAGCCTGTGACAGTTTGGCTATCGTCTGTTTGCCCACAATATCGAGTTACCGTTTAAGCGACCCAACTGAAACCGAGTTGCCTTTGCGGATCGAGCCAGCCGACGGTGCACAGTGAACCGTCAAGCGTCTCTCGAATCCATCCGACGGTTGTCTTCTCGCAGCGATGGCGCCGTCCGTATCTGTTTACGGCCATCCCTGAAACTCGGTCAAGGGTTCTGGTTTAGGCTCGAGACTGGGCAACTGATACGGTCAGTTTTGCTGTCACAAGCCACCCTCGGGTCAATGCTGAGCGGCGAATTTCATACGCTTCTGCTTCTGTCGCTGATTGCAGAACCAGACCCTGACGACGTTCTTCTTCAGGTCGAGCTTCTCCGCGATCGCGGCGATCTTCTCGCCCGACGGCCGCGGCTGCACGGCGAAGTAGGCCTCCAGCGATCGCTTCTCCGGCGCGGCTATGCTCGTCCTTTTTCGCTTCTTCTCGCCAGCAGGTAGCACGGACGGGGCGTCCGGGTCTCGCCTTTTGTTCTTCGCCTGGGCCTCTGCTTCCTCGAGCCACGCCTGGAGTATAGGCTTCAGGGCGATCATGTTGTTGTGCGACAACGTCAGCGACTCGAATCGACATATCGTTGACTGGGACAGGGCGCCGACACCTGGTAGCTTGAGGTTCGCGAGCGCCTTACCTACGTCGGCCTGCGTCACTCCGAGCTTTATGCGTCTCTGCTTAAACCGCTCGGCGAACGCCTCCAGTTCTCGAGGATCCGTGTCCGCGTCTGGGTGGAGGCCCGCGGCGGCTGCCGCTGCCGCGGCTGCGGCCATGGCTGGATGGTGGTGGGCCGGATGCGGCACACTACCGCCGCCGCCACCGAGGTTCCCGTGGTGGTGATGGTGACCCATCATGCCATTCATACCTCCGTAAACGGAGGGGCCGTGGATGCCGGCGTGGTGGCCTGGACCACCGCCGGTGTTCTCTGACATCGGCGTCAGTGTAGTCATCGAGTTCGCTGGGTCCAGCATGTCCAGGCTCTCCATTCCTGGATGACTCATCTGGAAAAGATACATACACTTTCGATTCGTGCGATACAGCGAGGATTTTTGGTGATGAATTGCCTTTTTAAGATTTAGAATTATAAGGTTCAGCTAGACTCCATGTAGTGGGTACTTTGTTCCAGATTGTTGTGGAGTGTGGGTTGACTTTAAAATTCCTGTGTGCGTGGTTGTTGGGAAGCTATCTTGTTTGTAATTAAAAGGATGTTGGGGATAATTGGTAATGGAAGGTACATACTTAGTGTGGGGTAAAGGGGTCCTTCCACTGTGACGCTCTGATAAAGTACCACTGTTTGGAACTTTTTTTTGTAACAAAAATAATGTGTTTACTAAATTTAAGTTTTTTTTAGTTATTATATGTGTTTTGAGAATTAATTTTTTTAGTATTTTTTAATGCATGCTTGCCCCAAAAGAAGGGCGTGTAATATGCGCTGGGAAAAAAGACGCCTCGACTGTGTGGTCGACTTTGGAGGAACCATGTATCTGGGGCGGTGGTTTCAGGGAGGTTTGTAATCGGTATGACTGTCGGTATGGCCTGAACTACAATCACACATTTTCGTTGTTTTTCTCATCTTTTGTATCGCAGAATGATTGAAAAATTTAGCTAATTTCGGTAATTCAACTTTAGACGTCCGTCATTATGTTAATTTCTCATCGATCTAATTAATCTTAGTCCCTGCCATAGCGACTATTATACTGATTACAGATCTTTTTGGTTTTTGGCTTCATGCACACTGTTCCTCCAAAATTGACCATGCAATCGGGGAGTCTTTTATTTTATAGCGTGTATTAAACCCACTTGTTTTGGTGCAGGCAAGCATTAAAAAAATATTTTGTATTTTCAAATTAATAAATAGAAAAAAACTTCAATTTAATAAACACATTCTTTTTGTGACAAAAAGAAGTTCCAAACAGCGGTACTTTATCAACACGTCACAGTGGAAAGACACCTTAAGTTATTTTTGGAAGTCATGTTTAGTTATAGATTATTCAAGAACTATATGGTTGTTTGATTCCTATGGGAGAATATATATTAACAAATGCACACAAGAATTTCTTAATTTTTATAAATGTTTATATATGTAAGTACCTCTAACAACAGACATGCTCTCTTCCTTAAAAATTTAGAGTAAGCAGTTGAATATTATGTACTACTTATTTCTACATTGCAATTAGAAACACTGGCACGTACGATCGTATTATTGTTATTTTTAAATATTTTTTCATATCCTCCATTCGCAGTATAGGTATTAATGAAGTTTAGTGACATTGGATCAAGATAGTCTGTATGTGATTAATCTTCAGAAAAAGAATTTTTGCATCTGATATTTCACATTTGAAGATTTAGCTATGATATCTCACACACTAACTGCAATGATTGATTTAAATTGTTTATGATTGTCGATAAAGATTCGGCTAGTTCTTTTCTTTACAGAGAAATGGGACTTTTAATCAAATTAAAAGTGCGATTGCAAACCAAAACGTCGTATAAATAGTGTTATAAATTAGTATAAAGTAGTATAAATTAGAATAAAAAAATACTATTTCATATCTAATGAGTCTTCGATATTAAATTATTAATGAATAAAATTAAGCAGAAAAAAATTACCACTTAAATGAACACATACATATAAGTAACGTTAATCTACATATACTACATAAATGTAAATAGGGAGAAAAAATTAAAAGTATAATATTTATTTCAGGAAAAATGGCATATTTATATAAACCTACTTATTCACATATTTCAGATATTTAAATAATTTCAGTAATAATAGTCGCCCTTCTGTTCTGCTACAAATTATGCACCACCCTATATAATATTTCTAAATGACTAATTGACTTCCTACTTCATTCAATTTTATTAATAAATGTTCAGTTTTTAAGTATTGCATCCGTGAAATTACGTTAAGTGGATAGTTATTGAAATAATCAATATCGTGATCTTTAGAAGAAAAATGACCCTAGCGAGCTGGTTGTATAATTGCATTAATTACCATTGTTAAAAGGAATGGATGAATGTAAGTGGCGGTGTTTGAAGGGGAGGACGAGGATGCAAAGATGAAGAAGAAACGTGTACAAACTAGTACGCACAATTATGCAGCACGTGGCGTAGTTGTCGTTGCGAGCCGTGTGCGCGTCCCCTTACAAATTATTTATGAGCTCCCTTCATATTTTTCCTCTCAGTTGCATCACGTCAAGTGGTGTCCGTGTGCTTTCCTTTCAAAAGCCTATTACAATGCTCTGGCTATAATTTCCGCATTAGAACAATGAGGGTTACAGGTGTTGATCTATTTCTGGCTATTATATTGTAATATTCTTTATCCTACTTTACGGGGTGTTGGAGGAAGGGGTTCAGAACTTACAGGATATACAGTACCCACTGCGCCGAGTAAAAGATTATTAGTGAACATAGGTAAAAAATTAATTCTGTCAGAGATGGAACCAATTTATGACACTGTTAATGCAAGTGATTAGTCTGTTTCTATTTATCTCACGTGAAGTGAAGCCAACTCAATTATTTCTTGCTACATTAACGATTACATTTCATTCATATAATAATATTGTACTATGTATACTATATTATAAGACACGGTATACAGTAAAGATTGCTAAAGTAAGTAGAAAAGACCAGCTAACGACAGACAGGGAATTCTTAAATGAGTGCACAACTCTGTAGTTTGAAAATAGCGAAGCGTGCGCAAAAATGGATACGGAAGGCTTTAACACCCTTCGTCAGCGTCAACGTATGGCAATAGTAAGGTAATTTTTTGTTTTCATTGCACATACGCCCAATAGAAGCAAATAAATCACTTGCTTCACTAAATAAGAAACTCACTTCTATCTCTGGTAGGTTCAAACTTTCGACTTATTATTATTAAACATGTTTTATTAGCTTAGTCAACACTAGCCACACTAATAGGTACCGAACCCTTTAATGCAAGATTCAAAATTTTGCAACGACCGAAAGAAAATTTGATAGCACCTAATCGGAGAATTATAGTAGATGACTGATTACTTCCAACGCCAAGTAATGGATACTTTTTTAGTCACGATTGCTGTATGTGAACTAAGGTTTCATGATGAAAAACAATCTCTCTATTCTTAATTTAACTCTCTATTCAAATTTTTATCTTATTGCCTTTTTGTTAGTCATGAACTATACATCAAGCTATTGTACATCGGTCTTGAACACTTTGGCTTATTTCTGTATTTCTTAAGAAATTAAAATATTTCATAGTTTAAGCTAGGCACAGTCAATCAGTGAAATCCACGTACTCATTCTTGTTTCATTGTGAGCAGACCAAATGTTATGAGAGAACTTTACCACAGTCCTACCCTATTCTTCTCCACCTATACCTTAAGGGAAAATTTAGAATTTTTGTAAGAAACTAGCATTTTGATTTATCTGAAATTTTGACCATGTTCTTATGCATCCCTGAAGATGTTGCAGTTTCTTATTTATTCATTTTTAATAATAAATGTAGGAGTTATCCATCACGCTGCGCAAAACTCATCGTTCGAGGTGTACGTGATATTTACTCTCCAGGTAATTTGGACCAGAAAAATGAAACGGTATTTTACTTTGTACATACGTAGCTTCAATTTGACTAACCAAAATACCGCTAAGTTCTATACTCCTTTTATTACATAAAAAAATTGACGCAAAATTGGATTGCAAAAATTAAAGGTTCAGACCTTTCACTTTGAAAACTCTCCACACTGCTCAATAAATTTTTCTGTTCTTCACTGGTTCATCAATTTCAAGCTACATATGTATAAAATAAAACGCCGTTTCATTTTTCTGTTTCAGATTACCTAATATATAAATACCATGCACACTAACGACCAACGAATTTTGCGCGGCGTGATGGTCAATCACGCATAACTACTATATTTATGATTAAAAATTAATAAAAATAAAACTTCAGCCTCCTCAAAGATGCATCAAAACATGGTCCAAATTTCAGACGAATCGAATCGCTAGTTTCTTAAAGAAAAATCCCAAATTTTGCTATATTTTTAGTCCAAAAAATAGGATTCCCGTTAAATATATCGTTCCTTTATCCCCAATCGGTCTCACTACTCCTTCCTTTCTGCACACTACTTTCATATTCTATACAATTCTACCCGTCATTCCCCACTAAAGGCATTAATAACAGCAATAATACTTGAAACACAGCTATACAGTCCCAGAGCTATAGTCCCCTCTACACCACATCGTGATTTCAGGTATTGCCAGTGTCTATCACGACGCCGAAGATTTTTCAGCGCACTCGCGATCTTGGAACCACGGGGGCGTACGGGAGGGGCCGTAAAAAAGGAAAGTGTCTTTCAATTCCTGCGCGAACGCACGGCAACGTGACGTTCGCGGTACGGTACGTAGGGCGTGACACGTACGCCTACGCATATATGCAACATTTACACCCGCAATGTACGCAACATTTATTCTCACGAGGGTATGCAGTATAGCGGCCTAACTGGATGGCACGATTTCAGTCCTGGGGTGCTCTGGAATAGCATAGTTACATCAGAAATGCAGGGGGCTGGGGGGTGGCGGCAAGCAGCATGAAAGAGGAAGAAGGAACGGGGTTGGAAGAGGATGGTGGCAAATATGGAGTGAGCCAGGGACTAGCCCAGGGGCGTATAAGGTAGGACCCCAGAGACCCCCGCAATATTTCATCATTACGCTGACACGACGGTAGGGTTAGTCGATTTCCCCCCTTTCTCCCTCTACTCTCTCGCTCTCACCCTCTCTCTCTCTCCCTTTCTATCTATCTATCTGTCTATCTGTCTATCCTTTTCGCTCTATCCTCCCTCTCTATCACGCTTGCTCCCTTGCACCGCCTATCACTCGTCACGATTCCTCTCTCTCTCTCCCTCTCACTTTTGCTCCCCAAGCTTGTGCCAATGATACAAAACTCGTTACATGCGTCCGTGAACGTAATACGTTGCGCGTTTGGCGGGTCGCCGGTAGGACACCGCCGTTATTGAATTCGTCAGCCTCGCGTATAAAAACAGACTTTATGGGACACTTGCTGTTTGGCCATCTGTACGGGGAGATCCGCGCGAAAGAGCGAGAGGGCGAGCTGTAAGCGAGAAGGGGCTGTTTCATGCCACCGCACTGCGGGAAGCCAGAACTGCGATCTATACAGCCACTTGATGGTCAACGGGGTACACCTCCGGGCCAACAGTCAACCAATTCTCATCAAGATAGATGGATACGTCTTATTTTTTTTTATTCTTTCTTGCTGGCGGCGTCTTTAGCCGATTTGCTATTTAGGAGCTTCGTTTTGGTTTAGTAATTGATTTGATGGATTATTATTGATGAGTTCTTGCAGTGGAAAACTCTTTGGATAGTTGGTTTATGTTCGTTTGTATCACTGAGTCAGCATCTTTCTTTCCTTCGTCGTATTAAAATATCACACAAGGGAAGAAAACGTTTGTTGCCATAATTCTCTTTCATGAAAATCTATTGTTACTACTACATATGATATTTTTATTTTTTACATGGTTTTGGAGAATGAAAATCTTTCTTTCTGTTCCTTTCGCCGCATTACTTTATTCATAATGTGAAAATTTCTAAAATGAAATTTTATTCAAATTATTAAAATCATTTTATTAAAAATTATATTATTGATTCATAAGAATTGTGTTAGTGGGAATAATGTATTTGTAATAGCAAGCTAGAAACGTCGAAGCAGGTTATATTTTACTTCCCCTGTTCTGACAATAAATTCATAAACGTAAGAGTGTTCTGTTAATGTAAATTTCGAATTCAATGGATACCTGATTCTCCAATTTTTCGTACATGGTTACTAGTTTTCTTAGTTCGCAATTTCACTGTTGCTGTCAAGATTTGCAAAATCATCTCAAGTTCGCTACTATTCAAAAGGATGATGTTCATCTGTGTAACATTTAAGACCCAAGAGTCATTTTTTAATAAATAAAATGGACATCAAAAATATTACGTCATGATTAAAATTCAGTATTATATAGTATATTACAATTACTATAACGTAGACTGTAATTATTATGTTGGTGTCATTGATTAGTTCCAGTGAATCTGCTGATTTTACACAGCATAGTTATACAGTTCCCTCCGGGTAAATTGTGGCATTTTTGTTATCGTTCGCCTTTTAAACTGTCTTTCGACCGTCACTGGTTTTCTTCCTGTCATCCACATTTCGCTCCTCCAACTCCTTAAGTGAATCGATCGAACGACATTAACTTGACGTATGATATCCGCTCGGATTTCGTTATGATTTAATGTAACTGGGGTTTAGAGCTTTGTGACATTCGTTTCATTTGCAGTGTACATACATGTCGCAATATCAACTGTTTAAAAAATTCTGATCGCTGGAAGAACAAGGGAATGAAATTCTTAAAAATATTTCGTTTTTGATATTAAATACTACGTATGCCCCCATTTGTGTGCAACATTCATTTATTATACTACAATAAATGAAAATGGTATACATTACTCGATTGTGATAATAAATATTACTCACTTTGTCAGTAAGTCTACATGCAAAGTTACATATTTTCCAAAATACTATTTAGTAGAATTAAAGAAACCAATACTTTCGTTAGTAATAATTAGAAAAAATAATAAAGGTACCTTTTTAAAACTACTTTACACAAAATCTATAACACTAGGAAACATTAATATAGAAAGGAATGATTTGAAATGATGTTCTCAAGATTAAATAACTTAATATAGGTATTTCATCAAATCCTCTCACAACTCTTACAACTGCTAACGACTCTTTCACTGTATTTAGTGCTCATTCTTAATGCAGTTAAAGTTCCATTGACTTCCACTTGCCTATATCTCCGTCATCCTTTGAAATTTAAAATGTGTTTAAACACTGATTCATCGATCTTTCCCGTAAAATCCATACATAGGTACTTCGTAAATATAATTTGTGAGACAGTTTTCTGTGATCAACTAAATTAATTTTTTGTGCGTTACGGATTAGATAGTGTACCCAACCTTGGTACTATAGAAACAACATTCTGTCAAAATTGATTGCGTTCCGCCCAGTATGTTACGAATTGTCTCGATGTCGAGATAATATACGAGCAACGCCCCTGCGCTCAAGAAGATCATTCCGGGTCGCTGCACATTGGTTACTTCACCCTACTGTCGTCCTATCCTCCATTCATCGGCCTCAGATTGCTTGTATTAGCATAAAACCCCCGAAACAACAAGTAGCAAATTGTAATTGAATTTGTGCGCGGTCGCAACTTTCCCACTTATGTACACCGGTTCCTTTGAGAGTTATTTGCTTGTTTATCTAGTATAAGTTTTACTTTTATTTCTGTATTTTCTATTTGGTGTGTCTTTCCCTCGGTTTATGCACTTTCCTTTGAGCTTTCCTTGTCTTCTTATAATACTTATTGTTAGTATCATAAAGCAACTGTCATTTACACTTTCGTTACTAACCTGACACTTTTGCAAAAATGAATATATTTTGACAATGTTCGTTGCATCTTATCAAAATACATATGTACCTCCAATAGAATTGTAGATGTTCCTTCTGGTTTACTTTTTAGAAGTAAATTTAATAATGTAGGTATGATTATTTATATATTTCTTATTTAGTATTCCAAAGGAGGGATATGTTCTTTTTCATCTTTCATATTTTTGAAGCAATTGTGCATTCACAACAACACAAATTTTTAACTCTCTTTTGACCACTACTACTTTAATTTATCCATGCACACCGAAATGTTCCTTTTTCAACGAACGTTTATTTTGCAGCGATGAATAATTGTTAATGTAATGGGACATTAAATTTTCACATTTAAATGTACAAAATTGCTTGCACACGTGGGAATACTGAAGTTATCAATGATTAAAGTCTGGAAACAAAAACTGCTGCCAGTATTGCTACGGGCATTCATGAAAAATCGACAGAGCTGAATGTTTCAGCTGCGAGATTAATTATGTATCGTGATTAATTGCTCCGCATAATCAATTATTGTACGCGATTTTAATTCACTGCTAGAATTCAATGCATTTTATAACCATATTTAAACGTTGAATTTTCCGAAACTGCAATAACAACGATCAAATGCATTTGTGATAATTATTTCATAGATAAACATTACCATTGGAAACAATATCAGGCATTAATATAATTATTGGTCCCCGGAAACCATTTACGTGTATCATTATTTATTGGAATGCAGCGGCATTGGCGTTAGTACAATTTACTTTACTTTGTCAGTACCAATAACTCTTAACAAAAACATAAATTATTGATTGTATACAGTTAACTGTTAAAGTTGACAAATAATTTAATTCTTAAATTTCAACAATTAAGACAGGTATGAAATAGTGTCATATTTTTCTTTCCTTTCACTTTTTTTCACTTGTCGTTTTCAATTACAGTATTTTACTTCAATTCTCATCTAAAAGGGCATCGAAAATTTGGAATTTTTTTATGCGAGTCTTCATTTAACGAAATTCGATTTTTGAAGATTTTTCCCATATACATATATCTATGTACACACGTGCACCTGATTTTAGTTAGGAATAGAGATCATATTGAAATGCAAACAGAAACTTCATTACATTTTTATTTGTAGGGTCACGTTAAAGAAGAATCGAGATTACGTTGCAAGTAATGAAAATCATCTGTAACCAAAAAAGAAAACTAGGCGACCTTTGACGAAATAAAAAATAAAAATACAGAATACTAGTTGCTACTTTATTCAGTGCAATGTAACAAAGATGTGTATATTAACACAAGGTATTTATAACATAATTTGGCAGTAAAAAAATTATATTGTGCAATATTCTTTGTCCATAAATGTATTCATAAATTCATAAACCCTAATTGAATTCATAATTACAAAACAAACAGAGGTGTATACCAATACTAACGACTGTTTCATTAAAACACACTTTATGAAAAAATTGTATTCCATATTTTTCATTTGCATTTTTATAAAAAAAACCGTCCCTTCTCGATACTATCCAGAATTGAATAACCCAAAGCGCTCGATAAACAACCAAATCAAACAAAAGATTGATGTTATCAGTCAAGCCCTTTCCGTCCATCACTGTTTCCCTAATCAATAATAGTCTCTTTATTTACTATTTTCGAAGAAAATTACTATATTCCTATATAATTATATACATATATATAGAATGTCTGTCTGCCTGTACCCTACTACCTACATTTACCTAAACGCGTTAACCCCACTGGGCCTTCTGCATAGTTACACTCTAGAACTCTTGGAAAAATAATACAGACTACCATGAAACCCCTCCCTCTCATTTCAACCGCTTGACTCATTTTGATAATTTAAATTTAGTGTATTATTATATAATTAAGCATTTCGTAATTATTAATGAACGTGCCAGTTATTTTTTAAATATTATATTATTTTCGTTCGACTTTCACACTTCCACAAATGCTAATGATCTAGATATAAGAATCCCGTGCAACGCCGGTTAGTTTAAACTAGTACATTATAAATCAGACTCAAACAAACTGTAAACATGTCCATAGAATATTCATTAAAAGTCTCAATAGCCTCATAAACGACGACTATAATGTACAAAAATAACCAATGTAATAATTCATCAATTGCATGAACCGCGCATACGCATAAGAAATATTCATACGAGAGAGTAATATGTCAAAAAAAGCAGACTCACAAAGAGGTGTGAATGTACCTGATGATGTGGCCGGTTATTTGGATGGGGGGTTGGCATGTGGGCTCCATGATGATAGACGGAGACAGGGTCGTGCTTCAAAGGCATCGGAGTGCCCGCGTTGTGTTTTCCTAAATCCGCAGCCAAAGCCTCCGCCCTCGAGAGTAAGCCGTCTTGTAGGCCGCTGTTCAAGCCCCCGAATAAGTCACCCTGAAACGTTAAAAGGGACACGTGACACTGATTGAAGAATCAAGGATCACGCGTTAAGGCTGGAATAACAGAATTCAGAAAGAGGCCTCGCGTCTTTTTAAACGAAGTTAAATCGTATCAGTCAAATCTTGTAACGTCAGCAGTTGATACCGTGCAATCTCTACAGTTACGATTTTCGGAGGGGGGTTGTTAGATCGGGGGCATAGAAAAGAGAATGCTACGTTAAACGTTAGAAATTTATTTAAGTAGATGTCGAATTTTGAGAAACTTTCTGTAAAAGGATTTAAGCGAAAGCTGCTATTTGTAATAAAAGAATATTATTTAAAAATTCGTGGCAATGTCGTTTTATGCGAAAGAGTTCGCGACTCGTTTGTGTAAAAGCACCCGGTCAGAGGTCACTCCACGTACTCAACATGGCCGTGCGGTCGATATTCTAAAAATAGTTTTGACACTGGAAACTTGAATTTAGCTTTTCCCAGACTTCGATTTAAACGGAAGCTGAACTGTGTTGAGATTTTTAACTCAGGTTAATTTTACATTATGTTGTAGTACTGTTGTGTTGATTACTTTTAACAATTTAGTGATAATTCTTTAGTGGCTGCTAATTTTTATTGAATTACTGATGCTTATTACACATCAATAATAATAATAATCTTGTAGATAAATTTACATACAAGTGATTCATTAGTTAAATATGAATTTCTTAATAATTAGTGTGTAACTGAAATATTAACGTTGTATTTCTCAGATCATTTTTTGTTCCCTGGTTCTTTGAGGGTAATCGATTTTGTTTAAATTACCTTTAATTGCACAGATATAAGGAAGTGTTGTTATTAATATTTTCCTGTACATTTTATGATCTCACTGACAAGTTATACGTCACAGTGCAGCCCACGTTATAGTGTAGGTACATGAAACATAAAATGTGCCTTACTGAGGCGAAATTAATGTTGTTTGAAAAGCAACTGCGTGTGACCTACGAAACTCGCTAATCAAGTTCGTTTGCTTGTCAAATGTCGCTGGGGTTGCTGACCAGACTATTTTGGGGTGCCATTAAAACCGGACGCGCGAAAGGGTCTGCCAATCCTTTCATGTGTTTGGAAACATGCTTATAATTACTGATTAACGACAATGAAAATGACTTTCGCAAATAGCAGTATAACCAACAGAAAATTTTTAAAAGTTAGTAAACAGGGTGTGTCAGTCGTATAATAAAGATATAACTATACTGCATTGTTCTACGTCAAATAAATACAAATAAATTGGTAGTGGAATATAACTTGTTACGATACATAACAACATATGTATAATATACTAAAACAAGTAGGGTGAAAGAGAAACTGGCAAAGGAAGCTTGGCCATCCCTTTAAACTGAACATCACCTAAAAATTTCGTTCAACTATACAAATGTACTTTTGTATGCTTTAATTAATCATGCAATATACTGGCTGACAAGGAAAAATGCCGAACTGTGAAATTCAAAAAAATGGGATTTCCAATTTTTGTTTGCTGCCCAAATTCACTTTAAGGGGGTGAAATTAACCCCTGAAAATTCGGCTATTTTCCAATTTTATTTTGTAACTCGTGAACTCTAAGGGATAGGAAATAATATTTCTTGACAAAAGTTACTTCTCTTAATTAGATCTATGATTTGGTAAAAATTATTTTACAGCTCACGAGTTATAACACAAAATCGAAAAATAGCCGGAATTTATGTAGTCAATTTCACCCAGAGTGAATTTGGGCAGCAAAAAAAATGCGTTGTAATCAGGAGGAAATCTGCTACATATTCACAAAGTCTCAGATTGTTTTGAATTTCCTTGTGACTCAGCTGATATTATCATCTTCATTTACGTCAATATTATTATCTATAGAGAGAAATGGATTGAAGTAAAGTTGCATGGTTCCAAGAGGTACATAAGATGGGTTAAACGAAATTTGGGGTCAAACCCATTTTTCTAGGTGGAGATGCTTCGGAGATTCGAAGGTGACTTTTGATTTTTTACACAAATTTAAATTATTTAAGTATTTAATTAATTATTTTAAATTTAAATTATAATTATTTAGGACCACATTGTTTTTTTTATAGCAGGATTATAGTACATTTTTTCTGAATACAACCCAGGTCTTACTGGCCAAGCAAATAGAAGCTTATAGTAACTTTTATATTAGGTCTACGGTTTTATTAGGTCTACCATAAAAATACTTTTGTAAATGATTTCTCGAATTCAATTGTAACGATCACCATCGCAATAGCAGATATACAACATTTCATACGTTAGTGTTAATATTAACACTACATTCGAGGTGGAACAAACGAGGACGTTGACGAAGATGAATCACATAATTTTATATGGAATAATGATAAACGGAGCACGACCGAGGGTGAAGGAGTAATAGGATCTCTTTCCCGTTGATATATTAATTGTATAATTGAACGAACTTACCTAGTGAAGTTCGATTGGAATTGTATAAGCGCCTCCTCCGAATAGATCAATCGTAGTCCCCCTACTCTATGCCAGTATTGTCACATTTTCAACATAAAATAAAACACGCATGCGGCCTCGGCCGCGATCCTCATTATTTTAAAGTGCTGCCGTAATAAATTGGGTCTATCTAATGTAATAGATAATGGGTTTTCCTGAAAAAATAAGGAAAAAGGGTGGGTTTGATCTATTCGGAGGAGGCGCTTATACAATTCCAATCGAACTTCACTAGGTAAGTTCGTTCAATTATACAATTGTATTTAGCGCCTCCTCCTCAAGATCAATCGTAGATGTTTAAAGTTCTATTACGGCAGTCCAACTGAAAACACTAACTGAGGAGTTAGTCTGAACAATCTTTTGTTCCATATTATACATAATACTTTTCAGTATGGATAAGGCAAATTGTTGCTTATCCGATCTAACATTTCTATCACAAAGTTTTGCAAATGTTTACGACTCTTTATTCCAGCCAGTTGTTTTACCAACAAAGTCTTTGTTAGTGACGTCGATACGTGAAGCGTACTATGCGCTGAGAACATGGTTGAATCTACGCTACTAGTTCGAACCTCATTTATCCAGCGACTCAAAGACTGCGTAGAAATCGTCTTAACTGACTTATTAGTGGATATACACAGTCCTTTCACAGAATTACGAATCTCTGTTGTACTTTCCAAATAACACAATAACGTTGAAGCTGCACATATTTTCTTGTTGCGAAAAAATGGTCAGGTTAAACGCAGTTGTAATGCGTTCTTCTTCGACGTCTTAATATGCACAGGAATCGATATCTCTAATTTATCCGCGGATATCCTAATGTTTTCTAACTCAATTAGAGAGAACGTCTGCATCCGGTGACCAGTAACTAACTCGAGGACAGTAATTAGGTTTTTGGGTATCGTGCACAAATCTAACCCTCCGTTCGCCGGCTGTTTTATAAAATATTCGACGGTAATCTTCGAATTCCAAGAAAAGTCGTACTTGGACCTAAAGGGACTTAAATTATAGATACCTCTCAATAAACGTTGAATTCTAATGACTTGTGCAACTTCAGTTACTACTATTAGTGAAATTGCTGATCAAACACAATTTGTGGTGCTGTGAGACAGTCCTTCTTCATGTAACCGTGTAAGGAACGCTAGGACCTCTGGAATGGACGGATTACATAGTTTCACTGTATTTTTGCTGCAGAATAGCCACTACTTGTTTAGGCCTATATCGTAATTTCTTAGCGTAGATTCGCTAATCGATGACATCATAATAGCTAACGCCAGTCCTGGAATTCCTTCTGCAGCTACTGCTTGTCAGATAATCTGCCTGCCACCAGAGTAAGACGCTTCCAAAGCGGGTACGGTTCCCTGTTATAAGAAGATAACAGATTTTGTATTCGATTTGAACTTGAATTTGAACCTCTAACATTGACTGAAAAAGTGTGTAGCATGGCTGAGCTGGCCAGTCCGGTATCACTACTATTCCCTCCGGTTCCTCCTTTTTAATTTTCCAAACGGTCTTCAGAATTGTACTAATCGGAGGGAGGGCGTAAAAATACAAGTCTTTCCCAGGCAGTGTAAAGACATCAACTGTCTCAGACCCAGAATCTTTCTTCCAAGAAACATAGCAATTATGTCCGGTGAACCTAAAATACGAATTATTTCTTTAAAAGTAATCCTCGACAATTCGTATTCTGTTTCGAGCTCTGATCTACGCGATTCGGCGTCTGTCTCCAAATTCTCGCGGAAGCTAATGTATAAAGCAAAAAACCCAAATGCCTCGGTTTTCGCACCACTGCCAATTTCCGTTGTAATCTTATTTAAATTCTCAAATTAAATTTCGCCCATTCTATTGATAAACGATATTGTACATCTTTGTGTTTTACATACAGCTTCCCATCCTGTGAGCGACACGCCTAAGTAGATCTCCATAGCAAATTCTAAGCAGTTGATTGTATTAATCCCAGACATAATATGTGTCTCTCACCATGTAAAATCTACAACATTCATCATTAGCGTCATAATAGCCTCGTAACTGCCGTTGTTATTTGCAAGAGGTAAGAACTTTTGTCGCTCAAATTCTTTCGCATAAACCCTGCTGTAATTAAAAGCTGGGTAGCAAGCTACAATTGTGTGAATAAATTGTGCGAAATCGCTTATCTTTCATTGAGATAATTTACGAAAGCGTTGTATCAATATCCTGATCGCTATCCTCTTTTTCCCGGGGCAGTTGCAGGGTTATACATGACGACCCAACGGTAAACCCTAAGAATCTGCACCTCTTTGCAGGGACCATTTGGCTCTTTACACAATTTAGTATAAACTCTAAATTTTCTAATAAATTGTGAGTTTTGTTCAAATTGCCTGTAGTCTCCGAAGAGGTGTCTTCAAGCAGTAACAAATTGTGTAAATACAGAACTGAACGTAAGTTCAGTTGTCATAACCCACTTACTACAAATTTCATTAATTTTGTGAAACCCATAGGGGTTGAGCTTAACACAAATAGTAAATAAATGAATTGGTGGTATTTCCCCAAAAAAATCAATTCTTAACAATTTTCTGTGTGGTCCATCAATTGATATTAAATAATACGCGTCCTTCAAATCGGTAATCGACATTGTATAACAATTCTATAACCTTCCAGTTTGAAGTGCTCTGTCTCCATAAACTCGTTATACTTAAGATTTAAAATTGGCCTAAAAGCCTTATCCGGTCTGGGAATTAGAAAAATCCTTGAGAGGAATTAATCCTTTCCCGGTTTGCATGTAACAACCGATGCATAATGAAATTAGCTATATCTGCCTTATTTGTTCCGGATAATTCTCTGTTTAAGACAGGCTTATATCGACGCGGAGCTGACTTAAACGGTTAATAAGGGTTATCTTATAATCCTTGATCCACGACAAAATCTATAGGTCTGAGGTTATCAGTATAAACAATCAGTATAAACTGATTGTAAACGACGAGAGGTACAGCTTACAGGACTGCTTATCGCCTCTTTAAGTCTGTTTCATTTCTGAACTCCTGTATGCACTTGATGTGTACGCTGTGGCTGCTCCGCATGCAGAGATTCCTGGGCCCGGTACGAGGGCGCCGCTATTCGCTTCTGTCTGCCTGACTCCGTCGAATAAGCCCTGTTCTGTGGACGGAACGGCGGTCCTTCCTAGCATTTTGCACTTTTCAAGCTGGAGGCTTTGATACCTTAAGATCTGCGGCGGACTGCTGTAAAAGTTTTGTTGGTTTTAGCTTCTCTGACAAATTTTTTACAGAAAGTGAATCATGAACCGCCGTCGTACTTAACATTCCTCTCATTGTATTAATATTAATAGTTAGGTATACAGCAGCGTTCACGCTGAACCTCGCCTTTTGCACTGTAAGTAGCTATATCGGTACTGTGGTAAAAGTACCTGCCTCTAAATATAGGCTATATTAATGTATATATGTAGGCGCAATAAATACGTAATAATAATAATAATACCCATAAGGTAATATACGACTTTTGCGAATAATCTTCTCGTCGTGTATCGAATCGGCAAATAAACGACAAACATCACTTAACATTCGCTCATTGCTATATTGCCCGTGGATTCTTGCAATAAAAGCATAGATGTTGTCTTTTCAACTTCCGAAATGCAAGCCCGTAATCTTGCTTCCTTCTTATAATTTGTAAGGATGTTCCATTTATTGCCAGTTTGACCTCCGCCTTAAACCTAAGGAAGTGGAGAAACAAACAAATGTTAGGAGGTGTATATTTCTCCCTTTTTTAGTTTATATCTCTCCTCCGCGGAGAGATGCAACTTTTAAATTTCTGCCCAGCGAATGGCGAAGCGTGAGTGGACCGGGGACGCTAAGATCCGGTCCTCTCTCAAACGCTGTCCAATGACATTTAAGACATCGCTGTTAAGGTCTTTTTCCCATTCCGCGGCCTCCGCTTTTCCGCTCTCCGCTGCGGGCAGTGTCATGGATGACGCTGATGTGGCGCCCCCTGATGCCGACATTTGTATCTGGTCGCCTGAAATCGGCGACGGCGGCGAGCGTAGTAGCGGCGGCGGAGGTGGCGATGGTCGCGGTGGCGATGCAACGGCCACGACGCCGGCGAAGGTGGTAGCGGCGGCGGAGGTGGCGATGATCGCGGTGGCGGTGCAACGGACACGACGCCGGCCCTTACCGGGCTCGATCCTGGTGCCTCCTCATCGCTTTCCGCGTCCCGCGATAACAATTCTATCCCGCTTCTTGACGCGGATCGACCTCCTATGAACGCATTTGACCACATTCTGCCATTTCCCTATCTTGAAATGCAGTTGAAACATATTATAATAAACCTGTCAAAGAGGTTAGGGTCTGCGTTGCACTATACAAACGTATAGTAGAGTACAGGTTATCTCCTGTACTCGCTCACACAGAAAATCTGGAGAGCCTACTTACTTATGCTTCTTAGGCATGTTGTACTCGTTCACGCAAATTAAATCTGGTGAGCGATATCAGCTTACGTCTTCCGGAAGTCCAGGTACAGGTTAAGGTCCGTACTCGCTCACGCAGAACCTTCTAGTGAGCGATACCAGGTTATGTCCATCGGAAGTTCGAGTACAGGTTAGGGCCCATACTCGCTCACGCAGAATAGGTCTGGTGAGTACTTCCGTACAGACAAACGTCTGTAGACATTTACATACAAAGTATGTAAATCTTTCCCAATATAGGGATCTGGTAATGGACAGCCGGGGAAAATCTGCTTACTGCTCCTTGCGACGATGCAACTTCCTCTTTTACCTCGGAAGTTCGAGTACAGGAAAACTCCTGTACTCACTCACGCAGAACTTTCTGGTGAGTACTTCTGGTAAGAATATTCCTCAGCTCCTTCTCCAATTCCTTAATTTCTCCTCTTGATTCCTTTTCCTATCCATTGCGTGTAAACACATGTGACTCTTTCGGCACAAAGAAAGAGAATGAGGATCGCGGCCGAGGCCGCATGCGTGTTTTATTTTATGTTGAAAATGTGACAATACTGGCATAGAGTAGGGGGACTACGATTGATCTTGAGGAGGAGGCGCTAAATACAATAACAGTTGTGAAGCGAATTCACGGTTTCGTTTTGTCCAGATACACCTCTATACCGTGGCAATCGATATTATATGGGATATTTTGCGTCAACTGCATCTGTCACTCGCGTCGCATTGCAAGGTTTGGCGGCCACGCAAGGAACATCGTCACATTATTCGAGGAAAATCGAAACAACTCTAATGCGAAGCAACTTGAAACTCTAATAAAACGAAGGAACTTTATGATATGAAAGCGCTATATCACTTTTGAAGTTTGATTGCAATGTAAAAGAGTCATACATTTTATCGACCACCAACGATTGCTTCGAGAGACAGTATTTTTTATATGAATACCAATATTCCAGTTGTTGAAAAATAAGTTTAGCAGAAAAATAGTAGGGAATTATTAGGAATAATAATTTTACTTGAAAATTTTATTTTAATTTGAGGTTTGGCGGGCTGTTTTATCGTATCTTGAACTATTGTTCTGAATTTTTGGGTGATAGTGAAAAAAAGAACATGGCAGATACAGAGAGAGAGCGTTGAAAAATAATTAGGTGGCCCTGGCGTTGACGAAAAGTACTGTCAGGGTTATCCAAAACAAAAAGGAAAAGAGATTCTTAAACTGTATGAATGTGGCTATGGCTGGTAGTAGATTTATTGCCATATCTGTTACGGTTCCTATTTTATTTAAAGAAGTTTTACCGATTTTGAGACAAAATCTTTCTCAGACTCAAATCAGGGGGCTTCAACTTCTTCAAAAGGCTGACATTTTAACACTTTTTTATTTTCTTTAATGCAACTACTATCACCCATATCCACATTCATATAGTTTAAGAATCTCTTATTATCTTAAACTGATTTGTCCAATCGTTTTTGTACCAAAAATTAACAAAGAATTACCTATTTTCCGGCCCAACAAGGCGCACTCCCCCCTTAACGGAACACGAAAATAGAATACAGGCAAACAGTGTCATCGATTTCTTGGCTTTATTAAATATCGATAAAGGCCGATTCATTGTCAAAACAGTTTAACGGGAACCATCTATGCCATGGAGTCCGATTAAAGTAATATGAATCCGTCTTAATCAAATCGCCGCCAAATCGCATCGGCAAAACGTTTTAACTTGATAATTGCAGACTGTGTAAGTGAAACTCTAAAAGCATATTTTCCATGTGTCACTTGAAACTTGTATCTGAGAAATAAATGCTAAACAACAATTAAAAAAATTTATTGCAACACTTCTGTTACTACGTATCCAATGTCACATTTATGTATACATATATAGTTACTCGCAAAAGTATCCACCCACCACATACATGTAACATACATATTTTACACATTTAATCAATGTCAGAGTTAGAGTCCCCACTCCTAGCTCACATTCTCACTTGAGTAAAGTACTTGTAGTTATTTAGTACCATCTACTAAAGAAATGTTCAAAGAAATTTTAGTAGAGAAATGGATCAAAATAAGCGTGACTTCTAGAAAAAAAATTATTTCAATCTCTACAAAATGAAGTAAAAGTTTATATAAAATGAATATTAAATTTGGAGAATATTTTGTGCACTTTTTTTGCGACTCCCATAGATAACAATATTTTTTAAACAAATTATGTACAATTTTTCAATTAAACTCCACCTAATTTGAAATGTATGAATCGTTGTTTATAATAATGTAAATTAGAATTGGTGATTCTAATTTTAACATTGATCAAATATGTAAAATATGTTACAAATTTTACAGTGGGTGAATTCTTTTGTAAGTAACTGTATTTAATTATAATTTTAATACCCTCGCGTGTCCATGTAAAATATTAAATAACATTTTGAAGAAACTTAAACAATGTAAAAGAAAAGTTTCTTCCTCTGATCCTAGTACACGAAAAGTATTAAAAATTTATATTAATATATTTTTAGGGTAGGTACTCATAAAAGCGTCGATAGTTTCGTCCAGTCACTCGAAGCCAAGAGCGATTCACTATCCACTTACTTCATTATAAACTGTAATGTCCGCATCGGTCGATCAATGTTTCATGTGAAAACCACCGTCGTGCTTCAGCGCTTCGATTATTTATGAACTCCTCGGGTCTTCGTCGAGTACGTGTACTGTACTGTTTGTCTGTAGGTTGCTGAACTACCGGCACTTTTTCTAATTTCGAAGTTTCTCATCGTGTTTCCCTTCCTGCGTGCCATGAAATAGCCATTTATAGAGTATTTTGATTTCAATTTTGTAGCGTGACGGACTATTCCCTGCCAATATATATCCTCGACTTTGCGTAGTAGCTTATAATTATTATGTTCAAACAGGAACAGTTACGTTACAATTTGTTATAATTTTCTAGTATACTTGTATACTTGAATGACACGAAACTTTCCATTTTTCCTACTGGAATCTCAATAGAAATCTCAGTAGAATTTGTGATTGCGATCGAAACTGGCATATGGCAAAATCTATTGGAAAACTTGAGACATGTATTTTTCTTATCGATTGAAATTCATGCTCAGGGGACGAAGAATGCTTTCAATATTCTGTTTTCGAATTTTGACTTTGAGATGAATCGTGAGCACAGTAATAAAATTCTTAAAAAAAACAACTGCTACATAGAACTTTTTAGTCAGAAGTGTTGATCTTTCGATGCTAGTCTTCTGTACAAATTGTTATTCTTATAATAAGATTCTTATCGTGAAATAAATAAATAAACTACAAATTCAGAAAAAAAAAACTTTTGTTTTTGATATCAATCTACAGTTACATCTCTTTTTTCATTTTTTATACTAAGAGAAGGAATTCTAGAAGGCAGTTGGGTGATTCATCGTTTTAGAATTTAATTTGTGCAAAGGTATCAATGTAAGATAAAATGTGAATAATCAAGAAACTTTCAGGACTGGATATTTACGATATACATATTATGACAGATATTGTTAATATGCTAGCAAATAGTGATTTTCCTCATAATACGTCGAGGCTGTCATTATAGACCATATCAATTGAAAATATTCAATATTTAATTTTAGATTAAATTGTGGATAGTAATCGAGATGTAGGTAATAATATAACTCGTCCCTCGCGTGACAGAAAGTGTTCGTCACTGAGACGAATGCGTTATCTAAACGAAGTGTTAATAGACGATAAATTTTGAACTGCGTTTTCTCTTGAACTGAGAGTGAAGACCATTAGTTAAAGATAACTTTAACCTCGCACTCTGCAAGTGCATAGATACAGGCAACTCTATAGATTGTTCAAATGTTGGCAATCTAGAATTCCGACTAGCTATGATTAGGCACAAAGTTATCCGTGAAACCTACATTTAAATAAAATTATACGTCCTAAGATTTTGGAAATAGTATTTCATGTATTTTTCTGTTACTCCATACACAGGAGAGATTCCAACTTAACCATTTGTTATTCAGCATATCTTTTCAACATTATAAAATTAGTTACACGTTTTCAGTTTATGTGTTATTTTATTTATAAAACTTGTTTATTCTGTATGTAGTTTGCAGGAATAATAGCATATAGAAATTCGATCTACGCGCATCACTGTACACAATTAAATCGTTGCGAAATCTTTAACAACTTTTCCTAACCAAAGGGTCCGTTGGCGACGTATGGGTTTTTCAAACCTTTCCCTTTTCAGCTGGTAGAATGCGTTGATGTAAAAAAACACTTTAACATTAATTTTCAATGTTAATGACAATTTTACGGACACTTTTTTAACCAAATGTCCACCGATCCGGAGGTTTAAATTGGCCGCTAAGATCCACGACTAATAATATTTTTAATTATACCAACTATTTTCGAAAAAGTCTTTACATTTAAACTAGTGTTCTATTATAAATAGAAGTCATATTTAACAATAAACACCTCAATACAGATATACAGAAATGAGAGGCAATTATTATTAATAATTGTTTGAACTCCAATGTTTGAACCACAATTTGCAAATAGTGCCATTGTGTAAACTAATAATACTTATCGTGCCCCATTCATTCCTCGCTTCAGAATTCCATTATCTCAAATAAACAAATATTAATTTCAAAATTCTTAACTAAGCAGTGCGATTGCAATTAAACACACGTGAAATCACTCGAGTAGTTGCAAAAGAAAACCGAAGAACCCTGTTACCTTATTAAAAAACTAAATACGAATGAAGCTTGATTATTTATCCAAAAAGATACTGTTACGTCTATCTTTCAATTTCTAACAGACCGCATTTAGGTGCGCCAGTGCAGCTAGGTTTTGCTAAGGCACCGTTTGGCAGAAAAAGGGCAGAGATGAGAAAAGCGGCGGCAATGCCCAGCAACGGATACAGATTGCTCTTGTTAGCTGCGTAGTTAGCACCTCGTGCAGTTGTTTAGCAAAGTTTCTACGGAGTCCCCCTTCGAGCCTCGATTCAGTACGTCCCCGTGGTTAATAGAGTCATTTTTCCGAGCTGCCTGCGGCCAACCCACCCGTTAAATACGTCTTCCAGCCACGGCACGTTAAAGATTAGCCAATTACAATTGAATTATCGCACCCTACAAGCCGTCCGTGTAATTTATCTGCCCGAGTTGATTCGCGAAAAGGCGGGAATGATTAAGCTCGTAATGTACCACGCGAAACAAAGTGTTACATCAACCTGTTCCCCCCGTTCCCCCAGACAATAATTCCGCCATTCTCGCAAGTGATTATAGCATAAATTGGGAATACTCGAGTATTCGAGAAGATGGGGTAAAGTAAAGTGGTTCGATATTTATGAGAAAATAGTGTGTAATTGCTATTTTGTGCGGGAAAGGAAATTTGTCAGGAATTCGTGACAAAGTGGATAGTATAAAAATGAATAGGCAAAATAATTTTTGTAAACAATTACGAAACCGACACTGATATTGGAAATTAATTGTAACTGAATCATTGTAAACTTAAGTAACTTATATAAATTTTAATTACTTTATGGCTGATAAAAAAATTGTTTGTTTAGCAAGACTGTACGTATTTAATGATGGAGGTAAATTTTCTTGTCAATTTTTTTCTTGTCGTTTCTTGTCAAGTTAAAATAAATCATGTAAATTTGAATGATCTCATTCAGCATTTTAATTTGCAATAATTCCTATTCAGTATTCACAAACGCAATAAAAATTGTCGTGACTTTTAATCCATTATACTGCATATTTAGTATTCGACATGCAAATTTTATTTCGGCTAAAATGTTTGAATTAACAAACAATGTTATTAGTCATTACTTTTCAAACAATATAATTTTTCAATATTCATAGATTCTATTTTGATATATTTTATTAGAAAATTCATCCCTCATCATTTAATTCGTAGCATTGAATTGAAATACCAGCTTGTTCTGCGAGGCAATGTTTATTTGAATTCAGAGCACAACACTATTCATAAAATAGCATTTGCGATATTTCTTTCTCCTAGAGCCATTTACGAGTCGATCAAAATTCGTTTCGATTGCTTCCCAACGAAGAATATAAATTTTGTAAATTTTCGCGGCTGATGGGAAAGGTGGCGTCCTAGCCAAATTTTTATTACATTTTTTTACTGCTCCATTCGTCATTCCATGATGCAATCCACTTCTATCTCTCATGCACAATGTTTCGCATTGAAAAAAAGGAAAAAAACTGAGCCACTTTTGTCAGAATGAAATAAACTGCATAAATAAAGTACATATACCTGAAAGCTAAGATGAATGGAACACAACTCGATGCAATTGAACACGACGTACACATTCATGACTATATAATGCATAGAGTACTGGTTTCCATTTAAGTTTCACCAGATGAAAGAAACTCACAGTTTAAAATAAAGACGATAAAAAATTCAATCTGGAAGCATACAAAATAGGGCAGAGGAAATTGATTTGTTTTTTTAATTTGTCTGCCTCAATCACGGAAATGTCAGGAATAAAACTAACTCTAATGATTCTGTTTCTTCTAAACTTGTATTTTCTAATACGTGGCAAACAATACCCATTTCAGTATTTATATACAGAAAGGAGAACGTAATAGAAAATACACTTACTAAATGCGTAAACTAAGAAAACAATAATATAGAGGGTCTACTTTTTTTTAAGTACCAGATATCCATGTGTATATGCAGCGAGGAGAAGTTTAAGTATATTTTATGTTTTCGGAAGAAAAAGAAAATTAAAAACTTTTTTATTCGTGTAAAATTGACACGAATCGTCCGAAAATTTAAATACGCAACGAAAGGGTTCAAGGATGAAGTTCCTATAAACGGCTTATTTTTTTACCAACATTTAAGAAATTTTTGCAATGATACCAATTCACTAATCCTTTCACCGTACATTAAGCGTACTACTTTATTTAACACTATGACAAGTAAAAAAAGTTATTACAGTAAAATTATAATAAATACAAAAGAAATCCTCATTGCTCGTTGAAATCACATATCGGATTATTATATTTAAAAGTCTTGTTATCTAACGTTCAAATTGAAATTGATACTTATTTCTATTATAATTAGCTATGGAGTTTTGTTCACGTTTTATTATATTATTTATCGGTCCCTTTTAATGATAGTGCTCCAATAAGTATGTAAACGATAATTTGATGGTAGCGTGGCAAGTGCAGGCAATTATTTTATTCTCATAAGAATGACGCTGACGTAGTATTATTTCCTATTACAGTATTATTAAGTGTAATACCAATGTTGACCATTTCCACTTTTCATTTGTTTTAATACCCTTAATGACAGTATAGAATTAACGTCCTCAACGTAAAAAATTCAATATTCTATAAAGTTGCGACAAATAGTACATATTGAATGCAGAATTTATACTCTGACTAATGATGTGAAAACTGTATTTGACAATCTACAGTGGCGTCGCTTATAACTTGCATGGGAAATATTTTCAACCCCAAAAATTTGGATTTTAATGAAATTTCGTGTGAATGCAGTGCATATTGGAGTATGCAGGAGCAATGTTTTTTGTCTGTGGAAATTCACTCCGCAGGGGTGAAATTAGCCCTTAAAGGTATCGTGATTTTTTAATATAACTATTTTTAAACTATTTTATTTTGTTTTAGAAGTGTGATAGAGATTAAAAAACTGAACAATCCTTATATGTAAATTTCTGTTCTATATTGCATCGGTATAAAGTTATATTAAAAAAAACGAGAAAATGCGATAGTTTGAATGTCACTCTTTTGGAGTGAATTTCCGGTGACCAAAAAACTTTCACTTGACACACTCCAATGTGTTCTGCGTTCACAGGAAGTTTCATTAGAATCAAAATTTTCGGGTTAGACATATTTCTTTTTTGGTCAAATTTTTGTTAAAATAAATAAATAGTCAAATACCAAGTATTTTTTGCATTAAACATCTGTTTCTATTCTCACTAGATTCGCAAGGTGCAGTAGTGTTTCATTATTCGCAGGACCATCCGGGACCGGTCGTGTGCTATTTTCGGTGCATGGTTACGATTTTTATCGCGACTTCGAGTCCACCCACCGTGCCGCGCCGCTGAGGACAGTATTTAAGGGGAGTTTCCGGTGTAAAAGTCGATTTTTTTTATATCATTTTTCGAATGTTCAACCTTTTAGGAAAACGTATTTAAAAGGATTTGTTGAAATTCGCAAAATTCCCGAAGTTATAGGCATTTGAGTAGCGGAAAATGCATGGGCAACAACTGGCCACTCGGCCACTCACGTAAAATTTTAAACGCGTTTTTCTCGAAACAGTGTTCTCAAAACGGTGGGCCCAGTATCTCCGATTTGACTGAAACTTTTTTTATTTCGAAGAATATACTTCTGGCTAGGGGGAAAGTAGAAAAATTATAAAAAATTGAAAATTTATAATTTTCAAAGGCATTGAAAGGGCGAAAAATACATGGAAAAGTGATTTCAAACTTGAAGTGTCATTATCTTCTAAAAAAAATGTCATTTTTGTAATTTTTTCTAGTTCCCCCTTAGCCAGAATAAGAATCGGATAATAACTTTTGGAGATACAAGTCCCACCGATTTGGATCAATTTTTTGACGCCTTGACTTTAACGACTCCCCAGTGCCGTCTGCAATGATTAATTATAAAACAAAAAATATATTACTATAATCTAAGACATCCTTAATACAATGCAAAATGTCCCATTAAATTATATATGGTAGTTTTCCTTTAAGGGGTTAGGCCACCTTGAACGGAGCAAAATTGCAGTCATTTTCGGCATTTTTTTTTAGGAAGATATTGAAATAAACAAGAAGTTTAATATGAAGTCTGTTATTATACAACTCTCGCCAGAAAAAATCGTATTTTTTATTCTTACAAAATGGCGGCGGTAGAGCCGTGATATGCAAGATCTTGAAGCGCGACGTTTTAAACGGTGTTCAATCTCACGGCTATACCGTTTGACTTACAACAAAAAAACAAAAAGATTTATTTTCTGCATGCCTAAAACTATGGAAGTACGTAGCCGTTTTGCGATATCTTGATCATATTCTTTGCAATTGACACTTTTATAAAAAAATTAAATGCACTTTTTCTTCCCATGTTCACCATTTCGTGACAAATTAATATTTCTGAATTTTCCTACGTACTTCCATAGCTTTAGGCATGCAGAAAATAAAACTTTTTTGTTTTTTGTTCTAAGTCAAACGGTATAGCCGTGAGATTGAACACCGTTTTAAACGTCGCGCCTCAAGATCTTGCAAATCACGGCTCTACCGCCGCCATTTTGTAAGAATAAAAAATACGATTTTTTCTGGCGAGAGTTGTATAATAACAGACTTCATATTAAACTTCTTGTTTATTTCAATATCTTCCTAAAAAAAAATGCCGAAAATGACTGCAATTTTGCTCCGTTCAAGGTGGCCTAACCCCTTAATTAATTCCTAAATATCACCTATTTTTTGGGGCTCTAGACCGGAACCTCTCCTTAAACAAGACACACCGAGACTAACAAGGGAAGATCCCGAACCCGAAAATTCAAAAAATTCTGAAACTTTGTGAATACGTAGGGGATTTCCACTTCATTACACCGCAAATTTTTGTTTGCTGCCCAAATTCACTCAAAGGGGTTGAAATTAACCCCTTGAAAATTCGATACTGTATTACAACTTGCCAACTGTAAGAAATAGAAAAACAGGTTCAGGACAGAAGATACTTCGTTTAACTAGATCTATGATTTGGTAAAAAATTATTTTACGGTTTGCAAGTTATAACACAAAATCGGGAAATAGCCGGATTTTCAGGGGTCAATTATTACACCCTCTGAGATTGAATTTGGGCAGCAAACAAAAATTGCGTTGTAATCAGGAAAAAAGTCCCTACATATTTATAAAATTCCAGAAGTATTTGATTTTCCGGGTTCGGGATCTTCCCTTGTGAGTCACATAAAACTCGAAGTGGGGATGTCGAATGTCGATCGTGCGTTTCCTAAAGGATAAACCCCTCGAACTTTACGAAGCACGACCATATTTAAATCACTAGATTTTTCATCCTCAATTTTACAGACGATCTTCAACCCTTTACCTAAATTTCAGCTGATAAAAAAAAAGACGCGTCTAATATTGTACTCCTCTACCCATGTGTTACGTTTCACCATAATCGGAAAATGTCAATTAAGTAATATTCTTTGTAAGACATACACAGAAATCTACTTTGTTCTTCAAAATTGTACAATATTTTGTCCCACATACAAAATTCAAATACAAAATTAAATTATCTAAGCGTATTCAAAATAAGGCTGAGACTATTTGCCGAATTTTTCGGTATTCGAATATTCAAATACTTCAGTTGCTCAATTATTTGGCGAATATAATTCGAATATCCAAGTATTCGAATACTACTCGAATATTTAAGTATTCGAATACTATTCGAATATTTAAGTATTCGAATACTATTCGAATGTTTAAGTATTCGAATACTGATGTATTCGAATAGTATGGTGTGAATTATAAATCAAGTTCTTTAGGTTCATTTGTGAGGATAAAATCTTGTAAGCTAATTTTGACCCACTTCACACTTCATACTGATGTATTCGAATAGCATTCAAATAATAACATTCGAATACTCAAATATTCGAAGTTTATTCGTGGCATTCGAATACTTGTAAAATATTCGAAGTTTATTCGTAGCATTCGAATACTTGTAAAATATTCGAAGTTTATTCGTAGCATTCGAATACTTGTAAAATAATCGAATATTAAATTATTCGAATAGTCCCAGCCGCAATTCAAAATACAGCAAATATTAACTTACACCACCCTGTAATTTATGAAGCATTCAAAGTTACCGCCTTAAACCGACAGTTTACTTACACAACCCTGAATAATTCCAAAAGTAATCAATAAATAACCCGATCGAAGTGATGACTCTGTGCTTTATTATCCAGCCGAGTTTGCGATTAAAAGCTGGTCCACGATCGAAACGTCGGTTACTAGCGGCTAAATGCAGAGTGTTCGAGGGCCGACGGCCAACGGATATTGCAAATTGGGACAATTATGTTATTTCCGTCCGATAACCTACATCGCGAAGTAGTCTGACGAATGAATAAGTAAATTCTTCCAGAAAATCTGACGTCTGACACGAAAACCAGCAGACTGTTCGAATTATCACTTGCATGGCGGAGTACCTGCTGTCTAGAGTAACGGGTATATTATCCCCGTGGTGCCGGGTCCTGTCATGATGAAATTCAGTTTCACTTGTGACACAGACGCGACTGGACCTCGCCGTCACCGTCATCGATTTAGAAACGATCCAGATTTATATCGCGCTCGATATTTTCCTGCAGGAAGCTCCCTGCCGGCGCGGCGTCTAGTCTGACGCCGTAACTCGTCGCCGCGTCGCGTCGTTGCTTCGTTCGACATAGTGCGCAAATAATTGATGCCGTTCATTCGATAACGCAATTATTGCGTTATTATTCATGCAAGCTACGAAATACTGCGTCCTATTGTAAATTACCATCGGCTGAATGTCTGGTGGCCGCCATACGAAATATTGCCGTACATCAGGCGGCGATACAAAATGCTCGTGGTGCATTCCGCGACAGGGATAAGAGACACGAGATACATCCTTCGGTTCTGGCGGCTCTGACGCAAATACACAGCGGAGACTGGACCAACTTCAAACGGGTGGTATTTTTCGGGAATATTATCTAGGATGACGAATCGCCATAGACTCTTGTTGACTATAGTCGTGTTCAGATTTATTGGCCGGTGAGTTCGGTTTCTCGAGCAGCGCGCAAGGAGAAATCAGCCACCACCACCTGACGATCGTGGATTGGCAGTTGAAGTTCCTTAGGATCTTGGTGAGAAGCTAGAGAAAAGTAGCACCGAGGCAAGCAGCAGGTGTTGGGAGAATACCCTTCAGGAAACTCACCGGCCAATAAATCAGAACACGACTATAGTAGGGTAAATATACCAGTAAATGGACATTACCAGTGAATGGACATTTTTTACTAAAACGAGTCAAATAAGTTACTAAAATAAGCAACTAATTAATTATAGACTTATTCTAGTTTCTCGCTTCATATCCAAACAATTTTCGCAACACGTGGAATCAATCGTGCTGCAAACATAATTTTATAAAAGTGTCCATTCACTAGCCTTAAGTGTTCATTTAATGGTGCGTCTACCTTATGTTGTAAGAATGTTTACGGGAGGATGCCTACTATGGAAAGTCAGGGCACTTTTAACCCGGCATTTGTGTTGAATGGTCAGGAGTCGAATGAGATGATGGTAGTGACAAGGGATGATGCCCAACCCGGAAATTCAAATAATTATGAAATTTTAGGGATATGTAGAGGATATATAGATAGTTATGTATTACGCAATTTTTTTTTGCTGCCGAAATTCACTCTAGGTAAGGTGGAGAAATTGAGCCCTAAAAATCCGACTATTTTTCGATTTTGTAAGAGGTAGAGGAATAGTTTTCTGACGAAAGTTACTTCTTTCAGTTAGGACTATCATTTTGTGACTTATAGTTTGCGAGTTTTACAATACTTAAACTTTCAGCAGTCAATTTCATCCCTTAGAGTGAATTTGGGCAGCAAAAAAATTGCGTCATAGATATATGCCTATTAGAGATGTACCGACTAGGGTTTTGGTGGACTAATCGACTAGCTGATTAATCGGCCCTCAAAAAGCCGACTACTCGGCTGTCCGTTTTCGTTACTTATTTCGGTACTTATTTAATTGCTTCACTAAATAGTAATCATTATTTCAAATGTTTATGTAATAATTATGTTACATACTAATATGTATTAGTAACTATACTACGTGTTAAAAAATATTAATATTATAGGTACTAATGACAATGAAGAAAGAATATTGTATTTTTATTTGTATGCCTTATCAAGTTTATCAGTAATACTGAAAATTCAAAGCCTATCAATCGGCGAGAGCTATACTTATATCCTCCACATATCCCCAAAGTTTCATAATTTTTTTAATTTCGGGGTTGAGGATTTTGCTTTTTTAATTGTAAAGCTATACTGAAGTGGTAAATTTGGCAAATTAGAAGCAGTACTGATTGGGACATAAGGGCCTAAAACCGCTACCGAATCCTATTTTTGGGTTTCATGCATTCTGCATTGAGATTAATCGCGACTGAATGGCAGTTGGCATTATCTAGGTGCCGCTATGTGTGAACCCCAAATCCTTCTCGCGTTGTATTTGTTTCAAGTTGACCCTTGCAATGCTCAAAACAAGTTCAGAAAAATGTGTTGCGAAATGAAACAAGTTTGGTAAATTTTAAAGAATTCAGTATTTGTAATGAGAACCGTAAGAAATTAAATTATCTTATTATTATTGCCAGAAAGCATAAATCCAGTAATTTAATTAAGAGTGCTGAGTGTGTCATGCGAAAGATGTCACGGTTGCAACTGTTTGCCGCATTTGCGGGAGGCGTAAGCGACCCATAGCTCTTTTTACGGCACTCCAACTATCCCGCATCACCTCATCGCATGTCTAAATAATCAATTTACTACTGGCCATAATCGTAACCACGAGTTAGCAAGTTTATGTCAGCGAAAGCATCATAACTACGTGGCTTCGTAAAGCATAAATACGATTATGAAGTATTTTGCCTAAAGCAACAGAGTTCGGAGTTTTGTCTCTTCATCTCTCTTTGGCTCATACATTCCTCCTTCACATTACAATATAGCCCCTTTTATTTTGTAATACCTCATTGCGCAGTAGTAATTTTGACGCCTTAAATCACTCGTCAGGTTGAAAGGGTACATGGTTCTATATTTTTGTCGTTATGTTTATTTATTTTTTGTTAAGTGCTACTTTTAAACTCATAAGGCCAGAAATTTATTAAATGGTATCAATTCTTTTGTTGATGAATATATCATTGAGAAACTACAAACATGTATCTATAGGTATGTGTGCAAAATATCCTCCCCTTAACGATGTGCAGTAATGTAAAATCAAATGTTCCTCGGTATTTTTTAAAAAGAAACGGTTGTATTTTTATAATAATAACAACTTATACGCATAATCGTTACTTGCATAATGAAATATGCTGAATACGAAAAGAATTAACTGTTTCAGTTAATAATATTATTATAAAATACCGGATCGTTGATGAATATTAGGTACCCAAAATATCATTCTTAATTTATTCGTTTCCAATAAATCAATAATTAAAACAACTACTACAATTATTCTTAGAAATAATACTCAAAAGTTTTGTTGTATTTAGAGTAATTATAAGTACAAAATATAATAAAATCCTCGCTTGCTTAATTCATTATCGTAGTCAAATAAATTGTTCACTATTAAATATACATTAATTTTATTTGTGTAATTGTAGTAATTGCTTTTCTTAAACTGAAAATCTTGTTATTAATAATTACTAAATTAATCAACCAAGAATAATTTAGTAATGGCTCACGGTGGCACTACATTTTTGCTGTCGACCAATGTATGATGAATGTAATCAATCATATTCTCTACTCACGTTATGCCTCGGTGACCAGGAATTGCACATAATGGAGGCATCTTCCAATATACGACTCTGTAAAAAGAAAAGGTTTCGATTTTTAACTGTTTCACAACCTTCGATACATTCATAAATTTTTTTCCTAATTTCCTTCTTGCAACCGAAATTTATTTAATAACAGTTCCTTTACATCTAACTCATTAATATTATTCTTCATTCAATTAATTATAGTAACCTCATTTTCTTGTAATTCAAAATCTGGACATTAAATTTGATTGTACAATAATTCTGTGAATTGCATGAAAGACGATGATATATTTACATATTTATTGCTTTTACGTACAATAATATTTTCAAAACAAGTATTTTATACTAATATAACTAAAATACTAGCTTCGCTTTCTAATTTCATATTTCAAGTTCAAGTGTTTTAACGCATTATACAATATTTAAAAATTCTCCAACTATAAGCATCATATGCAAATTAATTCCTTATCTGCGAAAACCGAATTAACGTTTAATTTATGATAAACTTTATGGAGTCCAATAAAAAGGACGTATTGAATTTTTCGATCCTGTAAAAAATATTTATGCGAAATTTAAATAGAGTGCAATATGTATATTTATGTATTATATGTGTGGGGCAGTTCTATGTATAGGCATCTAAGCTCGTCCATACTTGTTCCTTTATAAGTTTTAAATGTCGTTGAACTCTCTGTGATAGGTGATAGACTGCTTAGAGACCAAATCGAGACTGGAAAGCTGGTAAAATTTTCCAACCTGACGCTTTGACCCCGATAATCTGTCTAGACTAGTAGCCATAAATATTAATTGCTCATGGAGCACTGTCGTACACTTTTCTTCTAGAGCATCCATGTTTCCTTTACATATTTAGAATAAGCTTAAATTAAACTGAAAACATAACTAAATACGCACAAGTATTGAAAATATGTTTATTAGCATAATTTACAAAAAAAGAAGTCGTTTAAATTGATTTTCGCTCTTACCAGTTGATATAATAATGGGCTATATTCATCAGTGTATAGGTACTCTTAACAAATTATATAAGTACCTACAGTTGTCCATTGAATCGACTGAAGATACTCATGATCACTAATACTTAATATCTCTGCTATCTCAAAAATAACTGCGGGTGGACTCAGTAACGAACTTAACTTGTCTTAATTGTAATGAATTAAGTGTTAACAAAATGATGGAACTGTTACTCGTCTAAGTAAATGAAATCATGTTTTACTTTCTTGACCCCGGCTAATTAATGGAGATAATTGATACTGTAATTTTAAAGCGATGTTGTTACGAGTGCTTCAGATATTTTGATTCCCATTTTTCTACGAAAATAGTTTTTATTGTTTGTGGTTTCCAAATTTTAGACTACGTTGTCTTATATAAAAAGAGACAGCTTCTGATAGTTGTTTAGAATCACATTTAACACATAAATGTATTTACACATTCACTGACAAAGGAGGGATGATTTTTAGACTGTGATGTTGTATGACAAAGCAGATGCTATTACTGCAACCAGAATAAAAATAATATTGTCAAATATAGGTAAACAAATAGAATATAATTTTATAGTAATATTTTCCTGGCTTTCCCTCAAAATTTCATATTGAAGTACCGAATGAGATTCAATAGGCTTGATAATTTTTGAATCCCTTCATTCCAAATCTGTCACCTAAAATCAATCTCGAAACGACTATCG
Source organism: Andrena minutula (assembly GCA_929113495.1). NCBI lineage: Eukaryota > Metazoa > Arthropoda > Insecta > Hymenoptera > Andrenidae > Andrena > Andrena minutula. Next base: position 42,878,552 of record OV815994.1, read on the forward strand.
CCGTGATGATTAATGGATTTCCATAAATCAACCTGATGATCTATGCGACGATATATTTTCCATCGGCCAGAAATCTGTGTATATCGGTGCAGTTTATCTGTCAACGGGGCTTAATATTCATCTAGTCTGCATATTTTATTCTCAGCAATCGCGTGATGTGTATATTTAAAGCGCGCCACTAAGATTGACAGAATCGGGCCATTGCAGCGTCGCGACGCCGCGCCGGCGGGCATCACAAATTAAATGAGTCATTTTAGGATTCGCGCAGAACTCGATATCGTTCTCATTAAAGTGCCGGTCAATTCTGTATTCAATCGGTGCTGATGACAATGATCGTGTCATTGTACGAGTCGCGACTGACATCGATGCTTCATATTATCGTCTTCATTAATCTGTCAACTTCTCCAAGCTGTTTTTTTACAGTAATTTTTAATACCGTTACATGTACCTTTCTATGTAAATCTCATACGATCTTGTTGCGTCATAAAATATACACACCTACACACGTTCGGTCGAATACGACATGGGAATTAAAGTTCAATCACATATGTAAACAAGAATAATATTTTCGAACAAAATTGAGTACGATTGTTATAAGAATCTGGAAAAGAATTTATTGAAATAATATATTATTTTTTATAACTCGGTTTAGAAGTATTGTGACATTTTTATTTCTTCATTTATTTCGTAATGTTAAGGAGGGTTGCCTATATCGTACCACTTAAGATATTTTGCGTTATATTCCGAATTTGGTGCTAATTTAATTGCAAGTTAATGTTGCATATTGTAGCTTGATGTGTTTGTCACCTGCTATTAGCTTTTGCTCAGAACAAATTAATTTGTTATTAATCTTTTTAATAACCGGTCTCCTAAATCGTACCTCTCGGTTTCCAAAATCATACCTCTTCTAAAAAAAAATAATTTCCTATTACGGGGAAAAAATTCTAATGGGAATTTTTTTTATTTTTTGTTGCTCTTCACAAGACTGTTTTGGTTCCTTACACCAAAATAAGTGTGTATATCAAAAACTGGCCCATATGGACTATATTTACAGGTCGCTACGATTATTTTACACAATTAAGTAGATGAAGTGCAGCATATTTGGAATACTGTTGGTAATTTGGAATAAATACCGAAGGTGAAGGTAATTTGGAATATTCCAAAGCCTTGCGATACTTTTGTTTCACGCGTAACGGGTACAACCGGTTTGGACCATTTATATTTACCTAAGATTGTTCCTGTATTATAATTTGTCAGTCTGATCCGATAATAAACGAAATAATTTTATTATTTACATGTTTTTTTTAAGTTTATAAAGTGAAGGTAAATTGGAATACCGGTATTCCAAATTCCAGACACTGAACCCTGCCTCAAGAAGCTTAAAGTTACGATATACTATAAACTTTTTTGTATTTATATTTCTTTTTTGTCCACCTTTAAAAAATAACCGTAATGCATAAATATTTTACCGCCATAATCCAGGGACTGAAGAAATGGAAAACTTGTACAACCTTCGTTCTTCCACCACTTAACGATATCTTAACGATATTACCAATATATCATTAAGTTATCGATAAGATATCGATAATCAATAGTCCCAACTCTGGTTCCATCACATACTTGCTTACATACAGTGTTACACATTAAAAAAACAGTTGTTTACAAGAGCACAGTTTCGTTCGAAACTTTGAGTCTCCTGAGGCAACGTTTAGGGTTGCTTGATCGAGCCAAAATTGTACACACATATTTACCACACCAAAGGAAAATAAATCAGGATAGCGTCGCGAGCCACATTCTTAAGTTTAAAAAAAAATTCATTATAAAGGACACTCTAATCTATTTGAATTTGCAATCGCAGCGTTAGAAATATTGCTTCTCCAATTTTCATTGACATTTTAACGCAGCTCTGCGCCCACATTTAATATAGATATAGGTGTATACATATTATGTATTCACCTGTATGCATTTGTATCTTTCGCGGGTATGCCAACAGCACAATCGACGCGTGTATATCTACACATGTGTACACGTGTGCGTTCCCGTGTGTATGTAGACATATCCTGTGTGCTTTGCTGCAAGCTGTACAGAGTACATCGAATGTAAATACAAAGCTTAGCTGACATCGACGACGTTTACACACACATGACCATAGATGTGGGTGTATTTGTACAATTGCCATTGTTGTATATTGATTAAAATTGTTTCGAATACGTCTTTGGACGTTTCATCTGCTTGTGGTGAATTCAATTTAGCATTAAGACAGTGCAATTAATGTTTTGCAGAGCAACCATGCTTGCCAGTTGTAAGCAATATTTAGTATCCTGCTTCAACTAGATCTCACATACACATTGATGATTAAAGCAATGTTATCCGTAGATCATATTATATTTTGTAACTGAAATACTCACAAGCGTATAAAAAAATGAAAAATATTGTTACATCCTACTCCTAGTAACTTCTACGCCAGTAGTTATGCACGAAGAATATATTTTTATTCAATACAGTCTTAGTCTTTAGTTAGTCTAAAATTTTTGGCTTGGTAACTAAAGCGTTTTTGTTATTTACATTTTTTGGAGATAAAAATATCGCAAACATAGTTAATTTTCGGCAACCAAATATTTATTTCCTCAAAAGTAAAAGGAGCTATGTGTATTTACTAAACTGACATTCTATTTCAGTGATATACCCAGTGCAAATGAAGTGTACACACATTTCAAGGATTATCGTACTGTTTTATTTATTTCAAATTTTACCTATTTTACGATCCATGCTAATAGCCATTGACGAATAATTTAAATTAATTAAAAAATGAATTCAAATTTTATAAGGTGGTGAATTCACCCAATAAGTACGGTTTGTAACTCCTTTGCCAATTGACTTTCACTTAAAAAGTTCTAGGTAGAAGTACAATTTTATTTGTAAAGAATGTTTAAATACTGTATTATGGAACTTCAATTTAATTGTGCAATATTTATAATTTTCAGACAATTTTTGGTAATACTAATATCATTGAAGTCGTCAGAATGCAGTCAATTATTATTCTGGCGACGACGGAGCGAGATTATATAAATCAAAGCAATTTTAAATATATATATAGTTCTTAAGATAGATACTATCGCGCATTATAGGTTCCAACTATAGAACAAATTGGACAAAATCAAATGATTATTAAAAGATATACTTGGGGTTATTGTAACAAAAATAGTACTACAATACTGCAGGTATATTTATTCTATGAATTTATTCAAACCAATAGATAATAATTTATTCACTTAACAGTTTCTTAGAAAAAAAATTTCCAAGAATCAATTTATTCCTAGCATCATAAATAGGGCTCCCCCCTTAATGATGTATTGGACCTATTATCAAAAGAGTGCCAAGTTGATGAAAATTTGTGAGATTGTTCTTCTTAATCTTCCTGAAGTGCTCCAAAAATTTTAAACGAATTCACTAAACGGTTACTGAGTTATAACGATTTTAATTTTCACTACTTTTACACGTATTCTTATGGAAAGAGACGATCTTGACGGATAAACCATCTGAAAAAATGTTGAAGAAATAGTGCCTATGTTTTCATTTTTTTTTGTGCATGCAGTATATGGGTAGATGAAAATATCTGCCGAGTTTCAATTGTTTTCACTACACCGTTTTAAAGAAATAAATTATAACTCTGGGTATTTTCAATGCCAAAAGTTTAGCAAATAATGCTTGAGAAAGCATTTGTAAAGTGAAAAATACCTTCCTAGGATTAAAAATAAGACCCCAAATGTCGTTCGAATTCCTTACATCTAGATTTACTATGCGTAAGATATTCAAGTATTTCAAATTTCATATACTTTTGTCTGATATTGTGCGTCCGATACATCCGGGGATGTTCTGGTCTAGAGCCGAAAAAAATAGGTGATCCTTAGGAATTAATTAAAGGAAAACTACTATATATAATTTAATGGGACTTTTTTCATTGTATTAAGGATATCTTAAATTATAGATATATATTTTTTGTTTTATAATTAATCATTGCAGACGGCACTGAGGAGTCGTTAAAGTCAAGGCGTCAAAAAATTCGTCCAAATCGGTGGGACCTGTATCTCCAAAAGTTATTATCCAATTCGACTGAAACTTTTTTTATTTTAAAGAATATAATTCTGGCTAGGGGGGAAACCAAAAAAAAACTACAAAAATGACAGTTTTGAGAAAATAACGACACTTGAAGTTTGAAATCACTTTTTCCCTATATTTTTCGTCCTTTCAACGCCTTTGAAAATCATAAATTTTCAGTTCTTTGCAATTTTTCTAGTTTTTCTCCTAGCCAGAAGTATATTCTTCAAAATAAAAAAGTTTCCATCGAATCGGATAATAACTTTTGGAGATACAGGTTCCACCGTTTTAAGAACACTGTTTCGAGAAAAACGCGTTTAAAGTTTTACATGAGTACCGAGTACCCGTGTGTTACCAATGCATTTCCCACTACTCAAATGCCTATAACTTCGGGAATTTTACGAATTTCAACAAATCCTTTTCAACACGTATTCCTAAAAGGTAGAAATTCGAGAAACGAAATAAAAAAAAATCGACTTTTACACCGGAACCTCTCCTTAAGGGCCCAGGGGCACCATTTCCCGTTATCCAATCATCAAACTTTACACAGATTTTTTTTAATTATTTGCAACTATTCTGAAGAATGCCTCGAAGAAAATTCAAAAGCCGAAAAATAAGAGCCACCCTAATATGTACCCTACTGCACAACTTTCTTCACCATATAGGATAGCAGACCCAATTACTGGCACCCAACCCAATTACTGTCACCTTAAGCTATTTTATTTAAACGTTTATTTATTCCTTATTTTAAATAGAATAGCTTAAGGTGACAGTAATTGGGTTGGGTACCACTAATTGGGTCCGTCACCGGTACCATCTACGACTTTCCAGCAAAAGTACAAAATAACTTTACTGTGACTACACCAAGCAACTAAATAACAAACAATTAACTGTGCCAAGTGCTTCCTCGTATGATTGCAATCAGCAGAACTGAAAATCTGCCATACGCCTATGGGCATCACGAAACCGTTTACACTCGAAATACCGTGGCATTTCTACGTTATCGCGAGCGTTTCAATTTCCACCGAACAATTTCGAATTCTCGTGCCGCGTGTCCGCGTGTGCAATCAGCCACGGCTCCACGCTCACGGAAACATCGGCGTTACAACGGGCCACCGGTGCGTTATGCTGCGGCGCTGGCGTAGGTCGCTCGGTGGCCCGGTTGTAAGCGCACAGGGGCGGTGTGTGTGCACGCAGGCACGCGTGCACACTGCGGCGCAGGGACACGTATCCAGATTCGAGACGAAACACATTGCCGACTCCCGCGAGCGGGCAAACAGCCGCAGTCGAAACAATTTGCCCGGCTAATTGATTTTCCTTGGTATCCCCGATTCGGCGTAACCTGGTGCATGCACGCGCTGCTGCGCCGACGGATCCGGGAGAGACAACCATGCGTCCATCCTGCAAATCCAATCGGAAACTCCCGTTTGATTATCAGAGAGGCTGCACCCGGCCGATTGTAAATCAACCCCCAAAACTCCGCTCCGCGAAATTATACGGGACACGGTCGATCGTTCTGTCAATCGATCGCCGGACTCACTGTAGCGGCGATGTGTGTTAGGTTCGTGCAGAAGCTTTGCCGTTTGTACAGGGAATCCTACTTTCGCCCTGCTACAATCTTCAGTTCACATGGGTTTAACGTAATGACAAGAAATAGGAAACAGATGCACTATATAATAGTGCCTTCTTTGTGTGTTTCTTATTAAGGTTTTGTAAAGATTTAAGATGTGATTGGGTAGAATATAGAAGAAGACCCGTGGCCCGTAGGAGGGTTAAATAGAATTGAGGCATTTGATAGGAAAAGGGCACATAGGCATATGTACCCTTTTTCCTTAAATCATTTAAATCGACTTAGGTATATGTTATATATATATATAATGTACCAAGGCCGTTACTTCTCTCACGTTAGGTTAGCTACATAGCGTGATCGACAATGAAAACTTTAAAATTGATTTTCTTGAAATGGCATTTTTGTATATGTGCCCTTTTTCCATCAAATTCCTTAATTACAATATCAAGTTTTATTGAATGAAAAATACTATGAATACGGAACAGTATTTATAACTTGATATAGTCAATAGGGCGGAGCGAAACTATATAGGCGAAAGTTTAAACAGAACTATAAAAAAATTAGAAAAAATATTCATGCCTGCAGGTTCCTTTAAAATTTACAAAATTTAAATTTAAATTTTCGCCTGTATAGTTTCGCTCCAACGTAATAGTCAAGTAGAAGTTAGTCGAAGGATATCCAACAGAAAAGAAGTTTTACATGTCAATGGTTAATCATAAATAGTGAAACTAATAAATAAATAATGAAGTTTAGGGTTTAGAATTTTAGGGTTTAAAACAGAGGCGCCTTGACATCCACCGCAGGTACTCTTCCAATCTTCCGCCCTATGAACTTCATTTATTTTAGAATTTACAGTACCTATTATTTACTGCATAAGAGGTACAGTTAAATTGTAGAAATCTGAAATTCTGTAACTCCTCAACAACCAACCCCTGAAACGAGAACCTGACAGTGAGTCCTGGGCCCTCGAAAAAAAATCCTCCACCTATTCCCGGGCAGTGTAGGAAATAGGGCTTTAGGGCCCGTACGAGATACGAAGGCTGGCGTCCAGTGGAAAACTTAAGGTCCATACGAGATACTGAGGTGGTCGTTGATGGGATAAAGAAGATATTGAAAAATTGATTTTCAGATTCAAAAAGTATTATAATTTTCTGTTCAACGTTCTTTAACGACTGCTGCAAATCTTTTTCACCAAACGTAGTATGTACATCGAGTGCAGAGGGTATCCATTGTAGCGACAGCGTAAGGCTTGCGAAGGTTCGCTGGAAGGAAATAAAATTATTCGACAAATCAAGTCGGTCGATATCGATAAAAGCGTGCGGTCCCTTTGTGGCCTCGGGAGGCAACTTTACGCGAGCCGTATTCTTCGATGCTTCCATACTCCTCAGGTTCTTATTTGCGTCTTGAGAGATTCGTTTGCACGATGTCTTTTTGCTTCTTTGAGACGCGCGTCATAAATGGTGAAAGCTTCTAATATTAGAGGATGATATTAATATGCATAGCTTCTGCGTCTGTACAGTGAGAATCAATAGTTTCGGTATGCGAGTCAAGAAATTGGAATATTTTGACATCATAACTAAAATTGGGACAGAAATGTTATTGATCTTATGAAATTTCTTGGAATTTATGTTTTCACTTAAATGTAATTCTTTCCTATGTTTTCTTTAATATGTACCATTGTAAAATAAAAACCCAAGATCTAGATGTAAGAACCTCAATCCACGACATAATTAATGTAACAATAAATAAATTATAACAATATTTTCTGGGCCGTTTTTGAAAATTTCTCCACTCTACAGTATATTAAAAGTCATAGAAGGATCAACAAATTATGTTTCCATACCAATATCTCATTGATAATTCACTAGTGCTGAGAGGCTTTCCTAATAATCAGTATTAATTTTCCCAAATCGGTTTTAGTACTTTCAGTGTTCTAATTTTCTTTCGTTTATGCAGTCTATAATTAAGAAGTACCTAATCAAATGATTAATGTAAATTAATCTTTTGTACCAAAGTAATGAAACTATGTACATCCTGTTCGTAATCACCGTTCCCAAGACTTTGCGCCCTGTTCGTGACTTCCTCTTCACTCAAGATGCAATGGCATTATGGTCTGAGAATTGTCACACCCGGTCTCACGTATGGCACAGCCAACTGTTTTTTTTCCAAGGGTTCGAAGGACCAGTCGCAACAACACGCGGGAAATGTTTGACAGTAATTTATTTAATGATAATAACGAAGTTATTGTGCTAAATACAGTCTGTCAAATCTTCACAATAATCGATCGTCAATCTTAATGGAACCTGTTGCATCAAGTTAATTATGATGTATCATTATTCGATTTGATTGAATTGTCGATCGGAAACCGTTGTCTCCAATCAGTAAAATACCGTGGAGTATTGAATAAAAAAATGAATAATTTGTGATTAATTGAACAATTGCAGTATTAACTGCAAGCCTTTTTATCAAATCCTAATATTACAGAAACTGCAATTATTGAAAGCCTGACGACAATAAATTTTACAACTAAATAAAAATGTCTTAGACACAATTGTAGTTTGTACACATATGCACAATTGTTCAACACAATTGATTAAAATAAAAAATGTTTGCAAACGGTAATTGAAATAAAATTCTCCTTCTGGAAGAGGAAAGAGCATTCGAGAAACGGGGGGACAGAGGAAGCGAGGTTCTTCGCAGAAGTTTGACTGATAATTAACTAAATTTACCAAGGGTTGCGAGTCAAAGTGTGAAGTCGTGTTCCAAGTCTTTCTGCACTTCGACGCTCCACTACGCTGGTTAATAACAAATGAGCCGAGCTTCTCCCCCTTCACTTTTGTTATAATCGGAGACACTTGCTCCCTTACAGTAACTGTCTACCAGCCTGTATTATTCAACGGATCCGTTTGAACCATTCTAAACATCGTTCGGACGTGCTACCCCCCTTCAATCTTCATATCGCAATTTTTCTTTTCGCCTTATGTGAGTTTACGCTCTTTCTACGTGTTTCTACTGGCTTTCAGAATGGCAGTGCTTCTTGTTTCCATGATAAAATATGTGTTGTTAGCTGTGTTTAAAGAATTCTTAGGAGGAAGACTTGGTTTGTACTGTTTAATTTTTATTTAATCATTCAATTGTATATATTGAGAAGCGTAAGGTTTTCGATACACGTGAAAGCATTGAAAACGTAAAGTAATAATATATTTATACCATTGTACTGTATAGGTTGTTTGTTAGGTAACGTTTTTACACGTTGTTTGCCATGTTGTATTTAGCAGGATAGTTTTGTGGTGGTGAAAATGTAAACAAAAATTGTAGAGTGGATGTATCAAAATTATTTTTCATTTGTCTGTAATTAAATAGGTGCCTACTGCGTAGTAGTAGGGGTAAACAATAATAATTTTGTATTATTTTAGAAGGGTAACTGCTCTGCTGACAATGAGTTGGAAGATAAGACCAACTTTACAATTTATTTTTCACTTCGTTAATACTTTCTGTATTAGATCAAACGGAAATCGTTGCAAAAGATTAATTTTATGTGAAATTATTGTCGTCGCAATTGAAACGTCGTTCAGTAATAATTATTTTGCGTGTTACTCAGAAACAAATTGACTTCAAACTTCAAACTTCTAATTTAACTTCAAACTTTGACAGTACCTGCATTTTAAGACGTGCAGCCTATCGCATGATTGTGAGTTATTGCAAAACAGTAATTAATAACAAAAAAGATAGTCATATAGGGTTGTAAATTCCATTTTTACATGAATTTTTTCAAATCCATTAACACAGAATAAGGACAAAGGGGAAATGAAAAAATCCACGATCGAAAGATAGGCAGGACATGTTAGAATTTACTGTCCATATTCGAAATCAATCCAGTCATTAGATTCCAAGTAATCTTCACAATCACAAAGCAACTAATTTTTGTACACTGTGAACCTCGACAGCAAATAAATTCACTTAAAAGTAATCTTTACAAAGACTTTGGTTTTACTTTACTCTGCGAGGAATGTATTTCTTACCATAATAGTAAATTGCAATAAAAAAATTATTACTAAACTCAAAAATAAATTGTACAGTTGACCCTAGACTTGGACCCAGAACATTGCTTACTTCCCTTATGAAACAAAGCATGGCAGGTGCAGCAAAAGTCCCATTAAACGTTTCTACATGAATCATAAGTAGCAAAAACTTTGTTATCTCACGTATTTAATATGATTTCATCCTCTGTCATAATATATGTCGGTTCATCCACGTTCCTTCAAGTATGTCGTCAGATACTTTTCGATGGTACCAAAAATGAAGGGGGCAAGTAGCTGCACCGAATTTATGTTCGCTCGAGTCATTACCATTTCAAGCGAAAAACACAGGTCTTGACGAAGCGCGAACCGTCTAAGAGCCGTCAGAAAGAGAATTTATGAAATTTCGTAATGTAGTATTCTGATTCGTAGGCGCTCCTCCTGCTCCCGTCAACTCTTTACCCGAGTGATTTTTTGCTTTTAATGTAGAATACGATTAAGTCGCCCGAGGAACATCGTTTCAGCTGATTCACGTTGCGAAACGAGTTACTCTAATTCTGAGAATTTCCAACGCGATGGTATGTAACTTGACGTCAAAAATTATTTACAAACATAACATTGCAATATACGATAATCTTTAAACTTAATTCTTTATTAAATTATAGTTTCACTGCTTGGTTATTTACGTTGAAAATCACAAAAACTACCAAAAGATATGTTCGTAACAGGAATTATTTATAAGCACCTATCAAATACAAAGAATACTTTTTAAAATACACTTCCTAGTGTTGCTAAATTTATTAGAAAGTGATTCGGAATAAAAATGTAGAAAGGAAAACTGAAAGCATAACGTTTTATAAAAATAATTTTGGGTTAAAGTTCCTTTAAACTTAACCGTGTCTAACCACCAACATTTATAAAAAAGCTGTTTATTTCTATAAAAACGTATATACATACATTATGTATATGTATGATACCTCATTGATTATTCTACTTAGAAGCACGAGCTTAAAATTTTTCAATTATATAGTGATTTCTATTCCATTTACTGTTAACTGTTACCCTTTACAGTTATCAAATATCCAAGACATATTTAAATATCCTAATAATCGATTTTCCTGTGCGCAATCGATAGAGCAAAAATATCTGTATCACGGACAAATTTTCCCACGATTTGTCGCTAAAGTAGTTTATCTTCGTCGCTGCATGATTTAATAACACCACCTACTAATTCGATGGTCAATAATACGCGGTATACTGGAATTATCGTTCGAATCGATATGAAGTCGCGTTCTGTTGTTGCAGTATCATAATTGTTATCCGTCACGTGACGCACGAAATCTAGCACAGAAATCGTGGACTCGTACGTATGTACAGCGCTAGAACGTCCCCGGTTTATCGACCAGCGTTGCCCCTGTTATTCCTTCATTTCCAAAAATTCAAATATTTCTCTCTTCGTGTCGCGTTTTTAAACTTTATATATTTGCTGGGGCCACCGTCGAATGCCGCGTCTGCCATTAAATTTAGTGTTCTATAAACGCGAACAGAATTATTAGTCGCGGCGAAAATATCACTTTGCGCTCGTCGAGTAACGAAGTAGATGCCTTTATTGATATGAAATTTCACTCATCATGTTCGTTTTACGGTTATACTGCTTTATGGACGCTTAAATTCATGCGACCACTGCAGCGAAAAGGAGATAACAACGAAATAATGTGTATTGTTGCGTGGTTACGTACCACTATGCCTTGGCGCAAGGCGAGTTTTGTTGTGCGCTGTTATAAATAAACAGGATGGTACAGAAATTTAATATCATTCTGTAAGAGTGAGAAAAGAATAGGGTAAAGGACCCAATTACTGACACCTGACCAATTGCTGTAGCCTTAAGGGGTCATGCTCAGTCAGGAGGCCGAAAAAAGGGTGATCTTTGGACATTTTTTACTCGAAAGCTATAACACATTTCTCAAAAAATCTTTTTTCCTTTTAAGGATTGCATCTAGTACTGTGTATCGTAATTTTTTTATTTAAAAATATTTATTAATAACAAAGTTATTGTCCATCACTCGAAGGACCTCTCAAAAAAAGCTTCTGCGGTGACCACTGCTGTTCGAAAGTCGATCATCTAAATTAAAAAATTCAAAAGAATTTACTTATTATATTATCTTATCTTGTCTTTGAACGAAGGATTTTTCGACATATTGATTTGGGAAAAAATGGCTGATGTTTAAAGTAAAAGCTTCAATTTTTATCATAAATCGTGCCGGATTTTCGTTAATTAAAAGAAAACTAAGCATCGGATAAAAAAATCCTTCGTTCAAAGACTAGTTTATTGTTCCTATAGTAAGCTTGTAAAATTCGAAGTCAATCGGTTGAATGGTTTTTTAAATATTTTGGTCAGCGATTTTGAAAATCGCTGTTTCAAGAAAAAGGCGTTTGAAGTTTCAAGTCCAGTTTATTCTTATATAAAATGTTCATTTTTCAACTTACAAGGTGTCATCGATTCCAGGCCCGTATTATAAACCTTCAGCACTAGTTGAAACCTCTAAAAATACAAAAATTGAAAAATCGATTTTTCGAAGGTTTGTGACTGAGCATGACCCCTTAAGCTATTTTACTTAAAATAACGAATAAATAAACGTTGTAAAGTGTTAATTTCACCCCTTCGAGTGAATTTGGGCCGCAAACAAAAATTGCGTTATAATCAGGAGGATCTCCCCTATATATTTACAAAGTTTCAGAATTTTTTTTAATTGTCGGATTGAGGATCTTCCCTTGTTAGATATAAATTTTTCATTATTTCCTGCATTATTTTATTATAATACATTATTATTTCTTCCAACTGCCAAACTCTCAGGTATGGTATTCAATTTACATATACCTACATATATTTTATATTCTTCGTAGAAAGCTAACAAAACATTGACCTAATCCTTAAAAATTAACACTTATATCAAATGACAGTACATCTTCCAAAAAAATGTTTAATTGCTTCAGATATTCAAACAAAACCTCGCAATAGTAAGTACTAAGTACAAAAAAAGCAAAAGCGAGCCGGTCAAATTTCACCCATTAAATAATCACCAGGCGCAAGACCAGGCAGTGTACAATATGCTGGGGGCAAAATTCGCTGCTCGATGCAAGGGTTGCAGCGCGCAACGTTGTTCGCCAAAAAATTCTGACTCTTCTCACTGGGCTTGGGGATGATTCGAGGGCGATCCATAAATCATGATGATTCGCTTTATGGTATTTACAGTTAAACCGAAATTGACGGTTGCCCAGCGTAAAATTCAGTGATTTCGTTACCACGAGTAGATGTATCGAGGGATAGACACGCTCATTGGCTACGTGGTGTTCCGCCCCCGCAGCCCCGCCAATCAGACCAGCCGCTCTCTCTCATCGATCCAAACCATCTACACTATAGTCAGCCGCCATGCTCAACTTGCCCATTCCCCTATCCTTCGCCGACCATACACCGATCTGGACTATATAACAATCTGTAAGACTCGGGGCAACAAAGCTCTACCCGCGGCTAAATTTGTTGATCAACATTTCAGGTGGTCGGTGGTGTTCGTTGACACCGTGCCAGAAAGAACTTTGATTCGAGACTGGTTCTTTCAGCCTGATTCCGCTCCAATCGCTCATGGAGTGTCATTAATAGGTGGTGTGGTCAATTTGCGTAATTGTGGCTTCTTTATTAAGGAGGAAGCTTCTCTGACCCACGAAGTAGGTTGCCAACGGGTCTGATTTGTCTCAGGATGATGCTGAGCGACAAAATGATTATTCTTCAGCGCGCTAGCTTCTTGCTGGGCTGAAGTATGGCTTACTCGGATCATGACTACAGTGCTATTTTGTATCGTTTACAAATGAACACCTTGGAAGACCGTAGATCTGTTCCTGATCTCACCTTTTTGCGAATTTTGCTGTATGATCAGATTGACTGCCCTGATATTCTAGGCCTGGTAGGGCTCAATGCTCAGTCTAGGACACTCCGTTACAAACAGCTTTTTATATCAGGTTCTTTAGATCGAATCTGGCGGAGACCAACTCGATAAACAGAGTCTCTAATACAGCTAACCGGATGGCGTTATATGCTGATATTTTTGTCGAAAGCCGGCACACTTTTAAATTTAAAAATTTGACTGTATTAAGGGGTCAACCCAGATAATGGATGTGTTCTGATTGACTGTGGAATGTCTACAATATCTGCGATGTCAATGTCTATTTTTAAGGAGTTTAGTGCTTACGGCTTTATCGTTACTTTTTTCTCTGTACAAGTGGATTTTTCCGTCAAATAAACTATTATTATTATTACTATTATTATTGGTATTATTATTAAAACATCCTATCAGTTGTTAGGATTATTAGAAAGGTAAGATGAGTCATCTCTGTGTTACAATAGTAGGGAACACTGGGGCAAAACCGAAATGGTGAGACAAAGTGAAATATTATTTTGCACAAGCTACGTAGTAGAGCTAGGTATTTTGTACATACCTAGCAGGTACCTAATTAGGTAGTACCTAGTTAGGTATTAGGGCGGAGCGAAACTATATAGGGGAAAATTTAAATTTGAATTTTTAGTTGGCCTCGGTGCGGGATAATTGTCTGTTGATTAACCAAACACAACTGTAAAAAAAATTTGGAAAAATATTCTTGTCTGCAGGTTCCTTTTTCCCTTAAAAATGTAAAAAGTGACATTGTGAATCTCATTTTTTACACTTTTAAGAGAAAAAGGTATATTTTTCAAACTTTTTTGCAGTTGTGTTTGGTTAATCGACAGCAAATATCCCGCACTCAGGCCAACTGAAAATTCAAATTTAAATTTTTCTCCTATATAGTTTTGCTCCATCATATTAGGTATGTCACAAAAGGAAGAGATTATCATTTGTGAGACTGCTTGTTGGTGAAGTAAAGTATTTAGGGTTTTTATTCCAAATTTTTCAATTTTATGTATGAAATTGTTATTTATAAATTCAGGTAACTAAGATCTTATTTGCATAGGTACTATTCTTTTAGTTTAATATTTAGATTATATGAAGGTATGTTAATTTAGCTTTCTTTCAGCATTGTAATGTATAAATTGCACCTACATGTATGAAATTCTTACATTTCTCTTGCACTGAACCCGCGGACAAAGTGAAATATTCACTCAAAACTGACATCATCCAGTATAAGAAATTGTTTTCCACTCTTTATCTATAATTTTCTCTCGTTTTTACCGTATTATTTCTTTTTGTGCTTCTTCAGTGTATTTTAACTTCATTTCAATTTTAAATATTCTGAAATTAAAGCCTCTTCCTTAAATTATTTCAAACCAAGTTTCAACATATTTTTTATAAGTTCGTATTCGTGCCCGCTGATAGGGTAAAGTGAAAAAATTGTAGCAGATATTTTAAACAGATATTTTATTGAATTCTAAAGTGAAAGAGCTGTTGTACTGTGGATTTTAGAAAGTAAAAATGTGTAATTCAATATAATAAAAAATATGCTTGTTCCGATTGTCCTTGTGACTTTTTTGTGCTAAGAAATCTTAAGTGCCTAACTTTGCCCTAGGCTCCTCTACTTCTGTTTTATAATTGGTATACTCCAATCAATTAGTTAATGGATAAATTATATTCTATATTTTATCTAAATTGTAAACTGTACAACGATATGAAAAAAGTTATTTGACAAAATACGCGAACTATTCGCGAATTATGCGAATAACTTTAAATGTACGATATTCTCAACCTCAAATAGAGCAAGAATATGGGGTTGGTTAATCCCAAGGTAAGTTGCCCAACGAGGCGAATAAAAACATGAATGGTCCATCACAAAAACAAACTAATATAAACTCAATTTAAAATTGGGGCTTCCTTATTTATAGTGAAAATGTGTATGTATTATGAGAACGCGATCGTATATAAGTCGGCTCGATTTAAACTGAACAAAAAGGATCGCCTAAAGTAGCTACAGTATACGAAACAGAGGAGAGAGAGAGGTGATTGAAGAGAAAGTATCAAGCGCTCGTATTTCCTGACACCCGTTTTATAAAGAGGCAATCTCAGATTACTTTTCGGGCAACGTTACTTATTTAGACACCGAGGAAGCTTAACTCGATTCGCGTAAGATTTTGGAGTTCCTTTCACATTGAAGCGCGCCAAAACTTGATTATTCTTTCGAATCTGTCGATGAGTAAAAAGGACAAATTTTTATATTCCGTATTTTCATCTTGCACATTTTCTTGCAAGTATTTCTTGATAGTATTTAGTATCTTAATTATTAATAATAATTGAAATATTTTCCGAAATACAGTGCAATAAGAATGAATGATATCGAAATTCTGTTTCTAGATTGTAAAATTTAATTTTTTTTATTCCTTGTAACAACGTAAAGGGTTGATCGAGGATAAAAGTAAGAGAACTTTTCGTCAACTGGCTCTCATAATCATGTTGATTGCACGCAATTGAAGAGTGAAATGGAAAGGGGTATGAATGTCACTCATAAGTGGAACTGGGAATACACTATATACATATGATAGATGGTGTACCTATGTTACAGTCACGTCCTTTATCACGCGAAACTAGTTGGGAACGTGTATTTGCTCTTCTACATGCTCGTGCCTTCAATAAACTGATTTCTTTATTCTGTTCGGTTCATAACATAATTACTATCGTTACTAAAATATTAGATGTCTATCTATAGATAGGTGTAATTCCATATCGTCGTTCCAATGGTACAATTAGTGTTCCTGATTTCTCGATATTTTTCGCATCTCGAGAAATGAGAAATCAAATTGTATTTCTCGAAAATCCTCGAGAATTCTCAGGAAATTAAAAAAATTTTGCACAATTTATATCTTTGGAATAATGTTGATAATATTTATCCAAATTTTTATTCGTCTCCAACTTAGACAAAACTTGTGTAAATGAAAAAAAGATACTAAATATAATTGATAAATTTATTTATTTAATATAAAATGTGAGCAAGGCGAAACATTACTTTTTTGTTTTAAAATAATTTTTTCAAAGCACAATGCGTTTAATGTCGCGTCAGCCAATCTACTTCTTTCTTTTTATGACAAAATCTGCGGCTGCAGAAAAATTTCTTTCATTTTGAGTGGATGTTGGTTTAATTGTATATAGAGCATCGGCGATACGAAGAGAAAAGTTTATAAACAATCGCGCAATTCTTCGTATATATTGCTAACATTTATCACTGATTGTACCATGTGTGTATATATTCACAATTAACACACAATTTGAACTACCTGAAAATTCATGTCTGAAAACAAATGGGATTTATAATAATTTTCCTACACTGAATATTCTCGAGAAACACTGTAATTTCTCGAGAAATGGGAAATTAGAAATTAGAAAATTTCTCAAGCAATTCTCGAGAAAGAACACTAGGTACAATTGCGAAACTGCATTTTTTGCGAATCTGTATACCTACTGAGCTAAATGCATACATTTTAATTGTTCGTCATGAACGTATAAAGTAAAGTAGCCCAATATGAGATCCATTTCTTAAAAACATCGTTGTGTAAACAACAACTCTTGACCAAGAACAATTTTATTAAAATTCGATACACAGGTTCCTAATATGAGACCCAGTTTGTTTTTTCCTGAAACTTATTTTTCTTTATTTTTTTATAAATTCGGCACGTGAAATCTATTTTTTCAGTACCGAAGTCTTCGTGGGCCCACCACGCCCATCATAACACTTTATACGTACACTTAATCCATTGTTCACCAAACACTTCTGAAGAATAAAGATCTTTTGAAAACAAGCCTTCCGCATCATAATTTTCTTTCTTAATCACTTTCATCGTTCAGAACAATTTCTTCTTCACTCTCAACAGTTGAACTTTCATGGTTCTGATATTCGGAAACGATAATACGATAACTATTAAGTAGCTTCGAAGTTAATTCTTCATCATTTAATAATATATGTACAACTACTAAGCCTTAAACTCCATTGCAAGCACTATACAACAGTATTTGTAAAAATCATTATACACTTACCACTTTAGAGGTAGCTGTAATTTAATCGAACCACTGCAAAAACTTTCTGCAACGTACATATTTCAGGAGTATGTGCTTGCTCAAGATGCTTAATTGATTACAACGCCACTGTGTAGACAAAACAATGAATACACGATTAATCAGTAAAGAAATAGCATCGCTATAACATTCATGAGTTCTGTAGCGAAGGTAAGCTGTGGTCTCATATTTAATAAACTTTTAAAGTGAATTAAGTTTCTGCAGTTTCGCGACTTTAATTGTACTTCTTCACAAATTACATTTATTTTATTTGGAGATCCTTCTCCAATGAATTACAGCCTTTCAACATGATCTGGATGTGCACTAAAAAATTCTGTCAATAATATTTCTAGTTGTTAAAGTCAAAATTTTTAATGCCTTGACTACAATAATGGTCATCACTCACTAGTAACATATTTTTTACATTGCATGTGCTAAATGTACAAATCTCCCCACATTCAATTATTGTAACACAGGTATCACAGACCCTTGTAATAATGAAACGTTTATTAAATAAATTGAAATACTCCTGTGAATTCGTATGCAATACTCAATGCCAGCCAATGTCGTAGAAATTTTTGTTATAGCTAGTTAACGTGTTAACTTCGTATTATATTCTTACAGCTATGCCCTTGCGAAAACATCGCTGAATCTTGTTAACGGAATCGTATTATTTGTTGCGCGAATCGTTACAACGTGGCCAATGTGACATGTCAGAGGAGGGACCGCAAGTGCAATGAATTGCTCTTAAGTGTGATGGAGCGATATTCTTGTGTAATCGTTTCTCATCCATCATACGCTAGTTGACAAGAACGGGTGTAGATTTCCCAGACGGAAGGATATATTTTGTTGTCGATTCAGAAGTTACCATGCGCTGCGTAACTAAACGATTGATAACCCACGGGGGCGCAAACACATTCCATATTGCATCCTGCTTCAGAATCATATTAACACGCTTGTTAGTATAATTATAACGACATTACTATGTTTACGATGTAAGCACGCAACATGTTACTTCTCCTCGCAGTAATATTATAATTGCAATACGCGAACACGTAAGCTATAACGACGTGTACAAATGTTCTTGTGAACTTGTTGCATTCAATACATTGCTGTACTATTTTCGTTCTTCGCTACTTTTCACAAATCAACGAACATTCATTTTGCGTTAAAATAGCATTATTTGCATTATTTTCAGTTATTTTACATTATTTGCACTATTTTATGTTATTGTTATTTTGTGTATAGTCGATCGTTTCATGATCGTTAGATGTCTAAGATGTAAGGAAACATTGTTTTTGCTATTGACCATCAGAATTTCTCAAACAACGAAAGAATTTCTGGAATAATGCGCTGCTAGAACAAAAATTCTCTGAATCTATCACGCTAGAAATAAACTAGAAGATCAACGCTGTCTATTAGTTTGTTTTTTTTTTAACTAAATTGGGTCTGGCAACTTCGAGTTACAGACGAATGAAAAAGTATCACGGAGTAACTATTATCACGGGCTAAGCCTACGTTATTGCAAATATTTGAAATTAAAAACTGATCATAAAAGTGTCTCTATTGTTATTATTATTTCACAAACTACATCTGTAAAATGTATGTATATAGTAAGTATAAATACTAAATAATGTTTTAGTTTCTACGATAATTACACCTACCCCAATTGTTGTCACCTACTCACAGTGAAGAAATTTTGCGATTTTATGGCCAAAACACAGAAATGAAATTTTTGAATTTTACAAATTTAATACAAATATCAGTTGAAGTACTATATTCGTTTTCGTGGTCAAAACCTCAAAACTTATTTTTAATATGTAAAATTGAGCACTTTTACGTTCTGATATATGAGAAACTAAATTATCCGAAAAACAGCACATACAAAAATTACGTAGGATAAAGATTTTTTATTATTTACATTTATACACTTAAATTTATGAAATTATATGCTCTTAAAACTAGTAGTCCCAGTCAGAATCGCTGTTTTCTTTGTCAGAGCATGTCTCTGCTACAGTGCAGCAGGACATACAAACAAACATACATAATACAAATAATGAAACAGAGGATTAAAGCTGAATAAAATCGTTTAAAAAAGAATAAAAAGGTTTGTAATGTATAACATGTGGAGCAGTCTCGGTCACAGTTATGTCGTATTTTATACAAGACACACTGGATTGCGTTTAAAAAAATGCATACAAGATTAGCAACTATTAGCAATTAATAATTGCATTTATAGAATCAAAATAGTTCAACGTAAAATAGGAATGATAAATCATTGCGGGATATTATGGGATTTATAACTATTTTATGTACTGAAAATTGATTCTTACATGAAAATGTTATTTCTAAAACACTACTTTCCAAATTGTATAAATTACATATTAAAAACCGAAATATAATTATTTTGAGAACAAAAAGATATCTCACGCACCCCCAGGAATTGAATCCATGCCTTCAAATTATTTTCTGAACTTTCAATAACACAATATAATTGTTTCAAGCAACTTGAAAATCTGGAATAATTCTTTGCGATCGGTCTAACTTCACATGAACATAAACATTTGGAAGTCTATACGAGCTTTGTATTAAAACATTTAACAGTAAAATTGGAGGCATTTGATGCTGATATTAGTTCTTCAATTAACATTTGCATTTATTTTGTCCTGATTCAAAAATTTATTTTCGCGGTTTTGGCCATAAAATCGCAAAATTTCCCCACTGTGCTACGTAGCGCAAACATTAAGTCCCAGACAAATAAAGTTTTAGAATCGCGAGGCTACGGGCAGTAGATGTGGAGTCAGAGTAAAAAATATGTCAGAATAGAATAGACGATAATAGCAGGGCTAATCATGAAAAGTGATTATCTATGCGAGTTCTATCTAGTTAACACGCAGCCTCGTCATTACTGTGGCCGCAGTAACGGCCGTAGATGGCGATGGCAGAGTTCCTCTAATGGAGGTCTGCTTCCATCTACTCGGCCCGCGCACCTATCCGCGCAACCTCATCTACGCCACCACCCTAACGACTAAAATCGCCCTCTTCTACTTCTGTCCTTCTCTGATTCGCCCTCTACCACCCTCTACCCCTCTTCCTCTTTTCCCTCCGCGTTTCCCTTCGCTCCTCTGGCTTGCTTCCCCTCTCGTTCCTGCCCCCCCCCTACCAACCCCTCCCTTCTGTACCACCATCTTTATTTATTCTTGTTTTTATTACCTCTTCCTCGCCCTTTTCATCATCCACACTGCCCATTCACTTGTCTCAATTTTTCACTTAGTCTCTCTCTCTTTCCCTCTCGTTGTTCACGTTTTTCTACCCTTTCGTTCAGCCATTCCCCTCTGCTCTTGCCCCCACTGTTTTTGTATTATGTATTAATGGGTCACTCTATCAGTAATGCAGTGTTTCTCGGTACATGTTTAAGATTAATCAGGTATGTATGTAACTTCCTCTGTTTCCTTCATCGCTGGCGTACATTTTACAGTTTAATTTTTTATCGCTTGTCTAGTCTAGCTTCATTATTGTTTTGCCCCGGTCTTGAAGATGATACCATAAGTCGATTTATTTCCGCCGTTATTATCGTTGGTTATTTTCCTTTTATAGAACTGTAGATGTAAAGACTTTACGTTTTTTTTGATAGATCAAGATTTTGCATTATATTGTTGCTTATATAGACTTCGAAATTATATGACTTCTTAATTGTTATTTGACTGGGGGTTATAATAATAGTTCGTAGTGGATAATTTTTTATTAAACAAATGATAGAGCTTCCTATTGTCTATAATAATTTTATAATTATTGAATGTATAGATATTCACATACATCTTCAGGTAATAGGATCTTTTATTTTAGGAAAAAATTATAGTGTAGAAAAGGCGAAAGGAATGAGTCATCTTTATGACAGCCGTCTTCTTGTACAAAATATTCGACCTACAGTAATGCTGCTTATGATTAAAAGTAACAGAACTTGTAAAAGTGGAGTAAAAAGTTATGAAATAAAGAAATCAAAAATAGGGACAGAAGTATGCAAAAGAAAGAGGAGTAGAAATTAAGAAGTAGAATATGGAGAGAATGTGATTAAATGATTAAAACTAACGTATAGAAATAAAATCCTTAAACAATAAAAGTGTATATGAAAGCGAAATCCTGACAGACACGATGTTCGCGAAGGGGAATATGAAACAGCAGAAAAGACAGTACTTATGGTTTCGAGTATGCAAGAGATACCAACCTTCAAAGGCACGAAAGAATCACTAAAAAACTTTCTCAACCCCAGCTTCTTAAACTTTGCCCCGGCTTATCACCCTCGTTTCAACTTCATACCTGCTTCAAAAACCCGCGCCATTTCTTAGCTAACACAAATCTAACTCCTGCTTCACTTCTGTATGAATAGCAATTCTAATTATACTTGCCATTTTGTTAACGCGTCCAATCTCCTTTGTACAGAAAAAAGACACACAAGCAACAAGAATTTGACAAAATTCAAGTTAGAAATTATTTATTCTAAAATGTTACTTTTTTCTAACTATTCGGCAAAAACGTAAAAGAAAATTCTGATAAGAAACCTAAAATATATAAACGAATAATTTAACTGTAATTTATGTAAACGTCTGTCTCTGCTAGTCAACTTCTTCGTTCTGATCTATCTTCTTTTGATAAATTTCGTGCAGCAGCAATTAGATACGACATATTAAAGTGACCTGTTTTTGATAGATCACTTTGTATAACGAGACTTGCTCGTCATTTCTCCCATCTCGCGTCTTCATTTGTCCTTATCCCGGTTAGCTCGGCGGGATCGCAGCTCTGGCACTTTCGTCTGATTTTCCTTCTAGTTCTCCAGCCCGATGTTTCACGTCATTTCGGTTAGCAGGAACGTGGCAGACCCCGCCCTCCATTTTCCCCGGTTTCTTCCGACGGCACGGCTGCCAAGCCAGAAACTACTTTCCGGACCTCGGTCGCCCGAGGCATTTATTAAAATAGAATCTTCCAGTAGCCTGCTTGATTTCGTTGCAGGTAAATTAAGCAGCCCTGATTGTCACGTCTCCATTAAGGGTTCTACCTTTTCGTCAATCCAGTTGATATAACAGATTCATAGTTGGTTTTCAAAGGAAGGTTTTATAATATCTTATATGAATTTGTAAATAAAAGGTATTCAAGTTCTTAAGGAGATTAAAGAAATATAAAATTGTAGCAATTCTTGGTTTCCCATCAAATATTTGTAGAGATATCTTAATAATAAATACACTATAGCTGATGAATGGTACCATGTTTTGAAGTAAATTATTGAAAATAATTCATAGATGTTAAATTTGCAATGCAAGCTTTTCTACAGATTGCAATTCCCGCATTATATTATTGCAGCTTAAAGAACACAAGAATATATAATTCACTGTATAAATATTTAAATATTCTGGGTTTCCTCTATTGGAACAATAGTTCAGTAGCTAAATGTTTACTTTGCTTTAATTAAATTAATCGGTTTGCTTGCTTAAAGGTAATCGAATGAATTATTTAAGTTTTTGTTCGTATTTGGAAGAGACTATGAATGAAGAGCTGGGCACCTATTCTTGAGAGAAAATTGCGCACACTATTGATCACTTGGCAAGGTTCTTCGTTGACATTCTCTGGATTTGTAATAGCCAGGCTCTAAATACAACGGTCCTAAAGGGTGAGGGATTATACAGTAAATACAATATGTAAAGTGTCCTACAGTTTGATATTATGAAAGGCTTATGTTTCTAATAGCAGTTCACCTTGCTAATTCACTTAGCTGCGAATCCCTTTGATTTATGTTGCATTTCTAAATCATCCGGACAGCTTTATTGGAACGAAACTTTAATCGCTGCTCGATTTAGCGAACTGCTGCTGACCTCCTATTATCTAAAGTACTGTCAAGCGTTACGCCAGTTATATGAATACTTACAACAGCTCAAACGATGCAGATTCTGTAAATGCTGTTATATGATAGAGTAGCAAAATACCCCATGCTTCGCTTCGGGCCTAAGAGATATTTAGGATTCCATGAAAACACATTTCACCACTTTTCACCAGCCCATTAGGGGTTGATTAGAGCAAAATCCTGAAATTGTTTTTTAGGCATTTATGCAAGTAATTTTGCGAATTAAAAACCAAGTTGTTATTTAATCGGGCCGAAGAAATAATATGGAATCCGAAAAAACATATTTTACTCTTTTTACCCCCTTCGAATTGGAATTTCAAAAAATTCCCTTTTCAAAAGGAATATACCCTCCGAATTTCATATTTTCAGGGTCAGCGGTTTTGACTGGATGGTGATGAAGTGATCATATAAGTATTAAGATAATTTGTTCACAGTTTGAAGAAAAGTTCTTCACGATGAAGAAGCGACAAAAATCATAGTCGAAGAAACAGGAACTTCAAAAATCCATGAAGTAGCGACATGCATCTCATGTTGTACAGAATTTACTTTAGAGATACCGCAGGATTGCTTACAAACAATGAAAAGGATCACTATTTGTGTTCGCAGATTCTAAATGACGACGAATTTGTAACTAAGTCTAAGAAGAAATGGAAGATTGTAAAAAAAAATATGTAAAACAAATTTGAATTTAACGATTTTATTTAAAATGCACTGGAAACTAAAAAATAATTATTTTCTTCTACTAAAATTTCGATGCTGATATGTCACTTTATATAAGTAAAATTTCAAGACAATTGGATAGTTGGAAGTGGGTTAAAATTGAGTTTCCAGATTTCGAAGGTGAATAAAATCGTTTAAAAACAGATTAATTCCTAAACATATTGACACGTTGTGTTTATTACACTTTACACGCAATCCCTAAATGAAGCGAGACAAAACCACTACCAAATATAACTGCCTTGCAATGTCTACAAAATTTGAAGAAACTCGCATTTATGAAGTCTTTCAGTGGTCGACTTAATTTTGTTTCATTGAAGGATAATCAATTATATAAATAATTTTTTAATTATTTCAAACCTCGTCTACTTAAACACTACTACTACCGCCTCTGCCACTACCTTTAAACTGTATATTTTGTAGGAAAACAGTTTCCCCTCGTGCTTCTAACCGAGGATATAAAGTAAAATGTTTCAATTTCTTAATTCCTTATTACTATGTTTTACATATGTGTAGTACGTAACAAACTCTTTACGCAATTCTAAATTCGATAGCATTGCACGAATTGTAAATGTGCATGTACCATGTACACTGTACAGTCGTACCATCGGCATCGAGGAGAAGGTCAAACTTTTACAGGTCAGACACGATTGTTATTTCATCGATCATAGCTATCACCCGGACCTTCTTACACGCTGATTTTGCGGTGAAAATCGCGCTGGCTGGTATCGTTATTGAATAATAAAGCCGACCACGTAAAAATATACGTATCACCAGACATCATACCCTTGAAAACTTCCAAATATACAAATACGGATTAAAAGCTTTGATTATTGATATAATTGAAAAGAACTTAAAAGTAATGCGGAGGTGAAGAAAGCGTAACGTATTACCGTGGGGAGAACAAATACAACGCATTAGCCTGGCAATATTGGAGTAATTCAGATTACTCTGTCTTAACAAAAGAATTTACAGTTTATAAATTTCACACGAATTTTAATTTTAATTTTTACCTTCACGTTCTTTTGACGTAGAACTACGTCTTTACTCGCATCAGATATGCAACGAGTATGGCGGTAAATTTGAGAATTTGGATATCACGAAAAAGTGTATCCCCCTTTCGCCATTACTGCTCGCAAACGGAAGAAGATAGAGAGATGATTAATATAGCGTTAGATAGAGGAAGAGACTCTGCAAATAAAACTGTATGAACCGTTATTGTCAGCTGAATCTGGGCGAGCTAGCAACGTCACGAAAATTGACGAGATTTCATTAGTTATCGCGTTATATTGTTAAGTATTATTAGGTTTGAACGGGTTGTGTTAGCAGTGAACTTAGTACCTCAGTTTGTAGCGAAATTGCTGCGGTATGGGACGTGTGTCAGGCGTTGTGTTTAAAGTAAACGCAAATTTTGTTATAGAGCTCGATAACAATTCATCGGTACAGTTATTTTCAAAATTCCGAAAAGACACGACGGAAAACACTACCGAGACTGACGTGCTTGGCTCTGGGAGTCCCAAAAAGACCAGTAAAGACGCTGGCGGAGCTAAATCGTGAGCAACGTGCCTGGAAGAAGGCGATACGAGACTGCGAAAAATTGATTCAGATGGCGTGAGGACCACAACCGTAGTTTTACGTGAAATATGAAGCATAATATGTACATTTATGCTTAAGACTTTTTTTGATAGCGTAAAAACTCTTTACTGGTGAAAATAATCGAGGAAAAACAAATTGAATGCGGGAGAGTTAAATTTATTGATTCCATTGTTTACGCGTCATAATGTCATTTTGTGAGAAAATATCAAGCCGTTTCCACCGAGTTTTTTAATTCGCGGTGAACAAGTGGTTTATGATTCACTAATAATATAACGGGCATTGTCCGTTTTACTTTTCACTGATTTTAAACAATCACGAGTATTGGTGATTTTGTTCGAAATTCGAAGGTAAAAGCAATGGCATCGTGAAAACAATTATTGTTTCAGATATTTATTTATTAAAAATATCGTTATGTATGCGTAAGTGCGTATTGCTACTGTATTTTGTATATTTCACGGAGCAGTGTATAATTTTTTTATTCTGTATTTTGTTGTATCTACACAGATTGTAATTCGTGATATATTTTAATAGAAGTATGCTCTTTATAAAAGAATTAGTCGATATACCCGGTCTCACGCGGGAATCTTTATGTTGTGAATCAGATTTTAGTTCGTACATAAATATAGATTATGATATCCTGAATAAATAAGCAGTATTGGATTTTGAATTGGTAAAACAATTGATAACTACAGACACGAAAAGCTATGAACACTGTACAGCCAATGTTATATAAGTAAAATAATTGATAACTATACAGCATACACCAAGTCAAGGATCATTTTAAATCCTTGTTTTTGATCCCTCCACTGTTAAAGTGTGAAAGTTAAATAGCTTAAAACGTTCTCCAAGAATTAGAATGTAAGTTAAAATCCACATCGAAATTTATCTATTAGTTCCTGAGTTATAAAAGGTAGCAGACAGAGAAACGGTTCCATTTTATATATTTAAGGAAGAAGAAAAGAAGAGAAGAGATACTTCAAAGTGGAATAAGATTTTTATTTCTCATAATGGACATTATTTATATGGAGTATTTTTAGGCTGAATGTTTTATTTAAATAATATAATAAATTATTTAAGTTATATTTATTTTTTGTTTCTTCCTTTTACGAAACTGGCTTATATTAGAATTTTTTTTATAATTTGATGGAGTATATGTTAGTATATCACAATGATTTAACACTTTTGCAATGATAATCACATAATAAATCTATTAACTGTTGTGTCGCCTGTTTGTGTATTGTACTAAAAATTGTTACATCCTGCACAAAGTAGAAACAAGTATGTTAAAATATCTGGAAAGGAAACCCTACTTTGAAATTAAAAACTAAGAACTTTTTCTCACGATGTGGTTCGCCAATATACATATAATATTATGTACATACAAACCTACAAACTGTAGTACCATCTCCATAAACTGAATATATCGAAACTGCTAGTTATGAGCTATAGAAAACTTTCGTGAAAGAAATTTTGTAATTCCTTCTTTCAGTGTTTTATTTTAACCCCCGATTAACGCCATACACTGGCAAGATGAGAAACATGTGGCTTTCCTTCCACATGAGCTTCCAAATTGTAAGCTAAAATAATAATACCTACTCCTGAAATGACATGTACATCGTTCTTGTAGCAAAGCTACATGTTTATATTTGTAGAAAAAAATAAATACTGAGAAGCATTCTTTGCATTGCTTTCATAACTTCGTTATTGTCCCCCTTCCTTGTATCGAGTAAATATTTCAAAATTGCTTTTGATCCTCTATCTCACTAACCGCACGTCAACCAATGACCGACTTAAATAGGTATTCGTGACATCCCTGAGAGCGTATACGACAAATGTATGCTAACGATGGGAAGCTTGAATATTTCAGGGTTTGTACACGGTAGTCACGTAGCGAATAATAAGCAAAATCAAATTGGCTGCAGGTCTGCTGATTAATAGTTCATCAGTTTTGCAGACGTCCCACTCGTTACAGAGCATGAACCAGCTGTGAGGATGGTGTTTTATCAAACAATATTGTTTCTAAATCCTCACGTTGCCTTAAGGTATTTCGTTAATATTATTATGAGATGAATAATTGTTTTATAGAAACAAAACCCAATTGCCTTTTGATTATATTCAAGGGATTTAGTAATCCATGAGTTTTAATTGATATTTAATTAATGTGAATTATTTATTGCACATTACCTTCCACAACATCTATATTGATGGTACTATTTTATCTGACATATTAAAGATTCATTTCATTCTGCTAAAAGGAATAAAGCTGAGTGGCAAAAATATCTTAAAAATTATAGTGAACTTACGAGAAAGAACAACACCCGAAATTTATGAATTTTTTTTAAAAAACTATTGTTAATATTGCATTAAACTCTTTTGGGATATAAGAAGGCATCTTTATACTTGTAGAATTTTTTTTATGTAAATCTTAAATTTTCTTAAAGTTAAATAATTTACGCTGGTACTGGACCTAAAATTTTAATTTTAGCTTTCATTTATAACACTTTTTTCGTCGATATAAAGAATAATATGAAAAATTTGTATAAGGAAGAAACTTACTTTTTCTTTCAAACGCTATAACTCTTTCAGTTTTGCATTTTTTTGCTTTAAAGTATACTAAGCCCAGCATAAACTATCTAAGTTTAAGAAACTTCTATTTTTGTGCAATAAGATGACTGTGATTGGTGTTACACATCCCGCCAACAGGAGTTACATGGTCGAAGAGGTGGAAAAGATTCCACAATCCTTAATAAATAATAAGAAACATCGACATAAATTTTTTTTCTGCGAGCTTAAAGATGCCTCATTTTATCCCAAAAGAGTTTAATCCAATATGACCAACAGTTCCTTAAAAAAAATTCTTAAATATCAGTTACTTTTGGGACTATTACACGAGAATCCCCCCTTTGCATTTACCCCCAGTATATTTAAATTTGGTGATAAACTGAAAATTAAGTTCAATTCAGGAAACAAAGAGTATGACCTCCATCAATTTCTTCTAATCTAAACAGATTCCCTTACGGCCGATTTCTTCACCTTCAGTAATCTTCCGATCAGTAAACGACCAATTAGCTTTGAGCATTTATATGCTCTAAGCCAGTAGAATCCTATCATTTGGCAGTTATCTGGAACATAACTTTAACTGGAAGATTACTGAAGGTGAAGAAATCGGCCTTTAATCTATCTAAAACACCGCATTCAAAATTTCCTTCCTTAAACACACTAGGGTAAAGGACCCAATTACTGACAGCCAACCCAGTTACTGTCACCCTAAACAATTTTACTTAAACGTTTATTTATTCGTTATTTTAAGTAAAATACCTTAAGGTGACAGTAATTGGGTTGACTGCCAGTAATTGGGTCCTTCACCCTACAAAACTCATCACACAATACTTCACCACACAACATTTTCCTAAGCCAATAAAATATTCCTACCTCTCTCTGTAACAGAAAATCACTATTAACTCCTCCAACTTCCAAGAATCAACAGCACCATCCCCCCATTCAACATCGCTAATCCTTTCGAAACACTCAACTCTCAAGGAATCGTTAGAACCGTCCCAAACGAGTCGTGTTATTGACCCACTTCTAAAAACAAAACAGGAAATGGGGTACATCCGTTCGGAGGGGAGGGAGCCGCGGAGGGGTGCAAGGGAAATAATTCGAATGACACGTAAATTCAGTGGGCCTGTAATTGCAATGGTAGTAATGCACTTAAGGAAGGATGAGAGCAAACAGCGGGCAGCAGGTCGGTCACGTGGCAGGGCACGCGACGACACGTGGCAGCGACACCCAACTGTAGCGTGCCGTGTTGTCCGGCGCTCGGATACTTGTCCGTGGCACGGGGACTTCGCTGGGGCAACGGGGGAACGGAGCGTGCCCTTGCGACCCGCGGCTACATCTTTCGGGGGCTATGGAGGGCGGCCGCCCGCCAATATCCCACCGGGGAGATGAGCGCATTAAGAAAATTGAAACGTCGATTTGTCCTCGAAACTCGGCCTGACGATAATTTCATTAAGACCTGGGGTGAAACCCTGACGCCGGGAGAATAGACACCGCGGAAGACGTACTACGGTCGATATTGCTTTAACCAGGGATGATGCTAATTTCAGCGGACGTTCAGCCACTTCGGCTGCGTTCCACCAGAACGATCTCCTTCTATCTGAGGAGATAGAGGCTTACATTTATAAAGCGTCATAGCGGGACTGCTTTCTCATTGCTTTTAAGGCCATGTTACGTGCAGTGATTTATGGGCTCCGGATATCTGATGGATATCGTGGCTTCCCGTTCGACTAGAATGCTAACCGTGCAGATTGCTTTCGGTGGATAGGATGGAGACGTTTACTTGGATATATAGATCAATTTCGGCTTGATTGTCTGAAGTTGAGGTTTGGTTCAAACGTTCAGTTTGTTTGGACGATTTGTTAGAAATATATGAACTCCTGGGGGATGTGTAAGTGATAGGATTCCTTTGAAGAATTTGTTCTGGTTTGCTTACGGATTTTGAAATTATTCTCCCGAAATATTAAGGTGTATCTTTCTGTCTTTCATTGGTGCTATAGATTTGCTTCATGTAAAAAGTTATGTTTATTTATGAGACTCATTTGGAGTGCAAAATCTTACACTTGAAAAAAAATTGATTTGGATGGCGGAAAATATGTAAATGCAGCAGACAATTTCTCCCTGGAAAACATTAACAGAAGTGGCAAATCACCTTTTGTTTTCAATACAGAAAATAAATAATTTGACAGTGGTAGTCAACGTCGGCTGATGAGTCCACTGCGCGTTCATTACTATTTATCTTTCAATCAGATTAAGTGTACATAAAAAAATTGGTTTATTCAATATGTTCCATTATTTAATATTTGAACACATGAGATCATGACATCGTTAATTTTTTTTTATCAGGGGTGTTGAAACTTTTATCAAGGAAAAATTTTAACAAGGAGAACTCCTGCGTGAATAAAAAGTGGTTAAATATATTTTCTAACATATTAAATGACAACTATTCCTTTTATATACTTTTAAATATTTTTTACTGTTACGTTCATTGTAAAATTGCAACAATATTAGTTTTTGCTTTCATATGTTAATATTTCCTTATAGAGGAGTTTAGCACTGTTATATTCTGCCTTCCATTTTCATTGAAGGTATCACTAAATAGAATGTTTACCATTCAGTTTCAAGTAGGTATTCATATCTTCTGAATAATTCCATAATGGAAAATTGGTTAATGTTCAAGGACTGTAGTATTAAATATTGCATTCATAGGCGTACTCACTTCACATAATTACATAAAAATCGTATTAGAGTCTCGCTATTAATAAATGAACACAATAACATGTGGCATAAAAGGTTTGCAATGCATTATTTACTAACTGTCCTCCAACTATTATCTCTTTTACTCATTTACATCTACTATTCATTTATCAGATTTGCTTGTGTATGTATATTACATTTAATAATTTCACACCTGAAGCATCACAATATTCTCAATTCTTAATTTCACAAAATGTACTGTAATATGAGAAATTATGTTAAATGACTACTTCACAAGTTGCTGTTTAAGAACATTTACCACGATGGTCTCACTATTTCGATAAAACCACCCAAACATCGAATAATATTGAATGACCAGCTTTTTCCTTGTATTTTGCTAAATAGATACCTTCGATAAGGTTTATAGGAATTCTGACCAAAACAACTTACTCATCACCACATTTTCTATTTCAAGATTCAAATTCACAATATTACCAAAGTCTACGACCTCCTTCTTCCCATGAAACAGACAACCATAGATCCATCTCTTCCGCGCAAAAATTCTCAATCCTGCAATCCACTCATTGTTAAATAACTTAAGTTTCGCCAGCTGGATTCAGAATAAAGTGGCAACCGTGTTTTCTTATACAAACATTACTAAATACATTATACTGCCAAAGTATAGTCAATTTATGACGTTTCACATCCGGGTTTCCAGCAGTAGCACCAAACAGTGTTGCCAGATTTTTTACAAGAGTTGTCGCCAACCGAGTTGTCTAAAGTCGCCCAAAATCGCCGAAAGTTGCGACAGTGCTGCCAATCCCAGTGAGAAAATATTGAAGGTGTTTTTAACGAAAATAAAAACAAAAATAAAACTATAATCATTCGCAATCAATAATTTATATCAATCTAACATACCCAATGAAAATACATAAATTGACTTATCACAAACTTACCAGGAAAAGAAGCTTCCTGTTCCCATTCTTTCTTGTGTTTTTTATTGTATTTTGCCCATTTTCCCATTATTATTTTATATGCATGAATATGAAATGTATGAAATAACCGTAAACGGAATGTCAAAATTCTTTAGTAATTTAGGGGAAGAAAATACATACCCAATCACAAATTCGGCTACCAACATAAAATGTTAAAACATACAATTTACCAACATAATATATATTCATCACCAAACCCAGAGAAACGTGTATTGAAATATTAAATTGCACTGAATTTCTTCTAAATAGTACCAGAATTTGAAATCGCCAATGATTTCTTTAAAATCGCCCAATTTGCGACTTGCGATTTCTTCAAAATAGCCATCGCAATTTTGTTTCAAAAGTAGCCCAATTGGCGATAAATCGCCCAATCTGGCAACACTGGCACCAAATCAAAAAAATTCTCACAGAGAAAAATCAGGAATAATAAGGATATAGGATATATATGTTGAGCGAATATTTCGAAGCCCAAATTTATCGCTCAAAAAGTACATGAGTACAACAGCACCGCCAATAATTGTCAATAAAGAGTACAGTATACCGTTTTGTTTGAACAGTGACACATATCCTATGTGAATGTTTATTCTGCCCACGCATTCTGCTCTTACACATGTATTTTCGTGGTCGAGCAGGTGTACGACTGCACCCCTGGCCCGAGCACGTTTCGCCCTCTTCGTCAAGATACAATCGTGGCATAAACATATGGTCATAATAATAGACTCTTGATTTTGACGAGGGGTGCTCCCTTTGAGTGTCTCGTGATTGTTTCTCTACTACCTAAACATAAAACGCGCGGATGGCCTTGCATTAGGCCGGTCGCTTGCTCCGTGAAAAATGGATTTTAGTTGAAAAGAGACACTAGCAAGTGGGCCAGCTCCTTTTCCCATCTATCGGATTTAAAGATTCAGGAGATAAAGTGTACATCGGCATAATTTACCAGAGGAATCTTGAATTGAAATTTTCAAAAAGTTATGAAATTTTGGGAATGTACGAGGGTTACTTGGTAAATACTAAATAGTTCGTTATTCTTTTTCGCTGTCCGAATTCAGTCTAAAGTTGTAAAATTAAGCCCCAAGTTTGAGGTGTCTGCGTTTATTTCAGTCTTCGTGGGCTGCTGGAAATATGGAATAGTATATAGAGAAAATTATATACTTTTTCAGACACTAGATTTCTATTAAACATGAGATATAGTAAAGAAGAAACATAAAATTAGTAAAGAGAGTATTATTTGTTAATACCACTTTATTAAAAAATACTTTGATTTCGTGATATTGGAACTCGTGGAAGAAACAAGTGGAAGATGCAGCAAGCTCTGATTCAGCAATGATAAATAGTATCATTGTTATATCAGATCTTTGATAAAGCCGACTGACATACATAAGTGTTGAAGTCAGAATCATTTCTCCAAAAAAAAAACACCGAATTATGCTGTGAAGTCTCTTACATCTTCAACTCAATCTGTTTCAACAGAACAACTTTTAAAAATGTCCAATTAGACATTAAAAATAAAATTGGAGTGTCAGAACCCCCAGTAATAACAATAAAATGCTTCCAAAATCGCAAAACTGCAGCACCTTAAGAAACCTCCAGAACCCTAAGCACCTCCAAGAAACATAAAAATCAAAGAAAAATTGCTTGCTAAAATCCAGTTACTTCATCCTCCACTAACTTCAACTGTATTTCAAACACAGCTACATGTAACTTGTCTAAAAAATGATAACACTTCCCCTAAACCTTTCAATCAAGAAAAATGAAATAAACAAATTATTAGTCCCACTGACAATGAATAACTTTTTTCCTACCACTACCAAATACCACCACCCAGTTCCCAAACCCACCCTTAAGCTCCCATCGCAAAGATGTTCCCCAAAGACTCAATTTTAATTACTTAAAGACTATCCAAATCGCGAAATTCAGCATGCAACATCGAACGGTTCCCAAGAAAAGTATCAACTGGGTGTTTCGTCGAAGTGAGTAGTTTCACCTACGGTGGTGGTTATGCTTCGCACGATATAAAATATATCGAGAAGCTGTATCCTTATCCGGGAGGCGGCACACGTGTGACCCGTATGTATCTCGTTGTACATGGCCAAGGGGGATGGGACACTGGTACGTGTACGGGGTGCCGTTCGGTCTGCGTGAGGGGGATGAAGCTAACGGAGTAGACACAAGCACGGACCATTCCCCATCCGAACTCCATCGGAACTTGGCAATTCTCGCATTTAAGAGTTCAGTCACGTATACGTCTGCCCCGTACTGTACACACACACACATTGCACACGGAATTGCTTATGTTTTATAATCGTCCACGACCACTCCAACTCGCATCTCCATAAGGCCGCGATCATACAGGCGATGCTGTCAGAGAAGAAATATCTTTACGTGGGAATATCATGGCTTCTAATCAATTGAGTGCTACAGCCCGTGCTGGTTATTCGTCTCCTAGTGAAAGTGTAATTTTTCAGTGAAAGTGACGAAATAGGTAAGTGCCAAAATTAGGTGGAATTGAAAATATGTAAATTATGAATTGCACTTTCTGCACTTCCCTTGCCAGATGAGCTCGCAATTTTACAGGAGCACATTTTCGATTTTCGGAAGTTTTGGTGAAGTGAGAAGTTTTGGAAACATATTCCAAAAATATTTAGACATCGAAATCTGTATATGACGAAGGTAGTGGAATTTTAAGTGGACCAACTCTCCAGCAAACGACACCCCTTCGCCCCTACGTTGCGGCAAGATTTCGAATTTTATTATGTTTTCTGGATTTTCTTCTCGAATTTATTATTGTATACAACGTATATCATGTAAAGCATTAGAAACTGTTTCTTTTTACCCGACTGCGGCGCAGAAGAAAAGGAGGGTAATGTGTTTGACTGTCATGTTTGTATCGATTAGAATTTCTCTATGTTCCCTGCTAGAGCTTCAACGGCTGGACCGATTTTGACAAATGAGGTAGCATTAGATTCGTCTTAACAGTCCAAGTAACATAGAGTATATAGAATTAAAATCGAGCTCCACCCACGCGTGCAACTACATAAAATGTACGCACGTGAATGACGAAACGAGACAAAGTATCATGCATTTTTTAAAATTAATTATTATTTTAAAATAAATTAAGTTTTTATTAATTAATTATTATTTTAAAATAAATTAATTTTTTTTTAATTAAATAATTTACTTGTTTTCTGAAAGAGAAGGGGTGGAAGCCGGAAGGTAATGCCAAAACTTTTAGTGACATTTTTATTGATTGCTGAAGACTTTTATATGACAAAGGGGTTGCTACCTTCGTCACCCTCAGAAAAGGGAGCAAAACAGGTGAAACCCCATTCTGTTAAATACAATACTATATAAATTTTAGTATTTTCAAATAGATCCCATGTAATTCTATGACATTCCATCGAAACATTTTTTCACGGGCAGCGTACACTACCGGCCAAACCTAGAAATCTCGTTTTTAATGTTAGTTAACTGCACTATCGATGGAGAAGTAAATAAATACTATAGTCTTTAGCAACATATTCCGGTGACGTTCCTTTTTCTTCAGCATTACCAGGGTTTTAAGCCGTTTAACGTTTACGCTGGTTTTCCATCCGACAAAAGTTATTTTTCATAGCTGATTTCTTATTTTTCAAGTAATTAAATAATTTTGTCATATTACATACATTATTTTTAGTCTATTAGATATACATAAATACTTCTACTTTTCCAATTTGCTTTATATGTTACGCATCAAACCTAAAACTTTTTTACGTGCTTGTCGTACAGTACTGGGAATATTTTTTTAATTTTTTCCTATAATGGAAGTCCTTAGGTTTTGCTTCTTTATTTTTCTGCAGAAAAATGTCGGAAATTAAACAGAAAAAAGGAACATGAACGCAGGACGATGTGAATGCGGCTTTGAAAATGCTACTATAAAACAAAATTAGACTAAACTAAATTAAACTTAAACGAGGCTTTGAATCATTCAACGAAGATTTGGTGCAGTGCATCAAATGGAAGGGTTGGGCTCACGAGGACTGTACAGACCAAGATAATATCGATCATTTTGCCTGT
The DNA here is from genome assembly GCA_929113495.1 of Andrena minutula. NCBI lineage: Eukaryota > Metazoa > Arthropoda > Insecta > Hymenoptera > Andrenidae > Andrena > Andrena minutula. The sequence continues at coordinate 42,914,770 of OV815994.1, forward strand.
GATATTTGTAGGCGTACCTAAATAAATGTTCTATTGTATTTGTAAATGTTTCTACAAACATTATTAATTACTTAGACCTTAAAATCTACTAACTAACTAGTTGGCCGGCATTGTACGACAATTTCTCGTTCGCTGCGAATTACAACTTTAGTATTCCAGCGAATTATTCATCTTTATGGTAAAATTTAAGAAAAACAATTTCTCCCCTTTTATTAAGCACAATTTGTACTACAAATTACTGTTTTGGAATTTTATCTTTCCCAACAAAAGCCCAAGTTATAGTACAAAAACTTAGAGTGACTGCAGGACTCTTCCCTACATATAAAGGAGAGTAGGGTAATGGCGAACACCTAAGCCAAAAAGCAAATAAAACGAAAACTCTGTGAGAAATGAATTTATTTTTTATTTACGGACATATTTAAACTATTCATCTATAAAGTACAGTGACGAATTTTTGACAAATTATAATAAAAATAAAAATTATTACGCCATTACCTCACTCTCCCCTATAAATAATTGCAGCAAAAAACATTTGACGAAAGTTTGCAAGAATTTTCAAAAAGTTCCGAATCACGTCGCACATCTGGCATTGACCTTACGCAGTCTTGCACACAAATTACTTACGCATTATAATTTCTATAAATTTCAACTGAAAATATACCATCCATCGAATATTTTCGCATGCCTGTGTACATATTCGAAGCAGGATAGCGACAACCCCCTCGACCTGCTACAGTTAAAGTAGCACGTCTAACGATAACCGATAATCAATGGCATTCACGATGTTACACTGTCAGCGTATCGTATGAAACGGAGAATCCATGTTCCAGGAGCATATTCGATCGTTCTAGCGTCTGTCGGTGCAATGGAAGGAATAACGATTTAACCGTAATACTTTTATACCCCGTTCGGGTACAGTTTTGCATAAAACATATCATACCAGAGACACTATATACTTGCACTGCAAGAAGTCATGTTCCATGTAGTATAACACCCTCCTAACTTTCACAAGTATGCATCTATTTTAGTAGTTTCTCTCGTTAAGTCTACAGCGATATTTAACCGATTAAGCCACTTTCCACGATTAGTTACCTTTTACCTATTCCGATTAGTTACCTTTTACTTATTAAGTGTATGTGTATTGAACTTTATAGCGCCGTAGACTTGCATTTCCACACGCTTAGTAGCAAGCAACTATATAGTTATATTATACATATAACAGTTTGTGCGGTGCAAGGTGAGGCGAAATACCGCTTCAAGTCGGTCTGACCTTTCCGAGCGATCACTACTGCCACGAAAGTTTTGTTTCACTCGCCCCGAGCAAACATTCGGGGACACTCGGACAATGCGATCGATGCTCTCCAGAAAATATGAACTTGAAGACACGCCAAAGTCATGCGCCAGGTGGAAAGCTCTCGGCGTGAAAGTACGCCGACGACGTCACGCGAAGTGTTGAAGTAGTATAAGGATTAGTACTGCTCGTCTTTCTGTTGAAAGGTGCTAGAGGCTGAGCTGACAACCGTCACAAATTGAGGATTCTCTTATAGTGCTGGACACTGTTTTTTGCCGATGGGTCATGCATGTATTATGTATTTGTTGATACATAAATGACATTGTTTTAAGTTATTAATTATTGGTTAGAAGAAATTGGCGTATTATTTCAAATTTAAAAATCAGTAAATAAGTGAGTATTCAAAGTGACTGTTTTATGTCAATTTTGTGTATTCCAATTGCTTTTTTTGCCTTGATTACTTCGTACATGATTTTTAAGAAGATTATATGTGCCTTTTTTTAGGCTGTGAGTGAGTGACTGAGTTGGGCATTTATGTTTCAACTAGCAAAATACTCCAGCGTTTCGCTTCGAGCCTAGGAGATACTAAGGACTCCCTGAAAACACATTTCGCCACTTTTCACCGCCCCTTAGGGGTTGATTAGGGCAAAATCTTGAAATTGGTTTTTAGGCATTTATGTGGGAAACATTTCGAAGTAAACACCAAGTTGATAATTAATCGAGCTAAGAGATTTCGAGGAATCCGTGAAAATACATTTCACTTATTTTCACCCCCTTAGGAGTTGGTTAGGGAAAAATCCTGGAATTGGTTTTTAGAGATTTGTGTGGGTGATCTTTGTGAGTAAGATCCAAATTGATATCTAATCAGGCCTAAGAGATATTAGAGAGTCCGAGAAAATACATTTTACTCCTTTTCACCCCCTTAGGGATGGAATTTTACTTTCCAAATTTCACGTTCCCAGGTTAAAAGATTTGAGCTGGGCATTGATGAGTCAGTCAAGACTTCTTCTTTTATATACATTGTAGATTAATGTATAAATAGTCATATATTCGGCACAAAATATTGTGAAGCACTATATCCTATCGTTCCGCAACGGTCCTCAAATATGAGTTAACATATTTGTTCGTGTACCTATAAATATGCGAGAAAGATACAAAGAATTAGGGATAATCAGTAAAGGAAAGGGAGTTTCAGTTAAATGGATTTGCGAAGAGCGAAGAAGGAGAAAAGGGAAGAAGATTGGGCATGTTGAAAGCAAGAAACGACAGAGAAGGAAAGAAGTCCACAATTAGTCGTGGAGGGAAGGAGAAATAGAGGGTGTAGGAGACGGGCGTGGAGGGACGGTGGGGTCTATAGGAGGGTGTAGAAGAAAGGGGGTTGAGGAAGGGGAGAAAACCCACGCAGGGATCTCGGTAAGTATTATTGTAATTATACACTTAGGTTTATTTCCTGCGTGCCCGCCCTTCCAGGGGCTGATAGCATTATATACTGCGGCTCCCTAATAAAAATAATAATAAGAGCGTTAAACCGCGGAGGACCGAGCGGAAGTAATGTTCGCCCTTTCTGGTAGCCCACACCGCGTACCTGTTCCCGACCAACGATGGACATTTCTGCCCCATTGCAGCAAACCCTCGTAATACACGCGTATTAATAATGCCGGCTTGCCTGCGAACGTGTGTGTTCTACACGTACGAAAAGCGTTCCAACAGATTTAGTGCTTTTCGTATTTCGCCGGTTTAACATGCTGCGAATATTGTACTATTAATTTTGCAGGGTCTGTCTGAAAACATAATACATTTTGCTCAACGTGTGCTTCCGAATTTAGATGGACTTTTGTATACTTTTATTTATCTCTAAACGACGTTCTTAAAAAAAAGGATATTAAAAATGTTGTATTTCTATGAACACTCAAAAACCTTAATTTTATTGGCATTCATTTATATTTATTGGAGAAGGAACAGATCTGGTTCGAGACTTTTTTGCGCCCTAAACGAAGTTGCCAAATTTCACATTTTATTTATAATACATTTAGGGTAAAGGACATACTGATGCGTAACCAAATACTGTCACCTTACGCTATTTTAGTTAAAATAACGAATAAATAAACTATAGTTTAGATTATATATTGTGTATGACTTTAGAACGTTTATTTATTCGTTATTTTAAGTAAAATAGCTTAAGGTGACAGTAATTGGTTAGGTGTCAGTAATTGAACCCTTTACCCTATTTGAGCTTTTCAATGACCTTACCGTGAATTTTTATTCGCAGCTTAAAACATTTATAGCACAACTTGTGACGTTTCATTTAAAACTTTATTTTAAAAAATGCCAACAATGAAAGTAACATTTTGCGCATCTTGTCAACTTTATGCCTTAGACGGCTGCCTAATTTTGCGTATAGAGACGAGCTCGGTCTGATAAGAAACGTTACGTATATAGCCGAAGAAGAAGAAATTAGCGAATTTGGAAATCTGCCTTCAATAATTTACGTAAATATTCCACGCGTGAGTGGAGTAACCTATGACGCTTACAAGTAGAATAGTCACGTTGCGTGTCAAAAATCTATACGCGTGTGTGGCATGGTGTGTTGATGTAAAAGTTCCATTAGTAAGTATCGTTCGAACATATGTGCGTGACTAAACCTCTCCTCTCCTTTTACACCTGCTATTAGCAAGTACCACTTCAAGTCCCTACTTCATTCTACCCGCCACCACTTATTTCTTGCCCTAACGTGATCCATCCCCTCGTCCACCTGTACTTCTTTGCTTTCGATGATTCGTAGCTATCTTTTTTTAACGGTTTCATAGAGCACTACTTCTGACTAAAAAGGTCATAATTATTTATCGTCATCAGAGGGGTTGATAGGTGAAGCATCAGCTTTATCCGCGTAATTTTCAAAAAATTACTTATTTTGATTTAAACAACTCAATATTTCTTGCGTTATTTCACATACATAAAATATTTTCAGTGATACTTTCTTAAATATAATAGAAAGTGATTTTCTTGTTCCACTTTTTAAAATTATATGTGTAAGTCGCACATCCCTTTTATACAAGTATAATGAATATTATATTTAAAATGGTGTTAATATTATTTTTAAGTTTTAGTCTATTATATATGTATCAGTAATCTACATAGACTTTTTTAAATAACAGTAGCGTATCAGTAGACTGCGGATATTTATGCATGTATAATATGTCGTAATATGCAAGATATATGCAACACTTATGTAACATATATGCAACATATATGCAAAATACAAAGCGAGTCATCCAAAGTTGAAACCTGAAATATTTCTTGGAAATTGCTAATTGTCCTGTAATTAGGCATCTTCAATTTCGAATGATATATAACTTATGAATTGATATAAATCACGCGACACTTGTGATCTAACTGGCCAGAAGTTCCCTGTGGCGTGGGATACAATATATACAAAATTATTGACTCCGCCATCAACGTTTGTCAATTTTTGTTGTGCCTATATTCAGCACGTAATGCAAATTCAGCCCCGTATTCACAAAACATATGAGAAATATGCAAGAAATGTGCAAATAATATAGAAAGAGTATACAATATGCACAAAATATGCATTCTGCAAAAAATATGCAATATGCATAATATGCAAAATAAAAAGTATATTTTTGGATTACTCTAATGACAAAACAAATTTCTGTCTATGTCCCATTACTTTATTTTTTACCTATAAAAATATGCATTTGCATAAACATCCGCAGTCTACATATCAGGCTTCAGTACTATAAATACCTCTGTGAAAGGGTGCATATTGCTTACAAAGTATGTGTAAATATTTGATAAGTACAAATACAGCAGTCAGTTAAATGAATCCTACTCTGACACCTGTGCTGTTAAATGGTAAATAATCCTCCTAGGCAAAAAATTCCAGCACTAAATTCTAAAAAGAAATATTGTCGACACGATAATATTATATGTATGCCTTACTAATATCTATATCTACACTACACTACCACAATTTTTACATCTCCTCGCTGAAGCAGAAACCATTAAACGCCCCATTGCATCTTGCGCCGCGCAGGAAGTGTCAATTATTCTCACCGCGTTGGAACTTGAGTCGCTTAAAAATCACGATTCACCCAGGCGATTGCGATCTCCCCGAGCGTTTTATCATCAAAAGAGAAGAAGTCGGCCGTGGAGAGAGGATCGTAATATCGCGGACCGATTGCCATAAAACCAGCCAATTAAGACCAGCGGCACGCGCGCGCGAACGACGCGACGGGTGAAATCGGGAAACTGGTGGCCGGCTAATTCCCTCGGAACGAGAGGTGCGTCGATAACTCTTCTTGTGGAAGTTCCTTCCACCGATGACTCTTGTCTTCGGTCGCGCTCCATAATTTTCAATTTGTGCAAATTAACGTTCCTGTTCTCCGCGCGTCTCCGTCAAGCGCGATAAATAAGGGGCCACGCGAGTAGTAAATATAAATCAGGAGTGATTGGATGTAAGTGGGGAGCGTTATGTGTCCCCAGTGTCCCGTGTGTGGGATCGTCCGCGGCTGTTCCATGGCTGTGGGACACACGTACGCAGGGCAGGGGGTAGGCGAGCGGTTCTTGAGACGATGCACTATCCACGTACTTTCGCCACCGGAGGGACCCAGCTATACCACCCCGTTTACCTCGCATCGATGTTCCTTCGGATCGGGAACCCTACTACACAACGCGACCGACTCTCACGTCTGCAATATATTCTATGAAGAGACACTATTATTATACATATAGTGTTTAATATTATTTAACCTTTTTTGTATAAATAGTGTGTTGTAGTAATCAATGCTGATGGTCAGCTGTTAGTTTCGATAATTTTATTACAATTTCTTCAACAAAAATTTTGGCTACAGATTTGACACACTACTTAATAAGTTATAAGTATATTTCAGTTCTCCTGTGTTGATAGTACAAATGTCACATTATTCCATTCTGTAAGTTATCTTATTTGTAATGTGATAAAACGTCGTCATTCTTTCTCTATTTTAGGACAGAGTTGAGCAAAATGTAATCTAATTACATATTACACATTGCGATTAAAATGTAATTGTGTAATTTATTACATATTATTTTCTGTTATCGTTAATTTAGGTAATTGGCAAAATTGTGATCAACTACCTAAATTAACGATTACAGAAAATTATGTGTAATCAATTACAAAATTACATTTTAATCGTTATTTGTAATTAGATTACATTTTGCGCAACTCTGCTTCAGGGTAACCTCTATGTAGGTATGTATGCTTGTACGTGTCTATTGTCATTTACTCATTTCCACAGTATACCGTATTCGTTTGCCAACTCGAATTTTGCCATTGCAAACGTTCGATACGTACTGCCAATGAATGCGATATAATGCCAATGAAGTAAAATTTATTACAACGTTTATTCTATTCTTATGCGTTATAGTTATACAACACCGAGATTTGTAAATTCAAAGCGCTCTATTTATCGAACGTGCTTCGTACGTACATAATAACATTGTAAATTGTATGCAGTATAAATTTCCAATCCTGGAACGAAACACATGGGAGATTTCGAAGTTTGTTAAACGAGGTCACATAGAAAATTCTATTTGGGAAACCTAATTTTCTATTATTTCAGAGCAATGGAGTCAACGGAACCAATCAATAAATTACGCTCGTGTATACCTACTCTTTACATTGATATATGTATTACTTTTTAATCAAAGTAATTCGATATTCTTACAAATTTAAAAACCTCAAATTCTTTTAAACTTCTTTTAAAGTATGATTTTTATAAAAAGAAATTGTATTTATCTCAAACAGGATAAATTTACATTAACGAAGCAAGTCTTTGTATGGTACGTTACAAAATAATTAATAAATCTTTTAGGAAAATTTCCCACAATACGTCTTTATGGAAGAAAAATATTGAAACAGAATTACTTGAAAATTATTATAAACCTCTATTGTTTTTTCACAAAATATAGTTACTAAAGAATAAATAATTACGTTTCTACCTACGAGTGCATATATGACGGGTCCAAAAAAGGACAAAACTTTAAACTCGATTTTCTCGAAAGATATATTAAAGACATTAAGATAATATAATTTATTATTATGCATGCTGTGCACTAACTAGGGTAAAGGACCCAATTACTGACACGTAACCAATTACTGTCACCTTACGCTATTTATGTTGAAATAATGAATAAATAATTAACTATAGTATATAATCTATGGTATAGATTATAGGTTGAAATACATAATTCTTTTTGTGTACGACTTTACAACGTTTATTTATTCGTTATTTTAAGTAAAATAGATTAAGGTGACAGTAATTGGTTAGGTGTCCGGAATTGGGTCCTTTACCCTATATAAAAAATTTGAAACAAAATAGTACCCCGAACCATGCGCACCCACCTCACAAATACAAAAGAACCACTACGGTATATTAAAAGGAAAATTTTTCAGCAAAAATCACGGTATGGGATTTGCATTCGCGTCGATGATCCCCACAATACGCAAGAGAATAGAAGAAAAGAACTTATTATCGTTACGCGTTGAAGGTGAAGTGATCAATTCAGCGGGCCCTTGAGGATGCATAAATATACCGACGATAAGCATCCATGGATGACCTTTTTCAAACGCGTTCACCTTCCCGCCACAACCCTCGCCCCTCCCCCAACCCCTGTGCACAGGTGCGCACTTGTGAGTGGCACAGGTGTGGGCGAGATATCGATTATGCAATCTCGTGGCCTGCAACCCCCCGTAGGAACGGTAATACATGTATACGCGTGCATCCCTGCTGCCCTGTAAGCCACCCCACTACGTATAAACCGGCCGGAGCCCAGTCTGTCAAACAGTCCTGACGTTAATTATCGCCTTACTACCGCTTCACGAAAACACCATGCCATCCACTTGAAGCATATGCCACTTTTCAGATTTCCCGATACACCTTCCATTCGACGCAGCCCATTCTTCCTACTTTTTAAATTCTTCCAGCGCCGTGCTACAGGGAGCCGAGTCATCTGTAGCGACGGCTAAACCGAGTCTACGCTCAGCAACCAGAGATCGACGGAAGTGGATCGTTCCCTTTTTACACCGGCAACGATTTAGTCTTTACATATTGGGATTTCTATCGACGCTGGACTTCGATTGGTACATAGATTGCTCGTTGCTTTCATCGTGGCAAATATGAATGATTTTGATTTATTAAGCTTTCTGCTGCCTTTGACTTTATGTGACGTAAAATGTAACGAATTTTGGTGTTTTATGAGGGAAGTGATTGTGAAAAGACCTCTACTTGGATAGTTGTCTGTTTGTATTTTAATACAATATTTAGTTTCGGAGAGTAGTTACTTTGTATTGTAATTGCAAATATTAATGGTTGTAATTTGCTTTATTGAATCGAACTTTGATAGTTTCAGGTTTTTAGTTTCACTTGTAATGCTGTTAGCATTTTAATAATTATTTAGTTTTGGAGAGTAGTTACTTTGTATTGTAATTGCAAATATTAATGGTTGTAATTTGCTTTATTGAATCGAACTTTGATAGTTTCAGGTTTTTAGTTTCACTTGTAATGCTTTTAGTATTTTAATAATTATTTAGTTTCGAAGAGCAATTACTTTGTATTGTAATTGCAAATATTAATGGTTGTAATTTGCTTTATTGAATCGAACTTTAATAGTTTCAGGTTTTTAGGAGAAAGATTTTTCGATGGACTTAATTCCTTAAGTTTCGCAACCTTATTTATAGTCTTTTTACTACTAAATATTTCCCCATTCAGGATAAAATAATGAAACATGATATTTGTATAATTTCCCTTATTGTCCAATTTCCCTTATTTTGATTTCAAATTACATTTTTCTTGACTCCCTATTAAAAGATTTTCACATTATTTGTATACTTTACGTTCAATCTGTCTTAAAATATAAACTACTTTGTATGTTCATCATATTTTCAAACCGAAGTCGAACAAATACAATACTTCAGACCCTTTGCCCCAATTATTCAAATTTGCTTATAATTTAAATTGCAGAATCAAGATACCTTTTTAATTTCCCGTATTTTAGTACTTTTACATTTTCTGCATATATTATTGTCTACAATTCAATAGCTGAATCTATACTTATACTAACTTTACTACTCGGCTTCGCCCGAAATTAAGATTCTGATTTTATAAAAACGATTTCTTCCGTATTTTTTCTGAAAATGGTCACATTTATCGGGATTAATCGGGCATAATGAGTTGAGGCACATTTTGTGCTCCCAGAGTTTATCGTTCGAAAGTTTTTAGGCGACAGACAAACACACAAACATATAGAAACTTTCTACTTAATATATTAAGACAATCGTTGTGTCACTGATTCATCCCCACCCAGCCCAAACCGCTGACCCTAGAAACCTGAAATTCGGAGGGTATATTCCTTTTGCGATGTAGGTGCTCGATAAGAAGGGATTTTTTGAAATTCCAACTCGAAAGGGATAAAAAGGAGTGAAATATATTTTCACAGTCTCCTTATTTCTTAGGCCCGATTAGATATCAACTTAGTTTTTAGCACTTAGAAAAGTTACCCACATAAATGTCTAAAAACCAATTTCAGTATTTTCTCCTAATCATCCCCTAAGAGGGTGGTGAAAAGGGGTGAAATGTGTTTATAAGGAGTCCTTAATATCTCCTAGAGTCAAAGCGAAGCGCGAGGTTATTTTGCTAGTATAGAATACAAATAATAATAATAATAATTCGATTTTATTCACCACAAATTACATAAATTATGTGATAAATGGACGAGGTTCAGCATACCTGCTGTTTTGCAATTTAACCCCAAATCTAATGAGAAACTTGATAGTCTAAAACAAACCACAACAACCTAAATCATATGACTGATTAAAAAGATCAGTACATCGTGATTAATCGAAGCACTGAAGGAACTTCATCAAAGAAGTAAACAATTAAAATCCCCACATGACATCCTCGACCAACAATAGGTTCCTTTGAATTAACTTCATATTTAAATTTCAATGACGACTTTTTCTCTGTGACAACTACCGAATTCTGCACTAACAGTGACTGTACCACCCTCATTGTTTGTCAGTTCCACGTTTCCTTGCCGAATAAAAATTCAATTCCATTTTGTAGCCAACGCGAGGGTTTACAAATCTGACGTATAAGAATCGGGTGCACAACATTCTTCATACAGAGTAATATCTCGCTAGAATAACTGAAGAAACGGTAGAAACTGACTGCACGTTTTCTTGGTAAAGAAAAATGCAGAACAGTTTTTCGCATCGAGAAAGATTTTGCAAATCTGACAGATATGCAGTGTGTGCACAAACCGTTCATCAAAAACGTAACAGTAGAGACAGTACAGACTGGCGTCAGTTGGCGTACTCGGTTGCAAGGATTTTCTGGTAGTTTAGGTAGAAATGTACGACTTAAACAAATATTGAGCTTCACGAAAATTCTGAAAATCAGGCCACTGGGCATGTGGTGTCGGTAGAATAGCAGCCATTGTACGGTGGCTTGTTACTAACGTAAGGGGAACACTGTTTAAGTTCCAACTATTGACAAAGCTGATTCTACTTGGTTTGACTTGCTCCTCTTCGTTTTCGTACTTTGACGTCCATTTGTAACATCTGCTCGTTATAATACGCTTGTATGCCCTCCCTTAACCGATGGTACAATGAAGGCTTCAGTAGCAAGAAGCTGTGGAGAAGATTGAAAATCCTTTATATTATTCAAGTTTTTCAGTGAGACTGTCGCTACAAACGTTTCAAAATTATAGATTAATTATCTTTAGCTCAACTATTATAAGCTCTTTTCGTCGAAATCATTAAGAATGCAAATTACTGAGACTTCATGAAAGTTCAATTATAAGTTAAATCATATCGTATAATGGTGAAGTAATTTGCTGATATCGAATGCTTTTATGTATAACGGTATGTATGCAAAAGAATGTGCAATGAGATTGATGAGATAATTAATTAAAATTTTCTAAAATCTGATTACTGTTGTTATTTTAGAGTCATAATGTAATGTATTAAAATTGCAGAAATGTTAAAGATATTATATACAAAGCTGGTTGTGGTGTGTTGTATGTATAGAATACAGAAATGATTATTTAGTAATTAATATTTTGTAATAATATTTAATGGTAAGGTACATACTCTACCTTTGTTTTGAGTTTGAACTGCTGATAATTAAATATTTATGAGCTTATGAAAACATTAATTTCCTGGCACTATACAACACCGAATGAAGAAATGAAATCTGTATTTATACTAAAGAAATACTGAATGGAAAATTTGTTATTAAAACCACGTAGTCCTGGACTCCTAAATTATATTAAATTTTTGCAATTAGTAAGAGGATAGTGATCAGTATTAAGTTGCGATAATGTATATATTTGATGAAGTTTACTTTAAGATAGCAGATTCGTTGCCCCTAACAAGTCTTTAATGTCAGAAACGAAATTTTGTTGAAATTTTTTCCGAATCTAGGTACGTGAAATTTAAAAGCATAAAATACATGCTGGCACTAAACAAAAAGTTACTAGTAAAAAATTTCTGAATATTGCAAAAGTAGCACATAAAAATATTTCGTTATGGAAATCTTAATAGTATAAAAGTATAGAAAAGAAATTGATTATTGGAGAATGTAGAAAGCTCGTGATAAAGTGTTTGTGTAACAATATGAATATTAAAGATACATAAAAGTGTCCACAATTTTGCTTTCATCAACACACTACGTTTTTAATAGGCATTTGAAAATAATTGAATGTTTGTCAGTTATCTTATACTTATTATTAAATAATTATCGAAATAGTGCATTACACGAGAATGATGATGTTATTATTAACATTGATTGAATTATCGCTTGAGAATAGCATGGATTTCATAAATAACGTAATATCACACCATAATGTCAACTGAATCAAGTTAAAGAAATTATTAAGTTACCTCTGTAACCGACTTTCAACGCTTCCATTTTAATATCAATAAAATTTTGAGCACCCAAGAAATATCACAGAAAATTACAATATAGTATAATCTTTAATCATAATAATTGATTCATTATCCCGTCACACACAGCGATATTACAATAAAGTAAATAAAAAAAGATAGAAAATAGTAGGATATATTGCCTCTCCGAAACTCTAGTCGCGAACTACAATAGCAACTCTCCCGAAAAACCTTGAGAATAATACATTTAAATTTTTTAAATTGTCACCATCAAAACGCAGTCATATATATCCCCTAAGTACATCCATCCAATTAGGATTTTGCATTAGCACCTTAAGAAGTTCCCTACAAACACAATATTTCAAATTCTAATAAGATGTGACACTGTAGAAGACTCTGATTAAAATAATAATAAGCGATCGTCTTATTTGTCGTCTCCTGATTTTCACAATAACAATTTACGTTTGAAAATCAAAATTTACCACACTCGATACGATTCTCATTCAATTCTTAATGGAAGCAAGCTCGACGCCGACGGTAGTATTGCAAATAAAATTCTCCCGATTTCCGGTGACGTTGTTTCGCGGTTTCCGCCACTCCATCAGGGAAAAAGAGCGTTCACTTTTAATGGTTAATAGCTGATGACGCGGTGAATGTAGTCGAGCAATCGATAATCGCCGCCGCCGTGTGTCCCTCAAGAGTCGTTACACTTATCGGTGCTACAATTTTTCCTGCGATATTTCGCTTGGACGTTCGGACACAATAATCAGAAACGATTTTTCCTGCCGCTTTGTCCAAAAGTTACTGTGGGTGGATTACTAGTTAATTAAAAAATTATCGGGGAAGGTAAATCCTATTCGATAACGACAACTCTAAGAACAATAATTCATTGTCATCAACATTGGTGATACTACATATGCTAAGATAAAATGACGTTTTGGCTCGCTGTGCTTTAAGGCTTTAGCGAAGATGTACTGTAGATGAAATCGTAAAGAGAAATTTATATGAAGTTTTTGAAAAGGGTTCATTTCGTTCCATCATTTTTTATTCGAGGAGTTAAATAATATACACTTATATTCTTTTTTCTGAGAAACAGTTCTTGATTTTAGTGTTTTTAACGTTTTCTTGACAACGAAACAATCGGCAATTTTATAATCTATCATAAAGTGTACCATTAGGTACTAATAATTTTATAATGCTATTATCACGCTCCATTTTTATTCAAAGGAAGGAGGTATTTCTTAAATCAGTATCGAAATCAAAATAGAAACAAAAAGAGCTGAAATTATAAATAACATAATACAGCTATTTACTATTTTTCTAGAATTGTTTATTGCAATCTACTTTTCTCCTCGCTTTTCATAGTAGTATAAAAAATCTGAATTTTCACAATTTTCAAATGAAGAATTGAATATACATTGCATCTGCATTATTTGGTCATATGGAAAGTAACAGTAACAGCCTTATTAATGGATTAAAATAGTAAGATCATACATAAGAAGAAGAAAAAAGAGTAGCGACTGAATGAAGACAAGAAGCAATCAACTATGTAAATTGTAAGTTGTATTCGATCCTCTCTTTTGTTAAACGTGTGTGCATATAAGAAATGATGTAGACTTTTCAGCGATACTGTATTCATAATGGTGGTCTGGTTAGAAAATCGAATTTCAAGCGATCTAGATTCGCAAGATTCACTTAATGCGATTTAATCTATTGGGTCTTAATTATTATCAGTAGGATAAAATGTTACTTGTACTCATAAACATCAGTCATTTCTTTAGACTCGAACAGTACACATAAGAACCATAGTGATTGCATTAAAATATACATAGGTATATGGAAACGGGAGACACAGAAATTCCTAATTGTCAAAATCGTCCATTGAACATGTCAATCATTTAGTGCACGAATATTATACGTCCACTTTTAGTGTTTTCAGATCAGATTCAAGGACGTCCAAAGAACAAAAATATTATTTTTGACAAATTTATGAAATATATATAAATGTGATTTTTATATAACGTAAAGAAGCTGTCAATTATTATCTGTTGCAGATAGAAACTCAAATTTCACAAAAAGTGGATTTAAAATATTTGTGCACTAAGCCATCGATGTGTGAAACGATGGTCATCGAAATGTGAATAATTACTAGCCTCATGGTAAATGCGTAATACAAAGCTGTATTAATTATCATAGATAATTAACACCATGTACATAGTGGTACATAAATGTATTCTACGCTTACGAACGAATAATATTATCAACGAGCCAACGATCATTGCAAATTAAGCTATGACAAAATCTTATCAAAGCGCTGATTCCTCGCAAACGTATTTTAAATTTGTTTAACTTCCCAATGACGTTCATTTGATTAACTATTTAAAGCGTTTGATCATTGCTGTACAAGATAATACAATAAATATTTCTAGTTCTGATTATGAAATGAGTTTGTGCATTGCACAAGTACCATTCGTAAACTCGAAATCAAAGTAACGCGAGTGAAGAAAGAAATCGAAGTAGTTTAATGGAAGACATAGGTATAATACTCGGTGCTTATTAAAATAGAAATAGTATTTTTGGCTCCATAGAATTACCAGAATTCTAGTAGAAAATTTCTTATATTAGGAGAAAATTAAACAGAAAATTCTTTATAATGTAGTCGTAAGGTGCTTGATTAGCCAGTTCGATTAATAACAACTCGTAACAAATGATTTATACGAATTCAGTGAAATTAAAATATACTTACATTTTAATTCATAGAATTCAAAACACGTTTTTCAAGATTGGTTGACCACAGATGTATGTACATATGTACGCAATTAACATCCAAGACTGAACGTTACACGTTTATACACTGGTACCACAAACACAGCTGAGCTTTTCTGAGAGAATTTATGATTGCAATGAAAGGTTTGAGAAATCAGCTTTTAAATTTACAGTAACAAGTACCAGCGCATTTGGAATATATGTAGAAGAATAACAATGAGCAAAATGAACGAAGAGATAGAAATATAGAAACGATCAACTAAAATCTAAACAAGTATAACAGTTCTCATATTAAAAAACATGAAAATGTATTGATTAAAACTCTTAAATAGGGTGAATTGACCAGTGAATGAACAGAGAGCAGTGAATGAACAAATTGACTTTTTTCGTGTATAACAAGAATACTATTTCATTGAAAACAATGATCTTATATTTAGAATGAAGGAAAATTTATTTAGATAACGGCGATATAAATATTTTTTGAATCTATAAATATCTTGGTCGCTTATTAATTTTTTTGATTTGTGGTTTCGGGTGTTGCCATTCACGGCGAGAAACCTAGTAACAAAACACGTACGATGACAGTTAACCATTATATTGTGTAAACTGTGTTCTGATATAAATAAATTTGTCAAGTTCCTTCGATTATAATATATAGATAATATTTTTATATTCTTATGTTAGGTCCCTAACTTAACTTCTCTTCTACTTTTGTAGCGTTTTCAGCGATTTCTCGTCAGAAAATGAAGTATTATTCTTTGTGTTCATTCACTGGATACAAGATGTTCACTTATTGGGTATTTTGTTCATTCACTAGTATATTGGGCATTGATTACATTTTTATGATTTATTTCAAACACCGTTCAAGTAAAGAGGCACAAACAATTTTTTTAGACATTTTTAAAGCTTATTCTGATTCAAATTCTTGTTCCATTAATAAATTAGGACATTATTTAATTTTTATCGTTATTTGAAACTGAAAAAACGCTTAGCTGTTCATTCACTGGTCATTTCACCCTACCCTGCCCCTACTTGAACATTTAGTTATCACAATTTGCCGCGCGAAGTAACTTGGAATCTCAAAACAAAAGAACCCACAAATGAAACACAATAATCTATAGGTACTTTATACTAACATTATTTTCCCGAAACGTAACTGAAGTACTTAACATATTGGGTGTATAACTTAAAAACCGGAATTTTTTAGGAAATTTAAACGTTTTATTAAAGAAAATCTTGTACAATCCTGTTATTCAAAGTATTGTCCATCGGAAGTTACAACATTTCCCCATCTTTCTGGCAATTTAAGGATGCCATCCCCAAAAAACCGGTCATCTTTTGAATCAAAGAACGAATCGAACCAATTTTTGATGCTTTGGACTGAAGTCTAGCGTATTCCGGAAAGTGCATTCTGCATCGACCGAAACAAATGGTAGTCAGAAGGCGCCAAGTCTGGACTATATGGTGGGTGGGGCAGAACATCCCATCCGCTGTTTTCCAAATAGTTTTTAACGGGTTGAGCAACATGTGGCCGAGCATTGTCATGTTGGAAAATCAATGTCTCATGTCTGGTCTTCCATTCTGGTCATTTTTCCTTCAATGCTCTCTTTAAACGAATCAGTTGTTTTCGGTACAGCTCTCCAGTAATGGTTTCACCCGGTTTTAGAAGCTCATAATACAGAACTCCCTTCTGGTCCTACCAAATACAGAGCATTATATTGGCGACGTGAATATTCTTCTTCGGTGTCGACTGGCAACTTTTAAAGCGTTGAAACCACTCGAAACACTGTGTTTTCGCAAGAGCATGTTCGCCATACAATTCCACGAGCAAACGATGACTTTCGGCTGCAGTTTTCTTTGCAAAAAAGTGACTCAGCAAAACTTCCCGCACATGCTGTTTTTTTCGCCAATTCTCAAAATTTTCCATGATTGAAAAAAATATGATGCACACAAGCAAATCAAACATTGTTGACTGATTTTGATAGGTTACGAATAGACCTTCAAAATGGCATGTATGTCAATGATTTTCTACAGCGCATACACAAGTGTTGACATCTAGTGTCAAATTCCGGTTTTTAAGTTATACACCCAATATAATAAAACTAACAATAACAATAGATTCCTTAGAAGAAAATCCAATCACCATAACTAGTAACGTGTAACAAAAACTCTGTATCCAAACCTAACCATAAAGATCCACTAAAATAACTAAAAATAACTTAAAACTGCCAACGAGACTAAGCCTAACAAGGCGAGGCTACCGAAGTCTGACACTAACTTTTCGCTGAGCTCTCACAGAGCAATATTACTCAAAACACTAAAGCTCATGATCCCCAGTTTCCAAGCGCAGACGGTTAATACTTACCGTAAAACTACAGCTACAACTAAAACACCAGATAGAGTATTAAATCCATCGCAGAAGAACCAACCACATGAATCCATGAATCGATACGATAGTGCTGATCCCACACGACGAAACACGGTTAAATGCGCCGTGGAGGATCCAATCGACAGGAGCAAAAGTGGGTAGCACGAACGAAGGCGAAGAAAAAAAGAGAGTCGTTGCGAGGAGGACGGTAAAGATAGCCGAAAAATCGGAGGAAGAAGCGATTATGCTGGATTCGCGTTACCGGGCGTAACAGTACGGCTGTAATCTCATCTAGGCACTCAGCTCGTAGCGACGGTTTTTATCCTATTACGTCACATGAATAAACTAAAGACCGTGGAGTCCGCGATATAGAAGAGGAAAGAGATTGCGGGATTGAGGGGGGGGGAAAGAGGGGTGGATGGGACAGGTCGGTTCGACGTGTGCCACGGTTTGCAGCTTTGCGGAGGGACGCGGGGCCAGCCTGCAGAGGGATCCGAGCTGCGGATGGATACATCGAGGTGAGTGCGGGACCTGTCAGGGCAGGGGGGATGCAGGGCTGCCAGCGTGACTGTGAGCTTCGATTGATTCTGTTTAGACGCCTGCTACTTTGGTGTACTTCCCCGGTTACGTCATGAAACGTGTATTGCCGACGACACGGATGACCGACCGCTCGAGGGTGTGCGCGTTTTCTCTCCAACGTCGATGGTTTTGTAGGGTGTCGAATCTACGGAACTTGAGCGGACGCTGTGCTTTCACGGCAGCCGTCCCTTCTGTCGCGATTTTCCACTCTTTCAGATCGCTCGCTTTGACTCGTTGCAACGGCGAATCTTTGGGTCAGACTTCGTCAGGCAAGGGTGGGGAAGGTGGAATAGTATGGACGTTTGAGGAACATTGATATGGTGAGTCGTTTTGGGAGACTTGTTAAATAAGCTTGCATTTTCTAGAAAGATTCTAAAACACCCAGACTGATTTGTTCGATATCATTTTGGGCACCAGAAGTCGTTTAGAAGTGGATGTACCAGGCAATGAACACGTACCAGTGAATGGACATTTTTTTATTAAAATAAGTAGAATAAGTTATTAAAGTAAGTAACTAATTAATTAGAGACTGCTTTTAATTTCTTGCTTTATATCCAAACAATTTTTGCAACACGCTGCAAACATAATTTTATAATAGTGTTCATTTATTAGCCTTAAGTGTTCATTTACTGGTGCGTTTACCCTGCCTAATTTGATTTGCTTTCGGTATTACGATTTAGTGTGTTTCTTTAGAAAATGTGTTCGTATAACAATCCAGTAGTACTGAATCTTTTTTTATAGTCATTCTAAGGCATAAATCGGTGATTTATGAATAATCTTCATTCTTCAAACAACCCCATACGTATAGCTTCACCGTCTTTACAATCCAAAAATGAATGCTATTCAAACTCATGTTTAGATATCGATGTAGAAAGAAACACTACGACAATCTAATCACATCAGCTTAAAATATGATTTTAATCATTTCTCCCCCAGTTGCGATTATCCAGTTTACAGTGTACCTCAATCATACATGATTCTTACGGTCATCAGTTTCTTAACCCTCTCAACTACAATTATTCCTCTCAGACATGATAAAGCTTAAATTAATATTACATACTGATACCATTAAATATCGTAAAAGTGACCTAACCCAGACAATTTGAGTTTGTAACTTATGGAGGTAAATGAATTATTGATTTTGAATTCACTATACTACAGTTGTCCTATTAATGAGTGGAACACGGAGCAAAATATTACTGGTCGATTGAGGGGCAAATAAGATGATGTACAAAAGGTTAAAATTGTAAATATATTATAGGATTTTTTTTAAATGATCGATTTGCTATCGCAGTCTTCAGTAAGACTACGTCATGTAGGTACACCAGTGTTTCTTACTATGCAATTATGATCTCAGTTTTTCAGCTCTTATTATGTGATTTCATCGACTGTTCATACTCAAACGATGGTTTGCAGTTCTTTCTGTTTCTGCTTTCACAATAAAATTACAATATTCTACAAAAACCCAATTTACATACTCAGATTCCACAATTTGTTCAAAACGAAATGACTAAGAATCTGTACTGTGCTAAACGTTAGTGATGTTGAGTTGACAATTCAAAAATAATTGTTACACTGTTTTGCATTATTGATAATCACATTATCTGCCGTTAATACTTTAATTTGCACTTCATGTAAATTTCGATTTATCAATTATTCTGCCTCATAAAATGACAACTAGGTAGAAGGGAATTCTTAGAACGAGCAACTTAATAAATCATGGTATACATAATTTACACATTACTTAATAATAATGTTGGTATTTTGTTATGAACTTCTTACATTTCTTGGTTAAAATCTTTATAGTCTATCACACACATTGAAATCGGTAACATTAGGGGAAAAAGTTGAAGACCGCAATACTCAGAAATTTCAGGCATTTGTGAAAAGCATGGTAAGCAAAGGATATACGGAGCGTGTAATATATGTGACAAGGGAAGCTTGTGGTCAATGAAAATGGATGATGCAAACTTTCAATGTCTTTTTATTGCTACCTTACATTTCAAATATATAGGGGAATTCCTCGAGCCCACCAACCTCTCTATTCATGTATAATGTATTGTTCCTTGCGGAGTTTAATCGCAACCTGATTTGTGTTACTGCCTTGAAGAATTTTGCACACGGTTTATGATGGAATAGCATCGTAGTGAAATCATTAAATTGACTTAAAAAATTCTTAATAGAGTCGTAAACGCAATCACGTTCAAGATGTTCATTTATATAAGACAGTTTGAATTATAAAATATACATATAGCGTGAGGGGTGCAAATTTCGGCACCATGACGAATTTCGTTCCCTGGTCAATGTCTATTCTTAGTGCTGCACCTAACAATGTAAAAGTGCGGCAATTGGAATTTATAAAAGAAAAGCCACTAACGAGCTGACGATAAAATCAAATGAATTCGTCATTTCCAGATTCTTTTATAACGATTTGTTTCTTCAAAACTATCATTTATTTTTGTTTTTATATGTATATTACTTCTGTTTTGATATTCCGAAGTGGTGATCTCATTCTGTCACTTATGTGTATCCATTAGAACTGGAAATTATATTAAAAAATGGCTTGTTCCCAATTTCTTCCCCTATATGGATCCTAGGTTTTTTATGTGGCAAGCAATTTTCGAGCAATGTCAAGGGAGAAAAATGGGTTAGATGCTCTAAGTGTTTTTGACGGTGCTTTGAGTTGTGTAGATCTACACCGCAAATAAAAAAAATTGTTATGCGATTTTTACTTAAATCCATGATTCGACTCTGCATTGAAAGCATTATTTTTGTAGCTCATATGTTAATAAAACGTTTTTTAAGCACATAAAAACGACTGTGCAATTTTTTCTAGGGGATCTAGGGGACGAAGTTCGGAACACTTTTTTTAACAATTGAAAAATGCATCCCTTTAGATATATATTTATTACTTTGTTTACGTGAATTTTTATAGAACATTGATTACAGAGCTTTGTTACTAAGCTTTCAAAGTAATTATATCAATTTTTTAAATTCAAAAATTGATTTGGTTTTGGAGAAGTAAAAAGACTTTCTTACTACTAAAAAGATACTAAAAAGACTTTCGGGGGACGAAATTTTCACCCTACCATAAAATTCTAATGTTTCACGAAATTAAAAAATGGTTTATCCAAAATATGCACCTATAAACACAATTGTATCTAATTTATTTTACTTTCCTTAATTTTAAATAAATAAATCACAGAAGTTATGGATGTATTTGAAGAATACTCAATGCCATTGCTAAATTCATCGTTCTGAATCAAGAAATTCGTAAAAATAATGAGATTGTCGAATGTTCTGCAACATTATATTTTATTCCAAAAGGAAAGCCCAATGTCAAAACTGTGCTGAAAAACTCTTATTAATAGATTATTTATAAATTACATAAGCTGCGTTAGAATTTTTTTTCCATTGTAAGATCACTGTGTGTGGTTTTCACAAACTTTAAATTTGGAGTTACCCTTGCAGTTTAAATCAACGCAAATATTCGCACATGAAGCTATCAGCGCAATAGTAGCGCAACCCACAATTTTTAATAAATTAACATTTCAGTCTAAACCACTGCTTATACAGCAAAATTTTAATTCTACAGTGTCCTGAGCAACCCTACAAAACATACAGAAAACTGCAGCACAAAAACGTGTTTTTGCACTGAACATTTTGTTGATTTACGTCACAAAAGACTAGCCTGTGCAGCATTGGTCATTATTTTATATTCTAATAATATACACCTCAATTATATTTTGTAAAAACTCATACCTAAGTACCTAAAAGTAAACATTTTAAGCACCGTCTTTAAAACGTCAATAATTTCATTAGTCGTTATCTCAAAACAAAATTTTTGAAGTTTCTGGGGGTTTCGCTAAATAACGATAATACAGTTAAAATGAAATACCGTTACTAAATTGAAATGCACAAAATCCAAAATGCTTGTAACAAATTGATTTTCATTTCCTCGGTCTACATTACAAAATACAATAATTAAGTCTTCCCATTAAACAGTCTCCCAAGAAGGTTACTCATTTAAACTAAGAAAGCGCTGCTGCGAATAATTTACCAAAGTAAGTGTCAGCAAGTTATAAAGTACACCTACCCCATACATCGAATAGCCTACCAAGAACAAATCTCCAATTAAAAAAGAAACTCACTTCCGAAAGAAACCTGCCTTCTCAAGCATATTTGATAGACAAAATTTTCCTTCTCAAGCATAATATTTCTTAAGCAATGCTTAAAATTTCAACCCCCAGATGAAATGACCCCACAAACACCGCTGTAAGGTATCATTGAACAAGACATATCTTTCATCAATAACGGAGCATCGAATCACGATGCATCCCGCTCAGAAGAGTAATCACCGTCGTTTCCGTAATGAAAAAGGGCAAGTGCAAAGAGAATGGTGGGACTAGGTGGTGATTACTCACCGTAGGATTCGGCATACAGCGTCGCGGCGGTGGCGGCATGGGGTCCGGGGCAGCGCGATAAGGCGGCGGCGAGTACCTTCCCGAAGGGAAGCAGCCCGGGGCCGTGATAGGTGCCCCGTGGAGCCCCTTGCTCCCCATCATCTTGTCCGGTGAGTACATCATCTTGCAGCCAGCTAAGTCCAAGCTGTCGGGCTTAGACCTAAACCAGTCAGAAACCGGCAGCCTCAAACAGAACGGTACCAGCAGCGGCAGCTGCGCTTCTTCACGTCAGCAGTGGCGGTTCGCATCTGTGTGACAACAATCCTCAATGACCCCGCACCCTACGAAAGTACATCCACCTTCACTTTCACTACCCCTCGGGATAAGATGCAGTCGCACCGATGATACGGATGACGTGTCACCATAAACGTTTGCGCACTCGGCGAGCCAGATTACTATTACACTCCTCCTTTATCAGTTACCAACACTCATCCTAATCGGCGTCGAACCGCCGACCGATCAGTCCGCCGGTTCCACGAGGATCGACCGAAGAGAACGCGGACCTGGCATGTTGCACATAATCGCGCACGCGATGGCACGGTCCGCACAGTTGTCCGACCGATGTCCTATGTCCTAACCATCACAATTCCAGCTGGCTCGTAGCGCAACCAGCGATCTTACACTTCACAAGCGGAACGCGGACGCGCAGAGGGTGGCGCGGCGTTCTTCGGGTATGAATAAATAATCTCCTGACGAGTAGCAGCTGATTCCGATCAAGTCCACCCGACGTCAGGCTACGCCGTGGGAAGAGAAACAGAACCGGATCGGAGCGTTCGCGCCGCAGGGGAGAATCACCGGACGGACACCGACGTGGGGAGAAAGGAATGTTTAAAAAGCTCTGTCCCACTATCGACGATGTTGCAATTAGCCACGTAGAACCGTCCGCGGATGTTGTCCTGAGGCTTTGCACTTTTTGGTGCTGACTGGCCGGCGAAGAGTGGTCCGCGGATGAACTCTTCCACGGGGGATGGCGGGAGTGAACGAAGAAGACGAAAGCGCTGGGGTAGGGGTTGCTGGCGATCTAGGAGATTCGCGGAGCGGCGCGTGCTCGCGAAGAGAGGGGTTGTTCGCCACGGGGTGAACCGAGAACAACCGGAACGGAGGGGTAAGCGGTGCGTAGGCGGAGTCTGACACGGTCACGCTTGCGCCCCTGTCCGATACCTGTCGGCCATCTTTGCCCTTGCCTTCGTGTTTGGTATGGGTGTCGCTAGCCGCGGCCACCCGTTCGTCCGTCCTTCCTGCATTCTACCCTCTCTCTGCCCTCTGCACACCCTATCCTTTCCCTTCTACGCACCCTCCGCCCGGCCTCTCTCTTTCTCTCATCCACCCCACCCAAAAATCCTACACGCCCTTCCAAACCACCCCCGTGCCGCCCCCGCACGTAGCAAACCTTGCCCCGTTGCAACCTTGTCTCGTCGAAGGCTCCTCGTGTCTTCTACCTACTTTTCTTCTCCCACGTCGTGCTTTTGTTCGACCACCACGAAATCTCTCGCTCGGCTGTCGCCGTTACTGGTCTTCGGATGAGTAGTTACGTCGTAAACTGGCCAGACCCAGTCGTTCCTCGGATTAACACCAAGGCCGCCGCTGCTGGCATGCCGTTCGTCATCTATCTTCGATGACCCGTGAATCGCTACCGTGTCGCAAGCAGTTCTGGCATTTTTGCTTACCGACACCCTCCCCTCCTGGTTTCGCTTTCGCAATGCGCCCCCCTCCGGGACGCAACCCCTCGATAGGGTTCCGTGTAGTAGCCTAACTCGCTGAAACATCTGTTGATTACATCGGCGTGTTGTACAAACCAAGTGTCGTGCTTTGGACTTGATTGGTGTAGACGGTTCACAGAGTTTGGTAGTTTAATTTAATGATAATGTTGAGATCTGATGGTTTTTATAGGAGATACAGTTTACATGACATATTTTTGCAGTATAGTTTTTGGTAAAAGATGTTTGTATTGACAGAGATTTTAATTGGGAAATTTGTAATTATTAAACGTGGGCTGCTGCTGTAAAAAACTTATGAATATGGCTGTGTTTATTATAGCCGTCGATATAATTGCAGGAGTGCCTACTTAAAACTGGAATGAGATAATAAGTAGTTTTAAAGATAATAATATGTAATATAAATATTGTACTATGAGCATTAAATATTTAATACCAATTCTATTGTGTGCATTCGTTCGAATTAGCGAGTAGAAAGTGACAAGAAAATTAGATGGTGATATATGTACATAGTACTTATATGTATGATTACAGGAAAGAAGTAGTTGCATTAAATTGTTCATAATTTCAGCTCCTTTATCCCATACTTTGATTCCAACATTAAATTGAAAAATATGGTAATTTATATTGCGTTATTTTAAGCTTGATAAAAGGTTGTACTAAATATTATGGGTCACTGGTGACCCACATAGCACGAAACGTGTTAAATATGTACTGCCTTAAGTATTGTTGTCCTCTATTTTATCCGCAAAATTGGTTTATTCCTCAGAAATTGAATTATTTAATTTATGCCACAAACTTCAATGTGTCTTATTTTAAATTATGTGCGTACATTTAAAAAAAAAAATAATTTTTTTGCTAAGAATTCTTACGCTGACAATCTTTCATAGAAATCTACAACATCAGTTTGATTGATTATTACAAAGATCTATCTAATAAAATATAAAGTATAACCATCGTGATAAGAATAAAATTATATTTCATTGTATTTATTTGTTTAATTCCAAGAAGGTGAAAAGATATTTTATAATTGTATAATAATTATAAAATGCCATTTTCCGAGAACTTTCTTTATTTTGTCTGTAATACAATTATAACCAATAAATAACTCGATTGTGACTGCTACGAATAAACTTCGTGGGAAATTGTAATCAAGTTTACTATCCGATTCACGGTGCTTTCATTTCAAAGTAGAAAACAATTCAATATTTCAATTGAAATCAGTTCTGTTTTATCTTCATGCACTTTTATCTTAAAAAACCCCATGCATTATTTGGGGGAATGATTGATTCACCAGTGTTAGCGTTCGAATGTGGTTAACCTATATCGATTCGAATAATTACTATTTAAAATAGCCTTTTGCGTCACGTATGAAAGGATTTTCAAATATTGCGTTGTCGCTAATAATACTTTATTGATGCTGTTGAAAAATTGAGTTACGATAAACAACTTCATTACTGACCACCCAACAATGTAACTGTTTAAAAACATGTATTTACATATAAGAAAAAATAATACGAAGCATACCTGTACGACAGGGAATCATCTTTTTAGTTTTCAAATACGATTGATTTTTGAGTATACTGGGTGTCCCAGAATAAGTGGAAAATATTTTATAAGTGACTTCAGCACATTTAAATAATAAAAACAAATTCATATAAACATATATCGTATTTGATTTTATATGCAAAATCCAATCTCTTCAGATGTGATAAACCTGACTCACATCATTGTGACTTTTTATGGCTAATTACATTGTATCATCAGATTATATAATTATTTTGAATTTAAGACAATTCATAGAATTTTACCGATCAGCCACCCTGCTATTTGATCGATTGTATCTTCGTAGTAAGTGCAGATTTGTGTGAGCTATTTCATAATAAATTTTTAAGGTGTCATGGACCCTTCGTAACCCAGATCCCCTCTGTTACTCACAAAGCTCCGGGACTTTCGTAGATCCAATAAACGAATAAAGCCGTTTCACGCTATTCTTGACTCCGGGATTCCAATCCGACTGACCAACACAGAAGTTGATTTTGCCAGAGTTTCCTCCTCACCCTATTTACAGTAGACATATTAGTATATAGGAAAGGTTCAAGTCAGATTTACAAGTATCACAAACATAGAATTTCTATAATATAAACCATTTTCGTTTACTTTAAGGAATACTTGGATTCCAATATTATTGAAAGCAATTTTACACAATGGCTATGGGAGCACTTTCAAGGCAAAGGGAAAGGTTTGTCATAATTGGTAAAGACTTAATAAATATAATACACTCATTATGGTAAATTTGTGTCTAAATCTGCCGTCAGTTACAATAATTCCTTTCATTCTCAAAAAATGTTATTTCCGAGAATCTAAAAAAGCTCAACTAAAATAAAAGGAAGTGTTAATTGTATTCACAGCCAATCCAAAATAACTATAATTGCACAATATAGATACAACGCAACGTGAACTGTTTTCACCTTATAAAAATCAATATCGCAATGAAAGTTTAATTCACGGGCACTTTTTATGTGCAGATTCTAAATATATTTGTATTTAAAAATGTATTGCATTCGTTTCATTCATTCCCCACCTGTATGCTTGAAAATAGTTTCATTCCATTTCGTAAATATCTTTTAACTTTACATTGTGTCAAAATAAATCGCAACTATTACTAGAATCTATCCCAACTATCACAATCTTATTGCAAAATACCTCCCCACGTCATAGTTTTTAACAAACCTACTTAGAGATACTATTAATTTCCTTGATTGTGATGACCACACATCAGTATTTCTATATAATATCACCCTCACTGAACAATTCAGTAACTACCACTCCGCTATTATCCACTGCTTCAAATCAGTCCCTCTTCCACTCGTAACACAATCTACTCGTTCTCCAAAAACATGGAAATCCATATTTCAAGGACCAGCAACAATAGGACTCCAGCACAGCGCAACCAGTAGCCCCCTAAAATAGGATAAGTAAGGATAACTGTATTTACGGGACAGAGAGGTACACGGGCAATCATTCATTTCGGCGAAAAAGGGGAAAGGGCAATAGGAAAAGCAGCGATGGTGTGGTTGCGCGGCTAGACGGGTCAGCAGAGGGAAGACAGGAAGGACAGGGCAACGGTACACGAGATGGAATGTGAACGATGGAAGAGGAAGCGCGGAGAGGCGGCCGGGGGAGGAGGAGGTGGTGGGCGCAGCGAGTTTGGCGGCAGTCGTTTTCCGAGGGATGTTGGGCGGAAGGTTCCCGCGGGGCCTGTGTTATCGCCTCGGCAGGATGACCAGCCCGCGGTATCAAATATTAAACCTACTTGCACCGGCAGCCTATCCTCGACAAGGTATCCAAACCTTCCCTCCGACCCGATCCCCCAGCTTACCCTCGTCCTCGGCCCACCGCTGACTCGCCACCGCTGTCTGCCATCAAAACCTACGCCTAGTAGGTTTACTGCCGCGTCTCGATCTCCCCGGTTCTCCGTGATGCTTAGGCTGTTTCCACGCCTCGCCACGAACGACGGGACGCGGCGATCGCCCGCGAGAAACGACTCCTTCCTTCGCCTGGTCAAATTGATTCTCCAGGCTTAAAGGGAAGAAATGCTAACGCGTACGCGGCTCGTGGGATTTTCTCTGCTCTTGGATGTAAGATCAGTGGAAGAGAAACAGGGATGTCCTCGCTGGAAACGACCCTCAGGTTCCCGACCCCTCTACCATTACCTGGACCTGGTCGCATGTCTCGGGAGCCCGAAATTTTACAGCGCCACCGTTTTTGGTCTTGACGACTGTGGACCAAGGAACTCGTCACTGTCTGTGATTCTTTCTGCTCCGTCGCGTGAGTGATCTTATTCTGCGATGGGGTTGATGGCAATTGTAACTGAGGATCTTGTCGGTTTACTCGGTGTATTTATTTGTGGTGTTGAAGCTGTAACACTGCTGTTGCTGATAGAGATGATTATGGTGAAGGGAGAGTAATTGAAGAGTTTTTTAGAAAATACTGTAAGAGCCATAAATGAAAATCTCTGATGTACTAGGTACGTAGAACACTTTCCGATTAATTTTTCTTTTTTATTTTGCTGGTTACAGTGTTTTCTATAAGCACTCTTCAATTGATTTAGGTAGCAGTTGAAACCAAAAAAAATGCAAGATATGTCAGTGTGTGGGAAGGAAAGGGGTAAGGTTAGCTTGTCATGTGACTATGACGCATTTCCAGTGAAGTGGAAGGGCCTGCAATGCGAACATATGTAATCATGCCGGTTGACGGCTACAAGCCGCAGTTGGTAGCCCCGCAGGAACGAAGGTAACAATTACACTAGAGAAGCTGACCGGTGCGGCTGTTTAAAAAATGGGGCAAATGAAAGTTAACCCTTAATTATGTGACCGCGACATGTCGGTTTTCTAATTAACGTAATAAGTACATTTGACAATCCATCAGGTCTCGGTAACAGGTTTCATCGGTATACCGCTGCGAGGGTTGTAACATCGGAGGAACCACACGCGATAATCGACCCGCGAGAGCCTTGAAATTCTTGGAATTAAAATTCCATGCTATCATTTCGCATATTTTTTAATGAAGTCATAAATAAACTGGTGTGGTTGAGTTCGTTTCATTATCCTTAATGGTAGAAACAAATATTTCACGCACTACTTAAAAAAAAAACGTGTGCGACATTCGTTAGACCTTAGCATGTGCCCTTGAGAAAACTCTACCTGCATACTGCGATCTCCCCTTCGAACTCCTGTAACCCCCTTGAGGGTGTATTCTGGGGTGACGAGGTGTTTTTGTCGCGTTATTTCGGAATTTTTTTAGAAAAATCCGTAAGTTTTATTATTCTTCAGTTTATTGATACGTGCTTATTGATATTTAAACTATTTTTACAAATTTTGTCAGTAGTGAGAAATGAAAAGCAAACGCAGTTGACTGATTTAAAGTAATCGTGAAAAAAACATGGGTTCACTGCGGCCATGATTAGACTTGTTCTGATAATCTGCAACAAAAAATGTAACGAGATTCTTTATTTGTATGCGTTTGGTTATCGTCTCTACCAGTATTATGATAAAATATTTTGTTTTTAAACTTTCACAGATTTTTGAAGTTGAAAAACTAAGAAAATCGAAACTTCATTTTCAAACAGCCGCCATTCGCTTAATTTTCAATATTTTTATTTAAAGAAGTTTTCCCGGTTTTGGAGCAAAATCTTTTTCTGACTCAAATCAGGACGCTTCATTTTCTTCAAAAGGCTGCCGTTTGAACATTTTTTTATTTTTCTTAATGCATCTACTACCACAGATAGGTATAGATTGAAAATCTCCTTTCCTTTTTGTGTTTCAGATAACCCTTACAGTACTTTCCGTCAACGCCAGGACAACCCAATTATTTTTCAACACTCTCTCTGTATCTGCCATGTCTTTGTTTCACTGTCACTTGAAAATTCAGAAGAATAGCTCAAGCTACAATAAAATAGCCTGATAAACCTCAATTAATTTCGTGCACTGTTATTGCACAAAAAATTCACATTGAATTACCTATTTTTTGGCCCAGCAAAGCACAATCCCCCCTTAAAGATAATAATTACTATTCCCAATAATTACTATTTGTGAAAATCTGTGAAATAAATTTCTGTGTGGAACTACGTCTATTTGTAAATTTATTTCTTGTTTTTACACCGCCGAACAGTGTCCTGTATTTTAACGCAGTAAATTTGAATCCAAGTTTGCCTATGTGCCTATTTTGTACCACCATGTGGAAGCTTGAATTGTACTGAGAAAAAAACTTGGATGAGGTTAAAAAGAAATCCATAACCAGAAATTTAACCAGAACAGCAAAGAAAACTCGTGAGAGGAAGAATGACACCAAAATTGATACAAAGAAAGACAAAAAGAAGAAAAAGGAAGGCGAAAAAAATGAAAGTTGCTTCTGTAAAGTGTGTGAAGAGAATTAATATATACGAAAGTATGATACAATGCGCACAGTGCAAAATGTGGGTGCACGTGCGGGAATAGATACACATACTTTTGAATATTTATGTGATGATTCTAAATATGATTAAATAATGATTAAATCTCAAAGTACGAATTTAGATTTTTATCTAATCTAGTTTCGCTTAGTTAATCTAGTCTCGTCACTAATTTCATTTCACTTTCCCGATGAAAATTCACTTTACGATTCCCTACGAATGATCTGGATTCTTCTTTCCGAATTATGAAACTTTTGTTGTCGGTCACCTTTTAAATTATCTTTTGACCATCACTGCCTGTATGACTCAGAAAATTCAATGAAAAGCGCATACTCATTAAACAATATCCCAACTATTAATTTATCCACTAATACTCTAATAAAATCTAGGTGTGTGTAAAATTTTGACATGTCGCCGTTCCAGTGCAATAATGACGTAACTGCAAATTTGCAAATATTGAGATAAGTGCGTCACTACTTAGTCTCAGAGATATCTGGTCTTTCCACTATAAAAGTTTCATAATTCTCCGAACATCCCAGGCCACTAGATGGCAATAACGTGGCTATTGAAATATTCGTTGTTGGCTATCACACTTCGTAGTAATAACGACGTAAGTATTAGTTGCGTCGGATTTTATTTCTCTGATGCAGAAGTGAAGTAAGTGTCGAATTTGCGTGGAATAACCCCGCAAGTGAAAATATATTTTCAACTCTGTTAAATATTTGATCGTTATACAATAAAATTTGTTTACTAACGCTATTTTCATTACTTCACCCCTAATAATATTTTTTATACAGTTGTTGAATATCAAAACTCGGTTTTTTTATAAACCCCAACTGTGATTAACAAGAATTCTTGTGCGAAAGTGAGTCGAAGCGTAACTTTTTCCCAAACGATGCTTCGCTTTCGATAAAATCGATTTTAAAATCTATCGAGCACACGCGGACTCGACTTATAAAAATCGGTCCAATTTTCAGCACCCATTTTCTTGAAATCGAAACCGCGTATAAAAAAAAAATTTATTCTACATGATTTCCATCTATTTTTACAAAAGGAATTATCGACTGTTGAATGTCAATGTTTCCGAAAATAAAACCCTAAATCAAAAAGTGTTACTGCGCAATTCGAACTTATTCTTTCATGTAAAATCATCGCCTTTCGGATGATATCACCAGCTACAAGGCACCCTGTATAATGCATTCGAATCGACATTCGTACAATATTCTGTTATCGCGACAGCGTAGGCTGCTTTCCGATTTGTAGCTCACGACAACTGATCATTTTTACATGGCTGGTATTCCACAAATGACGTTCTCCCTCTTTCTTGATCGTTCGATGCCTCACTTATTCAAGTACCGGCCATTCACTCGCTCGTGAATAAAAAAGTTCAGTACAGTGTTCTGTGTGACTTTCGTCAATGACAGATAGATTCCTTGCACAATTCTAACGGCTTATCACTTGACGAGAAAATTGAAATTAACGAAAAATACCATATATGTACCTATACAATTATAAAAATAATTGTTATCAGTCGCGAAGAAAATACAAGTGACAAATATGTTATGAGTTATGAAGAAATTGAAATTATTCATTTTTCCGTAGTTTATAATAACTTCTTCAGAATTAACATTTTTATACGAAGGTGAAACAGTTGTTAAAATTATTTCATCTAAAGTATTAATGAAAATAAAAGATTAAGATTTTGTTCTAGCAAGGATTACAAAATTTCTGATAACATTTCACATTAATTCAAGTAGAAAATATTGAGCACAAAATTGATCTACTTGTATTCTGTATATTATAACTGTATTATGTATGTAGTGAATAAGTGTGGACTCGCTAATAGTAGTTAAAGATATTGCAAAATGCTATGATACAAAAGCATTAAATAAAGTGGTGTGATTTTTCAGAAAATAACTTATAAATACTATAATATTGTTTTATTTGATTTATAATAGAAATTCATGCAATTACTACAATTTTTATGATAAACATAATTCAAGAGAAATTGAAATATATGAGTACCAAATAAATATCTGTGTTTATATTGTCAGTTTAAGATCTAAGTAGTAAAATAAATGAAATTTTTCAATATGCAAAACAAAAGACGCTACAAAATTATCATGATTACTATCGAGTTATGCGGTTACGATTGTATAGGTTTCGAGCGTGATTTCTAGACGACGAAACCACAGCAATAATACTACTACTATAGGTATAGTAACAGGCAACATGGGCGAAATAACCAGTAAGCCTAACCCCAAGAGACTACAACCCATAGAGTATTGGTTAATATTTACTTGACGGATTGATATGTTTTATCAGTTATCCTTTTTCCAGAACATCCTCAGAATTACAATTACATACAATGCGGGACTTTTGCGAAACTTTGAGAAATAGAAAAGAGATTTCTGTAACGTAGAGCGTTGTATAATTTAATTTATATTATGCGATGTTACTAAGTATTCATTTCTTACCCATTCGTACAATAATTAGTTCGGTGACTTATTGTTAACACAGTAGTGGTAATGCAGTGAGTTAAGTATGGTACAATATTAGTAGTTTTAGTTCATTTTCTATGCAGGTATTTCAAATTGCTTTGGCATCCATATTATTTTTCTATTTTTATATATTATTACTATTATATAAACCGACAATTTTAGTTTTTTTATAAAGAGATAGAAGTGCATGAATCCACAAATCAATTTATGTGTTTAATTTATTTTTCCAGGTTTATCACATGTGTTATGTTTTGAAATTAATCAATATTTAATTCATTATAGGCTTATTTTGTTTAAAAATTTAAATTCCCATTATATTGCAGTATTCAACAGTACATATATTTTTCTACTGATCTATATCACCCTAATATTATTGTTATTTACTTCTGTTCCTAAGTGGGTTTACTTACCATTACTATTATTCCTAGGTAAAGATTGTGAAATAAAATTAAATTCGCATAAATTAATACACATTGCTACAGGATTAATTTTCAGTTAAGGAGAACTGTGTCGGGTGATTGTAGAAACTGGGCAAGACTACGGCTTTTTTTACGCGGCCATAAAGAAAATTGGTAAAAGAGAATATTGCCTAATTTAGCAAAATCTATCTTTCTATAATAATATTCTGCAACTCTATTGTTTCTTAAACAGCACTGTATAGGTACCCTCTTTTTACATAAATTAATATTTCTTGTTATTCTACATTAAGCTATAATTATAAACAAAAAATTAAAAAGCTTTCTATAGACACTTATCCAAAATTGAACCTAGATTTATAAATTTACCGTCCATTTTCATTACGTATTTACGAACATTCCCAAAACAAATGACCCTAAATGACCTAATCAAAGTATATAAATACATCTCGTTGTCAACATAAAGGAACGTCTAAAATTTCGTTCCACTTACTCCGAACGTACACAAAAGAAACTATAAAGAAAAGTTTAATCAACTTGAATTAACTTCAATCAAACATAATCACTATCTCAGTCAATCTTCTGCCAATACTATGCCCCACTTCATTATTATCAATCAATAACAGGCACCGGTTCCGCTGACTGTAACTATTTAGTACTAATTCAAAAAAAAAAGTTTTAACTGACCGAACCAGTGCGGCGAAACCACTTTGTTTTTTTAATTATTTCATATATTCTGTCGAAATTATAATCAATTTATATTTAGTACCAAGTAGTACATAACACAAGTCATCAATCCTTCAACTTCCAGCCTACAAATTAACAAATTCCAATTTCCGACTCTCCATAATTCTTAAAAAATCTCACAAAATAAATTAACCCCATTCTCTATACAACACACGCAACGCAACAACAATTGAATCCATCATTCACCCAAACAGTATTTCCATGAATAGTTAATATCCACCACAACACTCACAAATACGTAACAACACACCAATCCCGACAAAACACATCACAGACTCTAATAACGCCATGACATTTCAAAGAAACTCAATTTCCACATCCATAGAGACGCATGAATATTTCACAAATACCAGCAATTTTTTCGACAATTAAGAGCCATAGGATCAGAGCTGTAATTGCGCCCGCAGAAAATTGGTTTACACGGCGCCGTGAATCGATATCGCGGCCGTTCACGTACGTATAATCATCCGGGCGCCGTTGAAAATCTATGAAAACCCGTGGCCAAGTTCCATCCCCGATAGCCGTGCAATATTAATAAACCGTACAAATCACCGTGGCTCAATTCCACGGTTAAATCCACGGGCATAGGCCATAGATTACAGCAATTGAGGCCGGAAAAAGGTGGAAGCCTGTAGCGGAAGCGGAGAACGTAGGGGGCGGGGTGGGGTGGCGAGGGAAAGGGGGATGGTTAGACTCCACTGGTGGCACGAAGGGTAAACCGGCTGAAGTCGGGAATAAGGAGGAAGAGTCTAGCAGGTTCGGGTACACGAAAAGAATTCACGGGAGAAAACGGGCAGATCGTGGGGCGGTTTGAACACGCCGAGAGGAAACGTAGGACCACGTTTCACCATACAATACACACACGTAGGGGTGGGGGGTGGCGCGGGCGCGATCGCGTGTGCGCCCCCGCCACCCATACATCCTGCGCCCCCGCGGCACACCAGCCGGCACCGCTTTCACATGTACGATCACGCAGACAGGGATACGGTCACACCGACGCATAGATTGCATACTTATGCCGGCACTGTGCACATAAAGTTAGGGAGGCGCGCGCTCTCCTTCGCTGCCGCACAAGAATAAGAAACGGTAGCATACATAAACAAGGAGGTTGGGGATGCAGCAATTTAAAACGTACCCCGGAATTCCTCCCAGCGGGGTCGTAGAGCGGCCCTCTATATTACGAATTCCTCCCTTCCTCTCTCCGCCATGCTGCCGCCCACTCCTTCGCCACCTTTGCTTCTTCCTTCTGCCAGTGTCCTTTTGCATCTTACTGAGAATTTCGGTCGTATAAAGTGGGTCTATGAGCGCGGCAGCCCGTGCATTAGCGGGGACCGTCCCTGGATATCGAGCTATCCGAGTGGAAACTAGATTCCGATGATATGGAATCCGCGGGAACGGATGGAGCTGCTGAGGACTAGGCTGAGGTGGCATGGAAGGTGACGAGTGAGGATCTGCTGGGGTAGGGCGCCAATCCTTACTGGGGTTTATTATTTAGCGTGTTTTGGAAGTTTACAGGTGGCTTTGCTGTTTCAGTGAGGCTCGTATAAAGTGATTATCGATTAATTGAATTTTGTTGGGTGGAGATGCGGGATGTAAGGGAGGAGGATGAATGAGTAAATAGCAGTGGGCATTGCAAATGGGAAAGAATGCAAAGGCATGAGTAGCGTGCACAGAAGTTGGATAATGCAGGCAGACGATAAATACACTGGGATGTGATCTTAGCTTTGGTGTACTTTTCGAGTCGTAAAGAATTGTACGCTCTTTCAGCATTTTGTAA
Source organism: Andrena minutula (assembly GCA_929113495.1). Lineage (NCBI taxonomy): Eukaryota > Metazoa > Arthropoda > Insecta > Hymenoptera > Andrenidae > Andrena > Andrena minutula. The sequence goes on from OV815994.1 coordinate 42,950,291, forward strand.
GTGTTTGGGATGTAAAGAGAATAGTGGGAGGAAAATTTCGATTTGGGTAGTGAAATTCTTGGTGCGGGAAAATTTGTAGCTTTTTTTCTATTGTAAATAGGGTAACGGACCCAATTACTGGCTCCCAACTCAATTACTGTCACATTAAGCTAGTTTACTTAAGAGGTCATGCCTAGTTGTCAGCCGTGATTTTTGGGAATTTTTTGTAGAAAATCTGATGTATATTTTTTACAATTATTTGCTCATTTTAAAAGTATATATATTCAGCAACTCTCAGTAATTTTGATATAGAAAAATATTTAATAATGAACGAATAACAGCCACTCTCCCGGAAGCTATTTTTTTTGCGGTGAGCACGATTTCTCACAGCCGGATCATCTGAAATCGAAAAGTGAATAAGAATCTGTTAGTATATGAGTTTATCTAGTTCCTGAACGAAGGATTTTTGTTTTTGATGGAAACTCTATTTTTAATTCCCGAAAAACGAACAATTCAGATATTAAAAAATCATGATTTTGCGTTAAACGGCCGGCATTTTGTCTGAAATCACATTTTTGAAAAATCCTTCGTTCACGAACTAGATAAACTCATATACTAACAGAATCTTATTCACTTTTCGATTTCAGATGATCCGGCTGTGAGAAATCGTGCTCACCGCAAAAAAAATAGCTTCCGGGAGAGTGGCTGTTATTCGTTCATTATTAAATATTTTTCTATATCAAAATTACTGAGAGTTGCTGAATATATATACTTTTAAAATGAGCAAATAATTGTAAAAAATATACATCAGATTTTCTACAAAAAATTCCCAAAAATCACGGCTGACAACTAGGCATGACCCCTTAAAATAACGAATAGATAAACGTGTAAGTAGCTTAAGGTGACAGTAATTGGGTTGGGAGCCAGTAATTGGGTCCTTTACCCTATATCTACTCATTGTTGGATTTTGTTTTTATAACACAGGATAACAGCCATCTGGACTTGTGACATTCAATAGCCGTTTCTGATAGGTTTTCGTACGCTGAAAACGAATCCGTAAACCGTTTGTCGCCATCACCCTCAGTTTTTGAGAAATTCAATTTTTAAAAAAACTGCCAATTTTCAACTTTGAACATATGTTGTGTCGAAACGGTAATAGTTATTATATAATTAATAACTTATATCGTGGTATTCCGGAGGGTTCATAGAATAATTTGATGCAACGAACAATCGAATAACTATTACCATTTCGACACAAAAGATGTTCAAAGTTGAAAATTTGCAGTTTTTTTTTCAAAATCGATTTTCTCAAAAACTGAGGGTGATGGCGACAAACGGTTTGCGGATTCATTTTCAGGGCACGAAAACGTATAAGAAATGGCTATTGAATGTTACATGTCTGAAAAAAAGTCAAAATTTGTTGTACTATGTAATCGTTACGATTAACTTAGTCCCTCAGTCCCATAAATTTTTTAGCTAGATTATATTTGCAAGCATTTACTGAAAAAAGTATAGAAATATTGTAATGAAGCCTATAACTAATCGTTTTTTCCCATTTCATCAATTTAAGGGGAATTTTATTCTTTGGGCTGAAAACATAGCAAAATTTGGGATTTTTATTTAAGAATCCAGCGATTTTATTCATCTGAAATTTGAACCATGTTTAGATGCATTTTTGGAAGAGCCGCAGGTTTTTTTTAATTCATTTTTAAACATAAATATAGTAGTTTTGCATGATCGACCATCACGCCGCACAAAATTCGTCCGCCGTTGGTGTGCATTATATTTATCTACCAGGTAATCTAAAAGAAAAACATGAAATGGCGTTTTATTTTATACATAAGTAGCATGAAATTGATGAGCCAGCAAAGAACAAAAAAATTTATAGGGCGATGTGGAGAATTTTCAATCTGAAAGGTCTGGACCTTTAATTTTTGCAATCCAATTTTCTTATGTAACAAAAAAGTGTAGAACTTAGCAGTACTTACTTCTGGTTCATCAAATTGAAGCTACATAAGTACAAAATAAAAAGCCGTTTCATTTTTCTCTTTCAGATTACCTGGAAGGTAAATATAACCAGCGGACGTGATGCATAACTCCTAAATTTATAATCAACAATAAATAAAAAGAAACTCCAACTTTTATAAGGATGCATAAAAACATATTCCACATTTCAGATGAATCAAAATCCTAGTTTCTTAAAAAATAAATCCTAAATTTTGCTATACATATTTTTAGCCCATAAAATAGGAATCCTCCTTTAATACTTCGACTCCTTCCATTTGCCATATTCCGTTCATGCCCTTAATGCAATACAAATAAATTACAACATCAACTACAAACCAACCACAACAGCCTGCATCACACACGTACGATAAACTACCACAAAAAATTCACTCAGTCGAAATTCTCCAAACAAATGAAAATCTCCCAACGCAAATCTATTTCCCAATGAAATGGACTCCTACCACAAACCGACCTCATTCTGCAAGATTAATAATCCAGAAAAATGTTGGAACACGTGCTCCATCGGTGGTATTAGTTCCGCCAAGGTTGCCATGGAATGGCTAATCATGTTCTTCCGTAGGAGTAAGCACGAGACGCGGGGTACTACAACGTGTGCCGAAGTTTCGGTGGCGAGGAGACTTAATCAGGCCGGGCCGAGAAGTTATCCCAGCAGGGCTGAAGTTCGACTCCTTTCGGGTTAATACCTATTATGCAGATCAGCGCAGCCAATGCAGGGCTAAGTCAAATAACGCGAACAATGGAGAATTTGCAAGTTGCTTCATCGCTGTGAATCGAGCGATTGGGTGTTTGAACGGCGATGTCGCCTCGGGCGGCTCTGTTTGTAGGCATAAGGGAGTCGAGCCGTGCTGAGGGCGAGCCGAGGGAGCTCAATTGGTGGCGGCAATCCTAGTAATGTACCCGTGGGGCTCTGTCAAAGTGCTTTCTGGAAGAGAACGACGTTGCATTCAGCATTCGGAAAGTTCATTCTTGCCGGAAGTGCCGCCTTGGCGCCGAAATATCTGTACCCCAACGGCGAGGCTGCCTCTCGATTCAAACCCCTTCCGATTTCTTCCAACGGCTTTGGAATCGGCAGAGGCAAAACGCGGAGAGAAATAGTATCCAGAAAATGGGAGCTGACATTAGTGATTTATTAAGATTCCCGAGGAAAGTGGAGAATACAGAGAAACGCTAATACACTGTCTTAAACACTTTTTGAATTGAAAATTTCATTTAGTTTCTTCGATAATTTTCTGTAACATTGAAATTCCTGGGTTCCGAATTTTAATAGATTTATATTTCATTTTTTAGCAGACTTAATCAGACTTAAGAAAAAAACGTACAAGAATATTATTAGAACCAATTTCGGGGGCAAGACAGCAATAATTAAAATTTCAAATGATAAGTAGATGTTAATTAAACTACAGAGGATATAAAAACTAGCCTTCAATACGCTATACTTACACCCTTGCCAGAAGCAGCATAAAACCGCTTCTTAGTTTAAAGAAACTTACACGAAAGTTACAACGTAAACTACCAAAATCGTGTTCACCGAACGATAGAAGTTCCGCAGCACGCCACTGTTGTCATAAATTCGTGTCAAGGAAGAATATTGTAGCTAATTGTTTCTTCGTTGAAGGAGAACTGTCTGGCATTTAAATTCGACGCGTGGATAAGGGGGAGTTAATGAAGGAAAGAATAGGGTAATCTGCTTCTATCAGAGAAGCGGGCGCATCCCCAATAGTTCCCTCCGCCTTTTCACACCTCCATGTCCAGGGACTTAAGTTTAAAAACCTGCAGCTAAATAATGTATATCACAGCGGCAACAGCGGGCGGTAAAACAGTTATAAAAACACCGGCAACTACGTTAGAATCAATTATTTAAGATGTACAGCTCCGTAAAGAGACAGTAGACCAGTCGTAAAGGGGGCGGAAGAAAGTAACGCTTCTAGGACGAACCGGAAGGGTAGGGAAGAGGTGGAGGGCATCGCGGGAGTTATAAAGGTTGCAGTTAAAAGTTGCCTGAATTATCAAGGGACTGACTGCTTCGAGACGATGGCAACCGTTATTTTTGAGTTGCCGCGTATTGGAATTTTGTACGTGAAAGTTCGTGTCACCTTGCCACCGTGACAAAATTGTTGGGTAACAGATAGATCAAAAATCCGATGTCCCTTACGTACAAAACTGTGGGTGCTGCTCACAACTGTCGGTAGACTATAGTTTTGTAAACAGGTCCGTGCATTACTGAAACGTCAGAGATAAAATAATATATTGTGCATTTTATGCGATGATATGCCATGACACTGCAGAGGAACTTATAGTATAATATAGGTTTTTGGACGAAAATTGGCTTGTAAAGCAAATTGTAATAGTGGCAGCCAGTGTTGATTGAATTGGGTAATAGTGTTTAATTAATAGAAGTTCTCATATCGAAGTGTAATTATGCGATTTTATCAATAAAAAAATATCACTTATCAGTACAGTGTCCTACAGTAAACTTACATAATGAAACATCTACTGTTTAATTTATAAAACCTAAGAGTTAAGGTGATTTTTTGAATTAAGGCACATTTCAATTTTAGGATACCGTTAAGGAACTAGTTTTTGATCAGTTTAAAGAGTTTCCCGCTTTAATATTTATTTTTAACCTAATAAAACTTTCAACCATAGACTTTTTTTTGTACCAAAAGATGAATTAATGTTTACACTAAGGAAAAATTTTAAAAAGTTGAAAATAAGTATAATTTAATTATTTATAAGGTTGGGGAATAATAAGGTGACTAGGAACTAGTTGTTGATCATCTGAAAATACATGGGAACTAATTTTTTATCAGGTCAGGAACTAGTTTGAATTATCCTTTTTTATGTTAGTAATTATTTCAAACAATTATTTAAGGACATAAACTGAAAAGAACGATTTATTTCATGAACTGATCAAAAATTAGTGCCTGATCAAGAACTAAGGTCGTGTTCAGATTTATTGGCCGGTGAGTTTCGTGAAGGGTATTCTCCCACCACCTGCTGCTTGCCTCGGTGCTACTTTTCTCTAGCTTCTCACCAAGATCCTAAGGAACTTCAACTGCCAATCCACGATCGTCAGGTGGTAGTGGCTGATTTCTCCTCGCGCGCTGCTCGAGAAACCGAACTCACCGGCCAATAAATCTAAACACGACTATAGTTCCTTAACGGTAATGGTTGTAGAATAGTTATAAATATGTATTTTATTACTAGTATAAATGTAGATTTGAATTTCGAAATAAGAGAATAAGAGTTATATTTAGTGTATTGTTCATTTAGAATACTTGTAGTGCTAATTAAATTTTAATTATAATATGTGGCATTGCAAATCTTCTGGATATCAAATCTGTGAAATATATGAATTAAGTCACTTTGAAAACTCGAAGTGTGCACGATGAAATTTCAACGCGCTTCTTACGTTGCCAACTTCAAGTAGAAATTCATCATGAACCTTTACTAGAATTTAATCTAAAGCAGAATAAGTTTTTAAATAATGGCAAATATGGCTGCTGACTTTATTGATGAGGAATTCGTTACAGAGGACGACAACGACTTTGATGTTATAATTATAGGAGCTGGTTTAACTGGTCTTACTTGCGCATATAATATTCTAAAGAAAAAGACTGGGTTAGATGTATTGATCATCGAAGCAAATAGTAATTACAATTCGAGATTTACTAATTAATGATTCTTTTCTGTAGTTTCGTTTCAAATCTTTTACTGTTGCCCTTGGAATGACTGTACAAAAGTTATTATTAAAAAAAAAACTTTAACTTCAACGTTTTCTTATATTGACTACTTATATACATATAGGCATTGAATATTTATAATTTTCAAAATGCAAACTTGTATGTACAGTATTTCTTTGACTAAAAAATGTCGTAAAAGTTTTTACTACATTAAATCGATACATGACTCATCAATTTATTTACAATATTTAATATAAAAAATTGTACTTCAATTAATGCTATAATTCATCATTCAGACCCGCAGTTGAAATGATTCAAAATTATTATTGAAAAAATTAAAGTTATGAGATCCAAATAGAAAATAAAAAAGGAATAATATTAGAATTAGTTATAAATACTATACACACATATATACATATATGCACGATACATATACTTTCAAAAATCTTATCAAAATTCCCCCACAATAAACATATATTTTAATACTTAATTCTCAAATTATAACACATTTGATTTTAATCATTTACTTCTTATTTTTTCTTTTAAACCACTGGGTACTTCAAACATTTCTGTATTACAAAAAAAATTATCTGTATTCATACACATCTTGTACTTGTCTGTCACTTTACGAGTTACTGAAATGAATTTTGGCTAAAATAAACCATACAGGTTCAAATTATCCATAACTTCAAAATCGACAAATATATTATAGCAGTAGACTTTGAAATCCCCATTTGGTAAATTGAGTTAATAATGAATCATATAATTCTGAATAATTAACAACATGATTAGTCACATTTTATAATTATCACATTTAATATAATATATTAATTCCTTTTGATTCTTTATGTACTATGTTCCTTTCTATATCACATTGTTCCACTACTGAAAACTTGAGAATGTTTATTCAATTTCAATTGAAAAATGTTGCATTTTTATTGTAAAAGAATTTTATTTTTATATTATAATAAGATACACTCGCCAGAATAATGTTTTCTAATAATAGAATTGTGTCAATTATATGTATTTGGAAACAGAGGAGATAGGGGGTCGAATTCTACCGAAAGATTCTAGCGATACTTTCCACGCCAATTCCTTGCAAAAACACATAACAGAACTAGTGAACACGTTGCGTATAAAAACTGTTCGTGGACAAAACATAGACGCTAAGAAAAGGATACTTTACACAAAAGGAGGACCTTTGCAGAAATTACCTAGATTTTATGGTGCAGAAGTTTATCATTTTCTACAAACGGTAACATGAATTTTATTTCCACCTTTCTATCATCTTTGGGATGATTCTGCTTCGAAATTTATGCAAATAACATAACAAAATGTGACAAATATTCAACAGTAAAATTCAATTTTTTTTACATTCCCCATTGACCAATTTTAGTACATGTAATATTTTAATAGTTTAAAAAATTGAAATGACAAACGAAACAAATGCTGCAGAATGAAAGCAGTCTTTCTATTTAAATACCGGTGGCCAAATTTCATTCGCCTTGAATACTAGATAACCGTTAAAATTGTAAAATATATATTCTGAAATATATATATATATATATATATATATTTGGGATAAGTTTAAAATAAATCGCTAATTTTTAACTTGGTCCTGTTTATATATCTTGAAAATAAAACAAATTCCTACTGTTCCAAACTAGAACTCAACGTGAATAGTACCTATATGCATTTTCACAGTATTTAGCACCTACCTTTGTATTACTTTAGACGTGTCAAAATGATGATATATACACAAGTGATAAAAGTATTATTGCTATTGAAAAAATAAATAAAGCATGTAGTTTAAAAATTTCGTCTACTAGCCTGTGTTTTAGGGTCGATTAAAAAAAATGCTTGAAATTATCGCTTACTATTATAAATTGAGTTATCTGGTTCACTTTATGCATATCATATTTTACCACCAAAGAAATACTTTTTTATCAAAAGTACTAATGGTAATATAAAAAGGAAAGAAAACATTGCACCTGTTTGAAAAGTTAACAAGAGAAATTATACTAGAAAACTGTTCGCGATTTACCAACATTATCAATGACTCGCCAAATATCAAAATAAAGCAAATAAACAAAATTTCAATAATACTAACATAGAAATTTAAACAAAATCGAAAATTTATTCTACATCTTCGTCTTATCTTTTTATAAGAAATCACATTCATTTGGGTAGTACAACATACCTTGACAACCTGTATATAAGTACTCACAATAATTCTACGGTTCACTTCGGAAACTGAACTGAATAATATAAAAAATGTGGAAGAGACAGTTTCGTACTGATAAATGCGCTGTTCTCGTTGTTCTCGTTGAATTTTGGGACTATATAGTATGAATTATTCTAAGTATTAAAAACTTCTTAAACAGTAAAATCATATAGATATGTGATTACTTTAATTGTTTTCGGTGGTGCAGTATTGGATTGCGGATATTTATATTATGTTTCTAAACTTTATTCTTTTAGATTGAGGAAAATTCATTAGATCCCAGGTTTGGTTCATATATTAAACATGAAGACGCAAAAGAACTTGCAGAAATGAGTGTCAATCAGTTATTATATAAAATCACTTGCATTCCATACGTACGATCCTTATGTAGAGCCTTTATTAGCAGCACATGTGGTAAATTTATATCTCCCGAATTGACTACTAGTAATAATCTCGTTTATTATTGGAACGAATATCTTTCAGCCACATTTAACACGTTCACAGACAGTAAAAGTTTTAGCGAGATGCAAATTATCATATTTGAATCGTTATATACAATGAATGCTACAGCATTTACGTCCGCGAACGTGTTAAGTTTATATAAAATTAAATTCAAAATAATTGACTTTAAGATTTGAATGTTGTAGCATTCATGTCATTCTGTATCATCATGAAAATGAATGCTATAGCATTCACGTCCGCGAACGTGTTAATTGCATTTTGAAAATACTTTTGAAAAATTGGTAAATAATAACTAAGTCAACATGTTTGAACAAAATATTTCAAATTGGTTACCAGCTAAGAAACTAAAATGAGATTCTGTATTTAATATATCAAACGTAAAAGTAATTGTAATATAGTTAATAACAATTTTGAAAATAATTCAGTGTACTGTAAATATTTGATAATAAATATGAACTACTCAACGTCAATTGTTGTCCTATTTAAAATATCTATTGCTTTTTACAGCTATGAGAAATCTCGATAACATTTCAGCCCTTTGGTTCCTTGTTATGCTAAATGGGGCAAACGGTGTTTTGAACAGATTAAAAATCACGATGGGTGACAGTAACCGATATTTCATACAAGTATATACATACTTAATTTATATTATTTTTTGTATTAATTTTTAACATCTAGTTACAATATACCAAATTTGATTGTATTAATTCCCGAAATGCTATGAATTATTCATTCATAATTGATCGTAACGTAATTATTGCGAAATGCTGTTGTAAAAGTATTCACATAAATATTTTCAACAACTTTTGCCATTTAAAGATGTATCCATTTGGGATGTTTTTGAAATATTTGCACATTTTTACGCTATACTTGGTGCTACAAAATATGCAATGTTTTGTTAGAAAATACCAGTCTCCTTAATATAATTTTATTATTTACAGGGCGGCATAACAACAGTTGCGCAGACACTATTAAAGACGATTTTAGTTGAACATGGAGAAATGAGATACATAGAATCTGTTAATGCGATTAAATTCAACGACGATCGGGCATATGTACTGACAGAAAAACAAATTTTTAAGTAATATTAATAGTTTGATATTAAACTACATTCTAATCTTAAAATTATTTATATTAAGCTTAATTTTATTTCACTCTAAAATTAATAAAATTATATCATTTCGAATGTTTTACTTTTATTTATATCCTTAATTTCTCAGACACCCCTGCACGTACTCTGTGAAATTTATATCAAATTATTAAAGTATATTTAATTGCTTTCAATTGTAACTTTATTATTAATAATTATCACGAGTGATTTATTACTTTAATTATAATTTACATTCATATTTTAATAACGTATCAAAAAAACTCTATCTAGTATGCTATCGAAAAATAAGTAATGCACAATTTGGAAATATTTTGTTTCACTTTCTTACACAGAATGATGTTTTATAACACCGAGAAAATGCCAGATAGAATATAACAAATTCTTTAAAAAAGAAAAAGTCGAAGCAATAATTGGATAAGAGCGTTGCATATTCAACATGTATATATGCACTTATTCGTACAGGAACACCAATTCCAAATAGAAAATATGCAAATTTTTGACTGACCTCTCGACTTGAATATCAAAGCAAATCAATGAATCTATCTAAAGAGTTGTATCACGGAGAATGATAAAGTAATACTATATAGTACAGAATTAATTGCCTTGGTCAATGTACCGTAGAGGCAAATTCTTATGAATAGAATTAAACATTTATAGGATAGAATTTCAACGAGGATATTTGAAGCGTTGAAGCTCTACATGTAAACTGCAAAAATACCTACTATTAATACAGAAAGTGGATATAAAAAAAAAACCTTTAACTGATTCACGAGTTTCATTCATTTCCGTGACCAAACAGTTGCTGCGCGTTTATACTAGGTGTTTCATAACACGTGTGCACAAGAAAACAACCTCATATAAATATTTATCTATTTTGATATTGTTGTCGAGTTACAGATATTTTTTTGGTTTCATAAATCTGGTTATATGTTAACCCATATATATATATATATATATATATATATATATATATATATATATATATATATATGGGTTATATATAACCCATAATATAATAATAATAATAATAATATAATAACCCATAATAATATAATATATATATATATGGGTTAACATATAACCAGATTTATGAAACCAAAAAAATATCTGTAACTATTTATTATTTATATATATACACAGATATACTTTAGCAATGATGAGGTTTACAGGCAGATATTTAACAAAACTTGAGTGTACTTGGTTTACCAATTCTTCTGTGTAAAAAATGACCACGTTGAACTTTAATGCACACGTTTCAGTCATTAGATTGGTTTATATTTATGGAATTAATTACGCTAGCCTAGTTTATCGTAGTAGTTATTAAAATACAAGAAGACCTTTAACGAGGAACAAGACCAAATGGGACATGCGTTTCTAGGAATCATTTTCATTATTTCTGCAAGCATAATTCATTCTTGAAGTTATACCTCCATGTTAAAATCCACTCTGGTACGATAATTCACTAAACTATTTCATATGGGGATTATATTTACGGCGTTATATATCATATTTCTTGACCTGACTTGTGATAACGTAAGAAATAAAGGTAGGGCAGTGCATTTTACGCATCCCTTATATTTCACGATATACATAATAAAACGCGGGTGGACTCAAACGGTTGTCGGGCAGTATACCATAGTTTCTGACTCATACAAGATTAAAGGGAATGCTCAAACTGTCCGTCCCCGTGCCTCAGCACAAGCTACGGCATTCTTAACATTGAGACTCGCATTTGCTGGGAAATGATAGGAGTCCTCCAAACAATTTCGATTCCATTGCGCATTTTTTCGGGAAGATCATTAACGTTATTAATTTTTTGCACGCGATTTTATATGGTCCCATAAATAAAAATCTCACGGATTTAACCAAGGATATTATTATAGAGATTCCAACATTTAACTTTATGTTTTTACCACAATGGAAAATATGGGAACATGACTTCTGATCGTGTAACATTTTTACTTCTTTTAGTGTGTAGATTTCCTTTGCGAATTATTTGCCATACTTTTATCAACTACAAACCGTTAACTGAATTAATAAATTCGTGACTAAGTGTATACAATTACCCACTAGATATCTAAAAATTGTTTCAATTTTTAAAAGATCATAATCATTCCCAATTACCTAAAGAATTATAGTAATGTTTTCCTTATTGGCTATAATCAACACATATAGGGTGCGTAGAATGTTCGGAGACTTTTTTGAAAAGTTTCTGTACTGTGAAGGTTGCCACTTTTACACTAAATAACAAATTGCAGTGTGAACTGGTCGACAGGTTTTATTACACTAATAACAATAAAACTGAAACACAGATTTACAACAGGTGCTCGAAATTACTCACTTTAGCCTCAATACACTTTCTAAGTCATTTCCGAAAGTTGTTAACGATGATCGCACATTATGCTAGAGTGATTGCGTCCCATGTGCAATGAATTAAATTCAAATTAAATTTGAATTAAAACCCATTGAATTAAAAATTTCATTGGATTCAAACCTGGTGTCTTCACTCCCTTTTTGTAAAACTCGATGATGGTAGTACAATCATTTACACGGTTCTATGTAAACAAGCCAGACAAGGAAAAACATTTCTATTACAAATAATAATAAAATTTGTAATTCAAATAAACAAACAGAACTTCAAAAAAGTATCAATAATTATGAGAAAGAAAGCTCTCAAAAAGATGTCTCCGAACATTTTATGCATACTCTTTACTTTACAATTAACAAATACAAGATGCGTTTCATATAAAATCAAATTTATTGTTTCATTTTCTTTTACAGGTGCGAATTTGTGATCGTAGCTGTACCTCCGCCAATGCATAATCGTATTGCAGTTCATTCGCCATCGCAATATTTATTATTAAACTCACAAAACGAGTACGTGTCAGATGAAAACGTATTCTTTAATGTGACTTACAAAACGCCACTCTGGGGTAACAGTTTCTCAGGGGACATTATGACTACATGGGATTCCAGTAGCAATCTAAACATGGCGTACAATGCGACGCATAATGATACGAGAGAATTTGTACTTGCTGGGTACCTTGCTGAAGTTAATTCCACCCACACACAAGAGAAAGGATTGTTTGATACATTGAATGAGTGTTTCGAAACCACCGAAGCCTCGAACTATCTGAAGTATAGAGAACGTAATCACTATTTGTCAAATGTGAAAACTGATAGCAGCCCGATGAGCGTTATGAAGCCAACTGCCAATATCAATAGTATCAATTGTATAGGTGTTCCTACTGGAAGGTGTGTGCATATTTTAAATAGTAATATAAATAGAGGCGTTTAATATGTTGGTATTTCTTAATATATCCAGACAGGGAGTATCTTTTATGTTCTATTAATTTTTCTTGTGCGACAAACGGTTTTCGAAAAAAGGCCGAAAAATGAAAAAAAAACTTTTATTTTTTAAATTTTGAAAGTTTGAATCCTTTACGAACACTTTTTATTTAGGAAGGCGAAAAAAGATTGTAATTTTTATCTTCGATATTTTTGCGAATTTCGGTCGCATATTTTCAGGAAACATTCATGACATATGAACACTGAAAATATGAAGAAAACAAATATTATCTTTTTGGCATATCTCGGTATACAATGCCCCCCCCCCCCAAAAAAAATGTTAAAAAAAATGGCCTTGAAAATACAAATTACAATTTTTTCGCCTTCATAAATAAAAAGTTTTCGAGAAGGATTTAAATTTTCAATATTTGACAAATAAATTTTTTTTTTTGGACTTTTTCTAACTGTTTGTCGCCCGAGGAAAGTTATAGAACATAAAACATGTTCCTTGTCGGGGTCTACAACTTTTGTATGTACAAGGAATAAATGAAAAACAAGAAACATATAGATTAAACAAAAATGATAACTACTTAGCACTTCAAATAAAAAGTGTATTAAGAGGAAAAGCACAAGATAGTACCTTGGGATATTTATAATTAATGAGCACTTGTTTTACAAGGATTTTCTTCGCCTCAAGCGAATACGCTGTCAATTGGCCAGGAACGATAGACGGTGCAATCGAAGCTGGCAAAGTCACTGCCTACTCGATCCTTACGAGAATTAGACCACAAGCACTTACCTCTTATGAATTGAGCAGCATGTAGGTACTTCAAGTTACACTAACATTAATATCAATATTTGTATTAAATGCAAGATTAAACTTACTAATATTTATATTAATCACACGATTAAATATAAATGAATTATATTATTAAAATACTTGTACAAAAATCCCAATTAATGCATTAGCTCACAGAAAATATATTACAACTTACATTCAATTACATTCTATATTAAACATTATAATACTATATAATAGTTTTATAGAGATTTAATAGACTCAGCCCTGTTACCAGTTATACAGTTGCATAAATATATATAAATAATATATAAATAAATATATTTTTGTATTTCTTTTTTGTGGATAAATAGGTACTTTTTATTTGGATCATATATTTATGTGCATCACTTAATTAAAAAATATTATGCTAGGTGGCCGCCACCCAAAAGGGAGCAACCGGTACCCTTCGCGATACGTGGTATTCAGTATTTAGGATTGATACTCAATATTGCTGTCCTTTTATCCTTCTTGGACAATACTTATACTAACACATAATACATATACCTTCTGTAATGCAAAAAGGCACATGAAATAAAACATTTATCGTCATATGAATTTTATTCCTTTGTCCTAAATAAATATGTGAACTACAGTAAAGTCTCGTTAGCCGCTCGCTGGTCGGGACCGGCGTTGAGCCCGTATCGTGAACGGAGCCTTAATTCCGAGTGTGAGTTTCTCGCTTCTTTCTGGCTGAAGGTGGGAGCGAGATGGACCGCTTTGCGTGCGCAACTGGCGTGCGCACGCAAAGGGCGGAGTGTCAGGCGTTTAAAAGACGGAGCGAGACAAAATATCAACGCGTCGTCTGTCTCGTACTGTCCCCCCTCTCTTTCAGTGCCTTCGCTCACTCTCCTTCCATCTCGCTCTCCCCTTCGCCGGACAAGAGTGAGACAGAAGTGGTGGGGATAGCGAAAAGTCCGTATCGTGTACCCCAAACCGAGCCCGTAACGAGACTTTACTGTAATCGCCTCCGCGTGGAAACACGTGAATGCCAGTGAAAGAGGGAATTATCAATTAAATGTAAGTTTTACGTATTCTACTACGATGATACGTAAGTTTTACTGTATTCTACTCTATCTAAAAGTCACGTTTTCGTTGTAATAATAAAGTTTAAAAGCATTCAATAAAGTTATAATGGTACCGTTAGTTTTAAACATTGATCCACCCAAAAACATCAAGCTTCACTAGTGAAACGTTAATCTCTTTCTCTTCTAACTCCATAAAACATTTTCAAACACTAAACCATATAAACTTTTTTCATTCACTCTACCGTCTAAGTAGACTGTATTTGGACCCAATATTTTTGTACACCTTATATACGCAGATATGAGCAATTTCCAAAATTATGAACGTAGAATTTTTATTACAACAAATACTTAACGCAATACGCATACATGTACGGTAAATACTAGACTAATCCTGTTGCAAACAATGCAGAAAATTATTTTGAAATAAAAAAATTACAAACTGTACGATTCTATATTCTACGGTTGCATTTCAAAGATCACCATGTGCGACCAAATACCGTAACTTTGATAACTGCGAATATGAAACACTATTTAAGTACATACATCACACGTAAACACATAAACATTAAATTTGACCCCTACCCGGAAGAGGAAAGTTGAAATCATTGGATATCAAACGCAGTTCCTTGCCTTTACACCTTCCGTTTAGACGTACATAGTCCGATCAGAATTGCAATGTACGAAATTCTTTGATAATTTATCCATTTATACAGTGCAACTGTGCGGCCAAAGGCTACTTAAAGTGACAGTTTTGCGTACAGCTACTTCATCGTAAGTGATACTTTCTAATTATTTAGAAATGTTTGTCTTACAAATATTATTCAGTCTTCGTGTGTACGATATCTACCAATAACGTTGATCATTCGAGCATTCGTAGATCGCCGCACTGACTTTCAAAAGCGATTGAATAATTATGTGTACGGTATATAGCAAGTTTATTTATATTTAGTGAAATAAAGAATGATTTTATTTATATAGGAGCATGGGTTTCTAACAACGCGTCGCGTTATGTCCGTGTTTCAACTGTTAATTCAAATAACTATACTCTGAAATCATTTTTGTTCAAGGGATTTCTTTGCTTCCGATTCAGTAACAATAAATTCAAATCTTCCCAAGAATAAAATATATTTTTAGTATTTGATAAACTGTTGCATGTCTTTTGCTACTCACTTCCTACTTTGCTGTTGTTTGGATAACTCAAAAAAAAAAATGGTGACTGCATTGGTGACCATTACACACAGTTGAAAATGTTCAAGTGCCTGATTATATACTTTTTTAGTACATATTATTAGATACATGCAAAGCATAACGAGTTGAAACTGGAAACCAAAATTTTTCATATTCTTAATGCAATTTGTTTACAACTCAGGGAGTACACAGTTTTAGAATTACCTGAAATATTTAGTATCTCGTGGGAATGAAAAAGATAAAAGCAAGTAATTAATAGTTTCTAATGCTAACTAATGAAAATTAATTAACAAGTAGGTCTAACCACAAACATGTCCCCAAACGACACGAGTGAAGATGAAACAGGATTGCAAACACCGATGTTCCTCAGGAAAGGATCTCGGTGCAGTCGAGGAACACCAGGTACGTTAAACCATATTCCAGTAGACATAACGCGCGACATAAAGATACTGACGACGCCCTTCGATATTCGAAAAATTACATTTTTCAAGTATCTCAAATGGATTAAAGAATACATAGAACAGAGGAATGTGCATATCACATTTACATAATTCATTATTTATTATATGGGAACGAGAAGTGTTAGAAATATTATATCTACAAATCAAACATAAATAAATATTGAAAACAATAACCGTGTGCCATATAAATATGTACATTAGGGGGGCCCTTATTTTCAACCTGCGATTTATTTTGCTCTCTCCCCCTAATATGGTTCCATTTCATAAACAAATAGTCCCTGAAAAAGATTATTGCAATCGGACAACAGGAAAGGGTGTCGACCAGATCTTAATTTCTGTTTTTATTTAAATAAATCAATGCTTTTTAATGTTCGTCTTATTTACTATTAGTAGATATAAAATCCCTACGATCCTAGGGGTCATTTTTCTTTGGATCCCTCGTAAGGATCTACTTGTACACATAAATATACAAAATGATCCTTTAGCATGCCTTCACAAAAATGCGAATAAAAATATAATTTTTCAGGTAGCTAAATTTGACCTGTGCCAATAATAAGTTAAATAAATCAACTTACAAAAACTACTTTACTTTTATTTAAATAATAGGCATTTGTATATTTTATATAAATTACGCCTTAAGAGGATCGTTTTAGACACCTCTCCCCTAAATTCTACGTCTGAAGCAACTAAACTTTCAAGGTTCACTTATCGATAGCCTATAACGAGATGCAATATGCACACAGCAATTCAATCTCTTCTTTCAACGTTTATTCATTTCGCTACAGGAACTCCATCATCTGTATCGAGCTCGGTAATATTCGGTCAGATTCCAGAGGAGGTACTTCGTGTTTGGAGTCAACTGCCAGAAGCTATACGTTTGGACCCTAGCTTGGCAGTTTTTCAAAGGGAATACGATCGAGTTCATGAAACTGCGGCAGGAAAGTTGGTATTTTTCAAACACACGTGCTATACAAAAAGGAGACAGGAAAATTGCTTCTTGACCATCCTCTTGATCATCCAATAAAGATATTTCAGTGATATTTCAATTTAGATAAATACGTTGCTTTAGTAACTGTCCACGGTTGCGCAGAATTATTTCGATAAAGATATGCCTCAATTATTTTAAATACTTTCCCTTTTATAGATCGTCAGAGGGCATGAAAAAAGATTGTTTGATAGTTAACATGTCTCTTGGAAAACAAGCTGCGTTGCCTCAGAGGTAAATATCGATAGTCCTACTTTTCCTTAATTACCTCAGAAATATTTATACCGAAATCATAACAATTTAGGAATAGTTACTTTTTGGAAAAAATATTTGATTAATATCATATTTATTTATACATATATAATAGATTTGTGTTTTATCTTATTTCAAGCACACATACGAAAATTTTGTACATAGTTGTCTATAGGCTTCGATACATCTGGCGCTAATTCACTTTTTTTACTTAATTAATATAACGTAATTGTTTCTTACTGGTGTATATAAATCAGTTATACAACACCTTAACATATATTCAAAACAATCCGCCAATTTGTTATAAAAGCAGAAAATGCCAGGGCCCACAATCATTTTAAATAATTAAGTATTGATTCCTTATTAATATGGAACTTTACTATAAGCATGTGATATAATAATTTGAAATCTGTTTCAATGACAAAGTCCTACTCTCAATACGCTTTCACGTTTTTTTTTTTAAAAAAACCGTACATTCACTTACATTTTTATCTGAAATATAATGCATAACATCATTGTATGCAAATATTATATTAGCAAGTTTCGTAATTAAAAAAAAGATATGGGAATGTTCAGATATCGGCAACAACTACTTGCCTCACTTTTCTTTTGTGTAGTTTTTTGATATGCCTTCAAGTAGAAAGTAATAAAATAAAAGACGATATTCGGGGAACAGTATAAATATTTTTGAGCCCCTAATGTTATTGTTCTAATTTGATGTCGCGCTTTGAAATTAGATCACAGAATGAAGAGATCACCGACGATGATACACAGAACGATATTACGCAAGCGCCTCATGATGTTAAGCAGAAGCCATTGTATCGTTATACGAAGTTGATTTTATTGTCTTGTTGCTGGCTCATATTCACTGTAAGTTTATTCGTGCAATAAATTATTTTCATAAACAATGTAAATTTAGACTTTGCTGATTCTGTTCGTTACACGAAAAGATTCTTCAACTACAAGTTTGATAATATCATCGAAAGGCACATAATATAATGTTAATTAAATAATGTGGTAATGATACAATATTTCGTGTTCACAGGCACTGTTGATCATTAAAAGTGAGAAGGTTGAAACGATGCATCAGATCTCAATACCGAAACACCAGATAAGAAGTATCCTTTTACTAATAAATAAAAAGTGCAAAAGCTCTAAAACACTTCAAATTCCAGATGTCCTTATAAAACGCAACTTACCAATCTGAGATTTAAAAGAAACATGATAAACAAGTTGCATTAAGATCTATAAGCATGATTTGACATTTCTGTTTTGTACCATTTGTTGTTAATGTTGGTCTCTCAGAAATAAATACAGTAATTATGGTTTAATTTTAGAATTTTGAAGAAAAATACGCATTAGACGCGATATTCATTTATCGTAGAATCGTACACCGAAACATTTCCCGATTGTGAATTGTTCCTTAAATTATCGTAGATTATAAAATGTATGGCGACATCTCTGGCAAACAGATTAGTGTAACAATAGAAGGTTCACTACTTCCGTCAAACAAATTAGACGCACATACTAATGTATCTGAAAGATACTTAATGTTATGGTTAGAACTGCTAATTACCGAAGGAAACGATACTAATCAGTCTCAATTTGGATACTCTAAACAGATTAAGGTAAAATGCTTGAAATACTAATATTGGTAAAAATGTAGTAGTTAGAAAGTGACGTATGATTATTACAGAAATAATGTACCATATGAAATGAATGAATTTCGTAATATCAATCTTCACTAATGTAATGATTTGGTCGATTTCAAAATTAATTATTATTCTTAGTCAAGTATGATTCGATCAAAATTCTACAATCTTAATTTAGCTATATACTCTAATATTCTCCCCGCTGTCGCCAACTCAGATTTATAAATATACCGAACAGTAGAGAAGTTTCCAATACGCAATCCTAAACAGAAGAAACCTTCGCGTCGCGATTTCTATGAGTATAGCGATCATCAGATTCAGCAAAGCTAGATCGCCTTTTGTCAGGCGATCTAGCGTCGAGGCATTGCTATTAGGTGTCAAGCAACAAAAAATTCCCACAAATTTTTTGTTACCTTTATTGTACATCTGCAAAGGACATAACGGATCAAATTATCAAATATCAAATAGATATTATCATGGGGCAAAATTCGAACTCTTATCTGCCTCGATTTATAATAATTTAGAATTTGGTTTTGGGTGGTCACTTGATACTGTTTATTTATTAAAATGATATTACGAATTTTAAATTTTATGCCATAATAAATGAAATTTGATTCACTTAGTATAAGGCACTTATAAAATTTTTTCATTTTTGCACACTTTTTGATACAAGAGTTCTACGTAAATTGTTTTTAACATGTACATTGACTTTGAGTACAAGTTCAATATTGAAGTCCTGAATATTTCTTGATATCAGTGAAAAGCATTTTTAATATTTGTAAAGTTGCTATCCTGTTCGTAACTTTATCTGTTTCTAACTTCTATTGCATACTATGAATAAGGAATATAATATTCATACTTAAAAAATCTTTCATTCTTTTTGAAGATAATCTTGGGTATTAGATCCTTCAAAAATAGTAAATTCAAATTATTCTGATTCATGTTTTTCTGTTTCTTTAAATTTCTGATGCTTCGTGCGTAGAACATAAGCAATGTATGGATGTTGCCAGTACTTCCGGAAAATCTGATGGACCTTTTCCCTGGGCAGAGGCACCATAAGACTTTTAAATTGGAAAACGTTGATAAAAAGTACGTTCAATTGACTCTATTTAATCAATAGCGATGTTTTACGAATCTCTGATAAAAAAAAAGTATCTTGAGGTACAACATAAATTATTTAAAATGTTACTTTCTGAAACATTCTAATATCTTATTTTATAGGTCATTAGAACGAGGTATGATCACGATGAACTTAAAAACAAACCTGGAATCCGGTTTCGCAATTTCCATGGCTTACGATTTATCCTCAATAGACAAAGATGATGGTATAGGGTACGCTGCAATAGTTTTACTCGGGTTATACATATTGATAGTATTTGAGGTAATTACTTTACACAGTATCTATTAACAAAATACGTTACCAATTTCTATAAAATATTTCGGTACAGGTGAGTAATACAACGATATTTATTAACTCTTTTCTGAGAAATCAAATTAATTTACTGCCTTCTAATGTTTATTATAACCCATGACTTGTACAGTTATCAGTTATTCTTCTAGCATATTTCTACAAAAATAATTCTACAAAGTATTTCTTAATATTAAAATATTTCAAGGTATTTCAAATATTACGAAATAT
Organism: Andrena minutula; assembly: GCA_929113495.1. Taxonomy (NCBI): domain Eukaryota; kingdom Metazoa; phylum Arthropoda; class Insecta; order Hymenoptera; family Andrenidae; genus Andrena; species Andrena minutula. The sequence continues at coordinate 42,971,109 of OV815994.1, forward strand.
TTCTACAAAAAAATAGGAGAATACTAACACAGAATGTACAATTCCCAGGTGTCCGCATCCGATTGCTTTGTTTTTTGGATATGTTTTAGAGCAGGGTTGTCTAACTGGCGACTCAAGAGCCGCGCCAGGGGCCCCTCCGCCTTGCTGCCACACTGAACGCCCCCCTCCATACCTACCAGACTCTGACGATCGCAGTCGAAAAGAGAAGGAAAGAAGCAGGAATCGACTGCGATCGTCAGAGTCTGGTGGGTATGGAGTGGGGGGGGGGGGGGGGGCCGTTCAGCGTGGCACAAGGCGGAGGAGCTCCCGGCGGCTCGCGAGTCGCCAGTTAATCAACCCTGTTTTAGACGACCGAAAAATAAGAAATACGTGTTTTTTTATTTCAACCCGTTTGCAGGTTTAGGGGGAGAAACCACCCCTCAAAGTTCATAAAAAGGGGTAGAAAAATGACTGACGACAAGAACATCATCCATACAGAAATATGGCGAAAATGAAATTTATTTCATGTTTTATTCAACACAATGTTATCATATTCTTTAAACTAACAATACGAACTTTGAGGGGTGGTTTCTCCCCCTAATCCTGCAAACGGGCTGAAATAAAAATGCACGTATTTCTTATTTTTTAGTCCTCTAAAACATATTCAAAGACCAAATCAATCGGAGACTGACACCACCTATTCTTAAGAAATTTGAGGGATAATTTCACCCCCTAAACATGCAAACCTGGGAACCTCTCCTTTTAGTTATGTTAATGTAACACGAATTAATATTTGGCCAAACAATTCAAGCTCATTGCAGACATATTTATTGTTAGTACACTACAAAATCAATGCAGTACTTCCATATTTATTTGATTTCAGGTCGTGCATAGAACTCTCGCCGCCATGTTAGCGTCCACTATGTCTATTGCAATACTCGCAGCTCTAAATGAGGTACTTTAAATACGTAAAATTGTAACAGACATTATATATTGAATATAAATATTTTGTGTGATAACAATTTCGTTTCGCAGAGGCCAACAATGGGAGAATTAATTTCTTGGATAGACGTCGATACATTGATGTTATTGTTCTCTATGATGATACTTGTTGCTGTCGTCGCTGAAACTGGCATATTCGACTGGCTGGCTGTGTACGCTTATGAGGTAACATTCAGTTCAGTCAAAAAACATTTGCAAACCTGCAAATGACTTACGGGGTCATGACTATTTAGTTAGCAGGCGAAATAGAACGTGATTTTTGGGAAGTTTTTGTGGAAAATCTAATGTATACCTTTTGCAACTATTTCCTTATTTTAAAAGTACATATATTCAGCAACTCTCAGTAATTTTATTTTCAAAAATATTAGAAAATAGATGAATAACACCCACTTTCGCAAAAGCTGTTTCTACGAAGGCGCTGTATGGTGAACATGATTTCTTCGAGTCGGATCGTCTGAAATCAAAAAGTGAAGAAGATTCTGTTAATATGTAAGTTTATTTGGTACGTAAACGATGGATTTTTCAAAAAATTGATTTTCGACTAAATGGCGAACGTTTAACGCAAAATCAGGATTTTTCGATGTCTGAATTGTTCGTTTTTCGTTAATTAAAAATAGAGTTTTCATTAAAAAGAAAAATCCTTCGTTCACGTACCAGATAAACTCATATATTAACACAATCTTCTTCACTTTGTATTCGTTCATTTTTTAATATATTTCTGTAATAAAATTACTGAGAGTTGCTGAATATATGTACTTTTAAAATAAGGAAATAGTTGCAAAAAATATATATTAGATTTTTCACAAAAAATTCCCGAAAATCACTTTCTTTTTCGCCTGCCAACTAGGCATAAACCCTGAAATATTTATTTTATAGTAAGTAACGTAACAAAGGACTCTGGTTGAAAATAGCAAACATTTGCTCTTCCTTCCAACGTAAAATGTTTTTCAAATTATAAATCTATGAAATTTTTTAGAAAATTCTCTTTAATATACTATTTTAATACAAATATTTCATAAATAACAGTTTAAGTACTTATTTCCTCAGTTACAAATTCTAAGTTATACTTTATAATGAAGTACACCCAAATTGGAGTTATACTAATTTACTATGTGTCGGTCCATAATCCGGTACCGTTTTTATAATATCGTCAAGTTCAATGTTGAAATTAACTTTAACTATTACTTTCAGATAACTGGAGGAAAATTGTGGCCACTAATAAGCACTCTGTGTTTCTTCGCGACGTTTATTTCGGCTGTCTTAGATAACGTTACAACAGTACTTTTAATGACACCAGTGACCATCCGGTTATGCGAAGTAATGGAAATAAATCCCGTACCGATATTGACTTCCATGGTGGTTTTTTCTAATATCGGAGGCGCTATGACACCAGTAGGGGATCCGCCTAACGTAATAATTGCATCCCATCGTGATGTTATAAATAACGTAAGTATTTCTTTGAATGCTGGCAAAAATGTCTAACAACACCTTGTTTAATTAAACTTTGTAATATTATAATTACAATAACAATGCCAGACGAAATGGAATTTTTCCCTTTTCCTAAAAAGATCAGAATTATGTAGTAAAATATTTGTATTATTATTTGCGTATTATTAATATTATTATTAATATTTATAATATTATATTGAGTTTAATAAAAAATTAGTTTAGGCCGCGTACATTAGAAATAAATAATACGTATTTCATTTGACATTCAGATCGGAAAAATTATTACATTGAACCTAAATAAATAGTATGAAACTATCAAACTTTTATATACATTTAAATTTATTAAATAAATCATAGTTGATCTGTATTTTTTTTAGGGTGTCGATTTTAGTACATTCACAATACATATGAGTATTGGCATTATATTAGTACTAATCGTAGTCTATGCTCAGCTACGATTTATCTTTCGAGATGTATCTGTGCTTAGATTCGACGAGCCACAAGATGTACAGGTATCTATGTTTTTTAATTATTTTCATTGAGCCATTCATGTTGTGCACACCGAAGTTCCCCCTGCAAGAATCGTTCAAACTACTTTATTTAAATAATCCTGTCCACCTTGTCATATAAACTTTTAAGTTTTCCTTTTTAAAATCATTGTCAGAGCACTCGAAATGTGAATTGGTAAGTTTTTAGAACTTACGCCATTAGTTGTAGCATAAATAAAATTACGTACAATTGAAAAATTAATTGTACTTGTTTGGTACTAAAAATTAATTAACTTGAAAATTCAGGAAATCTTACGATAATTAATTTTATGTTGTATTTCACGCTAATATATTTCACAGACATACAAAAATAGATGACGCAGACAGTTGTATTATATTGTATTTCACAAATATTTTTCACAAATTTCTTCGTCAATTTATTCTAGGAATTAAGGCATGAAATTGCCATTTGGCAAAGAGCCGCGGCCAGTTTGTCGAGTTACAGTAAGGATGAAAATTTAGTAAGGGAAACCTTATTAAAAAAAGTTCAACGGTTACTCTCGCAATTAAAGAAGAAGTTAATGACGGGTAGCGTAGCGCTCGAAAGGTACAAAACTACGCTGGAAGAGCTTCAAGAAAAGGTAAATAAGAAATTAATACAGATACTACAATTATTTAATGTATTAATGATATAAATCGCGTATATCCCGAAATATATGCATTGGTGCACTTGTTTATTTTTTAAGGTATGCCAAATACTTACACAAAATTATTACTAGCAAGGTACACTTCGAAATTTAGAAAAATATAGTTTCATACATCTAAATATATTATCGAGCTACATAGTCGCATTATTTACGGTAATGTTACGTATAGACCATTTAAAAAATAAAGAAATGAAAAAAAATACTAATATGTAAACAATAACAGTAACACAATACTACAATGCTAGACACAATTAGGAACATTTAGATAATTCTGCAGATACACGGTTTGAAACAAATAAGGGGTCATGTTTCTATGAATTTCGTAAACACAAACCGAATATCAGTATATAATTAGAAAGACTCTGTGCATTTAAATGTTAGTTTATTCCACCTAAAAATTATGCGACTATGTAAACTTCCAGATTGCTGTGTACTAATTATAAAAATATTGGTCAAAATGAGAACTTTGTCATTCAAAGTGATTGATTAATTCATAATTTCTTACTTATTATTACACTTATAAGTGTAAAATAATGTTAACTTTCATAAATGAAAACCGATTATTTTCTGCACACAACATTAAACAAGTTCAATCGTAAGTGCAGGATAATTATCAGATTCCTGATTAGAAATGATTTAAAATGAACTAAATTATTTAAATGAGTATTCGCAGAATTGATCAAGTGGTTCCAATTGCTTGAACCATTTTGTGGTCTTCTCTAGAACTTATACAATAATCTAACATTTCCAATCGTGATTAGCAAACACTGATTAAATTATATTTCATTTTGCAGTATCCAATTCGAGACAAGTGGTTACTAGTCAAATCTGGCTTTACATTATCGTTGGTGATCACCCTTTTCTTTCTGCACAGTATTCCAAATTTGCATTTATCATTAGGCTGGACCGCTTTAGTTGGTGTTCTTTTATTACTAATTTTAGCAGATAGCGCAGATCTGGATGGTCTTATGGCACGAGTGGAATGGAGCACCCTGTTATTCTTTGCATCCTTATTTGTTCTCATGGAGGTAATAAATACTTCTTTATTATATTTACCATTACTGCTTTTAAGGCACTGGATAAGTAACTATCCTTTTTAAAATAATAAGAATTTTATGAAATACTGAGTCATCTCCTAACTAGTACAATCTACACTTATCGAATTGGCATGGATAATAATATATGTATAATAATACACACAAAGATTTTGTATATTTATATATTGTGTATTCAGAAACATTAAGAATTGAATTGAATTCGCACGTATTGCATACTTAATCCTATTAGTTAACTTACTATAGCCAAATTCAGTTTCATAATTTCGATTTATTATATTAAAAGAAACCATCCCTTTTTTATTGCACTATGAATTCAAATCTGACCGTATACATAGTAGTTTACACAAAATCGGAAAATGTTCAGGGGTCAATTTCTCCCTCTTAGGAGGACATCCCCTACATATTCACAAAGTTTCATAATTTTTTGAATTTCTGGGCTTGGGGTCTTCCCTTGTCAAAAGCAGGGTTGAAACTTTGTAAGCCGTCATACACGAAAATGGTTACTCCTACGAAAAAAACTCATACTACCTTTTTTATACAGAATTTCCTAGTCTACAAATTTAATAATAACTATTTTTGTCGTTGAACTGATAGATAACGAGATAATCGCGAAAAACTGTTTCTTTTCTACCTTTGACCCTCTGTAAAATATTTAGCAGATGTCACATTGATGGGACTTTTGACATATGATTTAAAACGACGAAATAAAGGTCCATATGAAAAATTAGCTTCCTGGGAATCAAAGCAAAACCGGAAATATGTGTATATGAATTTATATTAATAGTTTTCAATGCTAAATCCATGCCTGAAGTATTTCTCATAAAAGAGAAAAACTATTTTTCATATTCTACTTTGAAGAGAAGATAATTAGGTGGTCTAGTTTATACAGAACACTGTTTATTTAATTATTTTTTTACACTAAGCATTGCATAATCACCAATTCGACGAGTCCTTTGTACCATTTAATTATTACAAAAATAAGTGTCCTTTCAAATGGATCACTTCTATGGTTCACGCCTAGTATTTCCAACACATTCCCACATATTCTGTTTACCTCCATCATTTTTCAATCAACGCTACCTTTACCAAATAAATATATTCAAACCACTATTCATGAACCACAAAAGTTGAAATTTCGGTGACATATTCGACACGTTGTAGGCTCTTTCACGACTAGGTCTTATCGCTTGGATAGGACAACAAACAGAAATAATTATCCTATCCGTGAATGAAGAGTCACGATTAGCGGTTGCTATTTTACTGCTACTTTGGGTGTCAGCATTTGCGAGTGCGTTCGTCGATAATGTGCCTTTATCAACCATGATGATAAGAATCGTAACTAATCTGGCAAGCAACCGCGAACTTGGATTACCACTGCAGCCATTAGTATGGGCTTTAGCTTTTGGCGCTTGCATGGGAGGTAAGGGGAAAATGATTTTCAAACTAATATTATCGATTCCAAAAACCAACTCTTCTGGAGATATAAATGACAATAATAATTGGTTCACATTGTTTCACAATTTGATATACGAATATTTTTTATAATTCTTGTTTGTAATTCAGATATAAAAACATTGTATACTCCTACTGCAATTGTACATTGAAAATACAATATAGGTATGATTGAACTTTTTTTACAAACTCTACGAATTTCATATGTTGCTAGAACGAATCAATCCGCGATGTTATTTATTCATTGGAAACGCATGAAATCTTAAAAGTTCAATGGATACCGGTAGGTGGTATTGTTATTTCTGTGGTTGAATTGGTGGATATATTTGCAGGAAACGGAACTTTGATTGGAGGTACTGCTAATGTAGTTTGCGTGGGTGTAGCCGAGCAACATGGATACAAATTCACTTTTATGCAATTTTTCAAGTAAGTACACTTTTATCGTATTTTTGTATTAGGGTGTCTCATTTTCGAGTTCTGATTTTTCCACGCGACATCCCCCAGAATAGTTCCAATTAATAAAAAATATTCTGTGTAAAGTTTGAGCCCGATTGGATATGGGGAAAGGAGCCCCTAGGCCCTTAAACATTTAAATAATTACTTACAAGCGCACAAAGTCGATTTTATTTAATTATCCTCTAAGTTATCAATTACATAAAAAAACATGTCAAATAAAAGTTGTAGATCCAGAGTAGGAGCATATTTTATATTGTATTACTTTTTCTCGTACAACAAACGGTTTTCGAAAAAAAAAATCTGTAAAGGGAACAAATTTTTTTTATAATTCTGAAAGTTTAAATGCTTCTCGAATACTTTTTACTTATGAATGCTAAAAGAAATGAGTATTTCTTATTAGTAACTATTATTGCTTTGTATACACAGCACTGGGGCTGTGTAATTACTACAATGAGACTTATTTGTCACGCAATTTGCAGAGACAGTGTCATATCACTCCAGTTTATATATGTATGACAATTATGAAGTAATGAAATTAAATTTCAATTAATTAAATCGCAATAAAGTTAAATAATCCAATACACTCCAATACACAGACATGTTTTGAGTAAAATTTCGAAATGCAGATCGAATAACAAATCGCGGATAAATTAAGTTCTCTCCACAAAAACACGTGACTAATTTATTCTTTGTTGTCATAATAATTTTATCAATTCCGCAAATAATTTTCGATGCTTTCATTTCAGAGTGGGCTTTCCAATTATGCTAACGAGTAATATGATAATAACCATATACTTAATGATCGCCCATGTCCTTTTCAATTGGAACGGATAATGTTATCGTTTCGAAGTGCATTTAATGTAAAAATTCAGTCACTTTTTGGAAGGTGTCCGAAGGTATATTCCTTGTCATGTGTGATCAATATTATACACGCAGCAGTAGAATAATATATAAAAAACGAGTAATCATTTTAAGATTATATTACTTATTTTATTAGTAGATACTATCACAAGAAAGTTATTGCGAAGATCACTTTGCTATCTTATTGTAATATCGTATACCAATCATTTTCCACAAAATGTTATATATGGTGCAATATCTGCTTGAGTAATCAAGTATGAAAAATATATTGTTATACTGATCGTTAACATTAGTTAATTGTTATCATAATAAGACAGCAATTTAGAAAATCATTAGATCGGAAATTTTTTAAATATCATTTTACACGCAATGAATATATACAACATTTCTTTGATAGATTTATTTATCATCTTCGCAAGTTAGATACAAATTTGTAACCGTTTAATTTTTATTTGGTAACAAATATCGTAAATGTTGAGAACATTTAAATATTCGCGTAAAATAAGGTTGGAAGGTGTTTCACATTTTTTAGTAAATCAAAGTTCATAGTTCAAAATGTGCCAGTAGGGAAACCAAAAATACCTTTTGAGCTCATTCAAATCCAATTTTAATTTTAAAAATTCTATTATACACCGAAACAGTTCAAACTACGAAAGATAAAATTACCTCATAAAGCAAGAAGGAGAAGATTGTAAAAAACATTTTCATATTTTCTTTTATTTGTTGTATTTCCATTATAATTAAATGAAACTGGACTTTGTTTTTAATTATTTCGCACTTCTTTCGCCTAATAAATATAAAACAAATTAAAAGAAATAATGAAATTGAGTTTTATATGTAGGTATTATGTACATATAACAACAATGTATCACTATTCATGTACATTAAATAATTTATTATTATGTAACAATACATTATCTGTGAAGTGTTGTATGTTATGAATTCTTTTAATGTTAATCAGAGGTTACAATAAAATTAATAATGTATGATTATAATAATTATACATATATAGAAGAAAGCTTCATTCTTTAGAGAAAAACTAAGAAATGTGTGGTATAAAGTGAATCTGGAATAAGGTAATTATGTAAAAGTAGGTATATAGTTCTGGTATAGATACCACAGGTAGAAGAAAGTTCCCTATATTAAACCATTTAAGATATACCTCCATAAATCAAAAACGTGTTCTTAGTTTATAGCAGAAAAATTTCTGAACTATATTAGGATTGTAATTAATACACAGATGACACATACCCAGTGAAATAAAACCGATTTGACTCGTAGTCCAGTGAAATTAGAAGGAAATAAGCCCAATCTACGAAATAATTTCCAGCAACCTAAATTTGTGCACGGGCCTTTATTTCGTTATTTTAAACAATACGTCAAAAGTTCTCATAAATGTGTGTTAATTGTGGTTAATTGCTAATAAATTTATTTGAAAATATTGAAGATTTATTAATTCTTTCTGAATTGAAAAATATATCAATGTTCCTAACAAGGGGCCGGATGAGTATACAGTAAATCTTCATTAGCAGCCCGATTCTACCACGCGTTAGGAGCCCGGCGACTATCCCCACCATTTGTTAGAATTCTTTGGACGAGAGTGGGGGTACCCGGGAACGCGCGAAAGGGTCTCACTCGCGCCAGTGGCCGCGCGGAACAGTGTCCAGTCGCGTTAGGAGCCCGCCGTCAACCCCGTTCGTTGGGCTGTTAACGAGTATTTACTGTATTAAGTCTGTTACGCTCAGATTTTTCTGAAACTTCGCAGACACATAGATCAAAGAAGCAAAAAATATTTGACCTGGGTTCAGCTGTAGCTACAGTTTACGTAAAATTTAACAACAAAAGTCCCGGATTATAGAGATTTAACTTTTCCATGTACTTACTTAAGTAAATGAGGATAGGATGAATTGTAATAATAATGATCGTAAATAATATAAAATATGAATCATTATATAATATCCCATATTTGTATTCGAAATTCGTGAAATATATTTATTTTTCCTTCATGATTTCCACAACGTAATTATTTCATTATTGCTCTCTGCGCGAAGCACATTAATTTTTACAAACAAGTCAGATACATTTTTCACACTGTCTGGACACTTTACTTGCTTTTTTTAGTCTCCAAACTTAAAATAACGTGATCGTTTAGTTTTGAGTATGTTGTACATTTTTAGCTTGAAATACCAAAGTGCAATTATTTTGCTTCGTAAAATGTGATGCTACGGTAATACATTTCCCATTTCAATTAGATAAAGCTATCTTCTGAAATATTTACTGGTATCCTACATTTTGATTACTTCGCACTATAATACGTAACCATTATATTTAGATATATCTAAATAATAGAAGATGAAGCAACTGACCACCATTTTGTTTTATGCTTATACGTATAATTCGTGATTAATAAATTGATTCAGTAAATCCTCTCTTTTCTCACTTTCGTTAGAGTAATGTATTATTCCTGAATCTTTCCAATCGTCGTTCAACCTTTCATTTATGCAGGTGCTCGATAATCGTTATATGCTCGAAATAGATCATCATCAGTTTGATATGAACAATATCTTCAACAACATCATTATTATTTCTATGTTAATTAAATAAAACTAAAATCTAGGATTTAAAAATTTTCATTAGTTTACGTCGATAATAAGATAGCAGACGCAACAGAAAGCAAATCACGGTCTTTTAATGTTTATAAATACAAGCGAGAACAGAGAGAGAAATATAAGTACATAAATATGTATATCTAAACACGTGAGAGCAAAATTCAATCAAGTATACACGTACCTAATGAAGTATCAAAATTTTCTCGAAAATAAAGCCTTTTATAACAAAATTGTACTCTCTACCATTCATCTATTTTTTCACAAAGAATAATACAGAGTGTACGGTGTACCAGAAGTATGGGGGAACACTGAATGAACTCGGAAGCATGAAGTTTTCGAAAAAAAAAATGTTTCAGGCAAAATGTTTCATTTTACTTAAACGTTTATTTATTTGTTATTTTAAGTAAAATAGCTTAAGCTGACAGTAATTGGTTAGGTGTCAGTAATTGGGTCCTTTACCCTATGACGTAAGGGTCAAATGGAGGTCATCACAAAGTCAACTTGATGTTTTTAAATGGGAACCCCTATTTTCGGCACCAGAAATGAAAAGAACAGAAAGTTGTACGTTTAAGAATGTGGCTTGATATTTAAGCCGTGTGTTGATATTAAAAAATTATCGGATGTTCGGGTTCTATTTATGACTACTACGCTACTTTGATTACTACTCCTTGGCCATGGTCAACATTACAAGCAGACACCTCTTTGTAGACCCTTAAATTTTTGTGTGAAACATTTTTTTTCCAAAAATTTCATCCTCTCGACTTAAACTGAAATCTTGGTAGAAAAAGTGATTTGACCCCAAAATAACCCCCAAAGATTTTTTGACTCAATGTCATGACCACTTATTTGAATGTAAAATTTTTCTTTCTTTTCACTTCTGGTGCTGAAAATATGGGCTCTCATTTGAAAAAATCAAGATGACCTTGGCATGACATCTAAATTTGACCCTTAGGTCATAATGAAGATCTCCATCAGATGCCTCTTTCCAAACCCCAAAACTTTTGTCTGAAATATTTTGTTGGAAAACTTCATACTTCCGAGTTAATCCGGGGTTCCCATCTTTCTCGTACACACTGTATATCTTCAATTCTCTAGTACTCTATCTCGTGGGACACGCTTGATATCGATTGTTACTATCTACTTGAAGATATGATAAAAGTATAACTCGAGTAGTAGGTATGTTACTATACAAGAAACAAAGATGGTTTTTCGTTTGATTTGAGATCAAAACTGCCTAAATTATGCAGAAGGGCCAACACATTGTGTTGAAAGACTACTTAATCATACACACTTCTTATATATATTTTGTAATTTATTTCGTGTAGAATTATTCTAAATATATCAACAAATTTCAGTCTTGTAAAATATACATTTCGAATCCGTTTAAATACAAGGAAAAATGTTTCTTACAACGAATTGCATCGTAATCAGAAAAGTAATCAAACCTGTTATTCATTGCAACATTCAAAGAATTTTAACAAGGAATGTTTATTCATAATATCTCAGGAAAATAGGTTAAAAATTAAATTATATACCTTGCATTTATTAATTATTTGCATTAAATATTCGCCGAGGTTTCATTACTTTCCAATATAAACATATTGTGCCCCGAATTATATATAATACACTGGTTATGACAAAAGTGTAATAATTTCTCCCTTTGAAAAAATTTGTCGGACGCTTAACTATTTTTTTATTTTCTAACGTCAAGTAAGTTAATAAACTATGTGAAGATACGTATTAAAATGTGTATAGAACTCATATATTTTCGCATAAAGTATCCAAATTTTGTTGAATCGATTACACAAGTAGAACTAAACTTTACAACCTGAAGAATGAAATTGTACCAAATTACAAATATTGTAAACTTTGTTATTAATTTCCAAATTGAATTAGCATTCTATAAACATAATTATGCGCGTTATGATAAATTATATTGGACTAATTTTGTACTACGAATGCGAATGCGCGTACACGTTTTCTATTTGCACTATCATTACTTAACCTTCTGATATTAACAACCAGGGGTTGAAACGAATTATGATATCATTTTCGGTTCTCGAAACAATTATAAGAGCCGAAATAATCTTGAAGCAGCTATGAGTGAAAAAGGTTCTGGTTCATATCGGATATTATATCGGTTATACAGTAAACTCTCAGAACCGGCACATACATTAAAGCCGGAAATCCATCGGGAAGCTAAGCTATGCTATGCGATGCTATACTATGCCATGCTACGTTTTAAAAAAATAGCTTCAATACATTCTTGTGGAACCGTTTCCACCAAAAGCTAGGTTAAAACCAGGGGGGTGCGGGTACCTGACTTTTCGGGCTCGGGACGGGCCGGAAACTTTCGGGCGAGATCGGGCGGGATCTCGATGCTTTCGTATTACTCGGGATCCCGAGACTCATTTCGGGCTACAATCATGACCGTAAGCGGGCAATTTAATTTCAGGTCGGCTCGGCAAAACTCGGACGCGATCGGCTCGAATGCCAGCTATTACGAGGGGACCGAGACGGAGCGGGCTATGCTTGTAGCCTGAATCGAGTCTCGGGATCCCGAGACTGTCGGGATCTCGAGCAATACGAAAGTATCTGGATCCCGCCCGATCTCGCCCGAAAGTTTCCGGCCCGTCCCGAGCCCGAAAAGTCAGGTACCCACACACCCCTGTAAAACATAGCATCGCATAGCATAACTTCTCGGTGGATTCCCAGCTTAGAACCGGGAATCCACCGGGAAGCTAAGCTATACTACGCGATGTTATGCTATGCCATGCTATATTTTAAAAAAATTAGCTTCAATACATTCTTATGGAACCGGTTCCACCAAAAGCTAAGCTAAAACATAACCTAGCATTCCCGGCTTAACATAGCATCGCACAGCATAGCTTAGCTTAGCTTCCAGGTGGATTCCCGGCTTTACTGTTAAAATCCATATATATAACTGTTATGGAACCGATATAATATCGGTTCTGTAGAACAGTCACCAAAATCGATGTAGTCATAAATTCCGGTTCCTTATAATATTTATAACAATATCGGTTCTTCATGACTGGCATTTTTTCAGTTTCATTCTCCAATTTCTGTTGTACATAAATATAATTGATTGCAAAGCTCATAGCAGAAGTACTTTACTCCTGCATGCGTATATCTACATTAAATTCCGTACGTACACAAGCAATTAATTATTGTAACATTCCGAGGTTGCTAACTGAATTCATAATCTGATGGAAATAAATATATATCTGAGTAGGTAGTAAAGCACTGCACTTACGAAGGTCATTGTACATTATATGTATATAATTTTAGACTAAAATCATGATTATGAGAATAAAACAAATGTTCAAATAATTTACGGAAATTATACGGAGTCTCAAGATTCACGTTCAAAAAGTTTCTGAAACCGATCTACTGATTCTTGGAAACATATTTACCTACAAAATCAAAATACTTTACAAGACCGCTAAATTTGTATACTATAAATAAAACATAAATACACCCACTTTCAATGCCGCTATGTATATAAAATTGATTACATACATGATTATTATATAGCCCTATGTTGGCAACAATATGCTGGTTAACGCAATTTTTTGAATTATAAATTAAATTAAAAGAAACTAAGCGAGCCTAAGTTACACCCTAATACATAGCGATAATAATATTTAATTGTCCAAATATTCATTTTCTTTTTTAATTTTTTTTTAATTACAACGGACGTATAATATAATTCTCACAGTTCTAACTTATTATGCATAATAAATAGAAAACTGATTATGACGTTTTGTTCATATTCTTTCACTTATTTTATATTTAATGAATATGTCCGAATTGATCTCACGTTAGATTGACAAAATTAAAAAATTACATTTGTCGTTACTTATAAAATAGAATTTCAAAATCTAAAACATACAGTTCCGTGATGATAAAGTGAATAAAATGTAAATTACGTAGAATTCCTATTTATGCAACATATTCTGTATATAGGGGAAGAGATACTTATAATGAAATTGCAAATGCGGTAATTAAATGACACCTAGTGGAGCCGGATGACCCAAAGCCATATATGAACCTGGAGGAAGTCGAACTGATCAACTCCACTTGTGAATTTCTCAATTTTAATACTTCAAGATATGATTACTGCCAAACTATCAATTGTTTCTAGTTTGATTAATTTCACGGAGTTCATTAATTTGGCTTCCGAGTGGCTCACATATATATATGTACATATTCCATTTTAGGATTCCGAGCATCCTGCAATGAGATTAATGGGAACTAAATTAGTGTTAAAATACTTGAGGCGGGACTTAGAATAAGACCTGGGTCCTGGATAATTATCACCCTATATTTTGTTCAAGCCACTTGCAAGTTCGTTACATCTCTTCCACTTACTACATATTGTTACAGATATATACTTTCGAAAAAAGAGATTTACTCGCCCAGTATCAACTGCTTGACGATGTTGTATATAATCCTATTCTTAGTTTTAAATAAAAGAGTGAATGTATACTATACACATTACTCAATATACATTGTCTAATATACATTCCAATTGAAATACAAATAAAATTTCTTCGAAATGGATTGTACATACTTTAAGCTGATAGAAGTTGCAATTCGTCGACAACAATTATATAAAAAAAAAACCAACGTTTCGTACTAAACACATATAGTCAATTATAAATTCTGCATACACATACGTATTTCACGCATTAGACAAAGTAACAATAATTTCATATAATATTCCATTGCTGTCTGCTATTTAAATCAAAATTTACAAAAATATTAATTTGCAGCATCTAGATTTATTTATATTCGCATATTCGGCTAACTATATATTTAAATGACCTGAAACAGCTTTACCATATCTGATGGCAGTGCTGCCCCACGTCTCGGGTCCCTTGCGTGCCTTCGCCCCCCTCTATATGCCGCGTTTTGTTTGTATGAAGCGCGCACACAGCGCGTTATCGACTAACGTTTCTACGCAGATCAACGGCGTTAGAATGGGAAAAGGTATTTAAGCTCTGGGGCTTAAGTTGGGCAGCACTGCCTTACAGCATTCTCTCGAAAACTTGTTGAATGCTGCTTACTCCCAGTTAATGAGATAAGTAAATATTATAATTTTCTAAATATTGATAACTCTCGTCGATTTTCTTTATAATTAAGAAAGCATTTTTCAATGCATTATTACATGTTTCATTCACTGCTTATAAATATACTTCATCTTTATATGGATCCGTAACGCGTGATATTATCAACACTTTAGATCTATTGTGACTCATAAAAGAATGCAAAGTACACATTACAATCTTAATACTAGCAATCGTTATAATTTTATTGGGCTTTTAGGATATTTATTCTGTTATATACCTTCCTAGATATCCTCACAAACAAATATTTACAATTGTAATCTAACGAAATTAATGAATCACAGCAACAAATGGTGCATATTTAGTATGTACGCAACTTTGAATTTCTTTTTTACATGGATAAATATTACTAAACACTGTAATTATATGAGCTGTAAAATAGGATGCTGATTCATTTAAATCAGTGAACCGAACGGGAATAGATTCCATGGCTTTGCGAAGTCCTTTATTTACGAAGAGAAATCACGAACTGGACGCACGCTTTTCCAAGCTTAATTTCTTTAAAGTCTAGCAATAAATAAGTGATTTTTACGACGCTTAATAATCACAGATAACGTTCTGGATTAAAGCTACGGAAACCAAATTTTGAATCCTCGAAGAGATCATTTTGTTTTCTGTCGACTTTTACAAAATTCAAGATTTTAAAATCGCAATTCCTTATTAGAGATTTTCTATTTTTTATCAGGAAGAACCATAAGTAACTTAGGTTTTCCCGTAATTATGTGTACATGTAAATTACAAATATTGTAACTACTAGTGAAGAAATACTAATTTGTCAACTATAACGTCAAACATGATATAACAGAGTACTACAATATTTGAAGCAGTTTTCTTTATAACAACGCTACATTCTAAAAATATTCGAAGTTTGCATTTCAAACCCGAATACAGTCAAACATGAAAAGGCGTTCGTTCAGTGCGCGATCACCTCTTGTCAAATGTTGCTTTCTTCGACTAAGAAAAAATATCTTCAACATTGCTACTTAAGTTACAGTTCATAATTTACTTTAAATGAGAAATATTATGACGGTTTGCTTGACATTCCTTTATAAGAAAAGTCCGGTATGATTTGTAAAAGTTCTAAATATTTATATCCTTCCTTCTGTATAATTTATGAACATGATTATAATATTTACAGCAGATTTGAACTGTAGAATATTTGGGTATGTTGAACTTGAATAATTTCGAAATCCCTAACTCAGTATGTGTATGTCATGAGAACACATTTCCCATCGGAAAACATTATTTCGTTAGTATACGAGATAACAGAAAGTGTGAACTGACATGAAATATTTATACATAAACGTAACATGAATTATGAATTGATGCATGACTTACATAATGTGCTGAATATTACCAAAAATTGTGTAAACTACCGCTTGTAACGTCCTTTTATTAGTTGCAGAGCTTTCGCCATTAAAGGTGCTTTCGTTTTCTTCAGAACACCAGTCGCTGTGAAGCAATTGAAAAATTGTAACATAAAAAAAGATGTCTTTAAACACTTAAAAATATCCTGAATTAATCCTTAAATTAATTATTCCTGAATTATGCACTTTTACACATTTCGAAAGTAACTATCAAACATAAAAACACTTACATGTTTTGGTGCGAGCTAAAGGTGGCGGCGGAACTGCAATGTTCGTTGCAGCTGCAGGACCTCCACCGCTAATTAATTTCTTTTTTAAACTAGATGCTGTGTTAGGCACACAATTTGCAGTGCCATATTTAGCTTGCTTTTTAAGGACATTCCTTGGAGGTTTAACAACATTATCCACATACGCAAGCTTAGTAGATCTTACTGGGAGAGATTTGTCTATCGACTGTTTTATATTAGCAGTAAGCGTTTTCAGTTTTGCTTCCCTTTCATCCAGACAGCGCTACCATAGAGTAAAAGTCATATATTATACACAAACGGTATACATGTCAGTAGTATATTATTATTCGAGGCATATAAATGTTATGAATATATATTTTTATTACTCCAATAAAAATTGTATAAAACTGTGCCAAAAATTGATATTTATAATTATTTTACAGAAGATACATACCATGTACATTTCACGCCACGTTTCCATTTCTTCCCTTTGTTTATTTCTAAATTCGCGATTAGAATGAAACTGCCATAAACTATCTGTATCGCCGATTAAATAAGGATTGTAATGTTCCAGCATAAATAATTGATCTGATGTTGCACGTTCCAAAACTGGTTTTATTATGTCAAAAGGCACACCACCAGTAAATTCAAGTGCTGCATGAAAGAGAAAAATAAAAGATTAGAATATGTAGCAAATAATTCTACAAAAATCGTACCAGATATTCAGGTTGATACACTTAAGGGGACCTTCCGGTCTACAGTCGAAAAAATAGGTGATCTTTAGGAATTAATTAAAGGAAAACTACTGTATATAGTTTAATAGGACTTTTTGCATTGTATTAAGGATGTCTAAGATTATAGAAATATATTTTTTGTTTTATAATTAATCATTGCAGACGGCACTGGGGAGTCGTTAAAGTCAAGGCATCAAAAAATTCATCCAAATCGGTGGGATCTGTATCTCCAAAAGTTATCATCCGATTAGATTGAAACTTTTTTTATTTTTGAGAATATACTTCTGGCTAGGGGGGAAACCAGAAAAAAATACAAAAATGACATTTTTTAGAAAATAACGACACTTGAAGTTTAAAATCACTTTTTTCCTTATATTTTTCACCCTTTCAACGCCTTTGAAAATTATAAATTTTCAATTTTTTCTGGTTTCTCCCCTAGGCAGAAGTATATTCTTCAAAATAAAAAGAGTTTCAGTCGAATCGGATAATAACTTTTGCAGATACAGGTCCCACCGTTTTGAGAACACTGATTCGAAAAAAAACACGTTTAAAGTTTTACGTGGGTGCCGAGTGGCCGAGTGTTACCTATGCATTTGCCGCTACTCAAATGGCTATAACGTCGGCAATTTTACGAATTTCAACAAATCCATTAAACACGTATTCCTAAAAGGTTGATCATTCGAAAAATGAAATAAAAGAAAAATCGACTTTTAGACCGGAAGGTCCCTTTAACGCAAAACACCAAAATATGTAATTCCTTCCTTTTCGGAGATATAAAAATGGTTCAGGGAATAGTTTGATTTTCAATTGTTTTGCTTTTAAGTACAAATGTCAAGAATACTCGCAAACCACTATCTTTCAAGTGTTATAATACTTTTCTATTTATTTTTAATATAGTCTTTAAAATAGAATCTAAATCTCCATTATGCACAAATTTACCCTTTGACCTACTCGCTAAAATATTTTTCTCTATAGCTAACCTTCCCCGATGTTAAACCAGAATAAACTATATTAGAAGATAAATAAAAAAATGTATATCATTAAAAAAAATGGTGTCCTTAAAATATCAAATGCTTTCATTTAGAATCAAAACAACAGCAATAAGCTATGTTCTTCTATAAATCATATGATTGTTATCTACATCGCTTTTTGCCAACAAAAATACAGAAGTTATTCAACTAACTTGTTTCAAGTGCTTTATCCTGTACGAAATGTTTAATTAATAACGTGTTGGATTGGGATTTAAAATTATAAAAAAGAAGGATTTGTATAGTTCTCTTGTGCTTAAGTAATATGTAAATGTTGTACTTTAGGCACAAAGAAAAGTGAAGAATTATTACTGTTCCATACATTACATATAGATCTACTGAAGAAATCACTTACCATCAATGTTCTCTATTAGCACTCTTATACACAATTCAAACAGAGTTGGCACGGTCGTATAAGCAGATTTATTTCCAGAATAGACTTTTGTCCTGCAATTGTAAACCAGTGTATTAACCCTTATTGATATCCCAACAATTATTGAAAGCTTTTGAGAATTACGAAACTTGCTGTACCTTTGATTTTTAACATAAATCACATCGGTGAGAGCTTTGTCTTCTTCCTTGCGATGCATAGGGTTGATATATGGCAGTGGCTTATAATTGGGACTAATTTCAGGCAGTGTAGATGCCAAATCCACACTTAATGGTTCTAGTTTTATATTTGATGATAAAAGAGATGGTGGCTGTAACCAAAAACAATCATTAAATTCACAAGCTCACAAATTTTGTAACTGTGTCGTAACATCGTCGAACAATACAGCTCAAACTGTTATGTACTATATTATATTGTGCAAATTACTTGTAAAGGATCACTATTCGTTGGTTCAGGTTTCAACTGAACTACTGGCTTTTTAATATTTGTAGTCGTCGGTTCTGGTTTAATCATTTTCGCTGAACTTGCGTTTGTAGTGGTATTATTAATGCGTTTTCTAGATGGCTGAGCCATTGTGCACATACCAAGTGCCTCTGCGAAACTAGCACCTATATGTGAGAATAAAATGTACCGATAAGTATTACTGAAAAACTTTAGAGTTGAAAAATGTATATCACAGCGATAAACTAAATTTCTCAAATCGGTATTAAAAAGGGAATATTTCTTTAATGCACCACCATTGTAGAAATATATACTAACACTTTATTTAAAACATTGTATGCATATAAGTGTTTTAAACGCATAACGTACAATAACTCAGTTATTGTAAGCACATAGTAATACAGTAGTAAATTAAATTTATTCAACACTTTAAATCAAAAACCGCAGTGGTTACAAATGTTTTTTAGTTGTCTCGAAAGTGACAATGTATGTTTATAAACTAACCGGAATTGCAATCGATTCCTTCGTCGCCATTAATTTCTTGCTTGATCTTTACTACTTCCTTTGGTTCCTTCGACCCATGCTTCGAGTGCTTCGCATCTTTACTACCTTTGCTTTCGTGTTTACCTTTCCCTTCTTTACAATCCTTCTTTTTACTTCTATCCTTACTTTTATCAGAATGCTTATCGCTAGAGGAACTATTGTGATGCTTTGACTCCGAGGGTTCTACGTTGGAATGACAACTATCTGGTTTTTTAATTTCGTCTTTACTATGACTCGCTTGAGCTTCAGTTTTATGCTTATGTTTCTCTCCACTGTCCTTCAACTTACTACTGGATGAATCGCTCTTTTTAGAGCACACCTTCAATTTGTCCTGGACATCTTTCTTCTCCTGCTTAATCTCACTCTTACTTATCACATCTTTATCCTTGGGCTCTTCCTTTATTTTAATTGTACTATATGTAGCATTATTCTTATGCTTCTCGGAACTAGAAGATACATGAAGTTTGCCTTCGTCGCTCTCGCTCTCCGAGTTCTTTCTTCGTTTAGCCTCCTTCCGCGTAGTACCCGAACCGTCGTTCTTTCGTTTCTTATAATTTTCTTCATTGGCTTTATGTAAATCGCCGTTATCGGGCTTACCCGAGTATTTTTCTAAGCTCTCAGATTTCGTATGACTCTGGTGCTTAGACCCATAAACTTCATCTTTCTTAGAGGCACTTTTACTATCCTTCGCACATTCTTTCTCGCTTTTCGAATGATGTTTGTGACTATGTTTAGTTTTATCATGCTTCTTTGGTTTCTCTGATTCGACGCTTGAACTTTTAGCAACATCGCAGTTACTCTTCGACGGAGTCTTTTCAGATTTTACTTTGAGGTCTTGTTTGGAAGCATACTTACTACTATGAGCTGTATTCGGTATCTCAATTTTCTCTGCCTTATGCCTATGTAATTGTTTTCCGGATTCTTCGCTTTTGTGTCTGAAAAATCGTATTAAATATACTTCCTTTTATTTGCGCCAAAGGAACAATTACTATTTATCACTACTCCAGCGCTGTACAAAATAATAAATCCTATCCGTTAATGAAGTAAATTTATATGTTTACATTTCTTTATCATCTGACAAAAAGATAAAAATTCTCTATCTTCAGAAATCGTGTTAATCTAAAGATAAATTATAATTTAGATAGACGATAATAAAACAAATTTTCACCGTACCTTATAGAGTTTTCGTCATGTTTCGGAGATTCTCGACCGTCGCTGTAACTCTCAGGCGCGTCAGGAACACAAGCTTCGTCCTCGTCCTCGCCTTCGCTAGTTTCTTCGCTGGCAACCATCGCCTTCCATTTAGCGACAAGTGCTTTAGCAGCATCACCTATACCACCGTCGTATTTTCTTAAAGCATTTACTGTGCGTCCTACGCCAGTCTCCTGAAGGTGTTGCACTGTCACTGGCAAATTGGATAGCTTCGAAATACAATGTAGTATCTGTAACACATGAAAAGACAGAAATATTAAATCCAATATATTAACGAAATAAACGAATACATCGAAAAGTTACGAACACCAAACATGAAGGAGGACGAATAAGTAAAATGAAGAGGATATAAAATACAAATCCATGGATATTTATTAAAAAAATTATTATCATTCGATACATGTGAATACTAAAATTAATACAAATAAAATCAGCTAAAGGATCGTACATTTCCCTGTAAACGTTGTTTTCGTAGGAGAAATAAAGCATAATCGAAATAAATTGCCGCAAGCTATGAAGAAATTTATTTATATCTTAGAGACAAAAAAAAATAAGATAATAATTTGTAGTGTACGCATTACAATGGTGAAAATAATTCATCGGATTTAGTTATCATCGTCACTGTGTTTAGACATCGTCGCGAGGTTATACTGAAAGGATATTACGGGAACTGCATCGTCGTACACGTCGCTAGAAATTAGGGGAGGTGAATATTAGTTGAGTAATACATACTCTATCCTCATTGTCATCGCATTTTTCAATATTTCGCTGATAATGCTTAATTTTATCCTCTACAGACATTGTTGCGGCTGCCAGCTGCTGACTGCTGTTGTCCCGTATTCATGGACAGATGGATACGACGATCGGGCGAGAAAGGTAGTTTCAATAGAAATTTACTTCTATTAGACACAAGGTAAATTCCATCAACTATTTTACGATCGCAAGAGGATCAGGAGATAGACAATGTTATCTTACACGAAGTGAATTGAAAAGAATGAACGATCATTTTTACCGACTCAGTGGAATTATTTTATTTCTAAGTAGAAATTAATATCATAAAAACGCCTCAAGGGCACAATGATTTACACCGTGTAATAATAAATCTGATTGCAGAATGAGCTTAATATGTGCGGAAGAAATTGCGTAAAATTGTTAATTCCGAGGATTCGCTCTCAACCAGTTAGTGCTACGCAACACGCAGCAAGCGCAGCAACACGTCATATGAAAGCACGCGTATGTGTGCACCTACACTAGAGCACTAAAGAGGTGAGTATGGGGAGTATGCGCATCCGCCATATTGGGTCCTCTAGAGCGAGAAGATTATTGAGTATCCGCCTTAAGTATTGTCAAATTTACTTTATAAATAACATATGCGTTGTTGATATTGATATTTGGTAGCACGATAGATTATTGGAGTATTTTGTTACATTTAAGTTCGTATTTTGTTTATAAAGGGAATTTGACAATACTCGAAAAGGCGAGTACTTAATAATCTTCTCTCTCCAGAGGACCCAATATAGCACATATGTACTCGCCTCTTCGTGCTCTAGAACACTCTAGAAACAATATAATTAAAAGAATGAATGAAGTTAGATCATATTCACAATATTTGTTCTAATTGAAATTTTTGTTATATTAATAATTTTATAAAAATCAACGAGATTGGTGGCTCAGTAAATATTTAAAAGAATGTTCATGAAATATTCTAGAAATGTTCGCCAAAAAAAGCCAACCATGTGAAGTTGGCCACTAAAAGTAGACACGCACACAAACAAGTATGAAATACATGCGATCACTTCAAAGTAGTGTAATATATAGTTCGTGAATTTACGAAAATATGACGTAATTTTGTGCTTCTCGTCAGTAAGCAGATTATTTGGGGGCGTAAAAATGCCATTCTGGAATTACATTCGTGATATATTTACTGGACGAAATTCAGGAGAACCCAAAAACAGCGGGTGAGGTCTCATCAGAATTTGTATTTATTAAAAAATATGCGTATCATGTGACGATGTTATTTTGACAGTCTGCGCTTGACAGCTGCCTACTTTTTATGTCATATCCTTGTGCATATTATTTGAAATTGACTTCGTAAAATATCGCAGGTTCTCCGATTATCAAGACGATTATGACAGATACAATTTTAGAAATCCAATCTGGCAAAATGATGAAGAGGATGATATTGATGACTTCAGGTGATGTATATCTCGTATTATACAATATTAGATATATAACTCCCAGACCTTTCATATGCATTGTCATTTTCATTAATTTGGTAATTTGTTTATTGGTAAATATAGGCGTCCCAGAGGAAATATGCAATTTCATATTTTCAGTGATCCATTAGAAATAACCAAATACTTTGAATCTCAAATCGATGACATGTTAAAAAACTTTGTTTTTGGATTTAACAATGACGGTATGGTTTTATCTATAGATACACAATGGGTATAAAAAGTATTTGTACATCGTCTAATGTCAACAAAAATCTAAGAGTTAAAGCAATTATACAGTCAAAATGCCATCCAACTGAATATCAAAGGTGTTGAGAATTTAATTAGAATTTTCACAGGAATTTATGGATGTACATTAGAACCATTTTTGCAAATAAAAATTATAAGATTATTTCCATAATCTATTTTCATAATTTTATCATTTTTATTTGAGAATAAAGGTTCTTCATAATGGTTTCAAGAATCAGAACTGATATTGTAACTGTTTTCAATACCTGATTAAAGCTCACAAATTCTTTTGTAAAATTAGAACTGTAGAGGTACTCGTAGCAGAAATATTTTACCATATTTTCACATTCTTGTTAATATTTTTCGAAAGGATTCCATTATGTTAGTCGACCTCGCATAAAATTTATTCTAATGTTTCCTTCAAATATGTAAAAATTACTTGTTTTATGAAAATGTATTAACGAAAAGGGTAAACGAAATTATCCATGGTTGTTGTTGAAATTAGTCACTGTATGAATACTTACACTCATTCTATATATATGGTTAAATCTAAGAGTACATTTATTATACTTCTAGGTCATAATACGTTTACAAATGTATCTCCATTTCCATCTCTACAGGATGAAAATTTACGTGACAAAATGTTAAAATCAAATAAGAGTGATTTCACTGAAACAAAGGCAAAAGTGGATACAGACTTAGATGGGAAGTTAGTATTGAAATAGCGTACAATTATTTTATTTGAGGGCAAAGGTTATCGAGTACAACATCTAAACCTAATGCGAACAATCTTTGGTCTCTTAAACAGGGTTACCGCAGATAATTTTTCTAACGTGTGGGAGGAATATAATAAACCGAAATCAGTAGAAGTGTTTGTACCGCAGCAACGCATAATTGGGAAATCCATAAGAAAGGAATATGTCCGTAGATCTGATGGAACAATAGAACAGAAACAAGTATTTAGAGACAGTGAAGGAAATGAGAAAGTAACTGTATCTCAACAAATTGGTGACAAAATACATACTGTTACCACAAAAAGAGATAAGAACGGGCTAGAAACTAAGACAGAGGAATTCGTTAATATTGATGAGAGTAAGTAAATTAAGATTATAACTTCGTATTGTCCAATACATGTTTTTTATTACATGCATAATTATAACTACGTGGATTTCAGGTGAAATAAAAGGAAATAACTGGTTACCATCAAATGACAACAGTAGTTCTTATAATACACACTTGAATTATTTTCCATGGGAAAAATTTTTTAAACCGGATCCAAAATTATAGTTAAAGTGAATATCACAGTTTTCTTATAGGTAAAATTTATTAATAGATACTAGATGGTTTCGTTTCGAAGAAAGTCAAATTCTGGATCTATGTAATGTACAGTATATAATAAACTTATTTCAATATTATATATTACTGTAAATTGTTTTCCTTTACTAGTCTACTAGAGTAGTAGAGGATGCCGAATGCCTAAGATGATCTTAAGTAGCGACTGTGAATACCGTCCAATGGTAGAACAGTACTTCACATTGCTTTTGCTTCCAGTAATACAGAAGTTGTTGAAGCACTCTTAAAATTCGGTGTCGATATCGATTGTAAACATAATTATTGTAGACGTTTGGCGCTCGTGAGACAGCCTATGGTGCGAGTGGTCCATAAGTGGCGTCCATTAAGTAGGAGTTCGGAACCAAGAGATCTCGAGCAGTGATGCCAGATCGGAGACGGGTACCCTCGAGAATTTCCCCCACCTCGCGCATGCTGCTCCGGCGTAGTGTGCGCGAGGTGGGGGAAATTCTCGAGGGAACCCGTCCCCGATCTGGCATCACTGGTTGCGCGCAGGTATACACTACTGATTAGTAAGAAACTGGTGGGGAAACTGCTATGACCAATCGCGTGTGTCAGACCCGTGGGAGTTGTGCAGATAGGTCGTAAATCGGTAGGGGCGTGAGTCCGCTCTTATATGAAATGGTGTGTACCGCCGACTCGCTGGACAATACAGCCATAAATCGCGAACTTCGGCTGCTTTTAGTGCCACTTCTTCTTCTTCTACGTATAATGTAAAATGTAAATTCTTGATCGTTGACCATCACACACAAGTCAGTCATGTTTGCCATCGTAATTGATCAGTAACACTCGATATGTACTACTCGAATGATTCGAATATAGCACGAGGGTACGTTTTTCAAAGCGGACGCAAAGAGACAAACAATTTACAAACTATTTACAAACACAATGCATGCATTACCTAAAACGGAACGGTTTTATATGCAGTGTCCTCGCTTCCGTTCCGTCTATATAAAGGCTCCCACAGACCAACGCGAATATTGCCGCGCGAAGCGGATCCGCCGCGGATTAGATAAGGCTGCCCATAAGCCGACACGTAAAAAAAAAAGACACAAACTTCAATCCGCGGCGGATCCGCTCCGCGCGGCAAAATTCGCGTTGGTCTGTGGGAGCCTTAAGTCTATGATGCACTCAATGCGCGAAACAGAACAGACCCTATACGTTAAAAAGATTTTATAAAAATCTAAAAAGAAAAGCACTATACAAATAAAACAAAACACTCCAGTTGCTTTCACAATGTTTTTGTAACTTAACATTTTTCACATCATGTCACCTTAAAATTAACAAGTACTTTATTACCATAAATAGAAATATTAATAGATTAAAATGGCTACAATACAACTCACTAACCCAGCAGCTATAATTTGCGAATTAAAAGCAGCTATAACAGCATTAGAATGGTTAGTTCAAAAAGTTCATCTCATATTAATTGGTTAAGTAGTTGTATGACGTTCAACGTAAAATAGTTATTCCAAATAGCTGTAGAAGTATTATTAGAATATATATTTTCCTTGAATAAATACTTACTAATGTCACGTTATACATAAAGACTTTTATACGCGTTTTTTCAATCGGAGTGTTGAGGCCTGGCGCGCGCGGTATAATGTACAGGGTGATCCTTCAGCGACTGGCCGTGGCGAAAAGAGCATCCCTCGATGCCTCACTGAATGTTATGGTTTTCGAGCTTCGAAGCGGCTGGTCGACCAAAATCATCGGCCGAGCACAGCGAATCGAGGTCGGCGCCCCGCAGTTCGGGGTGAAATATTCATTACGGCGTATTAAAAAAAGTCTTTATTCTTCATCGAATCGATATGGCAGTGACACCAATGGATTCTTTATGTTTTTCCAATGAAAATCATACTAAACGTCATATAAATCGTTGTATTTTTAACGAAGTTAGCTCGAAATTATTCAAATCAATTTTTCATCTAATTTCCTTAATTATGGTCCGAATTATGTCGTTCTTGGGACTAATTTCACCGGGGAAACATAAGGAATTGATTGACGTCACTTTCTCAAAGATCTGATGAGAAATGCAGAACTTCACATTCGGCACTTCTTGCTGGGCAACATTGTATGGCCCCCTGGTCTTGAGCGTCGATGACAACAAAACTCAGTGAGGCGGGGCATTGCCTTTGTGGACACTAGCGGGAGAATCACCCTGTAGGACCTACAGTGTAGGTACTGCACGGCTCGGCCAGTCGAGCCGGTGTGATTTGACGCAGCATCAACTTTCGGCAATTTTTACAGGACCAATTTTAAAATGTCCATATTTTTCAAAATTTGTTCATCAAGGAAAAGGATAGAACTATATTCTCCTTATTTTCAAATTTTTTAAATTTCGCCCGACGTTAAAAACCAAAATTTGTTTAAAATAATTGCACAAAAATGGTTCAAATTTATTTTTAAACTGAAATATTTTTTTCTTAAAACTTCAATGTTTTGAGAAACCTAATGGTTGCAAGTTATAATACTAGTATTGCAGATAGATGACAAATGTAGTTTCATATTATCAGCTCCTCCCCGATTAATCTATTTTATAAGTTTTTTTTATAGTTTCGATTATATCATTACAGTATCTGCAAATGTATTAATTTTTTTTATCCAATAGTTATCATAACATGGATATGATACAACAGCATCAACAAAATTCAAAAAGGCAACCTGCACCAATGAGAATATCAGATCTCGAGTGTTCAAAGGAGTGTCCAGATCCAATGGTAATTCTAATAAACTTCAAAATCAACTTAATAAATTTAAGTATCATTTAAAACAAGCATCTTTAAATTTCGACTCAGAACGTTACTTATACTATAAGAAGATGCAAAAAACCGCCGGTTAAACATTAATTTTTATTTTAGTGTGCACCTGAATTGAAATTTCCTGAAATGAGAGGTGGGGTTTTGTATACGAGATGTTATTGTGTGCACAGAGATGGCCTTCAAGATGATTGTCCGTTGACCCTATGTCAAGGACAACCTGATTGTCTCGTTAAACCATGGCCTGATTGTCCACCCGCGAAATATTTACGACTTCGATACCCACAACAATTTCCAGGACAATGAAATTCAAATAATCTTGAAAACCACTTTGTCTGGTACCGACACACACAATAATACTATAACATATATTACATATTTTCTGCTTATTTTTTCTATTAAATGAATAATATACCCTGTACAGGTACTTGATGATCTTATGTGATGTACCACACTCAGGGCTCTAAGAAACCGAAAGGAAGTCCAAGCACATGAGGCATGAAGCGAAAATAAACATGAGCCGATCTTTGAAAAAAAAGGTGAAATACCCTTCCTTAGAATGTCAATGATATACTCAACAAGAATTTAAATTCTTCTAGAAGTAACTGCTTCACACTGTTATGTGAAAGTTCTTTACGAAACTGTTACAAAGAACGGACACTTCCGAATGCTTCCGAACATATCGGTTATTGGAACTACCATTATGTTAGTTCTATAATAGGTAAACAGTTTGTCTTTGTTGAAGGCTAAATTTCTCTGCCAAATTGAGGACTCAAGAATCATCCCCAAGGGCGGATCCAGAGGAGGGCGACCGCCCCCCCCCCCTCCCCCCGAGAATAATAAAATATGTGTACATGTATATTTATGTACTAGGGCTCTCACTATCCGGATATTCGGATCTGAGTATCCGGATATCCGGATAGTGAGAGCCCTAATATGTACCCCCCCCCCCCCAAGGCTCCCGGATCCGCCTCTGATCACCCCCCTCTCTTCCCAAGATATTTTATTTACGTAGGCCAGACAACTATCACACCAGGCCCCCCTACATCCGAGGACCAAGATTTGTTGCCCATAAAAACAGTCTGAATGATGTCATATTTCGAGTACTTTTCATTCGAAAAACCTTAATTTCGAAAGGTCGAGTTGGAGCACGTATGATAACCACTTCTCGGAAATACGAAAATCACATCGATACCGTAAACCCTAATCCATATTATTGAATTCCGATAAGCTATTGTTGGTTCCTTTTACAGAAAACATATGTGAAAAATGCAATAATTAAAGAAAAAAAACGCAGCAGTTGACTTTTTAATCAATCGCCCTTTTTTGCGTGGGGAAATCTTCAAAAGACGCTCTAGCAACTCCTCGGGAAAGTTTCGCCGGGATCATGGACGTAAAGGAGTGTCCTTCAAGTCCATGGTCCCTCCCCGCGGAGATCTTCACTCCCCGCGTCGATAAGTCTACTTTATGCACCGTCCAATAGGCCCACGCTTCCGATACATAAAATAAAAAACAATAACAAACTTAAGGTTTAATTAAATAAAGTTGTTTTAAAGTTGTTGTATGTAAGTCCGCGCGGGCGTCGAGAGCCGAGTTCGAGCTCGAAGACGAAGCGAATCAAAGTATCATTACTGCATTCCATACTAGAGCATACCGACGCCCCTACCGATTTGCGACCGATCTGCGCAGCTCCCACTACTACCCACAGTTTCAACCGCATGCGATTGGTCGTGATAATTTTCAAGGAATAACCTGAGACCTGGCCGTTGTCAACGTAAACAGTGCACGAAAAGTTAACAGAGAGAGTAGAGGGCCGTGCGACGGAGAAAAACATAGGCGGTTCACTGGGGAGTCGAGCGTAGCAACGCCTCCTGAGAGTCGTGCCTGCGCGAAATCGGTATGCTCTAATGTGGAATGCAGTAATGCTTTCATGACCATCTTCATCTTAATAATTTCGACAAATTTGAACATTCTGTCTTGAAGGCCTTAATTATTTGCTCATATTTTCCATTACATATGTTCTACTTATATTGAGAAAATGACACATTCTATCACATCTTTTACATTTTATTGCCACTCTGATAACATACATTAGTTGGATTAATGTATTCCTATGTAAACAAAAAACGTGCAAAACGCATGTAAGTATTACAAAATACATTTAAGATTTTTATATAGTAATTTGTCAAGCAAAGATTGTACTGTGTCTATTCTATCGAGAAGATTAAATATTTCCAATAAAATACATTCATGACTTGTGGAGAAAAGAAGTTGTATGATGAGATACACAGAGTTAATGGCTTGGGGGATATAGCAATGGACAACAAAGATTAAACGGAAAAAGGGTACGAGGGAACATAAGATAGTAGACGAAAGCAATATATAGGTATACAAAATCAACTTGGTCATAAACAATTGAATACATAAGGTGGTGGACAAGATGGTACACATAACGATGGACATGGTGGTACACAACATGGTGGGCAACATGGTGGGCATGGTGGTGGGCACGGTGGCGGGCAAGGTGGTGGGCAACATGGCATACATGGTGGAGGACAAAGTGGTGCACATACTGGCATACAGGGTGGTGGACAACATGGCATACATGGTGGTGGACATGGTGGTGGGCATGGTGGGGGACATGGTGGTGGGCAACATGGCATACATGGTGGTGGACATGGTGGAGGACATGGTGGTGGGCAACATGGCATACATGGTGGTGGGCAACATGGCACACATGGTGGTGGACATGGTGGAGGACATGGTGGTGGGCAACATGGCATACATGGTGGTGGACATGGTGGAGGACATGGTGGTGGACAACATGGCATACATGGAGGTGGACATGGTGGAGGACATGGTGGTGGACATGGCGCACAAACATTATAAGAAATGCAAGGGGGTGGTGGAGTACAGTAGGTAATGCAAGGTGGACAACATGGTGGTTGAACACAACAAGGATCACAATTTGAGTTATTAGATCTGCTTGAACAGCAAACCTGCTTACTCGGGCAAGGATTACTACATACTAGTCTACAATATGCAGCTAAAGCGGCTTCTCTTGCTTGATCAGCACAGTAATATTTTCTCAAGGCAACTTCTGTGTCTCCTAAATCAGTTAACTTCAATAATGCATTGCGACCAGGACCACAAACAGGATACAATTTCGTCATGCACTCTGGTCTACCCATGCAATCCCACATCATGCATCTGTCTTGTAAACCGTTTCTTTTGATACACTCACATCTGTATATAATACTTGCCCGAAAGTCAAAACTTTTGCAACGTTTTACTGGACCCTGAAATACGAAATACAAGATACACAATGAGTTTCAATTAAAAGGATAGTATCTGTAAATACGTGTATACATATATAGGTATACTCGGGTTAAAAAAGTGGAACGTTTAGAAAACATGCGATTCGTTGAGAGCCAATTACTATTTTACATTTTTCGAATGTTCAACCTTTTAGGAATATGTGTTTTAAAAGGATTTGTTGAAATACGTAAAATGCCCGAAGTTATAGGCATTTGAGTAGCGGCAAATGCATGGGCAACAACTGGCCACTCGTCGCCCACGTAAAACTTTAAAAGCGATTTTCTCGAAACAGTGTTCTTAAAACGGTGGGACCTGTATTTCGCAAAAGTTATTATCCGATTCGACTGAATCTTTTCTTATTTTGAAGAATAGACTTCGGGCTAGAGGGATACCAGAAGAAAATACAAAAATTGAAAATTTATAATTTTCAAAGGTGTTGATAGGGTGAAAAATACAGGAGAAAAGTGATTTCAAAGTTCAAATGTCGTTATTTTCTAAAAAAAAATGTAATTTTTGTAATTTTATCTGGTTTCCCCCCTAGCCAGAAGTATATTCTTCAAAATAAAAAAGTTTCAGTCGAATCAGATAATAACTTTTGCAGATACAGGTCCCACCAATTTGGATTAATTTGTTGACGCTTTGACATTAACAACTCCCCAGTATCGTCTGCAATGATTAATTATAAAACAAAAAATATATATCAATAAATTAAGACATCCTTAATACAATGCAAAGTTTCCATTCAATTATATATAGTAGTTTTCCTTTAATTAATTCCTAAAGATCACCTAGTTTTTGTGCTCTAGACTGGAAGATCCCCTTAACACTTATGTTTCCGATATAAAGAGTAAACTATATACTTAAATCTGTAACACTTACAACCAACGTTCTCCTTAAATTTGTCTTCACTTTAAAATTTATATTACTTTACACTACACTATGTATATATTTTTTATAACATCATTCTGATACACATATATAAAGTCTATGAAGAAAAATAAGAGAAAACTTAATTCCTACACGCATCATCTATGAATCATGAGAAACCAGTTATACTCACACAACACGGAAGATCATCACCACAAGGTGAAGTAGGACAAACAACAGGAGGTGGACAAAATGGCTCATCCCATTCACATGGTTTCCTATAACAAATAGTTTACAAGTTTTCCTCCAATAATTCCATTTAAATATGTTCTTACTTTCTTTCCATAGATCCAATTAAACATTTTAGCTGCGTTAATAATTCTCGTCTTTTCTCACAACTTGGATTCTTTCCATCGCACGGCATTTTTACTAATAATTTAGTTTAAATGATCATACACAAAAATTTTGACTGTATTTCGAATATTATAGAGTTTCTATCTTTTTTATACTTTCATTTTGTTTCTTTGAATACTTTTTACTCGATTAATTTAGAATTAATCTTGAAACTAGAATGGTATATTTCAAGATAATCAAAATGGTCTGAACATATGTACAGATATGTGATACGTAACAAGTGAATAGTTATTTCATTTAAAACATCAATTGTTTGGCATCACTTTATATGGAAACAGTTGTCAAAATTCAAAGTTCTCATATACATAATAAAATCAAATAAAATAAAGTAAATACATAAAAAGACAGTAGTCTAACTGGAAGGAGAAATATGTCTTGTGGAAATTCACCCTGTGTGCAACCACCTTGTTCACCTTGTGCGCAACCACCTTGTTCACCCTGTGTAATCCAGTACCGTTCACCATCCTGTCCATCGTGTGTACCTTATTCACCCTGTTCGCCACCTTGCGTTTGTTGTCCGCCAAAATGCATAGCTTGCCCACCACCATGTAAAATTACAATATGTACTCCACCAGTGCCGTGCGGACCATGTCCACCGAAATGTATTCCCTGTTGTCCACCCGCATGTTCAATAAGATGTCTAGCCAGAGCCACAACACGCCCTCTTAAGTGGACCGTAAACTTCTAACAAAGATTATCTATTTACTAAAATAAATCTATATTGTTTTATCCGCTCGGCACAACTTGGAAACAAATTTCTTGCTTGAATGTAATTATGTTTCACTATTATTACGTTTTCTTAATTTGAAATAATATACTTAAGCGGCTTTTAACTTTGAATATTGAGTAACAAAGTATAACTGAGATATAACAGTCTAACAAATAATAGTTAACAATTACTGAATCGTAATGTATCCTATCATGGTAAATTATATGTAAAAATTACAAAGTGATTTTGTTAAACAGATTCTGCAAGGTCACCATACCTCCTACACCTGTTCCAAGATCAAAAATATATATTCCCAAACAACCTTGCTGCAGGCCTGGTTGTTTTCATGTCCCAAGACCAGCTTGTTGCTTGTATGTACATTGGCGATTACCATGTAAAGCACATTGTTTCGAAGTGTAAAACCAAATAAGTAGTAAGTTCGATAGAGATTCACATTTATTTAATGGTACAAAAGAAATTAAATTAATTATATTACATAATACTGCGAAATTCCATATCAATAAAATATTGTGTACTATAAGATTTTTCACTCATTTTTTCTTATAGAATAATTTCTTTCAAAGAATGTTAATATATGAAAATTGTTTTCCACAATCTGTGCACAAAACGCTGTTAAGGAGAAACAAATGTAAAAGTATTACGTCCTTTCTTTAATAAAATACCTTGATCGTTTAACTTTGATATTATTTGAGAAAAATCATTTGTCAAAACATTTCCATCTAAAGCAATCTCACGTAATCTTTCTGTAGAGAATAATTCCGTCTTGTTGGAAAATGTTTCCGTTCTTAATAACTGTATAAATCCTTGAATCTTCACAAAAAATATATGCATTATTATTTCGCAAACCTCTGCTATTATAATAATATATAGAATTACTTAGCTTACTTGTTTCTTATTGATTCTGCTCTTGATTACTGGCTGCCCGCCAATCATATTATTATCAAATGTATATCTTAAGATTTCTATGACATCTGCAGCATGCGCTTCAGTTGCTTCCGCACGTAATTCTAGTTTTGCTCTGGCCTGTGTTGATATTAATATTAATATTACTTGTTCAGAAACGAAATTTAAATTAAATATCTGTGTAAGAATTAAAGAAGGCTGAACCTCGGTTAATCTTATCATCGCTTCCAATTTCCTATTATAAACAGATAATCCACCACATTTATCCCTTCTACTTCGAAGTTCTAAATAATAATTTTGTAGCATTACGCCTGCCTCCTTAGTCAATTTTGGCTTAACATATTGTCGTGCATATGAAATGTATTTACGAAGAGCTAACGGTGGAAGGATATTGATATTTTCAGTTACAGAAACCATAAGTCTCTTCCTAGAAAATTATTTATATTTTAGCACAAACTAAATAAATACCATATTAATGATAATTATTATTTTAATAAAACTAAGGTTTTTAAATTACCTCAATGTGGACGTAGCATTACTTGATATATTTGTATATTGAGATGTATTTGGTTGTGTTTTATTCGTTCTATTTAAACCCTTATGAAATGACATAACATGCTTACTTAATAAGTCATCTATGTGCTATTACAAAAGAAAATGTGTAATGTTATTGCACTGTGAATAAATTTTATCAAGAATGCGTATTCACATGCTCGCTAAAATAACAATAATAAACATGCACCTCGTTTGGTTCATCTAACAATAAAAATACTAAATCAAACCGTGACAAGAGCGGTGGACTCATCTTCAAATTTTGTAAGATTGTTTTACATTTATTAAATCGACCGTTAATTGGATTTGCAGCTGCAAGAATTGTAGTCCTAGTAGGAAAAGAGCAAACTATCCCCGATTTAGCAATGCTTACAGTTTGCTGTTCCATAGATTCTAATAAAGCCTATAATTAAATATTTATTTTTATAATGTAGACAAATAGAAGATACAGAACATTATGGACTACAAAATTTTTTCTCTTAGATATTAACTTTCGAATCTTTGATATTAAAATTTATATTACCGCATGTTGTTTAGACATTTTATCAAATTCATCGATACAACAACAGCCTCTATCGGCCAAAACTAAGGCACCTGGTTCTAAACCATAATTGTTACTTTTTTTGTCTTTTGTGAGTGTTATTGTCAATCCAGAGGATGTACTTGTATTTCCACAGACATAGACGCCTTTAAAAATTATTGTTATAGAATATCTCAAATTAAATGTAGAAATATGACAATGAAACTGTAGTTCTAATGTTATACCTTTTGCAGCTATTTTTGCACAGGCTTTCAACATTTGTGATTTTCCAAGACCAGGATCACCGACCATTAATGTATGTATATTATCTCTTAACTTCGAATGTCCAGCATTTCCACCAAATAAACTTAATACCAGTCCAGCTTTGATCATTTCATGACCATATATACTTGGACAAAGTGAATGAACCAATAGTGAAAAAATATTTGGTGTATTATAAATTTCCTATTGTATAGCCAAAGAAAAGCATATATACATATATTCATTTAATAATGGTAATAAACTCTTTCATAATTATAATAAGGAATATGTTAATATTTTTAATACCTTTATTGCTAAATAATCTCTTACTGTCATATCATTATCTTCATTTTTACTTCGAAACCTCTGTTTGTTATTAATTATAGTAATAGCTTCCATGTACAAGGAAAATGAGATCTTTTTGCGTGATTTAGTGTCCCTGGTCCCCTGTATTATATACTATGTATGAAACTTTAACAACAATTAAATCTTAAATTACAATTTTTTATTTTCATTAAATGTACACTTATTAATGAAATCAATTTAATAGTTACAAGTTAAGTACAAAATAATATACTTATGTATATTAATTCAAGTTACATAGTCCAACAAAATGAAATTTTTTTTTCTGTTCAGCAATATCCACTGGGTGATTTTTTCGTCCTGAACACGAATCCGCAAACTGTTTGTCGCTATCACTCTCAGTTTTTGAGAAATTCGATTTTGAAAAAACTGCAAATTTTCAACTTTGAACATCTTTTGTGTTGAAACGATAATAGTTATTCGGTTGCTGTTTGCATCAAATGATTCTATGAAGCCTCCCGAATACAACGGTATAAATTATTATTGCATTATGAACATTTAAATATGTTTAAACAATGATCAAAGGGATAATGATACCCGAATGCGCCTATTTTTGAAGATATCTTTCAAAGTATTTCCAAAACTAAGGGTCTAGGAGAAAATCTGACCATTCCACGCGATGCAGCAGACATTTTTCCTTCGGAAATCATCAACAAAAGTGGTACCTAAGTCTCGTTTTGTTTTCAATACAGAAACGAAATAGTTTGGCCAAACGCGCGTAGTGAATGGCGGCGCGCGATTCACTGCCACTCATAAGGGAACACCGCGAACCCGGACTCACCGATTGGAACACAACTTTGTGGGTTTATAGAGTGACTCAAGACAAGAACAACGGTGTGTTTCATTTGTGCCCTAACGCCCTTTAAGGGGGTGAAAACTAACCTAAGTCAAATTGACACTTCCACTTTTTCGCGTATAACTCACAAAGTACAACAGACAGAAAAAAAGTTTCAAACAAAAGTAGAATGGTGCAATAAGCGCTACAAACTTGCATTAACACAATTTTGAAAAGAGTTTAAAAAAAGAATACCTGAACGAAAAGAAACTTTTTTCAAAATTTTGTTAACGCAAGTTTGTAGCGCTTATTGCACTATTCAACTTTTGTTTGAAACTTTTTTTCTGTCTGTTGTACTTTGTGAGTTATACGCGAAAAAGTGGAAGTGTCAATTTGACTTAGGTTAGTTTTCACCCCCTTAAAGGGCGTTAGGGCACAAATGAAACACACCGTTGTTCTTGTCTTGAGTCACGCTATAAACCCACAAAGTTGCGTTCCAATCGGTGAGTCCGGGTTCGCGGTGTTTCATTGTCAGCGTAACACAATCGCTCAACGCACGTGACTACCACTGTCGACACCGCGCGTTTTGCCAAACTAAGGTAGTTGACCCAGTCGCCGATCGGTTTAGGCCTAGTCGTCGATCACTTAAATATTGAGATTTTATAAGGTTTTTGAAGAATATTGTGATGATATATGTAGGTAAAGACTCTTAAATATTAACTTGAAATTTTGACCTTTACACAATATTGTTCAAAAACCTTATAAAATCTCAATATTAATTCAAATGATCGACGACTGGGTACCGATCGACGACTGGGTCAACTACCTTATTTCGTTTCTGTATTGAAAACAAAACGTGACTTACCACTTTTGTTGATGATTTCCGGAGGAACAATGTCTGCTGCATCGCGTGGAATAGTCAGATTTTCTCCTAGACCCTTAGTTTTGGAAACTAAGAAAGATTTTGAAAGATATCTTCAAAAATGGGTGCATTCGGGTGTCATTATCCCTTTCTTCGTTGTTTAAACATATTTAAATGTTCATATTGCAATAATAACTTATACCGTTGTATTCGGGAGGATTCATAGAATAATTTTATGCAAACAGCAACCGAATAACTATTACTGTTTCAACACAAAAGATGTTCAAAGTTGAAAATTTGCAATTCCTTTCAAAATCCATTTTCTCAAAAACTGAAGGTGATAGAGCAATTCTGCTTGTGGATTTGTGTTCAGGGCGAAAAACTCTACACGATTCACCCAGCGGATGTTGCGGACCAAAAATCATGTTAGACAGTGTTATCAAAACAATACTAAACGTAGTATATGTATATAGGCCATAACATAGATAATAATACAAATTGTACTTGTGAAATGTTTATTACGGGCATATAATGCATCTAACTGGACAAAATAGAGAAATGCAGAAAAGATGTATATTATGTTAAATATAAATATGGAAAACTTTAATTCATGGCAGAGAAGGTAATGCAGAAAGGGTGCTCCAGCACTAGAGGTGTGCGAGAACTCGAAAATGTCGGGACAGGTCGGGATTCTCGAAAATTCCAAGGACCCGTTAAATGAATATGTCATCACACATTCAACGCATCGTAAGAAAAAATGTAGAGGCATTGTTAATTTTCCGAAGCACAAACATTAGTCAGTGCTAATAATACGAATCCCAACACGTTCAGGAATCCCGAAACACGGAACCCTCGAGATCCCATCTCAATCCCGAGAAACATTCTCGTCCCGACCCAACATTTTCGGGTTCTCGCACACCTCTATCCAGCACCGATTTCAATGATTTCCGAATATGTTTTCAGGGACATGATTCTAAGTAACTTTTTCGTATACATATAACCGTCGCTCGGCTTTAGTTTTCAAGATATTCGCCAGAAACTGTGAACAAGGGCGTCCGTAGATTTTTTCCATGAGGGACCAACTTTAAGATGACGGTGAAGAAACATATAGTAATGAAAAAACGAGTAGTCCGCTTGCTTTTTTTAACTCCTTTTGTAATGCCAATTTAATTAAAAATTTAAATAAAAAATTTAGAAACATTCACTTTTTTAGTATAAACTTAATAAAGATCAATTTTAAAAATAATTATTCGGAATTGAAAAAAAATGTTTCCAATAAAACTTACTTTCTTTCGAAGGGGGCATCTGGTGATGATCACAAATCTTATTTAGGTGGACGTGCCTTCAAGTTGTCAAGACTACCTTTGTTTTTTTTTTAAATCAGGAGTGTCGAATTTCCCTACTCTGCGAGCTGCACGACTGAAGCGCCCGGTCAGCCAGTTTCTCCACTTATTTTTCTCCAGAAGTTGCTCGAGACCAACGCTCATTATCAATGAACCGATCCTCCCCCCATGGACAAACAAGACTACATGTATAGTCAGTGAAACCAAAGTATGAACACGAAATGTGGATGGGTCATTTCACGCCAAATCGATCACTTTTTTCCCACGATGTCTCGGATTTCGTTTAAACTTGAATATGTTGTAGTCCTCGTGGAATTAGGGGGGGGCTGGGGGGGTTTAAGTCATCCTTATACCTTGAATTTTGCGATTTTTGCTATTTTCGTGAAAATGGGTTGTACTTATGAATTTTTATCTGGCGGGAGGGGTATCCTGCTTCCTCTTCCTATCATCATTTCGAATACCGAAGATAAGGAGCAATTTCTAGGCGTTCACCGAAATTAAGTTTTGAACGGCAATGAATGACCTCCGAACACCAACATATTAAAGATCGATGAATTCTGCACGGAGTGGGCTACGCATACACAGTGATCGGCGGACTCCATCAGTGGTAGCTGGAGTCCGCCGATCCCTGCACACACATCTGAATAAAAGCATATATATAGTTTCATTTAAAAAAACAAAAGTCACCTTGAAATTTCGGAGGCACATCCACCTAGACAAGATTTGTGACCATCACAAAATATCCCTCCCCCCCCCCCCACCCCTCCGCGAAACAAAGTAAGTTTTACTTGA
The DNA here is from genome assembly GCA_929113495.1 of Andrena minutula. NCBI lineage: Eukaryota > Metazoa > Arthropoda > Insecta > Hymenoptera > Andrenidae > Andrena > Andrena minutula. The sequence continues at coordinate 43,010,534 of OV815994.1, forward strand.
AACATTTTTGTCAATAACGGAATATTTTAGGAGATAATTGCGCGGTGCACTTCAAATGGGATACCCTGTATATGTATGTACTAGCTTTACTACTGTGCTTCGCCCGAAATTTAGATTCCAATTTTATAACAAAAACATTATTTACTTATTTTTGTTGTTGTGAAAATGGTCACATTCATCTGGATTAGCTAGGCATAATGAGCTAGGACATACAAACACTTTCTGCTTTATATATTAAGATGAGTGACACCTGTCTAGAATGGCATATCTTAATATATAAAGCAGAAAGTGTTTGTGTGTTTCTCTGTCACCTAAAAACCTTCGAAATGTGTCCCAGCTCATTATACTTAGCTAATCCAGATGAATGTGACTATCTTCGTAACAAAAAAATTAAAAAAAATTTCTTTTACAAAATCATAATCTAAAGTTCGAGCGAAACCGAGTAGTGAAGCTAGTATGTGAATAACATCAAAAGAAGTAGTGAATTTGTAATTTTCATTGCATGACTTACTTTTATAATTCCTGTCACAGTAATATCATCTCCAGGCATACAAGTATTAACTAAATAATCCAATAATTCAACTTCAAGTATTCTAGGCATACAACCTTTGCTGTTCTATAATGTAAAAAATAGATGATATTAAAGCTAACATATTCATAAGGAAACATGAATTAATCTGTGGAACTGCTACCAGTTGTATTTTACTTATGAAAATAAAAACCTGCTCATTGTCCAAAACTTCTTGTATCTTAATAGTTTGGAAGAAAACAGATTTTACTTGTGGTGCATCTAGCTTCGCACGAAACTTAGATACACCACATATACTACATTTCTTTGGGACGGTATAAATTCCTCCTGGCTGCTTTATTATCATTTGTAATGAACATTTACGGCAAATGAACACAATCCATTCCGCGAGATGTTTCCCACGACCTACTCTGATTACAGACCCTCTAATAGACACCAATTTCCCTGATAGAATAATAAAAACAATTGAGTACAACAGTTTTTCACTGTTCAAAAGAGTACATACTTACCACAAAAACTTGCTTTTAGATCTGGCAGACATATAACTGATTCATAATTTACTATCTTTAATCTAACAGTAGACAATGTACTTATAATAACCATGGAATTCGACAAGTCCTCTTTTGGTACCGTATCTAATATTTTCTGGAGGAATTAAATGTTTACTATGAACATTTTTATAAAATATCACATTAAAGCTGCTATTAATAAAATATACCTGATGTATGGAAAGCTTAAAACAATTTAACGTGTGCGACGAATTGTCAAAGATGTCCTTTTTGAAATTGGGCCATTCATCCAAAAAAATGTTATCACTGTATATTTCATTCATGTCGATCGTAAAAACTATTCCATTTTCTAAATTTTCTACTGTAAGCAAAGGTAACAACCGCTGGTGTCTATTTATAAAGTTCGTCACTGCTTGAACTTTTTTAACAGTGTCGGAATCCTTTTCATACTCTAAAGAATAAAATAAATAAAATGTTTAGAATTGCGATAATTATTATTTGCTTAGTAACTCTTTATATTGTCATTAAATTCTAATTTTTAAAAACTGCGATAGAATTTTTAGTATTGATTGAGAATACAATATTTCTACCTTCGCCATCAAAAAATAGTTTCCACCCGTAATAATGGATATCCAAATCCACATGAGTGTCATATGCTTCCAATAAATTACTTGCTTCGATGGGATCTAACTTTTCATACGTGTTTTCAACATTTTGACCACCATTATTTTTGCGCTCTGTAAAATATTAATTGCTTGTATAAAAAGTAGAATTTATGTAAGAAATATTTTTATAAATTATGTATACCAAATTCAAATATTAATCGATAAAAATGCAATTATTTGAAGTATCAATTTGAATCATGTAGAAAGTATCGTTATATCAAGCATATCATGAAATGGAAGAGGTGAATTTTTATAGTTTACGATATAATTTATATAAATTATTGTACGAGTACTTTCGTTTTACTTGAATAACGCAAACTGAAAAAGTATATATAAAATATAAATTAATAAATAAATCTTTTTACTATAAAATTTCTTTGTTTTCTTTGTAGTCGAATAGCGTTTCCTCTTAGCATCTTCCGATCTTTTATCACTCATAATTATGAAGGTTTATTATTCACAGTATATGTATATGTAGTTGATTTTCGTTTAAATTTTATCAATGATTATGACAGCCTAAGTAAATCTTTTTACACGATTAATTAGTAAAATAAATATCTTATGATGCATTATTCGTTATTTTGCCTGGTTTTTATTCGTGTACATTTTCTAATAAGAGGTTAGATCGCGCCATCCACGATCTTGTATGTACATGTAAGTACTCGTAAGTACATACGCCACTGATATATATATATATCAGTGCCATAAATTATATCACATAACAACCGTGCAAAATACTTGTTGATCTTGTCAACTGTTGTCAACCCATTACCCTAGAGACACTATAATAAGAGTCTGGACCAGTGATGCCAGATCGGGGACGGTGGGGGTCAGGTTCCCTCGTGAATTTCCCCCACCTCGCGCATACTACGCTGGAGCAGCGTGTCCGTGAGTTGGACTCCCAAGTGTCGCGAGCTCACGGACACGCTGCTCCGACGTAGTGTGCGCGAGGTGGGAGAAATTCTCGAGGCAACCTGTCCCCAATCTGGTATCAGTATTTAAAAACCTTAAAAACCTTACATCATGCCTCGGCAAACAGAAGTGGAGGGCCATGAAGGCCGAATTCCGCTTACGCCCAAATCATCCGCGCCCCGAGCGTACGATTTTTCCGTTTTTGTAATAAAATGAATATCATAAATTATATGTTCCTGTTTTCGAGTCGTAATGTATAATTAAAACTAGAGATGGAGTGCAAAATCACTAACAGTGATTTATCACAGTGATCGCAAATTCACGATCACGGTCGTGATTGAAGTTAAATCACGACCGTGATTGTGATTCTTTAACTTGAGTGAATTGTGTACTGTAATCGTAATTCTTGATCTTAATTGAATTATTTTTTATGAAATACTTTAATAGAGCTGGTGTTACAGTCAAAACGTCCTAATTCAGCGAATATACATAATATTCATTCATAAATAGTCAATGTATGCACGCACTGATTTGATTGGCTAAAGTATTCACATATACATTATATTTTTTAACTAAAGTGAAGAAATATTCGTTAATTTAAATAGATAAAAAACGATTACATTGGTTCAAAATATACAACTGAGATTCTATAAGAACAGTGAGGACTCGACAATGTTTCGAGAGATAATAGAATTTGGGGTTATGTGGCACGTGCAAAGAGCAGTTATGCTCTCCACCAATCAGAAGCGATCACTGTACTGCCTGCACCAATCAGAGGCGATCACGAAAATCACGGATCACTGTGAAAAATCACCGTGACTGGGAACGAACGTGATCGGATCATTCGTGATTCAGAAATCACGTTTCTAGCCATCACTAATTAAAACCCAGTATTTTCTCTTTCATAGATTTCTCTTCCATATTTCAAGAGATTTTTATCATTTTTGGAATGTCAACCACGGTCGTTGCGGGCGATTTGGGTGTAATAGGAATTCGCCCGAAGTTATACACAGCAGCAGTACAAAATAAATTATTAAACGTATTATGTTAAAAGGATCCCCAATATTTAATAACAATTTGAATTTTCCGCCATTTTACAACCAATCATATCCTAATATGTGTTTCCTTATTTACCTATCATTATTTTATAACAATTTAATTACACACTTCTATTATAATAGTTTTTGAGATAATACGATATAATAATACTTTGTATTTGTAACAATACATTAAGGCTATTAGAAATTTTTTAAGGTATAAACATTCGCTTATATAACGTTAATTATGCATTAGATAATACAAGAAGCGGACGTTATACTTTAATAAACTAAATTGTTAGTATTTTAAAACATATAAATGATAAACTATTGCTTCTATTTTCAATCCGTGGTATTTGTTTGACTATCTAGGGTAAATAGTTTATAGTCCTTTGCCAGTAGATGACGCTGACTATGTCGGAAGCTTCCATTATTTTTATGCGTAACCGAACTTGTAATTTCTTTTCGTATGCGAGGGGCGCACTTGAAGGTAGGTTAATTTAGAGATTTTGTGAAATTGTTATAAAACAATGATAATTTCGGTACATTTCTTATTCGATTACATTTTATAATTCGTACAGACGCGTTTATGATATTCATAATATGAACAATCATTCTATTTCAATGTGTCTTCTAAAGTAAAGTGCGGATGAACACATGGCACGTTGCAAGCAATCTGATTGCATATTATTACTCGAGAAATCTGCGGAACTAATGTCTGTACATTCCTAAGAAATTATTTACTCATAAATTTCGTGGATATTAGTTTCCCATTTCATTTTACACGAATGTAAAATTTTATTAGTAATCGTCAGACTTGCATCAACATTTGCCTAGATTTCGATCCTGGGAAGTAAGGATAAATAAGTTTTCATTTGCGCCTAGTTTGCAAAGTATGTGAATGCAGAAGTTGATAACTACATTATTATTGGATATAGAGCAACTAGTATCGCAAAGAAGTGTATTGTTTAAATTCAAAAAAAAAAAATACAAGCAAGAAGATATAGCATAGGTAAGTATATTTTATATTCCGAAAATGATTACACATACTGTTTAGGTTACAATTTGATTTCTTATTCTTTCTTCTTTTCCGGTTCTTTCTGATTTTTATATATATACACATACATCATCATAATTAACAGTTATAGAAAGCAAACTTATCTTTTCTTAAAATTGAATTTATTATAAGAGTATATATTTGCAAGTAATTAGGATTAATATTATTAAATGAATTATATGTGTGAGGTAAGTTTGCAACAAATTACACATATATTATCTTTTAAAATTAAAATTTTTCTCATTTTCAGAAATTAAAGTAAAGTTAACAAATAATTTAATTTAGAAGCGAAAGTTATTCGCAAAGGAAAACTTCCATCATGCCACAAAACGAGTATATCGAAAGGCACCGTAAACTGTACGGGCGACGGTTAGACTATGAGGAAAGAAAAAGGAAAAGGGAGGCCCGTGAGCCGCATAAAAGAGCGGAGCGTGCTCGTACTTTACGCGGTATAAAGGCGAAAATCTTTAATAAGGAACGACGCAATGAGAAGATACAAATGAAAAAGAAGATTAAGTCTCACATGGACAAGAAGGTGAAAGAAACGTCGGACAATGTACCAACTGGAGCGCTACCTGTATATCTATTGGATCGTGATATTAAGAAAGATGCGAAGGTATTATCGAACATGATAAAACAGAAACGTAAAGAGAAAGCTGGTAAATGGGATGTACCGATACCAAAAGTAAAAACGCAATCAGAATCCGAAGTCTTCAAAATAATGAGAACTGGAAAAACCAGACGTAAATCTTGGAAGAGAATGGTCACCAAAGTAACATTTGTTGGTGAGAACTTTACAAGGAAGCCACCGAAATTTGAGCGATTTGTTAGACCCATGGCATTGCGTTTTAAAAAGGCGCATGTAACTCATCCGGAATTAAAAGCCACGTTCTGCGTGCCTATTATTGGAGTAAAAAAGAATCCAAGCTCGTCGATGTATACAAGTTTAGGTGTCATTACGAAGGGAACAGTCATCGAAGTAAACATTTCAGAATTGGGTCTAGTAACGCAATCTGGAAAAGTAGTTTGGGGAAAATATGCTCAGGTTACCAATAATCCTGAAAATGATGGTTGCATCAATGCTGTATTACTTGTATAAATTATCAATATTGTATCATTGTATTATTGCCTGAGTTATTGTCATGGATTTACAATAAAGACAGTATATGAACACAAATATCTTGTTTAATTATTTCTACACAATATTTTTAAGTATAATATTTAAAGAACCATGAATTATGTAAATTAATAGATCTTTTTATCGTAGAAATTTGTGGCAAAACTAGATAATTCTCTTGTTTCTTTGCAGTGATACATGCTACTGATTTCACCATGCAGATTTTTGTGAAGACCCTTACGGGGAAGACCATCACTCTAGAAGTTGAGGCATCGGATACTATCGAAAATGTCAAAGCTAAAATTCAAGATAAAGAAGGTAGCAACCTTCTTGTAGCAAATCTATTTAACAACGAACAGATTTTAAGGAAACGTGTATTTCAGGCATTCCACCAAATCAGCAAAGATTAATCTTTGCTGGCAAGCAATTGGAAGATGGCAGAACACTGTCAGACTATAATATTCAAAAGGAATCTACGTTGCATTTGGTCCTGCGTTTAAGAGGTGGAGCTAAGAAACGCAAGAAGAAGAATTACTCCACTCCTAAAAAGATTAAACACAAAAAGAAGAAGGTTAAACTTGCAGTACTCAAATTTTACAAGGTACGTTGAACAGGTTTATAATTTTAATTTTACGGAACTAGGGTTTAAACATAAGCGGTGATGGTAATTGGAATCTATATAGTAAGGAAGTGATTTTTTGAATACAAGGAATGCATAATTGTGGCTACAGTGTAATAGTGGCCTAATCCATAATTTTAGGTGGATTGACATTTTAGTCTAAAGCACCTCTTATAGAGCAAAATTTTAATTCTATCCACAAAATGGCAGCACAAAAACGTGCTTTTGCACTGAGCATTTCATTGATTTACGTACCGCAATGCTAGCATATGCAGCAATGGAAATTATTTATATTTTTTAAAAAATCATATCTGTGTACCTAAAAGTAGAAATTAAAGCAACGACATTAGAACGTCGATAATTTCATTAACCGTAATCTCAAAACAAAAGTTGTGGGTTTATGCCATTATTGCGCTAATAACTTCAATTGTAGAATTGGTTTCTTTTTTTCTTTTTGTTGTAAAAATGCCTTGATTTCAAAGTAATTTATGTATTTAATTGAGGTATGCTTTACTGAGTTTCACATTAAATTTACATACAAAATGTATGTACCTGTGATTTTGTTGATAACAAAAGTAGTAAGATTGTATAAATTGTTAAATTTCTAAAACTTTAATCATTAGAAAAGATATTAAAATTGAGCAGGCTATCGTTGCCATATATAATCACCTATACTTTGACTCCATCTCCGATATATTTGTTTTTAATGATAGAGAGACATAGAGATATTTTCGAACGAGATTTTCTTCATTATTATTATTTATATTATTATTACTATTCTAAGGAAATCAGTTTTTAAAATGGAGCGGATATTTAGTCGAGGGCAAGCGTACTTCATAGAATTTTGAAGATGAAACAAATATTCCTATAAAACAAATATTCTATATTTTTAAAATATTTTTCATGAACCATATGCAGGACCTGCACGAGTAGTGCAGTCCATAAATGAATACACTGTGTATCTTATTACTAGCTTTACTACTTGGCTTCGCCCGAAATTTAGATTTCATAAAAAAAAAAATTTTATTTTTTGTTAAAATGGTTGCATTTATGTGGATTACTCAGGCATAATGAACTGAAGCACATTTCATGATCCCAGAGTTTATCGTTCGAAGCTTTCTACTTTATATATTACGATTACGGTTTTTCTTTACATCACTTGCTTGAAGATCTAATGTTTCGAGTTATTCTAACATTCAAATATGAATGTGGCTTGTAACAATTTTACTTTTTGGACGGAAACCAAACTAAACCATTATCTGCTATTGTATTTCGATGCAAGGTTGATGAACGGATTCTCATTCTGAAATTTCACTTTGTTCAACAATTTTTTTAATTTACGACACATGTATTTAAAATAACTTGTCTCTGTTATTTAATTGTTTTTAGCTATATGGCTTTTATTTTAGAGATACTAATAACTACTAGATACCGTTCAGCAAAAGAATAAATCTAACCACTTCTTTTCACTCTCTTTCTTTATCGTCACAGAACACCGAAAATACTTGACACGTCAAGAATAAGAGTTTTGTATAAAGCAATATCGCTTTGCTGTGAATGTGCATACTTAAAAAAATGTTCTATTAAATAGGTGGACGAGAATGGAAAAATTCATCGGCTGAGACGGGAGTGTCCAATGGAACAATGCGGAGCAGGAGTTTTTATGGCTGCAATGGAAGATCGCCATTACTGTGGCAAATGCGGTTATACGCTTGTATTTAACAAGCCTGAAGACAAATAAGTTGAAAACATGTGACTTTGCTTAATAAAAAAAAATTCCATGAATACAAACGTGTTATTTCTTATTTTGGAATCTTCCAAATAAATTTATCATTTTCGATTACGAAACCTATTTACAATGTCTGAACACGACGTATCAAATACAGTGATACAAAAACTCCTCTTCCATTAGAATGGTATATGTTTAAAATATATTGCCTTGAAAATCATTTATTTTTCCCTTTACAACGTACTAATATACAGCATCTATACACATACACAAATATACACATGCATGCATGTATGTGTGCATTTATTACAAATAACAGTATTATTATGAAAGGAAATTTGATGAATTTAATATTACATAAGAAAGAAGGCAACTGCAAATATTCAAAACTAGAAATCAATGAATTTAAGATATATTTTCTATGTGTCATAAACGGTTCGCGTGTGTTGCGCAATCGGAGCTTAAAGGATCAACATCACGAAGCACTCTTCTCCCTAATTATAAATTATATGCGAATACAGTAATTTATTAATATTACTGTATTACAGTAGTGATCCGTTAACTGCTCGCTGAACTGATCCGATAGCTACTCGTGAGTTACCCCCACCAACTCTTGGGACTGCCTTAAACTAGCAAATCTTCGGGCGGGCCCCTGAACTTGATGCAAGAGTTAAGGTCTTTGCACACATCAGTTGTGTTCCGTCATATACCTCGCAGAATTCAAGTACTCGTTTCCATTACAATCATTAAAAATAATCAGAATTACATAATGATTCTTGTAATTTTTGTTAGAAAATTATCAACAAATCATTGAAGATACTTCTATGCACATCTAATACGAAATATAGAAATTGGCATTTTCATTACTGAATGGCTTATTGCTGTCTTTGTCGTTATGACTCTGGCTCAGAGGTGCACAGAAAGTAGCTTGGAGCCGGAGACCTTTGCGATCCTGGGCGCCGGCTCAGAGTCGAGGGTGGAACTGTTACGTTGCTAACCTCTGCATGGGTTGAGGAAACTACAATAGTTTGCGCGCTACGAACCTGCATGCACAGCAGTCTTGCAATTACCCCCACGCTTTGTTGCGGTTAGCTACGTAGCAGTTCGGTGCTCAGTTCGAATCCGGATCCCAAAACCTTAAGGAGCACTCCTACTTAATGTAGGAAAAAAAATTTCATAATTTTGATTCTATCTCAATGAAACAGTTTTTACTGAGTTGGTAAAAACTTTCCGATGAAAATGAGTTCAAGCATGTCTTCAACCTTTGGTTAGGGTGTCTCTTAGAATTGAAGGTGCAGTGTAAATATTGGGACGCCCGATAATTTTATTCCTTTTGCTGTGCGAAGTATGGAAAATTTCGAAGCTTAAGAAACTTAAAGTTATAGTATACTGTGAACTTTTTTATTTTTTTTTGTTCACCCTTTAGAAAATAATCGTTCACTTGGAACAGAAGGTGCTGGAATGTATATATATTTTACCGCCATAGTCCAAAGACTGGAGAAATGCAAAACTTTTACCACCTCCATTCTTCCAACAGTTAACGATATTATTGATATATCATTAAGTATCAATAAGTTATCGATAGTTCCAACTGCAGTTCCATCACACATTTGCTTACATATAGGGTTGCATATTAAAAAATTAGCAGTTTGCAAGAACACAGTTTCGTGATGAAACTTTGAGCCTCTTGAGGCAGGGTTTAGAATTTTTTGACCGAATCGAAATTTTGTATACATATTTGCCACACCAAAAGGAAATAAGACAGGGGGAGTCTCGGCCCGAATTCTTAAATTTAAAAGTCTTTACAAGGGACACCCTACCTTTGGCGTTGCAATGTTTTCGTATATTTATAAATTTTAGCAGAAACTATTATTTTTATGAAAAATAGAAACTTTTTTAGTGTTCTGACATTATAAGTTCTCATAAGAACTGATAAAGTAAAAATTCTAGTTGGAATGGAACTTATAAAAATCAAAATTTCTCTAAAACAGGAACAGATATTTTTTTAGACGAAACCTATAAGTTCTTTCAGAATTTTTTTAAAAATAAAAGTTCCAGAACTTTTTCAATCCCTGACGAAATCTATTGTTACCAATCCATTCATGATTCTCCTGAAACTTATAAATGTAATACGCAAACTGTTTGGACTCAGTTTCATCAGAAAATGTTTACCAACTCGTTAAGAATCATTTCAATGAGATAAAATTAAAACGACAATCTTATTTTTCGTACAGAGGAATGATGACTCATCGCCTACCAGGTTCCAGCACAGGTAATAGAGGTTTGTTCCCACCACCATACCTAGCAATTAGGGTCGGCAGCAACGCGAGCCGAGTTCGGGCGATTCTTGGAAGAGATGCTCGCCCACTGATTCGATAACTGCTCAGCACCAATTCCGAGCCATGAGAAGTTATCGGAACACTACTGCATTAAGTAAAATTTGTTACAATAGTGCATCTTAATTGCAGTGGCGGATTTAACAGGGCTGCTCATGAGCAGTTGCCGCCTGGGCCCCTGCCCACAAAACCCCCCCAAGACCCATCTCAAAAAATAAAATTAGGATTAAGTATAGGTATCCAAACACTACATTTTTTGTACTACTACACTTGGCGTCCGTTTGTAGTAAACTACCTCTTCATTTTCCCGAAAAAATGGGACCCTCGGAACGTTTGTCACCTGGGCCTTTTTCCTTAAATCCGCCACTGCTTCATTGCATATTGTGTAGCAATACTTACTTTATCGAAATATTTACTTGTTTTTTTTTTTTATATTTCTGAATGACTTCGCTGTTCTGTATACGAGTTCAAACTTTTCAAATTTGGTTTCAAGACTGAAAACATTTTTTCTGTCGCTGTAGGATGAATACTCATTTGTAATTCCATTAGTGATTCTTCTGTCTTCAACACCGAAAGAAAAGTTGTAATTAATTTATGCAGCATAATATTATAATTTTATAAAGATGCGTTATATGACATACTTGTCTAAGTAATTGTGCAGCAGTATGCAGTACTCTTTGCCATTTTCTCATTTCTACATTATGTAAGCTTTCTTGCTGTTGTAGTAAATGAATCCAATCTTCCTCAGTCTTAGGAGTACTTCTAGAAATTCCACAATTTTAAATTGTCTGCAGGTACGTATGTTAAACACTACATAAGTAATACATACTTTAATACATGTAAGTCCATGATTGTATAAGCTGCAGCTTCTTCTAAACTCCACAGTTTATAATATAGTAGGCCATTAATAATCATCAAACACAATACAGCAATCAAAAGTATTGAACTAACTATCATATTGGAATCGCCTCGAACACCGGAAACTATACATGTAAAAAATACACGTTATGTCTCTTAAGTTAGAATGACCAATAATTCCTAATCTTACAATATACTAACAAGGAAAGATCATAGTTATAGGTTAATCGACTTCCACGAAACTTTTTGTAGTTTATGTAGAGTGAAAATAAGCAGACACAATATCTTCCCGGAATGTGCAATATTCTCATGCAAAAAGACATCGAAAAGTCTTTTAACGTTTTCTGATCCGAGGCTTCGTTCTCGAGATATTAAAAGTTAAGTATTAGCGGTCGAAGTTTCAGGCCGCGCAGTTTAAAGCAAAAGCATTAGAAAAAGTTTCGTTGACATCGGCGAGCCCACAGCTGTTATCTCTCTTAAGATATTACAATACAATGTTGTATTGTCTTCGTACCAGTTGCGTCATTAATATGTGACAAATTCAAAGAAGCTTGTAAATTGGAAGATACATGATCTGAAGCATGACTTTGCAGAGTGATACCAGGTCCTGTAGCGCGACGCCTTCTTCTTGCTTTTCTTTTAAGTCCAACTGTATTCGGACTCTCCTCACATTCCACACCTAATGCCTTCATCAAACTCGAAAAATATTCCTCCATTCCAGTCCAACAATTTTTCTCGATAACGCCTATTTTAATTGTTAAAAGTCAAATTAAACGTTACAAATAGACAGAAACACAAATTCTATATTTTTTACCTTTTACAAACCCCCAAACATTCTTTTTGTACTTTATTTGAGCATAGATTGCGATACTTGTTTCATTTTCAGAAAGACTGGTTATACAATAATGAAGCAATACACTAAATGAATCTGCATATGGGATTCCAGCGTTTGCACTCTCTACATCAATACTATATAAATGACCTGGTTTGCTACATGGCAGCATTATCTAAAAATTAATATTCAAACCATATATAAATGAAATAAATAATTTTTAGGTAATTAAACAGTATTATAAAATGTGGAATAGAAAATGAAATTATACAGAGTGGACCAATAAGAATTACCACCTTGAATATTTCCGGAACCGTGAAAGTTTCTAAAATGGAGCAACTACACAAATAAGAATAAACAAGTAAAGTAAACTGGACTTGTTAAACTTAATTAAATTGAAGTAATATTAGCTTGTGACTTTAAGCTAAACATGAGAAACACAAAAGTGAAGTAACGTAAGAGTAAAGTAGAAATAAAAAATAAAGCACAAAGTAAGATGCACATGAACAGGACGGAAAGGATAAATGGATTGTGCCAGAAATAGTGTTGCAGGATAAATGACCAAGTATGAGACCTGAAAGAGGTTAACCTTTAGAGGGCTGTGATTTTTTCATTGAAATTGTAAATTTTATTTACTTAAAATTTATGCATATATACCACCAAAATGGCCGGCAAAGTATCAAAATTCTTAGGTTCCTCCTGGAAGTTTAAGCAGAGAAGACGAGGAGCTGAGAACAAGCAAGGAAGATATAAAAGAATTAAGACTTAGTCCATGATTAATTCGAACAATCGACCCAATTATCGGGACCCAATTATAGGACCCAAGAGCCTACCCTGATAACCACCCTGCCTGCAGTCTGTCAGCAGATGGACAGCAGGGTCTGACAAGGCAGGGTCTGCCGGCAGATGGACGGCAGATCCGCAGCAGACCCTGCCTTCAGATGGCGCTATTGGATGTGTCGGACGGGCAGCAGGACCTGCTGCGGATCTGCCGGCAGATGAACGGCAGATCCGCAGCAGATCCTGCCTTGTCAGTGTCTGCCGGCAGATCCGTAGTTGAATGCGGACATAAACTGCGCCGGATCTGCCGGCAGACCTGGTTATCAGGGTATGGTATGCTATACACCATTGGAAAGATCTCGCCAATACGAATCGATTGATACCATTTTTAACATCGAAATCCCAACCAGCCTGACGGACCTCGGGTAGGCATCTGAGGAAAAACCGAGGGATGTAAGCGACACTCTAGCAGGTTCTTTCGTAATGTGCAGTACGAAATCGCCAATGGAATAGTGGCGCATTGAGAAAACGCAGGCCCAACACAGCCCTGAAATGAAGGTCATGAGGCACATTTGCCGCTCCAGCCTGCTGGAGTATCGCTTACATCCCTCGGTGTTTCCTCAGGTGCCTACCCGAGGTTCGTCGGGCCGGTTGGAATTTTACTACCGGTTTCTTTTGTTCAAAACCGCAAAATCTCGAACTTTGAGGCCAATTTTCGAGGTGATGCCATCTGATTTCGAAGTTAAAAATGGTATCAATTGATGCGTATTGGCGAGATCTTTCCAACGGTGTGTAGCATACCCTGTAGGCTCTTGGGTCAGTAATCCCCTCTGGGACTTAACATTGTCCTTAGTAATCGCAGTGCGGATATTAAGAGCTGAGACGACAGAAATAATTTTCATATCAACAGTTATATTACTACTAAAAGAAGTAAGGTTATGTAATCGACTTTCCATGACCTTGACTGACCTCGTGTTACAGGTCTTCTTATTCGTCTTAAGAGCTGTTATTAACAAATAACTATAAAAATATGCTACATCGTAAAAAAGCAGGGTTGACCTTTATATCTGGTAAGCGATCTCACCTGCAAAAAAATCATTACGACTATATCACACAAGTTGCATTCGAAAAATTGTCCTCTTGCTTCCCTGATTCCGGAGATATTCAAGCTGATAAGTCTTACTCATCCGTCCCTTATAACTAATTATTAACTTAACAGTAACCTGAGTTTCTGTAATATGAGATGTTCTTGGTCCAATTGCTTGGGACAGTGCTATTGTAAATGAAAGGTTTCTAACTTTCTGACCTGATTGCTCATTTTGCGTCCATGCTGATTGTATTAAATCTAAATTAATAAAAGCGTATGTTATAATAATTTCTTAAAATAATATTTTATCACAAGAATGCTTAAGTCATAAAGAAAAGTTTAATCTATTAAAACTATATTGTTTTTCCATTATCAGTTACTATTGTATCTTACCAGTAGTTTTGCGAGCAGTTTGAAAATCTAAGAAGAACTTTGAATTGGTAAATAATAGGGTGAATAACTGATCAATATGAATAGGGAAAGAAGCCTTGCTTATCTGTCGACCTTCGTGTGGTGCAGCGCATACTATACCGCATCGAATGCTTGGTTTCACTGAAATCACAATAATTACGTATGTTATATAACCGTCGATAAAAAACATTCTTCGTTTGATGTCAAGGTCATGCTCCTAAGTAACCATCAAAAGGTTTTAGCTGTTGCTCGTTGTTTGATAAAAAGTTATAGATCGGTATAGTATAGATCGTATAGATCGGTAGGTGGTTGGGGCCCGATCTGTTTAGCGGCCCCCAACATTTTAAGACATAAAATGTGTTCGAGAAACATACTCTCTCTGAAGAATAACATCCCGACAAGCAACATACTCCTTCGACAGCGGTAAATGGGTAGGCAGCACACCAGTAGTTTGCAGATGCAAAGGCCTCATCATGAGGAGCCGCTATAGAATTCTAGCCCAACCAACTACCGATCAGAGTTTTTAACAAACAAGCAACGGCCAAAACCTTTTGAAGGTTCGTTTTCAGAGTCGGGAATTCGATCCCCTTCGCCCCATACCGTATCTACATTTTATTTCACACTATGTGAGAAAACAGTAACTTTAATTGTTAATTATTTTAAATTCATAAATATAATTAATAAACCTATCTATATATATAAAAGAAGAAGTCCCGACTGACTGACTCATCAACGCCCAGTTGGAACCGTTTAAGGTATGAACGTAAAATTTGGAAGATGCATTGTTTTTATGACGCAGACACTCACTATGGAAGGACTTTAAGGAAGAAATCAATTTCAGGATTTTGCACTAATCAACCCCTAAGGGGGTGGAAAGAGGTGAAATGTATTCTCACGGATTCCTCAAAATCTTTTAGGCTCGATTGGATATAAACTTGGTTTTTTACTTCGAAACAATAAAACCATGTTTCAGGATTTTACCCTAATTCACCCTTACGGGGGTGGTGAAAGGGGGTGAAATGTGTTTTTATGAAGTCTTTAATATCTTCTAGGCCCGAAGCGAAGCGCGGGTATATTTTGTTAGTAATATAATAACTAAGTATTATAGTGTGGGCATGCTTTCACACCCTAGAATTATTAATTCTATTATATATAATAGTATAACAATAATATACAATTATTAATTTGTTACAAATGTTGCAGTTTTTATTCGAAAAATGATTTTAATTATAAGAACTGTGCTAGACATAAATGAACAATTGGTAAACCTCTCAGGGGGTAATTTTGCAGGCCAAAACAAGACGAAAACGTGGAATAAAATTTTTTAATATCGCGTGTGGTTTTCGACGAAACTAACTTTGAATTTAAGCAGAGTAGGGTGCACCGAGGTACGGTTTGAGGCGCCTGAGGTGCACTCGTATTTGGACAAAATTCAAAGTCAATTTTCTCAGAAATGAAGCGGGATATTAACAAATTTTATTGTGTATTCCCGTCTTATTTTGGCCTGTAAAATCACTCCCTAGAAAGTTTATAATTTGTAGCGAAACACCCTGTGCATTGTAAATATAAAAACGACAATATTACGTCTGTAGAGTGTAGAGTGATTTTTTATTACACAGAAGGTGCCGCGATTTCTCTAAAACATTGGTAAGGTTTCGTCGAGAGGGAAAAAATAGCCTGCAAAATCACATCTAATAGTTCTAATCGGGGTGTATTTTGCCCCTTATTTCAGTATCGCTCCAGATTCGAATTTATTACCATTTTTTTTATTCAAAAGCGTCAAATCGCGACCTTTAAGGCCATTTTTCAAAATGGGACGTTTCCAACAGTGTATAGAAATCGCACCACACTCTTAGGTAACAAATCTTTCTATAGATTTAACATTGCCCTCTGAAACGTGTTTTAGTTTCTATACATTACACGATTGAAGTATTAATAAATCGTTTAAAAGCGGTAAGAATAAAATGATGTTAGTATCCAATGAAGAAAAAATTCATAAAAATCCAAATTTAAAAAGAGAAGGAAAAGGTAATATAGAATACATACATCCATGCTTTTCAGCCTCACTTTCCGTTGTATCACTTAGGTCTGTTGCATCAAGAATAGGATCTGCCCGAGGCCGGTGTGGAATTCCTGTTTTTGATGAAAGAATTGCATCTGCTCCTCCAGTCCCCGAATTTTCCACGTTACTTTCTACCTTCATTTTTTAAATAAACAATAGATGCATGGAATGAAAAGCAAACATAAAAATCGTACATATTGATCCAGGGAAGTTATATTTCTATACATTATTCTATATACAGTCATCTTTGAAATTACCTCGGAAAATGATTCGACCGATAACCTCGTTGATAACTTCTCCTCATCAGCGTGGGGTAACGGTGGTACATAATCTTCATCATCCGATGTTAAACCCAATTCCTCTCCATAGCAAGAGTGAACAAGTTGCCACATTTCAGCTGCATTCATTGACTAGAATATTTTACGTTCAGAATTACAATCTGAACATAATATTTTACAGATGAAATAAATATTCACACATTATGCATATCTTTGATCTTATATGTATATTTAATATTGTACATGATGCGAAACATGCAAATCTCTTGACGCAAAAACATAACAGATTTCTAAATAATGAATTTTAGTGATACGATTTCGGAAAATTTAATGCGGAATGGAATTAAGTGGATTATACTTTACGTCGATCTGTTAAACATCTAGAGTTTAGAGAATCGCAGACTACAAGATTACAAGTGTGTACAGTGTGAAGTCAAAAAGCAGACTGTCGAGTAAACAGTGTACGAGGATACGACAAAGGAGAGGTGAATTTTCGAGAAGAGAGGGATGACGTTTAGAGTGTGACAAGGCAGTGGTAGGAAGACAAGATATAATATAAACAAGTAGCCGTGGGTTTGTTTTGGTAGGTTCAACAGCCTTCCCAGAGTAAGGACAGGTACAAAAAAAGTTGACAGGCAAGAGGTAGAGGGCAAATTGTATGTAGTAAAATTCGAATAAGGGATATAGAAATTGGGGAGGGTGAAAAGTGGGAAATATACTGTGTAAGTGGGAAATATTGCGCGGTAACTATTTGGGCCCACTCGCGGGTTATTTAGACATAAAGAATGCGTAAAATATACTGTCTGTCATTTGTTTCTTATATTACTACAAGTTGCGCCAAAAAAAAAAGGAAATTCATAGCAAATATAAAGTATTCATTATTCATCATAGTACATAGTTTTTTTCATAAGAAATACTGTTCGCATTTCTGTGTGAACGGGTAATCGGTCGGGTTTTATTTCACCGAGCGGAATCGGGAAGGGTTGCTATTAAACAGCATCAGTGATACTAAACGTATTATGAGCCATTGCATGCAAAATCCATCAGTTTTTGCGGGCGACGCCAGGGATTTTGATGAAATAAAAATTGGAAGTAAGTCATGAATTGGGAGGATGTTTAAGCGTTGCTAAAACGATTTCTTACAATGAAAACAGGACGAACGTTTCGGAGCTAAAAATTCATTTACACAGCATGTTTTCGTGATAATGGGAAAAAATTACAAACTTTTGATGGTCTGTATTTTTTAACAAATTCGAAACCGGCTAAATGATGATTGGACTCCTTTCTCCTAATTTTAGTTTCATCAAAATCCTTGACATGGACCGCTATAAGTGATTTTCCCTGGAATGGGTTTTGTGAGTTATATTGGACAACGTAATCAAACCAAAAAAGCTTGAAATATATTACACCAGTTCTTTTAAATAAGCCTCAGATAGCACAAAGTCGTCTTAAAGACGTCTATTTCAGACTCTTAAGATGTTTCAAAAACGTCTGGAGATAGACTTCTTAAAGTCGTAAGCAGAGATGGGCATAAAATTATTTGAAATACAAATTTATGTAAGAACTTTTTATTTCAAATCATTTTTTGCTCATCTTTGGTGGTAAGACGATCAGACCAAAAACAAACGTAAAATGGATGTCTCTAAGACGTCTTGTGCTATCTGGGAGCCTTCCTTTTAGCCTTCCTTTAGTAACAGTTATTTGTTACCCTTGTCCCTACCCCTAGAGACGATTGTAACACCGTATCTAATTTAATTTAAAAAAAAAAGATTAATTCACAAATTCCAGCTACGCATTGTAATGTTGTTTGCCAAAACGAGTTTCTTCTTCGTCCATACGCGATTTAATACTAATAAAGTTTTTAAAATTCTCTGGAGTATTCTTCACTCGCAAAAGAATCGAACACAGTGTCCTTAAAGCATACTTTGGCCATAGCTGTCATGTATAAAATAACAGAATGCATATGATTATTAGCTGCACGGCATCACAAAATTGAAAATTTTTGAAGAAAAAAAAATCTCGCTTTTTCATTATCAATTAAGCGGCATTTTGAATTTGGGGACATATGTAATTCTTGCATATCATTCAACAGTAAATAATACACTGTTTTTAAGATATTTCTAAGAAACAAAACCAATATTCTTATAATAATTTCCGGGATCTCCTGCAAAATTCTATATACAAACG
This sequence comes from Andrena minutula, assembly GCA_929113495.1. Classification (NCBI taxonomy): domain Eukaryota; kingdom Metazoa; phylum Arthropoda; class Insecta; order Hymenoptera; family Andrenidae; genus Andrena; species Andrena minutula. The sequence goes on from OV815994.1 coordinate 43,029,539, forward strand.
CTCTTTTTGATTCTTCTCGGAATTTCTTCACTGGAGTATCCCTCCCTTAAGACTCTAATTTTGTTAATTCCGTTTTGTATACAACGTATCGAAATAAGACACCGAGTGTTTTGTTTATTCTATCCGAAATTTAGATTCTGATTTTATAACAAAGAAAAACCTATTTTATTTATTTTTTTTCTCGTGAAAATAATCACATTCATCTAGATTAGCTAGGCATAATGAGCAGGGACATATTTCGTGACCCCAGAGTTTACAGTTCGAAAATTTTTAGGCAACACACAAACACACAAACACTGTCTACTTAATATTTTGAGATATACTGTTTCTCCAAATTTATTGACCCGACTGGTATTAAGTTGATGCATATAATATTGCCAATTGTATATAGCTGAAGATTTTCCAGTCATTAATTAAAAGTAATACTAAATTGCGCTTATTTTCTATGAATATAAACTCTCCAACTACCTGAATTAAACACGATTGATAGATCCTCAATTGTTTCAAAATAAAATTGCAAATAGTGAAGCCAAGCGATCGATGGATGAAGTCACTTTCGAGTGCTCTGTTTGTACGAGTTTACACTACATAAGCCACAAGGCAGTGGAAGCTTTTCGTAATGTTAACACTGCTCTTTGGGAAGATTTAGTTTGTAAACAAACAATTCGACGTTGGTGCGAATAATATCGTACTGGACATGATAAACCTTGAAAGTGAACTGCATGGTCGCCCTGAAGAAGTGATAAACAATGATGAATTGAGAAGTTTAATCGAATCTGAACTCGTCAAAGTATACGAGATATTGAACACAAGTTAGGAGTGTATTACACGACTGTTGCTCACCACTTAAAAATTATTGGAAAAATAGTTAGATAAATGGGTTCAAAAGCTGGTTGAAGTAGGGTAGATGTACCAGTAAGTGAATACAGTCAACCCTCCTATAACGCGGTACTTTCATAACGCGGTTTCCATATAACGCGGAGCAAAGATTGCGACAGTCCTCCTATAACGCGGTACTCTCATAACGCGGTTTCCATATAACGCGGTACTCTTATAACACGGTTTCTTTATAGTAATACAACTTAATTGGCTTAAGCAGTCTCCCTATAGCATGAATTTTTCTAATTCACTTTTACGGTTGAAATTAATAGCTAATTCCCCTGATTTTATGCATGTACATCACCATTTTTCAATTTCATTTGCCAGGGAATGCCCCTGCCATTGCCGAAATGATGCAGCATTGCTATTTTTCATCAAAACTAAAGGTGCGTCTACACGACGACACATTTGTGTCTAGATCAAGTGTCTTTTATGTCTAGCTAGGGCTAGTTGCTGTGTTATCAGTCTAGCTCTAGCTGCAACTCCCGCAACGACAGGTCGAATTTAGTGTCGCGGACTCGCAGTTTCCAATCTTCCGGAACTTTTTTTGAGTGTCGTATATACTTGATCTAGACATAAAAGTGTCGTCGTGTAGACGCACCTTTAGTTTTGAAATATATAACCATATATTTATTGCCTTTTGTAGAGTAAACCCTCCTATAATGCGGTTTTCTCATAACGCGGTTTCCATATAACGCGGTACGAATTAATCTGGTTTCTACTAATTATGAATTTCTTAAAACGCGATTTCCATATAACACGGTACACAGTCTCTATATAACGCGGTACGAATTAATATGATTTGTGCTATGTAATTCTAAGTTTCTTATAACACGGTTTCCATATAACGCGGTACGAATTAATCGCGTTATAGGAGGGTTGACTGTACGTACCAGTGAATGGACATTTTTTATTAAAAAGATTAAAATAAGTTATTAAAATAAGCAACTAATTAATTAAAGACTTCTAGTTTCTTGCTTCAAATCCAAACAATTTTTGCAACACGTGGAATCAATCGCGCTGCAAACATAATTTTATAAAAGTGTTCATTCATTAGCCTTAAGTGTTCATTTATTGGTGCGTTTACCCTATGTACCTATATATATTCTACATCCGCTATAGCCACCAGACCTGTCTCCGACCGATTATAACGTTTGAAACATTTAGATCTTCTCTTAACAGGAAAAAAATTTAATAATAAAGTAGAGATTTTTTTAAAAATAGGTATAAATGCACTTTTTCTCGATGGACAGAATGCATCATTTGTGATAAACAAAGTGTATTTAATAGAAATATAGTCGCTCAAAGTTTCATACCTATATAATTCGGAAATTTCATCTGCACCAACCTAATAGTAGACTAAGAAATAAAGAAATATGGACAATGTACATTATATTACGGTATGCATAATAAAACGCGGTGGAGCCCAAGTAGTTGTTACGCAGTGTAGGTACATATGTCAGAATTCCTTACTGAAAGTATGTTTCATAACGAAGCTAGTCATTTTTCATAGCAAAAGGAGTTGAAGAATCCTTTACTATTTTGCAATCGAAAACTTCGTTCTCCAAATATAAGCAATCAAAATTTCGGAGTCTCATTTTAGGCGCACACTGTTTAAAGGCGAGTGTACAGCACATACACACACTGATGCAGAACAAATATGGGTAGAAACTTTCTGAAATAAACAATGTTATTAGTAGTAAATGTTTCAAAATTTATTCAACGTGTGTTAATAATGTTTAATAATCGCTCCTTTGAATTACGTTTCTGGTAATTTTAATTTCATTAAACTTAAGAAATCTTTGGTGTTATGCTTATATCTTTGTTTAAAAGAAAATAAAGGCTTGCAGAGTTAACAAAAATCTCGTCCTCACGGTAAACAGACCCACGGCTACATATGTACTCTATGAGTCTAGAAACCGCATATCAGTTATATAATTAACAGCTTCCAAAGATGTATAACGATTAGACTGGTCTTGTTTCTCGTTTATTACTGACAACATCATTTAGGTACCTGCAGTTTTGCCCACCATGCTCGCGAGAGGGTCAATTAACAAGATTTGCGTTAAGCATAATATTAGTATATACCTACATTCTATTCGGTCGGTGCATAAATAACATTGATTATGTCCCAATGGCTCTAAGTGACGTATGACTTTTTATTTCATACAATATGATGTCGATACCAGATACATACTTATGTATATGAATATTGTTCCCACGGGTATTCCGTTTCGATGTTGATACATACATGGTTAATTTTTCTGAGATTTCTGACGCTCCTGTTTGGGTCATCATAAAACACCCCATTTGCACCCCTAATAAAAAGTTGCCATAGAACACCGTTCTTACTTTTATTGACAAACTGTAAGTAACAACAAGTGACATATGCTCAGAGGTTGTGCAATGTTCTTTTTGGATAACGAATGTGGAATCCACATGTCTACTTTTTGCATGTTTTCCATTGCTTCTAACAAGGGAAGATCCCGAACCTGAAAATTCAAAAAATTCTGTAACTTTGTGAATATGTAGAAAATTTCCTCCTGATTACAACGCAATTTTTGTTTCCTGCCCAAATTCACTTGAAAAGGGTGAAATTAACCCCTGAAAATTCATGTATTTTCCTATTTTGTGTTATAACTCGCAAACTATAAAAGATAGAAAAAAAGTTTCAAGATAAAAGTTACTTCTTTTAATTAGATCTATCATTTGGTAAAAAATTATTTTACAGTTCACGAGTTATAACACAAAACCGGAAAATAACCAGATTTTCAGTGGTCAATTACTCCCTCTTAGAGTGAATTTGGGCAGGAAAGAAAAATTGTGTTGTAATCAGTAGGAAATTCCCTACGTATTCACAAAGTTTCAGAATTTTTTGAATTTCCGAGTTCGGGATGTTCCCTTGTAAGCCACGAATTACTACTGTTGAATAATAAATCTTGAACTGTCTTGCAAAATTATAAGAGAATTGAAGGGTCCTTGTAGAAAACACTGTAAATGGCATAATTAAAAAAAAAATTATCGGAAAATTTTCTACGTGCCAATTGTAATAGTATAGTATAAAATTTGATTTTTTGGCAATTACAGTGCTTTCTACAAGGACTCTTCAATTATGCAAAATTTCTCCTCTTGTAAAGTTGTACCCTTGCAAATCGTCTGTTTGTATTTCCTGAGATCGGCCGAAAAATTGTTTGCCATTAACGTTAAAACTACTACTTTTCGATCATTTAAAGCAATAACTTGATAGTAATTCTTTCAGTTGCAGATTTTACGTGATGGAATAAGAAAAGAATACAGTATCATATATGCATTTTCTCGAGCATATTTTTCATACGAATGGTTCATACATATTAAAATGGTTCCGAAACCGTGGGTCGCGACTCCCAAGGAGTTCGCGAAGTGTTTTCTGGAGGGTCGCCGCGGGTATTTTTATTTGACGATTCTTAGCACTTATTTATTTTAGTATGGTTACATTGCGAGATTCTATTAATGATGTAACACTGATTTTTCATAAATGAAAAAAAGAAAAAGTTAGTTACCCAGATGCAAGCATGACCATCGCACTAAATAAGATAATTAAATACATTAAATACAATTAAGTATATTTAATATATGTATTAAGATAATTAAATATCATTATTAATATTAGAATTAAATTTTGAAATACCTATTTTTAATGTGTTTTCTTCACCTTATTAAATTTAACTTATCTTATACCTATGGGGGCCGGGGATTATATAATATAAAATGTGATCGCGACTCAAACGACGTTGCGAAACACTGAATTAAATGTTCATTTCAGTGACCAAGAAAAAATAACATTCACTTGTTTGCATCATTTTTATAGACTGGTGGTGTTCATTGTCGGCATGATATAGTATGAAATAAAAATTCCTGCTTTACTTGCATTTGCAGCCTTTAATACATTGTACCCAACCGATCGCAAATACTTATGGACCGACCAAAATATTTGCACACGATGTACAAGGTTCAGCGGTAACAGTAGTACAACCATTAATGGGGTGATACCTTGTGCAAAATAAAGAAAGAACAGATATCTTAGATTACAGTTTCTCTAACGATGTTTCAATTACGAAGAAATCGATTTTGTTAACCCGCCAAGCACGCGTGTATGTACTAGATGAGTCGAAAAAGTTTTTTAGCTTCCCACAATAGTAGGTACGTAATTAAGTATTACTACAATATCGCGGTGTTTTTCTAACATTTATTTGTTTTCTATTAAAAAATGTGTAACTTCCGCTTCAATAGTGTTTTCCAATTTGTTGTGATATCAAGATATATGTATGTATTAAGGCAAGATACCACCTTTGACTGCGATTTTGCAGGAGTTTCTCATGATTTTTTTTGCATACAAAGAATGCCCAGAAACAAAATCGGTTTTAGTCATTTATTAATGTAACTTTAATCTGTAATTACACATTTTTTGAAACTGAAAAGTAAAAAATAATCTGTTGTAGGTGGTAACTTGGTAGATTGTAACATTTGAAAAATTAGATAAAAAAACGATTTTTAAACCGGAACCTCCCCTTAAGAGTTAACTCGGATTAACTTTGACGATTTACACATGACGAATAATTTTTTAACTTTTATTCGTTATTCTAAATTTTATTTAAATAAAAATTTGCACATCTCTGCTAAATAGATCGGGAAGATATGCTGTTGTTGTCGTTCACATTAACTTTGCTGATACCAAATAGAGTCAATCTAGCGAGACATTACTGTATTTGAAACTCTAAATTATGTATTATTTTATAAGAAGTCATTATTTTAACTATTAGATATTAGCATTAACCCTTTACACTCCAAAGAAACATTTGCAGTGTCTGCCACTGACAAGTTCTCAGTGAAAACTGCCAGATATTTTTACAGCGACTCTAAAATTCTCGAAACGAAATTGTTAATCCTTATAATGTAGCTTTCATTAACTTTTTTCATTTATAAATAAATATCGCATTTATCAAAATATTCAAATTATTTATAAAAATTAATAAAAATTAATTTATGTTTAACAGTTTATTATAAGTCAAATCAATTAATGTTATTATAAATTTATTACATGTACACTATATAATTCCCCGTGGAATGCAAAGGATTAATGGTCGGGTTACAGACGTGACAAAAAAACAATTCAAATAATTTACAATTTTTAGTCAGTTGTCCCGACCTGCGGGCCCCGAACGTGGTCGTAACAACTTCGCTCAGAAATTTGAATCGACTGTATTCCTATCTCTTATGAATTTAGGTTGACCATATTTTTATCTCTCAAGAAATTCTCTTACCAATTTCGGTTGAGAGGAAACTCGACCTGCTATCGCTCACCAATTCCGGTTGAGACGATCGTAAATATCATTTCGACCAATTAATTTTCTTAAAAAACAGACCAAGCCTCTGACCAAAATTCCTATTCTTTATAATCTCTATAATTCTTACAGCATATGTTTGCACAAGGTGTTACCCCTTTCTTAGTTATACAACTTTGTTCCCAGCCTGTATAAACAGTACGCATCGAAGATAAATCCCAAAATTTTAGTTGCTTATATTTCCAAAAAAATACTATAGAATATCTACTGAATACGAAATGATTAGATGTTTTAAATATTTTTATCATACAAAATTCACACATTTCAGACTGTCAATGATTTTGGAGAATAACATAGACAGTTTGTATCCGAGTTATAATTTACTCAACAACTTCTTTTTAACCCTTCGACCGTGCTCTATGAGCTGAGTACGCACAACACCGCGCAGTCCGTCAATTTATTATTAAAAACTTATTGTTTTTTTTTCTATTGTTATCATGTCATAGTTACATGATACTTTAATATACAATATTGAGAACCAGAGAGGGAAAGAATAAGCAACTAATTGTAAGCGGAGTTCAATAGCCATTTAATTTCCTGAACAGGAAATAGTAAGCGTACATATATAGCTCTAATCGCCCATTCGAAGAGTTAATAGTTGTATGAATGATAAGTGTAAGTTGATATTTACTAGTCGTGTGAAAATTATTCTAATGATCCGCTGATTATAAATTTTTCGTGCAGAAAACACTAGTTCATGACACAATAAATAAGCATATATTGAATTTGGAATTTTATATAAAAGTAATTTAAATTAATCGTTGTGAGGTTCATAATTTATATGAAATTTTCATACCTTACCAATAAGAGCATTTTGCCAAACACGAAATAACATTACGTATGTTTTATCTCTTGCTCCGAAAGATGTCAAAAAAAACTTTTCGGAGGCAGTGCATATCAAAATCGCATTAGGAATAACAAGGGCAGTTTTCTCTTTGGTAATAGATGTAACATCCTTCCAACGTAATGATACTAAGGTCTCCCAACTGAAGATATTCGCATAAAAGCATACATAATTTTGAGAAACATAGAGCCTCCCATGAACTAATATTTCACGCTGTAGCGCACATGAATAATCTAAAAATGACGCACTGTGACATACATTTGTAATTTAATACAACTAATATATAGTTATTACTATACATTGAAATAATATTTTCATGTAGAAATATTTAAAAAAAGATACTATTAATTATTGGTGGTGACAGTATTTGTCGTTCTACAGGGTGAGTCACTGAAGATTAGAACTTAATATATCTCCATTGTTTTTCATTATATAAATAAAATCTGTAATTATTTGCTGAATATGTGTCCGCAAATTATAATGAGATTTCAAATTATAATTCGCGAACATTAATGTAACAACTCTACTACTACTACTAGTAACCCCCCTCCCCGGAATTCCGAGAGTTCTTTGGAGCAAGTCAAATAACATGATAAGCGCTAGGAAGAGAAGGTCCCAAGGTTTAATGCTGACTTTTAATAAGCTTTTGCGCAAATGTAGAGCTTGAAATGTTGAAGCTATAGGCATATGATTTTAGGCATAGGTGGTTATTACTTTACAAAATGTTTAATGTTAATGTTTGAAACGATTAGTACCGTTTGCTGTATAAATTAGATTGACGACTGAGCATATGGCATGAGTGATATGGTGCTTGGTTGTCAGTGTGACTCTATCTATGTACATTCAAAACCCAATTATTTTCTTACAAGGTACTTTTTTATCTCCACCTAAGCTTTAAACTCTAAATCTATATGTTTTATTAAAAATTATATTTAACTATTACTCTTTATTATAACTTCGCAATATTTGGAGTAAAAACATGTAAAACATAAAATTTGCAATCACAAGGAATATTTTACGAATGATCCATCATTATACTGACACATTTCATTTTTTATCTCTGGTGAGAATGTCACCTCATTCACGCTTACAAAATACGACCTAGCGGTCCTCATTTATTTTTTACGCCAGGCGTATCTGTAAAGAAAGTGATAGATTTATTATTGTTCCTTAAACGTAAAATAGTTAGTTTTCGTGTTATGTCACTGCCTGCAAAGGCTACTGGACAAAAAGACATTGCCGGGTCGGGCACATAAATCCTTTATGCTAGACTCCCTGATGTATTTTCACTAAATATAAAAAAAGAATCTTGTATGTATATTGGAAATATATATATACATTTTTTACATGTTTTTAGTCCAAATATCATCCCAGTATATGTAAGAGTTATAATAAAAAGGTGGTAGTTAAATATAATTTGTAATTAGACATACAGGTCCTATGTTTAATATATTTAAATTGAAGCACAGAAAGAGATATGCGTTGTAAAAAAAGGGAGCATAGTAGTAACTGTGCCACAACCTACAACTTAGAACTACGTTAACTGCCACTATTTCATGGTACTATTTCACTAAGACAGTTGACGTAGTTACATGTTGTAGATTGCGGCACACTTGCCACTGTGCACATTTTATTTTTGTTTCTGGACTCAATTTCGGTCCTAGTTTCTTTCTTCTAAGAGAACATAGTATGAACAAAATCGTGTGAAACTTAGCTTACGCCACCCTGAGACGCTGAAAACAGTACCAAATTTCACGATTTTTTTCTGGTACTATGAGGTTGAAAATTATTTCTATACTTCTTATGCTTAGGGCACGTATTAATGAATACATTGGAAAAATATTCAGCATGTGTTCAAAGCACGATGCCAAAATTTTCTTGGCAGAAGAGATCGCTCAGAGAATCTTGATCGACTTGAAAGGGCATTTTTCAAACCCTTGCGCCACTCAAAGTGTTAATATACGACTCATCTTGTTGTTAGATACAGGCCTTACAGCTTCCAACTGTCTACCACTGATCGTAAACCGAGGATCCTACTAAAAACTTTTTAGCTATGCTACCTTCCTTACTCTTGGTGTATACTATCCTCTCCAGTCAAAAATTCAAACGTAAACCCACCCAGGTGTGAGATACATTGGCGCAAAAGCCGTACCAAATTTCATTTGCAGATCACCATCGACCTGATCCGCGATTTAGCAGCAACGTGTTAATGTATACGAGTTGTATGATTTTAGTGAAGAAATAAAATGCGTTTAACGTTGTGCTAAGGAAACATATAGCGTATATCAGTTTTTCTTTCTTGAAGACATTCCATGCAGGCGGAGTGTTGCACATAGAAAAAGGATCATCAAAAAATTACATATTATTAGTTTACTAATACCTGAATCTTTTTAAATCCAACCTTACAAGGACCTAACATCACTGTTTGGCACATGATACTTAAACCAATATTTATGTTGTAATATCAAAAACATGAATGTGCTTCAAGGTGAGTTTAGACCAAACGAACAAATGCTCGTTTGCTCCTCACTTCAATAAAATTCAAGTAATGAAAAGTTTGCAAGTGAAGATTGACGCTTACACTAAATGAGCACGAATTTTGTCGAAATGACGGGCGAACGAGCATTCGTTCGTTTGGTCTAAACGCACCTTTAAGGAACGTTGTCTAGCAGGTTTCAATGTGAAAATAGAAAGTGTACAAGATTACTCATAAAAGTATATCAATAATTCAAGGAAGCAAACCTTCATAATTAAATAAGTAACAAATATTATATTATGAAGTATGAGAGTAGGTCTGATTCTTGTTCATATAGTTCTCTATACTTATTTTAGTGTAGATATTCACAAACTGGAGTACTAATGTGCATTTAATTACGCTCCCTGCATAAAAAATTTTTTGCTTCAATGTTTCCGTATTTTTATGTAGACCAGTACCATTAAAAAAAGACGAAAAAAGAAGATACTGCAGTTTCGCATGGACCTAACTAACGAGGGAAGGCTACGATTGGAACAAACGAAACATGACCAAAATCAGGATAAAAATACTGAGGACAATGAGTATAAACAAATTCCACAACAGTAGCTGCTAACGCTCACCAGTTTTATAAGATGGCTTTGAGCATTAAAATGTTGATGTCATCCACCTCAAAATCATTACTAAAGACGTAGTTTTCAATTACCGCAGTAATCTACGTGTAAATATTCCAACTCACCAGCGAAGGGCCAAGGTAGAGTACTGCGAGTAATAGAAAACTATGTTTTTACTAATGAAGTTAAGGTGGATGTCTTCAAAATTTTAAAACGTTGACTGCCGACCACTGATCGGCGTGATTTGTGTTCTGTGACCAACGCCGACTACACCAATCGGAGCAATTTTTCTACTATTCTAGGATTTGTTCATAAGGTAGTTGACCCAGTCGCCGATAGGTTAGGAAGATGGGCCTAGTCATCGATAATTTGAATTAATATTGAGATTTTATAAGGTTTTTGAACAATATTGTGATGATATATGTAGATAAAGACTTACATGTTAACTTGCAATTTTATTTTTTACACAATATTGTTTAAAAACCTTATAAAATCTCAATATTAAATCAAATTATCAACGACTGGGTCAACTACCTTATGCATCTTTGCAAATATTTTTAGCTTGATCTTGTTAAAACATCCTTCATCCCATTCTTAGAGTGCTCTAATAAGCATTACTGTACGTGCATCATCGAAACCACCTGCCCTTCAAGAGTAAACATTTTTCTTTGGAATGTAGAAGAAATTTTGAAATCTCAAAGACTACAATATCGAGGAAAACCTGGTGCTTATCATACTATTTGCCCATTTGGAGTACATATTTTTTTACATTAACGAAAATAAGAGATATTTTAAGTTCTAGCATTAGACTGCATTCTAATATGTGCAACGCGCTGCATAAAACACAATTAAACTATCTTGAAAAGCAATTCATTTCAAGCGTTTTAATCATGTTTTATACCACACACTGCCCATGTGGGAACATAATCATAGGTGCTCCGCCCTGTATTACAAAACTAATTTACAATAATAAACACATACGATGTTAATAATGATTAATCAGTCACTTACCAACAACTAATCTTTCATCGTCTGGCACATCTTTAAATATTCGTTTAAAATCTTCTGATCTAGATTTATACGTCGGATAAAGAACATTGTACCAAGAAGATTTCTTTTTGCTTCGCTCACTACCGCGCGTTTCTTTTTTACCTTCGTGTGAAACTTTTATAGTTTGGGAAGAATCTGACAACTTGTTTGTAATATCCTATTGTTTGCAAAGAGTACATATTTTAAGAAATAATATAAATTACGTAGTAGAAAATGCCTTTAATACTTCTGCTGTGGATAACATCAATTGGCAACGTCAATGCCAATCGGCAAAAATTATAATAACACTAATATCACAAAATTACGATCGGAATTCGATCGAAGTAAATAACAATCCTGGAAAATTTTCTGGAAAAGAATCTGCTTAATAGCCAACAGCAAATGCATTAAATCGATTCGATCGATAGATTTAAAAACTCACATGCAACTGATGTTCGTCGAATTTGTTTACACTGTTAGATTCCTTAATAGCTGAATCGGAATTTCCTTTAGAATGATCTCGTTTACTACGTGCTTTCGGACTAGGGCGCGGAGATAAATTTGGACTTGAAACTGGACTACTTCTTTCTCCACATACTCCACTGGATATGTCTTGAACGTTATCCGTTACACCGTTCCCCATACTCGTCGTTGTATTCGGACTTTCCAATCCAGTGGAAGTTATGTTATTCATTACTTCGCGACTAGATATTAATAAATCCTCCACTGACTTATTCCTGCCAGAATAATACGGCGAAATTAAGAATGAAACGTTAAAAGTCTTTGTAAGGTATGATCAGGTAAGAAAAAAATAATGAAATTCTGAATAATACGAAATTAAAAATACTTCGAATTTATTATGAAATTACGCACATGCTTGTGGTTGGATATTTTTGAGGAGATTCCACTTCAAAGTACATAATAATTATATGTATAGTGTTGTCATCAATTCTGTTTGACAGATCTGTTTATTTTATATGGCAACTTTACCAAACAACAACAGTATAATTCAATAACAATTTAATAATGCGAATGATACAACGCTCTATGTTTATTGTAATTACATTTTGACAAAACAACATATGTGTACTTTTCACAAAATATGCAATCGTTACGATGATAATTCATTTCCAGTAAAAATATACAGTGTTATGAAACACGCATCATCTCCGTTAATGTACGCGGAGTGATATTAGTGCTATATCTTTCATGATCAGCACATTCTTATCGCAAGTTTCACTAACGTGTAGCACTTGTTAAAACAAAACATAAAATAGTGCGCGCATCAAAAAGTTCCACCATACTGAATTGTAGACCTCGTTCAGCTTAACTGATATATGTACGCTGCATATGTCAAACTTGATAAAATTATAATAAAAATATTATAATAAAAGTATGTTTATAATTTTCATAAACACAATTTTATTTTTATGTTAAATTAACGAATATTTTATTTATGAGTTTATTTAAGCAATGTAATTATAGTTGTACAGGAAAGTAAAATTTTTCACTAAAGCATTAGGTATTTCAGACATTCTAAAATTATCAATGGTAAATTAATCGATTGGTTCTTAAATTTCAACGCGATATTTTCAATGCGATATACATATAAGGATTCATGTGAATATTATCACGTGTTTGCTTTTCGCAAACGGAATTATTCTGAATGTGATGTTGAACTATGGACCTGACGTCCATGTGTTGAACACATGTTCACATATCAATGGAAAGAATAAAAGTTTAGTGGAAATAGGTATTTTAGCGGGGATTTTGTGAATGCGGATGTGAGTTGGTGCCCATGGAGAGGTGAATGGAAGTGAACCGCCATGGTCTGTTCCGTTTCACCGGTGTTTTTCGGTGCTGGACAGCGTTGTGAATGGGTCCAGCATTGATATTTACGGTGCCCACTTTTTGAACACCGTTCCCAACGGCGCAGACCTTTTTCCGCCCACACTGGTCGTTCCACTGTATTACAGCGAAAATCAAATGTTACAACATCGTGATGGTTTATAGATGACACGATGTTGTAACATTTGATTCACGACGACAATGGACATACACTAGGCGGCGAAATCGGCTTCCCTCCGGAAATTTGGCAACGTCGCATGTCGGGTCCCCCTGTGTCGAAGAACCACTGAGTTATGCCTAGTGACAATGGTGACAATTCTACAAATTAATATTTAGTTTACTGAAATGAATTTTGCTTGATATAACATTACACGTAAGAGGATGATGGGCTCGATTCCTCATCGATTTGGCAAAGAAGTAGCATGTATCGTAGGTAGAAAGTTTTTAGACTGCCAGGCCGAAGTCTAGGTAGACGCACGAAATCCCTATATCGGTGTTCTAGCACGGGAAGGCGAGGGAAGGCGTTTTGTCCGCTGCTACCCCAAGGTAGCCGCCGCCCGCATAAGACCCTCTCACTTGCACATAAAGCCCTGTCCTTGTTTAGCACCATCCCTGTCTACCGCATGCTCTCCGTCACTCCCGTGCGGCGAATTGCCGCTAAGAGGCTAGTTATTTCTTACGAAGGAGCAATAAAAACTTTCTACCTACGATACATGCTACTTCTTTGCCAAATAGATGAGGAATCGAGCCCATCATCCTCTTACGTGTAATGTTTTATCAAGCAAAATTCATTATAGCAAACTAAATAATAACTGTAGAATTGTCACCATTGTCACTAGGCATAACTCAGTGGTTCTTCGACCCAGGGGGACCCGACATGCGACGTTGCCAAATTTCCGGAGGGAAGCCGATTTCGCCGCCTAGTGTACATACACACCTTACAAGGCATATGCAAACGTTTGCTTTCAAGTTTCGTTCATCCAGCCTCCTTTAAATACATATCGATTGCGGTATATAATTTTACAGCTAAGTTCACGCGATAACGTAACCAGGGCCGTTCCTAACGTAGGTGCAGAAGGTGCCCCCGCACTTGGTGGCGAAACCTAGGGCCGGCCGCAGGCCATTTAATTATTATACTCGGATAGCACACCTCGTCTTAGACACGTCTAGTTTATGTCCATTTTAGGTCTGAACGTCTTGATTTGTAACAAGACGTCTTTAAGATGCCTTTTGGACGTCTTTAAGACTTTACCAGACGTTGTGCTATCCGGGATAGTTATGTAAAATTTTGACTAATATATAAGAATAATAACCAAAACTTTTATGACGATCATTAATGATATCATTCCTTTACTCATTTAAATTTTTCTTAAAATATCCAACGATGCTTCTCACGATAAAAATTCATAAGTGTACTACAACCCACTTTCACGAAAATAAGCAAAAATCGACAAATTCAAGACCCTGTAATTTTTAAATAAACTCGTAATCGGCAAAATGATAACTTAACTCCCGCCCTCTAATTTCACGAGGACAACAACATATTCCATTTTTAACAAAATCTGTTTCTTCAAGATCTATTTTTTTTGTATGATAACTTTTTAAAACTATGTGTTTGCGTACATGTATAAAAGTAAACACTGCCTATCAAATTATTAATTAGAGTATATTAAATTAATAACGCCGGCAACATTATTTTTGCACTTGGGCGGCCAAAACCCACGAACAGTCCTGAGCGTAACAGTGACGTGCGCGATGTGCGATCATAGATAATCATAGAGTCCGATAGAGCGACAGTAGTGTAATTTCTGCGATTATATATGATCTTAACTATACTGTACGTATGTATAATAGCACATTCCTATAATCACTAATAGAACAAAGTTAAAGGTTATATTCCTATCACAAAACCATTGAGCTCAATGCACAAAATTTCGATTTCATCGAAGCCGAAAGGACTATAACATTAAAAAAAATTGTATACAATTTTGTATTGGTCATCGAACGAAACTGTAGGTATTTAGAGTGAAATAAACATTATTATAATGGAATTGGTACGACCAGACCGGCCTAGTTGTTGCACGTGGAAACCAAATGCAACAAATTCACCACATACTTGTAGAACAGAGTAAGTTCGGAAAATAAGTATATAATATTACTAAATGAAATTAATTGAATAATTGGTAAAGTGATTCGGTAATTTTTTTTTATTATGTCCCATGCTTCCATATTTAAACATAGTCACTTCATAAAATATGTAAGAAAACTATATCAATAATAATGTTAAATAACAATATAAAAATTATAATCGTACAATAATACACTTGTTTACAAAAGAATAATACGTACATTGTAGAAAAAACTTCAAAGAATTTTGTGATATTTTTTTGAGATTTTTAAAAGCCAGTTTTATAATTAATTAATACTGGAAACTGCAAAATAAGTTATTTATCATTTTTGGATTGGAAAAATGAATTCACATTTCAACAGAAAAATTTAAATTCCTCTCTCATAATACATACTTATTTGCAAAAGTTGTATTTCCAAGTTTCCACATAATATATAGTTCACTTGAATTTATTTTGTAGTTATTTATGTATACATTAAAAATTTATAAATTCCATTTTGAACCACATAAATGATTTTCAAATTTTTAAAAATATCTTCAGAAAAGTGCAAACATTATAAGAAAAATTTTATTTCACCTAAAATGTGATCATAAAGGATAACTAGCTTGAATATGCTAAGTTCACTTGTGCCAGAATTATTAATTTTTTAACACAATTCTATGCGTTGTTCCACTTATTTTCAACATTAACATTGATTCTTTTACTACTGGTATTATTTAGAATTTTTGTTTTAGATGTGAAGACCGTAATAAAATACTGCCTGATATTTTAACAGCTATTGGAAAGACACCACTCGTTAAATTGAACAATATTCCCAAGGCTTATGGAATTAAATGTGAGATGTGTGAGTATAAATTGTATATAATGAAAGGGTTGTTTGCACAACTGGCTTATTTGGTTCTGAACTCTCTAACACAAAAGCATAATGGCGATTAGCCCAATTTCACATGGTTGATATTTATTTTGTGAACTCTTCTACGATATTTTGACAAAATGGTATAGAACTGCATTGCAAACTCTTACCTAGAATATATTCACAAAATATTGTAGAAGTGTTCATGAAACATGTGAATTTAAGGTCACTTGCTGCTGTGTTTGTGTTCTAGAAGCCACAGTTGAATAACACAATTAAACATACATTGCAAATAGAAAATTTAATTTTCAGATGCAAAATGCGAGTTCCTCAATCCTGGTGGTTCCGTGAAAGACAGAATTGCGTATAGAATGATTCAAGACGCAGAAGAGAAAGGTGTATTAAAACCAGGATATACCATTATCGAACCTACAAGTGGTAATACGGGAATTGGTTTAGCAATGGCTGCTGCAGTGAAAGGGTACAGATGTATTATTGTTATGCCAGAAAAAATGTCCAACGAGAAGGTATCCACACTACATGCACTTGGTGCCGAAATTGTACGGACTCCAACAGAAGCAAGTTGGGATAGCCCAGAGGCGCATATTAATGTTGCGCAAAAATTAAAATCGGAAATCCCAAATTGCGTTGTTTTAGATCAGGTAATGTGTCCTTGTGCATGTTACTTATTTACAGTTGCGAAACTTTTTTAAAATTCGTCCAAACGATTTGAGTTTCTCTTTAGAAACTAGTGGAATTAGTTTTCTTGGTAACGTGTTTCATAGTTTTAAAAAGAATGCATTTGGTCGGAATAACAAAAAAAAATAGTAAAGGTCGTTTTTTAAACTTTTTTGTGAGCCTGTAATGAAAATTCAAAAAACCCGTTTGTAGATTAAAGTAAGTTGTATACATGCTGAAAATTTCATCTAAATCGGTTATCGTTGCTCTGAGCTACACACGTTTAAAGATCGCAGAATATGGTTGAAAATCGTGGAAATCCCCGAAATCAGTAAGTGCTCATCATGAGTGACTCAAGTAAATTGATATTTCCCCCCTCATTTCGCCCAGACAACGTCTTGCGAAATAATACATATTTTTATTATTGATTTTGTGTGTTTAGTATACTAATCCTGGAAATCCACTGGCGCATTACGATCAAACTGCGCTTGAAATTTGGGAGCAGTGCGATGGGAAAGTAGATTATTTGGTAGCCGGTGCAGGTACTGGCGGCACTATTACTGGTATTGGACGAAAATTGAAGGAATTATCACCTGATACAACAATTGTTGCTGTAGACCCTAAAGGGAGTATTTTAGCTCAGTCGCCCGAATTGCAGGATGTCGATTTTTACGAAGTAGAAGGAATTGGGTAAAGAGCTTCTTATATTCTCATGACAGACAGTGTTTTTATTTATATTTTTAATAATTACAAAAATTATTTTTAGCTATGACTTTATACCTACAGTTTTAGATCATAATGTAATTGATAAATGGATCAAAACTGATGATAATGAATCGTTAAAAGCTGCTAGAATGCTTATACGTCAAGAAGGATTATTGTGCGGCGGTAGTAGCGGAGCTGCGCTTACAGCTGCTCTTAAAATAGCTAAAGATATCCCTGAGGGAAAACGCGTTGTTGTTGTTTTACCCGATGGAATACGAAATTATATGACTAAGTTTGTGTCGGACCATTGGATGGAAGCTAGGGGATTTTTAGTAAGTTAGAATTATATCATATATAAACATATGAATTTATTCATTCTTTATAATAATTGTTAATAATTTTTATAACGATTTATAGACATCCACATGCCAAAATGAAGCAAACAAGTGGTGGTGGAATATCGACATTTCAAATTTATCTTTCGATAAAACGGTTTTGTTTAAGGATAGTACAACGTGTGAAGAAGCTATTCGTATTTTGGAGAACCAAAAATCTCACCAATTAATTATTAGCAATGATAATGTACACGTGAATGGTGTAGTCGTTCTAAATACACTTATGTCAAATTTAATATCTGGTGCAGTGAAGCTCACAGATTTTGTAGAAAAGGCTATGATTAAACATTACGTAAAAGTTAAACTTTCGGCAACACTTGGCCAAATATCGCGTGTTCTTGAAAAAGAATCATATGCAGTTATCTTAGACGATGAACACGACAATGCTTTCGTTGGAGTTATAGACCAATCTCACATTTTAAACTTTATTACTAAAAGTAATGGGTCAATAAAGTTTAATAAGTAGTTAGCTAAATATTTTAAAATCAATATAGCATTCTAAGCCGTTCAGATTTTTGTATATTATTATTGTAATCGATCTGTGCGTCCTACATTACTTATTTTTATGTTGTGTAGCTTCTGGTAATTTTAAACATTACAGCACACACGCATTTAATGTATTAACACTGAAAGTATAGGTAAATCATTTCTAAAACTTTTTGTACTAAATTATACAATTAATAAAATCTAAATAAAATATATTTGTACTACTCTTTGTGTACTACATTATAATTAAACGAACATTTATAAACGACATTTATTTGTGGAATTCTATTAATATAATAAATTGGTTTTATTCAACTAATTATTCGTATACATGTACATATAATCTTACAATTTTTAGCACAACTGTATTCATACTTGTACACTGTCGCTCAAAATTCTTAGGACTTATTCTTAAATTCTTTTTTTAGCAAACCTCTAGCACACGACGTAAAATTATGAACTTTAAATATACATATTCAATGTTAGCCATGTAGTATGATTGAAGTAATAATAAGTATATGAAGTAGTAATAAATATGCAGGGTGTTAAAAGGGACCAACACTTTAGACGCTTATATTGCTCGCCAAGAGCAGAAAATGCAGAATCGACAGTTGTCTTAAAATCAATCTTTTCGGTGTAAAATGTAATTTTGTGTTTACAAACACCTGATAGTGTGGACGAATCTATCCAGAACACATTGAATGTAAATACAAGAATCGGCCGAAAGAATTTTAGCGGACAGACTAATAGGACGATTTTTTCAACCAAACAGAATGATAAACCAAAGTTACTATAATGTTTCAATGAATAAGTTACTCAAAATCTTAGATGATGTGCTATACCAGAGAAGATTATATATGAGGTTTTAGCACGGCGTGGCTCTACCACATATTTCAAATAATGTGAGACAACTTTTAAATTGAACCTTCAGTAAAAAAATTGATCAAATGAGACATCCAAGAAATGACCTCAGTCCTCATCACCCTCATCAACTCAAATCTCTTGGATTTCTTTTTGTGGGAATACTATAAGAAATTAGCGTATTCATCAACAGCAAATAATGTAATGACCTTACGACACTAAATAGAAAATGCATGTCAAACAATATGAGACACAGCTGGAATACTTGAAAATATACATTGAAAGGACTGGTTTAAGGAGCTATGTTGATTAAGTATTTTTTACTTATCTCACGGGGTACTTATCAACTAGGAGTTCCTAAAGTCTTAAACCCCTTCTTTTTATGGTACATCCTATGCAGATGTCTATGAACAATCCACCATGCTTCTATCTTTCTATTCTATTTTACAGAAACTTTTGACTACTGTAAACATATAATTGTATTAAGAATCATGGTGCATCATGAAATATTCTGAGATAAGAATATGGACCCATTCTACTGTTGATACAGAATTAGTTCTGCTTGAATACTCGTAAGAGAGTACAAATTCTCAACATTGGACGTTGGAAGAATGGGAGAAAGTATTGTAGAGTAATGAGTCAATGTTTAGAGTATTCGTGTGTACTCTGAGAGTGTATGTTACACAAAAGTAAATCATAAACTAAATAATGATGATATAATTCTTACTATCAAGCATGGAGGCAGCCCTGTTTTGACATGAAATTGTATTAGAAGTAATAGGGTAAAGGACCCAGTTACTGACACCTGACCAATTACTGTCACCTTAAACTATTTTACTTAAAATAACGAATAAATAAACGTCGTAAAGTGATACACAAAAAGAATTATGTATTTCAACCTATAATCTATACTATAGATTATATTCTATAGTTTGTTTATTCGTTATTTTAACTAAAATAGCTTAAGGTGACAGTAATTGGTCAGGTGTTAGTAACTGGGTCCTTTACTCTAGATCTGATCAAAATAACTGGTATTTTCAAACAACAGTATTTAAATTTGCTACGTGCCATTCCTTCCAGACATTGATTAATTAGACCTACTTCCACTTTGATGCATGACAATGATCCATGACACACATCAAGAATATGTGAAAATTGTTTACAAAAAGATACTGAGATGGAATTTATGAGATTGTCGCATCAATCTCTTTTTGTTAATCACTGAGAAATTGTGAATTGAACTGCATCGACAAATTATGAAACGATATTTGAAGTCGGAAACATCCCTATGAAAGCTTCTACAGAAGGAATGAAACAATATCAGAGCTGAAAAATTTAATTACAACAAAGCTACGCCAAAATTAGTGCAGATTATAATCAAAGAATTCAGTTCTTCTTTTTCTAGTGAGATTTCCAATGCACTATCATTGTCTGTTATTGTACAAAATATAATATAAAATGTTTCCATTAAATCTTTGAACTATTTCATAATTATTCAAGATCCATTTGAAATTTAGTAAATGCCCTAAGACTTTTGGGAGGCAGTGTATATATTATGGGTGGAAGGAATATGGCGAAATAGTAAATGCACTATGTGATTTATATTCAAATGACAATACACTGGAATGATAGTCTCTCAAATGTGAAGAGCTTAGGGTTTTATTTGTATAGTGTTCAAGTATCTTATTTGTTTTGAATCTCACATTTGAGAGGTGAGTATCATTGATCGCCTTATGTAGGAACACCTTCTTTATCGTGCATTAGTTGTTATTCCTAAGAATTTGTTCTAAAGTATTTTGAAACCATGCAAACTTATGACGAGTGGCAAAAAATACATTTGATGGCTTATAGCCTCAAGCATATCAATTTTCAGAACACTTCAGTATCTAACGCATCTCGCTGTGTTCCTTCTACCCACAATATCACACTGGTGGAAATATATTACTACATAATTTACAATAACACATGAGATGCAGAAAAAACATTTACTACTTCTATCATTTACAAAACAACTTTCGTATCTGCTTCATAATTATTCTATCATATGAGTTTACTTTGTCTCTAATTTATAGCGAATAATCAATAATTAAAATCATTATTAAATTCGTTGTACTTGTACATGGAACTTGCAACTTGGTAATGTAGATATCTCAGCATTAACGGTACTAATTATTCCAAGATTTGCTAAACTCCCTCTCAAAAGTCCACATGTAAATGCTAATAAGCGTGGACTTTCTTGGAGATATTGTTTATTGTTATTGGTGCCTACTTTATCTAATAATCGAAAGGAGTTATCTTGCAATACATATACACCGTGATGGTTTGTTCTTAAATTATCAATTTGTTTGTGATAAAGACTGGACCAGAAGTCTGTGCAAATAAATTTTATCATGTCCAGCTCGTCTTTAAATCGATTCCATTCTCGTGTCAATCTTTCAATGATTCTGTAGCCAACACTGAATCCCATCCATTCCAGTCGACAAAGTTCTTCTTCCTTCTCCTTTATAGATTAAAGGCACATTTTAAATGTCGTATAAAAATAATTTATTGCACTTATATTAACAGTAAACTAATAAAGTGGAGAATGTTAGGCATATTCTGATAATCGTGTTTGAAATTTTGGAGCATGAAACAGTTTTTAGATGTAACTTAAAATTTAGTGCTATTATATGTACATACATACATATATACATATATGTAATTTTAATACATTATGAGAGCAGAACTAGTAATATTAACCATTCATAATATTTTACAAATTATGAAAATCTAATACACTTTGAAAATAATATTAATTGAGTATTATGCTTGATATGCACATATAAAAACTTAAATTGGAATTGAATAAATAACATTACTGTTATTACATGGTTAAAACAATTTTTCTGCGAATAAAGGAAGTAATGACTGTTTATATTCTGTTAACTAGACTTAATAGTAGTATATTCTTTTACAACTATAAACAAATATTTGTATGGAGAAATATTATGTTTGCATAATGACGTATATACAGAGTATCTGTTATAATATTAATTTTTATCTTTCAAAATATTATTTCAATTCTAAAGGCAGGCTCTCACCAGTGGTGGATTTAAGAAAAATGGCCCAGCTGGCAAACGTTCTGAGGGGCCCATTTCTTCAGGAAAATGAAGAGATAGTTTAATAAAAATGGGCCAAGTGTAGTAGTTCAAAAAAAAAATGTAGTATTTGTATACATATATCTAATCATAATTTTTTTGGAGATGGGCCCTAGGGACCTTTTGGGCGAGGGCCTAGGCAGCAACTACTCATCAGCCGTCCTATTAAATCCGCCACTGGCTTTCACTACACCTTGCCTCGCCTCGGCTCATTTTATTCTTCCTATGCTTTTCTTATGTAGTTTGACACTCTGACTCACACTGCGCCTTGCCTTGGTGCGACCCTGAGCCGTGGATTCTTTCTCAAGAATATTTTGAGGAAGAGAGGCGAGGCGTAGTGCAAGTGGATGCAATGCCACCGCACAGGAAAAGGTTCTCTGAGCAACCGATCAAACACATGAACCTAGACAAGTTCAGATAACTTCAGGTATGGAAAAATCGAGGCGACGCCAGCCTAGATGTGAGTGCAAAAACAAGTTGCGCCCAGGTGAGGCATAGTGAGAGCCTACCTTAAGATATTCAGTCGAAGCTAAGACACACTGTATAACTCTTTCTTATACAGATACAAATACTCGATAGAGAGGAAAGTTCAATGTTTTAGTGAAAAAAACCTTTTCATGGCAAAAGATACTTTTCATTATGGTATTCAACTTTTTTCTTTATTAAGTTTTTGTATCTCCGCATACAAAAGAATTAAATCCAATTTTTAAAATCACTCTGTATGTTAAGGAAAGGAAAATAATTTTTTCTTCTCGTAGTAGTGTTATCTATAATATATAGTTACATTCATTTGATTATTATTTTTGTGCTAACAGTACATGTTTCTGTATTTATTAAAAAGTGAATCGATTGAAATTAATGTAGTCATTAAAAGCAAAGTTTATACATAAAAGAGAGTTGAATTCTACGAATTTTAAAAAGTCAGAACTTAATAGGCCAAGATTTTGTGATGCGTGTGAAACGAACTATAGGTTGAAAGTAATTTTATCCAAAAACTATTTAATGTTTGAAGATTTCAAAATTTTTCAGCATTCTATTTCCAATTAGATTAACGTAAAGAGAAAATATCTAGGAATATTATTTGTTACAGCTACTTCTAAAATTGGGACCTCTTAATATTACAATATCACTAAATGCTATTGAATAAGGAAAAATAAAATCATTGAGTATAATTGGGTGTTCTATATAAGTAGTTACCTTTTTTTCAAATGTTTTGCTGAGAGTATAATTAACCATCTCTGTGTGCAAATATTCAAAAAGACATTCATCAGCTTCTCCAAACGCATGAGAATTCACCTTTGTATCAATTATTTGTTGTCTCATTTTGGCTGTTTATCAAATCAGACAACAGTATTAACTATTCAATCTATTACGAAGAAAGTTGATATACATGTTATCAATAATTTATCGAGGAAAGGATTGCTTAATTGTCTTATTGCTTAAGTAAAAAGCAGAACATATTATTTGTAAAACAAAAGTAGGCTAACCTCAATTGTTGTACTTCTAGCACAGTAAACAACCTGATACAGCTCAAATGTAATTTTGTCGAAATATTTAGACAAGCAGAGTAGTTTTTCATATAGGTACGAAGATAAATTCTCTTATTCTACTTTTCTCCTTCGGTAAAACTTTAAAACATATGTATATATTAATATGTTTCTATCGTAAAAATGTAACTATTTCGTCAACTGTGATTCTCATTACTGCAAATACACTGTAAACATCGCGGCAAAATTGTTTTTACTCTTATATACTTTTAAATTTACTTTTCTTATAAGGTTAATTTGTAACACTAATTTATATGTTGATGTTTATAAATTATCGGGTGACAGATCGGTAAAAGAATGGATGCAAACGGTGGGAGAAATCAGAGCGTGAGTGTGCATGAGTCCGTGAGAGCATCGTTTTCTACTTTATTTTTGCAACTTCGAACTCTGCTTAGACAAGTAAAGTATATATGTATAGAACGCTTTATTAATTTCGGGCAAAGCTAAGAAATATTTTACGACTGCCAAATTAATATTTATTATTACCACGAACCTTATTATTCTATATCGGGCACAAATGAATTTCGAACAACTCGCACTTACACAGTGAAAGAGCGTGAAAGCGGCACTAAGCGTGGCATTCCCACCTATATATAATACGATGTTCTGTGGCGCGGATCTGGTAGTATCCGACTCGTTTCAAATTTTGACTTCTTTCACAACAATTTCTTTTCGACTTTTACACTGATAATAATGCTAATATAAAAATGTTATGAATAGCGAATAAATTACCTTAGGCGTCTTTGTGCTATCTAGGCAGATCTGGGGAACTCCCATATGCACCTGGCGCCTTAGATTATATAAACATGTAGGAAGCATGCAATATGCAAAAATTAGAGCAGTAAAGAGGTGAGTATTCCTATCCGCCATTTTGGGTCCTCTGGAGAGAGAAGATTACTGAGTACCCGCCTTTTTTAGTATTGTCAAATTCGCTTTATAAACCAAATATAAACTTAAATGTAATAAAATACTCTAATAATGTGTCGTGCTAACATGTATCAATATCAGTAATGCGTATTTTGTTTATAAAGTGAATCTGACAATACATAAAAAGGCGGATACTCAATAATTTTCTCTCTCCAGAGGACCCAAAATGGCGGATAGGAATACTCACCTCTTTAGTGCTCTACGAAAATGTAGACGGCGATAGAAAGAGAAAGATATACAGGAGGGCAGTGATGGGTAAATCATTAGAAAGCAACGTAATTTACCGTAAATTTCGTTGCGTAACATACGTGCATAATACTAAAATGTCCTGTATAAAATGTCCAGTGGACCTGCCTCGGCAATATAGAGCGTAGTAGGGAAGTTGCCACATTTTTTTCAAGCTTTATTAGGCTCTTATATTGCCGGGGCAGGTCCACTATACATTTTATACACCTATGTCACGTAACGTAAATTACGTTGCTTCCTAGTGATTTACCCATCACTGCAGGAGGACACTGAGATTGTGTTCCGATTCACGCATACTGCGCATGAAATTGATGGCATCTTATTGGTGGCATCGTATGATTCCCTAGAATTTCTCTCACTTGCCGCCAATACGATGCCACTTCCGGTGCAGTGAGCGTGCAGCAATCGCAGAAAATCAGAGGAGAAGCAGTCACTGCACGCTCGCTGCACCGGAAGTGGCATCGTATTGGTGGCAAGTGAGAGAAATTCTAGGAAATCGTACGATGCCACCAATAAGATGCCATCAATTTCATGCGCAGTATGCGTGAATCGGAACACAACCCTCATCTCTTTCTAGCGCCAGGGGCTATCCCTCCTGTATATCTTTCTCTTTCTATCGCTGTCTACATTTTCGCCTATTGCATGCTTCCTCCATGTTTATATACTCTAAGGCCGGTATTCATAGTCGCTACTTATTCTTAAGCAAATGCTTAAGCATTCGGCATCCTTTACTAGCTACTACGTTAGTAGAGAATGCCGCATACTTAAGCATTTGCTTAAGAATAAGTAGGGACTATGGGTGCGTTTCAGTTGGGCCCAAATCGCCCGCACGGTCGCGATATGTAATGAAAATCATGGGTGTTGCGGGCGATTTGGGCCCAACTGGAACGCACCCTTTGCAATCTGTGGCTTTGCTTTCAAGGGGTGCTTTCCAGTTGGGCTCAAATCGCCCGCACGGTCGCGATATGTAATGGAAATCATGGGTGTTGCGGGCGATTTGGGCCCAACTGGAACGCACCCTATGAATACCGGCCTAAGCCTGGCGCTGATATCCGCGCCACAGAACATCATATCATAGATTGGAATACCTCGCTTCATGCCTCTTCCACCGTGTAAGTGCGAGCTGTTCGAAAATCGCCTTCTCCCAGTGTATATACACACCTATATACACACATGCATACATATTTTGTTTAACTTATGCTTGATTGGTTCGGTTTTAGTCATGATCGTAGGGAATTTGCAATAGGGGCTTAATCCGGTTTACATTTTGTCACACGCCGCAAAACACACACACGCAAAACAATCGCGCTGTACATGCATATGCGCTTTTACGTTTAAATATATCTACTTTGTCTAGTGATTTACATATTACAAAAGATTCCTACGTTTGACGTATGAAAAGATGGTGACCTACTGATAAAGAAGTTTTGCGATAACGAATAACATGATGCGTAAGGAACGCCTTTCAAAGTGAATATATTGGTAATACATGGGACAGGAGATGCACTGGAACTGGACATATTTCACGCAATCCATTTTAATTATATCCGTGTGTATTGTTATGTGTTTGTTCATTAGTCAAGTGATTCATTGCTCAATCGCCTTGAAAAACCCAATGATAATAACAATGTTTTTAATTTGATATCGATAATATTGTAGACTATTTTTCCGATGTATCGTGTTGTACGATAATGTACATGTTTGCTATTAATTCCATGGTTTGGATTTCGCAGTAGCATTGTAATGTTCTGTTTATTTTGTCAATGAACAATTTTTCGGATAGTTTCTCCAGTTTTACAAGCTTACGCAGTGGTATGGAGATTAAGTTGACCCATATAATTTGTCGTTTTGACAACAATCTTGCACTTCGTATTAGATTCTGAACTCTTATTATGTTTATAATAAAAACATCTTCTTATGGATGCTCTTGAACATCAATAATTGCACTTATTAAAGTTATTTCTATTTCAGGTAACGCTAATATATAATAAGAAAGGAATTATGAATTCTCATAAACCAGCATATTGAATTTTCACAATGTCCCATTGTGAAGAAGACGTGGTATCATCTGGTTTCCACCAATTAAGTGTTACAAGTAGGTTGCAACTTGTTTTTGGATAACGTTTAATTTTAACGAATGCTGAAATTTTTACAATTACTCGAAGTTGTACTTCTATGCATTAATTCAGTTATATGACGAGGGATATTTGACAGTTGACGATATAGACTGCATTAGTGCTTTTATAATAAATAATTATATCAAATAATAATTAAAATTCTAAGGATATTATTCTTAGGTATTAATAAAATGCTTTCTGTTTTTATAATTAAATTTTTCGTTTTTCAGTTGAAGGTGCTATATTAACAAATTCAACTTTTCTAAAACCTAATCCTTATATAGAATTTTCTGTTGACGATAAAAGTCCTCGGAAGACAGAAGTTTCCAAATCCACATATCAACCGAAATGGAACGAGGAATTTACGATACTTGTGACCCCGCATTCGCAGTTACACTTTCGCCTATTAGATCACAGTACATTTCGGAAAGATACATTGATAGGAGAGAAGCGAATAAGTCTCTCTCAAGTATTATCTCATTACAATGGGAAATTGGAGAACGTGGAAGTAACCTTTGATCTAATGAGTGAAAATAAACATGATTCTCAATTATGCAAGGTTGGAGAATTGATTACAGTATTCGACGGTTTAAGAATCAACATGCCAAATGTTCCATCGTTAAATATCAATGAACCATTGTGCCAGACGCAGTGCATGTCCTCCGATGGTAAGGAATGCAAATTTCATGTACATTGATTCATGAATGATATATTTTTAAAGTAATTCCGAACTATAATACCTAAGTGTTTTTTCAATATTAGTGAAAAAAGAGATCTTAGGTATATCAGAAACAAATTTAATAAACAATTCTTATTCAAATGTATCTAATGTCATTTCAGGTGTCGCTAATAACGATACAACTAGCAATCGTAGCATTCTTAACGGAGGAGTTCGTGCTCGCATGAGATTACACGGAACCGAAAGCGTTGCATCAAATTCTTTGTCGAATGGACACGCGGTATCACCTACGGACAAGTCTGTTGTCTTTTTGTCAGGGCGTCACGCAGTATCTTTATTAGACGGACGCCAGATATCTCGAACAGATATGCCTACACCTGGAACAATAGATGGACGAATCGGTGGATCCGCAGAACAGTTCTCTAAGATTTCTGCCTCGGAAGGTCGTAATAATATTTCTCCAGTAGAGCAATCGATATTGCCTGGAGCAGTTGGAATATCCAGATCAGACCAGTTAATCGCAACTAACATAGACATACGTTCCCATAATAGAACAGAACTGTCTGCTCCTAGCGGACGTAACTCTAGAACAGAACAGTTGATAGCCACTCCCATTACAGACAGTTTTGGAACTGTGAGAGCGGATCAACTGAGTACTCCTTTAGTAGATGGATGTGTAGCTTCTAGAGTAGACCAACCTACGACTTCTACTTTAACAGATGATCAGGGAATTCCTCACATGGAACAGCCCGCGCTATTTACGTTACCAGATGGAACTAGCATTTCTCATTTAGAGCAAGCCGGAGTGTGTCAGACCGTTCAAAATAATTCGGAACAATCTACGGCGTTGCCTATGGCAGAAGGACGTAGACTTCCTCGCTCTGACCAGACTGCAACTTCCACGTCAAACGCTCGTTCGAATCCTCGAATAGTGCAGCGCGTAGCTTCGTTGACTGGTCAAACCGCCGTGCTACCCGGTCAGTCGACTCCTCAGTCCGGGTCCTCGATATTACTCGCGGAAGTTGAGCCTGCGAATCATTCAGAAGAACCTTTACCACCTGGTTGGGAAGTGAGATATGATATCTATAGAAGAAGGTTATATTATTTTAAAACATTATATAATGAAGTCATCTTTTGTTAAATTTGAATAGTCTGACAAATCGACAAGAAATATGTAACGTTCTTTCTTTTTGCTTTGGCACATTTTTAATTAGATATTATGTTGACCATAACACACGAAGTACTGCTTGGGAAAGACCACAACCGTTGCCACCGGGATGGGAAGTTCGTCGAGATCCGAGAGGTAGAATTTACTACGTGGATCATAATACAAGGAGCACTACGTGGCAAAGACCAAATACCGAAAGATTGCAACATTTTCAACATTGGCAAGGTGAAAGGCAACATGTGGTGCAACAAGGTAACCAACGGTTTCTTTATCCTCAAGTAAGTAATAAATAATATACAATACAAGACTAATTATCATGTAAATATTCTCATTTATTCCATCTTTCTAATCATACTTAAAACGCGTATGTTAATTTCAACACATTTAGGCTCACGGTGGTCAAACAGCTATAGCAGGACCGTCAACATCAACGGCTGATGATGATGATGCTCTGGGGCCGTTACCCGCTGGATGGGAAAGACGTAAACAACCAGAAGGGAGAGTTTATTATGTGAATCATAAGAATCGTACTACTCAGTGGGAGGATCCTAGGACTCAAGGACAGGAAATTGGAATTGATGAACCGCCGTTACCAGACGGCTGGGAGATACGATTAACCGAAGACGGAGTCCGATATTTTGTAGATCACAATACAAGAACAACTACTTTCCAAGATCCAAGACCTGGCGCGCCTAAAGGGTTTGTACAGTTTTCTTAATACATCGTGAAATATGTTTTCTTTTTCTCGAGCTTTTCCTTTATTATACTGTTTATTGTTATATTACTGTTGTTTAGTCCAAAAGGCATTTATCGCGTACCAAGAGCATACGAAAGATCATTCCGGTGGAAGTTATCACAGTTCCGTTTCCTATGTCAAACCAATGCACTGCCGAACCACATAAAGATCAGTGTTAATCGACAAACGTTATTTGAAGATTCGTATCATCAAATAATGAACGCAGAGGCTTTTGCATTAAGACGCAGGTTATATATAATATTTAAAGGGGAAGAAGGACTGGATTATGGAGGTGTTTCCAGGTAAGAATAAAAAAAATTCTCAAGGTAAACATTTTTTAATGAAGAAATACGAGTAATGAATTCTGATTTCAGAGAATGGTTTTTCTTATTGAGCCACGAAGTATTGAATCCAATGTATTGCTTGTTTGAATATGCCAATAAAAGTAATTATAGCTTGCAAATTAATCCAGCATCTTACGTCAATCCAGACCATTTACAATATTTTAAATTTATTGGAAGGTTTATAGCAATGGTATAGTATTAATGATTTTTGTTATGTATTATATAGTATTAATATTATCAACCCTCGCCTGGCAGATACAGGGTCCGCTGGGACCCATCCTAAATATCAGACTACTAATCAGAATTTTAGAGGACAATGCGCTCAGTTATCCGCCATTCCAGGGTTAATAATTGCCACTTCTAAAAGGACTATTCAATATTGCATTTAATATACAATATCGCATTTTTGTAGGCTCTTTATCATGGACGGTTTATCTACAGCGGATTCACTATGCCATTTTACAAACGAATGCTGAACAAGAAATTAGTTATGAAAGATATAGAATCTATTGATCCAGAATTTTATAAATCTCTGGTATGGATAAAGGAAAATAATATCGATGAATGTGGCCTGGAATTATATTATAGTGTTGATTTCGAGATCCTTGGTCAAGTAATACACCACGAATTAAAAGATGGTGGTGACAAAATTAGGGTTATCGAAGACAACAAAGAAGAATATATTAGGTATTATTCTTAACATTTCATTGGTTTCATGATATTTTAAGAAGCGATTCATTGGGAATTACTATTGCTGAAAGGTTGATGACGGAATGGAGAATGACGAGAGGTATAGAGGACCAAACTAAGGCATTTTTAGAGGGTTTTAATTCAGTTGTACCATTAGAATGGTTGAAGTACTTTGATGAACGTGAATTAGAACTTATGCTTTGTGGTATGCAAGAAATAGATGTTGAAGACTGGCAACGTAATACGATTTACAGACATTATACACGAAACAGTAAACAAATCTTATGGTTCTGGCAGGTTCGTTATTATACATGAATATATTATAAGTTTAGAAAATTAGTAAATATACTATTTATTACATTCATGTATTCTATTCAGTTCGTAACAAGAACCGATAGCGAGAAACGAGCTCGCCTTTTACAATTTGTAACGGGCACGTGTCGAGTACCTGTTGGAGGATTTGCAGAATTAATGGGTAAATATTACATTCTCGCAATGGAAGGTAAAATTATCACGTTTTGGATTTGTCACGTATGTTTATCTTGTTTTTTATGTTTTAGGGAGTAACGGCCCCCAAAGATTTTGCATAGAAAAAGTAGGGAAGGAAACGTGGCTACCGAGGTCGCATACATGCTTCAATAGATTGGATTTGCCGCCATATAAGAGTTACGAACAATTAGTAGAAAAGTTAAATTACGCGATCGAGGAAACAGAAGGTTTTGGTCAAGAATAATTGCAGCTGTTGTTAAGTATAATATCTAACTGTGTACGGGCTGAAATCTAGTGTAATGATACAAGGTCACTATATTTTTGTTCGTTTTATTTTCGGTAATAATATATAAGTTCTAAGTAACATCTACTTAGAGTTTATGAATACAATAAGCGAGGTGTATTGGAAATACTGATAATTCCATATGAAATTCCTGTAGTAGCTGTAACTGAAGAATGTTTAATCTTACGTTCCATTTCACTTATTTTTCGATACTGCAATTAAAACGAGAAATTTAAAATTCGTAGAAAATATCAATGAAACGCAAATAAATTTATAGAAGTACACGTAGCGGAACGCTAACGAACACTTTATAGAATAAAATGGTAATAAAGTTGCCAAAATAAACACAGGTAGTTCCTTTCTACTTTTTATTGTTAGAATTTTTAAATATTTTCGTTATAAAAAATGGTATTTTCTTACAAAACATTTTTCTCTAATCTGTATAAATGGCTTTTAGTGTGTACAATATATAAAATTATGAATTTTTATTATTTCAAACAATTTATTGTATCAGTGAAATCTATTAATTGTAATTTCTTAATCGAAACAATTTATTGATACTTTCTATGATCTGTTGATGATGATATTGTCCAAGTATTAAAGGGTTTGGAAATTACAATAATAAATATTGTACATATTGATTATTAATATGTAATATATTATAAACAATTAACAATTTCATGGTTTGTCCTAAGTAATTAGTCATAAAATACTATTAATTTTCTGTACATATTGTATAACAATGTTTACGTAATTTGCCAGTAAATTTCTTAACAGAATTATAAAATCACTTATTTGTATGTATCTTATGATTGATCGAATAATTTATATTAAAACTGTGCTTGAGTTTGCTATTGCAGGTTTTATAGGAATGTGTCTTTTTCTACGGCTTTAAATTAAATCCTGAAATAAATTAATATCTGTGATACCAAACATGTTGAATTCTTAGGATTATAAACATGGAATTTGTTAATTTGTTTATGAGTAATTTGTGCGTCCGTGTGCACGCACATGTATGTACAAATAAGTATTGTAATTAATGTAACAAATAAATAATGCATTAATATATATATATACATATGTATACACTTGCATTAATGCA
The DNA here is from genome assembly GCA_929113495.1 of Andrena minutula. Taxonomy (NCBI): domain Eukaryota; kingdom Metazoa; phylum Arthropoda; class Insecta; order Hymenoptera; family Andrenidae; genus Andrena; species Andrena minutula. The sequence continues at coordinate 43,062,179 of OV815994.1, forward strand.
GTATAAAACTGTACATGTGTATTCACAAATTAAATACACGCAATGCATACTGCAATATCAACTTAATGTTTGCAAGGTAGTTATGAGAGATATTTGGTACTACTGAAAAAATTAAATATGTACATTTAATTCAAGAAAATTCAAGAAATTTTGGAACTTTGTGAATATGTACGGAATTTCCTGCAGATTACAACGCAATTTTTGTTTGCGGTCTAAATTCACTCCAAGGGGGTGAAATTACCCCCTGAAAATTCGGCTATTTCCCGATTTTGTGTTATAACTTGTCAATTGTAAGAGATAGAAAAAATGTTTAAAGACATTTATTTTACATGTCAGGAGTTATAACACAAAATCGGAAAGTAACCGGATTTTCAGGGGTCAATTACACCCCCTTAGAGTGGATTTGGGCAACAAACAAAAATTGCGTTATAATCAGGAGGAAATTCCCTACATATTTACAAAGTTTTCGAAATTTTTTAATTTCCGCGTTCGGGATGTTCTCTTGTTAGAGGGCAGGCTTTCGCTACGCTACGCTTTGGCTCGGTTTGTCAACGACTCGCGTGGATTTCTCTCCGAAAATCTAATTCGGGGATTCGGAGACTATACACTCTATTCTATATAAGAGCGGACCTACGCCCCTACCGATTTGCGACTGGTCGTAGCACTTACCCAGCCGGTTTCCTTCCAATCAATAGTATATCTCTGCGCGGAACGAGTCCACTCTAAAATGGAATGCAGTGTACTTAGTCTATTTTAATATGTAAAGCAGAAAGTGTTTGTGTTTGTCTGTCGCCTGAAAACTTTCGAACGCTAAACTCTGGGGTCACGAAATGTGTCCCAGCTCATTATGCCTAGGTAATCCAGATGAATGTGACTGTTTAAAAAAAATAAATAAATTTTTTTTTATAAAATAGGAATTTAAATTCCTGGCAAAGCCGGAAAGTAAAGCTAGTAATCTATATGGCACCGGAATATGGCTCTTCGTAAGAGCTTATACGAGCTATAAATTGCAAGATGACATTGATTGAAAGTACATTACGTGTAGTGGAACACTTAAGTAACATTTTCACGTGTTGTACGTCGAAAAATATTTAAAATTGCTAAATAGACGGTGCCCATCCTACGACACGTATAAATTATTGAAAAATGGAATCCAAACGTTTTTGTAAAATTTATATTTGAATTTTTCGGGATCCGAGGACACTTTGCAATATGTAGTTTGTTTATTACTTGGGAACGGTAGATTAGTAGTTAAAACTTTACGTTTCGCTATAAATTGATTCGCTCTTTCCTTATTAACTATTGTATAGATTTAAAAATTGTAAAAAACATCTACGATGTAAGTGCATACTCGAGCACAGATCAGGTTCTATACCTCTATAAAATTATTAAACCACAATAATTATCATGCATGGATAAAATTGCTGTAGCCTATCGTCGTTAAAACAGAAACCTGGTAGTCGGTGGATTGTAAAAGTCATCAGTGATTCTAGAGATGTCGCGGCGAGTTCAAGATCGCAATTTGACCTTCAGGAATCTTTTGTCCTCCAGCCTTCACCCAGTTACGGGGGTAGACACGTCACGTGACACGGGCGATGCACCGCGCTGTAATACCGACAATCTAACCTGAAACATGGGTTTGGGATTTTTCGTTTTTCGTCCTTATATCAGCAGATTTTGGGCTGGGCGAGGTCTCATTCGAAAGAGGAATGTCCAATGCAGTGCGCTATGGTCATCGTTTGAGTCACAAAACTCTTTTAGTGACCTAAAAATACTTGGATTCTTGCGGGTGTATTTTGTCGACTTTTGCTCTACTTTGATCACTCATATTATTACATATCAACACAATCTCGTCGAACCATGACCATAACGCACTGCACTGAACCTTCATCTTTCGAATGAGACCTCGCCCAGCCCAAAATCTCCTCATATAAGGACAAACAACATAATTTCCCAGACCCATGTTTCGGGCCAGATTGTGTCGGTATACAGCGCGCTGCATTACCCGTGTTTACCCCCATAAGGACAATTGGCCACAGCATGCAAATTCAGAAGAACTATCGACCTAATGATTTTTCATTCTAACTGATTTGTGATATAAATATTATCTACTGATTTATTTTAAAGGAATTAAAACAATCTTCCGCGATACATCGCCATACAAATTTCAGGTAAATGACCTTGTAAAAATCGCGAGAAGTTTCCTTCGATAACTGATCGGGCTTATACATTAGATGCATCTATTACAACCTGGAAGCATTTCTAATCAAGTAGAAAGTAACTGAAACACGCGAATCGAAATTCAAAAATAATTTCATACGTCCGAGTACTCAGTACATACTAAAGATCACTGATTTCGGAGAGTTTTCTTAATGCTTTGTATTCTTTTTACAATACGTATTTTGTTTTCGCGATCACATATTTTTTTATATTGTATATTTTCTTCTATTTTTTTTTGTGATTTACTCTTTTCTGTCCTCGAATTTTTCATGCACTTGGCGTAATTTTTTTACTTTTTTGAAGTTTTTTATGGGATTCTTTTTACAATATGTATTTTGTTTTCGTGATATTATATGCAGTATAATTAAAACAACTGAAAACACAGGATAGTAATAAAATTTTGTATTGATTTCGAAGTTTTTATTTAATAAATAATATATTACAATTGACTATCGTACTTTAGTATTTCGATGTTTACTTCAAAATGGTAGTATATACGATATCGTTTCCTTTTCTGTATAGCATTATTAAAATAAAATTTCACGATTTCTTAAATCTTATTTACTTGTGCCATTTGTTACTCACATACAATATTTGTATTGTTCACCATTATATGAGGTGCAATATAATGGCAGTAAGGACATTAATATTTCGTTTAAGATTTAATTTCCTTTTCTAAAATGTACAATTAAATTATTGTAATGAGAGGACTTGAAAAAAAATTTATAATGCGATGAAGTTCAATCTTATAAATCTTACATTCAAAAGACACTGTTGAAAGTACGATATCATTCCAAAACTTGACTTAAGTTTATGCAAAACCCACAGCATGCCAAGTTGAAACCAAATTCTTAGGCTTAGGGTTCGTTAATGTTTTTTCTATAAATTTAGTAACAAGGGATTTAATGTAAATAAAATTCAGTAGTATATTTTGAACATAAATTTGTGTCATTATTATGATTTCCAGAATTTATAAAATCTCCAACGGATTTTTCTTTTCAGTCCAATGAATGAATAAAACAACGAATAAAACAATTAAACAGTAGCTGGAAAATTAATAATAATTACTAACATTGAAAGTCAATTGAATGCTTCCCTTCAGCAATTACATTTCTAATTTTTCGTTATTTTACATCGTCGTAATATGCCCTGTAAGTGGGATGCCAGTTGTGTATATGAATTGTTGGTTGCCTGTTTTCCCACCTTGTTTGATGCGTCGAAATGTCCAGTGTAATTGGTCTACGATTTTGTTCCCGCTGTGGTTGAACACCGATTTCCAATTTGGGTACACGCGAAGGATTGTGACCTGCAAAATTGCACGTATTAATCGTTTGCTATCAATCAATAAGTATAGTTGCAACCATTAGCTCAATAAGGTGTTTACTAATTTATTAATAAGATACTTATAAATTATTTAGACTTATATAGTATCACACCAATTCTAAGTAACCAGTCTTTTCGTAACATTGAGTCATTAAAGTTGCCAACATATTTATTTCCGAATAAATTTGATTTTCTCGAAAATGGAGCCACATTCGAGAAATAGTTATTCTAATAATTTCTGCACATTAATTTATGTCATTTGCACTTATATCATATTTACTGATGATTTAGCTAACTTTTGGGTTGATGCGCATTAGGGTGGCTCTTATTTATTCTTGTCGAAAATTTTTTCCTCGAAAATAAAAATTACAAAAGTGTTCGGGAAGAATATAAACTTTCAAAATTTGAAAAAAAGTTTTTTCCGCCAGGTTTTCGGACTTTTGTCGAAAACCGTTCGGCACACGAGAAAAAGTAATACAACATAAAAGATGCTCCTTGTCTGGATCTGCAACTTTTGTTTGACATATTTTTTTATGTAATCAATAACTTTGAGGATATTATATAAAATCGACTTTGTGAGCTGTTAAATAATTATGTAAATGTTGAATGGCCCAGGGGCACCTTTTTTTTTAATTATTTGGAACTATTCTTGGAGGTACAACCATGGAAAATCGCTCATTTTCAACTACAAATTTTATCATATCAAAATTTACATTTCTAGCACAAGACTATTAGACCATGCCTGCATAAATATTACGAATGTACAATTATCACTGAAAAGTTTCAAAAATTCAAAAATAAGATTCAAAAAAAGATTCAAAAATACGAAAAAAAATACGAAAAATACAAAAAATGACGCTGTGGCATAGTGAACCCCGTGTGACCAATTTGTGATTATAAGAAGGTGGGACCACAAAGAGTTAAGCTATTTTACTTAAAACAACGAATAAATAAACATTTAAGTAAAATAGCTTACGGTGACAGTAATTGGGTTGGGTGTCAGTAATTGGGTCATTTACCCTAGGCCAATGCTAGAAACATTATATAAAAATACAAACATAAATTTCGCTCTCAACATTCGACATACGATCTGAATCAAAACAAACGTGGGATCCTTTAAGTGGGCCACGAAACCTCTACATCAGCTACCAAATTAAAATCACGCATACGCAACAGTAGCCGTGAAAGTGTTAACGCCAAAAATGCTGTCTACACAACATGATAACAACGATTATTTTTATTAGGATTCCTGTTACCATTAGTGTTATGATTTGAATGAACGTTGGTCCAAGTCAGTTGTGTGTGATGACTTTGTCCTGGGAACCGGATATTCGTTCCCTGAGCGTGTCCTGCATTTGCCGCACTGGACGAAGCAGAAGAGTGCGCAGACCCGGCAGAGGCCGCGGCCGCAGATGCTACATGGCCAATCTGGACGACGCCAGGCCTAGAAGCAGCCGCGTTACCAAAACCAAATCCTTGGCTGTTCACATTCCCTTGATTGCCATGAACAAGTTGATGTTGTCCGACAGCCTGTGCCACAGCGCCAGAAACTCCTGCTGATCCCGCGGCGAACGACACTGATTGACTTTCCGAAATGGCCCTGAGAAAAAACATTTACATCCTCTCCGATTACACAATCGTTTCTGTCGTTATTTGTGCTCACATTAGAATATATTACTGAAATAGCACCTAAGAGACACGTGAGAACGAGTAAATGATTTTGGAAAAATTCGATAAAGACCAAACAAGAGCAGAGATTAGCTGAATGTAATTGTAGTTTTAGTTTTGATTATTTGTATGAATATAGTTGTAAAATTGTGAATGAAAATATATCAAAAAGATGTAACTTTTTTTATATTTGTTTATTCTAATGTGAAGGTAAGCTTTGGTTTATTAACTATATGAATGTTCTAAGTTTCTTTTTGTAAATGTGATTTGCTATTTCTTTTCAAGTTAATTAATAATAAAACTTTTACAATCTATAAATTTTTATGCACTGCTGAGATCGTACAGACTCATTTCTACTTTTCTTCCGGATTGCTATATGTCTCGCTTTGGCTTTAGATTTTTTTTGTAATATTGGCTTTTTTAGAGCGTCTGCCTTCAAACTTTTGTAACTTTTGTAAGTACAGCTACACGTCCGTTTTTCGTTTTTCATTTTTCGTTTGTCGTATACATTCTCGACATTCTTTTTGCCACTATTGCGTATATTGTTTTTGTACTAATGGTACTTTTCAAACAATGAGATGTAACAATGTATGGGAACAATAATGGAAGTCGAATAAAAATGTGTTACGTAACGTAACTAAATACTGAAACATCTACAAATGAATCATATCTCTGTCGAAATCGTGCTCAGTTGGCAATTTGGTTAATCAGAGAAACATCAAGCGGTTATACATGTGTGCGCTGTTTCCCAGAAAAAAGGCAGTTACATATTCGTTTGACTTATGCTTTATTGACGTTATATTGACCACTCGTAATAAAAATAGTATTTTAAAAAGGAAGGCAGCTTAACAATAATCCTTCAAAATAGAGCAGGCCCAAAAATAAAGGATGACTAAAAATACTCTAAATCGGTTGATATAAGGTAATTCGTCAGGAAATTAAATCATATTGTAGACTGAATGTTTTCAATACAAGACTTCGTTTTCCAGAAAATCGATTTTCAAAATATAATTTTGACTAATGAATCGGTTTTATATTTCTTTGTAGATTAGGATGATAATATCGTAATACGATACCTGCATTATATTTTTATTTAGTATTTCAGTCTGTGAGTATTGATAATACCAATGGTAAATTCCAATAAACCACTACAAAATCATAATCAATTAAGAATATTAATTTATAGAGACACGTGGAACACATTCTGTTTGAATTTGGTACGTGCCTATATGATAAATCGTGGAAATCGATTATCTCGAAAGCAAAGTTCCATTTGAATTTTTTTTTATTGTAGTATTGGCTTGGAACAATCTAATATGCAATTTAACGAAATTAGTAGTGATAAATGAAATGTTGTATGAAATTCTTCTTGAGTTTTTCAAATTCAATACCCAAAAATATATAAAAAAACAACTAAAATGTTATAAAAAGTTATTTCATTGCAGGCCTGTATTATCCAGGGGTAAACAGTCATATACCTAAACGTACACTTAAAATGATTTCAAAATTTGTATTTCCAAAAAACAAAGACTCGTATAAAAGATATTCATTCTAATTAATTCTGAAAATTCTAACAATTTCATTTGCGATCTTATTAGAAGTACCGCTTTATAATCGAATATATTCCTTTCCTGATAAAAATATCGTAGACATGATATACCTAAATCATAAATAACTCTTAAGCGCTTGAAGAGTTAAAAATTCGAACTATCTAAGTAAACGTTTACGTGTCTCTAATTTACTTATGTGCACTTTAACGTTCATTTAAGAATAAAATAATGTACCGAGCTACATATTTTGCAATAATATTAAAGTGAAATTATTAAATTACGAGTTTATTATCATCTATCGTTTATATTCACTGCATTTTTTAAAAGTGTAAAAGAAAGGTCCAAATATAATAATTTTACTTTGCATTCTCAATTTGTTTATTCACGAAGAATCAAATTCTTCCCTGTACCACTTATTTTAAGACACCCTATATAGCAACACTTATTAACTTTATATGCTATCTACTATGTATAATACTCATTTATAAACATATTCTATATTTTTTTAATTCCACGACATGAAAGGCGTTGCATTAAGGAGACATTCTACTCTCTCGGCCGAAAAATCGGCCACTTTTCGCTGATGGTTTTTATAATGAAGTAAACACTTAATGTTTTCCAACTTCTGGGGGTATATTTTACCACTCTTGAAATACAAGAAAAAAATATTGATCATTGTTTATTTCATTTGTTTACACATTTTTTTTGCAGTTCAGTTGGCGGCATCAAAATTGCTGGCGGTTATGATTTTGAACGACTGAATCATCGGAAATTAAAAAACCAAACATATTTTTAATCCTCAGGAGTATGGTTATCGCGCTAACCTCGAAAAAACAACTTTCGACCAAAATTATTAAAATGGTGGTCGATCGAAGTTGAAAATACCGAAAAGAGCATTTCTTTTCTGCTTAATAGATATAAAATGTGAGAAAATATTACAAAATCTTAAGATGTTTGAGGTTAGCGGGATAGCCATACTCCTGAGGATTAAAAATATGTTTGGTTTTTTAATTTCCGATGATTCAGTCGTCCAAAATCATAACCGCCAGCAATTTTGATGCCGCCAACTGAACTGCAAAAAAAATGTGTAAACAAATGAAATAAACAATGATCAATATTTTTTTCTTATATTTCAAGAGTGGTAAAATATACCCCCAGAAGTTGGAAAACATTAAGTGTTTACTTCATTATAAAAACCATCAGCGAAAAGTGGCCGATTTTTCGGCCGAGAGAGTAGAATGTCCCCTTAAGGAAACATAATTAACCTTCAGGTCTTGACAAAAAATGCAGTGTAATAGCAAATTCGTATTTTTACCACATATCCCTGTAATACTACCCAGCATGTACCTGAAACTTTTTCGTACGACAAACAGGTTCACAAGTAGTTTCAGTCATCAAGTGACTCACTACACATTTTACATCCCATGTTCCACTACATTCTTAATTTCTTAAATCTTATATTTCAGTTTATTTGTCGGTACATTGCCACGTTTGGTAATAAAAATTCCAACCGCTAAATTAAGTTTGTTTATAACTATAATTCAATCAGAGTGCATTTTCACTCTGATTGAATTTTTATCCTCCAAACAATAATAAGTTGATTTTTCTACGTGAAATGATTAATTGATTTTCAATTATGCGCATGTTAATTCAAATCCATTATTTTTCCACACACTGTCACACCGTTTTCTCGTTTCTCCGATCAAAAATACTTACGCGTTGTTGAAGCTGTTGCTTTCAGAGTAGCTAATGCCTCCGGGGCCTACTTGGAAACCCAAAGAGTGCGCATTGTTCCCCGTGTTCAGGTTGATATTTGCTGTGATCGGGATAGACAACGATCGTCCGTTCTTCGCGTCAGGTTCCTGGATGACTTGCTCCGGTATGAGCTCTGGTGGCGTGTTCCATAGTCGTTCGTCTTCTTCTGTGAGAAGAATGCGATCGTCTGCGGCATGACATGTTCCTTTGTGACACATTTACATACGACAAAATATTCCCTCTGCCTATAATTTTACCCTGGTTCTTTCTGTTCTTAAAAGGAACAATATTAAAAAAAAAAAGAAAAAGGAAACTTTGCTACTGCTTCAAACTACTTCCTACAGCGAAGTGAATCATAAATGAACAAAATGCTGTTTAATAATATTAATCCATCCCATTGTAGCATCTGTACGTATGTGTCGAAGTGTTTGTTTCACGATTATCGAGTATTATCAGTATTTTATATTTTTTACCCCACGCCGTGTGCGGGTCGCCGCCAGTCGCTACTCTTAACCACAGTCACTGAACGCCTTTGGGCGTTTCCCGCACACACTACATGGCACTGAACGAACGAATACATGCGCCCATAGCAGCCAAATAGCTAATTAGTTGCTATATTGTGCGATGAGACGTTCACTATTCATTTGGTATGATTTCTTGAAAATTTACGCGAACCTCTGACGTTGCACGGAACAGAAATCTCAGATTAAATGATTCTGATTCTGAGGATTTTACGAAACGAGAATGCACCACGCGATTCATATTTGTTTAGCTTAAGAATATATTATTTTTACCTGCCCACGCGACTAACAATGCGAAACAGAATGGTACGACGTGAAGGCTGCTCCTCGCCATGTCTCAAAGCGTTCTGACTTTTGCACGCCTCTCCTACGCCCTTTTTCAATAAGTATGAACGACCTTAAAGTCCTGATTGATATTCACCGTGTGTCCACCCACGTAATACTTTTCAACGAACGGAGTTACATTCACTCCGATGACTCGTACGCACGTAGAAAAATGTGATTTTGGGCGAGTGAGCAGCTTATTTAGCACGCTGCATTTTTGCAACAGCAAATAATAATAATAATAATAATAATAATAGTAACATGACTTTACTACACCACATAAAAAGTACAATAAAAACAGGAAAATATAGCAAAAGTAAATAAACAATGAAAGAGATTAACAGAGACAAGGATAGTGGTGTAAAGGACGAGATTCGACGAAGAAATATTATGTTGTTATTAAATTTTACTCTGATATTGGATAGGGTAAACCAACCAGTAATTGACCGCGTACCAGTGAATGACCATTAGGGCAAAGAAATGTTTATTATAAACTTAAAAATTACTATATGTTTATAAATGAAGTGTAGTTGCATTTTTAATATCCCGTATTTTTAGTTAGTCGTATTAAACAAACATTCATAACTGCAATTCTTAATAAAAATATGCGGTCATTTACTGGGCTTCTCATTCAACAATTTAGTCATTTACTGGTTGGTTTACCCTACTAAGTTCGCTTGTAGATATTAATTAGCGTTATATTAACAAATGCCATGTGGAGATTTGGCCACAATTATGCACCATTAATTTCTATTAATTCGTGTTCTATTAATTCCACATCTTTTTTTACACCAATCGCCCTAAAATTCCTGTGTACAATTAGCTTATTACAAAGAATTATTATATACAGCCGAATCTCGATAACTCGAATCTCAAGGAAAGAAAATAAGGGAAGAAAATAATGTGTAATCAACTACACAATTACATTTTAATCGTAATTTGTAATTTGTAATTAGATTACATTTTGCCCAACTCTGCTCAGAATTGTTTTCCACATTCGTGCCATTTTCCATGCCATCCTGATGAACCGCTGGCGCGTTACTCTCATTGTCAATGGTATCATTTTCGTGGCTTCCAGTTCGCTCGTCCTTTTCCATCGAAAGGTTCTATGAGTACTGCGGTTTCGCGAGTTCCTGTGTTGCCTCTGAATTTTCTGCTTTTCCAGGTCTCTCTGTCGACCCTGCCTTTTCACCATTCCCCTCTGTCGTTTCATTCTCCTCGTTACCATTCAGGCCCGCGTGAGTCTGTGCATCATCATTTTTCGGAGCCGTCTCCTTCTTTTCATCCACTTTGCCTGGCGCTGCGTTCCCTTTACCACCATCCGTCGCAACCGCGTTCGTACTGTCGCCATTTATCGTTGCAGAAATGCTTTGTGCCTGCTTTTTCTTTGAGCCTTCCGACGCCCGTTCGTTTTTATCGTCTGCAATATCGCTGGCCCCTGGCTTCATTTGGTCGTCTTTCACGACTTCGGGCATTTCTTCAGCTTGCTCGCTGTCGATTGCAACAACTGCTTTATCGGTGCAAGGGGTTTTACTCGCTGTTTGGAAATTCACGTTGCTTGAAGCTACCAGCGTCGAGAAATCATTTAGACCTAGGGTAAAGGACCCAATTACTGGCAGTCAACCCAATTACTGTCGTCTTAAGCTATTTTAGTTAAAATAACAAATAAATAAACTTTTAAGTAAAATAGCTTAAGGTGACAGTAATTGGGTTGGCTGTCAGTAATTGGGTCCTTCACCTAGGTCTAAATGATTTTTGAAGGACCCAATTACTGGCAGCCAACCCAATTACTGTCGTCTTAAGCTATTTTATTTAAAATAACGAATAAATAAACGTTTAAGTAAAATAGCTTAAGGTGACAGTAATTGGGTTGGCTGTCAGTAATTGGATCCTTCACCTAGGTCTAAATGATTTTTGAAGGACCCAATTACCGGCAGCCAACCCAATTACTGACATCTTAAGCTATTTTACTTAAAATAACGAATAAATAAACGTTTAAGTAAAATAGCTTAAGGTGACAGTAATTTGGTTGGCTGTCAGTAATTGGGTCCTTCACCTAGGTCTAAATGATTTTTGAAGGACCCAATTACTGGCAGCCAACCCAATTACTGTCGTCTTAAGCTATTTTACTTAAAATAACGAATAAATAAAATTTTAAGTAAAATAGCTTAAGGTGACAGTAATTGGGTTGGCTGTCAGTAATTGGGTCCTTTACCCTAGCGCGTAACATCGACTGAACTGTTTACTTGAATCGAACACTGTCTTTCATTTGAGTAATTTGTCGAGTCGACGAGCAATGAAAAAATATGAATATTTTCTGTGCAAGCCCAATATCTGTCGGTCGATAGAAGGTCGATAGTGCGCGCAAGGCCTTGAGGCCTTTTCAGAAGAGACACTTTCGTGACTTACAAGGGCGATAAAATAGTTCAAAAAGAATTTGAGTATTACTTCAAAATATGTAATGGACACAAGATAATTGAACAACCGTTTTTATGAATAATATTTGAATAGATATTTATTCAACTAAATTAAGAATATTAGAGGTTCAACTGTTTTGAACTGGACTCCGTGACTGAGACTGGTGGCTTTTGGAATTGTAATGCTCCAGGATAAGGGAATGCGATGGGTTTTAAAGGTTTAGGAATGTAAAAGAGGCGATGACGGGATAGGGCAGAATTGCAGGATTTTGGATAGGTGACGCATAGATAAGATGACTATGGGTAGCAGGGATGACGCAGTATTTACATTTACGTAGCATTTGGTAGTTAGTGTGAATCGTGTTTACAGAGAAAGTCGGAAGAAAACAATAAGTAAGGGTCAGTACATTACACAATCATGCCTTAATATGCAGGCAAAACGCTATATATATAAATGAATCTAATTATATATATATATTGATCTAATTTAAATTATTACTGATAGATTTATGGACTATATTGAACTTAATTAATTATTAATTCGATGAACCCATAAATAATATATATATTATCAAGTTCGAAAGATTTATTTATAGATAATAGTATTTGTAAAAATAAATTTGGATTTTTATGTAAATCATTTATATATAGATAAGCTTCTTATTGTATACTTATCTCATGATATATAAATTATATATATATAGATGAATCTAACTATATATATAAATATATATATAAATAGTTCACTGGTCGTTCAACCACATTCCCTCAATTGTGAACCACGACAATTCTTATTTTGCCACCATTTCATCTTTCATACCTGTTTGACAAAGACTATTTATGCTCACAGTCGCGAGCACACGTGAGGATTACCTTTTTAATTCCCTCGCGTCTGTAAGGCCCAAGTACTTAACCGTTGCGGTACGCGCGTGCTGACGATTGTCACTCGCTAAATTAATATTGAATGACTGGTGGAGCTAGTGGTGTCGAATTTCGATAATAAATTTCGTATTAATTGACGGAACGCGATAACTGGTTAAACTGAATTATAACGTGAGCGAATATGATCCGGATGATGACCGTAAGAAAAGTTAGAACTATCGTGTCTCGAATAATAGACCGTACGACAGTTGAAACGTTAGTAATGAATGTTTTCACCTATTGGTGTCTGTATAAACACATTCGTACTTATAAGAACACAACGAGAATTGTTCTTCTTTTTGTATCGCAACGAAAGTTTGATGTTCACAAATAACTATCCAACTTTTTCGAAATTCCGACTGTGAGCATGCTTGTAGATATTTTGGGAGGCGATAAAAATGTGATTGATCGACTTTTTTCAGAGAAAAGGGACCTCTTCTCTGTCAATGTATCGGCGGAGGAGGAAACCTTCTCCTTCAGGTTGAAATGAAGGAGAAAATTAAAAAATTTGGTGGTACAAAAAATTATAGCAATATACGGATTAACAAATGTGGTGTAAAGTAATGTATTGTTCAGAGCGAAGAATGTCTAAATTCTTGAAAACTGCATCTTTTTGTCATGCAAATATCTTCGAAGCATTCCTTGGAAAATAAGAAATTGCCTGTCGTGAAACGATGAATGGATGTTCAGCTGCAGTTGACGTATTTAAACGAAATGTGACATGGGGGGGATAACCGAACAATATGGTGGGAAAAACCTATTATTTAATTAGCTCTTGAACAGCCAGTTGATTTTTATCTAACTATGATAACCTTTGACAAGTGTGTTTTATGATACTGCAACATCTAATGAAACAAGAATCGATCAAGCATTTACTAACTTTGTTGTAGCCATTATTACTATTTATTTTTATAGTAGATAATGAAATTGCATACAAATTTAAATTGAATTAGTGGAATTATATAACAACAGAATAATTTGACAAATTTCTAAATAGAATCATAAAATATATGGTAAATTTATAGTGGAAAAACAAGGATGACATTTTAATGGAAATAAAGTTACGTAGTCACACAACGAAGCTACGATATATTGCTCTAAGTAAGACCGATTTGTGTGTGACTTGTAAGAGCATATGATATGTCGTACGAACTCAAAAGCGAAAACTAACATTTCTGACCCTTTGCCAAATTATTGATAAATTAAAACAAGCTTTCTATAGTTTGTAATTCCCATTAGTATTATTAACTGAACTGTACAAATCATGATTATTATTATTACTATTTTCAAATTTCAATATTTATGGAATATAATATCTAAACACATTTCTGTCATGCACTAATCTATCGACGCATCACAAATATTATAACATTAATAAGAAATTTAATTTAGAGCTACAAATAGTATCAAACTTTTGTCTGATAGTGTACTTTTGTTAGCCGACAAATAGTGTTGAGTCATTCACGGATGCGAATTTCCTTCATATCGTTTTTTATTTTTCGCCCTTAGTCAGATTAGTCAGATTATTGGTTTTATTTGTGGAATTAAAGAATAATTTAATTTCATTAGAAGTATTCGCTTGATACTATTATATGGTTTAAGAGACCAATTCTTGCATTTCAGACATCTAATGAAAAAATATTATAATTAATAATTTTAAAATGACAATTTAATGTTATTTTTTAACTAATTCTTTGTTATTGAAATAATGTTAATCAATTTTTAAAGTTTTTAATGGATGTTCTTTCTATTACAATAGGTATAAATCTATTTTATACCTATTTTATAACTATTTAGATAGTTGCAATCAAGCTTCATCGTCGGCTCGACAAATTACAAAATGAATTTCAAACCGAATTTAAATAACAACGAATATTACCCGTGGCTTGTTATTATTACTTGGATCAAAAGGCACCGATGTATTACAGTGTTGCTTGAAAAAACACGTGCGTCATTGGATATCCACGAACCGTCAGACGATTGGGCATATTGTAGGTAATATTTAATCATAGGAATCCACGATAAATCATGAGATAATCAATACTACGTCTGCCACGAAATGATGTAGATGCGTTTCTCGGTTTTTAGTCAATTAACGGTGGTGATTCACGTTATTTATTCTCTAAAACCATACCTTACTCGCAGCAGCTGACTCCACTATATGCATTTTTGGCCACATTTGCCTTGAATTGGTTCATTTACAACCCGCAACGATAAAACAAGGCAATTGAAATTTTTCAATATTCCTTAAAATTCATGCGGCGGGTTTTACCGAAAGCTCATCATTAAGCTACTCATCATTAGTTTATGCAAGTATGATATTTATTACGATAATTACCACTTCCCTATTGTAAGAAAATCGAACACACTATATCATGATCGCTACTATACTCGAGCTAAGTAAGTTCCGCATATGCTAGAAATAAATAAACACAACATTTTTTAAAATTAAAAAAAATTTCTGAAAACCCTCTAATGACAAAACACATTTCTATCAAAGTTTCACTTCTTTAATACTTTTCTATAAAAATGTATACGTGCATAAACATCCGCAGTTTACTCATCATTCACAAAGCAAGTTCGTAGGACTACTTAGTAAGTGGGAAATTATACTTATTTCATATTTTTGGTAGGACCTCAAAAAGTGAGTAAAAAAAATATATAAATATATAAATATATAAATATATAAAGGGTTTTCTCCCGTGAATAAATTAATAATTAATAAAGACCTATAATAATTGTATAAAATTTTTCATAATATCAACTCCTTGTTGCTCATTTGTACTTCAACGCCCAATTGAAAAATTCTTTATTTCACACTATAGGCGACGACTAATAACTTCAAAAATACATGATATAATTACCGAAAGATTTGTTGCACACTCTTTTAAGGGGACCGTCCGGTCAAAACGCTCGAAAAATAGGTGATCTTTGTGATTTTTTTCCAAAAAAGCATACAACTTGCAGTAAAAAAACTTCAAGGATAAAAAAACTTTTTTTTTTATTTTTCTGTAATGGTTCTAATTTTACGTGGCGCTCAGTGCACTGCTGCAATAAAAGAAGCGTAAACAGTAGACAGTAGAACTCAACGTAGGATTATCTGAAATAAAAAAACCAAAGATATTCTGATAGGTCATTTCAATCGCTATCGCACCAACCTTTAAGAAGGCAAATAAAGCAAAATGGCGATGTTTGGTACACGTTTGAACGCAAACATGCGAAAAATGGCGTAAATCTGCGCCTAAAAATGATAAAAAAGAAGAACTAAGACCTCTAAAATTAATGCTCAAAGGCTGATTCGATGGTGAATTCAATTACAAAGAAAATGCCACCAAAATTTTTGGAATCGGTTAATAATTTCTTTTGTTATGCTGTCTACCGTTCGGAAACGTCATGATTCGAGAAAAACGCGTTTTACATAAGTGCCGAGTGACCGGGTGTTACCCATGAATTTGCCGCTAAGTACTCAAATGCACATCGGGAATTTTACGAATTTCAAAAAATCCTTTTAATCGCGTATTCTTAAAAGTTTGAACATTCGAAAAATGAAATAAAAAAAATCGTTTCTTATACCGGACGGTCCCCTTAAAACATTACTAAAGAAATGATGTAAAATTCATATTCCTTGGTCTTACAACCTCGTTTATAGTAAATCCCAAAAATCGTCCCAGATGGGAATCCCCTACACCTTGAATATCAATTCAGCCAAAAAAGCACGCGCATCGTAATTCGCAACCGAAGAACTACATACGTATATCCACCATTTTCAGACAATTTTGCACTGAAAACAACCACGTGGCGTCAAGTTCGATACGAAAGGAATCTTCAGACGAAGACTACGAGTCGTGATTCTTGTTACGTAGGCAATGTGAGACAATGAGCCCACGTAGACGTTATTTCGTAATTGCGCTAGCTTGACATTGAACCCGCCAGGCAGATGTTATATACATACATATGTACCTCACCTTCAGAGACAATAGACACCTCTGGTTAAACGGAACGAGCGGCTGTCTAGAGCCACTGCGGGATTAATGCGCAGAAGGTAATCAACTTTCGCGTTCGGGTATTTCCCGGCGTCATCATTCGACCGTTCAAAGGCAAGAAATCCGTCTGCCAGCAATCCGATTAAGGATTTACGATTTTACGTAAACTGTTTGGTTCGCTTGTTGCTGAAAACTGTCAGATGATGGCTCTACGAGATGTTTATATTTATTATAGTACAGAAACACAACTATTTTAATCTTTGCCCGATGATAAGGAGATCATTGATGCGCCGAGTTTTAATGACTATTTGGACGTATTACAAATATATATTAGTAATGTTGTTCTGTATGTAATAGATATTAATAATTTAGACTAGTTTTATTTAGTATTGAAATACAGGGGGTGGGTTTGTATATTATTGTGGATCCTTTTTTTATTTCTTTTTGTACATTTTTGGGCGAAATTTAAAACACCGACAAATGTTGAATTGACTCCACTCAAAGTCGTTCACTTTTTTTATTTTGAAAACCATAAACTGATTACTCGTTTATCCGAATTACGTTAGGCGACATGAGATTGCAGTAATAACACTGTTGACGATTACTTAACAGTACAAGACAAATGAAATAGTAATTGATTTGGGAAAGATGTTATCAATATTGCGAAAACAATACAATTGGCAACTAGAATGAACAAACTGATGAAACAGAATTTACGTAATGTTTGTATAAATAATATTCTTATCTATTTTGAAGCTTTCCCATGTTCAAAACCAGTTTAACCAGTTTTTACTTTGAATTGCATAAAGACAAAAATACCATGAAAATGGTTTTAAATTAAATGTGGATCTGCATAATTCAGGATAGGGAAACTGCAGCGCGCGACATAGGAAACTTTGAAATTTGTAATTTTTATTTAATTCGTAATTTGTTTTAAATATTTACGCTAACTAGTGTGATTTAATTTAAATTGTTAATGTACAAAGCCAAAAAGGTACTTTTTACTTTTAACACCTATAACTTGCGAACGCATGACCATAGAAAAATTTTCACGAGTGTTTTGGAAAGCTAAGAAATTTTCCTTTTAGTTCCTTTAGCTATCAATTGAATGAGATTTTGTTTTCATCGTATAAAATTCGGTTTAAAATGATTCCTAAAATTGCATATTCTCTATTTGTTACAAAACATGATGCCACTTCGAAGAAAATTATGGAATGATTTAAGTGTCTATATTTTTTTTTCGAGTTAAAAGTGCCCATAAACACTGTGCAAAAGGCCACACCGATCAGATTTTTTCCCATATATCCTAGGTGGTGAAACATGCGCTATGGTCTGAAAAATTGAAAGATCACCTATCTTACGCTACTTTTCACTTCAATCCATTTTTTTGTTTTCGTACCTTTTTAAGCTAATGTTTGAGTCAGGTATATGTAGAAGTATCAGACCCTTCTGAGTCTTTTGAAGATGGCCTGTTGGTCAAGACTAGGGCTCTCATTATCCGGATATCCGGATACTCAGATCCGGATTTCGATTCGGATTTCGAGTTATAACGAGCAATCCGGATACTCCGGATAATCCGGATACCTAGTACCTACCTAGTAGGTAGTAGGGCTCTTACTATCCGGATATCCGAGTATCCGGATTGCTCGTTATAACTCGAAATCCGAATCGAAATCCGGATCTGAGTATTCGGATATCCGGATAATGAGAGCCCTAGTCAAGACTGTTTTACGTTGACCGTGTTGCGCTGACGGTTTAAAGACCAAGACTCACCTCTCTGCATTTTCCATGGTTAAGGAAGACGTGGACTTGGAATTCGAGTACAGAGAAGGTGATTTAGAAAGCCAATCCGGATTAGTCAAGGACTACGAGTCCACCCTGATTGTCAGTACGGCAGTTAGGCTGTCTCTTAAAATGATTTTTTTTTTAAATTTAAGAATTCAATCCGAAACACCCCCGATTTATTTTCCTCCGCTTTGGTAAATATGTGTGCAAATTTCGATTCGATCAAACAACCCTAAACCCTGCCTCAAGAGGCTCAAACTTTCGATCGAGACTGCGCTCTTGCAAACAGCTCATTTTTTAATATGCAACCCTGTATGTAAGCTAATGTGTGATGGAACTATAGTTGTAACTATCGATTTCTTATCGATAACTTATTGATACTTAACGATAATCGATAAAATCGTTAAGATATCGTTAAGAGGTGGAAGAACGAAGGCGGTGCAAGTTTTCCATTTCTCTAGTCCTTGGACTATGGCGGTAAAATAGTTATGCATTCCAGGAACCTCTGTTCGAAGTGAACGATTATTTTCTAAAGCTGGACAAAAAAAATAAAAATAAATAAAAAAGTTTATAGTATATCGCAACTTTAAGCTTCTTGAGGCCGGGTTCAGAATAATCCGATTGTGCTGAAATTTTGCATACTTACTTAGCACACCATAAGGAATAAAATCAGCGGGTGTCCAAACATGTTATTACACCTTCAATTTTAAGGGACACCTTAACCCACACAGCACCATAACATTGCAGCAACGTCTCTGCAATATTACAGTGCAAGATTGCAATGTTGCACCATAACATTGCAGAGACGTTGCAGATTCAGTCCTATGTCCGCCTTCGCAATATTGCAGGTGTGTATTTTTGCAATGTTGTGGCAGCATTGCAAACACGTAGTCCTGCAACGTTCCGGCAATGATTCTGCAACGAAACGGCAAGAAAAACGGCCAACGAGAAATTCTAGCATATCCAGTTAAATGAAACATGCTGTAGAATCTACTCGACGTCATATTTCAAATTTCATCAAAGTCATAGTAGCTTCAGAATATTGCTGTACTGTTTCTACAATATTGCCACTAGGGTTTATACAAAAACCGACTTTTGAAAAAACCGGTTTTCGAATTCCACTATTCCCAAAAAACCGGTTAAACCGGTTTTCGAATTTTCACAGAGAATATATAATTAAAATAGTAAATAAATATTCGTACTCATTTCAATAATGTTCAGTTTCCTTAATATTTGTGGAATTTCTAAAATATAATAAAATAAAATATACTCTATCTATACAAAACCAAATAAATAAATAAAAATTAAATTAACTCAAATCCGTATAATTTTTTAATTCGTTTAATATTTATGGATATACAAAAATATAACACAATCCCATAGACTGCGTACAGAACCAAATGAAAAGAAAAGACTAAACAAAAATACTCACAAAATATCAATCTTTTACAATGGTACGAAATTATAAATCGTTATTCCATTTAGTATTTTTCTTCAGAAAATATGAACTCATGAAGATTAGTTTCACAGTAATAACTAAACTGTTACCTACTACAATATACTACAATAATTAAATAATTAATTTAAATAATTAATCGGTTTTTAAAAACCGGGGTTAAATAACCGGTTTTAAATTATGAAACCGGTTTTCGAATTTTTCAAATTCATAAATAAAAACCGGTTTTTAAACCCGGTTTTTAAAAACCGACAAACCCTAATTGCCACTACGGTATTGCACGGCAATATGTAGGCAATTTTGCTGGATCGTTGCCACTGAAACATTGCACATTGATTTGCGCGCAATATTGCCGAAATATTGTAGGATCGTTGCCAGTGGAACATTGCACGGCAACGTTCTTGCAATATTGATGCAATATTGTAAGATCATTGCCACTCCAATAATGCACGGCAATATTGCAGGAACGTTCCTACAATATTGCGATGCAACCTGCAACAACGCAATATTGCAGCAATGTTCCTGCAATACATCTGCAACGAAGTGTGATGTATGGGAATGACAGTGATTTCCTGCTAACGGAAGTGTCTTCTTGAAGGCTGACAGCCCCGCAACACCCTGAGCCTTTCCCGGAAGTCGCCAGAGGCTGACCCGACCTTGGTGCCCCTCGGAACGATCATGCGTTTATGCCTGCCGTGACTCAGCACATTCAGGGCGGATTAAGACTTGCTCTACGTGGAATGCAGATGTGCAGGCTTATAAATTCCTGCTCCTTATTCCGCTTTCTTCCTTATTGACGGAAATATTTCACCCGCGCTGAATGCATCGTGAAGCAAGATTAGGCTCTTCACATAATTTAATGCTCGATTAAAACCTTAGAGTTTAGAGAATATATATATTTTTAAATGTATATATGAAACAAAATTTTAGTACCGCTGTACAAAAATTAATTATTAATATAATTTCGACCGTAATTATCAATATAATATGTTACATTGCGCCGAAAACATATTATGCTGTACAAAAATTTCAGAATATTCAAAGTCTTGGGGGTTTGATATATTTATGATACGTCAGTATTTCCCAACCTTTCTTTGAGTCGTGACCCTCTTTTATAATATTCAAATAACTTGCGACCCCCCTTCCCCCCATGGAAGGCAAGGTAAACTTATTAAGGGGTTATACCTAGTCAGGAGGCCGAAAAGAGGCGAATGTTTGTGAATTTTTTTGGAAAAACGGAAGCATCTATTTTTACAGAACTTTTTGCGCTTAAAAGAGCAATATCTAAAGAAGATTTGGTAATTTTTTCGTAAAAAAATATTTAAGTTTATAATAAAATTACAATTGATATCCAAGAAGCCTTTTTAAAAAGTTGTTTTTGCGGTGAGCACTGCCATTCGAAATAAGATTGTCTAAAATAAAAAAACAAAAAAGATTTCGTTAGTATATTAATGCATCTTTCGACTGACGGCGGGGGATTTTCGAAATATTAATTTAAAATAAAATGGCGGCTATTTAAAGTTTGAAGGACCTGATTTTCGCACGAAAAACGGCCATTTTTCGTTGATAAAATCTAAAATATACATTAAAAAAAATGCGAACGACATTCGATAGATTTTTATCTAAAAAATAAGCCCACAAAATTATAGAAAGATTGGTGCAGTTATTGTTGAGATATCTTACTCACCGTTCTTAAAAAGTCTTGGATGTCGTTGTATTTTTATTATAAACGTTAAATATTTTTCTACAAAAAAATTACCAAATATTCTTTAAATGTCACTCTTTAAAGTACAAAGAGTTCTGTGAAAATATATGCTTCCGCTTTTTCAAACAAAAATTCGCAAACATTAAGGTGAAGAAAACTCATTAAAGATATGTATTTCAGAATATAATTCTAACTTAATAATATTTTTAAAAAAAAAGGATTGCTCTAAAGTTAAAACCTTCTCATACGAAACACTTCGATGGCTAACGACTGTTATTTCAGACATATTCACTTTGCAGAAATAGTGTTAATACTTTAGAAAAGGTACAAAACATGTGAATATATGGAAAATACAAACCCTACAAAACTATTTTTCAGAACTTTACACCACTCAGTAGGTATTAATCGTACGTTGAATGCAGGGTGCATTTAGCTCAATACTTTCATTCAACAAACTTTTATATTAGCTTCTAATGTTGCTAAGATTGAACATCTTTATCATCTTTAAAAAGTAATACTAATGATAGATAACATATCTAATTTGATTCAATATTTTAAATTTGTCCAAATCGTCGCTATTATTTAACATAACTAACTAATAACATACTCCCCTTCATTCATGTCGTTACTATGAAATAATATTTTCGTTGATTTCGTAAGCACTTCTTGCTTATACTATGTTTCGCTATGAATAAGAGACAACCGTGCAACGTGAAAAATTGTGCAATAATATTTCACCGTATTTACTCTTCTCCTCTTCAGATGAACCGTTTAGTCGACAGCAAATTCAACGAATGGATAATCAGAAGGTATCAATTTGTTCCTTGCTACCCAATAATCAATTAACCGCAGAATTATCTTAACCGATACGTTGATCGGGTCGATGAAGAAATACGCGTCATTGATTTGCACATCTTTATGCAAAATTTCGCTCTTTTTTGAAAACAGAAGAATCATTATCCTTGATCGATTATCAGGTACAACAGGATGCAGCAACGATGACGATTCGATGTATAGATTATTATTTATGACTAACATAAAGTGCGATTTCTCACCATTGACAGTAATAAGGAATGAAAAGCTGATTTGTACTAGGTATTAACCGTTTGAGTAATTTATTCTGATTCATCCTTTCAGAAATCTCGATATTTGAATATTTCTGTTCTAATCTTTTGTGATTTAAAATCCTCAAAATCGGCTCTATACTTCTTCCAAAGGAGATTCCAAATTTCCTAAAAAATTAATACAAACCGTCGAGTGAAATAAGTGAAGGCGTGAACGATATTTGGTTTCTCTTATTTTGGAAAGTAAAAAATGGTCCAAAACACTTTAAATTTTGTTTAAATAATCATAGAAGGTATATCTATTTTTATTATTTACGAGCTTGAAAAAGGGAAAACTTAGAATTTACTGTAATTTCTATAAGAAAGTTGAATGCAGAGTTCCACTCACGTTTCATTTCGTACGTAGATATTCTTCGACCACGCTCGACCTCTCTAAGAGAATTTTTAAATGTTTTGGTCATTCACGCGTCGGAAAAAAACCGATGATTTAACTATGTGATTTAGCTGTTCAACGTTTAGTGCTGTCGAGGACCGTCGAACGCCAGTTACCGTTGACGCAAATAATGATTTGTGCCTTTCCCAAAATCAAACGGTGCTTCGACGATTCTATTATATAAGATAATCTTCCTCAAAGTGTTACTTCACAATTGTGCGTGTTTCCCACTCGCGGAGGAAAACTATTGAACCTATTAGTTTTCTTTTTTTTTCTTCACTGTCACAGGGTTATCGAGAATCGATGCAAGCATTGCAGTGGAAAAACATTACGAACAAGATGAGAACTAGACTTTGTTTGTTTAAAATTATAAACTAACGACTGAATTTTATTCGAGGAAAAACAATTTTTTAGGATCGATTACATTGATATGCTTTCATTATGTAGCCACATAAAAATAATTTTAAATTGACAGTACTGCGTGATTTATATTTTATACCATTATTTAATTAACTAAAACAAAGGCAAATGAGGAGATTTTAATATACATTTTTATTAACATATGTCAAATATGTTGAACAAAAAAGGCAGTTGTAGGTTGAAATGAAACTAAGGACAGTGGAATGAAGAATAATCAATGAGTAATGTCTATGACGAACATAATTATTGAATTTAAAATTCTCTGAAGGATACTTCATTTTCAGGTACTATATTTTATGTAATCAGTCGTTATTTATTTAGCTTTCTCTTAATTGTGAAAGCTAGTTTGCAAAACAAATTTTACCATACTTGTCTTTATCATTTATTTAAAAAGAGTTGAAATAATTTTATATGAAGACACTATTACTTTTTTAACAAATAACCAGTGAAACTAAAATTTCACAAAGACATCCGGAGAACATCCATACCAGACGTTCTTGTATACATTCAAAGGATGTCCTGAGATAATCTAAATGTTCCCTGTAGGTCCTCGTTAAGCTCTTCAAGTGTTGTAGGAAGCTCCCATTTACAAAGTGGAACGTCCTGAAGACGTGCTGTGCCAATATCCTCAGAACATTTTCTGAATGCCCGAAAATAAAGTTAAATACGCCCAAAAAGTGTCTTAAAGACGTCGTAAAGACGTCTTCACCTGGTCTGAATTAGGACATTAAGGGGGGAATCCTATTCTTTGGGCTAAAAGCATAGCAAAATTTTAGATTTTTTTTAAAGAAACTAGCGATTCGAATAAGCCGAAATTTGAACCACGTTTTATGCATCTTTGAAAAAGTTTTTAGTATTTTTTTATTAATTTTTAATAGTAAATATAGAATTTATCGTGCACGATATTTCTGTAACCACTGAACCGATTACCTTAAAATCCAGCGGACGACGAATTTTGCGCGGCGTGCTGGTCGATCATGTATAACTCCTACATTTGTTAAAAAAAAATTTTAAATATAATTTCGACCGTAATAATTAGTATAACTGATTTCGGCGCACAGGTTCGGTCAATTTTGAAAATTGAAACCAAAAATTGACCGAACCTGTGCGCCGAAATCAGTTATACTAATTATTACGGTCGAAATTATATTTAAAAAAATTTTTTAAAAATGAATGGCGAAACATCTACACCCAATGTTAAGGAAAGTTTCTTTTCGTTTATATCAAGATTGTACGGACTTGAAGCCTCGAAAATACTGAAGGATTTATCTAGCAGTAGATCCCATTTAAAAAAAAAAAAAATTGACCGAACCTGTGCGCCGACATCAGTTATCCTACATTTGTTATTACAAATTAATAAAAAAAACTATTACTTCCCCAAAGATGCATAAAAAATGGTCCAAATTTCAGACGACTCAAATCGCCAGTTTCTTAGAAAAAAATCTCCAATTTTGCTATTTTTTTTAGCCCAAAGAATAATAAAAAAAGTATTTCCCGGTGACGGAAATCGACTCAGACTTCCAGCTTACAAAGCAACCGCTATTCGCAACTACCCATCACCCTTCCTTCTAAATACTTTTAATTTCTAAGTATATCACTATTATTATATACAACAAAACTTGTCACCCAACCCAGTAGATTCCCAAAAAATAATTACAATAATAGAATATTAATTTGAAGAGATAATTACTCACGATAACAGACTATTAACTTTATAGGCTAATCATTCACAATAATGGAACAACACCCATACAGCTCAACCCACAAAACTTCCGTTACATTATTACCTACTTTTCACAATCTCATGCGCCCGTCTGTGCGATTTTTTGTACGGACAAATGTGCCGAAAGGAGCGGAGGCAACGGAGCCGATACGACCGAATGCTATATAAGATGACGGAGGCGGCAATGGAGTCAGTCATTCTCTTACACACTGCGACTGCGTCAGGATCATTCGAATTCGCGTGTTCGGTAGTGAGAACCAGCGAAAAGTTATAAACTATTTTTATCTCGAGCAATATCCAGCTGATTACTCGCTAGTAACATGGATATCAGGATCTTGACATTGCTGGTGTTAATCAGCGTCGCTGGATCTATGGCTGACCTTCGCTCGCCCCCCCTCAGGATACGCAGAAGTGAGTAGCCGTTGAGCGAAGACAAACACACAGCCGAACACGTAGCGCTTGATAACAACAATAATAAAGAAACGTTGAACAATTTCTGTCTTAACAATGTGAATGCACGAATTTCTTTCTCCTGATAGCTGCACTCTGTCTCGCGTTGATCGTTAATTACGCACTCGTAGCTAACAATCCCGATACCCAACAATTCTGACGTAGCAAATCAAGTCGTTCCTAAGCGACGCGAGTTAGTCCCATGTGACACTTTGTTTCCATGGCGTGGTGTGTAATTCCATCAAAATAATACGTTCCGTGTATGTACACGCGTGACTCACTCTGCACACAGAGGTGTCGTTCAATCGTTTCACATTGCGATAAACATCGAATATTATTTTCAAAGAAATCGTCTTTCGTTGCGTAAGGCAACGATGGAAAAAATTATGTCCAACAATAAGTTACGTAATGTGCAGTTAACCGGATTCGCGGCGGGATACGGAAATTTCAGGGTAATTGTGAGAATGGCAGCTGGCCGTACTTTGTGAACCCGAGAAATGTTAATAGATTTCTGATGGCGGCTGTTAGGAAAATGTTTAAGCGCGCTGACGGAAATCGGCGTGTTTAAAACTGTTCGTGGAGGACTTTACATTCAGCTGTGGGCTTTTATTTATCTTTGAATTTGTTCTTTTGAGGGAAATGCAGAGTTAATTTGATATTTATGGAAGTTTGCAGACACCCTTGTGACATGTATATTGTATCTACTGTTAATTATAGTTAATTACTTTGTTAGGTAATTATATTATTAAGGGAATATCTTGTACAGATTTTTTTGTCATGTGTAAATATTCATTTTGTGATATAATTAGAAAATATCAATGTTCATTGGAAAAACAATATTTCAAAGAAACACTTAAGGTGGGATTTCTGAATTAATAAAAAATACTTTTGATACATCATTTCCCGAATTACATGCAAAATACTTATTAAACTTTATTAATAATCGATACTGCAATCAGAAAGTATCGTCTCGCAGGGAAACTTTTTTTATACCTACACATATTTATTACCATCCAAAGAAATTCAGATGAAATCAGTTCTTTTTTTAATATAAGAGCATATGTACTAATTATTAGAATTGAAAGTAAATGGTAGCTTAATTTAAAAAAACCACATATTACGAAGCTGTTTTACTTCATAAAATATCCGCGAAGGTTGCATCACATTTTTAAAAATATTCAAATCGCCGATTAGCAATTAATCACAATGAACGATTAAGAAATTAATTTATTTGTCTGTTTTCATCAGTGCAAAGTCAGATGTTTGTGTATTATGTTTGAGTAGTAATATCGATAATCGATATCCTTAAGTGTGTAACGTTAACACTGTCATTCCTACAGTACATTCTCCTTTGTATGTAAATGTCATGTACATACATATGTGCTGATGCACAACGAGCGAAGATAACTCGTCACGACGTTTACGAACCGGGACCTTATTACATTTTCAACCTTGACCCCTACCAAGATACTACACTTTCTTTCAACTTCCTTTGCTTTTCTTATTTCTGGCTCGATCGCAGCATCAGGACGCTCGAACCATCTACACGATACGAAATTGTACGCAATGTTTGTAAATCTTTTGAGTTGCAGTAGGTAATTCAATATCAAAAGCATAATAGAAATTTTTATACAGGACGCCCCTTAAGGGAGAATACCACTGTGATAGCTGGAAAAATAAGCTATCCTTAAGAATTTTTTTCAGGAATAATTTACAATTTTCATATAAAATTTGTATTACCTACTTTTAGGGAAACGTTTTAAGAGACTATAAAAAAATTAATAGGAAGACAGGCATAAATTTTAATATATTAATTACGGAAATTTTAATATATTAATTACGGAAATTTTAATATATTAATTACGGAAATTTGAATATATTAATTACGGAAATTTGAATATATTTATTAACTATGGAACAGCAGGTCTGAAATTAAATTTAATTTTTTTGTATTAACTATACGAGTGTAGTTTTCGTTGCACGTACCGGTTTCTTAAACAAATTATTTTTGTAAAAATGGTGCGCTTTGGAAGAAAAGTTTTGATAATTCGCGAATAAGATGGACAGTTTTTCGAGCGTATTTAAAAAATGTTGTATTCGATTAAAGAATCCGTACAAGCAACGGAAATTACACTCATATAGTTTATAAAAAAAATGAAATTTGATTTCTAAAAGATTAATTAATATATTCAAATATATGCATGTTTTTCTACTCATTTTTTTATAATTTCTTAAGACATTGTACTGAAGGTAGGTAATAAACATTTTGTACCAAAACTGTGAATTATTCCTGAAAAAATTCTTAAGAATCGCTTGCTTTTCCAGCTGTCATAGTGCTGTTCCCCCTTAAATTCCTAAGTAGTCTCTTTTCCACCTCTCCTCCTTTCTACATAACTACCTCATTCAGGAAGAAAAAAAAGAAAAATGGTTCTATAAATACACTATGAGATAAACGCTGTCAAAAATGTAATCAGAGAAACGATAATCGTAATCTTGATATGTAAATAGGAATTTAATGATATCTAGTAACTGTGAAAAGAATGCTCAGATAAAATAATCCTCCTAGATTATCGGCTATGTAGAAATCGAGGAAGTGTAGAATCCTGTATTAGCTAGAAGTAAAAATATTTCACCACATATGTCCCAATAAATAAGTCACATTTGACACGAATTGACCTATGCATGTAGGAAAACAAGGGTCATTTTGAACATTTACTGTTATCAATCTTTAATGGCCCTAGTCTTATAAGTTTGCATTTTTGGCACTCTTTTCTTCTACTTACTGCTCCAACCAGCTCCTTTAAGGAGACCAGAGAATTAAAGGACACCTTGTATATGTTCCTAAATATTTAGGGCACACTTTACAATCGTCTATTTTATTCAGGAACAGTCTAGATCATGTTCGAAACTCGTTAGCTCTTTTCTGTTTACCGAAAGCCAGCTTTCAAGGAATACTACGTTGTGTATAAAGTCGCCTGACAAATGTTAAGAAATTTTAGTGAAATCCCGAGTTGAGTCATTCAGCCTGTACCATAAATTACGATGACGGCATATTAAAAACCAAATATTTCCTGCTTCCTGCTGACGAGTTCTTTTGTCTGAAAAAGAAAATGTTTTTTATCGAGGAAACTGAGTGTTATTAGTAAAATTAGTATTAGTAAAATATTTTACAACTGGATTTCAAGATTTCTTTTATTTATTTATTTAATAATAACTTAATAATGGTTTTATACCTGCTCAATATAACCGAAAGAATTTACCCAATTTCTACAGGTAAACAATTACCTCAAAATTAATTTATTAATATCAGGCTAAATGTATCTTTATTTATATTTTAGCCTACTACTAACAAAGTTCTCCACGTTCATTCTTAATCTTCCCATTTATTCCACAAAGCAACGGGGAAAACCCGTTTCTATACGAACAAATTACTCTTGATAATTAAAATTCTTGTTAACATTTAAATGTGTATTATCGAATCAGTGTTACGTTGAAAACTTTCCTGCATGCATGCATGTGTGTGTGTGTGTCTCACCCATCAATCGTTCGTCGTAGTTAGATTTCCCACAAAAATAATAGGAAGAATACACTACGGAAGACTGTTGGATTAAACTTTCCATCAAAAGGAAGTACAGAGCCCGTCGACATTAACATCCGTGCCTGATCCTCGACATGTTGAAACTGTTTTCCGTCCTGCATGCACGTGCCTGGTGAAGGAGCTGTCACTCGACACTCGAAACGCATGTCGGCAGTAACACCGAAGTGCACGAACCCCCACAAAACCCACATCGCGACCCGTTTTACCGGGAACAATTAACAAAACGAAAAATGGTATTTTGTTTCTTTTCATCGGCGAAGATGGATTGCAAGAAAGTGGTAAATCACGTGTCGTGGAATTCGTTGGGATGCCGAGGGCGAAACGGGAGTCCCCGACTGCTGAAAGCACTGCTAAAACCACTGCTAC
The DNA here is from genome assembly GCA_929113495.1 of Andrena minutula. Lineage (NCBI taxonomy): Eukaryota > Metazoa > Arthropoda > Insecta > Hymenoptera > Andrenidae > Andrena > Andrena minutula. Next base: position 43,091,861 of record OV815994.1, read on the forward strand.
ACCCTCGTCCTCCTCAGACCCACCTACCACTGCCTCCGCTGCACTCAGCACAAGTCCTGCAATGAAGAAACCAGATCCCTCAACTAGGTCTACGCCCAATTCATATCCCACAACCAGTTCCACACCTGATTCAAGTTCAACGACACCGAAACCGAGACCATCGACCGGATCCACAGCGGCCACTTCCACCGCGTCGCCCAAAGCCACGGCAGCGACGACACCCACGTCGAAAAAACCAGCGGATTCTGGAAAATCAAAGAAACCAGGTTCATCGACCGCGGCGCCGACACTAGGCTCGCGCATCGATCCGTCCATGGACGAGCCTGAGGAATCCGGCAAGATGCCTGAGCCGAAGCCTGACACCCAGCCGGGACTATCCCAAGGAAGTCCCATCTCTGTTGGATTCCAAAATCCCTATCCTCCATTCTTCATGCCAAGCTTCGTTCCTAACATGGCTCCTTATAATCCTTACGGTGACCCTACGTTCAACTCTATACCAGGTCCCAACAACTTCGCGTGGACAGGGACCAACAACGGACCCGGAGCTGCATCGTCCTTTGCTAGTGCGTCAGCTGGAGGCTTCGGCGGTTCAAGCAACGACAAAACGCCGTCGCTCGGTGATCGCGGGGCATTTGTCGACAACACACCCAGTGTGTCCAACTTCCCCGGTGCGTCTAACATGCCCAATGTAGTTAGTGCAGGGGATATGATAATAATAGAGGAGGTAATATTAAGGGGAGGTTCTGGTCTAGAGCCCCAAAAAATAGGTGATTTTTAGGAATTAATTAAAGGAAAACTACTGTGTATACTTTAATGGGACTTGTTGCAATGTATTAAGGATGTCTTAAGTTATAGAAATATATTTTTTGTTTTATAATTAATCAGTGCAGACAGCCCTGGGGAGTCGTTAAAGTTAATGCGTCAAAAAATTGATCCAAATCGGTGGGACCTGTATCTCTAAAAGTTATTATCCGATTCGACTGAAACCTTTTTTATTTGGAAGATTATTCTTTTTTCTAGGGGGGGGGGGGACTAAAAAAAAATTACAATAATTACATTTTTTTTAGAAAATAACGACACTTCACGTTTGAAATCACTTTTCCCTGTATTTTTCGTCCTTTCATCGCCTTTGAAAATTATAAATTTTCCACTTTTTGTAATTTTTTTTAGTTCCCCCCCCCCCCCCTAGAAAAAGAATAATCTTCAGAATAAAAAAAGTTTCAGTCGAATCGGATAATAACTTTTGAAGATACAGCTCCCCCCGTTTTGAGAACACTGTTTCGAGAAAAATGCGTTTAAAGTTTTACGTGAGCGCCGAGTGGCCGGTTGTCACCCATGCATTTGCCGCTACTCAAATGCCTATAACTTCGGGAATTTTGCGAATTTCAATAAATCCTTTTAAACACGTTTTCCTAAAAGGTTGAACATTCGAAAAATTAAATAAAAAAAAATCGACATTTAGACCAGAACCTCCCCTTAAGTGGGCAAACTCGAGCTCAAGAATTCCATCCGGATGACTGTCGAATGAATAATGCATGCATGCACACTGGCGTTCCACCTTTGGGGAAATTAGTGGAACTTCGCGAAATTTGAGGGTCAATGAGAATTATAGCAGGCTATTTCGAAGGCAGAGTAATTGATATTATAATTCCGCTTTGTTGATAGATGTATTGGCTCAAACGAGAATATGGCATCATTTCGTGTAATTTAAAATTTTTTTTTGGTATAATCGTTAGGTGTCTATAGTTATGAGCAGAATTGCTTGAAATTTGGGGGATATTGAAGGAAAGACTTCGTTTTGATAGTTCGTGCATGTGGGTCTAATTCTTTAATGTTATGGATGCGTACCTTAATTTTTACAGGCACGGGATTCGACCAAAGTTCATTCGCGTTCCCTGGGTACAATCTGGACGCCTTCCAGAGGCAAATGGAGGATCATTTCAGACAGTTGCAAGCTCAGTTCCAGCAACAGCAACAGTCGTAAGTTGAAAAGCTTTCACGAAGATATTGTTAATTGTGTACCTACATATAATAGTAATACTACTGTAGGGTAACACTGTTATTATGAATGACACAATTTTCGATGAAATTTTAAAGCTTACACAGTATAATAATATAATAATACAATATGTATATATTATTTAATATTTGCCAGTGATTATGAAAGTGATCTAGGTAAATAATTAAATTTATCACATTTTTTAATTGTTGTATATTGTTATGGAAAATATATATACACTTTCATAATCAGTGTATAGGTATGTCCAAAATCTCACTTTGTAAATTTCTATCTACTGTTACTCTTACGCTTGGCTTATAAAACTAATGGTAAAGAAAAGCCATAATGAAAAGAAGAGTAAACTTGATTAACTACAGTACTTCAATATAAAAGATACATGATCCCTAGTAGCATTTATTGTTGGCATTTTGATGGCCAACTAATTCCCAACTTGGGGATACCGTGGGCCAACCAGAAATGCTACTAGGGATGGTAACAGGACTCACGATGATCTAAATAAAATGCAAAATTATTTATGGCAGACCTTTGTATTTTACATAAAATTAAGTAGGTACCTATTTGGATATAATAGTATTAGTTTATCCATTCCGAATGTACATATCCCATTACTTATATACTTCTAAATAATTGGAGCAGGAAAATATGAATCTCCCATTCCTGTTTTATTTTTTTTTTTCACAATAAAAGGTAATTTCTATTACCACCACCAAATATTATTTAAATTCATCTCATGTTAGTTTTTAAAGTTTAAAAAAATGCATAAAATACTTTGTGAAGCTATTTTGGCAATTATTAGATCAAGTACTAAACAGTTAAATATTTATGTGTATAACACTGTACAGGGTGGTCCAATAGCTCTGTTCTTCTGCAATATCTCCATTATTTTTAGAGATATGGAAAAACTTTATTTGCAAAAGTTGTCTGATACAGAGGGGGCTATGACCTGCCAGTAATAATTTTTTTGTAGGTGAAGAGTTGTCAGAGATTTCAAAGTCACCACTGTTTCTTTAAATGGCATGCTATACTTTGTTATACCTAGTAAAATAGCGGATGTTTAAATGATTTCAACGCAGGGGCGTCCGCAGACACTTTTCCAGGGGGGGGGGGGGGGGGGGCAACTTTCGGATGATGGTAAAGTTGCAGAGGAGGGGGCAACTTTGGGATGATGGTAAAGAAAAATATACCCCTCTTGCTTTTTTAACCCATTATATAGTGCCAATTTAATTGAAAAATTAAAACCGAAATTTAAAAATATTCCCTTTTTCAGTATAAACTTAATAAAGATCAACTGCCCCCTTTTGCCCCTCCCTCCGAACGGCCATGCTTCAACGACCTCAATACAAGCTCAAAACAATAAATGAAGAAGTAAAAGAACGAGTCTTGCATCATAAGAGGTGCTCGAAGTGGTGTCTGTTTGCATTGACGCAACATTCCAATCGCCGAATTGTTTTAATTGCTTATCACTTCCGAATTGAATATATAGTATTGTACATGTTGGAATGATGCAAACGGATACCATTTCAAGCACCTCCTGTGACACAAGGATCGTTCCTTTACTCCACTGTAATGTCGAATGACCTTGTACTATAGGTTGTTGAAAGTGTTTAAACTCTAAACATCCGCTACTTTACTCGGGATAAAGAAGTATGTACATATAGTATGTCATTAAAAAAAAATACCTGTGACCTTGAAATTTTCAAAAACCCTACAATTACAAAAAGATTATTATTGGCATGTTATGGCCCTCTATATATCACACTACTTATCTAAATAAAGTTTTTCCACATCTCTAAAATAACGGATATATTTAGAGGTGAACAAAGTTATTGGGTCACACCGTAATCTATATATACATTCATCATAAAGATATTCGCGATTTTTTAATCGCTTCCAAAATATCTTTTTTGTATTAAGGGCACCCTCCGGTCAAAACGCTTGAAAAATACGTGATTTCCATGAATTAAAAGCAAAGAAACTGAACAACATATAGTAAAAAAGCTTTTTGGACTTTATTACTATATATTTAAAGAACAAGAAAAATTATTCTTTAAATTTTATCAATTTTTGTATTAGATATACAGCATTCATTGTACCACTGTAGAAATTAGAGCTCTTGACTTGATTAGAACTCGTGACAAGATCGTCTGAAATAAAAAAAACTAAAAATATTCATAAAATATTTGAATGTTCGAATGTTTACACACTCAGATAGGTTTTGCTTGCGCACGGGGCTTTCCTCAGTATGCCTACTCATCTCAGCATACACATAAATACATGTATGCATTCTACAGATGAAACTACAAAATATTGAGTAGCGTGGAGACGGAGCCACGTGTGGGGCTTCATCCGTAGCAACGCTGATTTAAAGTATTAACGATCCACAGCCTTGACACTTCTAAGAAAACTGATTCCAAGACCGATCATTTTTATTTTTACTCAACCTTCACTAGTTTTTTGCATTATTAAGGCAATGGAAATTTTAACTATTCTACTATGGCTTTTGCAAAGCTTGTACCTAGAAAATAATATTTAGGTATTTTATTAATACACAGGTAATATCTGAAAATTTAACAAGGCAGCTGGAATTTGTTTCGTTTTTACCTGTTACACGCAGTGTATACAGAATTTAATAGTAGGTACAGGCATTTAGTTTCCAGAATTTATTTCCTTATTCTTTCGACACGTGTGTAATTTAAACCACCGATAATTAACGAGTAAAAATGTTACTGCACGTTCGTTATACTTATACCGACAGGCCTTAATTATATAGTTAAACTATACATCGTAACAGCTACCAATCCATAAACTCATTTTTCATTTTCATTTTCAATGTTTCACATTAACGAGGGAGTCAATTAAGCGTGTGGGAAATCTAATACCTCCCAAGCTAATTCATAAGTAGGAAAATCATAAATGTAATAGATATATTACCTACAAGTATAATACCTGTTACATTCGGAGTATGTTTCAAAACTCGAAATGGTTTAATGAGTTTATAATTAATGTAGAAAATATTAGCCATCCTGAGGTACTGATCGTTCAAATTCATTCATATTTTCCAACCCAACCAATGCCAACGGATTATATGCAACCCACCAATAACAAATCAATTTTTTTAAACTCAGAATGTCCATCCAGTTTAAAAAATTTTGCAACGTATAACTTTATAAAAAAAAAATAATCGTTTTCTACTCTACAAAATTGTATGAACTTTATTAATACTACGTTTTGTGCAGGACACCTCAGAATGAAATGTTTTCCGGGGGGGGGGGGGGGGGGTAAAATACAGCAGCACCTATTTTCTAAGCATAGTGTCGAAGCGTATATTTAATGAGGTACCTTAACGACGTTACAAAAATTGTCCAAGGCGTCATCATATCTAGCATTAGGACTTTCAAAATTCGAATGACAAATTTTTGCAGGAAATAAATCTTATAAAAACTTTAGTTTACGGTCATATGATGGTCAAATGTTTTAATAGATAATGCTATTAAATAATTGACTAAAAACTGATTGAAAACTGACTTCGACAATTTTTTCGTTTATGTTTATGTAAGCATACATTTCGTTAAATATACAATTTCGATACTACGTTTATAAGATACTTTTTCACTGTATTTTACCATCTTATCCACCTTTCTTAAGCAAATCACTTCATTCGGAGACACCATTTGTGTCTTGTTAATCGAAACTCAGTCTTCCATTCACAATTCATTCCATCCAATTGGTCGTACGGCATTAATTCGTATTTACATCACAATGTATTACAACGGGATTGGACGCAAGTGAAATTTACGACCTCGTAGAATTTGGTTTTTAAATTACATTATGCACATCAAAATACAGGATTAACGAATACAAAGCTGTGGTGGAGGTCAGATATACATATTGGCTGGTCAGAGCTAGTGAGGGGCAACTCCCACCATACCCCTTTACTGCCTCGACGCTCCTTTCGTTCTCACTTTCTCTCGGGATACGCCACAGCGTTCCCATTACCTCAACATTAGGGATTACGATCCCGGGAACCCAGGATCCCAGTTTTTTTTTGGATTCTAAAACTCTCGGGATTTGATACATCAAGTTATAACTTGTCCCGAGAATTTCGAGAATTTTTAAAAACGTAAATTACTTTATGAACAACTGAAAAATATAAAAATGGAATCCAAAAACAGCCGGGATCCCGGGATTACGATCCCGGGATTGAATTCCCTACTCGCCATCCTTCGGGAGTGCGGCAACACGAAACGACAAAGGCTCACTGGAGGGGGCCGATTTCCCCTCGATCGCTGTTCGCTAAACCACTCACAAGGTGAAGTTTTTTAGTGTTCGTCTCCCATTGCTTTGGTTTTTGGATATATTTTAAAGGACCACAAAATAAGAAATGGGTATGTGGTTTTTTATTTTGGCCCGTTTGCATATTTAGGAGGTGAAAACACCCTTCAAAGTTCCTAAGAAAAAAGTGACTGACGATAAGAACATCGTTGTGACGCAAATTAAATTTAAATAAAGTTTTATTCAACACAATGTTATAATACTCTTTAAACTATAAATGCAAAATAGCTTATTTTTATTGTTTTAAATCGACCGAACCAGTGCGCCGAAAACATATATATTAATTATTACGGTCGAAATTATATTTATAAATAACTTTTATTCTTTAAACTAACAATAGGAAATTTTGTACCCCTTCTTATGAACTTTGAGGGGTGGTTTCAATCCCTAAATATGCAAACGGAACAAAATAAAAAAACACGTATTTGTTATTTTTCGGTTTTCTAAAATATATCCGAAAATCAAACCGAAGGCGGACACCCAAAAACGTCTCCGTATCAGAGCAGCCCGATATCTGTGCATGGGTCATGACCTTCACCATAGGATGCACTTGTTAAATTAATTTGTTACGTGTTTTGTAAACTGCGGTGAAGTTAAGGGGGTATTCTCGTCAAGAAGGCCAATTTTTCGCCTTTCTTCAGAGGCGATGCACAAAAAACTACACAGTTTTCACCGATGAGCATTATCCGCACGTATTTATTAACACATCACTCAGCTGTAAAAAAAATTTCAGCTATATATAATAATAATTAATGGAGATATGGGACATCTCGTAAAGCGTGTGCAAAAAAAAGTTGTCCCATGGTAAGAGTGAGAATATAGCCGGTATTTATAATTGATATTGGCGCACTGATTCGGTCATAAATAACAAATTGTTTTATTTAATTTAATAAAACAAAGAAATCAAAGCTATTTTGCAACTAATTATATTAATATTCCGACGTTTCGGTTCTTATTTGAACCATTTTCAAGGAAAGAAATTGACATAATATTGCATATGCTATTGATGATTGTGTCGCGACGTTACAAACTAAGCAAACGACACCCGAGTCGGTTGGAAGAAGACTGAGGTAAACAGTAGACACAACAGACATAACTAGAGGTGAAACGAAAAAGATGGTTAAAGAAAGCCGTTGACAATTTCAAATATTTAAACCCCGATAATTCGTACATATACTGCCTTTGTATAAACTAAATTCTTGCTCATGTGGTAGAGTGTATATTACTCATAGGTGTAATGTAATGAGTTATATTACATAACATTAGATATGTAATAACTCGAGTGATCAATTGGGATTAATTAGAGAAATACTCCCACTATACCCCTTTACTGCCTCGACTTTCTCTAATTAATCCCAATTGATCACTCGAGTTATTACATATCTAATGTTATGTAATATAACTCATTACATTACACCTATGAGTAATATACACTCTACCACATGAGCAAGAATTTAGTTTATACAAAGGCAGTATATGTACGAATTATCGGGGTTTAAATATTTGAAATTGTCAACGGCTTTCTTTAACCATCTTTTTCGTTTCACCTCTAGTTATGTCTGTTGTGTCTACTGTTTACCTCAGTCTTCTTCCAACCGACTCGGGTGTCGTTTGCTTAGTTTGTAACGTCGCGACACAATCATCAATAGCATATGCAATATTATGTCAATTTCTTTCCTTGAAAATGGTTCAAATAAGAACCGAAACGTCGGAATATTAATATAATTAGTTGCAAAATAGCTTTGATTTCTTTGTTTTATTAAATTAAATAAAACAATTTGTTATTTATGACCGAATCAGTGCGCCAATATCAATTATAATTAAGATTTACGGTCGAAACACATCTAAAAATTATTAATATAGCCGGTAGTAGATTTATGAAAATAAATTAAAAATTCACAAAATGTGACTTTGAATTTAAAAATCATCTTCTCCGTGTTTTTTTTTTCGTTTTTAAACGGCCTTAAACTTGTGAAAAAGAAACTATTTCGCTTTGATTCTGCTTCCGGCTAGAATTATATGTTTTCTGATGGTGTATGAAAAAGATGGACCAGCCGGACTGCTAAAAGTTGAGATATCGTGTGTGACGTCATGAAAAACACCGTTTTGAGAAAAATCCATATCTCCATTAATTATTATTATATACTAGCTGTATCCGGCCACGCGATGCTGTGGCTTAGTCTGGTTAAATGGAAAAGGAAGAAAAGAGAAAGCGCTTGGTTTATAAAAAATAAAAATATTAAAAAAAAGTATATAAAAACACGCGCGCAATTCGAATGCAACGTTGTGTCAAAATTTCAAAGCAATCGGTGAAGAACTTTCGGAGATTTAAGATTTTGAACAAACGAACATTTACATTTTTATTTATATAGAAGATAGAAGATAAATAGGTAGATGACTGAATTTTTTATAAGTTACTGAAATGTTGATAAATACCTGTGGATAATGCTTATCGGTAAAAATTGCGTAATTTTTTTCTGGATCGTCCCTAAAGAGTGTAGAGGATCTCCTGCCTCTAGACGAGAATACCCTCTTAATTTCTTTATTAACTTTATTGTCGTTTATCGACTGATGTAAGAAATGGATGACGATAAAACTCCATTTTATAAACAACTTTAGTACAGTAAAGACGTATTATTAGAATAAAACCAAACTACCTGTAAATAATTCTTAATTGAAAAGATGTATGGAATTTAGAACGATTTATTAGTCGATTATTTACTACGAAATCATTCCCAACATAATATCTCTCAAATAATACTAAAAAAAGACCAAATTTAGCGACGTTAGGAATTAACAAATCCCTTTTGCATATTTTTCCAGCGCACAGTTTTAAGATTTCGATGAGATTTTAAAGCTTGAAGTATTATATCAATGTTGTCAGTTGTACTTACATGGAACATTGGTGCAACTATAATATGCAAAAATATAAATAAAATAAAAAATTGTATACTAAGTCGTTTAGTTTTCGTTATGGTACAGGTACTTCTCAGAATTGCTATGTACTTACCGAACCTATTTACAAAATGTGGAAGGTGAATCACAGTGGTTAATATGTTATTTTTTTAATAGGCTTTTTGAAACAGCTAACCGCATAGGCAGCGATGGGTACTCAGGTGGTGGTTTCAACCCTGGTGTACACAGTGCAGTCTCCAGCATCGGTTTAGGACCAGGTGGTGGCTATCAAGCCGGTGCCATCAACCCGGTAAGTTAGAAAATCTAATAGGGTAATTCCGGGAGACGCGGCCGGGCTGGAGAGTTGGTCGAGTTGCTATATTCAGGCTCTACATCTGTGTATATGTAAAAATGTGTTAAGGTTCCGAACAATTAATTCTCAAGAAATCAACTGTTTCGACCAACTCTCCAGCCCGGCCGCGTCTCCCGGAATTACCCTATAGCTGCATACCAAGTTCATTTACTTGTGTCACGTCATATTTTTGCGAAATCCAAATTATTTTCCAATATGTTCATAAGTATAAATGTATCCCTACGGGTACAAAATCATTTCTATCCTACATTTGCGGATTTATACACTATTTTGTTAAATTATGTACCTACTCCCAGTGAATATAATAGTAAGTAGAATGTTTCCACATATTTAACAATTAGCTATTGATTTGGACATAAGTATAAACTTGGTCAATAGAAGAATAAAAGAAAATTTTACTTTTGTACCGCGCTGTATAAACACTGCAAGGATTGTATTTTTCCTGCAGCAATTATTTAACAGTAATATCCTTTTAAATAGTACGTACTTGCTTTTGATTGGTAATATACTTTGATGTTAATGATTTAAAGAAGTATCCTTATTGAGTCCCATATGCGCTATAAAAAATCCGTTAATCATTTTGCTGATACACGTCACGCAATTATTAATTAACAATGCTCGTATTAAAAGCAGAGAAATTTTTTGTCAAACGACGCTGAGACATGTTTCCTGATCATACTTGACAATCCATAATTACGTGTTATTTATAGATTATAAGCACAGACTGAACAAAGTTTCCTGCTCTGGTATAAACCCCGTAATAGTGCTGATAGCGAATTTTACAAACGAGTCAAAATGTCATTCCAATAACAGTAAAGTTATTAGTTAATAATAACATATTAATATTTGCTATTTACATATTTTTTATCCGAAATAGTACCACATCTACTATTACAAATTGGCCTTCTGCTAGAATAATATTCAAAATTAATTTTTTTAACAGATGATGCATAATACTAAAAATGTCTCTAATAAATAATTTTCGCTTATTTTGAAGTACAGTGAATTTCATTTCACCCTGTAAATACACCCTTCGCAGCCGAAAAATTACCATTATCAACATTCAACCAATTCATATAAATGAATTAAGCATTCACTTATTACTCGGCTTCGTCCGAAATTTAGATTCTGATTTTATAAAAAAATTTGTAATTTTTCCTGACACTTTTCGTTATCCCAGAGTTTATCGTCCGAAACTTTTAAAGCAACACACAAACACACAAACATACAGAAGCTTTCTGCTTCATATATTAATCTAATAATTATGTTCTTTAACATTTATTCTAATATATTCCCTTTTTTAATTTTATAGGCTGCACCAGGAATAGCATCAAGATTTTCCGAGGACCTTCCCGCACCGTCAGGAAATAGTTACGGAGTATTTGCTGGCTCCAGTTCGAAAACCGTTGTAGGCCCAGATGGCAAACCTGTCTCGCACAAGATTTCCACGACCGGGGTCAACGACAATGGGAAGATTACATTCCGCACCGTTCAGGACTGAAACCTATGCACTATCGATTGGATCTGCACAGAGAATAACCGCTTTACTGGAACCCACGCGTGTTGCAGTAAAATGCAGCAACTCTTCGACTCTCCCCCTCTTTCCCTTGTAAACCGCAGTCCTCTATAACTCAGGGTTATGAACAATACTTTTAATCGTTTACCTATCAAATATACTTACACGATAGCCATAAAATACTCGCTGTATTTAAACGCAACTGAGAGCATGAAACGCGTAGAATATTGTGCACACTTCGACAACTAATAGAGCTGTCGTCTGCTTCCAGGAAAGAGACCAATGGGGTAAAGGACCCAATTACTGCCAGCCAACCCAATTACTGTCACCTTAAGCTATTTTACTTAAACGTTTATTTATTCGTTATTTTAAGTAAAATAGCTTAAGGTGACAGTAATTGGGTTGGCTGCCAGTAATTGTTTTTTTTTATCCTAGACAATTTTAAATTTAAGGACATAATACATAGACTTGCATTTCATAGTCGATGTTACCGAAGAAATTACTCCCTCGAGTACGTCCTTTTCCTACCAGCTGAATTGTTAACATTTTACCTATTTACTGATTTATTTAAGACGAGATAATTTTTAGTGTCCGTCCATTTAAATTTCAGGACCCGCAATTCGTTGCGTATACTTCCTCTCTCCCTCGAAACATGTTTTTGTAAGGAATGAACGTCAAATACATCACTGTTTAATACAACTTGTGTTTTATTAATCACCATTGTAATATTTCAAACAAGTGGATGGAAGAATCATGATTTGTTGCTTGTCACTCGTTGCTCCCCCGGTACTTGCTAAGTGGCGGCTCAATTTTATCGTCAACGACGGGTTTGTTGTGTGGCCATCCACCATGGTCTGGGAACCTTCTGGCTGCAGTTTCTCCAGGACGATGGTAACGCCAGATAGTCGGAGGACTTTGGAAGGTACTTCGACCTTGAATCCAAGGTTGTCCGTCTCGATAACGAGTTTGAATCTGAAACGTTTTATTTTACTCTTTATTCGTAATGGATGGAGTATAAATATGGATGTAACGTCGACATCTTCGGAGTTGTATGTCAATATGTTCTGTAAGTGGGATTAAGAAAGTATGTTTATGCATCTCAAATTACATTTTTGTAAGGAAAGTTATACATATATGTAATGGGATCTCCACGATTCCGGTGGAATTGAAAACACAACTCTTCGCGTAAAAGAATTTTCGAATTATTATTTATTAAACGGTTACTATTTCGATACTGATCTTTTTGTATTTTAGACAAAATAATTTATTTTGTAAATAGTAGAAGCGAAAAATAGATAGTTCTCGGGTAGTTGTCATATTCTTGGGTAGTTTTTTTTGGGAGGGGGGGAATGTATATTTCTGACTGAAATCATTTACCGTAAAGTAAAGAAGAATTTAATGAATCTTTGCATTTTTTATAATTTTTTTTCTTTTTTTAGTTTTTCGACTAAACATTATTAATTTCTAGTATATCTATTTGAGCGGCACAATTTTTTCAAAAACATATATATTTCTCGTACAAACATACCCTTTATGAATTGAGGGGTGCAGTGGAAATCAGGCACATTCCACAAATGCGTAAATTTTCGTGATCCAAACTCTTTATTTTACAGAAATCCATGGATATTAAACTAAAATTTTTAGGTAAAAAAATCATAAAACGGTGGCATGTGCCTGTTTTCCACTGGGCCCCTCAATTATATACAATTCGTTTCCGCTTACAATTAAATCCTACGTGTATTAATTAATTAAATAACATTTCTGTCGATTATTTAAATTCCTTAAGTCCACAACAATATTGAATTTCAGAAAAAAATTATACATTCCGTAAACAATGAAAATTTCCCGTAGTCTAGTCTATATTGAAATGTCACTAAACTTCCACTTAATTACATAAATTTAGTCTGAATTTAATAAACAAATAAATAATAAATATAATTCAAAATTAAATATGGAATAGAAGGAAGTAACACTAGGGGCATATATCATTTGAACCGTGAACGTTTACCTGTGGAATGTCGTTATGCAAATAATATATCGGTGGATGTGAAGGATTCACGGGTTGGAAATCAGCCGGCTGGCTGTAAGTGTCTTCTATGCCACGAACTCCGTCAACAACTGGAATATCATTCATCTGAGAATCAGTCTCCAGCTTTTTTACTATTTTCACATGCACGTCAGTTATTATGTTGCCTTCCTCGTCTCTGTGGGAAGACACAGTAACCTCGCAGACACCATTTTTGCATGCGAGCACGCTTGGTTTCGTTCCATTTCCATGTAAAACGATTTGAATATTCTCGCCACATGCGCTCGGTTCTTTCGTTGAATCGTCCTAGAAAATACTCAATATGGTGTGATATGCTATTGCATTTTATTCTTCTTTTTCAACAATTGGATTTAAATTCTACCGACTATAAAGACTTCCCTTTATGAAATACCAGCTTTATTACTCAACTTCGCTCGAAATTTAGATCCTGATTTTATACAAAAATATTTTTTTTTTTTTAAAATAGTCGCATTCATCTGGATTAGCTAGGAATAATGAGCTGGGACACATTTCGTGACCCCAGAGTTTACCGTTCGAAGATTTCTGGCGGCAAACAAACACACAAATATTTTCTGCTTTATATATTAAATCGCATCTACCCACATTCTGCAGAATTAACGTTATATTTTTATGGGGTTTTTACTGTTGACCACGAAACTTCGTACATTTATTGGTATATTGAAACCGTGATTTTTCTTAAGATTCCATTTACACCAGAAAAGGACGACGAGGACTGATATCCTTCAACGTAAATGATGAATAAAATTTATGCCTCTGACTTTATGACGTTTAAGCCGAGCTACCCGTAAATCCGTTAACGAACCGTTTTACGACCTTGTTCATCAAATAGGAGAAAAACTCGCTTTGGCGGGGCCGACTTTATGTAGTTTGCAGAATGATTTTAGATACCTAGTCGAATTGGTATATGTCTGCAGGTGATTCTAGTTAACTTCCCTGCCATAAATTCTCATTTCAGGGAATAAAGGATTAATTTATTTTTAAAATCCTTCATTTACAAATCGATATAATTTACAAGCATACGTACTATATTTGCACGAAGATTATTGATTTTAATCTGAATTATTTTTATTCTTTTCTACAGTATGAAGATACAGCAATTTCTTTTTCATACTTTATTCAAGTAACTTTCAAATCTAGGTAATCGTATACCTTCCATACGATTACGAGGAATATGTGTATTTACTCTATTTTCAAAATTTCTTTCTTTTTTGAGGAGGGAACTGTTACCCAAATTTGCGAACATGATTCCAAAAGGAAATCTGAAATAGTGAGTAGGTCGCTTAAGGATCGAGGAAATTTTTCAGATTATACTAAATTAGAAACCCTTTTAAGTAACAAGATTAAGCAGTAATCTATTCCATTCGTACTGTATTAATTAATTTTTTAGATGTTGAATAACGTCGAGTAATGCACATAATTATTACTGGGTGTCTAAAACTACAGTGCAACAAAGTGACCCATGCTCCCATTAAATATTGAGAAATTGGAAATCTCTTATTGTATTATTGTCTTTATTTATTTGTAATATTCATGTCTCTAACAATGTCTATCAATTTACTGCTTGTCATAACAAGCCTAGTCATAGCCTCAGGGACGTGATTAGGTACTCCTTGTGTTAATTGGAAAAATGGCCCTGAATATCTTTAAGAAATGTAGGCATTGTTTTCGTCTTCTCTGAATCAATAATAATAAATAGGAAAAAGTACAAAGTTCTCTTTAAAAAAGAATTCTAATAATATGGAAATATTATTCAAATAAGAGTATTTAAATATTTTTTATTAAAATAATATTCAAATAATATTCTCAATATATTTTAATATTCATCTAAATCATTATTTGATACTATTACCTACATCTTGATTATATTCATATAGATTAATTAAGCAAAAAACTTTTGCATAATCTCAAAACTCAATTATTTATCTCATGATTACTAATTTCTTTAATCATTAAAGGTGCTATTTAAAAATCATTAAAATGAAGCCCATCCACTAATCTATTGTAATCAGTGGCATAGAAATTCCTAAAGTAAAGTAATATTCTTATTTCATCAGATATTTTAATGTAGAAATTTCATTTGCAACATAGAACCGAAAAAAATTAAACTGCAGTCCTTTGATTGCCAGTGTAATATAAATTTTTTCAATAAATTTCATAGACAATTAAATATAACATTTCTAAAAAACCATGCCACTAATTTTCTGTCCAGTAATTAAATATAAAAAAAGTCAAAAAGTTTACTCACTTGTACAAAATTACTTGCCCTCTTCATCAGATCCTCGGCCCTGATGAAGACATTCTCACCATTTGGTCTGAAAACAAAAGAATTGGAAATCTGATCGGGTCGACCATCGACCTCGTTCAAGTTTACAAAAACTTTCGAACTGGAGTCACCAGAACTCGGTTCATCTTCTCGCGAGTCAAGGCCAATTTGCGACGAAATTCGCGCGCACGACACAAAATTTCCCGCCGCGAATGCCATCCAAAGAACAACGAGGATCATTCTTCTCGTCTGTTTTTCCATGCTTTACTTGACTGGCACTGTATTTTTCGCCAAGAGCTTTGACGGACGTACGGAGAAATCGTCTCAAAGAAGGGATAAGCATTGTGACAGGATGTGTATAGTACAGTAATGACAATGATTACCGTACGCGTGTAAGAAAATTACAATGACCTCCGTGCATGCGACTGCCAGATCGCTAAAAAGAAAGAAGGGGGTCTGACGTGCGAAAAGACCGCTCTCGGGGAACAGATACGAATCGGTAATCTTAATTATTTCCTGAAGCGCTATCTGAGGAACGGTCTGAGGTAATGTCGAGCATTTCGATGTTATGACCAATTAACGCGATCGTGTGGAAGTAACGATCATTCTATGCAGATAGTAAAATGGCAGAGAACAGTTCCTTCGAATAACCATGTTTCACTTACAATTTCCGAATGCTCCATACACAGAGTGTCTTACCTAAACCAGGCAATCTAAATAGCTTGTCTAGATGTGGCAATACGAACAATATTTTTCTATGTATCTTGAAAGGTTGCAGAGAGTGAATAAGTAGCAAGGAAAAGTTTCCTCTCAATGTAACTATTTCCTCTGAATATTCAAGTACTAGGGTGGAGGACCCAATTACTGACACCTAACCAATTACTGTCACTTTAAGATATGTTACTTAAAATAACGAATAAATAAACTATAGTAGAGATTATAGGTTGAATTGCATAATTTTTTTGTGTATGACTTTACAACGTTTATTTATTCGTTATTTTAAGTAAAATAATTTAAGGTGACAGTAATTGGTTAGGTGTCAGTAATTGGGTCCTTTACCTTATGTATGTATGTACTTTTTTCCTGTATGCTGTAGTTCGATATTAAGGGGGTAGACACGGGTAATGCAGCGCGCTGTATACCGACACAATCTGGCCCGAAACATGGGTCTGGGCGGGCATGTTGTTTGTCCTTATATGATCAGATTTCGGGCTGACAAGGGAAGTTCGGCAACCCGAAAATTCAGAAAATTATGAAACTCGGTGTGCAAGTAGAGTTGTTCATCCGTAACGCAACCCTATTTTTTGTTGGTGCCATAATTCAATTTTTAGGGGTGAAATCACCCCTTGAAAAAAATTCAGAATTTTATTTTCCGTGGAATATCTCGAGAACGGTGAGAGATATCGAAAAAAAGTTTAAACAAAAGTTGCATCCTACTTTTATATCTAGAAAACCGCGTAAAAATAATTTTCGAAAAATCCATATTTTTCAAGTTACCCCCACCACCGATCCTTAAAATTAAGTTTTTGTATTTTGTAAATATACGCTGAAATACCTCTGGATAATCTCTTTTCATACATATATATAGTTTATGTGTTATAATTTTTTTGCAAACAAACAAAACCTCTATTACCGAATTTGAAGTCCATTTTGGCAGTTTCCATTAATAACATGGTTTCTTAAAGCCATATTTAGGTTATTATTTATGTAAAGTTTAGACAGCTTTCAATTATTTAAGCAAGGCAGTACGTGCCTAAAATTGCATCAAAGGTAAAACTCATTAAAACTGATCAGTGACGTGCATGAATCATTATGATATCAGCGCATTCGTACATGCATTACTTCAAGTGTAATCGTATTAGGCTATTTTGGAAACCACACGATAAATAAATAATGCGTGAAGATTTACAATGACTTCGCAAAATATATATTTTATCATTAAAATGACGCAGAATCGCATTGATGCCGATAACCTTGTCGAACCTTCCGATTTGCATAATGCATATGTATATGAATTTTAAATGATTGTAAATCAATTTTACTTTTACATCCCACTAATAACATATATATAATATTACAGTTAATATTAAATTTAATTATAACATTATAGCAGTTTTCATTAATGACGTGACCGCATAAAGTAATATTTAAACATTCGCAGTCTCTTTTTGTACATGTTATATTGTTTGATTATACATTGGAAGAATTATACTAATAGAAGACGATAGATGCATTGAAAATTACGCTTTGTAATTGGTACAATAATGATATTCTTCATAGAAATGATGGAAACAAAAATACTTGCCGCACCATGCACATCGCATAAAAGCCGGCTCCCCACAAATACTACATTTGGGTATAGTCTTTTCATTCCTGAAGTAACAGAAATCTACAGGATTTTGAAATTCGCTGGGATGCGTTTCTAGATATCCGCTTTTAAACCAAGCATATTGAAAAAGGTTTTTGAATCTAGGCGAAGAAAACTGGTTGTGGGTTAGGGACTGCAATTTAATTATTTCATTACGTAAGTGCAAATTGACATCTCTCTCTTGGAGAATCACATTATCCGAAAATGTCCGCACGAAATTTTTCCAAATCCGGAATCCAAACACATCTAAAGGCTGAACGATGGCCGTCGTTTTTTTTGGAATCATTGAAAAAGTTACTTCCTTGTCTTGTGGAATCAACTGCTGTAACTCATTTGGGCAGTGTCCCGTCCACGAGTCGAGTAGGAGCATGCTTCTACGGCCAGTATTCGGTAGATACACTTCGCTAAACCAAGTTTTAAAATGTTCAGACGTGAGTTTTCCTGACTTTGAAGCTCCGATATAAATATTAACCGGGCGGAATAGAGTTTTTTGCACTATCGGACCAAGTGTTCCTGTAGATTCCTTCAAAACTATGTATAGTGGTGAAAGAAGACGTCCGCTTGCTGATATAATAGGCATTATAGTGTAGCTATGTGTTGTAGAAGATACCGATTGAATCGTCGCTTCTACCGTTTTCACTCCTAATTTCGCCAATGTTCGCCCAGAATGTATTTCAAGGTTGAAGCCACTCTCGTCTGCATTATAAATTTCTTCAACTCCGACAGATGGGATGTTAGACTTTACGCGAGAAACAAACGATTCTGCGATATTTTTGATATTGTCAATATCTTCAAACGTAAATTGCGTCCTGAATGTTGTTATCTTGCGGGACACAATCCTATGCGCAGTCTTAAAGTTCCAAATCCACCATTTACTTGCCACGAATTGGGGTAGGTCCACCTGGTTTTTTGCCTCCAAGGCCCACAATCTTAAATTCATGTCATGAACAATAGATCTTCTGTCACAAGCTTGTTCAAAATTTTGCAGTACATATTCCGCAATAAATGCAAATTTATCTGCATTTGTTCCACCTCTCTCTATACTCGCCTCCCACCTGTATAGCTGCGGCAAAGATTTAACCATGCGATAATTTTTCTGTACACTGGTAAGCGATCGACGTGCCTTTTTTCCACTTTTCCAAAACGTTACTGCTTTTCTTTTATAACTTAAGTCGACTTTTCCACCTTCATCATCAACAGTACATTCTGCAGGGTCAAAACTGTCTTCTTCTTCTTCTGCAGGCATAATGTACTCTACAACTTGTGCACCATGTGGTTCGGATGGATCGGCAAAATCGAGCACATAATCATGTTCAATTAATGGTGGGGAATGTATGTTTTGAAACTTTTTTATAATGTCCCGAATTTCATTGTGCAGTTCCGTTTCTACCGAGTTTATAGGTGTCTGTATTATACTTGCAATTTGAAACGTAGTGGCTAACATGTTTATTACGTTAGCAACATTAATCGACTGCATTTTCAGGAAAAGCCTTTCAAACAATGATCACTCACTTTCTTCAATTGAATGGTAACTGACTGCTTGCAAAAATGTAACTGCCATTCGCTGCAACCTCGGGAATATTTATATCAATCAAAAGACGCGAATACGTAAATATGTTTACCGAAAAGTGAATGTGGCACAAGAATATTATCAGTTACAATTAAAATGATGCAAAGTCACTGTAAATATTTACGCATTATTTATTTATCGTGTGGTTTAACTGTAATGAGTTTTACCTTGGATGCAATTTTAGGAACCCCTAAAAGCGGATATCTAGAAACGCATCCAAGCGAATTTCAAAATCCTGTAGATTTCTGTTACTTCAGGAATGAAAAGCTTATACCCAAATGTAGTATTTGTGAGGAGCCGGCTTTTATGCGATGTGCATGGTGCGGCAAGTACTTTTGTTTCCATCATTTCTATGAAGAATATCATTATTGTACCAATTACAAACCGTAATTTTTAATGTATCTATCGTCTTCTATTAGTATAATTCTTCCAATGTATAATCAAACAATACAACATGTACAAAAAGAGACTGCGAATGTTTAAATATTACTTTATGCGGTCACGTCATTAATGAAAACTGCTATAATGTTATAATTAAATTTAATATTAACTGTAATATTATATATATGTTATTAGTGGGATGTAAAAGTAAAATTGATTTACAATCATTTAAAATTCATATACATATGCATTATGCAAATCGGAAGGTTCGACAAGGTTATCGGCATCAATGCGATTCTGCGTCATTTTAATGATAAAATATATATTTTGCGAAGTCATTGTAAATCTTCACGCATTATTTATTTATCGTGTGGTTTCCAAAATAGCCTAATACGATTACACTTGAAGTAATGCATGTACGAATGTGCTGATATCATAATGATTCATGCACGTCACTGATCAGTTTTAATGAGTTTTACCTTTGATGCAATTTTAGGCACGTACTGCCTTGCTTAAATAATTGAAAGCTGTCTAAACTTTACATAAATAATAACCTAAATATGGCTTTAAGAAACCATGTTATTAATGGAAACTGCCAAAATGGACTTCAAATTCGGTAATAGAGGTTTTGTTTGTTTGCAAAAAAATTATAACACATAAACTATATATATGTATGAAAAGAGATTATCCAGAGGTATTTCAGCGTATATTTACAAAATACAAAAACTTATTTTTAAGGATCGGTGGTGGGGGTAACTTGAAAAATATGGATTTTTCGAAAATTATTTTTACGCGGTTTTCTAGATATAAAAGTAGGATGCAACTTTTGTTTAAACTTTTTTTCGATATCTCTCACCGTTCTCGAGATATTCCACGGAAAATAAAATTCTGAATTTTTTTCAAGGGGTGATTTCACCCCTAAAAATTGAATTATGGCACCAACAAAAAATAGGGTTGCGTTACGGATGAACAACTCTACTTGCACACCGAGTTTCATAATTTTCTGAATTTTCGGGTTGCCGAACTTCCCTTGTGAGTGACGTCTCATTCGAAAGAGGAAGCTTCAATGCAGACCGCTCTGGTCATGATTCGACGAGATTGTGTTGATATGTAATAATATGAGTGATCAAAGTAGAGCAAAAGTCGAGACAATACACCCGCAAGAATCCAAGTATTTTTAGGTCACTAAAAGAATTTTGTGACTCAAACGATGACCAGAGCGGTCTGCATTGAAGCTTTCTCTTTCGAATGAGACGTCACTCAGCCCGAAATCTGATCATATAAGGACAAACAACGTGCCCGCCCAGACCCATGTTTCGGGCCAGATTGTGTCGGTATACAGTGCGCTGCATTACCCATGTCACGTGGCGTGTTTACGTCCTTAAGTATTTTTAGGTCATTAAAAGAGTTTTGTGACTCAAACGGTTATCCCAGCGCTCCGCATTGAACCTTCCTCTTTCGAATGAGACCTCGCCAAGCCCAAAATCTGCTCATATAAGGACGAAAAAGGAAAAATTCCAAACCCATGTTTCAGGTTAGATTGTCGGTATTACAGCGCGGTGCATCGCCCGTGTCACGTGACGTGTCTACCCCCTTAATAGGCATGTATTCAAATATGTACCTACAACAGATGTTGAAATCATTGGTGTAACTAGGATTTTTGTTTGGAGAGGGGCCGGTCCCATCTTCTTGCCCCCCCCCCCCCCCTCCCACTCTCTCTCTCTCTCTCTCTCTCTTTATAGGTAGAGGAAATCTTTATATATATACACATTTTATAACAGTCATTATTTAACAAACGAATGTTTTTTACATATTTCGATAGTTTCTAGGGCGGGGCCATTCCGCGTTCTGGGGCGGCCAATCCGCATTTTGAGGGGTCCGGGCCCTCGCCTAAAGAACAGTTGATGACAGTGAATAAGCTAGACTTATGGACGCGGGGGTTGAAGCGAAAGACAGAAGGAGAATCGATCTCTTCCAGCCGCCATATGAAGGTGTTGGGAGTCCCGTTGGTCTCGTGACGATGGGCCTTTATTTTGTGGTTTTGAACAATATGTCAAAAGTCTCCATCGATCCGACATCCACTACAAATTTTACAGAGGGTTGAAGGTGAAAAAGCTGCTACTCGCGAATATCTCGTTATCTAACAATTTTTTAGCTATTATAGCTTAGGAAATTTTTTACAAAAAAGGTTGTATGAGTTTTTTCGTAAAAGTAACTATTTATTTATGAGTAACTATTTATGTATGACGACTTACAAAGCTTCAACCTCATACTTTTGACAAAGGAAGATCCCGATCCGGAAATTTAAAAAATTATTTAACTTTGTGGATATGTAGGGGACGTATAAGGATGTAAAACAGGAATTAGAAAAAAACAAGTATATTATTCAACAGTATGTTAAAATACATTACATTTCCCAAAAAAATAATACTTCGAATAGTACTTAAAATAATAATAAAATCGTGTTACTATAGAGCCACTATAATAACATTTCAGAGATGTATTTATTTATTTAAAAGTATTAAAATGTATAATGAAATCTATATTAAATCTTCATAAGTTAGGTAACTAAGTATTTTCTCAGTACAGTCACGTGGTAACCAAGGCAAATTTTTACTAAAGAGAAAACCAAAAATGTTATCACCTTTTTCCACAAACTCTTTCTCCCTTTCCCCCTTTCTAAAATTCACTTTTATCATACTAGCATATATTGGAAATTTAGTTTTATAATTATCTGATCTGAAGACCTCTACTACATTTGCATTTGTTACATATATTGCTACTTGACGTACACTTCTTGTCAAAATATCATAAAATGTAATATTATCATTAATAACCTCGCTCTTCATGCTGGCTATTTCTTTTTCGCATTCATTCTGAAAAACACTTAGTTCTTCATGATCGCTGCCAAATGTGGGTGAAGAAATTGATAGTCTATCCTTGTTAACTACATATAAATTTGCAGCTTTTATCATAACCATGTGAACCAGCGGCCTTAGCCGTGATGAAAACACCGGTTCTCGCTAGATCACCGAAGTTATAAACATCACGGGGCGGGTACTGGGGAAAGATGGGTGACCACCTTCTTCTCCCGGTGCGCCGCTGCTGCTGGGACCTGAAGGAGAGAGAGAAGGAAAAGAGGTATGACTATTATTGTTATTATCAAGCGAAATGCTTGAAACGCCATCCTGTTTAACAGGAAAACCAAAAACCATAACCATGTGACGTTTAAGAATCTTAACAACGTTTCGATCACTATAATTACCATACAAACAATTATTACGAAATGGTTCATCGATATGTATAAGGAAATCAAGTGCCGTGTAATTTTCTTTACTCGTAAACATTAGCTCCATAATCTATAAGATGTTTAACAATTTGTAAATCCTTCTTTTCTACTGCGACATGAAGAGAAGTTACACCATTTTTTGCTTCAGCATTTACAATAGCATGTTTGATTAACAGCAATTGGAGAATTTCTTTGTTGCCATTTCTGGCAGCAAGGTGCAGTAGCGTATGAGAATGTATCGCAAATGAAACTCGGTCGAGGTGGCGCTCTGATCGTAGTGCTCTGAGCATGCGCGTGATGACGCCGTGACGTTAAACCAATCAACGTCAAGATGAGCTTGGCTTTGCGCTGGCGTTGATTGGTTTGACGTCACGGCGTCATCACGCGCATGCTCCGAGCACTACGATCAGGGCGCCACCTCGACCGAGTTTCATTTGCGATACATTCTCATTTTCCTGATTGTCACAGGCATTAACATAAGCTCCGTGTGTTAAAAGATGTTCAACAATTCGTGAATACCCTCTCTTTGTTGCCAAATGAAGAGCGGTTTCACCATCTGTATTTTCAGCATTTACATTAGCTCCTTTGCTTAAAAGAAGGTTTATAATTTCTTCGCTATGAATGACGGCAGCAATGTGCATCGGAATTACACTGCATCTGCTAGTAGGTTCAACTCTCGCGCCCCGATTTAAAAGTATGTGAATAACTTCCATTTCCTTGCATATGAGTGCAAAGTGAAATGGAGTATGGCCATAAAAATTTGGAACATTAATATTAGCATCTTTATCCAGAAGCATCTGAATAATCTCGATGTCGCCATTTTCAACAGCAAAATGAAGTGGAGTCTCAGAAGGATTTCCGTTTTCGCTGTTAACTCTGGAACCATTTGTTAAAAGTAGTTTGGCAACCTCTGTATGCTTCTTCTCAATAGCAGTACAAAGTAAAGCGTATCCATCTGATGCCTCTAACCATTCTTGAGAGTGATTTGGGCTGTGAGATCTAAATATATCTCTTACTCTTTCTGTTCGTCCTTCACATACTGCTTTCTTTAAATTTAAATCTCCGTATGGTGTATACCGAACACCTTTCATTTTTCGTGATTTTTCGTAAATAAATTTCTGATTCCGTGAAATAAATTCAAACTCGTGTTGGACGAGACGAGACGCGCACAACTACGCAGTGATGGTTGACACTGGCTAATTAAGTACTAAGTAGGTATCAGTTGCTATGCCGAGGAAGTTCCCCCACGCTCGCCGCTATTTTCTACTGGTGATCCTCTAGGTAGTGATACGCAGATGTGGCCGCCGTTTTCTATTGGTCGACACCATTAGTGACCGAAACCGGAAGTAGAGAGAGCAAGTAAATAAGTAGAAAAAGAAAGTTTTGATATTTTGACCTATTTTTTAACCTTTTTTGTGACAGTTGCAGTGAAAGTGTGACAGATGAAAATTATTTCAAAATTTTGTACCTGTAGATTAAAAGTAAATAACAAAATTACCAAATGTAATAAGGTATGTGTGAAACTGAATTATAGATTTGATTTTTTCCAAAAATCTTTACTATATTCTGCTCTCCTCAGTTAAAATATCCTATCTAGCATTTTTCATTTTTCAAGCTATGTTGAAATATTGGAAGTTTCACACGTCTTTTAATAATAATAATAATAAATTATTTTTTTATTCTTTTAGTCTTTATTCTTTTATAATATTCGATACAACGTAGTGGAGTTAGAAACGCAATGTACAGAAAGGGCGAGGCTCAGTGTCGCTGTTATTATGCCTGACCCGAAATATACCTTTTTAGTCTTTTACCTTTTAAGTAAAGTTGGAAAACCCTACGTGCTCCGTAGAGATCTAGAAACAGTCTAATGTATTTAACCTAACATGTTTTAATTTGTATGAAGAACGGCAGAAGGAAATAGTACTACTTCAGTTTTCTCGGTTATTTCAAAATGTGCCCGCCAATTTGTGATTTCCGCTTTAGGCCAAAATGGTGGACACATCTGCCGATCACTACCTGGAGGCACTGATATATATACTATGGATACGAGATTCCCTTAAGGGGGTAGACACGTCACGTGACACGGGCGATGCACCGCGCTGTAATACCGACAATCTAACCTGAAACATGGGTTTGGAATTTTTCCTTTTTCGTCCTTATATGAGCAGATTTTGGGCTGGGCGAGGTCTCATTCGAAAGAGGAAGGTTCAATGCGGAGCGCTGGGATAACCGTTTGAGTCACAAAACTCTTTTAATGACCTAAAAATACTTAAGGACGTAAACACGCCACGTGACATGGGTAATGCAGCGCGCTGCATACCGACACAATCTGGCCCGCAACATGGGTCTGGGAAGGTACGTTGTTTGTCCTTATATGAGGAGATTTTGGGCTGGGCGAGGTCTCATTCGAAAGAGGAAGCTTCAATGCAGTCCGCTGTTCAACAGACCATCTGTAACCAGCCTCGAGACTGTACCCCACCACTCTGGTGCTCCGTCGCGAGTGTCGCGGCTGATGGCCGTCGGGCGAGCGCAAGTCATCAATTTCGGACCACGACTCGGTCCAAGGCGGGCGGTATGTTGCGGCCGCGCACAGCGACCCGCACCGGGCGTTTAAAAGTGTGCCTGCTGACTTGTAGCAACCGCCAACAAGTCATCTGAGGCCTTTGACTTTGGCTGTTTACGCCAATCGTCTTTTCGAGGCGCTCGCCCGGCGACCGTTAGTTCGAACACCTCAACGTCGTGACACGCACGCACGCACTTCGTCCTCTGCGCCCATTGCGCCAACATCGTCTTTGTATTGCGACCCATTGCCGCTCAACGCCCACGCGTTTTGTGTTATAGTATATTGTCTTATTGTATCTCTGTCTGTGACGTTCAGTGGCCAAAGTGACCACTGGAGAATAAAGTGTGCCAGTCCAGAAAAGGACCGCATCGCATTCTCTTCTTCTCGTCAAGCCACTTGCTCCGGCAATTTTTAAATTTCGCTCCCGGCAAAATCAATGTATGACGACTTACAAAGCTTCAACCCTCATACTTTTGACAAGGGAAGATCCCGAATCCGGAAAATTAAACAATTATTTAACTTTGTGGATATGTAGGGGATGTATAAGGATGTAAAACAGGAATTAGAAAAAAACAAGTATATTATTCAACAGTATGTTAAAATACATTACATTTCCCAAAAAAATAACACTTCGAATAGTACTTAAAATAATAATCAGGAAAAAAAGGAATAAAAATAATAATCAGGATAAAAACAGGAATTAGAAAAAAACAAGTATATTATTCAACAGTATGTTAAAATACACTACATTTCCCAAAAAAATAACACTTCGAATAGTACTTAAAATAATAATAAAATCGTGTTACTATAGAGCCACCATAATAACATTTCAGAGATGTATTTATTTATTTAAAAGTATTAAAATGTATAATGAAATCTATATTAAATCTTCATAAGTTAGATAACTAAGTATTTTCTCAGTACAGTCACGTGGTAACCAAGGCAAATTTTTACTAAAGAGAAAACCAAAAATGTTATCACCTTTTTCCACAAACTCTTTCTCCCTTTCCCCCTTTCTAAAATTCACTTTTATCATACTAGCATATATTGGAAATTTTGTTTTATAATTATCTGATCTGAAGACCTCTACTACATTTTCATTTGTTACATATATTGCTACTTGACGTACACTTCTTGTCAAAATATCATAAAATGTAATATTATCATTAATAACCTCGCTCTTCATGCTGGCTATTTCTTTTTCGCATTCATTCTGAAAAACACTTAGTTCTTCATCATCGCTGCCAAATGTGGGTGAAGAAATTGATAGTCTATCCTTGTTAACTACATATAAATTTGCAGCTTTTATCTTAACCATGTGACGTTTAAGAATCTTAACAACGTTTCGATGACTATAATTACCATACAAACAATTATTACGAAATGGTTTACGGACATGTATAAGGAAATCAAGTGCCGTGTAATTTTTTTTACTCGTAATAGTGACATCAGCACCGTGTTCTAGGAGAGCCGCAACAATTCTTTCGATACGTTTCTTAGCAGCAATGTGAAGGGCTGTTAGACCATATTTATTTCTAGAATTAATGTTGGCACCAAATTTTAAGAGTAACTCGATAATATCTAGGTGACCACTTCTAACAGCAATGTGCAGTGGTGCATAACCTTCATCATTTTTAGACTTATGTACAGCATTAACATTAGCTCCATATTTTAGAAGGTGTTCAATAGTTTTTAACTGTCTCATCCATATAGCAAGATGAAGAGCGGTTGCGCCATCTTTTGTTTCAGCATTTACATTAGCACCTTTACTTAAAAGCAATTTAGTAATTTCTTCGCCACCATATCCAATAGAACGGTGCAGTGGTGTATAACCTTCCTCAGTTCTAGAGTTGTATACAGCATTAACATTAGCTCCATAATCTATAAGATGTTTAACAATTTGTAAATCCTTTTTTTTTACTGCGATATGAAGACAAGTTACACCATTTTTTGCTTCAGCATTTACATTAGCACCTTTACTTAAAAGTAATTTGGTAATTTGTTCGCTACCATTTCTGGAAGCAAGGTGCAGCGGTGTATAACCTTCGTCCCCTTCAGAGGTATCACACACAGCATTAACATTAGCTCCATAATCTAGGAGATGTTCAGCAATTTGTAAATCCCTTCTTTTTACTGCGATATGAAGAGAAGTTATACCTTCGTTTGCTTCAGCATTTACATTAGCATGTTTGCTTAACAGCAATTGAAGAATTTCTTTGTTGCCATTTCTGGCAGCAAGGTGCAGTGGCGTATAACTTTCCTGATTGTCACAGGCATTAACATAAGCTCCGTGTGTTAAAAGATGTTCAACAATTCGTGAATACCCTCTCTTTGTTGCCAAATGAAGAGCAGTTTCACCATATGTATTTTCAGCATTTACATTAGCTCCTTTGCTTAAAAGAAGGTTTATAATTTCTTCGCTATGAATGACAGCAGCAATGTGCATCGGAATTACACTGCATCTGCTAGTAGGTTCAACTTTCGCGCCCCGATTTAAAAGTATGTGAATAACTTCCATTTCCTTGCATATGAGTGCAAAGTGAAATGGAGTATGGCCATAAAAATTTGGAACATTAATATTAGCATCTTTATCCAGAAGCATCTGAATAATCTCGATGTCGCCATTTTCAACAGCAAAATGAAGTGGAGTCTCAGAAGGATTTCCGTTTTCGCTGTTAACTCTGGAACCATTTGTTAAAAGTAGTTTGGCAACCTCTGTATGCTTCTTCTCAATAGCAGTACAAAGTAAAGCGTATCCATCTGATGCCTCTAACCATTCTTGAGAGTGATTTGGGCTGTGAGATCTAAATATCTCTCTTACTCTTTCTGTTCGTCCTTCACATACTGCTTTCTTTAAATTTAAATCTCCGTATGGTGTATACCGAACACCTTTCATTTTTCGTGATTTTTCGTAAATAAATTTCTGATTCCGTAAAATAAATTCAAACTCGTGTTGGACGAGACGAGACGCGCCGCGCACAACTACGCAGTGATGGTTGACACTGACTAATTACTAAGTAGGTATCAGTTGCTATGCCGAGGAAGTTCCCCCACGCTCGCCGCTATCTTCTACGAACCTTATCAAAACTCGCCGAAGAGTCACGAGCCATACGAATTTGGCTGACGCGACATATTGCTTCGTCAAGTTCTTTGCAGCTGCAGCCGCGTGTCTGGCCCGAAATACTGGAAGGCCTCGTAATTCTTGAATTTCAACGATGATGTTAATACAATTCACAAACACTATGTGCAATATTCATATGAAATGACTAAAGTTCATTGGGCTATATGAGATAACGTCTCGAAATGCCGATTTGGCATGTTTGGCATAGAATGCATGAGAACAAAACGTAAACTATTTCAAAGGAACAATAAACCTAACCTAACCTAATATTCATACTATTGTATAGCCAATAGTAGCTTGTTTCGGCACCAATGAGCGCCAACATGCGCAGAACCGGTCTAAACTCGTCGGTCGGCAAGTTTCTTCTAAAATGAATTAATAAAAACTGGCGACACAAATCATTTTAATTCTTGCATGGAAAAATAAATCGTAGGTACAAATCATATTCATATACCTACGCTATTTTATTGGCGTTGCCTTGTACAAGTTATTATAGAAGCTATTTATATTAAACATAAGCTAGATAATCCTAACTCTTAATTAAATTTAAAATACAATTCACGGTCCTTCTTGCCGCTTGATTTACTTATGCATTCAAAAGTTGTAATGCAACACGAATCGTGTATGATTCAGATGGCGCCACTAGCGCATGTACTGTGGATGTGCCTGAGTGCGCATGTGTAAATTGTCTGCGCGCGAATTTTTCATTTGCGTATTGTATAAATGTGACTGTGAGCTGGTGGTGTCACGGGTGGGAAAAAGTTGCAGTCATCTTCCTCATTGCCTCACATGAATGCAATCACCGCGAAGTTGATTTTTCGGTATTTCCGATTTGCCGTAGGAACGGATATAAATGGGGTTCTTCCATTCCTGAGCGGTCCCAGAGTAGGCTGGAAACTAGATTTCTGTGGCCAAAAGTCAAAACACTGTCATATAGAGTTTTCTCAATAGAAATATAGTCAATGTAATATGATAAAAATACAATATAGAAATAAAATATAAACAATAATAAAAATATATAACGAGACGAACCTATTCGAAAAAGATTATCTAAGCTTTCATATAAAATAAGTCCGACGTCTAACAGTTTTAAACTTTTTTTTAAACATCTGCTTAAAGTTTCAATTGTTATAAATCTTGCGCTGTTTATGCGTGATTAAAAAATGCTTGCAACAGGAATACATACTTGAAATACACCTGCTGACATGTCTAAAACCGCCATTTAAACCTCTGTTGTGATATTCTATAATGACTATCATTAAAGTTTAATTTCACTTTGAACTTCACGGATTTGTCGCAGAACGTTATATCTGATAACAGTATTTATTAATTTGTATTTTGTAATTAGATTATATTTTGCCCAACTCTGCATGGCAACAACGCGTGGAAATTAACAAAAAATTACCTTTCCAAATTTGTATTGAAGGATTTATCTTATTTCAAATGTCTCAACTGTTTTCCAAATCCAACATATATTCTAATTTATCGAATTATAAAAATTAATCACAATTCCGTAATATATCAAAGTCAAGTATCTATACAGTTTTACTGTTTTATCATGCTTCGTTTATAATTGATTTAATACACGGTGATTTACATAAAAGTTACAGTTTCGACAATTCTACGAAACAATAACAGTAAAATGGAATAGCGGGGGTTGCTATTGCATTCCTTAATTTTCGTTGTTTGCAAGATTTCTTTGTAATTTTTTAAAGTTAAACTTCAAATCGCCATGTTTTAATATTAATCGAAAAGCTGAATCTTTACACATCACTGTATTAGATGAAATGAAATAAAATTAGGGGTACAATCAGGGTTGCCAGATCTCCGGCATTCAGCTGGAGTTTCAGGTTTTATACTGTTGCCTCCGGCCTCAGGCAGGCACAATAAAAATCTCCGGCTGAATAGAGAGTATGTTGCAGCATGCCATTGCATGCCAATAAAATTAAAAAACTATTAAAATCTGTACTAAATTAAAAAAAATATTCATAATACTTTTATTACAATTATTATGATTACTCCTTTTTAATAATTCATTATAATGAATTTTAGATGCCTGTTTTTCTATTGGCCCTTATTTTCTCTCATCCCCCCTCCCCCTCCACTCAACCCCACTCCGTGAAATTGAAATCTCCGGCAAAAGATCAGGCCTGATCTGGCAACCCTGGGTATGTAGTCCCACGGAAAATTTGAATTTTCTTTTATTAAATAAGTAAGTGCCACCCTAATGTACATAGTAAAAACAGAAAAAATGGGGACACAGATAACAAATTCCTCGTCGTTATTGTTGAAAGGAATTGCACATTCATTGACAACTTTTTCCTAAAGCAGAATTCAGAAGCGAGATGGCGCGTAACATTGCGCTCGTGTTGAAAAAGGAACTTCCTGAATGAACTGGAAAAACGCACAGACCCCGTAAGTGACATCGTGTTGCTCTTTCCACGCGAGAAACAAAGAGCGACTACTATGAAATGCACCCCGCTACAGTGTATGTAATCGTAGCCAGCACACAAGGGTTGAAGCAATTTTAAATTCCCTCGTTCTCGTTTAACGTTTGGCTAAGCCCCTGTGTAAACCGGGGACCCTGAAAGCTCATTGAAATTCGTTGAAGCTCTCGTCGCAACTACATATTCACCCTCGCAGCCTGCAATAAACGATTCCTTAATCATCGTTCTGGCTTAAGCTGAATTTAACAAGATGTGCAACGCAGTAATACAACCTTTTGTATTGTAATACGGCGGAAGTATATAATGCTGCGCAACCAAGGTGAATAAAGAGCACGTTTACTGTTCGTAAAATGCTATTATACCTATGTATTTAAGTATAAGTAGCTGGAATTAAAAGCGAAATAATTATGATGATGTAAATTGTCATTTAAAAATGCCTTTTTTCAATGAACCCAGCTAACGTTTCGCGAATATTTAACAATACGCTCCTGCACGAATAGAAATCGGAAAATGTTATATGTTCTTTTTTTAATAAAACGACAATTTGTTAGTATTAAAAGTAAGTAATTTTTCAATCCTCTATAAACAGTTAAAAAATAATCATAGCTAGCTCCAGAAGAAAACAAATAATAAAATATAATTCATAATTTTTTATAGAAAATCTGGATAGTATTTCCCCATCAACCTAATAGTATTATATCATACATAGTATTTTTCATTTGTTAATACACATTTAAAAATGCACAGCGGGTGTTTCTGGCAAAAACAATGATCGAGTTAACAGGTAACGAGTTAATTCGGAAAGAAGAAGCTACACGTGGAGCTCGAGTAAACGTGTAATTATTTAGAACTGCATGCTGCGATAAATTATCCGTCAGGTGATGGAAATCCGGTTACGTAAATCTTCTAAATAACATCGCGCCAGAAGGCTGCCACAACATTGTATTCATAGAAGCAAATGAAAGGTTTAACAAAAAGGCTGCAGCAAAATTCTAAACGTAGGCGAACATTGAGCTACATTTTATAAAGGGGCAGTTTCTGTTTTAGCTGTCTTGCAGTTTCGAACATCGAAGAAAATATAGAATAACCGTGATAAATTAAATATCTGATTCTATATATATTGAACAGATACTGAAGCAGAAACTGCCTCTTTAAAAACTGTAAGAAATGTGCGCATACGTTAAAGCTTAATCTGACAAGCTTTTCTCTTTCAAACTATTAAAACTATTAAACAGTACAGTAGAGCGTCAATTATTTATCCGAACTGCTTGGGACCGAGGTGGTTCGGAAATTCGAATTGTTCGGATAATCGAACAGTTGGGAGAATGAAGCATGCATGTACTTTACACAGTTTATAACTGTAGTAATTACACCTAAAATTACTTATTAAATACAAAAGTACTACTGCGTTAATTTGTATTACGCAGAAGTCAATTAATTAATTGGTACCACTGCAGTGGTTCGAAGTGGTGGGAATAGCAATGATGCAGCACTGGTTCGGATAATCGACGGTTCGATTAATCGAGGTTCGGATAATTGACGCTTTACTGTAATAATATAATGTTTTTTAGCACTTTCGGGTCATTCTAAGATTTTTGTTTAAGACTCCTAGGGACCTAGGGAGGCGCGGCGAAGAAAACGGATCTCCTTTTTCCCAAATAGAATAGTAGACAATTGTCCATATTTTCAATTAACACTCTTCACTTCGGACAACATTCATCTGAAATTTGATGAAATTGATTAGCATCCTTTATTTCCTCTTGCAATACACGTCATACACATTTATGCAGTTATCGAGGACTCGGATGCAATAAAGGGACTAGCGCTCGAAAATGCGAAAAAGTATTGTCCAAACGCTAAGAACTGTAATGTAAACTGTATTTTAAAAAATATAGTGTTATAAAGCTCATCACGACACACATTTTTTTTCTATTTACAGTTTGTTTATCGAATCATTAGTATTCGACATCAAAATTATAAACAAAAAATTTATCATGGTCCAAAATCATTATTTCAATAAACATAAATTGCGATAACTTGAGTAAATATTAAGTATAGGTACCTGCCTAACAATAATAATACACTTCATATTGAAAGTATGTTTTAATTAATTAAAAAATTCCCTATATTCTAAACGTCGTATTTATTGAATTAAGAACAATTTAATCAGGGATTAAATTTACTGTAGGTATTTAAGTAAAAGTATCACTTGCATACTCAAAATGAAAATATTCAATATTATTTCTAACTTACCCAAGGAATTATTTCTTCAACCAGAAAAAAATAAATTAAATAAAAAATATTCAACTGGAAATGAAATAATGGAGTAAGTACTTAAAACAGACATCATTTTGTTCTTTTAATAAACTAATGAAAAATATTTTTATTCAAATAGAACATAAGTTTGGGGCAGGTTACGTTCGAGCGATTGAACTTTATTTGACCGTTCAACCGTGGGTACCGTTTTTCGCGCTTTTACACACGTATTGTGTGATCACCGGCATCCGGTTTCCCAAGAACCACGGGTACGATGCGCTTCCAGACACATTTACTGCTGATGGAGCGTAGAAAACGGAGTGGCTAATGTAGCATGCCTAATCGGACTCGCGTTATTGAGGAATCACAAGCGCTGGGCGTATGCTGCTCACCGCTGGATATCAACAATGCAAATATGTGAGAAATTTATGTCCTGGCACCCCATGCATTCCCCTCATTTCCACAGGACGCATCTTGCAATGAACTTTTATTTACGATCCACCGTTTTCTCTTCATGAGGTTGCTCCTCGTGGCTCAACGCGTAACGCAGAGAATAAAATCGTAATACTAATCGAGCCTGCTTATGGCACAGAATACGATTATAGGGTAAAGGACCCAATTACTGACACCTAACCAATTACTGTTACCTTAAGCTAGTTTATTTAAAATAACGAATAAATAATCGTTGTAAACTTATACACAAAAGAATTATGTAATTCAACCTATAATCTATATTATAGATTATATACTATAGTTTATTTATTCGTTATTTTATGTAAAATAGCTTAAGGTAACAGTAATTGGTTAGATGCCAGTAATTGGGTCTTTTACCCTAGATGTAATAAATTTTTATTTCAACGAAAACATGCTGAATAGATTCATGCTGTAAAATCCAATGGTTGATCGATCAGTCGTGAGTTCCATGGAAAATACTAACAGCAAAATTCTTACTCGTGGTGTGCTGTTCCGTTAAAGATGATGGGAACTCCATTAATATTTTATAGGAAGCTTCATATTCCCATGGAACAGAGTAACATACCGTGGCAAACAAGAGGTTAATTATCGACAATTATGGTACTTGCGATTCACATATCTCAATCTAGATTCTAGATTAAACTAAATCTCCAAGATTTTAAAACCTTAATTAATTTCACTTTGACTTCGCTGCATCTACATTTCACTGGGAATAAATGTTTTCTTATCTGCAGAGAAGTATAAAGTAGGTACCTACCAGGAGATAAATGACCTTTGAAATTCCAATTTCTTCACAGCTATTACTTTGATAAAGAAATATCTTATTAACAAATACAGTTGGTTTGAAACTATTTAAAAACAATGCCCAATGTTTTACTATAAATACCATGTACGAACTTCGAAATTGGAACTTTTTGAATTCGTTTAGTTACATAAATGGGTAGCAAAATAATTGAAGCAGTGTATCGAGCAGAAATAGAAGAAGAAAGGGACACCGGGAAGACGATGTACAGTGGCGGAAAAAAATCAAAATCGCATAACTTTTTTAGAATTGGTCCAAACGACATGAATTTTTTTTGAGAATCTAGAAGAATTAGTTTGTTAAGTGACGTGTTTCGTCGTTTTGAAAAAAATGCAATTGGCCGGAATAGCAAAAAAAAAATAGTAAAAGTAGTTTATTAAACTTTTTTTTGAGCCTGTAATGGAAATTCAAAAAACCCGTTTGTAGATTGAAGTAAGTTGTATACATGCTGAAATTTTCATTAAAATCGGTTAACGTTGCTCTGAGCTACAAACCTTTATAGATCGCAGAATAAGGTCCAAAATCGCTGATTTCGTGAATTTCCGCGATTCTCGACCTTATTCTGCGATCTTTAAAGGTATGTAGCTCAGAGCAACGTTAACCGATTTTAACGAAATTTTCAGCATGTATACAACATACTTCAATCTACAAACGGTTTTTTTCATTTTCATTACAGGCTCAAAAAAAATGTTTAAAAAACAACCTTTACTATTTTTTTTTGCTATTCCAACCCATTGCATTTTTTTAAAACGACGAAACACGTCACTTAGCAAACTAATCCTTCCAGACTCTAAAAAAAAAAGCTAATGTCGTTCGGACCAATTCTAAAAAAGATATACGATTTTAAAAATTGTAAACTTTCTTTCGTCCGCCACTGTAGGTACTCACAAAACCCGTTCCTTTATTCCTTTATCGCGGCCGATGCCCAGAAAATTAGACACCAGCACGAGACACCAGAAAAATTAGGCCCAGCCTCATCTGTCATTTTAAACAAGACGTCGGGAAGGTGCCATTAATTTTGTCAACCGACGACCCGGGGCGTGCAAGGGTGCAGGAATTACAGGAGTCGTTTACGAGACGATATCTCACGCTTTGATAAACGATTTCCGAGAAAACAGAAACTCTTTCGGCGTCCCTCCCCTCGTTTCTGTTGCTTCAGCCACGATGAAGAAGAATCCCCAAAAATAGCTTGGCGAAGGAACAGAGCGCCCTTCGTGGGAAAAAAAGAAAGAGAAACCGGGTGAGCTTCACGATACTGTTGGACATAACGCTGCGAGGGACAATGAACAATAACAATCGTGTATCAATAGGTTTATTGTACTCGTGACGCCTGCTATTTGTACACTATATCCTTCCATCTCCTACCATTACTCCCCACCTTTTTTATGTACACAGTTTTCTCCGGAGTTAGGCGCACAAGCGGCGCGCATTGTTTACAACTAACGGGTTCATACGCATGTATATTACACGTACATGTAAAATATGTACAAAAATACAAGGATATTGGCACACTGGAAACACTCACGCGGCAAGCGAGGCGCGTCCCGCGTCGCTCGGCATTGCCGTCGGCGGTTTTTTATCGCTCGATTATACGACTTCCTGAGCACGGAATTGGCAGCCGACGGTGACCTGCGGTTTTGGCAGTTTCTCGGAATATGCTCGGCGAACACGTGTCGCTTGGCGGATATTTGATTCAGTCTTAACGTTTAAAAATGGAAGCGAGCCGCGCGGCGTGCACGTCGATCTGCAACCATTACTCTTTGCTGCCAGCTATTATAAGAATTAACACGCGCTACATGCCCGTGCCTACTTAACGCCGTGTAGAATAGTTTGCTTGGCAAGATCTACGAGAACGACTTCCAAGGCAATGTTTATGCCTTGTTTGTAAAAATTCGCTCCTTCTGTATAAAATAATGTGCAGAACTATTTAAATAGGTTTCTACAGTCACAGACATTTGCTAGACTTTCCTGGCGATCTTAACGTTAACTTTAAGTACTGCTATTATATGTATATGTACACTTGGGTAAAACTTATTGCGCGAGCTTCGGCCTGCACGGTGTAAGTTTTGGAAAACGTTTCGAGAATGAAAGTCCGTGGTTCTTTTTGCTCGAGTCGAGTGTCCTTTTCGCGATTACACGTATCTGGTCAACTGAGTGTGGAAGTCTTGAAGGCAAACGATCAGCTGGCTAAAGGTCGGCCTCTCGTCGGCTGACATCGCCCAGCAGTAAGCCATCACAGCGAACAGCTCGTCTGGACAATTTATTGGCTGGGCCAGTCTATATCCATCTCTGAGGTATGAGGCCATTTCGAACGCGTCCACTTCTACGTACGGCTGCTGCGCCAGCGTCGTGAGCTCCCACAACAACACCCCGAATGCCCACTGGAAAATCAGCAAAAACATATTGTCTCACTTTGGCAACGATCAAGCTGCGACTGTCGCGGACTTCTCACAATTTCCACGCGTTTCTTGTAATTTCTTGTATCTTTTCATAATAGTTATTAGCTTTGGCACGGTAGATTTTAAAGTATGCAGATGGAAATGTACTTATAAGGGAAGATCCTGAACTCGGAAATTAAAAAAAAATCTGGAATTTTATGATTATGTAGGGGATTTTCTTTTGATTACAACGCAATATTTGTTTTGGTGCCGAAATTTACTGGAAGGGGTGAAGTGAAACCCTGAAAATTCTACTATTTTCTGATTTTATTTTGTAATTAATTTGTAAGAGATAGAAAAAGTTTCAAGACAAAAGTTACTTATTTTAATTAGATCTATCATTTGGTCAAAAAATTATTTTACAGTTTATGAATTGTAACACAGAATCGGAAAATAACCGGGTTTTCAGGAGTCAATTACACACCCTTAGAGTGAATTTGGGCAGCAAACAGAAATTGCGTTGTAGTTAGGAGGAAATACACTGCATGTTCACAAAGTTTCATAATTTTTTGAAATTTCAGTTTCGAAATCTTCCCTTGTTAGTGCCTATTTTTGCATTGTAAATGTATTTATAGATCATATGGCGCGAAGAATCAGTGAAGAATAGTAATTCTCTTCATTTCAGAACTGTAGAGTGAGTTTATTGTAATCCAAGTGGTTCCTTCGGTGAAATTTCTAGCGGTTAAAAAAGTTTTTCAAATATATATAATAAACTATTTCATAGATTTTATAGATCGCGGAATTATTGTCGCTTAAATAACTTTAAACAGTTTCTTGATGCAATTTGTGACCCAAGTGAACAATAATTGTTAGTTGGAAACTTTTGATTATGTGATTTTATGTCTGTATTTTCACTACACGCAAAAAATAAGGATTTATAAAATATCGAAGCAAAAGTTTTTTATAATTTGATTCTTTTGTGGACTGGTGACCAATGAAATTTCTTTGAAGAACTAGTAAATACAGTAATACCAGTAATATACTGTTTTTTTTTTATGAAACTAGTTTTTCTTAACCCTCAAACATCACACTAGGTGTTTCTGCGAATGAAGATTCGCTTGGAAGAAGTAAAAAATCACTCGACTTCACTTCTCGAAATAATTATATTTTTTGGAACCAATCATAACGACATATATATTTGCTTGAACTATGACTCAAAACCTTTCGATTGGTGTATAATAAAATCCCTGTACCCTTTTTGAGCAAAGCTGCGATTAAAAGAAGAAAAAACAGAACTTTCAGAACACGGACGAACAAATTTTTCCAAAATTTATTCAGCATCAAATGATTTTTCTACCAAACTATTGATATATTCCATTCCCTTATTGTCTGACGAATTAATTAAAAAAATTGTTTAAATTGGTGCAGCAGAATCAGATATATAAAAAAAAGAAAATTTTAGGTTGCGTGAACCTAGTATAGTGGAAGCATTAGGAAAATTTAGTGTGGTGTTTGAGGATTAATTACATATGTAGCTGTTTCTTTATCACTTGCAAATTGTTAATATTTACATTTTACAAGATAGTTTATACATACCCATATTCGAATAATTCTCAAAAATATCAATTACAAAAGAAACACTTAGGGACAAGTACCTTCATTGACTAAGTAAAACGAGGTCTACTTCAACGAAACCAGATATCTTAGTGGGACATTGAGAACACTTACTTGACCCCTATACTACTTTTCTTATACCTCCCTCGAAACATGCATCGCGCTGAACAAGCTACTTAAAATGATCTGTGACTAAAGTGCACTTCATTTGTAACCGTGTCAATTGAATACAGATAGAAAGGAAAGTAGAAGCCTTGATTTTATCACGACTATCATCAGAAACTGAAGAGAAAATAAATAAATGCTGAAATCACAGATTTCAGAAAAGCAGTTCAAATTACAAAACACAATTTTGTTAGATCTCCAAATGTATGTTCAAATTTAAAAACAAACCTTCAGTATCAAAAGTAAACAACACGCAAAAGCAAAGAAATATCAATCGATAATGTACCTATTAAATACAATAATTATCAATTAAATAAAAATTGAATTTCCAATTAAAATACGCTTTACTCACCACATCGGAGGCAGTGCTGAAGGCTTTATTAAGCAGGCTTTCGATCGCGAGCCATTTGATCGGACGATTCTCGTTATCACCCAAACAATGGTAATCTTGAGGAAACAGGTCCCTGGCCAGAGCGTTGTCCGTGATTTGAACCCTCAGATCATCGTCAACGCTAATAAAATAGAACATCCATCGTTAAGCATCTCCGAGGCGTCCCGAGCTTAATATAAATATCGAAAGACACAAGACAAGAGCGAGATGGGGCACACACAACAAGCGTGGCCCGGTTTAAATTTGTCGATCGGTTCGCGTGGGCAGCGCAAAAAGTCGCGCAAGAAGAAGCTGCCGCGAGCCCTGTTAAAGTCATCTCTGCGAGACGAAACAGTAGCGACGGGTAATTAAACAGACTCGGGCCGGTGTATTTATTGCTAATTAATACCGCACGGCCAATTAATTTCGTAACGAAACGTAACGACCCCAGGTTTATGGCGTTTCAACCGATGCTTCACTAAAATATTCTGCGCGGCGCGTATCCTACGGAAGGTGCTCCTTGTACGCAAATAAAAGTTCGAAGTAATAGGTGTAATTGAGGAGCTCCGTACTAATTGGGCGCTTCGTTAAGACTTCCCGATTACGCCCGAAATCCGCCTTCCTCGCGTGAACACGGGGGTAAATGTTTTCAGTAGGCGCGAAGCAGTGAATAATTTCCCCTTCGCACTTACACGCAGTTCCTGGCGGCCAGATCTCGGTGCACTAGTCTCTTTCGGTGAAGATACTGGACCCCTTTGGCGGCCTGAAGGGCCATTTCCACGACTTCTTGCGTAGTGAGAGCCCTTGGTGGCCCTTCGCTGTTCAGCTTGCATCTCAGCAAGAACCTCTTCATGTTCTTGTAGCCGGTGTGAGGATACAAAAGAAAAGGCGCGCTTCTGTCTTCGATGGAAACACCCAAAACGGGGAGCAGAGCCGGATGGCTTAAACCGTACAGCGCTAAACCCTCTCGCAGGAGGAGGGCGACCTTGAGGAGCAGAATTGAAGTTCAGATTAAAACGTTGATGTTTAAAGGTAATTTATTGGCGATGCTTTGAAAACCTCTATACAGTGAGAAAAAAAAAGTATTGGCACACTTTTTAAAATCGCATAACTTTTTTAGAATTCGTCCAAACGACATGAGTTTTTTTTTAGAAAGTAGAAGGTTTAGTTTGCTATGTGACGTATTTCGTAGTTTTGAAAAAAAATCAATTTGTCGGAATAGCAAAAAAAATAGTAAAGGCTGTTTTTTTTTCAACTTTTTTTCTGAGCCTGTAACGAAAATTCATAAAACTCGTTTGTAGATTTAAGTAAGCTGTATACATGCTGAAAATTTCATCAAAATCGGTTAACGGTGCTCTGAGTTACAAACGTTTAATGATCGCACAATAAGGTCGAAAATCGCTTGATTTCGGGAATTTCGCTATTCCGACAAATTGAATTTTTTTTCAAAACTACGAAATATTTAGCAAACTAATCCTTCTACCTTCTAAAAATAACTCATGTCGTTTGGACCAATTCTAAAAAAGTTATGAGATTTTAAAAAGTGTGCCAATACTTTTTTTACACAGTGTATGTGTGTTCTATGATTATAAATATTTTTGTTGCTGTTGAGATTGGAGTTACATCAAAAAGGTATGTAAAAGAAGTAATTTATTTTGAGGGGACAGATAGAATGGTTGACGATATAACATTTTTCCTAATTTTATATCGAAAGGATCTTGATGATCTTTAGCAATATGACTTTTAAATAACTTGGAGCTGCGAAGATTTCTTTTTACAACAATTTGAATGCATCTATACGTGACGGATATATTTCATAAATGAAAACGTCCTTTAAGGGGGAACAACACCTTGAAGCCCGGAAAAAAAAATACAACTTTTTTTAATTTTGTGTTAGATATCCATACTTCGTAGGAAAGTCATTGATATGGGGTTTAAATGTGCATGTAGTGGAGAGTATTTTAGAATTTTTGTATGACAAAATAAACGAACTTATAACTTTAAACTCGTTTTTCTCAAAACTATGTTTTTCACACTGGTTGAACGATTTTCTCCGACAATTTTGCATGAATCAATCTCCAGTTTTGCGTATTTATTCTACAGAAAAATGCCTTCAGTTAAGCGTACGGAAATTTAATTACAATAATTTTTGGAGAAATGGCGGAGATTAAAGGGCAAAGTTCTAAAATGTCGAGTCAGTTTAAGGAAAAATTCTATATATTTTGGAGTGGAAAAAATAGTAAAAATAATTTATTT
Organism: Andrena minutula; assembly: GCA_929113495.1. Taxonomy (NCBI): domain Eukaryota; kingdom Metazoa; phylum Arthropoda; class Insecta; order Hymenoptera; family Andrenidae; genus Andrena; species Andrena minutula. The sequence goes on from OV815994.1 coordinate 43,133,382, forward strand.
TTAGTTTCCGTTATTCAATACTGGACTTAATAAACTATAGATGACCATTTAATGGCGAAAAAAATATGAATTTGAAATAAATGCCTCGCCGATCACAATATTTGACCCTTTCACGCAAGCAATTATTTTCCTGGAATATTATTTCATGTCAACACCAACAGAAATCTGTGCTATAAGAATTTATAAGAGTAGTCAAATTAAATGCGCTTTCCGCGAGAATTTTTTACACGAATATCTACTTGCATAGGTATACAAAACCACTAGAATAGGATGAGAAACATCTTCAAGCGTGAAAACAATGATTTGTATGCCAGATTAGAGAATAAAGAGCAGTGCAGTAAACTGATTACTTGTGCTATTTTGTAGTTGCGAGAATTTAAGAGGAAATATCAGAGCACACATAATTGCATGCTAATATTCCAGCAAGCTAATTACAAGTCAGTTTGGAGGAAATTCTGAATAATTTAATTAGCGGTTTTCAAAGAAGATTGCCTTAATTGGCGGGAGAGGGAAAAATTATTTACTTGCGATTGCGATGCATGTTCAGCAGCAGTTTTCACCAGGACATCCCTCGGGGAAGACGCGCCCTCTTCGTGATAACTGCCTCTATACACGCGACCGAATGTGCCCTCCATTTCGATGCTGAGGAGGCGTACCCTGCATCTGTAACAAGTGCAGAACGAGATTACCTCGAGATTCGTGACTCCCAGCATCACGGAAACCGATAATTATTCTGTACAAACTTTGAAATTCTCCTTTACGAAATTACCGAGAAGCTGAATCGATCATCTATTTAACTGCTGAAAGGAGAGCCAAGTCGACGTTGACAGAGGCTCCAGCGTCGAAGAAGGTCAATGCACTTGGTATTTTTTTTTATAAATTCATGGATTTCAAGAATTTTTCAACACGGTTAATAACTCAGTCTTTATTCCTCTAACTTTTTATTTGAAAAATGATTTCAATTTTAGTCACATATATTGAAGTAAGTAAGAGACAATTTTAGTATTCTATAGAGAAGCTCTTAAGATCTTATTCTTCAAAGTGAATTGGATATACCTATTTCGAGATAAATCACGAGGTGATTTAAAAGCTTTGCTAAAAGTTAGAGGAGTTTGATAGCTCTCGCGTCGATCGATCGTTGAACAGTTCTCTGACGCTTTCAATGTGCTCGAACTCGCTAGATGCAAAGATTTCTTTATTCTGCCTTCTAGAGCAACCCACTTAACCTGAAAACGCGAGGCAGCGTTCTGCCGCAGCATGCAAAAGCTTTGTCAAAGGAGAATTCATTGAATTAAGAGACTAAAGGTTCTAGGTAATTCTGAATTCACTAGCCAATTAGACGTGTAATAATAGTGTTTTCAATAAGTCTGCATCACAATTGATTTAATTTGCATTGGTAAGGTAAAAGACCCAATACGTGGACACGTCCCAGTTGCTGGACAGTGGTGGAAAATACTGATTAGTACATTTAATATCCGCTTTATCCAAAAAAGAACAATTTTATTCATTTATTCAAATATTTAGTAAAATATATTCATATATATATTTTACTAAATATTTGAATAATTGAATAAAATAGTTATCCAAAGAAGAACAATTTTATTCATTTATTCAAATATTTAGTAAAATATATTCATATATATATATTTTACTAAATATTTGAATAATTGAATAAAATAGTTCTTTTGCACCAGTGTCCAGCTACTGGGACGTGTCCACGTATTGGGTCTTTTACCTTACGTATTGAAAGATATCAATGACCTCATAAAAATAAAAATATTTTTATTAATTATTAATTAATGAATCAGACCTTCGTCACAAAACGCTTGATTTCATTTATCAATGTGTTACAAGATTGTAAAACCAATGCTATAAAATTTACTTACCGTTGGACTGTGATTTCTTGAATTCTTTCGTGCAATTCTCTACTAGGCCGATCGTCCAGTCTTCTGTAAGCGGAAGTAGATGTTGTGGATGTCGGCGGAGGTGTTTCAGAAGACAAAAATGTTTGCGCAGGTCCGACTCCTGTACTCCTTTCCACGCTACACGCCGAACTGAGTCCCCTCGATTCCCTGCAAACATGAAAACAATATCTTGGTTAATAAAATTTCATTGATAAAGTAAATATTACTCACTCATCTAGTGATAAGTAAATATTACTATTTAGGAATGTAATAATAATTCGCTGTATCAGTTTTAGGATGAATAGTAATCAAATCAAATATACATATTGGACTGGCTTAATTATTTAGGACATAATTATTATTATTCATTAATTATTATTCCTATTTAGGACAGCTAGGAATGAGGTGGTTTTTGGGAATTTTTTTCTAAGAAACTGTTAAGCGGATCTTTTCCAAATTTTCATGGTATTTCAGTTCATATTCAAACAATAAAAATTAATTTTTACGTTACAAAGTGTTCGGTAGAAATGAAGATATGTGAACACGTTCGTTAGGATTCGCGCGCCGGAATTGCAAATTGGCATAATGGTGGCCCCATTTCTTGCCCAAAATAAAAAACCAAAGATTTTCTTACTTCTAGTATAATTACATTGTCAAGGAACCTAACAAACGAAAAAAAAATGAAAAGTTATGAAATTGCTAAGACTTGAAAGAAAAAGTTACGACCCTGCCTCAAGATATTTCGTACTATTTATGGAAAAAGAGTTGTTCAATTCAATTTATTAATCAATATCTTAGGTTCATCGACAATGTAATTATACTAGAAATAAGAAAATCTTTGGTTTTTTTATTTCAGGGAAGAAATTTAGCCACCATTACACCCGCCAATTTGCAACTCCGGCGCGCGGTTCCTAACGAACGTATTCATATATATCTTCATTTCTACCGAACACTTTGTAACTTAAAAATTAATTTCTATTGTTTGAATGTGGACTAAAATACCCTGAGAGTTTGGAAAAGATCTGCTTAACACTTCGTTAGAAAAAAATTCACAAGAATCACGTTATTCCTAGCGTCCTAAATAGGGCTCCCCCCTTAAATATCTCCTCGTTATTTTCAATATCATATTTCATGAAAAGTTTTAATTAAACATATAGGTAAAACTTGACTGTGAGTTTCCTTAAAACACACGAGAAATTTTTTTGGTCAACTCAGGAAAAAGCTTAATGATTTTAGAGGAGTTCAAAGTTTGATTAAAATGCCAGTAATGTCTCATAAAAATAAGAGAAACAACGAGAGGAAAGTTACTCACTGAAGCGGGTCGCGATGTCTCCTATTCTTCTTATCGCGTACGTAGTAAGCGATGACCAGCACAACAATGGCAGCGATGAAGGCACAGGCGCAACCAACGGCAGCGTAAAACACTTGCCCGCCAGAAGAGGAGCCAGAAGCAGCCACCAGAACTTCCTCTGCTCCTACGTTGCTCTTATCTTTCAAGCAGATTTTCTTCCGTTTGAAGTCTAGGCTTGTCGTGTTCCGTCTCGATAGAGAGACGTTTATTCGAAGACTGAGATTGACTTCCGCGTCGTAGGGGCCGCAGTGCAACGCCAAAGCCCACGTCTGCAGCCCGCCGACAGGGATTTCGCCTGCTTGAGATATATTCAGGGAACTGCTTAGGGCTGACGGGTTGCTGATGTCCACCAGCATTGTGTACGGCAACTGAGGAGAATATATATTTTACAGTCGTCTGTCTGTTATCTCCTTAAACAGTATTCTGAATTTTCATCAAGTTATCGCTTTGACGGCCTTGAATAATAAAATATACGTGTACCAATAAAAAGAAAAATGATTTCTTTTAATAAAGGTAAGTACCACAATTTTTACGGTAATTGAAAAATTTTCTATACAGAAATTTCAAAAATCACGCCTTAAGGGGAGGTTCTGGTCTAAATGTCGATTTTTGTTTTATTTAATTTTTCGCATGTTCAACCTTTTAGGAAAACTTGTTTAAAAGGATTTATTGAAATTCGCAAAATTCCCGAAGTTATAGGCATTTGAGTAACGGCAAATGCATGGGTGACAACCGGCCACTCGGCGCTCACGTAAAACTTTAAACGCGTTTTTCTCGAAACAGTGTTCTCAAAACGGTGGGAGCTGTATCTTCAAAAGTTATTATCCGATTCGACTGAAACTTTTTTTATTTTGAAGATTATTCTTTTTTCTAGGGGGAACTAAAAAAAAATTACAAAAAGTTGAAAATTTATCATTTTCAAAGGCGATGAAAGGACGAAAAATACAGGGAAAAGTGATTTCAATCGTGAAGTGTCGTTATTATCTAAAAAAATGTAATTTTTGTAATTTTTTTTAGTCCCCCCCCCCCCCCATAGAAAAAAGAATAATCTTCCAAATAAAAAAGGTTTCAGTCGAATCGGATAATAACTTTTAGAGATACAGGCCCCACCGATTTGGATCAATTTTTTGACGCTTTAACTTTAACGACTCCCCAGGGCTGTCTGCACTGATTAATTATAAAACAAAAAATATATTTCTATAATTTAAGACATCCTTAATACAATGCAACAAGTCCCATTAAATTATACACAGTAGTTTTCCTTTAATTAATTCCTAAAAATCACCTATTTTTGGGGGCTCTAGACCAGAACCTCCCCTTAAGTATGATTTCAGTATTCTTCCAAAATGATCAAAATGAATAAAAAAAATGTTTCACCGACGCTACTAAATCGCATTGCCACGCGTTTCAGCCATCAGCGAAACCAGCACGTATGACCCGCAATTCCGCAGCGATCTCCGCGTTTACACGCATCTGTTACGAACAAAAGGTTTGTGCAATTTCCCAGCGACTCCAGAAGAAGCCTACCAGACGTGCAAATTGCTGGAAACTCCTAATCTGCATAAGAACGAGGGTCTGCGCGAGTCCGAGGAGAACGAAAGTGGAGAACGAGACGGAGGATGAGGAAGAGACAAAATGGAAGGATGAACGGTGCATGAGCATTTCTTTAAGACTACCGAATAGACGCGATGGGCGAAAAAGAAAGGGAACAACGCGGTAGAACGCGAGGGACGAGAGTAGAGCTGCTACTCGCTCGCAATCACGCGAACGTTGAACTCTTCCTATAATCTGAAACGTACCATTCTGGGAAGACAATTTGCGTCGAACAGAGGGCAAAGTGAATCTGGAGGACCGCGGACAACACAGAAGCCTGCAGGCAGGGCGACGCGACGGGGAGCAAGTGGGGAGAAGAAACGACTGGAAGGAGGAGGGAAAGAAGAAAGAGGGGACAAGAACAAGGAGCCGAGGAGCGAGGGATTCGGTGGACGGGGGAAGGCTAGACCAAAGAAAGAAGAGCGCGAGAGGGAGAGCCCGAGGCTGATTACCAGCTCGCAACGATGATCGGTTCCCCAACTTGTAAGTTGTAAGTAGCTGCGGAGAAGGCACACCTCGTCAACCTGCCTGCTTGTTGTTACTTCGCTACTGCTGATAGTTATGAGCGCTGCGCTTTTCGCCTGATAGTGAGTGCCTCTGTAAACCTGGATAACTGTTCTGTTTCAACAGCCGGAAATTTTTACGGTCTTTTTTCTCATTGTAGTTGCGAATGACTCGTAGAACTATAGAACACTGTGCGGACTTCGTTAACGGACAAACTTGAGAGAAGATTTTCATACATGTGTTGCATAAAGGATTTTATTCTTGGACTAGGGTGAAATGTTCGGGGAAAGAAGTGTTTTTTGTTTTATGAGATTAGTCAGTTTTGAGAAATTCGTTTGGTGTGGGTATGTTTATATCAGCTAGGGCTGGGACTATTCGAATAATTTAATATTCGAATATTTTACCAGTATTCGAATGCTACGAATAAACTTCGGATATTTTACAAGTATTCGAATGCTACGAATAAACTTCGAATATTTGAGTATTCGAATGTTATTATTCGATGTATTTGAATACTATTCGAATACTATTCGAATATCAATGTATTTGAGTACTATTCGAATACTATTCGAATATCGATGTATTTGAATACTATTCGAATATCGATGTATTCGAATACTATTCGAATACCGAAATCTTGTAACCTAATTTTGACCCTCTTTCACCCTGACAAATGAACCTGAAGAACTTGATTTATAATTCACACCATACTATTCGAATACAGCAGTATTCAAATACTAAAATATTCGAATAGTATTCGAATTCTCAAATATTCGAATAGTATTCGAATACTCAAATATTCGAATAGTATTCGAATACTTGGATATTCGAATTATATTCGACAAATAATTGAGTAACTGAAGTATTCGAATATTCGAATACCGAAAAATTAGACAAAATAGTCCCAGCCCTAATATCAACATCCTGAGTGTCTGAATTTTTAAATTTTACTTTCTACAGTTCGGTGTATATAGTAAAGGATGAAGGCGTAAAGAAATATGTAATTGTATGTGAATTATGCAGTATATTCTGAACTTGGAAATACTGCTGCTAAAAATGTTCTTCAGTCTCGTGCGTTTCGTATCAAGTATTTAAGAGATATGCGACGAGTAAACTCGTCTTATCTGACAAGGAGAAATTATAAATGGTATGTTAACTCGTCCTCACCAAAGAACAGATTAATTCGCATGAAACGCAAAAAATTCTAATTGAGTCGCTAAAATATTTGAAATTCTATAAAACTACAAATTATATAAATCGTCTACTCCTTCAGAAGCCAGTCTAATCAACTCCACAAAAAAAAAGTAATAACTTATTATGTGTTTAAGTAGGTACCTACTAAAACTGAGAAAACAGAAAGTGGAATTTGTCAGTTGGGCATTTGAGAGGCTCAGTTGAAGAATATACACCGAATTTGTCTAAAGGAAGGGTCGGTGCAGGCAAAAGTCGTCAGTTTGATTGGCAGGTAGCCGGTGTGTTCCAGAAGCGTTCGGGGACACTCAGTTTTGTCTCTTAGGTGACGGATGTCTCCGCGCTGGTCATCAGTCTCCAGCTTTCTTCCTCCCCTTCTTCTTTTTCGTTCCACCGAGACAACTCGAAGAAGTGGCTGGACCACTTTGTCCTACTCTCGGACCTGCTCTTCTTTTTTCTGCACATTGTCGACGAGTCAATCCGACACCGTGCCGCATTCTGCCCACTTTTCGCCGCCACTTTGTCAAAGTACCTTCATCCCCAACGAGAATGTACTGACTGAGTTTCTTCGATATGTACAAACTGGCGATTTACTTGCAGGTGGGTATGAGTATAACCCCCCAATCTTTCATTATTACCAAAAATAATATTAGTTTCCTTATGAAAAGAAATTAGTTATTTATTTATCACAAATTAGTACCTACGCTTTGTCTTATGTAATTTAAAATTTAGAAAATGGTAAAATACCAAAGCAATATGGATAACTGACAGGGGAAGATCCGGGAATCCGGAAATTCAAACAAATCTGAATCCCTTCTGATTACAACGCAATTTTTTTTGCTCTCCAAATTCACACTAAGGGGGTGAAATTAACCCCTGAAAATACAGTTATTTTATTTTATTTTGTAACTCGTAATCTGTAAGAGATAGAAAAAAGGTTCCAAAACAAAAGTTACTTCTTTTAATAAGATCTATCATTTGGTAACTTACACTTCTTATAGTTCGCGAGTTAAAACACAAAATTTGAAAATTCATTGCTTTACAGTGAATTTTGACAGCAAACAAAAATTGCATTATAATCAGATGGAAATCCCCTGCATATTCACAAAGTTTCAGAATTTTTTAAATATCCAAATTAGGGATATTTCCTTGTGAGTTATATATACCTATACACGGAAGAAGTAAATAAGTGATAAACAAAGTGTTTGTGATCTTCCTTTTTAAACTACTTATTCTAATACCTATATGAAATTAATTGCACGTAATAAATTAAAGTATTTAATTGCACCGATTACTGTATTGTATATTAAACCGCCACTGTACGTCCGATAATCTTTTCCCGTTCATTTCTAACGACCTATTTCTGGTACTATTAACTCAATCGTACAACTCGGTTATAGATCGCAGAAGATTCGCTGATTCGTTATTAAAAATTTCCTCGAGAACAGCTCAAACTGATGAATCGTAGAACGGTCTTAATAAAAGTGTTCTTATCAGGACGAAAGCCATTCAGAGATTTCATTTCGGTATTATGACGAATATTGAAGACCTTCGTTCGATTCTATCCTCTCTGCTGCAAATACATATACGGTGTAGAATGTTCTAACATCACACGGTTAGTGTACAGTCGCATTGATTTTGCAGACACATGTTACCACGTAGAACACAGAATTTTATTATAAACTAAATATTACAAAATTTAAGTTGATAGGGTAGATGTCCCAATTACTGCCACCTTAAGATTATAACTGAACTTCATTTAATCATTTCACGTGTTGTTTAACCTAAAAATCATCTCAGTTTGAAACATAATATTATTTAGCATCTCTTATATTAAAAAAAAATAGTTTTATGAATTAAATATGAAGAATTTATTAATAATTAATTAAAATTCGCGAGCGATCCTAGTGTACCTATAACTGTCACCTCACAAATCGTCTTGTCCGTATGATTTTTTCATTTTTTTATTTGTTTTATTTTTATGTAAATCAGAATCTCCGTTTAATAATAACATATTTTGTACACGTTTTTATACTTTACGTTTTTATTACATCAAATAAATAAAGTGGCAGTAATTGGGACACTGGCAGTAATTGGGACATCTACCCTACAATAAGCTAATAAGAATATCAACTCCATTAATTTATTAGATTATTTATTCTTGATGTGTCAATAGCAAGTTATTATAGCGTGATTTATTAAAGTTTTTTCCTGGCCATATTTTGTATAAAATTCGATGGCAAATACACACGTTATTAGATCGGTGCACAGGGAGAAGAAAATACGTAGGTATAAAAATATCCCTGAATGAAGATTGATGAACTTTTAATTCCCTAAAAAAGTTTGCACATATTTTTGCAAATTGGATACAGGTAATGTCAATTTAATGTAGGAAACAATACACAAAAGAATTTTGAGATAGTAGTAAAAAATTATATATCTTCATTTTTACTTTTAAGATAAAAATAAAAAATAATAAATAATTTTTTTCTATGTTCAGAAATGGCCCTTCACTGATTTCCGAACACTTGGAAAGTGTTTTTCCCAACATTTTCGCTGAATGACTTGACACATTTGGAAATAAAACTCAAAAATAAAATAAAACAGTACAAATATAAAACTAAATACTGAGTATTATAAGATTTGTCCGCTTCAATGTTATCTCTGTGACTTTCAGAATGATAATTATGACTACAAAAATTAATACAGAATTTTGAATCAAATTTTAGAACCGGTCATTTGCCCGACGCGCGTTGGAAACTGTGACTCGTAATTTTCAGTAGACGGAACAGACTCGAATGAGCCGCTGCGCCACTGCCTCATGCCGAGAACCTGGGAAACGGGAAGGACCAGCATGCCTCGGTAATCCGGATAAGTGTGTCTCAGAAGGAGGCGTAAGAAACGGGGGACGAGGATCGAAGAAGGATTTCGAATGGTTGCTCTGTGTCCGTTCAAGCCTGAAGTGTGCTCGTCGAGGATTCATCCGACCACGGAGGGTTTCCGTCCGTGAGACGCGCGAAGACGTGGATTCCTTCGTTAACGAGCGAATTCATCGTTCCTTCGCCCTGGGTGACTTTGATCCGGCACACCGTGCTATCAAAGAAACGTAAACGAGAGCCAAAGTACGCGGAAGATACGGCAGCCGGTAACGTTCTGAAAGCTGACGCGGCCTCTCTTTTCCCATTACCATTTCACGATTTTCATACGCCTCAAAGTCGCCCTCGCTTTTCAAGCCCCTTCCCCCCCCCCCCCCCCCCCCGAGGATTTACATCGACGGAACTGTTTCCAAGGCTCGCCAAAGACTTTGCGAAACTTACCGGCCTGCCAGCCAGATTTTCCCAGGTGAAATGCAGCTTGTGAACTTGCGCTGGCACCGGGACGACGAACTTAATCGCGTACTCGTTTATAACGCCCTCCCTCACGTAAAACAATTCCGCCTGGAGACCTGCAACGAAAAACAAACGTTTCTTTTAGGGAAATTCTTGGCACAGCTGTTGGTACTCCACATCGCCTTCATGCACGTGGATTAGAGAGTCTTTTTAAGTTTTATGTCGGTACCGTTAGGAGAAGTGGCAAATTTATTTGAGGAACTTCTTTGACGCGTTGTGAGAAATGCAAATGTGTCGGGTGTAACTAAAATAACTTGGTACTGGGATCAGTTTTGTCCCAACGGTTTTGATTCTCCTTTCTAACTTTTTATAATTAATGGTAATCTTTTAATTGTTAGGACAGTCGATTACTTTGGACTGTTCTATGACAGGGAAAATATTTTGTGCTTAATTGATAATTTCGTATTCGGCATGGTTCATTTTCTGGTTTATTGTTGGTTAGATGGGTCTGGAAACATTTGCGTGCTTTTCATGAACGAAGGGTACTGTTATTAGTTGAATATTCTCAAGAGTCTTATTTTATATTTTCATAGCAAGTATTATTGGGCTTGTATAAAAACAAAATAAGACTTTACAAAGTGAAGAAGAATTTAATATTTTTTAACTAACAATGCCTGATGGGTGGAGATTATGAACATAGTTTTCTGAAATCCGTTTTCATGTGCCACGTAAAAAAAAATAAGTAGTGTTTGATATTCACTTATGCAAGGAATTATGTATTTTAGAAGTTGGATCTACAGTTACTAACATTTTAGCAAAATAAAAAATATGCATAGCTTATTTAATACATCACTCCCTATTTTAGTGGAAATGGTAGAAATACTGGACAAATAATAAACAGAAGAGAAGAAGTCGATCTGGTCAGCTTGTCACGACTATTAATATATAATAAATAAAGTTGAAAAATTATTTATATTCGTTTTTCTGTCTTCAACAATTCACATATTTCTAAATTCATTTTAATCCGTATAAATGTAATCAATTATATTATTTGAGATTATAAGATTGACGAATCTCTTAACTAAATTTTCCAATATTTCCCTCTTAATTTAAATAACTTTTAATTCGAATATACATTTTTCTATTAGATATAAATTTTATTTGCACGTTGATAAGTTGGACTTCTGTGGATAAGGATTAGTAATGCGAGATGTCGTTCGTGTTCACGTAATACAGAAGGAATGACGTCATTACGAAAAGGGGCGAGGGCTATTTATTGGTGGTCGATTTCGTGTGCGGAGATAGTTCTCTGCTACTTATCCAGAGATGACTCATAATGGTCCCTTCGTGTTACTATTAACCTGCCGTGTGTTCCTCCTACAAATCTAGAAAAGTGATGTATGATGACTCGTCGCGACAGGACGTGTGTTATCGGTACCGTGAAAACAAAGAACGATGGAGAAAATAACATTATTAATATATTTCACGAAACAAAACTTTCTAAAGAAAAATTTAAAAAGTTTAGAATACAAAAATACGAATAAATTATTTGTTGGTATGTACAATACATCCAGAGTTGGGCATTATCTGAATAAGATTTTATTCGAATAATTTCGATTAATTTTTATTCGAATAATTTCGAATAATTATTCGAATAAAAATTTATTTGTTATTCCCGAATAACTTTATCTTTTTCGAAATTTTTATTCGAATAATGCGCAACTTTGATCTCATCATTGTCAGGATTACCATTTTATCACTGTAATAATTCCAGAGTGCCACACATTCCAACTCGGAGATTTGAATATAAACCCGGAGATGCAAAAAAAAACAAAAAAGCTTTATTCTGGAATATCCGGAAAACTTTTCACAATTCAGATTTTATAAATATTCCTTTTTAATTAATTAATAACTTTTATTGTATATAAAATTGAAACCATCGTATAATACCACAATTTCTTATTATCTCATTTTTTTCCTACATCTCGGAGATTTTTTTAATAAAACCGGAGCCCGGAGATTTGCTTCAAAACCCAGAGTCTCCGAGTCAAAACCGGAGAGGTGGCAATCCTGATGATCATACGATGCAACGTAGAGGGCAAAATGTATGCGAGGGTGAGGGGGCCTCTGCTAATACAAATTGATTGCCCATAAATACGATTAAAATGAAACTAATAATGACTCATACAGTTAGAGAGATTACAGTGTTGAAATATTTAAAAAATATCAGAGCACCGTACAGTCACAGGTATCAAAGCACTATAGAGCTACTTAGGTAGAGTAGCAAGGGAAAGTTTACGTGTGATCAGATAACGGAAGGAAAATAGATGATCGTACTATGTACACTGTACAACCATTCGTCGATGGTAACGATGGATCAACGCAGAAAGGTAGGTTGTAGTCGCGTAACGGACATGGGAAATGGACGGAAAAGATTACCTCTAATCGGTAGCAGATAAGGAGGGAAAAAAATGTGTCTTTCAAGTAAAGAGTGTCTATAGGATACCTCGAGGGACACATGATGCACTATCATGGATCTGTGTGAGCGTAAGCGATGACTCACAAGGAAACATCCCAATCCCGAAAATTCAAAAAATTCTGAAACTTTGTGGATATGTAGGCGATTTCCTTCTGATTACAACGCAACTTTTTTTTGCTGCCCACAATCACTCTAAAGGGGTGAAATTAAAACCCTGAAGATTCGGTTATTTTCCGATTTTGTGTTGTAACTCGTCAACTGTAAATTCTTTGTTACCAAATGATAGATCTAATTAAAAGAAGTAACTTTTGTTTTGAAACTTTTTTTCTATCTCGTACAGTTCGCGAGTTGTAACACAAAATCGAAAAATAGCCGAATCTTCAGGGGTTAATATCACCCCCTTAGAGTGATTTTGGACAGCAAAAAAATTGCGTTGTAATCAGAAGGAAATCCTCTACATATCCACAGAGTTTCAGAATTTTTTGAATTTTCGGGTTCGGGATGTTCCTTTGCTAGGTACGAATATTACTAGGGTATCCGAAATTACGGAACCGGATTTGCGATTCGGGAGCCAATTTTTTTGCTTAAAAATTCTTACATCTGACCACACTACAAAATCAGAAATTAAAAATTTTCGGGTCCCGGAAACTCAATAAAACTTTTTAAGCAAGAAAATCTGCTCCCGAATCGCAAATCGGGTTCCGTAATTTCGGCTACCCGCACACCTCTAACAAATACAAATCATGTGAACTAAAGTGAAACCGGAGAAAGACCTTGTTTCTTCTTGCGACGATTTACCCAGCGAGAAAGGATAAGTAGCGAAGGCAGAACCGCCATTGTCTTGAGGGAAAGAAGGTAGTTTCGATTCAATGGGCTTGTTATTTTCTTGCTAGCGCTTTTATAACGTTTCTGCGAGTTTTAAAGAAACAATGAAATGCAGGTTTTGCCCAAGTCGCTTAAATCCGCCACGTGCTCAAAGTAAGTTTCCCGTTTCTTTGAACAAAGTTGCTGTAAGAAAGTAATTCACTTTTCATATGCATTAAATTCTCTGTCGTGTTCCTATGCAAAGACGTGGTGTGTAAACTATTTACTCATTGTCAGTAAAACATCTGTTATATCTTTTAATAAGTGATGAATAGCAAACTATGAAGCTTACTTTTATTTATGCAAACATTGAAATACTGAACGTGCTTCGTAATAGAATAACTGGTTCTATTTTACAGGTAAAAGATTTGAGAGATTGTATTTACACTTATTGTGTTAAAATAACGTAAAGTCATTAACTTTCGAATCTCCAATGCATATGCAACACAATACAGAGATCGCAGGCTGGTGCGATTGCATTATAAGTGTACAAAGCAATAGCGAGATTTGTAGGAGGAGCCGAGAGGTCGGGGTGCAAAACAAAGGACTCATGGGAGGTCTTTGGTTGCCACACAGACAATAATAAAGGCTTGACACTAGAGTAAAGGGCCCAATTACTGTCACCTTGAGCTATTTTACTTCAAATAACGAATAAATAAACGTTTAAGTAAAATAGCTTAAGGTGACAGTAATTGGGTTCGGTGTCAGTAATTGGGTCCTTTACCCTACGTGACCTACAAAACCTTGAATCTAATCAAACTGACTATAATTGCAAACAAACATTTCACACATAATTATACCCGAAAGTTAATCAATATGCTACATACCACAAAAAGACATTTTTTATTGCATTAATAGTTTGCATTAGCAAGTGCCTTCTCTGCTTTTAAAACAGCGATCCAAAAACTAAAACTTTTGTTTATCGGCGACCATTTTCAGCACCAAAAAATTAAGTAGGTGTCATTGTTGCAAATAATGTACTTGACCCTTTACACTTTACGCATTCTACTAGCTGCAGAACACCCTACAAAAAGATATTAAATACATTCACTCGAGGGGATAACGGATAGACCCCGAGCAACAGGACGTTCATAAACACCGTGGCAATTCGATGTTACGCTACCAAGTAATCCCTAGCAGGGTTCGCATTCAGGAGCCGCAAGGTTACGTGGGCGAGTCGGCGAAGGAGGTGGAGAAAAAAAAGGTAAGAAGAGGGAGGGAAGGAAAAGGACGGGGAAAGAGGGGGGGGGTGAAGGAGGGAAAAGGACGCGAGCACACATCGTGTACTCCTTTCGAGGGTATATGCTCGTTGTATCAGATAGGACGGTTAACGAGGCACGAGTTGGATTTTTAAGTCACCCGAAGACAATGTGCCGTGCCCCCACAATCGTGTCTTTGCTTTTGGTCCTTCTTCTTCGTTCAGCATCCCTTGCCCCACGGTACCATCGGCCTTCGGCCTTTACCGGTTTTCTGCATCAGATATCACATACCCACGACCTCAGCGCTGGCCATTCCTCCAGCCGAAACATCTCTCGCCTTCCCTGCTGGCGACCAAGCGCAGTGTGCCCGTCGTAAAAAGGATGCCGGATACCCAGTGGGATCCTCTCGGGAAATAATTACCTTCGGATCGTCGAAACCACGCTGGGTTATCGCTGGTAAAAATCGAACCTTCGTCTCTCGTGAGTGGGACACTTTTATAGATGCCCCGAGTATTGATGATCCTCGCTTTTCTCGAGGGTCACTGCGTCGTTGGGGGGAGACCCCTCCTGGCTGTTGGGAGGAGCGAGAAGCATTCTCTAAACAATATGGTTCCTCGAGAAGTCCACCTCGATGTTCGAGGACAGATTGTCATGCTCTCTTGGAGTCGTTACAATGGACAGTTCTTAATGAAGATGTTTCTGAGAACTCTTGTTGTTGGAATTGAATTTGAATAGAGTTTTGAGATTGGTGTTTGAGATTTATGAGCACAACGTAGCGAATTATGTTGCTACTTTTGGTTAAACATTTAGTCGTATATTATTCTTTTCACGTGACATCGACAATACAAATGTAACGTAAATGTCCCAATACCTGGACACGTCCCAATACCTGGACACTAGTATAAATAATGCTGATTATTACGTTTAATATTCGCTTTATCCATGAAAGAATTATTTTATTCAATTACTCAAATATTTAATAAAATATATTCATATACATATTTTTATATCTTGTTGTTAGAATTGAATTTGAATAGAGTTTTGAGATTGGTGTTTGAGATTTATGTGCACAACGTAGCGAATTATGTTGCTACTTTTGGTTAAACATTTAGTCGTATATTATTCTTTTCACGTGACATCGACAATACAAATGTAACGTAAATGTCCCAATACCTGGACACGTCCCAATACCTGGACACTAGTATAAATAATGCTGATTATTACGTTTAATATTCGCTTTATCCATGAAAGAATTATTTTATTCAATTACTCAAATATTTAATAAAATATATTCATATACATATTTTTATATCTTGTTGTTAGAATTGAATTTGAATAGAGTTTTGAGATTGGTGTTTGAGATTTATGAGCACAACGTAGCGAATTATGTTGCTACTTTTGGTTAAACATTTAGTCGTATATTATTCTTTTCACGTGACATCGACAATACAAATGTAAGGTAAATGTCCCAATACCTGGACACGTCCCAATACCTGGACACTAGTGTAAACAATGCTGATTATTACGATTAATATTCGCTTTATCCATGAAAGAATTATTTTATTCAATTACTCAAATATTTAATCAAATATATTCATATACATATTTTTCTTAGTAAACTTGTAACAATCGTAATAAAAATAAATTTTCTTGAACTCTCCAGTTTACACCCTTTTATTATTGCTCTTGTCTGATTTCCTAAACAGTCTCTAGTTTTTCTTAAGCGAATATTATTAATAATGTTTAGTATATTGGTAGAACTAATACAGTTTTAGAAAGATGGTACCTTGTAGTATTATTTTTTGATTGGAAAATTAAAATTAAAGTTCGTATTAGTTTTTTATTCGCGTGTCTATCTTCTGGTACAGTGAAATCCCGGAATGTCCCTAAACCTGACCACGTGTACAAACTGTTAAATAACTACGTGTTATTCTTAACACAATACTAAAATAATTATTTAACACCTTAACAATAACTTGCATCCTGTAAACACTTTGTATTCTTTGTATCTTGTTTTAATGATAATATTTCATTCATGTGTCAAATTCGTGTGTAACACACGAATACACGTAACCTTAAAATTAGTGCATTCACTAATAGATTCTGTTTACTTAACTTTGTTTACTGATTTGAATAAATTACTTACACAGAACAAATATGCCAAAAAAAAACTATTATGTTATCTTTTTTTTATTTAATTTCCCTAGAAAACATCCAAAATCATGTGTCCAGGTAATGGGACAGTAAAATCGGGACACCGGGACATACTAGTTAAGCTGTCCAGGTATTGGGACATTTTCCTTTATTGGAGAATCGGACAAAATCTTCGAGACAGGTAACATTCACCCTTTTTCCATTCACAACAGAAGTTGCGACAATCAACCACTGACTTCCCAGTCGCTTCCGATTCGTTTCAACGAAACAACCCTCGAGATCACGGGATAGGACGCGACGAGTCGAGCGCAATCATCATCATAGGCTTGGTAGCCTAGCCGTGACCTCGTTACCAGTTTACATGTCCTTAAAGCCCTTATCTAGTCAAAGCTGCCGTTGGATCTTCCTTCGCGCATTTATACGGGAGCTTTGCATGTGGCTAACCGAGGGGTGGCGACTACCAAAGATTCTTTGATGTCTGGTACACCTACAGCGGGCCAAAGTGCAAGCAAGGCCAGTAAAGGGAGAAGAAAAAGATGAAGGAAATGCAGAAAGAGAGAGAGAGCCCTTTCAACGAAGGCGTCGACCCTCGACAACGAGTGCCAGACACAATTGTCACGAGGGGTTCCGCGGCACTTGGAACCTTTCCCTTTTGGAACATGTACGATCTGTAACTACAGCGACCGACGCGCCTACCAGGAGAACTCTCAAACTGTTACGGATCTCTTACAGCCTGCTGACATCCGGAAAACGTGCGGGATCAAAGCTAAGGAACTAAGGAAACTCGGCTGGCCGACAGTGGCCTGGGCTCTGTGAGCACGCTCGCGAAACGGTATCGATCAACGACGTCTAGAAGACGGAGTAAAAGTGGAAAAGACCCCTGCGAGACTTCTCTGACGTGCACTCCCTTCTGTGCCTCTGACTTCTTTGATATGCTTACCGAACGCACTATGGAGTCAGTTACTTCACAAGTAGAGGTAAGGGCACGAAGAATATGATATAGGGTAGATGTCCCAATTACTGCCAGTGTCCCAATTACTGCCACTTTATTTATTTGATGTAATAAAAACGTAAAGTATAAAAAAAGTGAACAAAATATTTATTAACAGAGATTCTGATTTACATAAAAATAAAACAAATAAAAAAATGAAAAAATCATACGGACAAGACGATTTGTGAGGTGACAGTTATAGGTACACTAGGATCGCTCGCGAATTTTAATTAATTATTAATAAATTCTTCATATTTAATTCATAAAACTATTTTTTTTTTAATAAAAGAGATGCTAAATAATATTGTTTCAAACTGAGACGATTTTTAGATTAAACAACACGTGAAATGATTAAATGAAGTTCAGTTATAATCTTAAGGTGGCAGTAATTGGGACATCTACCCTACCCATTTTATTTTTTTGGTGTAGGATATCTCTGAGTAGTCATAAATAGAAAAATCGAACGATGAAGTTTGGGGAATTTCATATGGAATGTACTACCCAATTTCATATGGAATGAATAAATATTGTGGATCTTATAGAATTTTTTAGTTTTTAGTTTTCAACGAAATAAGTTATGAAACTGTGTTAAAGCATTAATAGAAAGGTTTTATTGGTGTACAAGCATAACGGAACGTCAAATATAATAAAACAATCATATTTATTTTTTTTTGCAATAGTCGTATACGTAAACTGTGCTTCCTAGACCCGCGCAATCATGATGGCTTCCATATTGGCACACGGAGCACTGGATCCATAACTCGCCTTTAAAGTCTTCGGAACATATTATTTTTTCGAGTACCTGGCTCATATTTCTACCAATTTTCCACTTTAGTTTTTCTAATTATATCATAATCAAAAGCACAATATACTTTAAATCTTTATTAATATACTGAACCTACGATTATTTAAAAATCACAGAATAAACCAACGTAAATTTCACTTTAATGAGCACTAGAAGCTGTCTGTTATGGTTGAAACGTAAAACGTCCACTAAACAAAATAACAGAGAGAGAGAGTGTTTCAACCACCATAATACCTACTTAATTAACAATCATTGACTCTAATGAATAAAATGTAAGCAATTGTTTTTTCTTAATATTTTAAGGAATTGCTTACAATCGAATGAATAAAAGAAGCAATTGCTTTTGCTAAATAAGCAATTCCTTAAGAATTTTTAAGACTGGTGTAGGGCAATTCCGGGTGAGATGGCCTTGCGGGTGAGATGGCTCGACCACGCTCCTTTTGAAAATATATTTTTGTCCTTTATAAAACCACTAAATTTACGGTGTGCTGATCTTTTAAAAAGTGGGCCATCTCTCCCCGACTTACCCTACCCCATGCTAACATTTGCTTAAAGCAATTCCTTATAATTTTTATTCATATGAAAATAAGAAATTCCTTTTTTGTTTAAGTATTTTCTTTTTAAGCAATTGATTTTGTTAATAAGGAATTGCTTGTAAGGAATTGCTTAGTTTTTATTCATCAGGCTCATTGGCAAAACTGTCAAAACTGTATAAAGGTCAAAACCTTTGTGTCTCATAATTCTACCCTATCTCATATTTCTACCCTCTCCTCTCCAGAAACGCCGTATACAATTCTTCATAGCTTTAGTCGGAAATAGTATCACTTATATCTTAGTAAATATAACGGATAGGTACGTGCATAATGTTAAAAGGAAGTTACAGAAGAAAAATAACGACAGCTGGTATTGAAATTTTTGACAATTTATGGAATATTTAAAACCGCTTTAACATAGATTAAAGATGCATGAAGAATAAAGGAAAAGTAAAGAGAAGTGAAACGATACGAAACTTTCTACACGACTTTTTGAATACATTATGCGTTTGAAACTGGTTCAACACCATAGCGAGATATGTATGTTAAATATTGAGCACCCTCGACGACTGCTCAGAGACGTATTGAGCTTGATGAATAAAAACTAAGCAATTCCTTACAAGCAATTTCTTATTAGCAAAATTAATTGCTTAAAAAATAATTACTTAAACAAAAATCGAATTTCTTATTTTCATATGAATAAAAATCATAAGGAATTGCTTTAAGCAAATGTTAGAAAGGGGTACAGCAGTCTTAAAAATTCTTAAGGAATTGCTTTTTTAACGAAAGCAATTGCTTCCTTTATTCATTCGATTGTAAGCAATTCCTTAAAAAATTAAGGAAAAGCAATTCCTTTAAGCAATTCCTTGGCAGTTTAGGAATTCCTACAAAATAAAGCAAATGTTTGTGTCTTTATTCACATGGAGTTAAGCAATGCCTACTAAAATATTAAGAAAAAGCAATTGCTTACACTTTATTCATTAGAGTCAATATTTCCGAAGACAAATTCTTCAGATATTACTTGAAGGTAATGCAATGAATATAAACGACCATGCCACACATCGTATTCTACACTGTCAAAATACAACACGGCCCCACTGAACAAAAGTGTAGTTAAAATCTTTTCACACGTGACGCTTCTAAAAATTAAAAAATGCCATGTGTGGCGCCCTAAAATTTCCTAAGCAAAGGTACTTAAGGGGGTAGACACGTCACGTGACACGGGCGATGCACCGCGCTGTAATACCGACAATCTAACCTGAAACATGGGTTTGGAATTTTTCCTTTTTCGTCCTTATATGAGCAGATTTTGGGCTTGGCGAGGTCTCATTCGAAAGAGGAAGGTTCAATGCGGAGCGCTGGGATAACCGTTTGAGTCACAAAACTCTTTTAATGACCTAAAAATACTTAAGGACGTAAACACGCCACGTGACATGGGTAATGCAGCGCACTGTATACCGACACAATCTGGCCCGAAACATGGGTCTGGGCGGGCACGTTGTTTGTCCTTATATGATCAGATTTCGGGCTGAGTGACGTCTCATTCGAAAGAGAAAGCTTCAATGCAGACCGCTCTGGTCATCGTTTGAGTCACAAAATTCTTTTAGTGACCTAAAAATACTTGGATTCTTGCGGGTGTATTGTCTCGACTTTTGCTCTACTTTGATCACTCATATTATTACATATCAACACAATCTCGTCGAATCATGACCAGAGCGGTCTGCATTGAAGCTTCCTCTTTCGAATGAGACGTCACTCAGCCCGAAATCTGATCATATAAGGACAAACAACATGCCCGCCCAGACCCATGTTTCGGGCCAGATTGTGTCGGTATACAGCGCGCTGCATTACCCGTGTCTACCCCCTTAATGTCAAGATATTTCTAAAATATGAACACTGCCAAGATGTGATACAGATGTGTCCGCGCAAACACTCGATTCTCTAGAAATGACTCCGATGTGCCTACAAACCACTGTATTACCAAGGGCTGTCACGATGAATTCGTAAAGTTCTAAGGTGTTCGACCGTGCGACGAACAAAAGACGGAAAAAAACTTGTGGCACAAAGGTCCGAGACAAAGACGGGAAGCGCGCAGGCGTCTTCGTTTCGCGAGGCGCGAAACAGCCGGCAGAATTTCGCAGGGCACCGTGTCCCCCGCTGTCAAAATATAGTATAGAGGCGAGTTGACGAGCGAAGCTTCAAGAGTCGCGTTATAAAGAGGAACAGAAAAAAGGGCCCGTTGAATTGCGGCCTAGCTGCGGGGGCCCCGGTTCTCTGCCACCCCCCTCCCCTCCCGCCTGCTCCCTCTCTCTCTCTCTCTCTCTCTCTCTCTCTCTCTCTCTCTCTCTCTCTCTCTCTCTCTCTCTCTCTCTCTCTCTCTCTCTCTCTCTCTCTCTCTCTCTCTCTCTCTCTCTCTCTCTCTCTCTTCGCCTCCCGGGGCCCAGGGCTTTGGGTCAGAAACCCAACACCTTTCGAGCTGGAAACCCACGGTACGCTTATAACGAGGCCTTTCCCCCGCCGAGGGGTTTTAAAAAGAGATGACGGCGGGTGGCGGGGGAATATAGAAAGAGGAGAAGGCAGAAGGGTGAAGTGCAGGTCGAAGGAACAGGAAATATTAGGTTTACACGTCGTGACGCCTGCTTACAATGCACCCGCCCCGATTTCGCTCCAACGATTTCACTGCGACTCCGAACCATCGACCTTTATGCGTACGCCATCGTGTTTGAACCGAACTCGCTTTGTGTAAAGTACATTTCGTTAAGGTTGACGAAAGTTCGGGGAAACATGACGAACTCGGGGAGAACAGTTCATGTGGAAATGGGAAACTCACGATCCAATTTATACAACGAAGATGTTTCTTTCTGCACGAGCATACGATTTATTAACCGACTTCAAAAAAGGAGGAGGTTATAAATTCGACCCGTATGTATGTTTCTAAATTAAATTTCTAAGTTTCTATCCTAGACTAAATTAACTTTGGCCCGATATTACTGTTGTGTCAATATATATAAAACTTAAAAGTTGAAAATAAAAAATTTAAAAAAATTCAAACCGAACTCAAACAAATTAAATTTTACTAAAAAGTAAAAAATAATTTTCTCCCTTATTTAATCTACAATTCTCATATTTTTAAGTCGGTGCTTTATCATTAAATTTGCAATGTGTAAATTTGGCACCGACTTAAAAAATATAAGAGTCGTAGATTAAATAAGGGAAAAAATTATTTTTTACTTTTTAGTAAAATTTTATTTTTTTTAAGTTGGTTTTAATTTTTTTAAAATTGTTTTATGTAGCACAGAAAATCCATAGAATATATAATATACACCTACATATATTTAGTATTTTCATTTCGAATTTTTGTACACAGTAGTACATACCAATAAAGTTCGAAATTTCCTTGAAACATAAAAAATCTAAAGCGTACCTTCTCATAAAAACATTTTTCCCAAGTACATTCCACCATACACCCGTAGAGAGCAATCGAACCCTTGTCCAAATTTAACCCCAATTTTTTTCTTAAATAAGGTTCTTCTTGCTTCTTTTTCCCGTACAAAATTATGGGAGGCAGGTGTTCGACGACTGAATATTTCACAAGATATTTCAAACACCATATTGAAACATGTGCTTTGCTAAATATGTTGAAACGTCTCACCATCTTGTAACAAGCATCCCACGAGCACGTGTAAGTGGGTGTGCTACTTGCTCGCTTCGGAAAGCAACGGCAACGCTTAAAACAAACTTCATCTCGTGGATGTATATGCGAAACTTCGGGGGCTCCGGGTTCTCGAGCACAGCATGACCGGACGCGATCAATGATTTACGGGAAATTCAACGCGGATCTAAGACGGAGGGGAGGAGAGGGTTGGGTTCCCGCGGAAACTCAAACTCGTCAGGCTGATCCAAAAATGATCCGCGAGGTGAGGTTAACGACCAGATCAGGCAGCTGGTTCTCGCCGATACCTCGACACGCAGCCCTCCGGAGATCTAATAACGTATCCACGTATGCTTGTACAAACGAGTTCGCATTTATATGCGCGTGCACATGTATGTATATAAACGCGTGCTGCCGCTGCATGGGATATTTTTCACTTTCGCCAGCGCGTACAAACGACGTGGGCGTGCGTATATACCCGGTGCACATATACATGCGGCCTTATATTGCTCAAGTCTCACCCACGTGCGAGCACAGTGCCGTACGCACACAGTTGTAGGATGTGTTTGCAGGTTTGCAGCTTTTCCAAAATAGCTATCAAAATTCTTGCACCACGCTGTTGATGTTTTCAGCTCTGCTCTCGTCAGCATTCATACTATTAGTTTTGGAAGTCTGTTGATGGTGGAAATAAAGAATGCGAGGCATTTATTTGAACAGTGAATACACATTTGATGGTTTTTATATTTCCATCGAGGGATGTTGTTGAGCGTATTACAGTGGTAAATGGAGCGTATTACTTTGGTAAATATAAATCGTATTTTTTGGAACTTATGAATACTTTCGGTGGTAAAATGACGAGGGTCGTACTCCCTTAATTGTTAAGTTTATAGGGTGAAGCCACCAGTAGGGTAGATGTCCCTATTACTGCCAGTTTATTTATTTTAATTTGTAAAAATGTAACGTATAAAGAATAGTGTACAACAATAATATTAATAATAATCAGAACAGTCCCAATTTAATAATAATATTATTGTTGTGCATTATTCTTTATACATTACATTTTTATTAAGCAAAATAAATGAAGTGGCAGTAATAGGGACACTGACAGTAATAGGGACATCTACCCTAGTCGACCACTTTCAGAAAAACATGAAAAATAAGTTTTTAGAAGTGACAATCTTTTGAACAGAGTGCAGTTAGAGAACTTCACTTTATTCAAAAGATCGTTACTTCTAAAAACCTTATTTTTCATGTTTTTCTGAAAGGGTCGACTACTGATACATGGTCGACTACTGGTGGCTTTACCCTATCTGTAACATCCATCACTCGTACTCTCATCTGTTTTCAACACTCGCAGCTATCAACCTTGATCTGCTGTCCATTTTATACAAAGCTTCATGTTAACCATTTAATTTATCAAATTGTTTACTTCCTCGCTAATAACACATACATTTGTGGCTACATTCGAGGTACAAAGAGTAGCAAATCTTGCTCTTCTAAAGCTTTTTAGACCGTTGATTTGATCTTGGTAATTGAAATAAATTCAAATGTAAGAATCATTGAAAAATGGTATTAAGTACCAGAAACTTTGTGAGCCATTTAGCGATATTACTTCCATTGTAAGCATGCTTATAAGGGACAAGTGTGCTGCATTAGGCCCACCCTCTATACGCAAAGTACAGAAGGCTGGCTGCTTAGCATATATCGAACGAATACGTGGGCTCTTCCTCCGCCGATGGGGGTCTCTCCTGAATAACCCATAAGTCCTGGCCAAGTCCTGGACGTCGTTTGTACTCCCCCTCTTTCCTTCTCATTTTATCCTCCTCCATTATCGCAAGAGCGATTCCTTCTCCGTCCCTCTTCGCATAGGTCACATGCAGGAAGGCGTAACTTCACACGACACCAGTTATAATTCACTCCAGAGGATCGTAAGCAACGAGGGACACAGGGAGACAGAACGAGGAAAAAAAAAGAAAGAGTGCAAGCATACGCCCGTTGAGTTATTTCGTCGTTTCAGGGATGCCTTTTCGTGTCTTTACGAAACTTAACCGTCTGCTTTATAGCCTTAGCGGAAGGATTAAGGGAGCTTTTCTGCCAGGGTGTCTTGTTACGGTGAAATCCTTGGCACCTCTCACTGTCGATCGTAAAGGATTGGGATGGTATACCGAGCTTGAGTGGTGGGCGAACCCTTTCACCATTCTTCAGCAATTCTTTTAACTGATAGTCTCACTTTGGTGGCGGAAGTTATATTTATTATTTGCAATCTAAGTATACGTCTCAAGCACACTGAAATTTTAATTGACATTCCATTCTGTTTTACCCGTAGATTAAAATAATAATAATAATAATAATAATAATAATAATAATAATAATAATTTTACTGTTATCATCTTGTAAAAATCGACGAATTTGTGATTCCTCTAATTACTGGATTTTCAATCACTTTGCTGCATTACATTGCAAAGTTCTACACCCAATAAGGGCCGCACTGCGAAAGAGGTAAAGGACCCAATTACTGGCAGTCAACCCAATTACTGTCACCTTAAGCTATTTTACTTAAAATTATTCGCTTATTATTTGCTTATTTATTCGTTATTTTAAGTAAAATAGCTTAAGGTGCCAGTAATTGGGTTGGCTGCCAGTAATTGGGTCCTTCACCCTATTTATGATCAATCGACTAACGATTAAATTCTAATTTATATAATAGGTATTCCTCAGTAATATCAATTTTGTATAATTTCGACCAGAATATCTCATTTCTCCTTTTCTGTACTAATATCTCTCATTTCCAATTCCAAAACGCTCGACACCACTGTGAGCGTCTCAACAAGAATGCAAGAAACGCGCGACAATAATTTCGCGCACCATCGATCATCGCTCAAACTCTTTCCCACTAACGACGTGCCCATTTATCTTCATACGCCCGTGCGAAATATGTTTCGCCTCGGTCGCGGTTAAATCTGGTTCATTGTCCTGTGGAGGAACATCAGCGGCGAGAGATGGACTCTCCGCGCTATAGGTAACCCCCCCCCCCGGTAGTTGCCGTTTATTTGTCGAGGGTAGAAAAGCAGCGAAACGGGAAGCAAAGCAAACTGGCGACGGGCCGGGACGTGATTCTGGCATCGGGAGCTAAAATAATATTGTTCCTGACGTGTGCACCCTCGAAATGCGATTGCGAGCTTTCGTTCGGGCCGCTATATCGCGCGCGGTAGCGATCGTAAAAGCCCGCCGAACGAGGGCTGACAGATGGGTGGGCTGATTGAGACGTTGTCGCCACTGCGCAGGGGACATATGGCGCCGTACTGGCAATCAGAACTCGGACGTGAAGAGGATTACGCGACGACTGAGTTTATCGTGACGTTGGATCGGCTGTCCTTTCGTTCGGGCACGTTCGTGTCCTTCGATCGACAGCGCTCGTTAAGAAGGATTCGCTAGGAAGTCGACTCCAAAAGGACCGGCCATCCTGATCCTTTCGAGCCTTTTGCGAGCAATCTTCCTTTTCCTCGGGTTTAATCCTTCAAGCTGTCGGCTCCGCCACGTCCCGCTAATCCTCTTATTTCCAAATTACATAACGGGGAAATTCCTTTCAGCTGCTGCTCCCGACGAGGATCTTTCTTGGTAAATGCGCGCTTTTGATATTATTTGGAGATTAGAAAGTTTTCTTTGAAATACTAGCGGCACGGTTTGTGAGAGGTATGAAGGTAATATATTTTTTTATTGAGTGGGTTTGTAGATTGCATTGCTTCGTTTAATGTGCTTGTATTAAGTTATAAATAATGTGATTATTTAATAGTGTAGAATACACTTCCCACGTCCAAATGCGTAAAATAAAAAATATTAACAGTTTATAAATATGACGTTGTGAATATTAATTGTTATATAAGTTATTTACCTATATACGAATGTTTATGAGCTCATTAGGAGGTATGAATCGCTCATAAAAAAGGAATTGCAATCATTTGTCATTATGAACCGGAAACAATTAGAAATGTTATTTTATTGCCCATATTCAAACTCATATAGGGTAAAAATACCAGTAAATGGACACTACCAGTAAATGGACATTTTTTACTAAAACGAGTAAAATAAGTTACTAAAATAAGCAACTAATTAATTATAGACTTCTTCTAGTTTCTCGCTTCATATCCAAACAATTTTCGCAACACGTGGAATCAATCGCGCTGCAAACATAATTTTATAAAAGTGTCCATTTACTAGCCTTAAGTGTTCATTTACTGGTGCGTTTACCCTAGAACAAAATTAACAAGAGTTCTACAAATAAAATTCTTAAAAGCTTCCGAAACAGTTCTAGTACAATACACATTTTCTATCAAATCTACGCTTGCTGTAAACTACCAAGATTTACTAAACTCCCTATATCGCCTCATTTTCATCATTACACTAAAAATAAATATGGTAAGAAAATCATAAAATAATCAACAACTGTCCAAATGTCAGCTTGAACGTTGACTCTTTACGCAGAATATACTGAAATCGCAAACGCTTCATGGACCAATCATCGTGCCTACTGTGAAAGCGATCTGCAGATTTTAACTACTAGAAACGCATCCACGAAGTAATGAAAGCATTTATTGCGCCTTTCAGGGATACAGTCACTAACATTAAATCTACTGAAGTGGTGTATTAAACTATATTCTTGCGAGTATAAGCCTGCACTTACACTATCTGGCCATATTCCCACAAGGCTCAAGGCTTAACCCTCTTCTCTAGCGGTTGCGCGGTCCACTTAGGCGCAACCTGCGTATCCATCTACGTATGTTACTTCTTATAAGTGTTAAGATGAAAGGGAAACTAAATAAAAAAAGACTTTTACTTGCTGAGACACTATTACGCGCTCTTAGCAGTAAGGTAAAAGACCCAATACGTGGACACGTCCCAGTAGCTGGACACTGGTGCAAAATAACTATTTTATTAAATTATTCAAATATTTAGTCAAATATATATATATATATATATATATGAATATATTTTACTAAATATTTGAATAATTTAATAAAATAGTTATTTTTTGGATAAAGCGGATATTAAATGTAGTAATCAGTATTTTTTCACCAGTGTCCAGCTACTGGGACGTGTCCACGTATTGTAATTCCCTCGAATTCTGGCAACAGTTGCTCGTTAGTTTCTGAGGTTAATGTTTGT
Source organism: Andrena minutula (assembly GCA_929113495.1). NCBI lineage: Eukaryota > Metazoa > Arthropoda > Insecta > Hymenoptera > Andrenidae > Andrena > Andrena minutula. The sequence continues at coordinate 43,161,094 of OV815994.1, forward strand.
CCGACGCTTTTACACTGTTGCAAGCTCATGATATAAGCGTAGGGTAAACTCGGGTAAATTGGTGATACGGGTTATTCGGTGATACTTTTTCATTCATCTGTAACTCGAAATTGTCTGACTCAATTTAGATGGAGCAAAGGCTAACAGATAGTCTTGATCTTCTAGTTTATGTTTTGGTAAAATAATTAGTCAATTGAAGTTAGTGTGATACAGTGAGAGAGCATTTCTTGTTTATGTATTATATGTGCTTTAGAAGATAAATGGAAAGTTCAAACTATATGTAAGTGATGGTAAGAGGACACTTTGACAAGTCTTACTCTTGAAATTATCGTACAATAAGGCATCAGTCTTATTTTTGCTTACGAAAAGTGACTAAATTCTTATTTTTCGTGTTCCCGAACTTGTGTTTCTGATTGTGATGTTCGAGAAATTCTGATGGCAATTATCAGAAACCATGTTTCCTTACGTCTCATACATGTAACGATTGATTATAGACAAAATAACAATAATATAAAATAATATGAAATAATATAAAATAATTTAAAATAATGTAAAATTATCTAAAATAAAATAAAAAAAGTAGTTGATGGCCATATCACGGGCTAGCGAAAACTATCACCGAATTACCAGAGTACTATCACCAAATAACGAGACCTAGAGTAAAGAACCCAATTACTGGCAGTCAACCCAATTACTGTCACCTTTAGCTATTTTACTTAAACTAACGAATAAATAAACATTTAAGTAAAATAGCTTAACGTGACAGTAATTGGGTTGGCTGCCAGTAATTAGGTCCTTTACCCTATCACCGAATAACCAGAGTATGTCATGACAACCAAATTTAATATATTTTCAATTAAATATAATTAGTAAATTTCTGTTATCATTTGTTTCTCTGATGTCTGGCCTATCATTATATCCTAGACTCACTTTCAGAATATGTAAATATTAGCAGTTATTAGACAAATTCTAAAACTATCACCAATTTACCCAAGTTTACCCTACACAGATTCTCAGACCATAACAAAGCAGGATCGAGCATGAACGCTTATTACACAAATGCGAAGAAAGTTATCCTCCAAAATGGAGCCTACACCGTAGACTTCTACACTCTCTACTTATCCATCACGGACGCCTAGGCTGTTAACTTGCCGGAAACGCGCTGAACGGTGCTACTGACTTTGTCCCCTACTACTTTTTCGTCCCTATGTTTATCTCTGCAAACCAGGATACTCTTCTCCCATGCTCCTCGACTCATGGCTGGCGTATGAATGCACCCCGAATTCCAGGGAAAGAACTGACCTACGGGTACACGTGTTCCCCGACAACCTGGCCGCTTCTCTTCATGTCCCTGGAGAGATCAATCTTCCGTCAGGGGGCCCACTGGCTGCGCGAGGGTTTGTCACGTGCGATTTATTGCCAGAGACGGCCGGGGATGAGTCCTCCTAGAATCTCGAAGGACGATCACGGACGAGGCGAAGGAAGGACACATCGAACATAAAAAGGCAGACCATCCCCCGCTGTGGAACACCCGTAGACCCCGGATGAGATACTATCTATGGTTTCGAGTCTTTGAATTTTTAAATGGGTCCCTCTCACCACGTGTTCCTTGCCCTGCTGCCTTGATAATTTCAGAGACGCGCTCGCAATTCCGTCTGCTGTCAGGAACATGACATAGAACAAGACAGTATAGTCTACGGACGCACAACCGTGTTTGTGCTTGTGTACGTGCCACTTTTCCGGCTCTATTTTTGTGTCTAGCGGAACGTATAAGCATGGCCTTTGTGCAGGAACGTGGCACCGCAATTTTAGAGTTTTTAAATAAAATTGTTTTTGATAAAACTTGACAATGATGTTATTGTGAATGGCAGGATACAATTGCACTCTGTTGCAGTTGTGTTATTATTATTGTTTTTTCTTCGCTTTGCTAAGGTTTTGATTCTGTTTATGTAAGATCATTTGAAGTTTCTGTGACGAAGGATTTAATTCCCTGACTGTGATTGACATAGTAGGGTCAAACTACCTGCTAAACTTTTTTGACAAATAAATAAATACACAAATCGGCTTCGGAATTTTGCATTTGCCACTCTACTTTTTAAAATTTTTTTTTAAATATAATTTCGACCGTAATAATTAGTATAACTGATTTCGGCGCACAGGTTCGGTCAATTTTAAATCACTAAAACACAAGCTATTTAGCAAAAGCAATATTTTATCATTTTTCGCAACTTTCCTGAGGAAGATCTAAATCAAGATCGAAACGTCGAAAGCTTTTATTATCTATTGCTAAATAGCTTGTGTTTTAGTGATTTAAAATTGACCGAACCTGTGCGCCGAAATCAGTTATACTCTACTTTTTAAGTGAAATAATTTGTATGTAGAACCTCAGTCTAGAATCGGAAAAACTATCAAACGCTGTGTAAAAGAGTATAAACTATAAACGTATATGCAGTCAAAAGTTAATAGTTACTAAAGGATTTTAGTAATTACAGTGTTGTCTATTATATTCAATGCAAGTACGCACGCACTAAGGGAGAGAAAAATACACTTATTGAATGCTTCTGCACAGCTTCGTATTATTTTTATTGTAGTTAGTGATTTCCAATAAACATTTCTTTTCAAGTACCTAAAGTTAGAAATTATTGAACGCTAATTTCAGGAGGAGAGCTGCACACGAAAGTTCTGTAGGCACTGTGCTCGATTTATGGGTAAGGCAACTGTCTTCGTGAAACCTGATGTGCTTGTTGTGTATATGGGCAAAATAAACCATACCACTGGTGCTACAATGTCAAACAGGTTTGGCAAGGTAAGCTGTTGAATAAAAGTGGCAGCATTTGAAATAAAACGATAAACATATATCGTAGTGCTTACTTGATAGCTTTCGACGCCTTATAACTAACAATTATTTTACTTAAATAGCGTTCCACATAGTGCTTAAGTGCGAAAATTTTGATCATTTTCAAATGGCTATATCTCCGCGAAAAGTGGTCGTAAAAATATTTTACAAAAGCATTTTAACGCTTGACACGTTTCTAGTTTTTGAATCAATGACTCAAATTTTATCGATATGAAGTGCAGAAAACGAAGTCTCAAATTTTTTGCCTCCTTTTAACGTTTGCACGAGCAAAAAAAAATATTTTTAGGTAAATCCAATGGAAGGAGCTTATAGAGCAAACATTTCTCTTTGATTTTAATTATTTTTTTTGTTTTGTTGTATGATTTTTATTGGCCGAGGTATTCGCGATTAATGCAGAAAAGGTACTTTTTACTTTGAACACCTATAACTTGCCAACGCACGATCGTAGAAAAATTTTAATGGATGTTTTGGAAAGCTAAAAAATTTTCCTTTCGAAGCCCGTAGTGTACAATTTAATGAAATTTTTTTCATAGTATAAAATCCATTTTAAAATGATCCCAAAAATGGCATATTCTCATTTTTTTAGAAAAGACGATGCAACTTCAAGAAAAATCATGGATTCCAGCGTTAAAATGCTGTTTTTAAATATTCTTTACGACCATTTTTCGCAAAGATACAGCCATTTGAAAACGACTAAAATGTTCGGATAATTATAGTGTTTCTTTAATTTTGACCAGCAGTTTAAAATATGTGGAAAGAATCTGCTCGTAAAACTTAAGGAAACGATGTAAAGATGATAATAATAATGACAATAAGAATATATATACATATATATTTCTAATTCAAAAATTCACGTCCAAGTCACAAATTCGAAAATTGAGTTCCGTGACTAGTATCTCAGAAGAGTGATACGTACCTACTACTAAACAAACTCCAAGTTTAACATTCAAATTACAGAAGTCACATTTGCATGTTTCTCCATAATAAAACCGCCACGCGAACCCGCAATTTGCAAAAGTACAAACCAAATTCAGTGCCACTGTCAAAAACCAGTGTATAAGTCCTGACGTGCTGTTCCCGATCCCCGAGCGACTAGTTTTTGTGAAATGCAGTCACGAAACGTCGAATTATCTGAAGCTTCCAGAACGGCGGTACTTTCGAGTTCCCTTCTTCCACGGTAGTTAGTTCTAGGTAGCAGGCGAAAGGCGAGGAGGGGTATACCACTTAAGGACCCATTTGTCAGGAACTGTTTGTGGTCCTTCGAAAGCGTTCGAGTTCTTATTTGCCGAGTCACCTGGTATAAGGGCCGATGCTTTGATGTCTACACGCCAGAAAAGTCCCCCCATCACAAACACATAGTCAGTATTGGAGCGAACGGTGTTTATAGATTTAAAAAAAAAAACGATAGATATATCCTCCCGAAGGTCCTGAATCACGATCTTGTATTGAATCAGGGGAAAGTTCCACGGCTCGAAACTACTCGAAGTGCGCGAGATGTTTTTCTCAGAAGATCCAGAAGGAACGACGACTCATCTTCGAGAAGCAGATGCTCGTTAAGATCCTGTCACTCAGGACTCTCTATGTGGAAGCCAAAACAGACGCAGCAACGGGGATTAAAAGATTCTTTGCCTGGATAACGCTGAGAAATTGATGAGAACTTTCTTCACTGTGTAAGAAGAGAACGGGGTGGAAACGACAAGGGAGGAAAGTGCAATTTGATCGAATTTAATATTAACGTCACTTTCTTGCAAGCCTTTATTCTTCACAGCCCTGTGAAGAAGCTAGATGATGGATTGATTCGTGAACGTCGGCATCTCGGTTTCCGATACCACCGAAGGACATTATTTTCACTTAGTTCGATGCTCCTTATGCCCCTACAATCATACTTAAGTATTCGTGGGAGATTAAATTTAGAAAGCATCGTATAGAAACAGATCCCCCTGGGACGCATATCTTTCCTCATGATAGCTCTTGACAGAAACCTCCCGAGTGCCCTTGGGAAACTAGGCAACAGCATTTTCACCCTCCTGCTGTACATACACGTATTTGTAGCCTCTGGAGGAATACGAGATCCAAGTAACAGTCAATCTTGTTATAGTTTCATTAGATCCTCAACGCTCCCTAACTTTATCACCAACCGCTTCAGACTAACACACACGCGAAGAACATTTACATCCTCGACAAGCTCTTGCATCCAACCTCCCCAAGTGAAATGCAGCAAAACGAATTAATTCCTAAAATATTCAGGATCTCCAGCTGAAGAGATTTCTGGATGCTGTTTGTAGACATTTCGGTCACAGAATGTTCTCGCTTTTGCGTGGAATGCATCGTAGAGCCACACTCGAGAATCAGTGTACCGCTTACCGAGCAGTAAAGAAACACGAGCGACCACTTGACTCTCTCTTCTCTGGGAAAAGTTACACGTGTTACGTATCGAAACTCCCCGGAGTCGTCGTTGCAGGATTTTCTTCCGTCGTAAGTAAAAAAGAGAGACGAGAGAAGGACGCGCGGGAAGAAAATCCACGGGGGACCAGCATCTCCTCCAACCAGCCTCCTCATGTAAAATGTCCGACCAACACACCCCGCAGAGTGTCCCTGGCACGTAAGCTAAACGAGACGAGCCGGCGCACACCAGCGAAAACTTAAGGCGCGGATCTTAACGAGGAGTCGAAGATTGATGCGAACAACGGTGCAGCATCCGCCCGCCGGTCCATCTTCAAACCGTACACGAGAATCTCTACTCTGCCTTTCCCTCGTAACGCATCGGCCTGCGTCGTTTTGTGCATCGACAGATACCATCTTCGAACATTTCTCCACACCGTCTCTTTTTTTAAGCTACCACCTGTACCTACTTGCGCGAGTCATCTGTCCGCCCCGTCGAATGGGGCACTACGTGGCTATTCAAATTTCTAAAGAATTTAAGACGCAGAGCTGCGGTGGATGATTCGGATCCGCCATGTTTGTTTTCTAAATGGTTTGTTGATGGGAGCTGTGGAGAGTGTATAATGGGATTTTTGGAGGTTGAACAAAACGCGCTTGTATTTTGTGGTAAATTTAAGGGCTCGGCGTAGTGTTTTATGATTCTGTGGAGCCGCCGCTCGCTACGCCACTGTGCGTGCATAAACGTTTTCACGGAGCCTCGGCGGGACCTTTGAGGCCGCCCCACTCCTAAAGTAACATCACGAGGGGCCTGTCAGGCCCTAACTAGCTAAGGTCGGGCTCGAGCCGGACTCACACGAGCAGAACACCGCCTCAGGCACCAGATTGTTCCGAGTGCACATTACTTTCGTGTTTTGACACGGACTTCTGACGGATGATGCTCGTGCGTGGATCGTCGCCGTTTGACGTTTTCCTGATTGAACGTATTAATTTTGCGACGGCCTTACCTTTCGTCTACTAGTTTGTCGAATTGTAAGTTAGTGGTCCCAGGAATGTTATCTAACATTGGTTTTAATAATAAGATCTTGATTAGACTTCTCCTTGTTTTTATTGAAAGGTTCTATTATATTAATGGTGGAATTGTTTTCATATTTTTTTTATAAATTGCAAAACTTTTTACATTCGAATGAGTAAATGCCTCCCCCCCCCCCCCTCCGCCATTTGGTAGTTTACTGTTGGTTAGGTAGCATGAAGTAGTTTCTTGGTATCATTTACGATTCAAATATATATACTTATTTTTTTTATATATTTCTGCTTAATTTTATGAACATTTTATATTATGCTCACATTCATTTTGGATTAGCGCATAGGAATAGCGCACAATATTCTTCTTAAATAAACAAGTTCGTATCAGAGATGGGCAAAATTTTTATTTAAATAAAATTTTAAGCAAAATTTTTATTTAAAAAAAATTTTAAGCAAAATTTTTATTTCAATAAAATTTTTATTTAAATAAAATTTTAAGCAAAATTTTTATTTAAACAAAATTTTAAATAACGAATGAAAGTTAAAAAATTACTCGTTATGTATCAAATAAAGCTAACTCTGGTTAACGAACGAATGACGAATAATTTTTTTAACTTTCATTCGTTATTCGAAGTTTGATTTAAATAAAAATTTTGCCCATCTTTGGTTCGTATCGGATAGGTAAATGCTTTTTAGTCGTTTAAAATTAAAACAACTCATTCACACGGATCACATATGACAAAATTCAAAAATGTTTTTTTAAGAAACTTTCAATTATGAATATTTTTATCATCTTTCTTAATGAAAAATGTTAATTCCAAGAAAAATACTAAAAACAAATTTTCCAAATTTTCTCACAATAATTATCAATACTTCGATGACAATTAAAAGCTTCCTGCGCAGTTCTTTAGCTTATAAATAATATACGCTCTTGTAATTAATTTTAACTTCGATTATAACATCTCACCCTCTATTAAAAAGTATTGTTACGTTAACGACACAATTACTTTTTAAACTTGGATGTCATTTATCACAATCCTTTTTAATCATCCAATCTTTTTTTAAAAGTTACAAGTAAATTGAGTGTGTAAACATAAATAGGCACCATAAAATGATTCAAGGAAATCCAGTAAAAAAAACGGCGAATGCCATGCATTGCTGCATACACAGCTGCTGCACTATCGCAATTAATTACTGGGATAATAAATTAATCTTGAAACAGCTGAGATACATTACAGTCTGTCTCGCTACAGCGTTGATATCGGTGACAGTGTCGTTAAAAACTATTATTCCACGTAAATATTAATGACGTTCGATAAAGGAAAAGTTACTTGGACACGAAGATAGTGTTCCTGCGACCAACGGACGATAAATTATTAATTACTCCGCGCAAAGAATCTTTCTTAATTGGCACGAAGTGCGTCTTTATACCCAATCGAACGAATCAATTCAATAGCTGTGTCGTGTTGAATATTCGATGCTCCAACATGGTTCCCTTGCCCATTGCAAAAACAAGAAGTTTGAGAAATAGGAATGCAACACCGCACCGATGGAATTCAGAGTTATCTTATCCAAAGTATACGTTACACTCTGTTACACGATACTGGAGTGGCAGCAAACTCGTAAGGCTGCAATGCCTTCTGATAGGCTTAAAATTTTGATTCGAACTAACGAAAAGGACCATGACAAAGAAAATAAAAGATTGTACATATCTACATGAAATTCATATAATACAGAAATACAACGAATCTCCGCTTAGACAAGGTACCGTTAAGGAACTAGTTTCTGATCAGTTTAGAGAGCTTCCCGTTGTAATATTTATTTTTAACCTAATAAAACTTTTAACCATAGACTCTTTTTATACTAAAAGATGAATTAATGTTTACACTTTAAGGAAATATTTTAAAAAGTTGAATATAAGTATAATTTAATTATTTATAAGGTACGGAATAATAAGGTGACTAGGAAGTAGTTTTTGATCATCTGAAAATACATGGGAACTAATTTTTTATCAGGTCAGGAACTAGTTTTTGATCATCTAAAATACATGGGAACTAATATCTTATCAGGTAAGGAACTAATATTTTATCAGATAGTAATACTAATTAAAAAGAAAGTACCAAAAAACTTATTTTTAGTATTAAACCATCTAAATTCAATTTTTTATAGTTTTATAAAGTCCTAACCTAATTTTTATTCAGGTGATCAAAAATTGGTTCCATAAGAAAAAAGTGAAAAAAGACTTTTAACACAAAATGATACATATAATACTAAAATTCTTTCGCTACATTGTAAAATAAACTATTGTAAGCAAAATGTATAAAAATAACCTTTAATACCGCAATAACCAGTAAAGAAATCGACTGTGGCGTCGATGGTGATCTCTTAGTTCGAACAGTAAGAGATAGCGTTCAACAGAGGCTTCCTTCAAGTGAGCTACCTTACACATTTATTTTCACAAATACTAACAATACTAACTACTTTCACAGACAACACATATTTTTTTGAATTATCAATTTTTATGTTAGTAATTATTTCAAACAATTATTTAATGACATAAACTGAAAAGAACGATTTATTTCATGAACTGATAAAAAATTAGTGCCTGATCAAAAACTAGTTCCTTATTTGTAGTTTTTTGAATCGTAAAAGGGCAACGCGTTTCTTGTAAGCATCCTCTAAAAGTCTACTTGATGTTTGATTCACAATAAACCAAATTCCAACCACCGTACGTTTTTGTCTCGTAATACTTAAATAACCGAAGACTGCTTTGAGGACGTATAGGGGCGTTAGCCATGATTAATCAATATCTTCATCGGCAGTTCTTTCCATTATGATTGCGCCGAATGAGGCAACAAACTGGAACACACTCTCGATCCGGGGATCGATTTCTTGCCGCGCTGGATCGTGAAGGAACGCGAGCCGAGACGGGAAACCTTATAGTAAACACCGAAATTGGAAACCTCCTTCTTCCAGGAAGCGTGAGCGCGGCTCAAAAAACCCCATGGTCCATATGGAGAGCGACCCAAGGGGCCCACCGAAATCGGTATCAGAGGCCCTATCTAAGGGGACTTGCGCGCCGCGCAGCAGCGTGGCCATCGGGCTGAAATGAGAAAGCAACGAAAAGGAGCAACGCGACGGGGCGACCCGTGAGGGCAGCAGAAGCAAAAAGGCTGTCGATTATTCGGTGTCTAAACAAACTAGACCGGTCCTGGGCCCCACCACCCCACGCTACATTTGCTTAACAAGGACCTCGTTATAATATTTTACTGCGTCCCCTGTACATTACGACGCGCCTTGTCGATTCTACGCGAGCCTCGCATCATGTTCGACATTTTTTTCCGTCGACGCGATCTGCGTTATCGCGAATCGGCGACAAAACAGTCGTACCGATAAGAGAGCAGGTCAGAAAAGAATCGATGTAACTTCTTAAGTGGAAGTCTCGCACACTGTGGTGACTGGTGACGCATTTTAAGGGGAAACTATTTTTAAAACCAAACAAATTACAGTTGACGTAGTACCTGACGATTCTCTACATTTAAATATTCCTTCGATCGCGTGTTTTAGCTGTGGCTTTGTGGGTTGATTTTCCCAGTCAGTAACTCTAAGTTTTCTTTTTAAAAACACCCGTACAAGTCTCGCCATTCGATCGTTTCAATCGAGGCGCTCGACGTGAAAGCTTCTCCATCGACGTTTAAATCGCACGTCGTACCGATTCAGTGAGTGAAGCCGCGGGCCTACAACAGGAAAACTCTTTCGACTCCGCGTTTGTGCACAGCGGAGCAACTACCGGCAGCCGAATTTGCAGGCGCGATTTTAATAACGCCGTGGCTGAATAGCGAACGGTGCAGCCTGATTCCTTTCATTTGCTCGGGACTCGGCGCGCCACTGAACACAATTCGATTTCACACGAGCCTCTTGACGGAGCCAGCGCTGGCAAGCCAGCCGGAGAGAGGCTGTACGTGCCAGATGCATATGGAATATTACGCGTGGTCGACCGTGGTACGAGGCGCAAAGTGTGTGCCTGAAAATGCGCAATCCCACGCGCGAGCGAGTTCCCCGGAGGGGCGAGTCGCCGATACGTGGCGCTGCTTCAGGTGTCGTCAGAATACACACGCGGATCCCCTCCCCAGCGCCGTTTTGCATCGCGTGCGAACCGATGCAAGGCAGCGAGCTGAATACTTCTCGCGGATCAACGAGCCGAGAGCGAATTATCCGGCGCCGTGGAAGCTATCAGGGAAATATTGGAAAGCTCCTGGCGTTGAGTGGCTTTTACCCCGTTTTCTGCTACGACGATTCTACCCGTGCTACAGCGTCAGCGACGATTCCTAGTTAGTAGCGCTTACAAATGAAATCGGGCCCGAGAACACGCGGCACGGGAGGGAGAGAGAAAATCGGGAACGTGAGAATAAAAGAGGCGCGCGCTGGTGTATACATATATGCATCCTTAGCCAGCCCAGTTTATTGTGTCGCTTGAAATCAGTGGCGCTGTTCGTCGGATTTCAATCGGGTCGTTAAACCTGTACATCGGCTGATACGCGCGCCTAATCGAGCCCTGATTACGCAAATGTGCAGGAGTAATCGGGAATTCTAGGACTTGCATCGTTCTCTAGCATGGGGACTGTGTGAACTGTTGTGTAAGAAACACGGGGAGGAAGAGGTAACCGTGGAATCAAAAAAACTACACAACCCGTGGTTTTATAGATTGGAAATTTACTGGTAGCTTCAGGCGTTGTGATACACGTGAGTCTCCCTAGTAGCATTTATTGTTGGCATTTCGGAGGCCAACTAATTCTTAACTTGGGGACACTGTGGGTCAACCAGAATTGCTACTAGGATTGCCGATAAGGTAGTTGACCCAGTTGCCGATCGGTTTAGGCCTAGTCGTCGATCACTTAAATATTGAGATTTTCTAAGGTTTTTGAACAATATTGTGATGATATATGTAGGTAAAGACTCTTAAATATAACTTGCAATTTTGTCCTTTACACAATATTGTTCAAAAACCTTATAAAATTTCAATATTAATTCAAATGATCGACGACTGGGTACCGATCGACGACTGGGTCAACTACCTTACTGAACAGCGAAAATGAATCTGAGATCACACCTCGCTTGCTTTGCGTGTGTCTTGTTTATGTCCCGCGATCTGAGGTCTACGTGACCGTTGGCCAGAGTGGGCTCTCTTCGTAGAATGAAAAATAACGCTGGTTACGTCCCGCAGCAGTCGGGCAAGATCTTCTTACCCTCGCCTTTCGGGTTACGCCTTTTTGACCGTATTTATTCGGTTCTGATCTTACAGTTGCGCACAGAGTTTAATGAAACTTTGTAAGTCGATAACGAGCCGAAATATTTATGGCTCATGTTTGGTTATTCCTATAGATACGCGGTAGCTGATGAGATATTTGACAAAAAGGCTAGAAACACACTATCGGTCCGGTCACGGTCCGGTCTCGATCAAATTCACATCCCTGAGCGTTCACACTCGCCCGGTTTGATAGTGTGGACGCTCACGGATGTGATTTTGATCGAGACCGGACCGTGACCGGACCGATAGTGTGAATCGGGCCTAAAGGTCGTGGCGTACCAAAAGACCCAATTACTGGCAGTCAACCCAATTACTGTCACCTTAAGCTGTTTTACTTAAAATAACGAATAAATAAACGTTTAAGTAAAATAGCTTAAGGTGACAGTAATTGGGTTGGCTGCCAGTAATTGGGTCCTTTAACCTAGAGTTCTTTAACATCAGGATACGATTTTATAATCATTATTACAATAATAATGAGTAAAATTCAGACGCTTGGCATGCGTCGACGTTTGCGGGTGCTCGGAAAATACGCCACTGCGTTGTGCCATCCTGAACGTGTAAAGTACATACTGCATCGAGATTTGTACCTACCTATGAGGGGTGATGATCGATTCAACTCGAATGTTAAATATCGGTACTTTAGAAGAAACACTTTCCAAGTCGAACGAACTGTACAGTATCTCTAATCAATCGCCAGGAAATAAGTTGCAACGCTAAGGTTTAATACCTTTTCACTCGTTTGAATGTGAATTACTACGTACCCCCCAAAGTTTGTAACTGACTTTTTTTAAATACTCTGTATACTTTTGCTGGTAGTTAAACGAATTAAACAAAGATCTGTGAAAGGCATAAATAGTGCCAAAAAATCTGGATCTATTCACAATGTACAATTCACAGAAACCATGTGTATTTTGCGTAAGCCAATAAATTAATTCTATCAAAGTAATTTACGATATTCTCTGTTCGTAACGCAGATGCATCGCTTTGTTTTATTCGAGAAATGTGTGTACGTCGCCGATGATTACGTACTGATAACACTGTTGTGTGATTTCATGATAAAACAGTATCGTATTGAAACAATACAACAAAATTCCAAACATAATATATAGGTAGATACTTTTTCGTATTTCTTTTTAACATACTTATAACATGTGTCAACTCTAACATTTGCTTTCGTGGAACGCATTAATTAAATCTTATTCATTCCAAAATTGTTGATTTTATGAATCTATCCCTATTAACATATTTTGTCTAGTTTTATGAATAATACAATTCCCCTCAAGTGGAACTTTTCCCTAGATCGACCTATGTATACATATATCAAATAGCACATTATTTAAACCAGTTCAGCAAGTCGTGTAATGGGTTTACTGTATGAACAAAGTACCGCAATAATTCATTAGATGGCTTGAATTAGTACTATGAACGTTTGATGTGTTCCATTATTCACTGTCCAGTGCACAATTATGATGCTGAGCATTACTACTTGTAATGAACTTTCAATCGTTGGTTAAACTTTCTCCAACGACTCGTACTCCAATGGATTCATTAAAGTGGCTCAATTACCCCCACCCCCTCCTAGTTACATATCAAGTATTCACATTTAAATTTCATCAGTGCAAACTACTCATTTCTCGGATCGAAGATTGGATAATCTTGGAAATTTTGTTTTAGAGATATCTACAGGACGCAATTTTGGGCTGTACTTCCGAATGGCCCCAGTGGCCAATCGACACGAGTTTTGTGGGGAAGGGTGAGGAGGGGGTGTGGACCCTATCTAAAATTGTTACTTCGGGAATTTATTAGTTTCCGAGATATTAATAAAAACAACTTTTAGTATGTCTGTTGATTTATTCCGACATAACGCATTCCACTTTCCACTTTGTCCCGGGTATTAGTAATAGTTGGGGCTAGATATATGAGTTTGGAGATTTGAACCAGCAACTTGCGAATGCGACCCATCCTATTATATAGGGTGTTATTCTACTGATAGTCAATATTCTAGGGGTGATTCTAGAGGCCAAAATAAGACGAAAATATAGAATACAATTTTTTAATATCGCGCTTCGTTATCGAGAAAATTGACTTTGAATTTCAGCTAAATACGCGTGCCTTTGCGGCGCCTGAGGAGCACGCGGAGGTAAGGAGAACGCTTCCAGCAGTTCGTAAAACAGTTTGGGGGGGGGGGCGGGAGGTTAGGGGTTCCTGCACCTACATCCAAAAAAATTAAAAAAATTAATGATAAATTTTTATTAATATTTTTGAAACTAATAAATACCCGAAGCTACAATTTTAGTTTTAGAGTACACTCCCCCCCCCCCCACTCCTCCCACCAAACCTCATCTCGATCGGCCACTGGGACCATTCGGAAGAATATCCCAATTTTGTGTTAATTAATATACAGGGTGACCCAACAGGTTGGTGCCAATCAGCAACTCCACAGACCCGTACAACAGAAGAGTATCTATTGTACAACTTTACTTAATAAATAACGAATCTCTGCTCTCTTATAACTCCTTAACCCTCGGTGAGCTATATAAACTACCATGTAAACAGCAGTATGAAGTTACTTATCCCTGAAGAACTACCTTTTTTTTATAATCTACATTGTAACTCAAACTATCCATCTCCTACAATAAATTGAAGTCATCTTTATGTGGAAAAGAACTAATGTAGGTAACTGTTTTTCATTTCCTCCTATATGTTGGTAGCGTTAAGAAAATTTGTTGCTCCAGGCATTCTTACATAAAATCGAAAATAATATTCATACGAAATTTCAAGTATGTAATTTTGAAATATTATTCTTTTGCAAATATTCAATAACATTACGAAAATAAAATACAATAATTATCAGCTATGAACTATGTGATATATACTGATTTTATTAGTAGCACTAGCTACATTTTCAGGGCTACCTAAATAAAAGACAGCAACCTAGTAAATGAGCAACACCGAATATACAATTATTTATTAAAACTTGAAAATCTGTTCTACTTAAAAAATCTCACCATTAATTGTTTGAAAGAAATTATTCCGATAGAAGTAACTTTTGTATTCAGTACTTACTACATAGTGTCAAAAACACCCGCCGTCATATCGACACCAATGACGGTCAACCGAAGAAGAAATTAAAGTGATTCAAAACACATAATTCACAATAAACAGAAGAAGTTACCGAACACATTTGAAGAGACCAGGGGAAAAATGATCATACTCACAACAACTAAAATTTTTAGTATCTGGAAAATAAACTTTATGAACTGCCTTCCCCAACCACATTATACACGATCTAAAATATAATATCCTACTTTTTTATAATCCATCTCTCAATCTTTTTAAGAACGTTTAATATTCTTAAAAAGTCTGTTCATAAATTTTATGAATGTAAAAATTCCAGGAGGAAAATTCCTTCACCGGCACAGCTTGGCCCTTAATTTTTCAGAAGCGTGCTCATTTGTCCCCTCTTATACTACAATTTGATAGCTTCTCCTAAGCTCTAACACATGATGCTAACCTCTCAATTTCGATTTAAACAGAATGTCCTATGATCGTTTTTCCCCTGGAGTATTCATTTAAAATAGCAAACGACATTGCACCGCAAAGTTCAAGACGATTTAGCGTGGGCGCAAAGGGAAATTCGAAAGAACTGAATAGTTTTGCTTACCCATTAGTTTCCGTACTTCTGCTTGGCTGAGGAAGAGGTTGAAGTAGCTTGCACCTGGCCGCACGAGCACGGACAGCAACACTGCCAATTTTAGGAGCATCGTGGCCACCACGTGCTTAACCGGTCCTACGCGTATTGTACAGCACTCGTAAACACGCGTCGCGCTACGCCGTAAACAACGTTAAAGTCTTCGAAGTCGATTCATGGTCCACGGCAGTCGTGAATTATCACCGATCTCACGAGTGTAGGATGCACGTGACAGCACGGCGTACACCGACAGACGAGGGATACGCTACGGTTCGGATTGTGTCGCTCAGCCTCTTCCGACCGACCGGACCTTTTGACAGTTCGTCGCATGAAACTCGAGTTTTGTCGCGTAACGGCACTCCGGGTGTCGCGATCGTGAAACGTTGAAGAGGCGCATCGGCAGCGTTCGTTCGACCGCGAGCAAGCGTGCAAAACGAACGAGGGAAACGAGGAACATGTAACAGAAGACAGAGCTAAGGAGCGAGAATGCACGAACGAGGGAGCGCGCAACGGTACCTGCCTCGTGAAAGCCACAACCAGTTGTGTGCTCCGACCGCCATGGGTCGACCGAGGTCGACGCAGCCTCGCCGAGCCGAAACTAGCCGAGGCCGGCCGAATTCGGCCGAGGTCCACCCACAAGAGACGCTCGGTTCCAGGCGCGTCGCGCGGGTCGGATGACCTCGGTCTTTCGTGGCGACGACAGCCAAGGGGAGAATTAAAATTGCGATTCGTAAACACGCCCGGAAGATTTAGGAAAGGGAACAATCAGCCGGCATTTCTCTAGATACCGACTACTCGCCATCAAAAGCGCACTGGTGCGCGCTTTTCGGCAGGTATCGCGCCGTCTTTCGGAGAAAATCGGGCACGCAGAGCGAAGCTCGCGAATCAAATGCAGCGCGCGCTTTTGTCTTGAGCCGTCGGTTGTTACTTGTTGCATTTTCCCCGACGCGTAGGTATATAGGCACTCTTGTGGAGTGATTTGCTTTTGAATTTCGAGATTCGTGAAAGTCTCTGCTGGAGAGATGCGGTTTTTATAATTCAGTATTGACATCGGAATCAAGTGTGATGTAATTTGTTTTTTAATAGCGCTTGCCTTTGTATAATATGAATCCTTTTGAAATATAATGTAGCTAAATTGTTTGGTATGGACGATAATTCATTTTTTTAAATTCTTGGCGCAATGAATGATTATTTAACATTAGAACCGGCAGAAGTTTAACCTACCTAAAAGCGTCAATACCGGTTATATTGACCAGCACTAAAACACATAATTTAAAGTTCCATTTTTATTTTGAAAATTTTCACGAAAGAAGTAATGTAACTATATATTTGTTTAAATTTATTAATATAAAGTAGCATTATAGCATATTAACATGGCTACACAGCACATTCATTGCAGTAGAGAATTTTTTTTTCTTTACAGCTTGAAGGATTACCTACTTTAAAGAAAAGTCACAGACCCGCATATGTTCAATTGCAAAAATAAGAAAATTCTGAAGACAAAAACTATAAACGATCAAAGTGACCGGTGCGGCGGTTCTAGTGTTAAATATAGGGTTTGCTGGTTTTATATGCTAGAATTTATATGTAAAAATGAATTACTTATTTAATTAAAAATGTTAACCTTTTGACTTGAAATCACCTCGGACATAGGCATATTGTAGTAGGTAACAGTTTATTGTAAAATTAATCTTCAAGAGTTCATATTTTCGGAAGAAAAGTACTAAATGAAATAATGATTTTTAATTTATATTTTGTAGGGATTTTAGTTATTTTAATTTTTGTATTTATTTGGTTTTGTATAGATGGAGTATATTTTATTTTGTTATATTTGTGTAATTCCATAAATATTAAAAAAACTGAAAAATTTTAAAATAAGTAAAAATATTTAATTTATATTTTAATTATAATTTTTCGCGAAAATTCGAAAACCGTTTTTTTTTTTTGATTAGTCATTTTTTATATCATTGATAACTCTAATATATATTTCCCCAAAAATATATAGTTTAGCACTAATTCAGTTTTTTTTAATAATAATGTCTGATATGAGAGATAATAAAATATTTCCTTAACGAAACTGTGTTTTACGAAGTATATAAATTTTGCCTTTCTAATAAAAAAATATTTATACATATAGGTAGCATAGGAATTTTATATTCAAAGTATTTTATTAATGATTTTTTCAATAAATATTGATATTGTACAAGGTATCCTACGATTGATCATTGTCAATATATTTTCTAAACAAGAATACAGATAATTTTATATAAATATTAAATTCTACAGAAAAAACCTTTTACATGATAGCAACAATCTCCTGTCCCCAACATTCATTTCTGGTTTAGTACATATTAAACCCTTTCAACAGTACCTACATTATCCTGAATATTACATATTAATATTTGGAATATGTTATAAGACATTATTCATAAATACATATCACATTATAACAAAATATATTCAACTTATTATTCTTTTCTGATTTACCCACTTTTGCATAGATGTCATGGATTTTTACTGTTCAATAATTAAATAAATTTAATATCAAACTGCGAATAATGATCGTATATATAGCTAATAACAATAGTTTTTTTCACCTGAAACGACATTTTCAGTCATTTGTATTATTTGTGATGCATATATACTCGAACAGAAAATGAAGTTTTCTCATCCCTGTCGACTATAGACCGATATCTCCACACGATCGAGTTCACATAATCGATACTGCCATACGAATCGCATGTGTATTTAATCGTCACAGAGTCGGCTATAATTTCTGTGCTCATCATTTACATAATTTGAGATCTACTAGGGATGGCAAGAACGCCCACGTAGCCTTTGCGAATCGCGATCTTCCTTCGTCCACCTTTTTTTTCTCCCTTCTAGTCTATCACGGCGCGCTTGATTACCAAACGTCGTTATTACGAGCCATGGACTAAAACGAGATGGGAGTATCTGCTGCGAGGGGAAAAGAAACAGAAAGTTAAAAGGGACGAGGGAAGGTGGGGGGGGGGGGGGGGAGAGAGAATGCGCGCAGCGCGAGGCTCGTTTTGCAAATTCGCGGTTGATTGAAAAGCTCGCGACGAGCAAAAAGACGAGATAACCGAGGACAAGGAGGAAAAAAGCGACAGTGATTGCTCTGTTGTACAGCGTGCATCGCAAGGAGCATTACTCGAGCGCGTTCATGTGCGAGCTCAATCTCTCGCCACTGCTGCTTGGTAGCTGCCTGTAAGAAAAGCAAATTCGTTCCATCGCCTTTCCTTCTCATCTCCCTTCCTTTCCTGCCTCGTCCAACTGCTCGCCACGCGGCCATTAACTTATTTAATCTCGACCATTATATGGTTCAGACCATTATTATTTTATATTTTATCGATACCCCTCGAGGCTCTGTACTTTCTGTGCGTATGACTCCAACACTGGAACATGATGTATAAGCATTTATCGATGAATATCGCGTAACTGTTACCAACTTATCGCATGTCAAGCACTCGAAGTGAAACGATTTTGGAGGAGGTGACTTGGTAACTTCTTGACTAAGGACGGTATCATATATATTGGCCGGTGAGTTTCGGAGGGGTATTCTCCCACCACACCGTTTGTTTGCCTCGGTGCTCCTTTTCTCAACGTTTTCTGACTCGCTCTCGCCTTCACAGAACAAGAGTGAGCCAGAAGTGGTGGGGATAGTGCCAACATTCTGACGTGTAGGCCAAACCGAGCTGTCAGCATAGAAATACACACATCAGAATAGGTGTGCGTTAGCAACGAAAAAATTCAGGAGCTTTATTGGTTAGAACATTGATTCGTTTTCGATAGCTTGATCTCATATTGGTCGACGCATAGCTTCGCAACACACAACTATTACGTTAAGGATAAATAACAGCCAACCGGCTAGGTTCAGGCGGAGCCGAGCAGCGTTCCCTTTACCCCACCGTACCCAGCGAGGGCCACGCAACTCCAACTGACAAATCAGCGATCGTCAGATGGTGGTGGCTGATTTCTCCTCGATCGCTGCTCGCGAAACCGAATTCACCGGCCAATATATTTGATACCGACCTTAGAGTAGAGCTCAACATAATTATCATGTGCAGAATATATTGAATCAATATATATGTATTTTTCTAATCCAATGTATGTGTTTTCAGATGGGAAAGATTTTTCGTAGAAAGTTACATTTTATTAGAATTAAAGTATACCTTAAAAGTAGCCTATATTTTGGACCTCCAAAGTGGCTGCCAACATTAATGAAAATTTTGTTGAGAAGTACTTCTTAGAAAAATGTTTGTCACGTATTTAATTAATTCTAAATCGTCCCTACTGAAGGGCTGAAAACAGCCCTCCTTGTTATGCGTCAAAAACATATTTTATTAAATATCTCGGGAACAATTTGATGTAGGAATATTTTTTTTTGATTGCGTCTTTTTGAAAGAAAATAAAAAATATAAACAAATTTTTTAGATAAACGATTTTAAAATGCACTAAAAACTAAAAATAGTTCCAATAAACGAGAGTGATATCACCATACTAGTTCGGTCAATTTTTTTTTGGTTTTGCACTTTAATAAAAATAATTTCCTGTTACTTATCTTAACTAGGTTCAACCTGTTGTTCGATAGGTCTTTGAGATTTTTTAAAGTTTCAGGTCCAAACTGTCTTGATATTAAATTGAAAAAACTTTCCTTTGTTGTAGGTGTGAGAGTTTCGCCATCCATTTTAAATAATATAATTAGAATTTCTACTGTATTTATAGAATAGTTCCAATAAACGAGAGTGATATCGGCGCAGTAGTTCGTCAATTAAAGTTTAATTGTCTAAAACTACAAAATTATTCTTTTCTTGTAGGTATATGCATAGTTTTTTCTATTCCTATTATGGTGTTTTAGGTAATTACACTATGACATATATGGTAGTGTAAAGGTTCGGAGGCCAGTAAATTTTATAATCTCCCTATAACTCCTAGAATTTACACTAAAACATTATCAACATAAGGCGAGCAATGTCAAACGATCAGAAGTGCTCCAAGAAACGTCAACTTAACCCAGGCTAGTCGATTAGTCGATCAGGAAGAGGGTTGCGGGAAAGGGGGAGCAGCTCCAGGTGCTTGCCTCGGATAACGCAGACCTAACTTAGACCTAAGCCTGAAGTTCAAATATTTTATAAGGTATTTCGAACTTCTACCGCCCAGTAGCGGAAAATTCACCGGTCTTCGAACATTTACCAGAACATATTGGAATAGAGTGATAGTAATACCCAAGGGCGTCCGGAGACTTTTTCCTGGGGAGGGGGTAACTTTAGAATGATGGTAAAAAAATATACCCCTCTTGCTTTTTTAACCCATTTTATAGTGTCAATTTAATTAAACATTTAAAATCAAAAATTAAAAATATTCCCTTTTTAGTATAAACTTAATAAAGATCAGTTTTGAAAAATAAGCGATTTTTTCTCAAAAACCTGGGGGAGGGGGCAACTTCCAAGGGTTGCACACCCCTCCGGACGCCCATACTAATTTCCGCAATAAGGGGTAAGTCGTTGCCACAGATATGGTAGCTGTGAAAACTATATCGTGTTTGTCATTGATAAAAATATGCTAGCTCTGAAAACCACATTATTATCAACGTAGAAAACCTTAGGTACAATTTTTTGAAAGTTCTGAACAATTCCCAGAACTACTTCTCACAAAAGTTTCATCAAAATCGGCTTCTGCGGGTTTGATATGTTTCCTTCATTTCGTACTACTTCCACAGCACAATTATGGTAACAATATTTTCGCCGCTGAACGCGTTATGAATACAATGTACAATATAAAGGACTGTAATATATTGTGGCAGATATCGTAGAGAGGACGCCGCAGCCTGTGCTACGAAGCTCCATTTAATCTAGAGCAAATACAGGACGCTTCGCTTAAATCAAGACAGAGTCAAGAAGGGAGAACAGTTTCCTTTGTCGGTTCTAATCTGGACAAACAGTCGTATATCACGGTGGTATCATCCAGATTCTTGTTTTATCCGCTTTTATCCTAGAACGGCTACTGAAGAACTTCAGGTGAGCAGAAATACCTTTACACTTTTCCTTTACATTTTAAAGATTATAGGTAGGTATGCGTTTCCTGATGAACGTGTTTTTAATTTTCTTTTACAGAAGAATATAATTATAGGCATAAATATTTCTATCCTTTGATACTTTGTTTATAAGAATTATTGGTTCTTGATCTTTCTTCTTATGCAAATAATTTGCAATCTAACGTAAATGAAATAAAATTCATTGAGACTACTATCATGGGATTGATGTTGGAATATTATTGATTTATGAATAATACGTTCTGATTTTCCATTTAGATTCACGAAAAAAGAAGTGGTGACTACACATATATATATATATTATAGATAAATAAATAATAAAAAGATATGCAACAGGGTAATGTTTAATATTAAACATTGGTGATATTAGATATTAAATGTAGTAAAAGAAAATTATTTTAAAAAACAGGTTGCGTTTCAACATATTTTTAATATTAAGTTTATTTGAATTGAAGAATTATTGTATTCCTTTTTCTATATTCTTGACTTACCAATATTAAAATTCAATAATACACGAATGACATAAAACGCACAAACTTTTTTCTCGAAATTTGTCTTAACAGGTCAAAATCAATATTTCCATGAAACCAGAGTTGGGTATTAACTAAATAAAAAATTATTTGAATAAGGGTCAACTAAAAGTTACTTTAGCTTTAGATTATTTGACGAACAAAGTTATTTTCTTTTGTTTGATGAGAATTTATTCGACGAACAAAGTTAATTTTTTTATTCAACGAGAGTTTCAATCTTCAGCGTCGAATAAACTTTTTAACTTTAACTTTATTCGACGGTGAATTCAGCGTCGAATAATTTTCTGCCGCGCGTTAACTTTATTCGACGAACTCGAGGTACTTTATTCGACACATGACGAATAATATTTTAACTTTCATTCGTTATTCGAAATTTTATTTAAATAAAAACTTTGCCCATCTCTACATGAAACATTATGCACAAATACTATTTTTCATAAGTATGCTAATAATTTTCTCCTAATGCATCTAAGTACAAAACAGAATCTTACAAGTTTTGTAATTTCCATTTAATTTCTTTCTTTCTGTTTTTGTACATAGACAAATAAAATATTATAATTAAAGATCTTTTGTATACTAAATTGAGTACTCTATCAATACTTTTATCTAGCATTATGTTTGTGTGTCAAAGTCACGCCAGTTAATAACACAGATTAATACAAAATCCATCCTTGCAATGAATTATTCCCAATATATTCTTTAAACAAATTCTCTCAAGACATTTAATTTCTTCATAAACAATCGACTTCCCACGTGTCGATTACACTTTTTTTGAAATCTTACACCTACGATGCTGCTCACCATAATAATGCATCGTTACAGGAACATAATAACGCGACTTTTAAATAAAGCGTCATCCCCCTTCAGACAGACCTTTGATGCACAATTGGTGAAACCGTAATTCACGTGTATTACAGTACCGTTCATAAGTATTTACGCACTTGTATTACCGTCTATCATTCTGAAAAATCAACATAAAATATGTCACATAATCTGGCACAAAAAATGTTTCGCTTATTTAATAACAATTTGTAGTACCTAATCAAACACCTTGTTTCGTGAACAATTTACTTTTATCCAGATTTGGTATTTCTCTTTTTCACAACAAAGATGTACGACCTTCTCAAAATTAATTTTAAAATTAAGTTTCTCAAATCTTCTCAGTATTATTTATTATCATCCTTGTTGAAGAACAATGCATGAGTTAACAAAAAATCCAAAGACAACTGCTGAACATTATTTGTATAGGTATATATATTAAGAAAAAAGTTTCAAATAATATTATCGATAATTTCAAGCAGACAATTTGTGCCCACACACCTCTAGAACACCTTTACCCAAATTCTTTCGTTTAAATTTGTCTCTTTTTGGGACACATTGGTGGATGAATCTAGAGTTTCACTCCTGTGCTAGTTCTTATTCCACTGTTAAAACGTATTTCCGAAAAAATTTCCACACCATTGGTAACAGAGAGGTGATGTGACTGAGCAAATACTTGTGTCTAGTAGTGTACGTGTCAGTCGTGTCAGGAAGGAAGAAACGGCGTTTCTGCTTATCCTGGGAAAAAGCTGGTGGCACTATATCACACGGAGGTTTCCGCGCTTTGAAAAGCTTTCTTTGCCCGATCGTGGCGCAGTCTCCAATTAACGTTTTCCGCCCTGTCAAAAGGGCCGACACGGCGCGCTTGTAAAGTGAATTAAAGCGTGCTCCGTTTGCTACCGCCTTTTACAACAGTCACAGATGCAAATCTATGCACGTACGGCTGCTTGGTTCCCGTGCTCACGCACGATGCCGTTCTTTGCTCGTCTGTACATATTCTTATTCCTTGCACCCTTTCCTAGGTCCATTCAATCCACTGAAATGCAAAAACGTCCCCATCCAACTTCAAATAGCGTGGTTTAAGGAAATACGCGTTGCTCAAGTTCAATTTCAATTAATGAGACAGAATCGTCTGTAGGTTTTAATTGAGCTTTGTGTACACCCATTATTTTGACTGACTATTTAAAAATAAAACGTCCACAAGTCTTTGATCCTATTTTAAATGGTTCGACGGTAGGAATAAAATATCACGTTTGAAGATTTTATAGCTGTTAGTGGCTTTGATTAAACGTTTTTAAATATTAGACGGAGAAGCTTGGAATGAAGATTTCTGTAAGCGGGGACATCACTGTAATGGCCTGTTAAAGTAAAGTATCTTTGGAAATTTATTAAAAGCAAACTACGTAATGAATCTTTTTTAAATGCTCAGGACTTTTTATTGGATATTTAAGTTATACGAATATCTTTTTTTGTATTTATTTAAAGCAGATTTACAAGTCGGATAGGACCAGTAACTTTGCGCTGCAAAACATCTGGTTGCCAGTTTTCTGACGAAATGGTGCTTCTAAAATCAACAAACTAAAATTTTTTAGAAGCTTCTATTTCTTTTTCAACGAAAGAGGTTGATTTACTAGAACCAAATTTCAGAATTTTTTCAGAGTTTCGCCATTTTGTAATTTTTCATAATTTTCGAAATTTAACCCATTGTGCCATAGCCACGCGCATATAGTTTCTAAATCCTTTTGGTTTTTTGATTTCTGAAGAACCGTTTCGTCGGAAAATTGTCAACCATGTCAGCGGAACTTTTTTTTAAGTTACTGATCCTGCACAGCTTATAAAACTGTTTTAAATAAATTTTAAAAAAGATATTCGTAGGTATAACATAAATATTCAATAAAAATTCCTGGAAGTTTAAAAAAGATTCATTACGTAGTTTGCTTTTACTAAATTTCCAAAGATACCTTTACTTTTCCGGCCATTACAGTGGTGTCCCCTTTAAATATTATTTTAAGTAGAAATATGATTTAGTTGAATGGATTGAGTTTAAATCGATTATGTCTTAATAGTTCGCAAAAAGAACTAGAATGGGAATTTAAATGCATCTCTGAGAAAATTCACGAATATTCTATTATCCCTATTTGACAATAGTCTTCTGCTCCAATCAGATAGAAATTACATTAAAAAGTATAAATATACAAAAAGAAAACTATATGAAAAATGACTAAAAGAATTCAACTTTGTCACATAGGGTAGATGTCCCAATTACTGCCACCTTAAGATTATAACTGAACTTCATTTAATCATTTCACGTGTTGTTTAACCTAAAAATCGTCTCAGTTTGAAACATAATATTATTTAGCATCTCTTTTATTAAAGAAAAATAGTTTTATGAATTAAATATGAAGAATTTATTAATAATTAATTAAAATTCGCGAGCGATCCTAGTGTACCTATAACTGTCACCTCTCAAATCGTCTTGTCCGTATGATTTTTTCATTTTTTTATTTGTTTTATTTTCATGTAAATCAGAATCTCCGTTTAATAATAACATATTTTGTACACTTTTTTTATACTGTACGTTTTTATTACATCAAATAAATAAAGTGGCAGTAATTGGGACATCTACCCTACATGCGATTATCTTCAAATATGAACTGCAAATGTAGGGTAAATATACCAGTAAATGGACACTTCCAGTGAATGGACATTTTTTACTAAAACGAGTAAAATAAGTTACTAAAATGAGCAACTAATTAAGGGGGTAGACACGTCACGTGACACGAGCGATGCACCGCCCTGTAATACCGACAATCTAACCTAAAACATGGATTTGGGATTTTTCGTGTTTCGTCCTTATATGAGCAGATTTTGGGCTGGGCGAGGCCTGATTCGAAAGAGGAAGGTTCAATGCGGAGCGCTCTACTCACTGTTTGAGTCACAAAACTCTTTTAGTGACCTAAAAATACTT
This sequence comes from Andrena minutula, assembly GCA_929113495.1. Lineage (NCBI taxonomy): Eukaryota > Metazoa > Arthropoda > Insecta > Hymenoptera > Andrenidae > Andrena > Andrena minutula. The sequence continues at coordinate 43,186,745 of OV815994.1, forward strand.
AAGGAGGTAAATACGCCACGTGACACGAGCGATGTACCGCGCTGTAATACCAACAATCTAACCTGAAACATGGGTTTAGTAGGATACGTTGTTTGTCATTATATGAGCGAATTTTGGGCTGGGCGAGGTCTCATTCGAAAGAGGAAGGTTCAATGCAACACGCTCTACTCATCGTTTGAGTCACAAAACTCTTATAGTGACCTAAAAATACTTGGAATCTGCGAGTGTATTTTGTCCATTTTTTCTCTACTTTGGTCACTCATATTATTACATATCAACAAAATCTCGTCGAACCATGGCCAGAGCGTGTTGTACTGAACCTTCCTCTTTCGAATAAGACCTCGCCCAGCCCAAAATTCGCTCATATAATGACAAACAACGTATCCTACTAAACCCATGTTTTGGGCCAGATTGTGTCGGTATACAGCGCGCTGCATTACCCGTGTCTACCCCCTTAATTATAGAGTTCTTCTAGTTTCTCGCTTCATATCCAAACAATTTTCGCAACACGTGGAATCAATCGCGCCGCAAACATAATTTTATCAAAGTGTCCATTTACTAGTCTTAAGTGTTCATTTACTGGTGCGTCTACCCTACAAAGCATGCTAAAACAAATGAAAATGTCGATAGAAAAACCAATAGCACACATCTGTAAATAAAAGCACATACAAAACAACTGCTGGTGGTGCCTTTCTTAAAATTCTGCGCACTCGTCTTCGCCTGATCGGACGACGGTGCAAAGGGGTTGAAAGTAGAAATTGCAGTAGGCCAGGGATACAGGGGGAGGGCCTGAAAATAAGAAGATACAGATAAAAGGAGCTGCCTGCACGTTGGACTAACAAGACTCAGGACTCAGGAGCTATTATCATAATTGTGGGCTGCAGGCAGCGGCTGTGCCCACAAACCAGAATGCCTCTTGTCTCATCTACCTCCGTTCTCCCTTTCTCCTTTATTGCGCCCTCCTTCGTCCGCCGTTCCTTCCTCCTCCTCTCCTTTTTCGCGTCTTTTTAGCCAAACCCTCGTACACTCGCATTTTGCGCGTCTCTTCGCTGCTCTTTTGCACGTGCTAAAGACAAATGGATCGCCTACCAAGGCATTTAACTTCTGCGCCACGTATTTCCATTTAGATTAAGAAGCTCCCGCGATATTTTAGGCATTCCCAGCGAAGTAAGACACGGCTCACCAATGCACCGCACGCGTGCAGACATTCATAAGCTTTAATCGTAGCGCCGCGTCGTCGGAACTCCTGGCTATGCCTTGAAATGAAGAAAGCGCAGCAACTATCCTTAAGAATATTGAGGGAGCCGCAGATACGTATACGATGCCGGTGTCTATTCAGAAACAATGCTGAAATCCAAGATGTAACGTCTGTCGACCATCGTTTCATTCTCCCGTGTCTTTACTCTCCTTGATTGCATGGCGGGCTTTGAGATCCCCCCAAGCCCTGCGCACCCATTTTGGCTTTCATTTTAGGAAATGGTCAGGCAACGTCTAGCAAATCGACATCAAACGTCAAGACTGCAATTCTTGTAATTCAACGCCTTGTAAGAGATTACAGAGAGAACTGTCTTTTGGAATTCATTGTTATTAAATCCGCAGGATGCAACTGGTCCACGTAAATGTTTTGTATAAAATAAATTTATCTTTGTCTGGTTATTGTGGAGATTTAAAAAAAATCCTCGCCAGTAACGTTTCGCCTCGTTTGCTGTAAGAAATCGGTCAAAAAGGACTTGAAAAACGCCAACCTGCTTACGTGCACGAAAAAACTGTTCTCCGATCTGATCGAGTTCGCGGAAGCAATTTTAAGGAACGATGTACACATTTATTTGCCTTTGGGTAAATTGTGAATATCGAGGGAAGAGTTATACCTCCAGTACACAAAGGGCGCGCAATCAGTAATTTCACCTCTCAGTTGTGCTTTTCAGATTTAGGTACAATTTATATTTCATCCCTAAATACATTTACAAATTCTTCTTTTTCTGCCCACCATACCCACACAGCACCATAACATTACAGCAACGTCTCTGCAATATTGCGGTGCAAGATTGCAATGTTGCACCATAACATTGCAGAGACGTTGCAGGTTCAGTCCTATGTCCGCTTTCGCAATATTGCAGGTGTGCATTTTTGTAATGTTGCGGCAGCATTGCAAACACGTAGTCCTGCAACGTTCCGGCAATGATTCGGCAACGAAACGGCAATAAAAACGACCAACGAGAAATTCTAGCATATCCAGTTAAATGAAACATGCTGTAGAATCTACTCGACGTCATATTTCAAATTTCATAGTTGCTTCAGAATATTGCTGTACTGTTTCTACAATATTTCCACTACGGTATTGCACGGCAATATGTAGGCAATTTTGCTGGATCGTTGCCACTAAAACATTGCACATCGATTTGCGCGCAATATTGCCGAAATATTGTAGGATCGTTGCCAGTGGAACATTGCACGGCAACGTTCTTGCAATATTGATGCAATATTGTAAGATCATTGCCACTCCAATAATGCACGGCAATATTGCAGGAACGTTCCTACAATATTGCGATGCAACCTGCAACAACGCAATATTGCAGCAACGTTCCTGCAATACATCTACAACGAAGTCTGCTGTATGGGATAAGCATGTATTTATGATATGTATATCTCTCATATTCGGTTTATATCGATAAATAAAAGTTGAAACTTTATAAAAGAATTATTTATTTGTTAAATTTATACATATATTATGAAAAATACTGGGGGCCAACAACTGTCATATGAATAATGTTGCATGACAGTAATTGGCCAGGCGGCCAGTGACTTTTTTTAACCATGTTAATGGTGAAACAGTAATTAGCCACCTTTTAAACACAGAAATAAACACAACAAATACATACATAATAAAATATATCCATTCTTGTTGTATAATTTTAATCTTATTTCTATCACCAAACCAAGTAACATTTTCTTTTAGGTTATATTATGTATCAAATAGCGGCCAATCACTGTCGAACCGATTGGATAATGAATAATGTTGAATGATAGTAATTGACCGGGCGGCCAGTGACTGTTTTGAACCATATTAATGGTGAAACAGTAATTAGCCCCTGTTAAAAACAGAAATAAACACAACAAATACATACATAATAAAATATATCCATTTTTGCTGTATAATTTTAATCTTATTTCTATCACCAAATCAGGTAACATTTTTCTTTTAGGTTACATTATATATCCAATAGCGGCCAATCACTGTCGAACCGGTTGGACAATTACTGTCTTGACCATGCCAATAACTATATTTCTTCGTAGGAAACACATTTTTTGTATATTTTTTATACATTCTTGATTTTTTTTCTATAAACTCTATTTATTTTTAGATTATTAGGGGTTTTTCGTACGTATTTATATTGATTTCCATTTCAAATTTACTAAATTCGCATTTATAATTTATTATTTATGTAACACTATTACTTAAGTGACCCTACCATTGACAATGAAACATCGCAATTACGACGCATATTAAAAATCGAAAAAACGTAACTGGCTATTATTTCTGAGGTTTCGTTTGAAATTTGCCACCGCAGTATATTTCAACCATCCTAAGCACGCAGCCGATTTGCTGTTTAATCTTCCAGTACCTATCGTACCTCACCTCGCCTCCTCTAAGTGGCGTGGCTAAATAGTTTCTTTTTGTTTTACATTTCTTCCCGTGTGTTCTTTCAACAAGAGATGCCAGGGGCGTGTATGTTTGTTTATCCTCGGTGTACCCTATTATTAGGGGCCGGGGCTCCTTGAAAACCGAAGGGCCCACGCTGATATTCGGGCCTGGAGAGACGATCGCGCATCCCCTGTCCTCTCTCCTCTCCCCACCAGCCGGTCGTTCGTCCCTCTTCCTCCGACTGGTGTCTCCATCATGCTTTATTCCGCGAGTAAGAGCAGTCCGAGATGAAAGGGATAGGCAGATAAATTTGAAGGGGGGCCCCACGGTACCCCGGCGGGGCCTTTTGCCTGCCTCTTTAGATTCTGATTTAGACTCTGCCGCATTTTAATTTATCGCCGACGATCGTGTCGATTATAGAAACGCCTATTCGCGGGAAAGAAAACGATCCCGTCGTCACTTATAAACAGCTAATGTGCTCGTGGAAAGGTGTAGATACATATGCCGCTTCTCGCGAACTTATAGTCACATTTAACAGATGTAGAGCCGACCACTACAGTCTTGCAGCCTCTATTGCTAGAATTGGTATTAACGTTAAAACAGTATGTGAATGCTCACAAGGCCCAGAAGACTTGAACCATATTTTATGGCAATGCTCCCTGTACAACAGACAGAGGGAGGTCTTAATGAAGAACCTATTAGGTCTCAAATGTCAACTACCCTTGCAAATAGAGAGCATTATTTATAATCCAAATACGCCAGCTTGTAGACATATTTTTATTTTTCTTAAAAAATGTAATAAATCGGTTTAGCATAAGTTACACTTCACTTACATAAGTATACATCTAATTGTTCTAAATGTGTTATAAGAATTTATTATTATTCATTACTGTCTCGTATTAAACTCAATGTAACGCAGATGTAAGCCCTTAGGCTTGAAATGCTAATAAAAAAAATAAAAAAAACATGCCGCTTCTGGGACGGCTTTTGAAGAGTCTCACCTTGATGTCTTCTGGATGCGCAGCGGAGATTATTATTGTAACTACAGTGGTGTTATTAAGGCACAGTGTTTACCTTCTGGGATGTGTCCTATAGGAAATTCATCAATTAACCCTGGTTTGGCATTGCCTATGTCAGATATATTCATACGCCCCATTTTTTTCACTCGATCCTGTTTTTGTAGGGGGATTCGTGGGATCTTTCGTCTCTTCTCTCTGTACAATGCGCCGCTGATGACATATCCTGCGGCTCCCGCTATTGAATGGTGTCTGTTTGCACGGACGACACGTGACACAGCGTTAGGGACCGCTAACGCAAGGCCACACCCTACACGTGTGTTATTTGTTTAATTTAACAGTATTGTGCCGCGGGTGTTTTCGCCCGTGGACGCTCGATTTATTTCGCCCGTGCCTATTTCCTGCATTTTTAACGTGGGAGAATGTAACGATGGGAGCGGGTGTCACTTCCGTCGTGTTTATTGCGGGCTTTTGGTGGGGTCTCGTGTGACAATCTGTGCACGTTGCGTGGGTTCGTTTCATATCTTGTTAGTATATGTATGTGTATATGTATTTATGTGCGTGTTTCTTTGTATGGTCATATTAAATTATAGATTTAAAATGCTATTAATTATCTGAATGCTTTACATGTTTATTGTGTTGCTGCAAACGTTTATTCTGTGGATGGTTGTAATGGTAAGTGTAAATTTTTTTCCGAATTAGGCAATATTAATAAGTGTAAATGTGTAGTTTGTGTTTTATCGTAAATCTTTTTTGTACAATTACCAACTTACAGATACCTGTTTTGGTCGGTTTTTAATTACCGGCTGTCGACACCAACGGCCGCATCTGATAATATTGTCCTTCGCGTCAGAACCATCGGGGCTAAACTTCCGAAAACCCGCATGTTCCAAATTGACTAAAATTTTGAAAACAGTACCATTTTGCATGGAAATAATGTTTGCGAGAAGGATTTTTGATGACTTGAAATTTTTTACCATTTTGATGTCATTCTCTACCTTACCGACGGTAAGTAGTATAATGACTGACTAGCACAGACCAAGTACAATATTGTCTCCGTATGTGCTCGCTAGTCGGGACCGGCGTTGAGCTCCTATCGTGAACAGATACCTAATTCCGTGTGTTTGTTTCTCACTTCTTTCTGGCTGAAGGGGAGCGAGATGGAACGCTTTCCGTGCGCGCGGCCGTGCGCGTTCCCGTGCTCACTATAAGTGCTTGCGACCATCGCGCACGCAAAGGACAAAGTGTCACGGCGCCCGAAAGACAGAGCGAGACAGAACATCGTACCATCCTCGCTCGCTTTTAGTGGCTCTCGCTCGCTCTTGTTCCATCTCGCTCTCGCCTTCGCCGGACAAGAGTGAGACAGAAGTGGAGGGGGTAGCGACAAGCACGTATCGTGTGCACCAAACCGAGCACATACGGAGACAATACTGTATAGTAGTCTGTGGTACCAGATATAGGATAGACCTATCACGCAATATATGTAATTTTGTCACACGCTCGAGGGGGCTCGCAAGCCCCCTTACCATTTTCGTGTCACACCCAACGTTATCGATTCAGTCTAAAATAAGATTACAATGCTACGAGTGGTAGGAACAAAAATTAAATGTTATCGGAAACATTTAAAATCTACAACGGCTTTTTTTCGTGGTGGAAATCCCTAACAGATACCTCGACTCTCCCCCGAGAGTCGGGCGCACAACGGGGGAAACTGTTACTGTTATTCTTGTGGACTTGAAACAACCCAGCCGGCAAATAAATTCAATTGTATAAAAATCATTTGTGTATTTATTTAACGCCCACCTTTCATATCGTGGTACCTGTACATTTTTAATTTCACAACCAAACAATCCATAAAATAGACGAACTTTCAACAACAGTATGACCTTGGACATTGGGGTGCCAAACAACTCGGCTGTGGGTGGCATTCTGCGCCACGGCGATACCACTTATCTGTCTATAGAACAAACAGCAAATAAAACAATTAATTGAAAATTAATCCATACACTGAATTTTAATAAACAATTAATAATGCAAATTGTTTTATGAATTTGTGTATGTTCGGACTAATACCCTTCATAAAATATGAAGTTATACAGGGTGTCCCTCAAAAAACAGGCCACTTAAATATCTATTTAAATTGTGATACAAAAAATATTTAATGTGTAATTTGAATGACATAGAAAATGATACTCCTTGTAGCGTATTCGCCCTTTGATATCAATCAAATTACATGTGAAATTGATTGTTGCTTCATAATATTGCAGGAATGTTTCCAAAATATTTTCAATGCATCATTATAGCAATGTTTCTGTACCCCATACGTACCCCTTGTAACACGTAACTTCGCCCTGGGATAATGTGTAACATGTCTGTCCCAATGCTATGTAAATTAGAAGTCATAATTATTTCAGCGGTGGAACTATATGTAATGAGTGGTCTTTTTACAGGAAATGTCCAAATTGGTTTGCACTCCTCAGGGCTAGGTTTTACGTACCAAGCTTCTGGATCATTCTTACAATTGTACTTTACACACATCATTGGTTTGCTAGTTTTCCTGAAAATTTTCAATACCACATTTTATTGAAACATTTCTGAAGTAGTGTTGTATATAAATATCAAGGACCTAGATCATCATTTATACGGGGTGTTTCGTAACAAATGATACAAGACAAGTCAAAATAGAGATTCTGATTTTTTTCGAACATGCTTCGTTCTGTAAACAATTTTTGGTACCATACATATGGATGCTAATTGCTGCTGTGTTCCGTGCGCATGTCCCACACAGAGGTTCGTTCCTGACGGGGGTGCAGAAGGTGCGCCCCCACTTGGACGCCCAAACTTAGGGGCGGCCGCAGGCCGTTTATTATATGTAAAGTTTTGGCTAATAAGAATAATAATCGAAACTTTATTGCATGATAACTATTTAATACTATGTAAATATAGATATAAAGGTAAACCCTGCATATCAAATTGTTAATTAAAGAATATTAAATTAATAAGGGTGGCAATTTGTTTTGCACCTGGGTGGCCAAAATCCAGGAACGACCCTGCCCTCACACAAAATATTACATAAATATAGACAGATAGGTGTTGTGAAACACCTATAAAAACATCCGCGGACACGTTTTCGAAAATTCATCACCCGCCTGTTTATACCATCGGTTGCGAGACACTCTGTCTATAATATGCTATTTTAATTTTGATATAGATATTAAAAAATAATCTTATTATTTTCAATTCATACATGCAAGCCATTTTCTCAGTAAGATATTTTAAGCGCTGCAATTCTCGTCCAGGACTAGAGACTTTGTTAGAAAATCCCCAATTTCCAATTGCATCTGCCACGCCATTGCCCCTCGTAGATTCGACTTTGCACAGCATTTTCTCAAAAACTATGTCACTGTTTTGTTAAATTATGAATTAAATTAGTAATTATGGGATCGTAACTTTGTAATTGTATACTTGGAATTTTTTTTATGCGTATCACATAATATATTGAATTTGGTTACTAACAGGTGAAGCTTGTCATAACTTTATATGAACTGAAATATGTTATAATCGTTACCATAGTGGTTAAATGAACGATACATACGTATGGTTCGTATTTAAATTATACGTAACCTTGAAAAACAGGTATACTATGTATTATATGTATGTATGTACAATACACTGCAAGTTATGGAATAGAATGTGCTAAAACACATTTTTGTAAAATCTATAAGTGTAATTAAGGATTAGTTCTTTCTCCACAACAGTATCATCAGGTACTGCACCTTTATGTTATATCGAAAATACGTATGTATGTTTTTATCATTTATTTTCAAATAATATGTATTAAAATGTAATAACGCAACTATCGCTGCAGCATAGATCAAATTGGATTACTTAATTTATCGCCAAGTGGCGGATTTAAGAAAAAAGTCCCAGGTGGCAAACGTTCTGAGGGGCCCATTTTTCCGGTAAAATTAACAGGTAGTTTACTAAAAGGGAGTAAGTGTACAGAAAGTATAGAAAAAAAATATAATGCTTGGATAAAGTCATAAGTTTTTTTAAGACAGGGCCCTAGGGGGGCCTTCTGAGCAGGGGCCTATTTTTAGGGAAAATCGGTGAGAGGCCGAGAGGCTGATACGGTAGGTATATATCACTGATATGTACACTAGGGATGTGTTCCGATTCACGCATACTGCGCATGAAATTGATGGCATCTTATTGGTGGCATCGTATGATTCCCTAGAATTTCTCTTACTTGCCGCCAATACGATGCCACTTCCGGTGCAGTGAGCGTGCAGCAATCGCAGAAAATCAGAGGAGAAGCAGTCACTGCACGCTCGCTGCACCGGAAGTGGCATCGTATTGGTGGCAAGTGAGAGAAATTCTAGGGAATCATACGATGCCACCAATAAGATGCCATCAATTTCATGCGCAGTATGCGTGAATCGGAAGACAACCAACATGAGCTTCATAGTGGGGGGTCATCGCAGATTCGCGATCACGGTCGTGATTGAAGTTAAATCACGACCGTGATTGTGATTTTTTTAACTTGAGTGAATTGTGTACTGTCTATGAAATACTTTAATAGAGCTGGTGTAACAGTCCAAACGTGATACTTCAGCGAGTATATAGAATATTTATTCATAAATAGTCAATGTATGCACGCACTGATTTGATTGGCTAAAGTATTCATATATACATTATACTTTTTAACTAAAGTGAATAAATATTCGTTAATTTAAATAGATCAAGAACGATTACATTGGTTCAAAATATACAACTGAGACTCTATAAGAACAGTGAGGACTTGACAATGTTTCGAGAGATAATAGAATCTGGGGTTATGTGGCGCGTGCAAAGAGCAGTTATGCTCTCCACCAATCAGAAGCGATCACTGTTGTGCCTGCACCAATCAGAGGCGATCACAGATCACTGTTGCGCCTGCACCAATCAGAAGCGATCACGGATCACTGTTCTGCCTGCACCAATCAGATGCGATCACGAAAATCACGGATCACTGTGAAAAATCACCGTGATTGGGAACGAACGTGATCGGATCACTCGTGATTCACAAATCACGGTTCTAGCCATCAGTAATTGCTGCACGCTCACTGCACCGGAAGTGGCATCGTATTGGCGGCAAGTGAGAGAAATTCTAGGGAATCATACGATGCCACCAATAAGATGCCATCAATTTCATGCGCAGTATGCGTGAATCGGAACACGACCGTTGACACGCGCAAGCCGCAGCGGGAAGACCCGGATGGCGGTCAAAACACAATTGAAAAAGTTCGTAGTGTGCGCTTATGAAACGGTTTAACGAAGATCCTTCATATTTTAGTGCTCTCTAGAACCATACATTGGAATTTTAAGATGGAAATCTCAAAATGTTTAACGAACTGGCCAGTTTTAACTATGCTAGAGCCAGAATTTATTTCAAAAATGGATATGCTTGTTGTACATGGTAAAATTTAATTTTTTAATGGTTAATTTATATTTGTATACTTGGGGAAAGAGTACATCAATATTTAAACAATACATTTTAATGTTGGACTCTACTTAGGCTCTTTCGGTACAGAAGCTTTAATATTAACACAGGATAGAATGGTGTATGCGCTAGGAAGTAACAATTTCGGTTCTTCTGGACTTGGGCGTTCTCGGGGTTCACTGACTCCAAGAAAAATTGATATATTATGTGAACAAAATATTAAAACTTTTGCACATGGCAGCGGTACGCATGTTTTGGCCCTCACAGAGAATGGAAAGGTATTTGAAGACTATATGCTGTTACATATATTAAATTTGTGCCACATTGTTTAATGGAGTTCGTAATGTTACACCAATTACTAAAGTCAATCACACAATAGGTATATTCCTGGGGAAACAATACCTACTGTCAACTAGGAAATAAATCTGAAGAAACGGAGTTCAGTGAGACGCCAGCTATTGTGCAAGAGAATCTAAGTGACACATTTGTTGTCGACATAGCTTGTGGATGTGAACATTCTCTGGCACTCACAGGGGATGGTGAGGTAAAGGGGTGAAAACTTGGACTTAAGAGCGGTGTAATACTCTGTAATAATCTGAAATAATATATTTAGGTATATGAATGGGGTGAAAATAACCTTATGTCACCCACGTGTTTCGATCGGACATATATAATGCCACCCAGGAAAGTGCAATCTACATTTGATGAGAAAAGAATTGTTTGTATTTGCTGTGGAGAATCATTCAGCATGGCTGTCACTGCTGATGGAGAAGTTTTTGGTTGGGGTAATAATGAGTCTGGCCAATTAGGGATTGGAAATTATGAGAATCAAGAACACCCTTGTAAAATCACAGAACTTACTGGAATTGCTATAGGTAATATTCAATTCTTGTTAAAGAAAGTTAAGTATTGCAGAAGTAGCGACAATATTTACTTGTGTTCACAGAGAAAGTTTTCTGTGGTGTTAAACATACTCTAGCACTAAGCAAGGAAGGAATCCTTTATACGTGGGGAAGCAACGCTTTTGGACAACTGGGTTGTAGTATGGACACCAAAGTTTGCCATCCAGTGCAGGTATCGTTTGTACTGTACGCAATCATAATAATTTGCCAGATAAATAACCGATAGAAATGTTTTGCAGTTGAAAATACCCTTAATAGGGAAAGTATTGGATATTGCAGCTACTCATTACCATAATATAAGTGTAGCTATGGGGGAAGGGAATCGTGTATTTGTCTGGGGCAACTGTCGAACGCAAGATATCAAAATCCCAACACTTACACCGTATAGATGCTTGTATGATGCTCTCGCATCTTACACAACAGACAGTGTCATGCATAAACCGCTCCTACTTCATACTAAAGGAACAACAAATTTAACAGATTGCCTGGGTGGAGCATTTGACGATCCAGTAGGTAGTCTTTATGTGTAAGAATAAACTTTAATTTTTTGCTATTCTATGGAATTACATATATATATATATATTATAGACCACGAGTGATCTCACTATACAAGTGGAAGGAAGTCCTATTTATGTTCACAAGGCCATTTTAAAGATACGTTGTCAGTACTTCAGGACAATGTTTCAAGACCACTGGGTAGAGAATAATCAAAGGTAGGTCAGTTAATACGATATACGTATGAGTTATTCCATGCCAAATCGATCACTTTTTTCCCTCGATGTCTCAGATTTTGTTTAAACTTGAATATGTTGTAGTCCTCGTGGAATTAGGGGGGGTTTAAGTCATCATTTTGTCGATATGTATACCCGTATGTGTATATGGTGTTTGCTAATCAAGTGTTATTTATAGCTTCATAGAACATGAACAATATTCCTACGATGTATATAACGCATTTTTGAAATATTTGTACACAAATGAGATCAATGTATCTATAGAAGATGCACTAGGTAAATATTTAAATGCATTTGTTATGACATATTATGCAATTCCTAATTTGTTTTCGAAAAGAATTCTTAGATTTAACTAACGCTTACTCTGAGAGCCAACTCCGCAGTCACTGGATACAATTGATAAAGAAAGATATTACTGTTAAGTACGCGATACCTCTCTATAATGCAGCTATTCTATATAACGCTAAGGTAAGTAAGATTTCATGTACTATTCTTTCAAGTTTAAGTACTACGTAGTACCTATGGTATGATGTGTTTCTAGGAATTGGAGGAGTACTGCTTTCAATTCGCCATAAATCACATGACTGCGGTGGTACGGACACCGAGTTATTCCAAACTAGATGAAAGCAAGAAAATAATATTCAAAACTAAAGCTGCTAACGCGGGTATCTCTAAGACTCTGGTAGAATCATATCAGAACCTCAAGACGACTACGCGCAATTTGATGAAATGGAAAATTATCAGATCGCTAGAGCCAAAGTTCATTTCGAAGATCCATGTGGTTAGTGTACGTAAGTAAAATCACTTCGTTAATTCTTTTTCTTATGTCATAGTTTTCTTGTTATGTTCTGCACGAAGTGCAGCTTCTACTTATATTCTACTCATAAAAGAAATGTTCATTCTAACGCTCTGTATTATGAAACAGGCGCTACAAATATAGCAGCATTATTTGTAACAAAGGATGGAATAGTATATGGAGTAGGAATTAACCGATGGGGCTTCCTGGGAACTGGTGATACTTCTGATACTCTTAGTCCAATAGAAATTAAAGCATTGTCTGGAAAAGGTATTAAAACCTTTGTGTATGCGTTAGATGGAGTTCTGGCCCTTACAGAGGAGGGAGAGGTATTTACTACTTATTTACAGTAATGTATATGTAATTAGTGGCACGATATTCGAAGTACTTTTCGATACTACCGTAATTAATCAGGTGAATTGTACGAAAGGTATATTCATGGGGGCCACGTTATAGTCGTATACTCGGATACGAACCAACTTCCGATGATATAACACCGACTCTTGAGGAAGGATTTCCAAGTGAGACAATGGTTGTTGATCTAGCCAGTGGAATATATCACTCCCTAGCACTGACAAACGCTGGGAAGGTAAAGAGAAAACTTAGAAGTAAGAGCAGTGTAATTCTCAGTAACAATCAGATGTGACATGTTTAGGTATATGCGTGGGGTGAAAACACACATGGACAATTAGATGGTAGTAGCAGTCCCTCGATTGAAAATGTATCTAGGAAGGTGGGTGTTATATTCCCTGGCAAAACGATTGTTTATATCCGTTGCTGTTCTAAATCGAGTATAGCAGTCACAGACGGGGGAGAGGTTTACAGTTGGGGTTGTAACAAGGAGGGTGAATTGGGACGAGGAGATTATACTGAAGCAGTTGGTGTACATAAAGTTCAGATACCTGCTGAAGTTGTAATAGGTATTACTGAATTTCTGTTTTGCCGCATGCATTCCAACTTGTTCCAAATACCAGCAATGTATGCTTGCAGAGAAAATAGCCTGCGGTTCGTCACACACTCTTGCACTGAGCAACAAGGGAGTTCTCTATGTCTGGGGTGCCAACACTTACGGACAGCTGGGTCTTGGACATAGAAATAATGCCTGTACTCCAATTGAGGTAAAATAATGTGTTGCGATTATACTGATAAATTTAAAAGAATGAATACGTTTTCAGCTACAAGTGGGAGGAATGGAAAGAGTACTAGATGTGGCGGCTTCCCATTTCGCGAACATAAGTGTCGCTATGTGTGAACACAGTCGGATATTTGTGTGGGGTCGATGCCTAGAGCAAAACGTTCGAGTGCCAACGCGTGTTTCGTTGGAATGTTTGCATGATGCTTTTGCGTATTACGCAACTTATAGCGGCAGGTCATTCACTGTTTCCAGTGAAGAAGAAATGAGCATAACAGATGATCTGAGACATGCATTTGATGATGTCGTACGTATTTCTCGCGTATGATGGTATACGTATGTTTAACTGTTTTTGTAGCTTATTTTGTCCATCTGTTCAAGGCAACTAGTGATCTGACTATACATGTGGAAGGCAAGTCTATTTATGTACATAAGGATATTTTGAAGTTACGTTCCCAGCACTTTAGAATCTTATTTCAAGAACAGTGTGCAGAGAAGAGTCAGAGGTAGGTCGCTTAAAGTGGAGACCACTGTAAAAAATCGGAAAAATCATTTTTTTCTTTTTTCACATTTTCTGAAAGATGTACGTTTCAAGAATGCTCGTCTCCAAGTTTTATGAAGAAATTCGCAAAATTGACGGAGATATAGTATTTTCCGCGAAGCGTTGTCAAGTGCGTGACTTAGCCGCGCGGAACGTTGAACGCGTTTTCCTCGGAATTACGTTTCTCAACCGCGTTCACAGGCTACGGAGGAAACTATACGTGCAATTCTTCGTGCGTCTCTATTACTTGACGATCAGTTTTCTTTTTCCAATTAACGAGCTGCTTCTATTTTTGTTTTATCAACATTTCCGCAATTTTGTGCCCCGAAAACATGATTTTTTTCAGTGGTCCACCATTTTGTAACTTTTTTGCGATTTTGACTTTTTTTGATCGTCGCGTAATAGACGTAGGCTTCTAATTAGTTTCTAAGTATTGTGTCTTTTTGAATTCGGATTAACCGTATGGCCTGGGCACTGTTACGCGACAAGCACGATTTTGCCGCAGCGCACATTTTGACGAAGAGTATTCAGGGAATGGATTTATGAATTTGATTGTAAAATTTTTTCACCCTTTCAATATGTACATATTAACTATACTGAGCAATATAGTAAAGTCTCGTTAGCCGCTCGCTGGTCGAGACCGGCGTTAAGCCCGTATCGTGAACGGAGTCCTAATTCCAAGAGTGAGTTTCTCGCTTCTTTCTGACCGTAGGTGGGAGTGAGATGGACCGGTTGCGTGCGCACGGGCGTGCAAGCGCTTACGGCGAGCACGGAAACCGCTCCCATATTTGCGAAGCGTTTCCCGTGCTTGCCGTAAAGCAGGCCTGCACAGCAAGGCTGTGACGGGCAAGAGCGCTCTCGATTGCTCGCGAGCAAAGCGAAGAGCGACGCCGCGAGCTGTGTCCCCTCCCTGTGGCCACTAGCTGAAGTAGTATGCGTGTAAACTGTTAGGTGGATTGCTGACGTACACCGGCACACTTCACTCACGAACACTCCCCACCACAGCACTGTTGTTCATGAATGCAGGGTTTGGCGGACTCATGCCAAGCATTACACCTACAGGAGCGGTGGTAATGTGTGCGTGAATTGATGCTGGCGCCAAGCCAGCCACGCGGCGACATCGCGCAACGAATGTGACGTCACAAATGTACCGACGCCAACGACAAGCCAAGCCAAATGCGTGACGGGCGCGTACAGGAACTACTACTCGATTGAAGACGAACCGACGCCAGCGCCAAGCGAGTGACACCGCGGCCAATCAGCGTCGACAACCTATTTCCCCGGCGACGCTGATTGGCCGTCATTGGTTGTTTCCTTCTGACCAATAGCAGCGGTGGCCGGTGGACCCTGCCTGAAATTTCCAAGTGCTTAGGCTGGGTCCCGCCAAAGCCGACGTTTTACGTGGCACAGGGTCCACCTGTGACGTCACATTCGTTGCGCGATGTCGCCGCGTGGCTGGCTTGGCGCCAGCATCAATTCACGCACACATTACCACCGCTCCTGTAGGTGTAATGCTTGGCATGAATCCGCCAAACCCTGCATGAATGCGTTTACGATGCTCTTTCCCTACGCTTCCGAAAATTTTTGCCCCGCGGGCATTTAGCTGTGCACGCCTGCCGTAAAGTAAGCGATTGCGACCATCGCGCACGCCAGTTGCGCACGCAAAGGACGGAGTGTTAGGCGTCTGAAAGACGGTGCGAGACAAAATACCAACGCGTAGTCTGTCTCGTACTGTCCTCGCTCCCTTTCAGTGCCTTCGCTCATTCTGGTTCCATCTCGCTCTCGTCGCCTTCGCCAGACAAGAGTGAGACAGAAGTGGTGGGGATAGCCAGAAGTCCGTATAGTGTACACCAAACCGAGCCCGTAACGAGACTTTACTGTACATTGATTTACTTGCAGCAGTGATGCCCCGATGGGCGGTCCGAGGACGTAAGCATCCATAGCGTTGCATAGCTTTTTCTACGAGCCGCGCGAAAGGGGGTGCTCGAACCAGGGAAAATTCTGGTACACTCCATTCCATATAAAAGCGGACCCACGCCGTTACCGATTTACGACCGATCTGCGCAGCTCCCACGGATCTAACACACCCGATTGGTCGTAGCACTTTCTCCGCCGGTTTCATACCAATCAACAGTATATCCCTATGCGGAACGCGTGCGCTCTAAAGTGGAATTCCGCGCGGCTCGTAAAAAACGCTATGAATGCTCACATTCTCGGACCGCCCATCGGGGTACCGCTAATTTGCGTTGTTTGGTTGAAATAAATTCCCGAAATCACTCTTACTTTTCGGACCATTACAGTGGTCTCCCTCCTTAATCCAATATATGTATATGTAGAATTTGCTGATCAAGTATTATTTTTAGTGCCATAAACCATGAACAATTTTGCTATGACGTGTATAGAGCATATTTGGCATATTTGTACACAGATGAAATCAATATGCCTGCAGAGAATTTCCACGGTACTTATTCAATGTTTTTTTTTACAGTGTTATGAAACATGTCTTACAAAGTGTTATTTTTTTTTCAATCAGAACTTCTAGATTTAGCTGCGACTTATTCTGACAATGTACTCAGAGATCGTTGCATACCGTTGTCAAAATATGGGATGAAAGTTGATAACGTGTCTTCAATTTTCAGTATTTGTATTAAACATAACCTTGAAGTAAGTAACACTCCATTTGATACTTCCCAAAGTTTGAGGATTGTTAATGTATCTGCAATGTTATACGTTTCTAGGAGTTGAAGCGGGTTAGTTTCGAGTTTCTCATGAACAACTTGGATGCAGTGGTACGAACACCTGATTTTTCCAAACTAGATGCATGCACGACACAGTCTTTGATAATTGAAACTGTCAAAGCGCGTGCGTTTAAAAGATAAGTTGTAGTATAAAATGTACATGCTTTTTTTTTTTTAATTATTGTTTATCGTCCGATATATCGCGTTTCTTTTATACAGTTTTGAATAAAATTATTTTAAATTTCTATTTCTGCCTTCTTTCTTTTATCTACTGACAAGACGTCTTAAAGACGGCTTATAGACGTCGAGTGCTATCTGGACTGTTCCACTACACTTTTTGCCCGCGAAGCTTACAACAACTGGAACGGAAATGTCCTGTGGTCGTGGGGGCGAGCGATTTAGGCTTAAAGCAAAGAGGAGATATAATAAGAAGCGTCACTCGACAAGGACAGAAATAACCTAGGGAAATCACTGGACAACCAATTTAAATGCCCATTCGGCAATGATCGGTAAACTTCGGCAATAATCAGTCAATTGCGGTAAGGTACATTTAGTCGATTTGAATATCCCGCTCGAATATACAACCAATTTAAATGCCAAGGTCAAGTAAGGACTTCAAAGGTTCCGCCCGGAGTGACGCCTCTTATTATACCTACTCTTTGACTAGGCGGCAAAATCGGCTTCCCTTCGAAAATTTGGCAACGTTGCATGTCGGGGTCCCCCTCTGTCGAAGAACCACTGAGGTTGTGCTCCAATTCACGCATACTGCGCATGAAATTGATGGCATCTTATTGGTGGCATCGTACGATTTCCTAGAATTTCTCTCACTTGCCACTAATACGATGCCACTTCCGGTGCAGCGAGCGGTGCAGTGACTGCTTCTCCTCTGATTTTCTGCGATTGCTGCACGCTCACTGCACCGGAAGTGGCATCGTATTGGCGGCAAGTGAGAGAAATTCTAGGGAATCATACGATGCCACCAATAAGATGCCATCAATTTCATGCGCAGCATGCGTGAATTGGAACACAACCCATAAGTCTTCAGTAGCTTATGCTCCATCCTTCAGATAATCAGATCTATGGTCATTACCTAATTAGTGACAGGTGACTCATGCGGCCAGGTAGCGATCAGAACTAGTTATCACTGGCATATCACTTATCAGTACTGCAGTACTTAATGGCACTTCACAACGATCAGTATTTGTATCCATACATACATAGCCAAAGGAAATAACGCGTGTTAGACCAAATCATTTATTACATACATCATTGTGTTCGGCAGTCTATAAGCTGTCATAAACCATTAAAGTAATGGAGAACCGGCAATAATTATTTTAACCAATATAATCAATAACATGCATTGTAAATACAGTTTTGAAACTACATTTTCGGAGAGAGAATTATTTATTTAATTCAGATTCACTATGAATAGAATAAACTGTATTTTAACAAGTCAGTTATAGCTCTGTAAGTATTTATTTATATACTTCTCAACGTAAACACATGTGTATGTAAACTGTAAATATGTAATATCATTTCACAGGACTTGTACATACTCAAAGAACAAAAGTTATGTAACATTTTATTTCGCAATGATGTATTGTTTATTACGACCTTGTTTCCAAAAAAGTTTTCGACTCGCCTCAAAGATCAAGCTGAAATATGTCTGCATTTGCATCGCTCTTATCGTATTACTCGATTTTTTGGGAGCGTTCACACATTTCCTCGAAGTCACATATGATTCCAACTTCGTTTATCCATACGAAGGTGACGTTCACGAATTTGTAAATGCGTTACGACATAATCAGCAACCTGCTGTTAATCCTATAAACGAGTACAATTATACATACGTGCTGAACAACAAAGAAAAATGCGTAGATCCAGCGTACAGAAATTTTCGTGTTGTGTATATAGTTAAATCTGCGATAGAAAATTTCGAAAGAAGGTCGGCGATTAGAAGCTCGTGGGGTTTCGAAAAGAGATTCTTCGATGTACCTTCAAAAACAGTCTTTATGTTAGGTCTACGTCCGAACGACGATGAACTTCAAGCAAAAGTGAAAGTGGAGGCAGCAAAATATAAAGATATTATACAGTCAAATTTCACAGATTCATACTATAATAACACTATTAAAACTATGATGAGTATGAAATGGTTAGTAAAATATTGCTCAAATTCAAAGTTTTATATGTTCGTTGATGACGATATGTACGTCTCGGTGAAAAACGTTTTGAGATTCATAAGAAACCCAGCTAACTATCCAGATTATCTAAAGGAGCCTAAGAAATTTGAAGCTCATAAGAGAGAAATTAAAGATTCCGATGAGAAAGAGGAATCGGATATTAAGAATGTAATTACACAAAAGAATATTAATACTCCAAATGAAAAGAATAACATTACGAATAAAATCATTCACGCATTAACACAAGATTTTCGCAATGAAAGCATCCCAGTCGCAGTTTCTACGCCTATTAACACCATTATACCAGGGTATAAAACAGATAGCAAAGTGTTTAAGCCTATCGAGGCAGACACTATCAACCCTGAATTTACATTAAGTAGAAGAAAAAGACAAATCTTTGATTTTGAACTGCCCGAAGATGTTAGATTATATGCAGGATTCGTATTCGTTTCGTCACCTCATCGTCATAAATCTTCCAAATGGTATGTTCCTCTTAGCGAGTACCCTTACCATCTATGGCCACCGTATATCACAGCTGGCGCGTACATATTGTCGAGAGAAGCGCTTCTAGATATGTACTATACTAGTCTTTACACAAAGCATTTCAGATTCGATGATATTTTCCTAGGTTTAGTTGCAAAGAAGGCAGATATCGAGCCCTTTCATTGCGAAGAGTTTCATTTCTACAAAAAAGATTATACAAAATTTAACTATAAATATTTAATTAGCTCTCATGGGTATGGAAACCCAGCGGAGTTATTAACTGTATGGAACGAACAAAAAGCTCTTGGCAATGCCTAATGTTTTGATTGCTCTCAGAAAATTTCTATTTTAGTGAAAACATTAGAAAGTAATGTACAGTAGCAAAGCTAATCAATTTACAGTATTAGATCAAAATGACTGTGGTTCTATACCAATCGCATTTTTCAATAAAGGGTTCAATATATTTTTACTCATTCCTATTTGTCTCATCTACATTTAACTAGGGTAAAGGACCCAATTACTGTCACCTTAAGCTATTTTACTTAAACGTTTATGTATTCGTTATTTTAAGTAAAATAGCTTAAGGTGACAGTAATTAGGTCCTTTACCCTATTGTCATTAAATATATATTTATGTATTCCGTTCGAAATATGATTAAATGCCTTTCTTCTTTGCTTTCAAATTTTTAAGTTCATACGATTTTGTAACCATAACATCGTGTATATTTAACTTGGGTACTCTTGATACACATACATGTACAAGTTATTCTTAAATCACAATAGATCTCGTAAGATAAATTAATACTAGACTACAGTTAGTAAAGAATTATATACTAGCATTCTTAACAACTTTTTACAAAATTAATTTATTGTAAAATGCATATAAAGACAGTTTAATGTTGAAGACACACTTAAATGTATTAGTCAGTCTTTAGTTACTTAACAAGTCATTATGGCAGATTTGAATTATTGCAATATATGTATGTAAATAACATAAAATGTAGAATCAATAGTAGAACGATAGAATCTTATAAAAAATAATAATACTCAGCGTATGTAGGTATTATTTAGTTACTAACCTCGTTAATAGGTACAAAAATCACCACTGCATAAGACTACCCTACAGTAAAAATGAGAATACAAGTGTGTTATGAGGCAACGGATTAAAAAAAATTATAAATTATATTAATACGAATATATGATACATATGACAAAGATTTCAAGAGGTTTGAGAGAATATTTACAATTTTGTACTTATTCAACTATTGTGAGCAACCTCAGTCCTATTGTACTTATATTTAAAACAACAAATATATTTTCTAAAATTCATGTACTTTTTATTGAGTATTTGGCCGGTATTGTTGTTTCTCCACAGTTGCTTTAACTAATGTTTGATCTAGATTTGAAGCTTCTCTTTTAATCATGTTCAGCAGAAGCTGTGAACTTTCTAAGATCTGCAATAATATTTAGGTTTAATTCCTATTTAGTTCTATTAAGTTCCCATTAATTCCATTATAGTGAAACTACTTTTGGAAACATTTAAACTTGTATAATAATGAGATAGAAACTAGGGTAGATGTCCCAATTACCGTGCCCTGTACCTATTACTGTGCCTTTATGCTTAAAAAAGCTTTAATTGTTTAAAAATGCAACCTACTCATTTCTAACACATACATTAATAATATAACTCAATTAAAAAAATTTCTTTCCTTAGTTATGTGTGCGGGTTTTTTTGTACGGCTTTTTTAAGTATAAAGGCACGGTAATTGGGACATCTACCCTATATACAATGTTTAAGAGATTATACGTGAGATAGAAGTTTAAAAATTTATTTGTTTAAAAGATAAACACCTATACAATTTTAATTGGATAAAAATCGTAAAATGAATATACCTTGATATACGCTGTTTCTGTATCAGCAATAGTTCTATCGTACTCATTTCTGACAGCTATTCTTTTAGTTAAACTGTCATTTAAGCGTGTCAATTTATAAGATAATTTCTCTATTTCCCTTTGCAAATTGTTTTTGTCCTCTTCTTGCGATTCAATTTCGGCTTGTAACTCTGTGCGCCTTGATTTCATTTCTTCCAAACCTGAACAGAATATAAAGACGATATACGTGAATGCATAACCTTCAATCATTCGCAAGTAAAATACTCGAGAAAATAGCTCATGCGAAGCTTCGCGTTAATTTTGTGATTTTGTTTTCGTGGGGACCAATTAACGGTAAAACATCTTTTATTCGTCGCAAAAATGATAATGAATTGAACGTAAAGTGTAGGTTACATGAAATTTACATTTTACAAGTTCTTGATTGTACGCTTGCAAAGCGGCACCGTGCTGAGACATTTCAAACCCTCCATGCACAAAATAATAAAGTCACAATATGGCTGTAGCAATAAAAAAATATTCTTTATCTAGAAAATAAGATTTACTGTACAATAATTTATTTTAAACCGTCCGAACACATGACATATGCAAAGCCAAACAAACGTTTAGTTTTGGCGCGGAACCCGGGACAAATTATTTTCAACGCATGCGCAATTGTCAATACGAAAATAGTCGTAATTTAAAAATCGTAGAGTTTAATTATAATAATATTAAATCTCGTATGTACCTCCTAGAAAAATTTAGAATTATACGAGATACTTGAAAAAAATCTTAATAATTTCAGCCTACAGAATAAAGTATATTTCTATAACAAAAAAAATTTGAGACCAATATTTGTATGTACAAAACTTTTTTAATGTAACATAACGCTACAGCATCACTCAAAGAAAAATAGGTAAATAACATTTTATACACAGAAATATTATAGCAAAGCTTCAAACTTAAAAATACAGTTTCATTATATAAAAATTATATTCCAGCACCTATTTAAATATTCAGTAATTATTTAATGGCTAAACTTCCAGAGTAACCACGTCGTTATCGTATCATTTTTAATAAATCTTCTTTGCAGTTTAGAACCACGTCGTTATCGTATCATTTTTAATAAATCTTCTTTGCAGTTTAGAATTCAATACCTATTCATTCCTGTAAATCAAATAGCCAGAATTCGTAGAAACTTTTAATAATAAAATAAAATATAGGCAAGTATACTGCAGGCAAGAACATCGAAGGTGTTCTTCGCGTTGCCTTTTAAAGGAGTCGCGAAGCGTTTTCGCCCGACGAGCTACAATAAATGCACCTTTCGCTCGGAATCTTCACTACAGCAGAAAGCGTGAAAGCTGCAGAACCGTGAACAGTCCGTGCCGAGTCGTGCTCTACCTACACCGACCGATCGAACGTGAATATATCGGCACAGCTTATAAACAGTAGGTACTCGGCATGATCTCGAGTGTGCCTTTCGACACATAGACGGGCAGTGTTTCGTTGCGGTGCACAATGCACCGAATACCGTTACTACTGGTACGGGGAAAATTAAATACCGAATATGTTACGGTGTTACTTCACGTATGATCGATGCCTTGTGATGACGAAAGAAAAACATTTCGTGCATGAACAACGACTCACGACCACTTGAATAACTCCTGTGCGAAATCTCAATCGATAGCTTGCAGACCACCTTTACTTTCGACAGATTTCTACGAACATGGATATTTCAGGTACGACAATCTCACGATTAATCTTACTGTACCGTTTACCGAGATCTCTAATCACGGTGGAATATCTATCTCCCATTCTCACGCATGCCTTTTAGTCGTTTTCGTATTTTATTTTAATCGTGCATCGCACAAATGAATAAAATTCCGATAAATCGCATATTAATGTGCACTTGGTCCTGGTTTGACACGATTTATGGCGCTTGCGCAGGTAAAAGTTTCAACCTTATCCTTTGGATATATACATACCTATGTACATATGTGTATATGCATGTATATATGCACTCGTGACGTATAGATTTTACTGGATTTTACGTCCTTATTGAATGATACGGTTTAGAAATGAGAAATGGAAAGTTATGAGTGTTTAGAACGACAGAATTGGAATAAAACACTCGATCGTTTAATTTCGACACCGATTGTTTTTGTTGATCCTTGAATTCAGTTTAATTCATTTTTGAGGAATGAAATTTTTATTACGGATGAAATTAAGATTTTTGTATGCCACGATTTATACGACGTTAATGGAGGGAATTAAATGCGTAAATTATTAGAGATTGATGGTGACAAATCCGTAATATGTAGTCCTATTACCGATCGAAGATGCACACGACCTTGTCAAATGACATCACGATACTAAATAAGGATTTCTCTATCGGCGCAAATGTATTACGACACACGCCATACAATCGAGAGATTCTCAGATAATTGCATGTTTTACAATTCATTTACAAAGGAGGCCACTCCCACTTTGTTGCCCACGTACCGTTCGAAAAAATGCAATTCTCATCTTTATATTAATCTCGTCTGGAAATCAATAGGCTGTATATACTTGATGCGATGTATTGTCCTCATATTTCTTAATAAACACTAATTATCAATAACAACGAATTGTATCTGTCTAATTATCTTGTATCCTAAAAACTATTTACTTTAATTACTATACTGAATAATGATTCTTCTTACAGGAAATATACTGTAAATAATATTCGTATGTAAAATCAGGATTGTTCATTGAAATTTGTGATATAGTAATGTTCTTTTGTATTGTTCAATATTTATTAAGTAAGTTTTGTTCAGATCCCATGTTTCTTAAATATATCAAATAAATTCTAAATGTTGTAATATTAATTCAGATTTAACTACCACCTGTTTTTTATATATTACATTATATAGTTGTATTATATATATATATTGTATAAATGAAATATAACTCAAATGATATAATACAAACCATGAAATTTGTCATTCTTCTACGCCAACAGGGGTATTACGATGACTCATGCTTCGAGATATTTGAGTTACGATACTAATTCAAATCGAGAGTACTTAACAGATGGAGATGAAAGTCATCGTGCTCCATCAGATCGCACGGTATCTGAGTATATTGTATCTGCTGACCATGCTACAATGGCAAGTTACCGATATTTTGCAACTTGTATATATATATATATTTCATATATACATTAGCAATGGTAAAATCCAGTGAAACTTATACATCAAATATGTTTAAATTTCACAGGCAAAAACAATGAAAAAAGACCGTCCAGAGAAATATGAGAAAGAAGAAGGAAGACGATCGAGAAGCACGCACAACAGTCGTGGCTCAGTATTATCTGGTTCTTCCAGGCACAGTCTCCATCCTCTTAGTAAAAGTACGTCACATGGTAGTATATGTGACAATGGCTCAGATATATACGTTACGAGTGCCGCGTACAGAGCAACTTCAGATATAAGGTAGCGAATCTAATAAAGCGTAATACCACTTGCACGGGACAGTGTTATAAACATTGCTGTGATCTGCCCCATCGCAGTCTAGCTCCAAGTTCAAGATTGGGTCATCGGGCACCTAGTCACTGCAGTTATGGTTCTGCGAAATCAGTAAAATCGCAAACATCCAGAAAGGATGGTATTATTATAGAAACCATGTCGACCCCTAATCCCTTTTGTCCAAATACTAAAGGAGTATGCTGCCTCATGTTACTTCTCAATCTGGGTTTAATTCTTGTTACGTTAGGCTTCGTTATAGTAATTCAATTCTTTCAACCGTTAATAGTTTGGTAAGTTCTTATGATTGTGTACATATCAGACATTTTAGTAACTAACAATTTACGTTATCTTCGAAAGTATCGTAAGTACAGGAAAAATTGTTCGATTCATATTGCTATTTCTTTTAGGATCTTGGGAATAGTGTTTCTCATCTTTGGATTCTTAACTTTGATAGGAAGCCTCGTATACTGTGTACATGTATTTAGAAATGCGAAACACCCACACGATATTAATCCAGAGGACCTTTATTGGACAAGATATTGGCAAGGACACGTGGGCTCGGCACCTGAGGTGTATTACAAGGCGGAAGATAAATATCAAGATGATGGATACAGCGATCGTTTAAGCAAATACTCGAATAAATATTATGACCGTCAGAGATACTAAAGATAATATATACGTCTTATGTTTAACGACTTTACGTGAACACATTCAGCGCGTTTACATTGCATATACAGTTATCAGAGAAGTATAAAGAAATAAAAATATCTACGGTTGAATTAACTTCGGAGTAAAGAAATTATCTATCGTGTATTATATTAATGTTACTAACATATTATTTCACTGACAGTGTAACATGTAAAATTATATTTTGTATAAAATGGCAAGTTATTTAATTTATATGCATATGTGTACATCAATAAAATAACAGTTGTAAATGACAAGTATTTTGAATATTGTATGTAATCACCGAGACAATTAAGAAGTCTTTACAACACGATTTATTTATATCGAATATGGTTTATATAATTCTGCTACATGTGTTGAGTAACCACATTTTATTTAAAATCTCATAAATATACAGAAAATAATTTATCTTTATTTCCAAGATCTCGCAACACCAATAGTGTTATCGAATAGTTTTTCGTTTAAAAATCTTCCTTTAGCATCAAGTAAATAATAAAAAGATTTGCCTTGGATCTTCAATGGCAAATAAGTGCGTAAGTTGCGTCTTTCAACTGTAGATCTCACCTTAAAAGTGAAATTTATTTTTCCAATCAAACTAATTCATTAAAGTAAAATCATGAAACTTGTTAAATAATTAGGATATTATTATTATATAAAATGTTACACGGAATGTTGCATAAAATTTATTATGTGAAATATTTTACAAAGTTAGAGAAATGTTATGAAATAAAGAAAAATTTATTTGGTAATTTTGCCCGAATTTATTACTAGATAAATACCTGTAAATCAAGGGAATTCTTTTATGAATATGGCTTACCTTCTCCACAGGAACTGTTATAAGTCTTTCATTGTTGTATAAATGATGCGTAATTATAGATACATTTTTACCACCTTTGTGTAATATGATGTATTTAATAAATCGCTTTGTCGACATATGTAATGTAGCAATCACAGAAGGTCCTAAATATAAAAATACAAATGTGAGAAAAGAGAATTACCATAAATAAATTTCTTTTATATCTAAGACATAATTGTTTATAGGATTTAATTGCAAGAACAAAGAAATTTCCAAATTGCAAGCACAATATTAATCATGAATGTTTAAAGATATATTATTCAATAATATACAACTTAATATCATAGGCATATACTTGTTAAATATATTTTGCAAAAATTAGAATAGATTAAAGAATTCACTAATATACATAAGCCATTTCATGTTTCTCATTTTGGAATCACATAACTTGTCCACCGTGACTAACTTGTAAAGTAGGAAATTTAAAAGAGCAGTGGATTTTATATAACAAAGTATTAAGCTTTATTTGTTTTAAACCAAATGGTAATAATAGGTAAATGGAAAATCAATGGGCATCACTTTGAGCACCTATTGTAACTAAGGTAAGTAGTGAGACCATGGGAAATGTTTTTTGCAAATATTTGGCTAAGTATTAGGTTTAGAACAAATAAAGCTTAATACTCATAAAATCATCTTTTTTGTAGAACACATACTTTAGAAATTATTTAGGATGGATAACTTATGTGACTCACCCTGTATATTCTTAATTGAATCATTGAATACAATTGAAAGATAAAAAAGTGATAAAGAAGTGATGTAAGAGTTGTTACAAAAGTTTATAATATTTCAAATCATATATACAGGAATCAAAGATCTATAATTGCGCTAAAATTCATATAGGAATAAGTTTCATATAATTACATAAGTATATACTTTTTGAATAATTTATAATTCATACATGATTACCTGCTATTATTGCGAATATAAAATATATTATTCTTCCTCCAGTTATTTGTATGTAACCCTTCAAAGAAAAATCATTCGACCAAACTGACTTCAATTTTGGAGTATAACTATAATATGCTAAAAGTGCAGAGGAACAAATCCATCCAATAGAAAAAAGTTTCAATCCCAGGAAATACGGAGCATTTTCATATTTGAAAAGTAGGACATTGTTCCGCACATTTGTATTTACATGTAATGCGTCTGACTTTGCTTGTGCAATTGAATTTCTGTGTACATAAATATTGGAAATATTTTAAAAATCGCAAAACATACTTGGTTTGTAAATAAATTCTCATAAATTGCCAGTCATATTCAGACAAAGAAACATTAATATCAGAAACTAAATTTTTCCTACATAATTTATATAAAACTTTAAAATTACCTTGTACTTTTTACTTTAAACGCATTAGTAGGGGAACAATGATAAAATTTACAAGACACGGGATTTTTAAATTTACTATTTTTTGCTACTGTTGCATAAAACAGTTGAAACTTATTCATCAACCCTGTGTATGTAAAGGTATTTTTAAAATGTAAGGAATTAAACATTATTTCGATATAACCATATAGTCCTTCAACGTATTATTTTTATATATAAAGGCAATCAAGACCGGTAGTATTTAATTCTTACTCTATATTTTTTTTAACATTTGTTTATATAATTCATAAAATAAAATGTATTTTATTTTGTTTATATTTCTAGGTTATGTTACAGCCCCTCGTCAACTAAATAAACGTGATATGCACACAGTATATAAGGTAGTTGACCCAGTCGCCGATAGGTTAGGCAGATAGACCTATATAGTCGTCGATAATTTGAATTAATATTGAGATTTTATAAGGTTTTTGAACAATATTGTGATGATATATGTAGATAAAGACTTAAATATTAACTTGCAATTTTATTTTTTACACAATATTGTTCAAAAACCTTATAAAATCTCAATGTTAATTCAAATTATCGACGACCGGGTACCTATCGACGACTGGGTCAACTACCTTATGTATTGTACAACCGCACTGTGTGCATGCACACAAATAAATACGAGTATGTATGTACACTAGGCCAAAGAGGAGATATAATAAGAGGCGTCACTCGACAAGGACAGAAATAACCTAGGGAAATCACTAGACAACCAATTTAAATGCCCATTCGGCAATGATCGGTAAACTTCGGTAATAATCAGCCAATTGCGGTAAGGTACATTTAGTCGATTTGAATATCCCGCTCGAATATACAACCAATTTAAATGTCAAGGTCAAGTAAGGACTTCAAAGGTTCCGCCCGGAGTGACGCCTCTTATTATACCTACTCTTTGGCCTAGTGTACTGTACGTAGCAGCGTGGCGTGGAAATCTACTACAACGGTGTCGGACGAGAGTGGGGCCGACTACGCACGTCTGATTGGTTCAACGCCAAGACGAAAATTCACCGACGCCAGCGCCAAGCCAAGCCGAGTGGAGTGTAGCCAAGTGAGGGCGCAGCCAATCAGCGTCGCCGGGGAATTAAATATTTCTGGCCAATTTTCGACAGTACCGGTATAAACTGTCGGCTATCTATCCAAAACTTTAATGGATTGAATGTCCGTGAAATATTTGGTTGATCCTATTTCCACTAGTTTTATAAGTCTTTGCACACAAATTGCATGATATATTTCTCATGTCTATCTTTTTAAAATAGTTCCATACAATCGAATTCGCTGCAGACG
Organism: Andrena minutula; assembly: GCA_929113495.1. Taxonomy (NCBI): domain Eukaryota; kingdom Metazoa; phylum Arthropoda; class Insecta; order Hymenoptera; family Andrenidae; genus Andrena; species Andrena minutula. The sequence goes on from OV815994.1 coordinate 43,215,959, forward strand.
ACATTTTTTAATAATTAGGTACAATTCACGACACGAAATTCTCTGCTACTTCCGCTATTCGATATATAAATATATCGATGCCGATATTGTGATTTTAATATCAAACTATCGATATATCGGGTTGAAAAATATCAACCGAAATTATCGATATTTCGCGAAAAAAATATCAATATTTCGATATATCGACATTTTATCAACATCCCTAGTGCCACTCTGTCTCTGACATACCCGTGGCCATGAAAATGACCAAATTTTAAACAATTAAAAAGTTGACTTAAAGAGTTTAAACAGCGATTTAGAATTTTGTTTCTTGTGTTATATTGTGTCGTCTGTTTTTGATTAAGAAGTATATGTATATAAAAGTTTTCTTGTTTGAATTACAATGCTACCATGCAGGTCACACGAGGTATCAGTACCTAATGATTCTAGAGAGGTTAATGTATGTAATTATTTATACCGTATTTGTTTACTACTTTAAAGTTGTTACACATGGTTTAATATTTTTAGCATGCAATAGAGGTTAAGGAACGAATTACGCGGCGGTCACCTAGGAATCTTTCAGTACCATTAGAGGTTTGCTAACAATTGTTACTTACAGTTCACTTCTGGACAAACTTTACGATAATTATGAAGTATCTAAAGATGATAGTATTTCCATTTTTACATTAAGTACACATACATAACATATACAGACTTTTAAATTTGAATAATTCATGTCTTGCAACAGAAATGTAAAAGTTATATTTAAAAAGGAAACAGAATTTTTATTTAAATTATACTTATTTTATTTAGAGACAAGTAATACATTACATTGGGTAGTCTCTTGCACCTAAAACTACCCAATTAATGTTTTTTAGTCGGAACCATACAGAAAGATGATTTAAATATAATTCTGAATGGTTCGAAAGAGAGAATGTCATTAGGAAAATTGTTCTTTCCAATAATCTATCATAACAGTATGACCTTAAAGTAACCTAGAACTCCAAAATTTGAAATTGTATGTCATTGATGTTTCATAACAAGTATTTAAAGGGATATCTTTCAAAAATCATAATTGATAATTGGTGTTTCAATAATATTTGATATAATAATAATAGTAGCTAGTCATTTCACCTTCCATGTTTTCTGATATTGTTAATCCAATTGCTTCCTTTACGCAGGTCATAATTTGCACTTTAAATGAAAATCTCATTCTACTCCTTTGGTTTATAAATTGTGAAACATTAATGGATGCACTGATAAGGGGCAGACTTTTTAGATATCTGTAGTGTGATAATATACATATTTGCTTACATTGACAAATTATATTTCCATTTTCATTGAAACATAGAAGCTTAAAGAATATACTAATCAATTCATATTTAACACGTTGACTGCCACGTCACCCGTATCCGGGTGACAGTCGAATAGCGCCAGTAGCACGTGGCATTCAACGTGTTAAATTTAAATTCACGTATTCAGAACATTTTATGGCTATTATTATACTCTTTGAATGCATATCCAAATGCATAGGGGGAATGCATCCCCCCCGAATATTTCCGACTCGTTCCAAAGCTCGGGTTCCCGAACGTCGAACTACCAAGAGTTTCAAGACCTGTCAAGACTTTGAAGAAATTTTTGTTTCGAATAACAGTCGAAACGATTCGAAACTTCTGTCCAGAATTCGAAGCGATTCGATTTGCTTGGCAACCATGACTAATGAGATTCGAAGCGATTCGAATGTTTACAGGATTGAATAACTTCGAATCTATTGCAAAGTTGTTGTGTTGATCCCATCGCTAAGTGCAGCAATAATGTAGGAAGTAATGTTTATAAAATCGATTCATTACATATTTACGTATGACTTTACTAATGAAAGAGTTAAACATACTCAACTATGAAAGTTTTTTTTTTGACAGATTATTACATGTTGTGCGATGTACTTTTATTGAAACTTCTTCCTATATTATGTCAGTGTCTTTTTAATCTATTACTAATAAATTCAGTTATCATATCTGCACTTTTCCAAATGAATTACTGTTAATTATTGATCTATATCTAGAACTTGTAAAAGGATTTTCCTTTGCTGTGTAATTTTGAAATCAATTCTATTACTGTATTTTAAATATCTTTTCCACCACTTATGGATATAGATTAAACAGCAAAATTTAGGAAACAAAGCAGATACTTACCTACAAATTCTTCGCTGTGTTTTAATCTAAAAATGTGGGTAACATGTAACCAGGCCTGGCGCGTGGTGTTTTTCTTGTGTTTGCTATAGGGTCTGTTCTGATTCACGCATTGAGCGAATGAAATTGGTGGCATCGTACGATTCCCTAGAATTTCTTTCACTTGCAGTGCATGAGGCGTGCAGAAATTGCAGGAACTTGGAGTTGCAGCAGTTCCTGCGCGCTTCATGCACCGCAAAAGGAGGAAATTCTAGGGAATCGCACGAAGCCCCCAATCTTATGCACTGAATGCGTGAATCGGAACGGACCCATAAATGCTTAGTACCTTTTCAAAAAAAATTGTCCCGGACAAATTCCAAATAAAGCGAGCATCCTCAGAATCGTTTTTCACACTCGATATATTGCCGCGATCCGGTTCTAGCAATATATTGAGAGAAGACTATACATATAAATCATATTTGTAGCATCATGACATGCCATTCATTTTTACTTTAAAAATTTGTCTCATATTTTTGAGGTCTTTTAGACGCTTTTTCTCTTGTGGCGCCTATGTGCATCGTGCACTTTGCACACGCAACCCGCCGGGTCTGCATGTAAGTTACCTGCTTACTTGTGAAGTAGAATTTTGTAAAAGATTAAACTTTGCAAAAGTTTTTAAGGTACACAACTTTTGTAATTTTTAATATCTGGTGAACATGTTTTATTCTTTTAAACCATTAAGTATATTTTATCAAGACTTAAATATTTAATAATTCAAACGTATTTAATATTAATGATAATATTTCAACAGGAAAAATGTAAAAAGGAATCTACTAGAGAAAAAGACGTGGATATTTCTCTTTTACCACCAATTACATTCAATGGATACATTAATTATGTCACCGAGTTTAATGGTTGTGCTATGATCTGTGATGACATAATGTAAGATTTACACTATTCAAATTATAGAGAAACGCAATATACAGATTTACATATTTATCTATTTTTAAAATCGTTTCATTATCATTATTGCTTCAGAAAAGAGGTTGAAAATCTTGAATGTAACATCGTACCAATAGGATTTGATTTAGAGTGGCCTTTCAATTTTCAAACGGGAAGTGGAAAAACTGCTTTAGCCCAAATTTGTTTAAATAACTCTGTCTGCCATTTATTGCATATATATTCGCTGAAAAAGTTACCAGCTGCATTTGTAATACTTTTAAGTCATCCAAAGGTAAAACTTGTTGGAGTGAATATAAAAAAGTAAGTCAAATATAATATTACACTGATAGTAAAATCTGACGTTATATGTTTTATGCAAAGAATACTTTTCTAATTTATAGTGACATTTGGAAACTTGGTAGAGATTTTAAAGAATTCCCAGCTCAAAAGGTTGTGGAAAATAATTGTGTAGATAGCGGTACATTTGCAAATCGAGTATTAAATCGGTCTTGTCGTTGGAGTTTAGAGAAATTAACTGCATACCTGGTTAGTTCTGGGCACATTTCAACTTGGAATGCAAAATTATAGTATACAATTGAGTAACAAAGTGATATTAAAGTATATAAGTATTTTTCTTTCTTATTTTAGTTAAAGAAAAGGATTAATAAAAATTCGCAAGTAAGAAGGAGTAAATGGCAAATATATCCCTTAACTAAAGAGCAAAAAATGTATGCTGCAACAGATGCCTATGTATGTCTTTCATTGTTGATTGAAATATTGATTTAATTTTGATTATTAGTTTAATCTCACTTATCATATTTTCTTGTTAGGTTTCATGGCTCTTACACAATATTATACAAGAGAAAAATACTGATAACCAACTGAATTGCGAAAGTTAATGTTACATGAATGTGTGGAGATACAAGAGACTACGCATAAAAAAGTTGTAACTACAGAAAACATACCCCTCCGATATATTTGAAGTCATAATATATTATTATGACTTCAAAAGTAGTCTATGTTTTATGGGCAGGTCGATTAAGTTACGGTACTGGATTAAGATTACAAAAAATATTGGCCAGCCGACATCATCAACAGTTGGAAACAGATACCTGTAATACATTAGTACTACTTGAACACGATCCAGTGTATACTGTTGGTATAAGAGATAAGAATTATACAATGCAAGATGAAGAGAAACTAAAGAGTTTTGGTGCCGAATTTTTTAGGACAAATCGTGGAGGTCTGATAACTTTTCACGGACATGGGCAGTTAGTAGCATATCCTATATTGAATTTGAAACAGTTTAAAAGTAGTGTTAAATGGTATGTCTGTCAAATAGAAAAAATGATTATACGTTTATGTGCAGAATTTGGTATTAAAGGCTATACATCTCCAAATACCGGTATATGGGTAAATGATAAAAAAATTTGTGCAATTGGCATTCATGGAAGTCGCTATATAACAACGCACGGTTTAGCTCTAAATTGTAATACAGATCTAAGTTGGTTTGAACATATTGTGCCTTGTGGTATCGAAGGGAAGGGTGTAACTAGTATTAGCAAAGAACTTGACACAAACGTCACTATTGAAGATGTATTACCAAAATTTCAAACTGCTTTCCAAGATCAGTTTGAATGTTCATTAATTGAGTATCCGATAGGAGAATCTTCAGAATTACTTAGAAGTGCCAATCGAATTAATGTGTGATAAACTTGTAGCAATCGATTTAAATATGTAACCTGGTGATTTTAATAAAGCGATGTTACTTTTTATTGCGCATTTATAGCATTTATTTTTGTATAATATAATAAAGTACAACTGTGACGTCACATTCGTTTCGCGTTTTGGCCACGTAGCTGGCTTTGCGCTGGCGTCAATTCACGCACACATTACCACCGCCCCTGTAGGTGTTCGGCACCGCCGGAGGCCTGCAAACTCTGGTAAGGACATAAGGTGTGCTCGTGCGCAGCCTTCCAGATTAGCCAATGACGTGCCCTTCCCAAGATCGTCCATATTGGATTGTCAACCAATACGACGTCCTATTACATTCGTGTAGTCTTGTTCAAACTTCGCGCCTCTAGAGTTTACGCTACATGAAGTTAGGTAGTACATTTATAAACCCCATAATGTAACTAGGCGGCCATATTTTAACATGGCGGAAAGTGGGAAGGCGCAGTAGAAGACGAAGATGAGCTGCCGGCCGAGCACACCTTATGTCCTTACATCATGGGAATGGGGTTCGTACGCGCCTGGATTGCGTTCCACTTGAGTCCACATCGCCCGCCCACTATTCGAGTGGTGGAGAAAATTACACGCGTCCACGCATGCGCGTGATGACGCCGCGCGTCAACCAATCAACGCCAAGATGTAAAATCAACCGACGCCAGCGCCAAGGCAAACGAAGCTAGTCAAACCAAGTGAGGCCGCAGCCAACCAGCGTCGACAACCGATTCCCCGGCGACGCTGGTACGGTGTCGATTCATCCCTAAACAATTAAGGATTGTGTCCACGTGAAAATAAAAGTCATTTCTGGTCATGACGGTCATGATGTACAGATATTTATAAGGTGTGCTCTTGTCCATCCTTTCAGATTAACCGTTAAGTGTTATTGCGTGTCCTTCCCCAGGTCCTTTATATTGGATTGTCAACCAATAGGATAGATTGAATTTGTCAACATTTTGATAACGCGTCTGCCCACTTGCATACGGATTCATATGTTTTGTTTTTGTTTTTATTGTTTTCCTGTTAAACAGGATGGCGTTTCAAGCATTTCGCTTATTTTGCCCAACGAACTATAGTCCTATCTTTTTTCCCTCCTTTCTCTCTCTCCTTCAGGTCCCAGCAGCAGCGGTGCACCGGGAGAAGAGGTGGCACCGGGGCAAAGCATGCGGCATCCTCTACTAACATAGTAGCTAGTAAAGGATGTCGAATGCTTAAGCACTTGCTTAAGAATAAGTAGCGACTATGAATACCGGCCCCAGGATTGAAGGGGAACAGGCAGATGTTCAGTAGAGGCACGTCGGTTAAGTTCGGATGTATTCGGCTCGTGTCAGCTTGTTATTAATAGCCGCGTTCAGAACCGGCTTTGCCGGGAAATGGGTGCAGTGTGGACATATATATATGTGCGTAGCCTACTCGTAGTGGAGGGGGAACGGCTACGGCAATAACGGTATGTGTGCGTGAGACGCCACGATAAGAAAGGAACCGACACCAGCGCCAAGCCAAGTGACGCCACAGCCAATCAGCCTCGCCGGGAATTAGATTGTCGACGCTGGTTGGCTGTGGTTGGCTTCGCGTTGGGACCAGTTAGGTAGCCTAGCATTGGCGTTAGTTCACGCACTATTACCACCGCTCCTGTAGCTGTTTCCCCCTCCATCACTGTAAAACAATCGGTCCGATCGCTGCATATACCGCCACACGGCAACTCATTTTCTGGCAAACGCAGTTCAGAACAGTTCAAAACATAACCGGTGTTGGCAACGGTCTATTGCTGTTTTGTGAATAGTGAAACGTGATATCTACAAGTACGATCTTATTTAAAAGAAACAGCTTTATACTATTTACTAATTTCGTTAAATACAGGGTGTTTATAAGTATGTGAGATAATATTTTAGAATGGGTTCCACTCATTAAGATACAGTGTTCCTCGGATTATGGAGAAAGGTTCGGGAGCGGGAAATTCTCCATGATCCTAGGCAGAGCCAGTAGATAGCATTAAATAGATTCACCCTTGGTAAGTCCTTTGTCCGAACCGTCTGACAAAGGAATTGAACGACGTAAAGCGAGAGTAAGTGAAATAGCACACCAGCAGGTGACCTTCCGTCGACGTCGACTTGAATGATTCAGTATTGAATATGAAAATGTTCATATTTCTTATTGCATCTTAATGAGAGTATTGCCAATGGATTGGTGAGTTTATGTCGACGACAATAAGTCTAAACACGAAACAATTCGGTCTATTTTTTATTATGAAAACACGTTTAGAATTCCAATGTTCCATCGGATTACGCTATGTCCTAATTAGATGGTCGCACAGCGACGAAATCGTTGTCGTCCAACCGACCGACCAACACGACTATAAACAAACAAAGGATTTTCTATGGGCTTGTCCAAATAGGCAATGCATGCGATGCGGCAACTTCGTATATGTTGGTCGTTTTGTTTGAATTTCAAACCAGTTTGTTTTTTTTTGTCGTATCGCACGGACGACGTCCCAAAAAATCAATGGATTTCGTGAGATTACTGATTTCTGAAGTCCAAAAACGGCCTATTTTATGGAATTCGAGTATACTGATAAAATAAATTGTTGTTTTCTCGTAGCTGACAGTAAAGGTGGTGAAATTCGCCGAAATTTATCCTGTCTTTATATATCTGGTCTATAAACTGACGATATCTCTTCCGTGTATTTGTTCGTTGTAATATATGTTTCACATAACTATTTTCACTAAGAAAAAGCAACTCCAACTTCGACAAAGACATCTTGTAAACTAACCGCAAAAGCTGGTTGCAAATAGTACTCTACAGCCGGCCGTATATGGACACTGTCGCATTGTCGTACGACCAACTGAAATCGGTCGGTTGGAAGACAACGATTTCGTCGCTGTGCGACATCTAATTAGGACATAGCGTTAGGGTCAAATCAGACGAACGATGCGGCACCGTACGACATATCGCATATTGTCATAACAATATTGTCGCTAAAAATTGCGACACGTATGAATTTCTCTATATATGTACCGGTGCGAAATCGCAACGATGCCGCATCGATCGTCTGAATTGACCTTGAGGGGCAATATGTATAAAGAAATATTCACAGCATTCACACGTGCTTAATTTTTTTTCGATAGTATTGCCAATATTGTCATATCGCACAACTGTCGCAACGTTGCACCGCTCGTGTGCATTGACCCTAAAAGTCGATTTATATTATCCGCACAGCATGGAACGTTTCCGTTCAGTACCGATCAGAAAAGTATTCTTTAATGTAATTTGTATATAGGTGTTTATACGTATCGTATCAGCACAGACACGTACCGGCATCGGTCCGGCCATCCGACATTCTCGCGAAGAATATTTTGTTGGTTACTGAACATGTCCGAACGTGTCTGAACGTGTTGGGCCGTGTTGGCGCTGACAATATGAATACCTACGTTTCTGTTCCGTTCAGCCAACTGTTGCATACTTAAATGAGAAAACATTTTTACTATTTTTGCTATTACGTGCCTTAACGAATCGTTTTCTGTTGACGGAATGAGCGATGCTACTGTCTGACTAACGTTTATTATGAACACGTGTCTGTGTCAGAACCGATGCGGAACCGTTCCGTGTCGGATACGGAAAATATAAATCGACCTTTAAGCGGAAAACACGCTTCTGATGACTGGCCTGCGACACATACTACGTTCGCTAAAAATGGACCGAATTTTCCATGTTTAAACTTATTTTCATCGGAAAATCTATTGGGGATACTTTCATGAACATTTATCAAAAGCATGAACATTTTCGTTTTCTGTATTGGGTATTTTACCTGACCCAACGGTTTCATTGCTCTCGGCAGTCAATGGGCGGCCTACCTGGGACTGCCGGTCCTTGTTTGCAGCGAGAAAGCAAAACTGTGGGGTGGGTAGGTCTTTCCCAATAATCCAGGGCCAAAAGCATTTCAATAGTCCGAGGAAGACTGTAATAAGACAAGTTGGTATACGAAAATGTCCGACAAGGCTTAGTTTTACAGTTGTAAGCATTTTTATAGCCGTTTCGAACTCGTGTTTCACGAAAGGGCGAAGTAGCATTTGACGAAGTTCAACTGTGTTTCTGCGGATCGATATATTGATTATCATTTCGCCTTTGTTTTTTTTTTGTTTAATGAGCGATGGAAAGGATATGAATGAAGAAAATATACCTAGTATATTATTTAGGCCAATTGACAAACGCGCTAGTCTGCCACTTTAATAGATGTTTCGGGCCGGTATTTTACGGAATATAAAAATTACGGCTCTTAATATTTCTCGGATTTACGGATATCCGAGTACTCGGATACCGACAAAATTTATATTTGTATATCCGGATATTTATTTAATTTATATTCAAGTATTTATATTCGAATATCCCGATATATCCGAGTACTCAAATTACTCATTATAACTCGAAATCCGGATCTGTATCCGGTGTCGAATATTTTATCATAATGGCTCAATAAAGCCTGTTTATTTGGATTCTAATTAAAGAGAGTAAATTTAACTAAAGTGATTGAAACAAGAAATGCGAAGAGTATTATATTAATATTTTATTTACAGTTATGCAGATACACTAACGTAATAACTTCCTATTTTCATGTCTGTCACCGGAAAATGTAAATAAACTTGTTTTTTTTATACCAAAATAGGAAGTTATTATATTAATGTATATGTATAACTGTAAATAAAATATTAATATAATTCCCTTCACATTTCTTGTGTCGATCACTTTAGTTAAACTTGCCCTCTTTAATTAGAATCGATATAAAGAGAGCTTTATTCAGTCATGATGATAAAATATCCAAAAACCGGGTACTCTGATACTCGGAATTAAGTACGGATATCCGGATACTCAGATACCGATTTCAATTCGGATTTTGAGTTATGACGAGCAATCCAGATACTCGGATATCCGGGTAGTAAGAGCCCTAATAAAAATGCTTATAACTGCAAAAGTAAGAATTATCGGACATATGCTTTTCTTATTATCTTGATGAATGGAATCGACCCTTAAATATTGTCCCACATATTTATAAACACCCTATATATATAAACTACATGATATACGGAATTTTATATGCATATCCTTTTCGACTATCTCTCACAGTCATATGTATAACGCGATTAATGTAAAGACGAACGGAAATTTACCCGTACTCTCCCCCGCTGAGCTAATGCTCTGTCTATACATATACATTATGGTGGTACTTAATTTCAACTTCCGATTTTTTGCGCCCCCCCCCCCCCCAAATATTGTGACACTTGGCAAGAAAATGATATGTGCAAAATTTTTAAGTGATTGGACAACGGGAACCCGAACATAATTGTGTTCGGCCATTTTGGAAGTATGAGTGAATATTTTTTATTAAAAGTACAACTTTTTTAGATGCATAAGGGTACTACTACGAGAGATGGAGACGCAGACGCCTCTCTGACGCTCTCTGTGATAAGGGTGATGACCCTGAAGATTGGTCACGCGGACGACGCGACAAAGAAGGGTCCTGACACCGCTGATGGGGGCGACGAGGATATCATTATCGTTCACGCCAACGACGACAGTGATTTCAACGACAGCGACTTGGACGACAGCGATTTCGACGACAGCGACACCGATGAAACCGACTCTGACGACATCGAGTCCGACGAGAGCGACCGTGCCTTTAGATTGGAACACGGCCTTGACAAACACTACCGCCCGCTGCCGCAGGAACACGAGGACTGGCAGCCTCGAAAAGACGACATCTACGACGAGGATTCGGGGCAGGTTACTGTAAAGTGCGGCGCCTACGACCCAAATAGGTTTAACAACACGATGAAGTTTTGCTGGCTGGGAATCCCGCTGACGGGAAATAAGAACTGGCAGGGCCGCGTGGTATTTATCGGCCCTATCGGGGGACATACGGCTATATTCCGTTGCCCCGCGCCTGGCGGGAGAAGTAGAGCGATCAAGCTGAACGCCACGCTGAAGGAACTCCTGGGTGGCTCGTTTGGGATGGAAGTACTTCCCGGAGTCGAAGTCCCGAGGTATATTCGCACGGATCTGCCGAAGTGGCCAGTTCACGACGACAAAGACGTGAGCCAGGCCGAGAGTAAGACGCCTAAACACCCAGAGGGAGGGGAGGATCCCCAGGTGAAGTCCAACATGGACCCCAGCCAAAACTGCACGAAGACCGACAAAATCGAGAAGACAAGTAAGCCGAGGGGACCCAGCACTGCGAAGGGCCTCACTGGACCAGCCGAACATTCCGAGTCTTCATTGTCCTCGTCCTCAACGGCGGTAACAACATCGCCGCCTCCGTCGTCGAGCCATCAATAAATGTCTCGTGAGGTGCGTGCAAGTGGAGCTACGCCCTGTACGCAGAGAAGTGGAGGCGTGTATCGTCCCAATAGCGACGACCTTCCGATATCGTATATTTTTCATATTTAAGGAATTAGACATTATTCCAGTATAACCATATAGTCTTTCAGTGTATTATTTTTATATATAAACATAATTAAGACCGGCAGTATTTAATTCTATCTTTATATTTCGTTTACCATTCGTTTATACAATTCATGAAAAAATATATTTTTTATTTTGTTTATATTGCGTGCAAGTCAAGCTACGCCCTGTACACGGAGAAGTGGAGGCGTGTATTTTTCAAATGTAAAGAAATAAACATTATTCCGGTATAACCTATATATAGTCTTTCGCTTGTGGCTACCAAATATTGGGTACAAGGGTGTCCGTAGATTTTTTCCAGGTGGGGGCAAATTTGGGATGATGGTAAAAAAAAGTATACTCTTGATTTTTTAACCCATTTTATAGTCTCAATTTAATTAAAAATTTAAAAATATTCCCTTTTTAGTATAAACTCAATAAAGATCAGTTTTGAAAAATAAGCGATTTTCTTAAAAGCCAAGGGGACAACTGCCCCTTTTGCACTCCCCTCCGGACGCCCATGATTGGGTAATAGTTCAATCTTACCGTTGCGGGAGAAATGTCGGGGTTGAGGGGAGCGCTCTGCGTGAACAACGTGGAATTCGTTCCCCGCTTAGCGGCCGCATCCGTTCCTGGCAGCTGCGGAATGAAGTGACCGTTTTCAAAATATTCGCAAAAAACTGTGATCAGTAGTTGCATGGTTTTCGGTCACAGTTTTGTACGAATATCCTGAAATTCATATTTGAAATTTTACACATATCATTTTCTCACCAAGTATTTCAATTTAGGGACGTAAGATAAAAATAAAACTAATAAAATATTTGACTCTTTTAAGGACCATCCTAATATACATGCTTCATTCACGACCGTGACGTTATTTTTTTATCTTGGGTTACTTTGCTTACTGTAATCCTAATTCTTGCTTTTGATTGAATTATTATGTTACTCTTCTGCATATAACGTAAATATACTTTATTTAATATTAAAAATAAAAAATTATTTATTATATACAGTATATACATATATACCATGTCCACGCCCTGAATAATACGAAATGCAAATGAGAGTTGGAGAAAAGTCTTACAAATTTAATAAATTGATTTGATAATTAGCATGCATGAGGTAATTGTACAATAAATAAATCAAGAACGATTACATTCGATCAAAATATTCAACTGAGATTCTTTAAAGCACAGTTGAGCACAGTCAAGGAACACTTGATAATGTTTTGAGAGAAATTGGGGTTATGTGACGCGTGCAAAGAACAGTTATACTCTCGAGTCAGAACCGATCACGAAAAATCACGAATCACTGTGAAATATCACCGTCATTAGGAACGATCGTGATCAAATCACTCGTGATTCACAAATAGTATTTACTTTTAACTATCTCTAAACAATATATAGGTAGTCTTGACAAATAAAAATTTTTACTTTTGGACAAGACCAACAGTTTTATATATTAAATAAAAAACATAATCTAAACATTTTATTTTTTAAATAAAGTATTTCCCATTAGGTAATTTAAATATTAAAACATTCAATTATTTCTGTTTTGTAAAAAGAATATTAACTTTTCATGAAAACCTGCCACATTTTCACATCAATCTAGTGACTTTGTCGTCGAATGAGTTAAGAGTGGCAACGCGCAGCGCAAAATTTACGCTTTCCGTCAAAAGTGTTCAAGGTGGAAGTCGTTGACGCCATTTCGTTTCTCGTTTCGCTGTTAGCGTCACGAAAGTTTTGTCCCTTTTTCTTTAATTTAATTCCGCCAAAACGTCGCAGTCACATGTAAGTAGTAATGTAATATTGCAGTGAAATATTCGGCACTACAAAAAGTCGTAAAGAAATATCCAAATTGTTTCTTCAAGAGATCCACATATCACCACTTACGAGCACGCCAAGGGCCGGTTGTTTTTAGATGTCTCTTGTACGTTATATTACTCATATTATATTACTATCTTTCTAAAGTGGAAGTCAGTAACTGATCATGGTATAGCTTATAATAACGAGAATTCGGTTGGATCGAATGAAAAAATTTTCTACTTAACGAAAAATCTAGCTTCCATGGCCTTGAAAAGTATATAAGCGTCTTATGTTTGACGATAATGGACTGCTACAACTTTTCAAACGTCCTTTCTTTTTTAATTTATCTTACTTTCACTTTACACAATTTACAATCTTTTAAGAACCAACTAATTAGCACTAACTTTGTAAAATAATCTTTCGTCCTAATTTTTTAAACAAATACAATATTTTTCCCATTCGTAGCGTAAGACACCTGTTGTTTGTTAATGATAAATCGCATTAACTTTTATACATTTTAATAATATTCCTGAAATGCTGTAGTTTCTCCGTTTCAGGAAATTTCAAGGAAATATACATATGTAATGCTTGTATGTAATAATTTCTCTGAAAGGTACTCATTTTTAACACGTATGTAAGAATTTCACATGTATATGATTTGGTTTTTTCACAACGTTCAGTTCTGCTTTTATAACATATATCGTTCCAAATTTCTCTGATCGTAGCTCAACATAGTATATAAAGAAATTTATGTTCAGCTTTATTAGAATTAAGCTTTACAAAGAAAAATATTGATTTATAAAACAAAAGTGAATCAGAGTTTGTTTAAATTACATTTTATCATCGACACTTGAAAATTGTGTTTTAAAATGTTTATTGATTTGCCACGAGTGAGTTTTCAGTGCAAATAGTTATAGATGTAATAGTTTATTATGTACAAAAGAACACAAAATTTATTGAAAATTGATTACGATCTAACAAATTCTTGAATAACGCAATAAAAAACAGACAATTGTTCTATATTTGATCACTTCATACAAAGTATTGTTATGTAACCGAGATTCAGATGCACAACTGAATATTTCATGAAACTACTTTTTTGTCTTTTGTCTTTATAAAAATTGTAATATTATCATGAATATACAGTAACATTTTTTCTTTCACTTAATTAAAATATAGCATAAATAGCTGGGCACAAAATGTAATTGATATACAGCAGATAATACTAATTCTTGATTTTACAGAAACTTTGGTAGTAACTTATATTAATTGATGTTAAAGCTACTTATAATATAGCGTGTGTACACATTCAATTATTCCTTAAATGATTGAAAATACAAGTAAGTTGTTTCTATAAAAATTGACTCTGCAGAAGAAATATAATATAAGACCTGAAATTTTTCATGCAATTTGTAGAGATTACAATTTCATATTAATTTTTTTTTAAAAATGAAACCATAGTTTTTATTACATGTATTTTATAATCTGCAGAAAAAATATAAGTCTTGAAATTTTCTCATGCAATTTGTAGAGATTACAATTTCATATTAATTTTTTAAAAAATGTAACCATAGTTTTTATTCCATGCATTTTATGGGGTATCAAAAGCAGTCATAAAATATATTAAATTTAAATATCATTTTCTCTAAATACTATTTTACATTAATTTCACTATAAAGTACTTTTTCGATTTAAAATAATTAAATAACGTTGGTTTTCCTTATTTCATGAAACATTTGAAGTGGTTGTTACTATAGAAAACATTGTTAGTATTACGCGAGGGAACCTGGTCAGCGTTATTGTTGGAATCTTATTTGGAGCAAGACTGATCGGAGCAACTATTAAATCTGCAACCTTTTGATTTATATATTTGATATCACTGCTTACGTGTATATCAGGGTTGACTAATTGGTGCCCCACGAACCAAGGGAAACACCTTGGCCTTGCTGCTGTGCTGAACAGCTCTCTTTATACCTACCATACTTTGACGATCGCAGTCGAAAAGAGAAGGAGGAAGTTGGAATTCGACTGCGACCATCAGATTCTGGTAGGTATGGGGGGAGCCGTTCGTCATGGCAGTAAGGCTGAGATGCCCTCGGTGGCTCGTGGGCCACCAGTTAGTCAATCCGGATCTATATCTTCTAATCTTTCGAGTAACTACTGTTAAACAATATCCTGCTATTTAATCTTGCATATATTCTTTCTCGGTGAAGTCGTTATTTCAACTATAGATATTGAAAGTACTAAGTAATATTATACCTAATATCTTGGGGCCAGTGTGACATCACAAGGAACTTTGAAAGAGTTTACGATACAATGAACACAACTAAGGCATTATAATTTTCTATAGAACTCTCCGTTGAATTATTTTATAGCCACATGGAGTATGCAAATTAACTTTTAGGTATAGTTTCCTGGTGGGAATTAGATTAATGGGTCGCGTAAATATGACCCCTCACACCAGCAACTGATGGTTGTGAAAATAAAGGCAATGGCAAAATCTCCAAGCATTAATTTCGTAAAAAAATTTAAGTCTGACATTATATTTTTTCCTTTCAATGTAACAAGATTTACTTATATTCTCAATAGTTTGAGAAATAATTGTATGTGTTGTGTGTGTATTTAAACAGATTCAGTATGAAAAGATTTAAGAATTTATTAGAAACGAATGGTTTTAAAATACGTTTTTACAATTCATTGAGGTTTTGTAAATGAGTAATGTTGAAATGAAATGACTTGAAAGTAAAATCACAAACATATCGAGTAATAATAATCCTTTCTTTTTTCAGAAAATGGTTTCCTCTAATCAACCGGTAAGAACAATGCTAATAGTAAATTGTATTTCTTATTTTCTTATGTTTAATAATATTATTGTTTATTTATCATGTATAATATATCCCCACTTTAAGTAAAGTATTCGCATAAGTTGAACTACATAATTTGTCTGTAGGTACGTAACATGTTATGTTTTTCACACGACTTTTTTTTTTATGTACACTTCGGTAGAACCTTGAAGTAATGTATAAAGTTTAGTGTTAATGTTAAGTATTTATTATTAATAAGCTCGATAACATTGCATTATCATAAGAATAGTGCGATGGTTGTAATAATAGCAAAAATTTGAGCAAGATAAAATCTCAAATAGACACCATACTGTTGACAAACAAGAGTATGGTCGATTTTAGAGGTACAGAGTAAATATAATTTTCTTTTTTAATTTGTATTATGAATATATAGATGATTGCGATAAAGGAATATTACTAATTGTATATTTCAATTTTACAGAGGAAAACAAAAATATTTGTGGGTCGGTTACCAGAAAATTGTCGCAACGATGAGTTGCGACAATTATTTTTACGTTTTGGTGAAGTAACGGAATGCGATGTCATGAATCGATATGGGTTTGTCCACATGGCGCGTGAGGAAGATGCAGCTGCAGCGATCAAAGCGCTTCACAATTCCAACTTCAAGGGTGCAACCATCAATGTGGAACAGTCTACAGGAAAATCGCGCGGCGCGGGAGGAGGACGCAGGGATGGAGACAGAAGAGGTGGACCAATGAGAGGTGGTAGGGGAGGACGAGACGGTGGTAGAGACGCTCGTCCGGGACCATACAATGATAGAAGAGGTCAGTAGATATTTTCATACCATTCTATCTTCAGAATACTATTTTCTCATTGCTAATAATTCCGTCATGTAACAATAGAATTATTCCGCGAAGACTTTCTTAGAAAATAATATGCCTTATTCTACGCATAATAGAAATTCTTATTTATTCTTGTTCCTAGAATAAAATGTAACATTGGTATCGCGTAAAAAATCAGTATTAGTTCGTATATTGTAGTATAAAGCAGCGAATTGCAATGAGAATGTAGTGAATTAAATTAAAAATGTTTATAATGCAGACTAAAAAACCATTTGTTTATTTCGGTCTGCTTTACAGTTCTTCCGATCCAACTCGTTGGTTACGATGGATCTGCTGCAGGTGGCGTCGCAACGGGGTACACCGATTACAATCGTGGCGCTGGAGACTTTAGTGGACGTGGAGCAGACTTCAGTACTGGCTACACCGATCGCGGAGCGTACGGACAAAATGTGGGGAGCGCGGCAATGGGTTACACATCTACTGCGCCTGGAATGGGAGGTGGATACGGACCGGCGACCGGAGCTGTTGGAGGATACGGACCAACTGGAACAGCTGATTATGGGAGAACCGCTGACTATACCCGCGCTGCAGATTTTGGGGCTAGAACAGATTATGGTAATTACACTGGTAGATGTCTTTTTTTTACTCGACTCTTGTCACATTCATAATTAAGCATCTACATTCAAATGCAGCTTCCTTTGTAATAAAGCAAAATTGTTCCTGAATTTAAATATCACTTTCAACAAGTAATGTTAAAATTAGTACTCCTATTTTTTATAAAAAAAAAAGAAAGTCATAATTATAGAATGGCTAATTCCCATAAAATATTTTGTGGTGAATGAATTTAGTAAAAATGAGGAAATATGTATCTGAGAATTAACAATTTAAATAATATTTATTTCTGATTCACCATCTCTGAGATATTTGCAATTATTACTGTGCATACTTCGATCTGTTTTTGTGTCGGATTATACAGTTATCTTTTTAGAGAATTAGACGTCAATTAAGTGAAAACCATATTTGATACGTGGAGAATAATTTGAATAAATTAAGCTTAACAGTGTTAGTCTAACGCAAAGCTGTATTTGATTTGCAGTAGTTGGAGGTGGGATGACCGGAGACTTTAATCGTGGTGCACCAGGTCCTATGGATTACGGACGTACTGATAATTTTGGTGCAAATCGTACAGTTGATTATACAGCTAGGAATGATTATGATCGAAGTACAACTGGACCTATGAGAAACGGTGGTGGCGCTGTTGCCACTACTGGGTATGGAACAGGGTACACAGATGTAGGATATGATGAAAGTCACTGGTAAAGTAATCCATCTTACTCACTTACCACCAGCCTTAGATTTAGTTCCACGATATTATTTAAACCTGCCAAAAATGGTTACATATTACATTTACAATAATATACTTAACTAGAATAAATTCATAGGTATCGTCTCAAATATGTGTTTAGATATTAAAAACTCAAATTAACATTTATCTATAAAATTTAAGAACTTGATGCTCCTTGTTCACAAGTAAATTTCTTGTGTATCATGTTTCACATACGCTACAAAATTATTACAGGAAATACGTACTGTAAAAGAACGAACCTTTTACAACCTTTAAAAGTACGAACGCGACAGTTATGAATTGAAGCTTCGTTTTTATTCTAACCTGGGATGCTTTTACTAATTTAATATTTGTAAGAGTATCTTGAAATAATTGAGGCATTGAGAGAAAAAACGGACTAACTCATATCGAGAAAGAAATAATTTTTCCTATTTGAAATAATTAGCAAAAAATATGACAGCCTAATTTATTAGTCCGTGCTTTCCCTCAATGCCTCGATTATACTTGGAAGGCATTTTGGTGTATTATCCAGGATAGAATAAAAATAAATTAACATCATATCCCGGGCTCGCTCGGGATATGATGGGAGGGCCCGGGAGGTTGGGAAGGGGGGAGGGTTTAAGTCAAGGAGCTTCAATGGCTTACGACAGGAGGGATGGTCCCTCTGTTAACGATATGCCTCCATTTAACAGGCCAATGAGTACTGGACCCAGCTACAGCACTGGGGCACCTAGTTACAGCACTGGTCCTGGACCACAAGCAGACATGTTTAGTAGGAGACCTGGCAGTGCAGTCCCTAGTGGTGGATATCCGCCTGTTGGTGGAGGGTAAGTGAAAAATCCATATACATATCAATCTAAGCAATTACATTAATTCGTGCTATTTCCTATGCGACAATAGGTCGTATGTTTAAAACTAAGCCTTGTTTAGAATATACAGTATCTTATTTCTTACCATTATATTTACTATAATTGAAATTTTTCCAGAATGCAAATATAGTTTGCGCCTTTGTTTATTCAAGATACTGGATACCTTAAGCCTATAGTGTGACTGGTAACCAAAAAGTGTGTCGAGATTGTTATACGCATGTGGAAAGTTTATGCCAAGAAAAATCGGATGGTAGTATTTTATTTTGAAAATCAGACTGGGATGCCTTCAAAAGTACACTTGAAGTTCGTAATTTTAAGCTTCCCAGCGGAGAAAACTGTAGCGAAGTCGCGTCTGATTGGGAGGACTTTGAAAGAATACTTATTCATTTGCGTCACCGATGTCCTCGAAGATCAAGTTGCGAAATGTTTTTGCTATTTAGTCTGGCAACGCAGTAACAAGGAAAATATTTTGCGTCTTCAAAGACATTGTTGGCGCATCACTAATGCGTGCCTTTCAAGTCTTTCCATTCAGATGCGAGGCTACGATTTTCTTCGCGGATAAACTTGCAGTTGCAAACTTCGAATCCAGTTTTATAACTATTCCCATCTGGCTTTCAGGATAAAATTGGTATCATTCAATTGTGCATGACGTGCGATTTCCAAAAGTGTATGTATAGCAATTACAACATATTCTTTGGCGCAGAAGTAATTTAGGCTTATTATTGCACTTTTTTCTAACTCGTATGTTCTAATGATCTCTATATATTCAAACTTCTCAAACAAATGTACCTTCAAAATATATTCCTTTATAAATCAAATTAGACAACTTTGTACAGTTAATGAGGGCGCTGTAGTGAAGTAGTAAATTCGGTTGTAAAATGGCGGCACTGGTTGAGATAGAGAGACCATAATCTGTGTACTATATCCATTTTTGTGTTTCGTGCACTTTTTAATGGGATTAATTCTTTGTCTGGCAACGAAAAGCTGGAAATAATTACTGGGTTTAGTTCTTAACCGTAGGCGGTACGTTAACAATGTTCGTTTTCTATAATTAATGTTTTCAATTAAATGACATATATGTCTCTAGATCAATCGTATGGGTCAATACTATTCCTACCACATTACCGTGAAAACACGCCAATAGCAGGGAACAGATGGAAACTTTCGACGCGAAAAGTCGTCATTGCCAGTCAAAGAGTTAGTGGAAATTCGATCAAAATTTAAATAGTTCACACAGCCCGCAATGAGGGCCCAGTTCTATTCTCCCCATTTTTTAAAACCGTTGGACTCGATACTGGAGACACGTTTATGCCTAACTCATTTTATGACTTCACTATACATACAGTAACAACGCTCAAAAGTACTTGATTTCTTGTTATATGTACGTTTCATAAAAAAACAAAAGAAAATAGAATGTAAATAGATTGCCACCCATACACTGATAACTTATATTCAATTTTTCGCTTGAGAATTGTTTAATAGCGTTTTACTGTTAATAATATTACATTTTATTATTGGCTATATTGCGAGCAATTGTACTGTTGCAATGAAAACGTTTGAACCACCAAAATCAACGATCACAAAAAATGTTACTGAACAAAACGGTTACCCAATAAAATATAAACGCTCCTACAATTTTATTGATGTATATGTATATCTTACATAAAAATATTCTTACGTGTCAGAATATTTTTGAAATGCTGGAATTAAACACTATAGTGCCGAAGTTTACTTGTATAGTCTATTGCTATCCTCCTCCACTTTTAAAAACTCCTCGAAGTAAGCGAATCTTCGATCACGCGCGGTTGACGCTTGACCTAAAACATCTCCTTGCGACAGTTCTGGTCCTTTCGGACGCGTGCACAAAAATACGCCTCCGAATCGTTTGAATTACGCGGTAGTCATACTCAAATTCTGAGGATTTTCGTAAAACGCGTTATAGGAGGATGGTCGAGCTATCTGATTTTTACACGCTCTTGTTAGACAGACTGTAATAGCGAGGCATTCATGTTTTCGGTCACTACTTAATACATAGAAAATCATAGGACAAAAATGAATAAATTTTACGTTCCTGCCAACTGAAGTAACTGTTTGAACTCATTAAAAAAATTGTTAATTAACCCCTGAAGAAGTAATTGTTCGAAGTAATAAGAAGTGCTGTGATGTGTGCATATTAATCCGAGTTACTGTATTTGAAATGAAAACTAAACAAATAGTGAGAGTGCAAATGGGCGATGAGGGGTTGTTTATGACCGCATTCTCAGTTCAGGAAGTGACCACGTAGGGTCAATTAATTTTCCATTAACTATAGCAATTTATAACCCTCGACCGCACCAGTCGAGAGTGCCTCAAATCAGTTATAAGCACCTATATCTTTTACACGTACTGTACTTTGAAAAGTGAACACCGTGGCGGACATTGACCTTTCATCGTCTTCTTTGACCACTTAGGCGATCCTTTATATTCAATTCATTCAGATATAAAAATGTTATTTCCTTAGTACTGAGGCATATTTTTAAGTTTGTAGAAGGAAACTAGACTATGCCTAGATGTAGAAATGGTTCACGCTGCTGAAGTCTCAGAGGCTGCTTTAATTAGTTAAAGCAGTTGTCCAGAAAATGAAAGATTGTGTTCAAATCCTGGCCCAGCCACCCAACAAGCCGACTCTTTTTCTCTTAAATTTTTAAACACTAAGTTTAAATGATTCTTAACAGTGTCATATTATTAGGAACGATCATAACTAATTTTATCATAAAGTTTAAATTATTATGATTGTAAAAATATGTTTAATGAAAGGATGATAATAAAAATGGCTAATTTTCAATCTCGAGATTTAAAGATTTGTATATGGTGGATCACCACAGATACAGCTACATCTTTGGTTCGGAGGACATTTATAAAAAAAACTTTCCGCTAAATTGTTCATAACGTTGGAAACTAGAGTTAAATTTTTTCACATTAACTTGCTCTGCTCGATAAGAAGAAAAGTGTTTAAAAAGAACCATGTGACGCAAGCGCGCCGTTTCGACACAAGCAATTGTTAAAGTTTACGCAAGAATCAACATCACGAAGCAACTGCTCGCTGAACTGATCCGATAGCTACTCGTGAGTTACCCCCACCAACTCTTGGAACTGCCTTGAACGAGCAAAGCTTCGGGCGGGCCACCTCCACTTGATGCGCGAGTTAAGGTCTTTGCACACATATCCGAACGTTCCGTTCCGTCATATATCTCGAAGAATTCAAGTACTCGTTTTTATTACGATCATTAAAAATACTCAAAATTATATCATGCTTGTAATTTTCATCGGAAAATCACCAGCAAATATAGCGAGGTCGTAAATGAAACAGCGGCGGTCTTTGAGGCCCCGGCAACCAGGGCCTTACGTGGTATACTGTTACAAGAATGTCAGTAGGAGTTGAGTTATGACTCATGAACCCTGAGCGAGGCCCGAGCCCCTTCTCTGTCCATAGATCACGCGCTACTATTTTTACGACCTCGCTATATCTCTGCGGATACTAGGGTAAAGGACCCAATTACTGACACCTAACCAATTACTGTCACCTTAAGCTATTTTGCCTAATTCAACTTATAATCTATATTAAAAGATTATATACTATAGTTTATTTATTCGTTATTTCAAGTAAAATAGCTTAAGGTGACAGTAATTGGTTAGGTGGCAGTAATTGGGTCCTTTACCCTATACGCAATATAGAAATTGGAATTTTCATTAATAAATGGCCTATTGCTGTCTTTGTCTTTATGACTCTAGCTCAGAGGTGCACAAAGAACCGCTCGGAGTCAAAGACCTCTTTACGATTCTGGGTGCCGGGTCAAAGCCAAGCGTAGAGCAGTGAAGGTGCGATCCAGCGGCGCGTGGCTCTGCGAGTCTGGCGAGCGCGATTCGGCAAAGAACAGGAAGCCCAAGCCGAACCAAGCGAGCCCCACCTGACCAATCTCACGGCACGGGGCTCGGAGAGTATAGCGCCGTTGGAGTTCACCTTAACAGCTAACACGCTCGACTCTGATCCGGCGCCCAGAATCGTAAGAGGTTTCAGCTCCAAACAGCTTTTTGTGCACCTCTGATTTACATACTACTGCTTGTGTGAGTAGCTATACACACTCTAATTTCTGCGTAAACTTCAATAATTTTTTGCGTCGAAACTGTGCACTTGCGGCACATGGTTTCTTTTGGATTTTCTTTCTTCTCATTAAGCACACCAATTGATGTAAAATAAAATTTATTATTTCACAAATTCAACATTATTTTTCAATATTTTCAACAATTTTGCGGTACTTTTTTTTTAAATTTCCACCGATCCGGAGGTGTAGACTCACCCCCCGAAAGGAGTGACCATTACTATTTATACACCCAGTACAAAAGACACATAATAGTATTGAGTTCATAATAAGTATTGAGGTCCATTTCGTTGTCTTAAGATAAAAAGTCCATTTGCTACATAATCGTTAAGAAAGTTCGCAGACAAGTTTACGGTAAGTTGCTGTGGAGTAAAATCAAAATACGATAAAAGAAATTTCCTGAACCCTTATCTGGTGAGGTAGAAACTTTATTACTTAACTGCTTACATACGGGGTCTATCATACCTCAATTATTGTTAAATTTTTATTTGCCTAGTAAACTTTTAACTTTTTCTTCGGAACAAAGCATTCACGCCTTTTCAGTAAATAAATATATTAATATAAGTGATGTGAATAAAATCTTATTTACAAAGAATATAAAAATACAATTATTTGTTTCGTATTCTCGCGTGAAAAAACGTCGAACTAAGCAAGCATCTCGAACATCATCGTGGGGTTCCTGAGACCCTACCTAGCCATCTGAGGGTTAAGAAGTTAAAAATTGGCCATTTCTTATTATTGTCCTTTATCGTCATATATGTACTTATTGCCCATACTATTATGAATAGAAATTTATATAAAGAAAACTACAAGGCTACTTAAATTTTGTTATAGTTATACTGAAGGATACGACAGACCAGATGCTTATGGTCCTCCGCGTGGTGGTGGACGGTAAGTCTTATTCTTTCTCTTGTTCATAACATATTACACTTTTTACACCACTGCGTTTTTCAAAGTGACACTTATCACACAGCGTTGAAGAGCGATATTAACTTGTGCGAGTGATTGTGTTCGTTCATCATGCGACCACGCTCTTTTTGCGCAATGTTTTTCATTCGGTTTGACACTGACCTCAGTGTACTCATGTTTTTATGCGGATCGAAATAGGTTGACATTTCCTGTAAAAGTATAAGGTGTGACACTTAGCGCGACGGTGAACATGTTTCTTGATCGTAGAAAGCGTGTACTTGTGTGTGCAACAACACATAATCGATTGCTGCCGTCGCGGAAATATGACGAACCGTCTTGCGACTTTGCTAATGTTGAGTGTAAAAGAGAACAGAGGTAGTTCGTCATTGTGATTGAATTCTCTCATACTTAATGCTGTTATAAATTTACATTGATATTCAGTAATCCACTGTTTATTAGTTTTACGTACACTTTTATACGATTGCCCAGTACTATATTTTTTTACATATTGTATATATATTTTTTACATATTTTTTTCTGTGTAGGAACTATTTTATGGAGTGAGATCGAAAGAAGTCGGTGGTCATAAGATAAGCACCACGCTATTCTACAGGACGTTCACGTAGGGTAAAGGACCCAATTACTGCCACCCTTAAGCTATTTTACTTCAAATAAC
The DNA here is from genome assembly GCA_929113495.1 of Andrena minutula. Taxonomy (NCBI): domain Eukaryota; kingdom Metazoa; phylum Arthropoda; class Insecta; order Hymenoptera; family Andrenidae; genus Andrena; species Andrena minutula. Next base: position 43,240,594 of record OV815994.1, read on the forward strand.
GAATAAATAAACGTTTAAGTAAAATAGCTTAAGGTGACAGTAATTGGGTTGGCTGACAGTAATTGGGTCCTTTACCCTAGTTATTAACCTGCGTTTTTCTCGTAAATGTTAAGTAGTTATATGGAGAAATGAAACAGGGAAGAGTTTTAATATTTTTTATAACCAACATAATAGCGTATGCAAAATTTGTATGTTAGCAATATTCTTCGAGAAACGATGGTGGGCTTCAATTTTTTACATGGAATGCTACATATTTGTGCGTAGCATATGAAAGCGCGTGTCAAGACAAATTCAATCATGTGCGATACAAAGAAATAATCCGAACACTTCGTACCATTGTATTTACTAGTATTTCTTATTGATAAGGCTACGTAGCATGTTCATTGTGACTTCCATGTGCAAACATGCATTTTTTTAGTTGTATATATTTTTGGTGGCTTCTGCTAATTTCCGAGATATCGACGCACACGCTTCCGTTATGCTTCTTTCTAAATCGTTTACATCTCTGGACGGTGTATCGTAAATAATATCGTTAACAGTGCCGCATATAAAAAAATCCGGAGGTGATAAATCTGGAGATATTGGAGGCCATTTCGAAGGCCCGTACATTCCAATGCATTATAAATAAGAAATACTATTTAGTACGCCCTTTTATACGCTATAAAAAAATATATATAATCCCATGCAAAACATGGAAGGTCACCCTCGTTTCTAAAAAATATTGCAAACATACAAAATTTACATACTGCATTAAGTTGGTTACCAAAAGCAGTAAAACTTTCTCCTATTTCATTTTTCCATATACTTATTATTTACGAGCAAAACCCTGGCAAGTAACTTCGTGAACACGTCGTATACATATACAAATACATACTCAGATTAATCCAGGATGAAATACAAATGTTTTCATAGTTGATTTTGGAAACAAATCTAAACAAAAAACCTTAACACTTTGAGTGGTGCAAGATTTTGAAACATGTGCCTTGAAATCGGTCAGATACACAAAGCGTAGAAATTAAATTCCTTGCTAAGTTTGTTTTCAAAGTAATCATTCGAATACACTCGGACAAAACTTTCGGTACTTCCCAGAAAACATCGACCTTACAACACGCGACAATTATATATTCAAAGGATAGAAATCCCTCGGCGTGCAAACGCGCCGACGCCACTTAAAGTGTTAGCATTCGGGTTTTCTTCATTTTAACATGTAAATTAATAAATTGTAGACAGCGGATTTTTATATGACTGTTTAATTATTGGTTTAAATATATACAAATTTTATTATCACACATTAATGTTGTTTAAAGAGTCAGGTATCTGAGTTCACGCTAAAAGGAATTATTTAGTTCCTCAAATTTTAATGACGAAATTATGAGAGATCTTATTTTAAATGCTTCTTCACATACGAGTGCCCTTTATTCAAAATACTCTCTCTCATATTTTACAGAATTAAAGAAATAGAACGAGAAATATTCCAAAACCAATGTGCCATGTAGTCTCTGAAATAGCTTATATTGAGCATCTGAAAATAATTATTCATACACAAGTAGAATGCATTTTAATTCGATAACGATATAAATTATGCACAAAAAAGTTTTCCATAAAATTACAAAAATTTATCGTATATCACTCTGCTATTTAGGCAAAAAACAATACCTTAGTTCACGCTAAAAGGAATTATTTAGTTCCTCAAATTTTGATGACGAAATTATGAGAGATCTTATTTTAAATGCTTCTTCACATACGAGTGCCCTTTATTCGAAATACTCTCTCTCATATTTTACAGAATTAGTGAACATTTGCCTTCTTGCAATGTTCCAGTACTGATACCGTATATTAAATTTGTAATGTTTAATGGAATATGTCTATTGCATTGTTATAGAATTTCTCAAAATTATTTAAAGTATAAATAAACTCTTTTTAAATCGAACGAGGGTTTGCAAAGATTTCGGAATATTTAAAATCACAAATCTAAGTATTTATTGGTAGCTACATTAGTGTGGGAAAATAAAGTGTTGCGAGTGATTGCATTTTCTATCGCCAATAATTGCCAATAGGTATTATAGGTGTGATATCATTTTATTAGTCTCGTAGCATACAATCATAGAATTGCTCGTTAAAGGAGATACATTAAGGCATACAAAACTTCTCCTTAAACGATAAAGAAAGAAGAATTTTCTTACATTCGTATATGAGACGGCAATATCTGTCATGAAATACTACCTCTCTTCTTTTGTGTACTCTGCGGTAAAAGTCCGTGAATTCAGCGTCTACGGAATTCGAGCTACTTGCGACTAATCGGGCGATAGTTTGGTAGATGATGCCAAATAAACCGTAATGCGTTACGACACACTGCGCCGCTGAACAACACGTGTTCTAAAGATACATATGCGTGCTATCGGTCTCCGTGCCAATTATCCGTACGTATTTTCTTCCTCTTGAAACAAAATCGCGCTGGGCAAATGCGTATCGTGTTTCAAGATGTATGCTGAAGGGAAACCGGGGACGCTTACAAGCTAATTATTGCGTTGCGACATATTCGATTGCGCCCGTTGCAAAGAGCATTACAACAAGTGATCGAACAGGCAGCGGAAAATTTTCAACTATTACTGGAAAATTTTACATTCGAATGATCAAGCACACATCGTGGATCGAAAAACATTAACGAACGCTTGAAGCGTCTTTTACACGCTTTCGCAACAATAGCGAAAGATGCCTGAATGCGGTGGTAAAATAACTTCAAACATGTGACAACTTAGCAGACCTGGGCGTGATTGGTGTTTTTGTTTCTATTGGAAATGCGATTTACGTGCATTGTTCTCTTCTTTCAAATTTAGGGACGTTTGTTAAACTAATGAAATTTAAGAAGTCTTTGAATGTGTGTCATATAAAAGTAGTTTTTTTTTTAAATTTGATGTATATTTGATTGATAATTTTTAAAAAGTTTAGACGTACTGTAGGACTACATTACATGCAGCTAAACTTCATCTTAGAAGGGATATTGCGGTAACTGTCATACGCCGATTTTGATGAAACTTGGAATAATTGTTCGCTAGTACAACGTAAGAACTGGGGCGTATTTAATTGGTATTACTTTCCGACCTTAAGGGGAAAAAACCGTATAGGGTAAAGGACCCAATTACTGGCACCCAACCCAATTACTGTCACCTTAAGCTATTTTACTTAAAATAACGAATAAATAAACGTTTAAGTAAAATAGCTTAAGGTGACAGTAATTGGGTTGGGTGCCAGTAATTGGTCATTTACTCCAAATCGAACTAAAAAAAGAAACAAATTGAAAAAAATTATTGGTCTGTCTCACATAACTACCAAAAACGGTAAAACCGGGGCCGTTTTGCATCTCGAAAAAAAACTATTTCAGATACTGCTCTATTTTTTTGCATTTATTATAATTTTACTGTTATAAATTTTTTTACTTGTTATAATGTTGAATAAAGTACCCTTAAAGTTCCGAAAAGATTAGCGCATTGGTATCTTAGCGAAAAATTCGTAAAAATTTCTACAAAAATAAACCGTTTATACGAGCCTTTTCCCTTAACGAAGAAACTTTGTATTCGAGCCATTCTTCTTATTTGCGCGTAGCTCTTAAACTCCAAAAACTATTAAGACATGATTCAAACAAAGAATTTTTATTAAAACATTTTTATTTTGACATCAATGGTATATGACAATGTATAGCTACTATAATTATTAGAGCAGAGTACTTTCAATGCTTTCCAAAAAATATCAACGCGAAAACACGTTAACGCCACTCGAGGTACTAACAATAAACAAACTTTTATCTAAATTATCGTGGATCAAAGTATCCCCACGAAACTGAACACTATTCCATACAAATAAATCAATTCTGTTTCCTGATAAACTACGTACGTCACATACGACGTAAATGTACGTATGTGCTGTGTGAAGGGAAAGGCAAATTACCATCGCGCAAACAAGCAAGTTAAAAATACTTTACCCAGGTCTGGAAGTTGTGTCATTCGGCAAATGTGTGTTATATGCGTTGCGATATTAGGAACCGAGAAATTAGGTTTCCGTCGTGCATTCCGTATTCGAGCGATAGGAGATAACCGTCGTCGAAAGAAAGAAAGGAAGGAAGGAAGAAAGTAAGAAAGAATTTTCCGTCGAACGAACTAGCGCACACGAGTGTTGCATCTTATACTTTCCAGCTTGTTGCGCCGTAAGGCGATGAAAAGATTAATTCTGCGATTTTTCATTTTTTGACCTTTTAGCTTCCCAGGTCCGGCAGATGCGATGCCACCGAGGTACTAAAAGCGTACTAAAGCAAATACTAAGAGCATGCGAAAGGCTCCCTTAAAAAATGCCTCTTTAGTGGTGGTCATTCGCTTACGGATTCGAATACCTAGGAACTGCCCTGCGTCCGACATACAGAGTCCATACCATTACATACGATACTATGTATAATGATAGATATGATAGACCTAATGTTTAACACTAACTTAAGGTACGGTAAGAATAAGAAGTATCAATGAGTAACATAATCATTTATGAAACGCAACTAAGATTCTTTGGAGGGAAAAAAAAACAAAAAAAAACAGAAGAAGCAAGATGAAGATCGAGTCTCCCATGAAAATTGTAATGTGGAATCGAGCAAGTTTATTTCTCGTTATTTTCTTTCCAGCAGATAGTGGGTATTCTTTTTGCGCGATTTGTGTTCGTAGTTTTTTCCTGATATTTCCTATAATTTTTCTTTCGTAGTGGTACAGCCCGACTTTAAATGGTGTGGGTTGCATTGTCTTTTATCTATATTAAGTCACATAATAATTACACACTAGGATAAATGATTTCGTTATAAGTTTATAATATCTAGATCAGCAAGTTGGTGACTTAGGCTATTACACTAAAAAAAAAAATGCTGTATAATCTTTTTTTACACGTAAGAACTTGAATAATGTTTTAAATGTTCATTAATAAAGCAACAAAACGTGTTTGCAGAAGTTATCAATGTACCTTGACGGAATGAAAAATAAAATTCAAACGAATGCTTAGCTAAACAATTTTAACGTATATTCACCTCTATTACAATCTCCGTGCACCGTCTACGATTTCGCCGTAGATGTTCCATCCAAGACATGCACACGTAATTATCGAAGATCTCTTACCTTTTGCTTTTAAGTACTGATTATACTTTTTATTTGTGCTTTCCAAGCAAGAAACTGCTACTAAATCTCTCCGTTGAAATGTACGACGCTGATTAGTCAGACGGGGATCGTCGAAGATGATCGAGTTTAAACGCAAGATCAGGTGAAATGTGATTTAATCGGTCGTGCTATCCTCTGCCGTTCTCCAGCGAACCAGCTAGGAATAATCAGCGCGCGTCCAAATGTGGTACACGTAATAATTATTTGAGTGACGTTTTGCATTACAACATCGCTTTGTCTTATTTCATTTCTTATAACATTGAGGCTGAGATACCTGAGAACCACTATACCTGCGGATATCAAATCATTCGGATCAAGGCCAATTAGTTTATAATATTGCTGGATTATAAGTACATACATCTGCATATTCTTGATTAAAGAAAATTTAATTCAAGTATTTCTCGCTGTGATTTATTGTTAATACCTTGTGAGTTCATTACGCCGCTCTAATGACCCAGGTTACAATCAAATTTCTAATATATTGGTTGTCCAGTTAAAAGTCGAATAAGTCGGTGAATCCAAGGGTTGCCAAAGTGGAGATGTGAGAGTGCTAAATAGCAAGCAAGGAGTAGAAATACTCTACGATTATCAGATTATTCAAATAATGTACCGACAACTATCAAACTATACTTGCTATTTAGTGAATCTAATTATTATAATAAAAGACTAAAGCAATCGTCAAATGTTGAATATTATAAACCTGTTGGCTTTGCTCGCGATCATGTTATTGGTTTTTATTTTTGAGAGTAATTAGGAGAATAAAATTCTATTCTGTTCATCTACCAGTATTTTGAGGGGCGAGAATGTTTAGATTTTTAAATAAGACATGGTAGACACGCACACATGCGACGAAAAAGCAAGGCAATGCAGAACGTCATTTGGAGTATGATGGTATCTACATGACTTGTACTCAGACAGCGTGATCTTGAATTATGCGACGAACCGCGTAAGCGCAGCGCACTCTAATCCTGGTGGCATATCAACATCGAATTATTGAAGAAACGATATCAAGTCGCTTTCCTATGCGTGTGGCCTGTAGATGCGACACTCTGGTGATTAATGCAAGCTTCGATATGCGGATACCGTGCTACAAATTGCGTTTGCGCTCAAAGCTGGCGGTGCTTTGAATTTAAACAGAAGGTATGTTCAACGCGTGCGCCCTTTACTCTTTGCTCGTTAAAGCAAAAAAAACAATTCAAAGATATAAATAAATGAACAAAAGATACGTGAAAAAGCAGAACGCGCTTGCGCGCATTGTGCCTATATCAATCATTGCGAGCACTAAAAATTTATAATAGAAACTACAGAAAAAAAGAAACGTTATAATCGTCGATTGTGAAAATACCGTTGCGAAAGATGCTGCGATAGCGATTGCTTTTAGTATTTAATACGCGTCAGTTCTAATTCCATCTCTTAATGAACAACCGATATGATCCTTTTTATTTGGACAGATGGTTCGTTTGAAGGTGTGACAAGTTAAATTTATTTTGCTTGCAATAGCGCCATTCCAGAATCTCACTTCTCGTCTCGCTGTGTCTAGCTAAATTTTCGATTTTGCAGTGTGCAATTCAGTTCTCTTGGATAAAAAGATAGAAGCTATTTTTGGTTGTTGCTTCGTTATGTTTTTGAATACAGTACAAATAGATACCTGAGGCTTTATATGTATTATAATACCATTATTATTACATTAAAATTAAAGGAACTCAACAGCTTTTTTCTAACAGTTCAGAAAATATCTTTGCGTAATTGTCGATTGTGTGGATAAGAGTTCAAAATTATACTTTCGATTAATTGCTGGCAGTTGTATTAGTCGCACTGGAAGACATGAAACGAGACAAACCAACGTATTGCATTTTCGAAACCACGACAGTTTCCAACGTAAAACGGGATGGAATTAGAACCAAATCAATGCGAATACATTCTTTACATGAACTAATGATATATTGAGAGTACAGAATTTCACATAGTTTAAGATTTTATAATAATGTATATGCTCATACCTATCGTGAGCTTTGAATGAACACTATGCACCAAATAATACAATTTTTTTAATAGATTACAAGCGGGATGAGGACACGCTGGGCAGTGAGATGAACTCAGATTGGGAGTATGAGTCCTAATATTGCCAAGAACGTCCTTCCTGTACTCAGGTCGGAGGATTTCATCGGTGAAGAATGATACTTGCGGCAGCATTAAAAGAAGAAAACGCAGCGAGCAGGGGTAGAAAAGGGATCCCGGTAATAGCTACAAGTTCTAAGAGTGTAAGAATTAACGATGGTTAGTCCCATTATGCAATCTATTATTCGTCATTTCACAGTAATGCTTCAACGCGATACATTACTGTACTTCACTAATAAAACTTCTTTGAATATAACAGATGAATTCCTACATGTTACCAAATACAAGTTAATGAAATTGTAATTTATTTCTGTGGGTGAACTGAAACTAAATAAAATATGAAAATTTTAATGAAGTAGATAAAAAAGGCTGCTGATGCATAAGAATTAACTGGGCGAGGACAGCATTCATAAAACGAGATTTCAGTGTCATTAGTTTCTTTACGAAATGCATTTAAATTTCATTTAACGTAATGGTTTCATCAGAGTTACTGTAATATTCTCCTTTAAGAAGCATATTTAGTATTTTGAGTACTTTATTTCTTGTAAAATAATTGATAAAATTGGTAATAAATGAATATTACATAATAAAATATATTGTCTTTCTTGTGTATTTACACTTGTAAATGTGCCATATACAACATTTATAAAAATTAACTGGAATTGTTGTTGGGAAGAAGTTATTCTTCGGAAAGTATGTTTAAGTAAATTATATAAAGAAAAATCCCGAAATGCACTAAATTCAAAATATTGGCACCAAATTGACCCCATCACTGGAACTAATAATCCTGACATCCTTTCCAACCCATCCTGAAGGAAGAAGCCCACGAGCTTCTCACGCTTTCTATCGAGCAATGGCATTTTTTTCAACAAATAATCAATAAACAGACAAATTGGAACTTATAAATCTGATTATTTATTATAAAAAATATGTCATTAGTCAAGAGTGAATAGTAAAATTCTTCTGCAGGTATAAGTGACGCTTTAATCGTTCGCCGCCAGCCCCGAGCGCGAGCTCATTGCGAGAGTTCACTCAGAATCAGTTTTCTGTATTTTGTAGGTAGGCAGAATTTCAAGGAATATGGTCATATTTTTTTCTAAATTTTTAGACAACGAACGAGGAGAGATTACTCAAGTCAAAATTTGTTTATACTTTTCCAAGTTACAGAAATGATTTTTTAATTCGAAAAAAATATTCAAATAGGTAAAACCTTCTAAATTAAAGTTAACTCTCGAAAGACGAATGGTGGATATGGTCGCGTGAAACGAATGGAGCATCATTCCTTTGGTACACTGGTTTCACGAAACAGTTGAATATAAAATGAATTAAATAATTAAAATTTCTCAAATAAACTAAAATTTATTATTAAAGAAATACATAAAAAAATTATTTATGTACATTGGTACATATAATACAAATATAACATCGTGATAAGGTAGTTGACCCAGTCGTCGATCGGTACCCAGTCGTCGATCATTTGAATTAATATTGAGATTTTATAAGGTTTTTGAACAATATTGTGTATAGGACAAAATTGCAAATTAATATTTAAGAGTCTTTACCTACATATATCATCACAATATTGTTCAAAAACCATATAAAATCTCAATATTTAAGTGATCGACGACTACGTCTAAACCGATCGACAACTGGGTCAACCACCTTAGACTTTGTCAGAGTTGGATCAAAATGACCCTGCTTTCGTTGTATTCCAATGTCACATTTTTAATAAAATTCATGGCTTTCTTTAAAATCACCTCCATAGTTATCCTGTTGTATCGGAAATCATTAGATCGACTCCCATTAACTTACAAATCGGACAAATGTTAATTCCAAGTGTCAACTATTATAACAGATTTTTTAAACGCAAATATTTCGAAAACAAATTGCCAATTGCACCGGGGTACAAGTACAATTGTATTACCAGCTACAATTTGATATATAAATCATTACAAAAGCGCATTTCCAGTTGTAGTCCTCTCCTCGTTAGTCTTTGTTCCGTAAGTCATTAAAAGATGTTCCTTTTTGCGACTCGTTTACACAACGGCCATAGTTCAAACGTTACGCAAACATGTGCCAGCAGGATGTATGCAAATGAAAATTGAATTTTGCATAAATAGAGTATGGATGGGATGTGTTGAATAAGACAAAAAATTACAATTGTATTAAAAATGTTGCTTATTTATTCAACTTATTAACTACTGCACATCTGCGCTGTGCAAAATTTGAAAGAAATAACGAAAGAATGTATAATAAATTAATAGTGATAGAATAAATTAATGAATTGATAAGATGTTACATTACAAAATGTTTATTTACAATAAAATTGTCGTTATACTGTTTTCCCGACCAAGCAAAGAAATGCAAATGTTTTATTAATATATGTAACAGTATTTCGTTAAAATCAATTACAAAAGATTCTATATTTTTATAAATACTATACACTTATACTTCTACGCGAGTGCAAACATATTAAAAAACATCCGAAATACATGTATTCATTCAAATATTTACAATGCAATAGATATCTCTCCTACCATACCAAATAAATTATATAGTTACAGCCTAGCTTTTAATAATGTTACTTTGCATTCGGAGCTACCCTGTAGATCACAATTACAAATTTGGGATTAGTAACTATCTGTCTTTCTTTGCTACATTATTGTTTCGTAACACTCAAGATTTTCATGCAGTTGAGTAGTATAACGAGGCGGTTTCTAACTCAAATTTGAGTTTTGAGGGAGGAGGAAGTCCAAATTTGAGTTTTCAAGGAGGGGGAAATTCAAATTTGAGTTTGGAAATCCAAATGTGACTGCTCAATGGAACAACTCTAAACGTCTATTGAAACCATCGTCGTACTTAATGTACTTTGACGTTCAGAGTGGTTCGATAGACGTTCAAAGTGGTTCGATTGAATATCCAAATTTGAGTTTCCAAACATAAATTTGGACTTCCCCGTCCCTCAAAACTCAAATTTGTTTCAGAAACCGCCTTTCTATACTACTCAGTTGTAACGCAGTATTTATATAACAGTTGCTTCATATCGAAATGGCAGTAGCTCTTACAGCTGCACTCAACAAAGGATTTGGGTCTGGTTCTTCTGTTAAAATATTAACCTTCACCCATTCCCGTCGTTTGTTACTTTGCCGCAACGCGTCAATAACCGCTTGCACATATAAACCATCTTCAAAAGTTGATGCTGAAAACACAGGTTCTTTTATCCAACCCTTTTTATCCTCAACAGATTGAAACGCTTCTCTCAGCGCAGCAATCATGTTTCTCAACCCCTTGATATATGGTCTTGGAATGGAATCAGCAATAGGAAACGATAATCCTTGCAAATTATCCGTATCATGATACAACATTTCTTCTTGTCCATTACGACAACCATGTAGATCTCCACCACGTGCAAGCAAATGATTACCCCCTCCGCATATTAATACCTCTTGAGAGAGCTGCCCTTGCAAATGATTGCTTAAGGTTGCCGTCACCAAAGTGCCGCCACTCAATTCCATTTGAAAATTACAGAAATCTGGCGACGTGACGTGCCTTATTCCATTTATATGTTTCGTAGTTTGAGTGAAAGTACGAACTACCGCGTGTACTCTGGAGGCCCGTTGACCGATTAAATGAAAAATTAAATCAATCACGTGGCTTCCTACGAGCGCTAAAATGCCTCCTCCCATAGTATCGTCGCACAACCAATCGTATCCTGTAAAAAATACATAAAATTATACACAAATCAGCGTTAGTATTTCTCCGAGAAGAATAATCATTCAATTTGAAATTAATTTACCATTGTGCAACAAACTACCCATATGTACTCTAATTTCTATGACGTTCACAGGGCCGTTCAAATATCCTCCCTCTAGAGCTTTTTTCATATGAACGAAGGCTGGTAGAAATCTTAAGCTGTGATTGACGATGCTTATCAAGGAAGGGTAATATTGCGCGGCTCGTACCATTTTTAAAGCTTCGCTTTGACTCAAGCCAGCAGGTTTGTCGCATACGACATGCTTTCCTATCCCCAAAGCTTTCACCGCGATTTGCGCGTGTAAGCTGGGGGAACACATGATAAATATCAAATCGACATCCTTTCTGAGAAGCACATCGTCTATTCGACTGGTGTGAAATGGGATTTCAAGGTCAGTCGCGACTTCTGATACTTCGGCCAATGTGCGGCCCCAAATTGCTTCGATTCTGAAACCTTTTTCTCTCAGAAAAGGGATGATTATCCTCACGATACTTCCTGTACCAAACACTCCAATACCAGGCAACGTCATATTGTGTTATTTATGTTTCTCTGTGTGAATTTGGTCTTTATTAAACAATAGTCGCTTTTATTTGTTTAAATTTTAATTATGAAGGGATTCTCATAATTTACGAAATATTTACTTCTTCTAATCTTCATCGGTATTCTTCATTTACCAATTTCATAACACTGATGATCGTTGCCCCTGTAATGAAACAGAAACGTTAAGCTGCACACAGGATTCGTGAACTAAGGGTGGCACTTCATGTATGCTTAATTTATAAATTTTATTACCAGGAATATTATTCAAATAGAACAAAATTAATTGACGATATGTAAAAAGCATAGAAGAAATAACAATTTTATATCGAAGTATTAAGAAGTCATCTGCTTTATTACGATAATTATGCTTTAATATTGTTAAACACCGAGCATGAAATATATGCGAAAATGTATTTAATCTATTCCTGTCAAAAAAGACATATGTTGAACACAACTGTTTCCCTTGACATGCATTATGAATGGAGCCTGTTCAACCGTTGAACTTGAATTTCACCCACTCGAACGGGCATTGCGAACACGGTATGAACACGCAGGGTTGCCAGATGGCTTTAATGTCGAGCGAAGCCGCCAGATCGCGTAGGAAAAGTAGCCAAAAAGCGCCAAAGTTCAAATATCTTGAAAAGGATATTTAAATATTTTCTTAATATTTTCTGGAACTGTTTTCTTTATTTCTTTTAGATACAATAAATAAATTGTATTTGAACAAAAAAGGAATTTAAATAAAACTGATGTGAAAACTAAAATTAACGTTTTAACACAACAATGATAATTTTATACAATTTTTTAATGCCAAAATACAGGTTTCTAACTATAAATTACGACTCGAAAACGGGAACTCGAATACAGTGGCGGATTTAAGAAAAAAAATCCCAGGTGGCAAACGGGCCCATTTTTCGGAAAATTAACAGGTAGTTTACTAAAAGTGGGTAAGTGTACAGAAAATTATAGAAAAAAAATATAGTGCTTGGATAAAATCATAAGTTTTTTTTAAGACAGGGCCCTAGGGGACCTTCTGAGCAGGGGCCTATTTTTAGAGAAAATAGAACGGTAGTTTACTAAAAACGGGCTCAGTGTTATAATACAGAAAAAAATATATTTCAGATATAATCATATTTTTTTTTAAAAATTGGGCCCTAGGGGCCCTTCTGTGCAGTGGCCCAGGTGGCAACTGCTCATCGGCCACTCTGTTAAATCCTAGGAACATATGATTTATAATTTTCCTTTTTATTACAAAAACTGAAAGATCCTACGCTCATAAGCACGACCAACTTGTGCATAAGTGAAATTCGCCCATCGTTCGCCAATTCAATCGCCAACCGCCAATTTCAATATTTAAGAACCAGTTGATTTTGAAAAGTAGCCCAAATGGCGGAATTCCGCCAAAACCGGCAACCCTGTGAACACAGCATAAGCTTTCATTTTATTTTTTTCCTCCATTGATTTTCCGATGGGACTCGAAGGAAGCCGAGCGTCGACCAACGTCGACGACGGCTGTACCCTGCGTTTAACCTGTCAGTTGCGTTGCGCGAACGTGATAGGTGCCTGTTACGTCCGCTGTGTTCAGTTGATTATTTAAGCATGTAAATATGCAGTTGAGCCATACGAATCAGTGGTCGCAGTGCTGCTCTTTGCTTTAGGTTCTCGTGCCGAATACCACTGTCGTAAATCATCAACCGCGCAGAAAATGTCGGAGATCCGTAAACGAGCCGTCGGTGATGCGTCGGCAGAAGCGCGGGACGTCAGTGACGACCAGGTATATATAAATGGACCTCTCTTCTATCCGAAAAGCCTGCGCTCGGCTGCGCAGCAGTTATTTCGCCGATCTATTTTTTCCACTTTTCAATCGTTGCGTCCAATCAATCGAATTGATCGCGCTGACCTTTGCATTTTGCGGCATGCGTACTTACATATTAAGATGATCGAATGATCGCTATGACAGCTACTACCTATGTAGTTAATACTAAATATTGTCATCATATTCCTACGCTACTATTATTTTTACAACATAGCTATAGAAGTCTTGCACACGTACGTTCTATCATGTATCGTTTTTCGGCGACTATACATGTGCGATTTTAAATTTGTACACTATCGTATTTATCTTAATTTCGGTGAATGGTCTGTTTATCAGGTTTATTGATAGTTTCGTTGCTGTTGTGAGAGTGTTAGTAGCATTCATTAAGAGATAATATTTGATAAGAGAGAGAGAGAGAGAATATTAGGAGTATGAATTTTAATATCATAGATTTATAGCTACTTGTTTACATTAATTTTGTATTGGTATTTTCATTCGATCTATTTTAGCATGCAGTGAAACGAATATACGTATATTTATTTTCTTTTTCATCTATAGAGTTATAAGAGCATAATTATAAAACTGGCTTATCTTCTCATTGAAGCCATGCAAATTTTGATTGACCCCTTTCTCTTTAATTGATAATGTCAAGTGATTCCGTGTTGTATATAGTAGATATGTATATATATACATAAATCTTCATTTTAATTATAATTTTTTATAGGAATTGCTATCTGTTCTTCTATTTTTATATCAAAATAAATCTGAAGTTTCTTTCCATGAAATTATATTATTAAAAAGGAAAATATTATTATAGCTTTAAGGGATTAAATTGAAAATATTCTCCAACAGCAATTTTATATATTCAATAATATCCTCTCTGCTTTTCATTCAATGCTTTTAATCTAAAGGAATTAAGATTACACGCTCCGACGGTTATGATTATATTTATTAAAATAACATTCGTCAGTAATTTCAATGGTATATCGTGTAGAAAGAAGATGCAGAGTCTGAAGATGATGCAAAATTGGAACTGGAAGACTTGGCTCAGAATTTACCGCAAGGAACGGATCATACTCCACACATTTTGGATATAGCCCTTTCCGGCTTACCCGATCGGTAAAATTATTCGAATAAATTAAATTACTTATACAAAATGAGAAAGCGAATTGAAAGCCTCAATTCAAATACTTCTATAAATCAATTTACAAAGGATATTAATTTGTTTATAGCTGGAAAAATTGGGTGATTAGAAGTATTTTTAGCTGGTTTATGATTGCTGGATTCTGTGGAATTATTCATATTGGACCATTAGCACTGATGGCTACTGTAAGTTTTTTCTATCAATTATCTAAACTTCCATTTATTTAAAAAATCATGTTAGAGTATGTAACTGTAAATGAATGAAATTTCAGTCCTTTTAAATAGTGTGCACATTTGCTTACAGACACTGGTTGTACAAGTAAAATGTTTTCAAGAAATTATTAATATTGGGTATGCAGTTTACAAAATCCATGGTTTACCATGGTTCAGATCTTTGTCCTGGTATTTCTTAATTACTTCCAATTATTTCTTTTATGGAGAAAATTTGATGGACTATTTTGCTGTAGTGATTAACAGAACAGTAAGTATAATTACACCATTTTTATCCAATGAAACTAATTTAAGAGGCTGTTAATAATATCACTGTGCCATGCATACATTTTTATGAACATTCCTAGTAGTTACATAAAATCAATGAATAAAGCTTCTCCGAGCATTATCTTTGTATAATTTGTATGGTTTCCAGTTCAACTTTGTTAGGTTTCTATTCGGTTGTTGGTTCCTCCTTTTTTTTATCCAATGCCACGAGCATAAATTAATCAAAATGAAATTAAGAAACTTCTCTTTCTTTCGTTAGTATATCTAATAAATGATAAATATTGACCTTATACTATTATATAAGAGAATTTAAACTTTAAAAGAACTAGGCATTTAAATGCATCAACCGAAATTACATAAGTTTAGGAATTAAATTAAATATATGTAAATAGTAAGTTGTGCGAAGTGTTAAAGGGTTTCTGAAGGAAAATTTAGAAATGATATAAAATACTTAAGCAAGAAATTACCATTTCTTTTCTTTACAGGAATATTTACGGGTACTTGTTACGTATCACCGTTTTATTTCGTTTTGTCTATATATTGTTGGTTTCGTATGGTTCGTATTATCACTTGTAAAGAAATATTATATGAAACAGTTCTCCCTGTTCGCTTGGACACACGTCGCTTTACTTATCGTTGTAACGCAAAGCTACCTTATAATAAAAAATATTTTCGAAGGTTTGATATGGTAAGCTAATTTTTTATATAAATTAATATTCTTTAACACATTATTCTGTAATAATACATATTTCTTTGGTTCAGGTTTATTGTTCCAGTTAGCATGATAGTGATAAACGATGTAATGGCGTACATGTTTGGTTTCTTCTTTGGTAAAACGCCATTGATTAAATTATCTCCCAAAAAGACTTGGGAAGGTTTTATAGGTGGTGGTATTTCAACAGTTATACTTGGTTTACTGGTAATATTACATTTTAATTTGCTAAGTAAAATACTATATATGTACAGTCTGTTCCATGAGAATGTGTTCTACGTGTTTTCGAAAGGAATCATTAAATTTTAAAAAGTCTATATCGCCGAAAAGTACGTTTTACGAACTAATACGCAATTACCTAGTATATGGTTCAGTCTTCGTTGTTGTCGATAATTGCTCGACACTGTTTAGTCATGCTTTCAACTAACTTTTTCGCATACTCCGAAGATAAAGGCCATATTTCTCGAGGTAACTGCTTGGCAGTGAATATACGTTTTCTTTGAAGCTTGTGCTTTATGAAATCACAAACTTCTTCGATTGGATTCGCATCAGACAATTTTGCAGGACAGTGCAAACGTTACTGTGCTCTTCTCTCCTTTCCACGTTGTGGAGAAACGACAAAAAAATACGGAGCTTTCAGTTTAAAAGTCGCCTGTTTTCTACGGAATCGCAAACTAAAATGACCACACGCGTTAATCAGCGTAGTAGAAGACATTTTTCTCCTCCGAATTCTCAAGGATCTACTCCTTAAAGTACAGGGCTGTGGCCACCGAGGAACACGCTGTTGTGGAACAGACTACATATTGCTGTATTTTAGTGGTCTTACAAATTTAACTGAAAATATGTTTCAGATATCGTATATCATGTGTCAGTATCACTACTTCGTTTGCCCTATTGAGTATAGCGAAACTTTAGAACGAATGACTATGGATTGCGAACCATCCCCACTTTTTCAACCACAGGAATATACTTTGCCTGGTAGCATGCAAGTTCTATGGAGAATGGTAAACAGTTGAATTCGTGGTTTTTGCATGTGATGTGAACACGTACTGAAAAATTGTTGATAATAAATTACATTTTTCCACAGTTCAGTGGAAAGTCTACCGTAACTCTGTATCCTTTTCTACTTCATTCACTATCGATGTCAGTATTTAGTTCTGTGATTGGACCATTTGGAGGCTTCTTTGCAAGCGGTTTTAAGAGAGCATTCAAAATCAAGGTAATTCTAGTCGATTTTCTTAAGTTTTATCTAAATTCTATTGAATGTATGATGTTCCTATTTTGTATAATTATTATAGGACTTTGGAGATATTATTCCTGGTCACGGAGGAATAATGGACAGATTCGATTGCCAGTATTTAATGGCTACATTTGTAAATGTTTATATATCTTCGTTTATACAAACCGCTTCGCCGCAGAAACTTTTACAGCAGGTAAGTTATAAAGAATTACTTAATGAAATCGCGTAGTGTTTTTAAACGGTTTTATTAGAGATGGAAATAATTGCAAAAGAGTAAATGATTAAGGGGTCATTCCGGTTAGCGCGCCGATGAATTCAGCGATTTTCAGGAATTTATTCCGACGAAAATAATTATAGTAATGGAACAAAATATTTTTCTATTTATTAAACTACATTTCTACAGTAAATAAAAAATATATAAGTAATAAAATTATTGCTTTTCAAATGCTTTTCAAATGCTTTTTAAAGCGGTCTTGATGATATGTTTAAAAATTCATTCCTCACTCGTGGAGGAAATTTCAGTTGTTAGACTTATCTGAACCCAAAAATCCAAACAGATTCTTGATCAGTATGACTGTCGCTTATCGCTCGGACTATATTTAGTGATTTACCTTCAAAATTAGCCAAATGGGGGGCAGAATGAAAGAAAAATGTTTTTACCTTTTTTCTTTTGCAATTTTTTATTTTAAAAGTATTTTACACTTAATGAAAATACTTGATTGTAGTCCCTGCGAGAGTCACAGGTGTGCAGAATAAGCAGCCAAATTTATAAAGCAGTCGGTTCGATAGATTTTAAGATTTTATCTTCACGATGTAACAAATGACGTTTCGAGAA